>CM058153.1:5000-1464375 GCA_030254885.1 Vitis rotundifolia
ACATCCAACCCTAAATCCTAAACCCTCAACGCTCATCCCTCAACCCAAAAACCTAAAACCCTAAATCTGGAACCCGAAGCCCAAAATTTGAAACCATAAACTCTAAACCTTAAACTTGAACCCTAAACGCTAAACCCTAAATCTTAAACACTAAACCCTAAACCCTAAACCCTAAACCCTAAACACAAAACCCAAAACTCAAAACCCGAAACCCGAAACTCTGAACCCTAAACTCAAAACCCTTAATCCCAAACCCCAAACTTGAAACCCGAGACCCTAAACCCCAAACCCCAAACCCTAAACCCTAAACCCCAAACCCCAAACCCTAAACCCTAAACCTTAAACCTTAAACCCTTATCCATTGCATATCCTTGGAAGTCTAATCCATTTTACTTGTTGACGTGGATATAGTTATTGTAAAACTTTGGGATTAAGAGGACAAAGTAAGATATTTTTTCTTTTCTTTCAAATAAATAGCATCTATAAGAGATCATTTCAACCACTTTAATATAATAACTTGAATAGAACAAACTTAAATTTGAGGGAAAGTCAAGACAATACCAACATAAGTAATTTTTGCACAAGATTTAATGGATGGGATTTTTTGAATTTGTAGGGAAACATAACATCATTCTGCGAACTTTAAGTTGTCTTTTATGATATCGATTGATAATTGTCATTTAAAAAATTAACTTTTAATTTAAATATGAAAGTTGTTCCTTCAAAAAACAATTTCGAAATTCAATTGAAGTTAATTCTTTAAGAAACAACATTCAATTTTATTCATTTGAAAAGCTGTAAATTAGAAAACATTTTTAAAATTATCATAGTTTTTTAAAAAATCTCAATACATTCATATAGATGGAAGTAGATGAAGGAATTCAACATTATCATACAAAAAACTCTTTTTGTTCATATTTAATAAAAAAAAATCCATAAATTTTGTAAAACAAATGACTTACATATGCTTCAAAAATAAGTTTTAAAAGTTACTGTTAATTTAAAATGTTATTTTATGTAATAGTTTTTAAATGCTTCATGACTTATATGAATTAAACTTAGAAAAGATCAATACAAATTTTGCCAAAAATATGGTTTTATGTCAGTTGTATGATTGATTCATAATATGATATATCTTACGAGGAGTATTAATTTTCAATTTAATCATATGATTTGTGGAGTTCCCTGTTTCTTTTTCTTATAGTTATGACTATTTAATGATATAAAATAAATTAGATCACTTTCATTACTATCAAGTGTACCTCATTCATGTTTAGCTTTTCATTTTTCAATGGGTCTACTACTTCCATTTAATTTTAAGTCTAAACCAAACTCGATGACATTCCAAATATGTTGTGGTTGCATCTTATAAATAAAATAAAAATCATATGAATTTTTTAATAGGCATAATTAATTTAACCTACTTTAATACCCACTCCAAAATGACTCTTGATTCTTGAAATTAATTGGGAGATCAAAGGAAGGGAGGAAGGGTGAATAAGTAGTCTTGTTTTGTACTCCAAACATTCAATGTTTTAAATAATTTAAATGTTTTTTATCAGTAATATATCAAACATCAAATTAAAATAATTATCTAATTTTCCTCTATTTCAATAATCCTTAAATAATTTTTTTATAAGGAATATTGTTTGAAATAATAGTTTTAAGAAAAAAACAAATAAAAAAACCCACAATTATGAGTGATAAAGAAATATTATGGGAAGCCATGCTTCTAGTTTATCAAAATATAACATTTTCCTTTAAATATAAACTTTTCTAGTCATAATGCTAGTGGTTACTTTGAGAAAGAGACAGAGTCAAGTTTCACACAATAATAGTCCATATGCACTCTATTTTTAATTTTTAATTTTTTTATTTTTTACACTATGAGGGATTTCAAAAACTATAACCAATAGTAATAAGTAACAATGAGTATCATATATTTTATTATTTTAAGGTTTGAAAGAAACCTTATAATCATCTTTCATCGAAATTAATAGGGTTCCCTTGATTAATTACTATATTCATTACTCAATCATTCGATCCCTTGCTTAATTTCACTATATGATATAGTTCTCTTGAAAATTTATGTTTTCATTCCTTTCGTGTTTGAATTATATTATATCTAATTATTAGTTTTGGGTATACTAGGGGAAAAATAAAAACAAAATTAAGATATGCTTCTAATTTATCGAAATATATCAATAACTATGTTAAATGATTAAATCTTCCGTTTATGAAAAAAGTTGATGAAAAAAAAATTTTGTTTACAAATATCGTTTCTAACATATGCTAAAACAATATATATTTTTTTATATAAAAATATAATTTATGATTTTATTATAATATTATTATTCATATTTGTTTACAAATATCGTTTCTAACATAACAATATATTTTTTTTTATATAAAAATATAATTTATGATTTTATTATAATATTATTATTCATGTTTTATTAAAAATATTTACTTTTTGATAAGTTTTGAATTAAATTAAATTTATCTTATATAAATTGAATTTGTAACGTTTCTACAAAACCAAACCCCGAGGATTGAAAACAATTAGCCAAAACTGCTTGGATACGGGTTGAATCAGAGAACCCTCCCGGGTACTGCTTGGTACAGGTCTCTCGTTTTCTGGCTCTGCAGTTTCCCCTCCTGCAACCAAGCGAATCTCTTGGAGGACGACGACGCCGCCGCCGCCGCCGCCGCTATGAAACGATCAGTTGAGGAAGACATCAGCACCACCATCGTCTCCGCCGCCACCAACATGAAGAAGCCCGTCTTCTTGACCAAAGCCCAGCGCGAACAGTTGGCCCTTCAACGTCGCCAGGAAGAAATCGCCGAACAGAAGCGCCGTGCTGAACAACAGCTACTCCAAGCCCGCTCCTCCTCCGGCAACCACTCCTCCCACGCTGCCTCCACCAACAAACCCTCAGATCCATCTCTGGACAGCCGCCATCACCGCTCTTCCAGAGACCGAGACCGAGATCGTGATCGCGACCGGGACCGTGATTCAGAGCGGAGGAACCGCGATCGGGAACGCGAGGAAGAGGCCAAGGTTCGGGAGCGAGCTCGCTCAGAGAAACTAGCTGACCGGGAGCGAGAGAAAGAGCTTGAATCCATCAAAGAACAGTACCTCGGATCCAAGAAACCTAAGAAAAGGGTTATTAAACCCAGCGAGAAGTTCCGATTTTCCTTCGATTGGGAGAACACTGAGGACACCTCCCGCGACATGAATTCACTCTACCAAAACCCTCACGAGGCTCAGCTCTTGTTCGGAAGGGGGTTTCGTGCTGGCATGGATCGTCGTGAGCAGAAGAAGCTCGCCGCCAAGAACGAGAAAGAGATGAGAGAGGAGATCCGCAAGAAAGAGGGTGTTGAAGAGAGACCGGAGGAGGCTGCAGCCCAGAGGCAGAAGGAACAAGCCGCCGAATTGTATGATACTTTTGATATGAGAGTGGATCGCCACTGGACCGAAAAGAAGCTAGAGGAAATGACTGAGAGGGACTGGAGAATTTTCAGAGAGGATTTCAATATATCTTACAAGGGCTCTAAGATTCCTCGCCCTATGAGGAGTTGGGTAGAGAGCAAATTGAGTACTGAGCTGCTCAAGGCCGTGGAGAGGGCTGGCTATAAGACGCCTTCCCCTATTCAGATGGCAGCCATTCCTCTCGGACTGCAACAGCGCGATGTGATTGGGATTGCTGAGACTGGTTCTGGTAAGACTGCTGCATTTGTGCTTCCCATGCTGACTTACATTTCTAGACTCCCTCCCATGAGCGAGGAGAATGAAGCTGAAGGGCCTTATGCTGTTGTAATGGCCCCTACCCGTGAACTTGCACAGCAGATTGAGGATGAGACTGTGAAGTTTGCCCATTATTTGGGTATCAAAGTGGTTTCTATTGTCGGTGGTCAGTCGATCGAAGAGCAAGGGTTTAGGATCAGGCAAGGGTGTGAGGTTGTAATTGCGACACCTGGGCGGTTAATTGATTGCCTGGAGAGGCGTTATGCTGTTTTGAACCAATGCAATTACGTTGTTCTGGACGAGGCTGATCGCATGATTGACATGGGTTTTGAGCCACAAGTGGTGGGTGTTTTGGATGCGATGCCTTCAAGCAATTTGAAGCCAGAGAATGAAGATGAAGAGCTTGATGAGAAAAAAATATACCGGACCACTTATATGTTCAGCGCTACAATGCCTCCAGCTGTGGAACGGCTTGCAAGGAAGTACTTAAGAAATCCTGTGGTAGTCACAATTGGCACTGCTGGAAAGGCCACTGACCTGATCACTCAGCATGTTATTATGATGAAGGAATCAGAGAAAATGTTTAAGTTGCAGAAGCTGCTTGATGAACTCGGAGATAAGACTGCAATTGTGTTTATCAACACTAAAAAGTCTGCAGATAATCTTGCCAAGGGTTTGGATAAGGCAGGCTACCGAGTGACAACTTTGCATGGTGGAAAGTCACAAGAGCAGAGGGAAATTAGCCTTGAAGGTTTTAGGACCAAGAGATATAATGTTTTGGTTGCAACGGATGTGGCTGGGCGTGGGATTGATATCCCTGATGTCGCACATGTTATAAACTATGACATGCCTGGGAATATTGAGATGTACACACATCGTATTGGACGGACGGGCCGTGCAGGGAAGACAGGGGTGGCCACAACATTCTTGACTCTGCATGATTCTGATGTCTTCTATGACCTCAAGCAGATGCTTATTCAGAATAACAGTCCTGTGCCTCCCGAACTAGCAAGACATGAGGCTTCAAAATTCAAGCCAGGAGCAATTCCTGACAGACCACCTAGACGCAATGACACAGTTTTTGCACACTGAGAAATTTGGAATTTTCCAGGACACTTTAGTGACAAGTCTGACTTAATTTGCCATATTATGGTATTTTAGCAGATTAAACCTATGCACACGGTGAAATGAGTTTGCATCTTGATTGGAATAGAAGTGTCTGTAAAGTAATTAAAAGGAATCCAGAGTGCTGAAAGTGGTGGACGAAACTATTACTTCTGTCTGTGGTATAGCTGCTGCCATGCCATTGTTGCCACCTGATGCAAGGACCTTCATAATGATATTGATTGAGAATTTCCTATTATCCTTTATTTTCTTTTTGTTCATTTATGCTGAAGTTGATTTAAAGGGATTAATTTTTGTTTTTCAGTGTGCTCATAGGAGTTATTATTTATCTGACATCTAATACCAATTTATCTCATGCATTACTATCCTATCAAAATCTGTTGAATTCAGTTATGCTACTAACTTCCTTAGCTTAAAATAGCCATTCGTGTATTAGAGCTTAGAATGTAGAACTCATATTGTTATTAGGTGGCTTGGTTTGAAACCTGTAATTTAGCTGGATTTTTCTTAATGGAATAGAGGAACAACTGGAATCAGGTAGACTAGCCGTAAAGAAACAGACAAAGGCAGGAAAAAAAAAAAGAAAGAGAGAAAGAAAGAATACCAAATGTTAGATATTCAAAGGCCTAGATTAAATTGGTCTTACTAAACCTGTCATGAGAAATGGATCAGTTGGATTATGGATTGTTATTTTGCATTTTGCATTCATTTCTTATTAATGGAATTGCTATGTAATATTGGGATATTTGGGTAACAAGGTAAATTTAGAGTATTTGAGGTTTTTAAGAGATTTACAATACAGCAAAAGCAAATTATGGAAACTAGTTTGGATGAAGATGAAATTTCTTCATATTCTTCTGAACTAGCTTTTTCTGGAGTGAGCATGATGCATCAGCATCATCATCATCATCACATCATTATAATCTAAAATTTCCCCAGATGGAAATGGGTTGAAAACAAGTAATTTCAGGCTTGAAGTAGTATGTGTGTTTTCAGAGTTGGAGGAAGGATGGAGGAAAATGGTTTGTTTTTTCAGCTGGAGCATTTTTTTTTTTTTTTTTTGATAAGTGATTCAGCTGGAGCATATACTTTCAAGTTATACATTTTATGCTTGTAATGGGAACTAAACAACAGAACAGGTTAGTACTTAGTACTTATCTAGTTATGTTTTCTTTAAGATCTTCGTTGTTTAAATTTTTTCCTCTCATTCTCAATTTTGGAGCTAATTGAATATCTCCAATTTTCTTAGCCTGAGACCAATTATTGGGATTCTGTTGTGCACATTCTTTTAGAAACACCAGGAATGAGGATATTCTGGTTACAATGGTGATCCTTCAGGTTTGCGACACTTTTGTGAGTTGTTGATGATATTGGGGTAATTTTCTTGGCTTTAGAATGACAGCCTGTTATTTGGTAACAATGAACCTCTGATATTGCAAAAAGAATTGAACAGGAACAGTGGTGAGCAGAATTTCAAACTTCATAACCTGCATGGCTATTGCTTGCAAATGAATAATTTCTTACCACTATTTATAGCTGATATAGATTTATAGGTTCTGTTTTGCTTTATTTAGTTCACAGGTTTGCATATCTTTTTTTCTTTCCCTTTGTATTAGTTTCCAGTGGTTCCGATTTATGATACCCATGTCTGTTATGTTTAACTTATCAATATGGATTTTAGTTCTATATCCTGGGTAGGACACTCTGGACTTGGTTGTCTTTACTATTTTAAGAAACTGATCGTTCTCTGTTATCAACTTATTTATTTGCTTATTGTTTTTTTCGGTGTAACAGAAGCCGATGTACCAGCAAGAAAGCGGCCTTTTTTACTTCAGACGAACTATAGCATTGTCACTTGTGTGGTTCCTTTATACAGGGAATGCCCTGTGCTGTGTTGTTGGTGCATGATGCTTGAAATGGAGCTCATTCATTACACTAATTTCTGTAAGCAATGGTTCATGAGTTGATAGGCACCCAGAATAATAAAGCAGATCTGAGAAACATTAGCAAGTTTCCTAAAGATCAGCAGGTTGGACTACTTTTTTCCTTTGCCTATTATTTGTTAAATATTTTGTACTAGGAGTGACCTGTAGCTGTGTAATCCATGCTTCCAGGAGGTTGTACTATCATCTGAACTAGATGTGTTCTTTAAAGCTAACATGCATGTTGGAGATATTGGAATGAATATCAAAAGAATGGTGGATGAATTTCAGCAAATTTCAAAAGGTAACCAGAAAATTCAGACAATAGATTCTTGAGAGACAAATTTGTTAACTCCTTTTCATGGGATCTTTATTTTAGTTACTGTTATAAATCCTTAATTGCTTTGATTTTTTGCAGAAGACATCCCTAAATTTGTTGACAATTATCCTCAGTACAGAAAAATGCATGGCAATGTTTCAAAGCATGTGACTATGGTCTTAGAAACGAGCAAAGATAGTTGAAGAGCAAAAGCTCATGTTAGTTTCACAAAAGGAGCAAGAGTTGGCTTGTAATGATGGGCAAGTGGCTGCATTTGAGGTATAGCCCTATTGCTATAGACATCAAGCATTTTATAGCCCTATCCTTAGATAGGGGGGGAAATGTAAAAACACATAAAAAGCATTATGAGAAAATAAAGGTTAATCTTAAATGAGAAAAACACCCAAGAGGGGGGTGAATTGGGTTTTTAAAAATTCTTTTTAAACACAACAAATTTAAGCACAATAGAAGCAAGTAATTAGAGATAGAGTTAGAGAAGTCAAACTCGGATTTTATAATAGTTCGGCACTTCTTTACCTACGTCCACTCTCTTCAAGCTCCTAACCAAGTGAAGGTTCCACTAGCTTGAAACTTCAACCAAGCTTCTTTACACTTGGATTCCGGCTCTAATGAGCTCTTAAACAATTTTTTCAAGATTCAACTCACTTGAAGGCTTTAACACTCAATTTACAAGAATGAACTTCTCTCAATTTAACTCAATAATAGCTCAAATACAAATCAAAGGTAGGATGAATCACAAAGGTGCACTAAAGGATATGCAAGTGAGGATTTAATGCACTGAGAAAAAAATGAGAGCTTTTAAGGCAAGAACAAGTGGGTACACAAATAAATGCAGTTGTTCTATATGTCATAAATGAAGTAGAGCTCTCTATTTATAGGCTTCTAAACTCGGAAGCCAAGAAAATAAAAAAGCAACGTTAATTGATCAAGCTGAGGGTCGATCGGTTCACTAACCATTGGAGCATTTAATGTTTTGGCAAGTTACCGTTGCTTCAACTGGACCTCGACCTGAGGTCGACCGGGAAAGAAAGGCCATGGGATGAGAGAGAGTGTTTTTTGCACTCCTCGATCAGACAAAGGGAACCGGTCAATCGATACCCTGGCCGGTTGAGCCTATTGGCCCAGTGCCTCAACCAGTTCAACATTTTGGCCCCGAAAACCTATCTTTTTCTATTATTTTCTCTTCTAATACTTAGGTATAGTCTTTAGGTAAATTAATATGCCAATTTTGAAATGTTTTGCCTAAAGTACATTTAATAAAATTCGGATTTTAATGAGACTGTAACTTTAAAGAATAAACCGAGTTTTCCAAAGATGTATGAAATGATATGTAAAACCTAATTGCATTCATGCATTCATCTTACATTTGTTTTCTTTGATTAAAGGTCTTCCAAACGTCTTGATTTTGTATCCACTAGGTCCTTTGATGAATTTTCAAATTAATACCTAAGATTCTTTACAATTTAAACCAATTAATAATTTAACCATAGTTTGTTATCATCAAAACCTGATTAAGAGAACCATTGGGCTAACACATAACATAATAGAGAATTCGACAAAATATAGTAAAAGAGCATGAGAGAGTTATAATGACCTTTTAACATTAAAAACTAAGGTGGAGATCCGACACAAGAAAACTTTCTAGTCAATGAAAAAAAAAACATGGAACTTAGTTTGTTATCCTTTTTCTTTTACAGGTAGAACTTAGTTTGTTATCCTAATTCTGTGGCATTCACAAATCAAGGGAGAAAAGAGAATTTAAGGGATCGAGAGAGGTTCCTAGAAGGGAATCAGCCACTTAAAAGTTCCCAAAAAAAGACCATCTTTTTCTTGTTCAATAAAATTGTTATGTTGCCTTAGACTTGCTGGTGTAAAGATTGGTGATCCAAGAAATGATCTCTAGTTTTTGCTTCAAGAATTAAATGTTTTATGTGGTCTTCATGTTACTAGTGTAAATATGTCTATCCAAACTATTACTGTTCATAGCCATTGATATTCATTCACCTATATTTGTTGAAATGGAAACTGCTGCAAATTGTGTTCTGTATTCTTCTATTCATTAGAGAATGATTACAACCTATTTATACACAAGAGTTAGCTGCACTTAAGGTAAACATACAAAGAGAATTAAGGTAGTATAATTACAAGATATTCTAAGTGAGACTCCATTGATTTTCTCAATAGACAATCCAAAGCCTAACTCTTACTTTTGATGGTTATTTACATACAATTCGTGGTTTGCAGTTGGTTGGGGTCCCATTTCAGAAAAATTGAAAAAAGAAACAAGGCCCACTGGGACACAGTCCCTTAATTCTTTATTTCACCCATCTGGTTGTCTGGAGAAGTCTCTTGAACCTAGTTTGGTTAGAGAACAGAAAACACATCCAGTGAGAAAGTTACAATTTTTGGGATTAAATTAACCAGAAATAGGTAGAAAGGCTGCCCTGATGCAGTTATTGGCACTTTCATAGAGACTCAAATGACAATCTTGAATTAAACCCAAGGTGATTATGAGAAGCAAATCTAAAAAAATTATCCCCCATGATTTTTGTGCAACAACCTGCATACTTTTTAATATTAGCAGACAGTTACCTTGCTTAGTTTTGGGTGGTGAAAACAAAAACCCGTCATTCAGTCATTGTTTTATAGGTGTCAAAATCAATTCATTTAGGATAAATAAAATGTTGGGGTGACCCCGGGATGGGTAGCCCAAATGATGATGCTTCAATGCCATACCAATCCGAGAAAAAGCATTCAAAAAAGTTCATTTTTTTCATGACTAAAGAACTGTCTATTCCATGCCCAACAATATTTTATAACTCAACAACTGTGAGGGGCTGATCACATAAAACGTGGTAGAACTTTGCAACGTTGCATTTTGGTCTCCGTGTACGCGAACATGAGATTGTGGCCGCGGCCCAATTTGACTGGATCATGGAGCAAGGGCCCAGCCGCCCAGCCTCCAACACTTTCATAGCTCGTGGCCTTCGTAAGATGAAACTATAGGAGAATACAGAGATTAGCCCATTATTTGCTTGTAAGAATAAAGAGGTTAAGCCCCTTGATGCAATTCTGAAAAAAATTTAAGCTCAATAAGAGCTTTTATATCTAATTAACTATTTTTTTTTAGAACTTAAAAAAATACTTAATGTAAAAGTCACGAAAGAAAGAAAAATTGTAGGGGTTGTATTTTGGCTTACATAAAAAAATTTATTCAATAAATTTTTATAATACTAATATTTTCTTTTAAAAATTATAATTTTTTTTCTTCAAATTTAACTTTCAACTAAAACTAAAAATATAAAATTAGACAAAATAGTTAATTTATTTTGGAAATCGCATTCTTGTTCTAAATGATAGGAAACTTATTCATCGTGAATAGATTTCTTAAAAAGTTCAAGGATCCATTCCCTTTTTTTCCTTCCTCTACGTTGGTATATAAAGGTATATGAGAATGAAATGAAGGCATTCCTCCATTTTTGGAGAATGGATTTCTTTAAAAAGTTGTAACATGCATCTCCTTTTTAATTGACACATGAACCAATGCAAAGGAACAAGGAACGAAAGGAAATAAATCACCTATTTTCCTTTTGTAACGATCCGCTCCAAATCATGTAGATATTATCCGCTTTTGATCCAAAGGGGCCTTAACGACTTTAAAACTCATCTACTTGGTTAAGAGGAGCTTCTATATATATAGCGCCAGGAACATTCTCCCCTATCCGATGTGGGACATCACAAACACTCTTAACCAAGTAAACGCTTTTTAAAATTGTTAGGGTTCCTTTGGGTCCAAAGCAGACAATATCTACACAGTTGGGAACGGGTCGTTACAAATGGTATCAAAGCCGATCCCCAACCTCGGTGTGGGGGTTTGTTTGGCCTCGTAGGAGGTGTTTGTCTGTTTGACCCTGCAATCTCATGGGACACAGTTCACATGGGGGGGTGTTTGTGATGTCCCACATCGGATATGGGATAATGTTCTTGACGCTATATATGAAAAGACTCCTCTTAATCAAGTAGACATGTTTTAAAGCAGTGAGGACCCCTTTAGGTGCAAAGCGGACAATATTTACACGGTTGAAAGTGAGTTGTTACATCTTTCATTACGCATTCCTTATATTTCTTGATATTAAATATGTCACATATTTTAAAAATTTTTAAATAAATTTTATTATATTTCATATAAAAATTATTATATATATTAATAAATGAATTATTTATCAAAATTAAATTTAAAAATCATATAATTTTTAGACTTATAATTTTTTAATCTTACATCAATTTAATCTTGATAAATAATTTAGTTTTTTAACTTTAAATGATTTTTATTTATTAATATATCAATTTTTATTATTAATTGATTAAAGTGTCGTTGCTTTTCTAGTTTTGAAAAATAGAAAATAACAGTGACATTAAATCAATGTTTAGTTTGATAATAATAAAATAATATTTTCAACTAATAATTTATTTCAATTGTAATTATCAATAAAGATTTACAAATGAGTAATAAAAAAGACACAAAGTCAAAAGAAAATAAAGAAAAACAAAAAAATCTCAAAAAATCTTTTTTATTTTTTTTTCTTTATAATTTTTTGCAAAGTTGATGATGCACTAAATTGATATTACATTTTATTTTTATTTATGCCCATAAAATCATTCAATCGTCTAAATAGACTTTGTTAATTTATAATTTGAATTGATGAAAAACCTAGACTTAAATCATCATACATCACTAATTTCTGTTTTTCAAAATTGTAAGGATTCTCCATGAGCTTGCATATTTTTTCAATTTGGGAGGTGGTTGCTCAATCAAGGTGGCTCATGAGGCAATTTGTATTCCTTATGTAGTGGCATCGATTGAGTTGCAGTGATCAAATGGTCACTTGTTATATTCAACTACCACCAAAAGTTATGCAATTGGTCTACTCTCATGTCAACCTGTAAATGTGAACCATATCTAATGACTAGTGTACTTATGCAACTCTTGTACAAGGAAAGACTTCATTTATTATATAAAGTAAAACTTCAAATCTTTGTTTAATAAAAAAAATGGAGACTTTAGCTTTAGAAATCTTGTTGCAAAGAGTCTTTTTAAAACCATAATATAAATGTAGAGTATAGAGAGCACTTGTTGATGGTGGAACACCACTAGATTCGGCCTTGAGAAGGGTGAATGTGAGTAAGATTATGCTAAATCACTAAAAAATCTTAAATTTGCATTTCTATCACTTTTTCTCTTTATTTTAAATGCAATTGCTCTTCTAATATAATTATTTTAGCTTTGCTTATAGTTATCTTTTGCAATTATTTTAAAATTGAATTATGCAAAATTTAATATAATTATAACTAAAGTGTGTTTGATAGTAATTTTATGAAGAATTTTTAATTTTTCTAATACTTGAAATCATGTTTAATTAAACTATGGAAAAAAAAATTTAAATAATATATAAAAATAATTGATTAATTTAATTTTTTTTTTCTTCTTGTACTTTTTTTTTTTTTACATTTTTTTTCAAAATTATTTGAAAACCAAACATAGCATTCGAATTTCAAAATTATTTTTTTTAAATGATGTTTATTATTTAAATAAGAAAACTATTTTAAAAAATAGTTTGAAACAAACCTATAATTCCATCCCCCAATTTTTCTTTCTCTTTATTTTCCTAAAAGAAAGAAAATAAATCGCTGGATTGTGGTGGAAGGTATAAAGTTGCACACAATAAGTCGATCAAGTTATGTGAGTAAAGTCGAAGTCATGAACGGTGATCGGAAGGGAAGATAGAAAGATCAAGGTCTCTAAGTAAAAGTCAAGGAATAGTGTGGATACAATTAGGGCACGAGCGCGAGACACACAAGTTTCTGCGTATGATATACGTGTTGTTTCATTTGTGTTTCTGTCAGCGAAGAAGAGCGAAACGCTTTAACATCACACTGTAACTCCTCTCTCTATCTCCCCTAGTTTTCAGAGGGAGAAGAGACAACGATTAGTGCGCCCTGAAGAAATGTGAGCCATGTTCTTACCTTCAAATCGCTAAATTTAGGAATTCTTTTTGTTTTTTCTGGCCTTTACCCACTGTTTGGTTGCCAAGAAAATAGAGGGGAAAAGGAAGGAAAGGAAGAGAAAAAGGAAGGAAAGTCGTATTACCACTCTTATCACGTCTCTTGTTCTGATTTTAAAGGAAATCGAGAACGAGGAACTCGAGTTTACGTGGTTGAATTAAGTTCCGGTTTCTTTCTTTGGTTTTCTTCGTTGTTTAATGGCTCAAATGATGTTGAATAAGACCTGAAAGAGTTTGATCTTGTTTTTATTTCCTGCATTTTCTTTGATACGTACGGAGCGTTAGGGTTAGGTGCTACCCGGGTAATTTGCGGGTTCAGATCAAGGCTTGGTGGAAATTTTAGCTATTTTATGTTTAAATGAAGAGAATGAAAATAAAGGCAGAGAGGGTTTTGAGTTTTGAACAATGGATAGTCTAACACACAAAGATTTATAGTTTGCTTCCCTTGCACATAGTTTTCTGACCACCAATCGCAGTATCAGAGTTTAACTATCCATGGCTAAAGTACAATTTATTTAGAGTAATTTTCATTTCTTAGTAAAAGTATCTGCATTTTGTGCTGAAATGATTAGCCGCAATAAGATGTGAACATTTTTAGTCTCGATTTATATCACTGTTTAATAAGTGTTAGCATTTTTTGTACTTAATTGAAAGGAAAGGAAAAGAAGGTTGTTTCTTGTGGCTCAAATCTTTCTGGGTTATTAAATAATAGTATATATTAATCAATTTAACTGTGTTTTACACCCTATATCTAAATGTTGTGCACATTTTGGACTTTGAGCAACCAATAACCGTCACCATTTGGTGATCTAGGCTGAAGATTTTGTAGCAAGGAGTGAATATTTTATATATGATCAGTGTGGCAGTGAGGCCACAACAAAGAGGTTGAAGAACACACAAACTTCAACACAAAGTAGCACATTCAACTATTTAAGTCATAGACTTGAATGTTTTATAGCTTCAGACCAGTAAGGTTGATCAAAATTTAAAAAATTAATTTTTTTAAAGAATAAAATAAAAGAAAATTACCAGTCTAATGGCCACCTTGTCATAGACTGCAATAGCCCATTGGTTTTTAGGAGACGATTGAAGAGGTCAGCTACCTCTTCCATGGCTTATCTCTGATCTGTCAAAGACCAGTAAGGCAAGATGTTGAAAAACAATATTTGAGCATTCACAGCACTATACACCAACACTGGGGGATCTTACTGAGTCTTGCCATTCTTTTGTGTTGATTTCCAATAAAATGAATAGCTCAATTTTGAAGTAGCGGGATGATTTAGTTGAGCTGAGAGTGTGTGTGTTTTTTTTTTTCTTTTTTTCTTTCTAGGGTTGTGAACAATGGGCAGATCTGAGACCTCTTAGTTCGTTTTCCTTGCCTACTTGTTTTGACAACCAAACATCTTGTGGTTTCACTGTCTGATTAGATTGTAATTTGTTTATAGTGATTTTATCCCTCATTTTTTTTCTGTGATCATTAATCACATTAAATTGGAGGGAAAGAAATGAAGATATAGTTTGATTCTTTTGGTTCTTGTGTTGACTTGGGAGAAAAAGAGAGATTGAGTAAATTAGTTTAAATAGTTCTCTTTGATTCGGTTGAATGGATAATTTTGAACATCATATGTTTAAGACCTAGAGCTTTAATTTATTTTTCTTTCCTACATTTTATTTGCAATCAAATTGAACATTAGCATAATTTGTTTATAACCATTCAACTTGTGTTGACTTTGCATTATTATTTTTTCTTTTCCTTTTGTTTATTCAGTGATCTATGGAGCCAACAAATGGAGGTTGGTCAAGCAATTATGGTAACCCAATTCCAGTAAACTTTGAGCCCTACAAGCTGACTGGTATTCGCCACTTCTCTATCTTGTCATTTGTCCAATACTCATTCCTATTTTTACATTCATTAAACATCTTCTTTATTTCTTTACATTTTGTTTAGACAATTTTTTAATTTTTATTTTGTCTATGGACATTGTTTTTGCATATGTGCATCTCATGCATGTTTACAGGCATTCTGATAAGAAAATACATGTTTGCAAGCATTAAGAATATTGTTTACTTAATGAAGAAAGAAGGGAAAAAATAAGAGGGCCTTGGTTATTGGTAAGTAAGGTTTAAATTTGGATCTTGATGGAAGTGATAGGGTTTAATACGTAGATCTATGGTCATATTTTTGTGGATGTATTGAATAGTCAATTTTTCATGCTAGAAAATTCTATAATACTGAACTGTGCACTTTTTCTTAGGAGCAATACCTCCCAAAGGCAATCAATTGAGGTAGTCCGCATGTAAGGTTGCCAGATACTAAAAATAAACTGCTGAGACTTACATTGTCTGTTAGTAGTTATGCTAAATGCTCGTAATTTCTTTTTAATGGAATATCTTCTTATGAAAAGGTTATTTTGATGCTCTTAAAACATAATTTCCCTACATTTTGTTGTGTATGTTTTGAGTTACTTGAAGTTATCCTGACATGGTTTTCTGAACTTTATGGTTGTCTAGCCTGTTCAGCTGATTTATGCTTTATGATTTATGAATGTGATTGCTCATATTTTAAGGTCTGAGTATGACTTTTCATATTGAAAACAGAGTTCAACTCCACCAAACATAAAAGGATCTGGACATTTGATGAAAATATGCATTCTGAACCAAAACAGAAGCGGCAGAAGGCTGGCCCAAATGTTGTTGATTATTCTGATCCATTTGCCATTCCCAATTTGCTGGAAGGTTTAGATGCCGGAAGATTCGGAAGTGTGACTAAAGAAATAGAGGCCCTATGTGCTCGAAGGATGCAAATGCTTCAACCTTATTATGTAATGTATCCTTCACTTTCATATATGTGCACGGATTTGGGAAAGAAACAGGGCAAAAAGGCTTCAAAGTTGGTGAATAGAGAGGCCTCTCATTTGGCTCACAAAGATGTTATAGATCTGGAGGATGATCACGTTGTTGATGATGCTCTAACAGCAACAGCTGTAGAAGATGCAGCATTACCTGTTGTGATTATCGATTCAGATGATGAAGACTGTGGAGATCAGAAGGTCTCTCATCCACCACAGGAAACAGCCTGGCCTTCTTTCTCATATCAGGAAGTTGTCTTGAGAAAACCTTCTGTTGGACTTCTTGCAAATAATCCTGTGGTAAGTCTTTTCCTGCATTTGTAACTTTAGCATTACATATCTAAGAGTGCATGCATTTCAAATTAATTTTAACTCACTTGCATGTGGTTATGCTCCTGAGGACCTAAACTCACGATTTACCGTTCTTTCACTTTCAACTACTTTTCAGTTATGAGGTATCCCACTTTAAGAATTTTAGAGATATCTGTGCAAGTGGTGGATGAGCTGGAAATTTTTTTTTTTTTTTGATATAACCATTTAATCCTTTTCTCTTCATTAAAGAAAAATGTCATGAGTTTTTTAGTAATTCATGTTTTACACCTTTAAGAAAAGTTATCTTAACATACTCTTGCCTGTTGCCAGAATTATTTTCTCAATTTCCAACTAATCTGAGTGAATAATTACAGATTGAAAATAAACAGATAGTTGAAGAAGTAAGCATCCATATTTGACTTCTTGGGAAACTTAAGGATAAAGCAATTTTTTTACCATCTCCTAAAATGCAGTCTTTTTTGCAGCAAAAAAGGCCATAAAGCTGGTCTCTATGGCTTCGCTTAGGGAGATTGAGGATGGGGATGTGGGTTTCCACGTTAGATTCCATGCATATAAAGCAAAAATGGTTACTCATCAAGTAAACGAAAAAAGGCCAACCCATTTTGTTATAGGAAAACAGAGTCCTAACTTTTTGATAGGCTAAACTTTGACAATAAAGCCCAAAAGAAGACTCTTAATACTTTAAAAAAGAAAAAAAAAAAAATCCCACAGTGCAGTGACCATTGGTAATGTTATACTTGTTTGTCAAATGTAATTTATTCTTGCTTGAAAATTTTATCAGTATGTGGTTTATTGTTACAAATTAACTTTTATGATCTTTCCAATATGATTATTTTATGACCATATCCAGGTTAGTTTTATTGCTATATCTTTTCTCTTGCAATTTTTTATTAGTTTCTAACCCATTGTTATTAATAACAATATCTCATAAAAAATTAGCATCTAATTGATTGTTTAAATTTAACTCTTATGCTGTTTGCAATCTCATTATTAATTAACAAATCCAGGTTAGGGATTATGTTGGGAGTATAGCCCCAAAAGTAGAAGAGGGAAGTCTGATGAGTGCTACTGAAATCAGAAAAGATAAGGATGTGTATATTGGTGTGGGAGAGAAAAGTTTGGTGGCTAACCTTGAAATGAAAAAAGTTCAAGGTGAATATGTTGGTGTGGAAGATGATATGGAAACCAATGAAGGCAATCTTCGAGCTAAGACTGAAGATGATGGTTTGGCTGATATGTGGCAAGAGTTTGATTTGGCCTTACAATCTTCAAAGGTATTTTCATTTGAGTTATTTGTCTATCTTAGTGACTGAGTGTATCTTCATTAAAATTCACTTTCTTCCAAAAAGATATGATCTTTGAATGGTTGTCATTCTTTTTTATAAACTATCAATGATTCAGTGGTCTGATTTCTTTTGCTATTGTTAAAATTTCGGGTCTACTTTGTTATTTGAAACAAGAATATTTTGGGGACCTAGGGTTTTGATTTTGTGTGGAAAATTATATGGTTATTGATTGGAATTGGTAGTATAAAATTTGGAAATAGGATTAAGGTTTAGTAAGGTTGAATTTTGATGGGCTCATTGAGTGGTTTTGCTGTTGATTCACTATACTCCTGCCAATGTTTGGGGTGGATTATTTTTGGGGGTTGAGAGGATAGAAAGTTGAAAAACAAAATAAAACTCAGTTTGGCTAAAATCTATACTCTTTTTTTGAGGGGGAGTAGGAGGAAAGAAAGGGTGTTTTACTCTCTTTTTGGAGGTAGAGAATCCTTTTTTGGAGTTGACATGCTCCATTGATTGGGCATTCTGGGTTCAATAATGTTGCTGCAGATTTCCTACTTAAGAATCTCTGGCTAGGAGGGTTTGTGATTGTTGTGGTCTGTCAGTTTGCTGTTAGATGGGTGTAAAGAAACAAATATTCCTACTCTAGGCTTGATACTTCAGATTTAAAATTTAAAAGATTGGAAGGGATTATTTATTAGAAAAGGATCCCACTTGCAGATGGAGATGATACATCAATACTTCAATCTCTCTCTCTCTCTCTCTCTCTCTCTCTCCCTCCCTCCCTCCCTCTCTATTTTTTTACTTATTTTAATAGTAGTATTCTATATGTGGGAGGAAAAACTCCCCCAATTGATCAAAACCAAAATTATCATTAAATACCAGTCACCAGAATTGCCTAGACCATGGCTACCGACATTAGTCATTTTTTTTATATTTTTACCTCTACCAGTTGTTGAGGTAGACTGGTACTTTGTGACAGGAGACATCAGCATTTCAACATTTCTAAAAGTTTTACAAGAAAGACCTGGAAATAGGGTTCCATCTTTGTTGGGTGAAGAACCTTCAGTTCATCAAACCATAACTATTATCATTCCGCATCTGTACCAGTCACTGGCATTGTCTGAATTATTATCACTAATGTTGATCTCTTTTTTTTATGGCTGTGGTTTGTTTGTTTGTTGTTGGGTGAGTATGGTGGTGTTGGGTTTGGTTGGGGGGAGTGGGAAGGGTTCATTGGGTTGAGACAAATAGAACCATCATTGAATACTGGCCACCAGAATTGCCTGCACCAACATTGTTCAATTTTTTGAATTTATACATTTACCATTGGTCAAAGGAGACTGGTATCAAGTGGTATGAGACACCAGCATTTGAATATTTCTTAGAGTATTACATGAAAAACAAGGAATAAGATCTCATCTTTGGGGGCAAAGAACTTCCAATTCAATAAAATATAAGTAACACTCTCTCCAGTGACTGGGATTGCCTGGAGCTCTATCAATAATGTTGATTTTTTCCTTTTTTTTGTTTTTTATTTATTTTATTTTATATTTATATAACTAATTTTCTTTCAATGATTGAGGATTCACTAGATTCCTATGTGTTTTCACTTAAAATGGCCAAAGATACTACTTACTTTTGCAAAATATCATTTTTTTGCTTATCTGAGAATCAAATTCATTAATCACATATGCTATTGCATGATTCACTATTAGCTTTGATAGAGTGAATTAGCTGGGAAGCTCTTGTTGTTTTGTATATCAAAACCACTTTTTTATTGAATTTTTTTTTGCTATATAATTTCAAGTATTCGATTCTCTGAAGTTTCTGATATTTGGTTCAAATTTATAATGCTTCCCATAGGATGTTGCTGTGGATCCTGAAGAAGACGAAAAAGAAAGCAAAGAAGAATGTGAGCATTCTTTTGTTCTGAAGGATGATATTGGTTCTGTTTGTCGCATCTGTGGAGTTGTCAACAAAAGTATTGAAACCATAATTGAGTACCAGTATACTAAGGTATCTTTTTTTTTCTGTTCTCAATTGATTTTATTTTATTCTACTTCTGAATGTAACTGTTTGAAGCTGGATTGATAAATAAGCAGGCCTTGAATGGTGAATAGTAGATGGGGGTAGCTGAAATATGTATAATTTGCATGAATTGTTTTTTCATGCAAATAATCTTGTTTATCATTTTTTTGCAACCCTGCGCCCCCCCCCCCCCACCCCCAAAAAAAAAAAGAAAAAAAAAAAGGGAAGAGAGGAAGAGAAAGAAGTCAAAGAGAACAAAATATGTTTTCTGTTTGAGCTCAATTAGTTACTCAAATTATAATCTGAATTAGTCAAAGCAAACATGATGCCTTTCAAGAGAAATTGTGTTAAGTTACATGTTGATATCTGGGGACGTGAAATGTTTTTCTTCTGGAGTGAGGGGACCTTAATCAGAACTCAGGAGTGGGTGCCCCATGATCACAGCATTCTACATTAAAGATGTACAACTTTGGTGTATGATATCTTCTCATTATTTGATTTTATTGTTTGTCAAAATATCCACCTATATTTCCTTATTTATCCAAATATATTTGTAAAATCAAATTATTGATATATCCATCAAAATTGAAATTTTCATTCTTGCTTTCGATCATTCTCCTGTCTTATGGACGTTGGATTCCAACAACCCGCTTCTCCTAATTGTTCCTACATTTGGTCTACCCAAACATTTCTAGCAGAGGCTATTTAGAACAACTTTAGGAAGCCTCATCTAGGGAATTTTCACCACACCACCTGTCCTTCCAAAATCTCACCCTCTTACTGTTTCCCACCCCTAAATTCAGCCTTTTTGTTAAACTCCTTCCACCCCTCTCTTGATAACCTTCCAAAGACCCATGCCTTAACCCTCCCTTGAAACTCAAGAACACCAACCCCCCTCATCCATCTCGTACTTCCCTACAATCACCTGCTTCTAGACAAACTTGTTCTCAATTGCGAATCTCTTACACCATTTTCCAAGAAGGGCCTTATTCAAAGTAGACAAATTTCTAATACCCAAGCCCCCATCTTTTTTACCCATGCACACTATTGACTAGTTCACCAAATGAAGCTTATTTTGGAGCTCCCCTCCCCCAAAAAAGAAAAAAAAGAAAAAAAAGGAAATCTCTTTTAATCTTCTCCGATCTTAAACTCACCTTAGAAAGGATTACAAGTAAAGACATGTAGTAGATTGGTAAGCAAGAAAAAGTGCTCTTTACCAAATTCAGTCTTCCTTCTTTTGATAATTATGACCAATTCCACATTGTAAACCATTTTTTTAATCTTTACTCCACTGTGTCCCAAGCAAAGATTTACAAGAGGTTTTCAATGGAATGCCCAAATAAGTGGACGGAAGAGGGCCCACTTTACACTCCAACATTGTAGCCAAATCTTTAGAATTAGAAACCTCCCCCACTGGGATTAACTCACTTTTATTCAAATTAATTTTTAAATGGAAATTACCTCAAGCCACATGAAAGCCCAACTCAACATAGCTATGAAGGTTGGTTACCTTACAAGAGTTTAGATGAGGGCTAGAGGTGATGAAGGGGATGAGGTGTCTCATTTGTTGTTTGCATATGACACTCTTGTTTTTTGTGAGGCTTCCCAAACTCAAATATTTAAGCTAGTTGCTCATATAGTTTGAAGCTTTATCGGGGCTGAAAATTAACTTGGATAAGAGTGAGTTGATTCCTATTGTTAGAGTAGATCATGTTGAGGAGTTGGTTTCAGAGTGAGGGTATAAATAAGGCAAACTTCCATCTACCTACCTAGGTTTGCCTCTGGGTGCTTGCTTTAGATCAGTGGTGGTCTAGGATGGGGTGGAAGAGAGGTTTCATGAAAGACTTAATTTTTATTTATTTTTTGGTCTTTATTTTGTATTTCAAGGAAAGTTAAATTAAGGTTGAAGAAAATCAAAGAGATTTCCTATGGGGATGTGAGGGGTTAGAGAAAAATATGCATGTTGTGAAGTAGTCAACAGTATGTATGGAGTAGAGCAAGGAAAAAAGGGAAAAGGTGGGGGGGAGGGAGGGTGTTGTTAGGCATTAGGCATCTACATCTTTTTTTGTTGAATAAGTCACTTTTATGCAATGGAACCGGTGGTATGTAACTGAAAGAGGAGCCTTTTGGAATTGGGTCATTAGTGGAAAATATAGGGGAAGAAGATAGAGGAGGTGTTTAGTCTTTTGTGTGGTTTTTTGTATTCAAAGGGGAGGACGTCTCATCATTTTCTCATACCTTTTTTTTTTTTTTCTAATATATTTCTTTTTTTCGATTTAAAAGAAAAAAAAAAAAAAAAAGAGTTGGGTACAATGTTAGGCTTTAGAAATCTATCAGGAAGGAATAGAATAACTTCTATTGTAGTTCTTTTGTGGTCGGTAATGGGGGAATGGTGGAGTTTTGGAAGGATAAATGGTGTTGGGATGAACATTCGTGTGTTTCATTCCCTTCTTTATATGCCTTAGCCCTTTCAAAAAAGGTATGGGTTGCGGGAACTATGGGTTTAGACACGGGAGAGAGGTCATTGGAGCCTTGTTTCTCTAAACCTCTAAATGATTGGGAAGTGGACAATCTAGAGGATTTATTTTCAAGGTTGCAAGGAAAGGCGCTTGATAGTGCGGGGAAAGACAAAGTGGCGTGGATGACCTTGAGAAACAACAAGTTCTAAGTTGAGTATTTATATGCCGCATTGGAATTGAGGGAATCAATTTTCTTTCCAAAGAGTGTAATGTGGAACTCTTGGGTGCCTTCGAAAGTTAGTTTTTTCCATGGGAGGCTAGTTTAGAAAAGGCTTTGATAGTAGATCAACTTTAGAAACGAAGGTGGTCTTTGTTCAATAGATGTTTTGTTTGTAAACTCCTCCATTGTGCCAAGGTCAAGGTCCTTTGGCAGTTGCTATTTACTCTTTTTGGTGTCCAATGGGTGCAAGTTGCTACCATCAAGGAGGCTTCCTTGGGGTAGCATGGTCCCTTTATGGCTAAAAGATGTAAGAAGGTTTGGAGAGCAACTCCTTTGTATATCTTTTGGACTATGTGGATGGAAAGGAATCAAAGGTCGTTTGATAATGAAAAGCATTTGAATCAATATTTGAAGATTTTTTTTTCTTAGAATTTTGTTTTCATAGGCAAAGATGTACATAAAGATAGGTTCTATGTCTTTATTCGATTTTGTAGAATGCTTAGGCTCTTGTTAAGAGAGGGTGTTTTTTTTGTGTTTTCTCTGGTTAGATGTGCTTTTAGGTGCTATTTGTATACGTCCTATGTACTTTGGTGAGTTGTCTTTTGACACACTTTAATATATTTGCATTTTTTGCTTATGAAAAAAAAAATTCCAAATGCTCATTAGAGTCGCATAGAATCAAAGTATCATCAACAAATAAAAGATAAAACACTACCATACCCACACCTCCTCTCCCACTAGCTAAGAAGCCCACTCGAAAGCCCCTTTCCATTGTTGTACTACTATTATGTTTTTAAACTCTATTACTATTAGGTTTTTGTGATGCAAGTAAGGAACATTTGAAAGTTCTGAGCTAGGCTTTCATGTGGTTTGAGGTAGTCTCCGAGTTAAAAATCAATCTTCATAAAAGTGAGTTGACTCCTATGGGGGTGGGTTCTCTATTTTGAGGAATTGGCTAGGGTGTTGGGTTGTAAAGTCGATTCTCCCCCCTCTTGTTATTTGGGCTTCCCTTTAGGAGCCACTTTCAAGTCCCCTCATGTTTGGGATGTAGTGGAGGAGAGATTTCAGAAGCGACTCACTTTATGGAAGAGACAATACTTATCAAAAGGAGGGAGATTGACTTTGGTAAAGAGCACTATTTCTAGCCTCCCAATTTACTTCATGTCCTTGTTTGTCATTCCCCGCAAGGTGTGCTTAAGGTTGGAGAAGATCCGAAGATATTTTCTTTAGGGAGGAGGTGAACTCCAAAATAGGCCTCATTTGGTGAGTTGGTCTAATGTTTGCATGGAGAAAATGGACAGGGGCTTGGGCATCAAAAATCTTTCCTCACTAAATAAGGTTCTCCTTGGAAAATGGTCTTGGAGGTTTGCTTTTGAGAACAAGCCTTTTTGGAAACTAGTGATTATAGGGAAATATGGAGAGGAAAAGGGAGGTTGGTGTTCTGGTGCTTCAAAGGAAAGTCATGGGATGGGCCTTTGGAAGGCCATCAGAAATGGATGGTTGGAGTTTGGCAAAAGGGTGGCTTTTAAGGTGGAGAATGGTAGAAAAGTGCAGTTTTGGAATGACAGGTGGTGTGGGGAGAATTCCTTGAAAGAGGATTTTCCAAGCTTGTACTTTTTAGCCTCCTTTAGAGAAGCTTGGGTTGCCCAGCTGTGGGATGAGACAAGGGAAGTGGGTCATTGGAACCTTGTTTTCACAATACACAACAATGATTGGGAAATAAAAGATGTGGAAGCTTTGTTTAGAAGATTAAATAGACAAGTGCTTAGAAGGGATGATGAGGATGGCATGAATTGGTGGATTTCAAAGAAAAGCCTCTTCACTGTTAGGTCCTTTTACTCCTTCCTAGCTCCTTGCAATGTTAGAGAGTTCCCTTCAAGTATTTTTTGGAATTGGGTATTGAAGAAGGTGAGCTTTTTTGCTTGGGAAGCTTTTGGGGGGAGAATTCTAACTATGGATCAACTAAAAAGGAGGGGATGGTCTTTACCAAGTAGGTGGTTTATGTGCAAAGCTGAAGAGGAATCAGCAAACCATTTACTTCTTCACTGTCCCAAGGCAACCATGATTTAGTAGCTCATCTGTGCTCTTTTTGATGTTCAGTGGATCATGTCTTTTTCCATCAAGGACTCCTTAGTTGGCATGGCTCTTTAGTTGGGAGGAAAAGGAAAAAAGCATGGAATGCAGACCCATTGTGTTTATTTTGTCCTTATGGAGAGCAAGAAATAGAAGAGCCTTTGAAGACACCGAACTAACGAACCAAGCTATTTTATGGTCCTTTTTGTACATGTTTTTGGGTTGGGTCAGGGTTAATGTTGGCTCTAGCTCGTGGTCTTTACTTGATTTCGTTAATTGGTTGGGGTGTAAGTAAGTTGGTGGTTTTTTGTGTTTTCCTTCCCTTTTTAAGCCTTTTAGCCTTGTATACATTGTATATACTTTTGGGTATATTTTTATTGCTTTCTTAATGCAATTGCATTTACTTATAAAAAAAAACTGTATTGTCACAATATCGACTTTTAATGCAGATGAAATTATGTCTTTCAGTTTTTGTGTATGCCCCATGAGGGCAACAACAGCTGTTTGAGGAATATGTTTAGTAACTTGAAATCTATTTTAATTGAACTAATTCATAAATTGCTTTAAGATTTTCTTATGCAACAAAATACGATTTGCAGGATATGTCCTGAATTGTTCACTGTTAGGCTAATATCATGATTCCCTCAACATTTGTTTTGCTACCTTTAATTGGATGCATCATAATTTTTTTGTCTGAATTTTTTATAGCAAAACCATTGTTTCTTATCTTATTAATATTTACTCATGTAAGTTTCTGATTTTCTCAAGTCTGCCAACTTCTATTGGAAGGCCTGGCGGTTACTTTAGCAGTCAATTGCTATATGGCATGTTACATAACTTAAGCAGGCAACATGCTCATTATATAGTTATTCTTCAATTAATGAGGACCAGAACTTTTCTTTTTCGCTGTTTATATGTTGCTCAAATGATTGCCCATCATGTCTTGGCTCCTAGATCTCAGCCTTTTAGAGCCTATTTTTTATAGGTAAAACAAATTATGTTAAAAAGCACTAATGACTTAAAGGATACTCCTTTTCTATGCTTTCATAATGGGCTCAACCTAATCTCAATTTATTGTGGTGGCCATACTTTCTTTCATTTTCTAAAGTATTGGAGAATGTACTTTGAAATTTTGAAAGGGGGAGTGTGAGACCGGTCAAGTTTTCCATCATAGTACACAGGAAGTATAGAGAGCCACCAGATTTGGCCGGCCAAAAAGGTAAAAGCAAACAGCTAGCAGAACTCACTAGGACCATTTAGTCCATATCATTCAAAAGACCCAGTTACGGTCTCTCCAACTGGAAAACCCTACCCAAATAATTTAAAAGACGTGGTTAGTAAGCCTATAGCTGGGTTTTAGGTTTTACAGTGGGTTTATTTCTATAGCAATTTGGATTGGACACTGCCATCCTTGCCTTCATTGCTACATTAAATTCATCCTCCTTTGAGGGTTTATTTCTGACTTTAAACTAATAAACAAAAAATAGCATGGCCAAACCGCTCATGGATTTTTTAGTTTTTTTCTTTTCTTTAGTTCCCTGTTTTGGGATATTGTTGTAAAATCAATATTCAATCTCTGGTAAACTTGCTCAAACTTTTCTTTCTGTTGTGGGTTTTAAGCTCTGATTCAAACTGATGACCTACCATCCTTCAGGTGGATGTCTTTTCATAAATTTTTATTAATGTGTGATAGTAGGACCAATTCTATTTGAAACTTAATACTTCCATTTCAATACTGACTGTACTGCATCTATCTTTCAATATAGATCATATTTAGTATTATACAAATGTATGCTTTGATGGTTTTGCTTCTAATCATAGGAATTTTTGTCTTCAAAATTGTGATTTGCTGGATACCAGGTTGGATTAAGGACAGTGGTTGAGAATGATTTTCAAGAAAAGACAGTTACCATTTTCTTTCATTAAAACCAGGAAGGATCACATGCCCAGCACATGAGGAATGTGGGAGGCTTTACAATTTTGTTCCAATTTCTTTTTTAGCATTTTTGTTTTTTGTTTTTCCCCTTTGCTGAGGTAGGACTTCTTCAATGGCTTCTTCTCCTGTATATTCCTCATTTTTTTTTAATTCCATTTTTTATGTAAAGAAGGCCAATTACCAATTGCTGGTCCAATGAAAGCAGGTTTTTGGATATGATCCTAGCCCCCACCTTTTTATAGGCAGTCTTTCAAAATGCTCAAATTTACAAAGTTGCTCTTGGCAGCCTGAAAAGCATTTACCAGTTCACTGAAGAGCACCTCCTTACCTTTTTGTGTGTTTAGACTACATGCAGATACATAGGAAATGGAAAAGTGGGAATAGCACAGAAATTTATTGTTTTCCATTGGTTTCCTTTTGGTATGCCATTGGATTGGAGCTTTTTGTTTGAGTTGTGCATGACAATTACACTTTATTCCTTCTTTAAGCCATGAAAAATTTTCTGTCATCACCTCCAATTGCTACCTATGATATATAACCCAATCTATCAGTTGCAAATATCACAATGATAGCATTATTCCTATTTTGAGGTAACTATAATTCTTTTCCTTTTGTTTATGGGGTTTATGATTTATAGATGTTGATTGGACTTCCTAATACTCTTAACCTTAAAATACTGATTCTTGATCAGATGGATCAGGTTATTATTAATTCTTTTATAACTGGTGGTCCTCTCCTTTGTGCTCTTCATGCTTTGAAAGTTTTCTTGATATCATATGATTTGTCAACAACTGTCATATTATTTTTGAATTTGAACAGTGTGATTTGCAAATATGGTTTTCTTGCACAGGCCATCAGTCAATATACAGTTGCTTGGACCTTGATATAGGGAAATTTTTGTGCTTTCTCGGTTTTATTTATTTATTTTCTTTTAAAATCATATCCTTCTAATCTGATTTTTCTTTTTATCTAGGTGAAAAGATCCAGAACTTACATGTATGAACCTCGAAACACCAAAGATAGAGAGCCAACTGATGACCCTTCAGATGGACTTGGATTTTCTGAACATGATTTAACTGTAACTGAAATCCACGCACATCCGAGGCACAGCATGCAAATGAAGCCCCATCAAGTGGAGGGCTTCAATTTTCTGGTAAGCAACTTGGTGGCAGAAAATCCTGGGGGTTGCATTTTGGCTCATGCTCCAGGGTCTGGGAAAACTTTCATGATCATTAGTTTCATGCAAAGTTTCCTAGCCAAGTATCCCCAAGCCAGACCTCTTGTTGTACTTCCCAAGGGTATCTTGGCAACATGGAAAAAGGAGTTTCTGACTTGGCAAGTTGAGGATATTCCACTGTATGACTTCTACTCTGTGAAAGCAGATAGCCGGCCTCAGCAGCTAGAGGTGTTGAAACAATGGGTGGCGGAGAAGAGCATCCTGTTTTTAGGGTACAAGCAGTTCTCCTCAATTGTTTGTGGTGATGGAGCTTCCAAGGCAGCAATTGCCTGCCAAGAAATACTGTTAAAGGCCCCTCAGATTCTTATTTTGGATGAGGGTCACACTCCAAGGAATGAGAACACTGATGTTCTGTACTCCCTTGCAAAAGTTCAAACTCCTCGGAAAGTTGTACTCTCAGGCACCCTTTATCAGAACCATGTGAAAGAGGTATTTAATATTTTGAATCTTGTTCGTCCAAAGTTCCTGAAGTTGGAAAGTTCCCGTGCTGTTGTCAAGCGTATAATGAGCAAGGTGGACATCATGGGTGTGAGGAAGCAGTTGAAATCCAATGCTGCAGATGCTTTTTACGACCTGGTGGAAAACACACTCCAGAAGGATGATAATTTCAGGAGGAAAATAACTGTGATACAAGATCTCCGTGAGATGACCAGCAAAGTTCTGCACTACTATAAAGGAGATTTCCTGGATGAGCTACCTGGACTGGTTGATTTCACAGTACTTCTCAATCTCAGTGCCAGACAGAAGAAGGAGGTTGGAAATTTGAACAAGTTTGAGAGGAAGTTCAAGAAAAATTCCGTTGGGAGTGCTGTTTATTTACACCCACAGTTGAAGTATTTTGCAGAAAAACTTGCTGCAAATGAATCTAAGACAGATGAGATGACTTGTCAGAAAAAGATGGATGAGATCTTAGAGCAATTGGACGTAAGAGATGGTGTGAAAGCAAAGTTCTTCCTTAATGTGTTGGCCTTGTGTCAATCTTCAGGGGAGAAATTGTTGGTTTTCAGTCAGTACCTTCTACCACTGAGATTTTTGGAGAAACTAACTATGAAAGTGAAGGGTTGGAGTCCAGGAAAAGAAATATTTGCCATCTCAGGTGAATCTAGTTCAGAGCAACGGGAATGGTCAATGGAACGCTTTAACACCTCTCCTGATGCAAGAGTTTTCTTTGGCTCAATTAAAGCATGTGGGGAAGGAATATCATTGGTTGGGGCATCTAGGGTTCTTATTTTGGATGTCCATCTAAACCCATCTGTGACCCGCCAGGCAATAGGCAGGGCTTTCCGTCCTGGACAAAAGAAGAAAGTGCATGTGTACAAGTTGGTTGCGGCTGATTCACCGGAAGAGGAAGACCACAATGCTTGCTTCAAGAAAGAATTGATTTCAAAGATGTGGTTCGAGTGGAATGAGTACTGTGGTCACCACGAGTTTGAGGCAGAAACTGTGGATGTCAGTGACTCTGGGGATCTCTTCCTGGAAAGTCCATTGCTGAGGGAAGATATAACAGTTTTGTACAGAAGGTTAGTCATTCATCATTCTTCCATGTCATTACCAAGTTCCAGTGTACAAATTTCACAGTTATGTTGCCATACATTTATCATTTGAAAATTTTCAGGTGACACACACATCTTCCAAAAAGACTCGTGAGGAGATGGAGACAGGGGATAGGTCATCTGTGCTTTTTCTTTTTCATTCCCTTATGAGAGCATTTGTCTGATTTTGTGAGAAATGCCCCTTAACTTCTGGAACACCACTGGCCTAACACATTGCCATGTTTTCTGTCATTATTGTTCCCTTTTGCAAATTTTGTAATTACCATTCGTACATCAGCACCTGTCTATCCTTGTAGATAGAAAAGTGTGGTTTTGTTTGAAAACCCATGTTCTGGCTTTTATCTGCGATCCAATCCTGCTGTTGCGGATGGGAAATCTGTGTTGAACAGGGTCTACAAATCCTATAATTTTCTATCAAGAGGCAAAAACCTCATGATGACCTTTGCTTGGTGTATGACTCCTCTTTGTTTGTTCTTGTAACTGAAGGATTTTCAGCAAAGAACAACTGGCAAATCAAAGGTTAAAGGAGTACTTCATTAAATCCCCGGTTCAAGTGGTCCCATGCTACGTTGGAAATGAGAGCTCTTCAATGATGGATTTCCTTGGTCTTCCTTGTAGATGGATTAGCAGTTTCTTGATATGCCTTTGGGTGTTTTACTGTGATGTTTTGTGTGTATCACCCTTGTACATATAGGGTGAGATCCTTTTTCTTGGCACACTTTTAATAGATGTTCTTTTTGTTTAAAACAGAACCTCATAATGCCTTAAAATCTCCTGTGAAGTAATAATCAACATCATGGCTATGATCATCCAATTCATACACTCGTTTTTATTTCAAATATCTTTTCTTCAATACCACAGTTGAAGTAATTGTACAAATTGCCTTCAACATACACTAAAACAAAAAATACGCATCTCATCTTTACAAATAAACTAACTTCCCAACCAATTCCTTCTTGTTTTTATATTACAACTGTGTTTGATATATCTCAATATCCAGAAAATCAGGGGCCACCCGACTCGTATTTTTCAGCTTTTGCAAGCAGGCAAACAAGATGAATGAGCCATGGCTTGGTTCCCTTTTTTGAAAATTAGCCCATGTGGATCAGTTATTCAGGCTACAAAATCATGTAATAGATGGGAGGAGCTGAATCTGTGCTGCCGGTTGCCAGGATCCATGCAGTCGAAATCGGCCGTGTCAGTCCCCACTGAAGAAGCTGCTGGGTTGTACATATCGGCCCCCCTCATACCCACAAAACTGTGATGACCTCCACTGGAAATGGGTAAGCTGCCTCCCTCGCAATGCTGCAACCCCAATGTAAGAGATACCCCAGTTCCACTTCCGAACCTCCCCAACTCTGACATGTGGTATGCTGCAGCAGCGGCTGCCATGAACCTATCGCTGCCCCCATCAGACTGAACAATGCCATCTGGGAAGAGGCTGCTGCATTCCTCCATGCTAGGCCTTTGGTCCCCGCTTAATTTCACTATTCCATATTCAGTTTGGGTTTCACCCCGTTCCCCATTTCTGAAACTGGCTCCTGCAGTTGGTCCCCCCATCTCTACATCGGGAGCATTACTGGATTTGGAGTCAAGAAATCGGCCAGTGCTGCATCTCTCGGTTGCCGTGGAAGTTGTACTTTGCTGAAAATCATCGCCTCTTTCCTCAGATGCCCTGATATCACTTTTTGTCGCTTTGGGTGCATTTTCGGACGAAGAATTAGAGTCCATATCTGCATCACCTATCTCTTCTTTGTACATCTCTTCCACCATGGGCTTCCAGAGACGCACCCGCGCATTTATAAACCAGTTTGAGACCTAACCCAAACAACAAAAAAATTATCAAACTTGGTGTGTGGAATATATGAGGGATGCAAGGTAGTTTTTGAGTCATATATTGACTATGGTATTGGTTTACCCACCCACCCCAACCCAAAAACAAAAACAAAATAAAACAAAGTAGTGCATGAAATCCCATATGTATTGGCAATTCTACAAAATTTTGAAGAACACCTTCATAGGGAAAAAAAAATGTTAAAACATACAAAGCCCGATTTTAGTGCATACAAATCAAGCATTCAAAGCAACTCGCCAGATATCATTCCTAAAGATTGTAAAATGTGCACATATCCTTCTCCCCCATGTCAAATAGGTTGCTCATTCAAAGTCATTCTTCAAAACTTCTCTCTTCCTTTTTTTCAATTTTCTTTCTTTAACACTATGTTTGGTTACGGGACAATATGAGGAAAAATGTGAGGAAAAGAAGATATAGAGAAAAAATGGAAAGAAAGAAAAAGTGAAGAAAAATAAAAAAATAGATTTAAAGTAAATAAATTATTTTTATATATATTTTAAAACTTATTTCACTTATCTTCCACCATTGCATAAAGACTGAAATATTTTAAAATGTATAAATTTCTACCTAATTTTAATTATATTTTATTTTCTTTTGTATTCATAATAAAACCAAACATGAGAAGACCATTTTCCTTAGCAATTTTTTTTTTTCCCTAGTATATTCCATGAACCAAACATAGCCTAAATGTTTATAGCTATTGAAAACATTGTCGACTTTCCAACCATTTTCACAACATTTCCGAGATTAATGACTATTCCTATGAACTTGTAATCATTGTTTATATGGACGGGAGTGTACAATAGAATCATTTAGTAAATGCAGCCAAGCAAGAAATATCCAAGATCAAAGCTCTACAACATAAGATTGCCTCATAGATGAACAGTTAAATCATTATTAACAATCATATCTACATAATACAATCAGTTCCTTTCTTACCTGACTCCTGGTCAAGCCTGTCTGCCTTGCCAGCATGATCTTATCAGAATCTTTTGGGTAGCTGGAAAACATAAAAAATTAGCAATTTGATGAATGGAAGAGCTCATGTCTTGCAAACAAAAAGTATGAAATGAACTTAAAAAGGATTAATGCCGAGGATTTACGGATGAAGGAAGTGCTCAAATAGCCAAGCACGAAGAATAGAAACAGAGCTTTCAGGCAGCCCCCTCTGTGGCCTCCAGGCATGTTGTTGCATCATACCAAGCTGCTGAAGAGCCCTCTGTTGCCTGAGCTGCTGGTCCACATATCGCAGGCGAGATATTCCAACCCCTTTGCCATTTCCTGAAGTATCTTGCTCCCCAAGGCTTCTTCGTGTTGCTCGAATCTGGCCAGTGATTGCATCACGCAAGCAGCGGAAGTGGCGAGAAATTGTCTGGAGGGCAAGTGCTGTGTAGGGTTTTGCAGCCCCAGATCCTGCTATCACATCAAATGATGATACCACAATCTGCATCTGGTGATAATACTGTTTGTACCTTCTATCAACCTGAGACAATAGAATGATTATCAACACGAGTTCATTCAAATTAGAGGAGTTAGAAGGGGCAAAGCTTATACATCAGTCTCTGAGGCATATGAAAACTGGGAAATATCATATTTTTTTGATAAATGCGCATATATATTAAAAGGCAAACGCCACAAAGCATACAGGGAGTATACGAAGTAGCCAGCCCCTCAAAAACAAAAACCCCTCAAAACTGGGAAATATCATATTTGTTTTGACAATGATTCATACAGATACAAACCACCAAAGCAGAATGTAGAGAAAAATAAAATTACATCACAGCCTGTTTAAGCAGATTTGATGAATCTATTCTACATCACAGATGGAAAAAGAAAGAGAATGATCAGCCACCTTCTTCACAAAACATCCTAGACTCTCAAAATCAATTATTAAAATAATCAGGATTCTACTTTCCGGATTGGTAGACCAGACCAGAAGAACATTTCAAAATCATCATTTTCAATTCCAGGGGTAACTGAAGGGATCATGGCTTGCTTCAATAATTTCTCCTTCCTCTCTCACTCAATCTAGAAATTAAGAATGATTTCCACAAGCAAAATTTGCATCTCATGTATTTGTCCTCTTTATTGCACAGACAAAGTGGGGAAGGGTACCCAAAAACTTAGGAATATCCCTCCAGCAGCCAAAATTTAGCCCATACATTCTATATTTTTTTTATTTTTGATAGAAAAAAGGAAGTATATTAAACGAAAAGAGGAAGCACCAAAAATAGTCCCCTCAAAGTATACAGGAAGTATACAAAAGCAGCCCAAAGGCTCCAATCCAAGGTTGGGGGGAAGAAAAAAAACACTTCACATTCCCTTACTTAGAGCCTAGCCAATCAAAAAAACTAACAAGAGAAGCAGGGCTCAAAACTATAGACACCCATACATTCTATATTCTTTCAAAAAGAATCTAGAAAAACACAATTCATTCATGTGAAATTAACAAAGTTGTGCTTTTGGTGGGGAACTTAGGAAAACCTAGCAGTGGATTTACTTTTGAAGGTCAAAACTCACTTTAATTTTATACAAGTAAACTGGGAATAATGGTAATCTAAGGTCTTCAGAAGCTTAAATGCAACATGGAAAAAAAAAATCAACTCTCTCATTTTAATATGCTCAGTCAGCTAATAATCTCTATCCGTGTGTTTTTGAGTTAAGACACCAAAACATAAGGGATCTCCATTCCCAAGACATAGACTCAACCATTCACTTCCTTCTCACATCCTTCATAGTTGCTTTACATTATGATATGCCATATGTGAACATCCTAAGGGCTAAGCTAACCAAAAAGTTCAGTGGATAGACTCAGTTCTTCATTGCTTTAATTCTTTCAATAATCACTCTATATTAATCAAAACCCTATGAGAGAAGCAGACAGTATCAATGCCAAATGTTTAATTTCTGAGTACAAAAGACTAGGTTTTGGGCAATCGGATTAAACATCAGGGCAAGAGTTACTAAAAGATTTGCAGGAATCCTTTTTGACAAGAAAAATAAGATGCTTTATTAATAAAAAATGCTTAAATATGAATTTTCAAACTACTCTTCAGGAGAAAACTTGGAACATCATAATTCATATATACCAGAACAAATCTAACTCAAAAGGGAAAAGAATAATGAATGGCAGATCATCACATAAAGTTGTTTGTGTTCATCATGCACCCATTTCCACACAATCCAAAAGACTTCAGTCTGTGAGTTCTCATACCAGAGAAATTGGAATTTTACATTTAAAAAGGTTTGGTTTAATCAACTGAAAAAAGTGTCCAATGAAGTAAGCTTAAACCATCAGATTCATTGTTCAATTCCACTGCCTCCTGAAAATCCCACAAAACCCTTTAACTTCCAGCATCCTATAATCTACAGAAAGATAGAAAATTGCTAGTTCCTAAACATCAACATCATGTTACCAAATTTATTTCTGAAATATCACCACCATCCCCAAAATACATTTAAACAACGTAACTTCATGCTGAACAAGCCTGAGAAACTGAAATTATGTCCCCCAGAAACACCTCAAATGGTTTTTTACTTCTACTCTACTTGTAATATTTTAGAGGTTCAATACCAAGCTTGCTAGACTTCTCATTGAACACACCCTCGCAAATCTGTGCACTCCTCATGTTCAATCAGTATCTAGAAACAATTTGCATAAAATGGATTCAAATATTAGAGTATTAAAAAAGAAAAAATCAATTTTTTGAAATATGCAAAATTTTTCAAAATATGCAACCTGTGATATAAATGTAGTGGTAGTCTGAAGTTGATACTTTTGCATCAACTAGATTTGGTCCAGTCCATAGCTAAACTACCTAACATATACCTGAGAAAAGGACTTAGAAAACTGATGAACCAGCTTATAAAATACTAGTGTCAGTTCTTACCTCATCCAACATGGCCAAAAGCTTTGTCAACTTGTTTTGTAAATCCTGTCTTTCAGCAGGAGAAAGCTCACTTAAGGAATTGCTGACCGGCTCTTGAGGGTTTGAAGCTGCAGGAGTCATACCAGTTCCATTCTTTGAACCCGCATCAGCCTCTTTGGAACCCTTCCAAAGCTCATGTATGTTTTGGTTTTTCTCAGAATCAGGCTGCTTCAAAGCTTTTCGAACATTAACAACTTCATCAAGCAGTTGCTGGGCTGCCTTTAAGTACTTGGAATGGGGAATGGTCCTCGCAATACTTGACATTCCATATGAAGATGGATCCACTTTAATTGAATCTTGATTAGCTCCAAGAACACCTGGTGGAAAAAATTCAGCATTTCTCAACTGTTCATCCCTAGAAGAGCCATTCCTGCCACCACCTTCACCCGACACTGATGAAGTAGGACTCAAGAATGAGGTGAAACCCTGATTGGGATTCCGATATTGAATGGAAGGAATTTGGATTCCTGAGGGGATTTGTGTGCCAAGACTAAGGGACAAACCCTGAGCCTGCAAATGCTGCCCGGTGTGAAGAAGGCTTGCAGGGCCACCCAGTGAGTTCATAACTAGCATCTCATTTTTACCATCCCTCCATGCGCTGAAATCATGTTCCACTATATGTGACCCACTAAGGCTTGACAAGATTTCTTGCTGCTGTGGGGTGGAGTCGGAAGCTGCCACAGATGGAATTTCAATGCAGTTGTTGCTGTTGTGCTGCTGGGCATTCCCGGCCAATGCATCCGAGTATGACCCAGAAGACGATGGGTAGCTCATATACATCATATTAGTGGGAAGAACAGGAACTTCTGAATATGATGTGGGCAAAGGTTCCCTTAAATAATGCATAGGGGCAGCATCTCTTTGATTATTTGAACTAGGGTAATATGTAGCCATCTTTTCTTTTTCTTTACTGCCCAGAATTCAGTGTACACTTACCTATTCTCCCTGGAAACAAATATAGGGAAAATTATAATAAATAAAAAAACAAACTTCCACAATCAAAATTCCCTCAGCAGCATGTAGGCTTCAGATAACCAGTATTTCTGATTTGGCTTAAAAGAAGAAAGATAAGCGAAAAAGCATGATCTGGGTTTGTCTTATTACTACAATTGCAACATGGGTTTCAAGGCTTTAATCCATGGCTTTCATCAGGAACAAAGAAGCTATTCCTGGTGATCTCAGAAGAGTTCATAGAAAATATATACAATTCATAGATAGTAACAATTGCCAATGACCTTGTGAAGAAAGGAATCTAGTAAATATGTGCAAACTGAAGAAACAAAAAACCCAACTTGGGCTTATGAGAAGGGAGGTTGGCATGGAATCATCAAAGTGTCGAAAGTCTTCAATCATTATTAATGTTTCAAAAGGCCATTCATGCCAACTAGAATACTACAATAGAGCAAAAAGCCTCCATAAATCTCATTTATTCCACACCATCAAGTGCAACAAACTTAGTAATAAATAATAAGTGAAAAAAACTAGCAATAATGACCACCTCAAAACCCCTCTGAACACAGAATCAGAAAACAACCCAACTAAAAAAGAAATTGAACTCTGTTTCTCATGTAACAAGGTTTCAAAAACAAAACCCAGAAAAGAAAACCAATTTTTTTACACACCCGCAGAAGAATAATAACAGTGAGAAAAATAAACCAAGACAGACCCATAATCAGTTAGAATCAGAAGATCAGAAAAAAAAAAAAAAAAAAAAAAAAGTTTACTTTCTTGTCATCATCGTGTCCAGGCGCTGAGGGAGAGTAGAGGAGAGAGAAAAAATTTTCCTATCTGAAAGCAGCTTGTGAAAATGAAAATAGAAAGGCAAAAATAAAATAAAATAATACCTGAAAATCCGTAACAGTTGTGTGTATTGTGGGGAACAGAAAAGCTCCGGATCCGCTGAGAATAATCCTCCCAAGAACAGACATAAACCGATCCCGAGATCCATAAACAACCCACAAACACATAATCTCTCTCTCTCTTTTATGGGACTGATGCAAACAACCAGCAATAAACAAACTCAAACCCTGAATTTTTAAACGAAAGTATGGCAATGAATTCTCACTTTGTTTGATCTTTTTTTCTAATCATATATTCTCTATCCATCATTCCCATATCTCCCACCCCCACGTGAGAATCACACACCCATCTCTCTCTTTCTCTTTCTCTTTCTCTTTCTCTTTCTCTATATATGAAGCTCGAAGAAGAGGAAATTGAAAAAAGAAAAAAATAAATTTGATGAAAACTGTCTTTTCACTTTCTGTCACTTTCTCTTCCTTTCATCCTAGTTTTGCTTTGCTTTCTCTATGTTTCTTGCTTGCTTGTTTGGATGATGTGGGAAGTTGTTGCTTGACTTGGTTCTTTGTCTTGCTGTTGTTGATGATGTTTGGTTAAGGAGTTCAATCTCTAACTACCAGTTGGTAGACCTAAACCCTCTCTTAAACCCCCCACCACCATCACCATCTCTCTCTACTTTCTCTCTCTAACCTCTCTCTCATCTCCTCTTTGAAAGGTCTGGTTTGTGGCTTTTTTGCTTTGCTTCAATATCCACCATGTATGAATTTTTTCTATTTTTTTATTTTTTTCATTGTTTTGAAAGATGTCCACCATTTTGAGTGCCCATATCACTGTTTTTCTTTGTCTTTTTCTCTCTAACCACTTGTGGATTTTTGCACCCAGGCCCTCCGTTTTTAGCGTATTTTCACTGGTGGGCCCTTATGTTTTTGTTGTTTTGTTTTTTTTGCATCATGCCTGAATCATCCACTTTTGCATCCCCATTGGGTCATGCTTCTAACAAATGTAAAGAAAGATTCTATTGCTACTTCTTTTCACTTGCCTTTTCTATCTCTCATTTGGAAAAAAAAAATATATTACAAAAGGACGGTTTAAGGGATAATAATATAATAATTTTTTATATTTAAGATAACTTAATTACAGAGAAAAACCATATATTGTTGAAGAGAGTCTCTTAGATGCCAAATATAACCTTTCCATGCAATTATTAAAAGATCTCATTTTTTAAATTCGATAGTGTCCACTTACAAGAATAAGCAATTCAAGTTTTCATGTTTTAATCATATTTTACTATAAATGAAAAAAATGTAACATCAACCATCATGAAAAGTTTATTATGTAAATCCAACTTTTAGAGTTGGTTCAAGACAGATTTTATGAATGTATCTTTGAAAACTTTTTTTATGCAAAAATTAGGTATTTAAAAATATAAAAGCATGGATGGTTGTTTAAAGTCTTAGAACTTGTTTGATAATGATTTTAAAAACATTTCTAACTTTTCTAATACTTCAAATCTTTTATCATTCAAATACTAAGAATGTTATAAATATTTCCTAAAATAACTATTAAACACATTTTTAAACATGTTTCAAAGTAATTTTTGAAATGATTTTAAAATATTTTTTTCTTATAAAAATGAAATATTTGATCAATTTTAAAAAAATATGAAGAATAATTGATGGTCCTTTCAAAAGTAGCTTTTTATCATGTGATATATTTTAAAAATACTATCAAATCACTCTTTTAAAATTTATATGCAAACAGGAAGCTATTGTCTTTAAAAACGCTAATAACAAAAATGTTAAAGATAAAAACACTTTGATAAGAAGTATTTTTTTGAAAAAAGCACGATAGACTAAAAGCTTAATAGAATTAATCCCAGCAAGTTATATATATATATATATTGGGTCAAGGAAGTTGTTATTTTGAAAGCAATTAACCCACAAAATGAAATTAATTCAATATTCTTCATCTAAGTTGAGAAAATATTTCCAAACGTGATGAGCTATAAAGATGGTGAGCCCCATCGAGAGGCTTTTGATGAGGAGAAAAGGCTGCAGAAATTCTCCATCTTTTAAACTTCTGACTAGATGATGAGAGTCTATATTAAAAAGATCAATGGTCACTGTCTCTTGCATCCTTGATGGTATAAAGTGGCTAACCAAACTCATTGGTGGCTCGTGGACCCCCGAATCATGATGATGGATCCTATTATTTGCATGTCCGTGAGGCCAATTATTGTTTCGCTTTATTATCATTGATTGTTTTTTTTTTTTTTTTTTAAATAATTTTTCTTAAATATATGATAGATAATATTTTTACCCTATCCAAATTTTACTATCAGTTATTAAATTTTATTTTATCATTCATATCCTATAAAATGAGATGAGAGATTATATTAAATTGGCCCATGTGATACTAAAGAAAATGTTATTTATATCCACACGGATTGATGAACCATATAAGTTTAATATCATTTTATGTAATTCTTATAAAACTAAACACATTAAATAAATCCTCCCTAAGAGAAATGTGGCCCCAGAGAAATTTAAGTCAGTGATCTCAATTGAAATTAGCCCTAAAAATTAGTAACTCTCTCCTTTTCTTTAAAAGTCCCAACGCTAACTTTGAGAACATTGTTTAATGCCAAGAGAAAGATCAACTACTTTGATTTATTTTCACACTTCTTGCTTCCTTTCCTTTCCTCTCCTCTCCATGGTATAAAGTTATAATTGGTAGATGAAACTAAATTTGTAACTAAAAAATATAAAAGAATTATAAAAATATTTGAGACCGCATTTTAAAACATAATTCAAAAACCAATCCGGTATTTGGTAATATTGTTAACAAAAAAAATAAATTTTAAAATGTTTCTTAATTATTTTTAGGAACTCAAATATATAAAATAATTTTTTTTTTATGAAGATCCTCATACACTTGCATAGAATGTAAAAGTTTTTTAAATATTATTAAATTATTTAAAAATTTTATGCTAAAAAATAATTAAAATATTTTAAAAATAATTTCTTAAAAACTACTTTTAATAAAAAAAAAAATTAAATCGTTGTCGACCAAAATTTAAATTACCCTCCAATATTCCCATTTAGTCAACTCCAAGGAACTTCAAATTTCATAGTCACAACAACCACACAAATCTACATGGACCATGGGACTCCAACTAATATAAAATAAAATAAAAAAATGCTCCCATTGTTTACATTGTTTTACTTCCAAGTTAAAACAAAATGCAATAATTGTAACTTCATAGACCACCAAACCATGACAACTTCATTTCCAACTTGTACTTGCCCAAAGAACACACAAGAATTAAATGGTTCAATTTTGAATACATCATTCATTAATGGGGTAAATTGGTAATAAAGAAAAAATGAGGCATTGTTCGTAATAAATTAATATCCTAAGACCCGAAAGGGTGGCTTAAAAAGCTGGGGAGAGGTGCAGAGCATCAGAGCTCCTGGGAAGGTTGACGTGGGATGTGGGCCCACGGATACGTGAATGGGGAAGCGAGTCGTCGAAACGCATGGCATTGGGAGTCGCACCCGCAAAATCTAAGGTTTATTTAATGGCGCCATTTGATTGGTTGATGCCTCGATGCTTCACCATCACTCGCGCGCGTTTGCCTTTTAGTCGTGTGTTGCGCTCTACTTGGAGTCGGTGGCGATGGAGCGGTAGGGTGGGTGTTGGTGTTTGAGCAAGTGGATTTCGAGCGAGTGAGTCCGTCTTTCACCACGTGTCTGCCTTTTTAGGGCAAAGCTGGAAGATTCATTATTTTTATTTTATTGATGTCCTCGTCACCGCCTCAGCATATAAAATTTATTTATTTATTTTATCTTTTGTTCGATAGGTTATTAACTTTTTTCGCCCCTTTAAGCAGGAAGCAGGTAGCAGTAAGCACCATTTCAAATAATCTTTTTATTTTTGCTTCAATACCTTATTAAACATCAAATAATTTTTTACATCAATTGAAAATGAAAAAGGAGGTTCAAGGATGGTCAATATTTCTTTCATCCTTCGGTAAAATCCAATTTGCATCTTATAACACGTTAATAAGGTTTAAGTTAAGCATCTTTTATTAAAATTTGAAAAGTGGGCTTTGCAAAGTCAATATAAAGAATACCGATTTGGTAGCAGTAGCACCACCAACTTGCAATCCCAACTGTTAAAAAGCATTTATTGAAATCATTGGTGATTATAAATGATCCAAGTACCAATGTACAAGATTACAAAATTAAGGTCCGAATAAAAATACCCCTACACAAATATAATTTTGACGTGTTTAATTAAACATTAAATATTTTCTTACATTTAACCATTCATAAAAGGTAATGTGGTCCGACAAATTTGTACGAATGTATTTAACAAATTTTTTTTAAATGTAAAAAATAATCATTTAAAATTTCCATAGATCACTTTAAACACTCTTTGAATTTACTTAAAAATATTAAATTATTATATAAATTCTCATAAGATAAAGCATTACAAACGTATCTGAATAGAAAAATATTCAAAATACTACTAATTTCTTGTTATTGAGTAATTTGCAAAAAATAATATTGAAGTATATTTCCAATCCATTATTATTGTTATTATTGAAAAAATAAAAATATTTGTCATCCATGTACTTTCAAAATTTTCCCTTGAATAAAGAGTTTTTTATTTTTTGTAAAATTAAAAATATTTATATTATTTAGAAAAGCACCAAATTAGTGATGTAATTTCTTATAAATAGAACACTCCTTTTACTGTTTAGTTCATTGGGATACTGTATTAGAATAAAAATAGTCAATCTTAAATATAAATTCTCTCCAAGGAATAGACAATTTTGCTATGAAACACAAAGCAAATTTTTTTTTCTTTTTTTTCTTTTTATGACTTAAAGAATTTCAGAAAAAATTAATTTATCACATGTAAAAGTACAACACAGTAAGATATGAAATTCCTCTTTCATCATAAGTATTTTCGTCCTTATTTTGTTAGTAAATGGCATTTGGATCACTAACCTTGGAAGGAAGGCTGGCAGCATTAAATCAGTAATAAATGGGTTTGGTATTTTGGTCAAAGGAGTGCCTCTTTTCCCCTGTTTTTCTACTTACCCAACATGCCACGGGTACTATTACCACGTTGCCTTTTCGTGGGTAGTTTCGAAAATCATATGATTTTTTTTAGTTTTTATGAATTTAAAATTATACTCAATACCATTCATTTTCATTTCCTTGGATCCTTATCAAATTACCTCAATTTTATTATACATATTTACAAGTCAAAGATGAAGAGTTTTAGTATTTTCCATATACCACATGTCATATACTCAACGAATACATATTTGCCATGACTATCATATTATCAATGTCTTCTGCTTATTTATATTTCAACATAGATAATGTATATTTGTAATTTTCAATTTTCTGACTGTTATATACTCACAAATAATGAATGGATCTCTAATAACTAATCATATAAAAACTTTAATTTTTGGTATAAGATTTAATTTTTGAGTCTAATATTGAATTTTTTATCCAAGGGCAATAAAGACTTTCTCATTGCCCAAATTATTAATTTAAGCGTGAACTTGCCATCTTGATTGCATATAAAAAAATCACAAATCAAATAGCATCACATTAATTTATAGATAAAGTCTCATTGCTTTCACTTAGATTCCATTTTTTTGTTTTTGTCTGGTTTAGCTTTACTATTATCTCATATATCTATATTCTCATTATTGAGGGACTCAAATTTCATCATGATATTAAAAAGTTTAATATGATAATTTTTTATATTATAGATTTTTTCAAAAGGCTACGATTACATTAATCTTTTTGTTAATAAATATTTTAATATCATTTATTTTTTCAAATTAAATCTTATTTCTATATATATTATTCTAAATCACACTTTTACATCCATTTCTCTTTAACTTTTTGAATTATATATATATATAAAAACATATCTTCACGACGAGAATGAACTGATAAGAATAAATCATTGGGTTAACAAAATCGGTTGTTAAATATTTCATTTAAAAATTTAAATATGAAAATTAATTTTTTCAACTTATTTTTCATAAAATATATATAATATAAATAATTTTAAATTATTTTTCATACTTTAAATCATCACTCAAAACACCGTATAAAAAACAAATGAATTCAAATTTATTTTTATAACATATTCATAGAAAATATTTTACATATCTAAGTCGATTGAAGACCCAAATTTGTTTTAAAAAATAATTAAAAACAAGCCTCTAATCTATCCACTTTATCGTGTATAAAGAATAGGGAGCGTCCAAATCAATATCCTTAATTAAGATTTTAATATTCATTTTTATAATGCAATGTTGGTTGAGTGATTTGCACCCAACTCCATTAAATTAATGTCCTCAGTCCTCACCCGTTAGGCGTGCCTAGGCCGGCACGTACACTTTTTTAATAACCAGAAACTAAAATCTAATTATCATTTTTATATAATTTTCCTACTATCTTTATTTAAACTTTTGTATAAATAATTCTCTCAAAACACCCACTCACTCTTATATAGATTTACATTAAAAAAAAATTCCAAGTTGAAGAGGCCGACATAATGCTTCTGTGAAAAAATTTGTATCAAAGTTAGGTAATTATTTAGTTTAAAATAAAATTAAAAATATAAACTTTTATTCCAGAAAATTCTATATAATTTTTATCAAAAAGATGATCTTGAAATTTTCATATTGAAAAAACACTATTAAAGTTTAATAATTTTGATTCTAAATACATGAAAAATATCTATAACACATGTCATTGACCAATTTTAGAATTTTTAAAAAAAATATTTTTTGGCTTCACTAGAAGACGAGACTAAAACCAAATGAATTAATTTTCAATAAATAATAATTTTCAAATTTATTTTTAAATCAAATATGAGAAAATTATTTTACTTAACAATTTTTTTTAATATTTTTTAAGAATTAAATATATTTTAAGATTAAGAACAAGTTTTATTTATTTATTAAAAACGGATATTGATATGATTTACATTATACTAAGATTCGAGGTAATAATTTAGAGAATAAAGGATATGACATTTCAAAATATTCTCCATAGTTAAAAAAAAAAAAATAAAACCGACCTAACTCTTCGCATCATTTTATAATGTTATACTTAACATATAAAATTCGAGTAGGTAATCCATACATGAATTATAAATTAAATTAAATTAGATAATTAGACACGTGGCAGTGATGATTATTACTTGATTAGTGGCAGTTGCTTCTAGAAGGAGATGTATACAATTATTGAATGGTGGTGGAATCGGGGTCTACGATACTTTAGCTTCGGAATGGGACCTAACACAAACTATTATAAATCAATGGTCTCAGTTGTATAATTCGGACCTTCTTATTTTAATATAAGTATAATTATTTTATAACTTTTATATAATTTTATAATTTTATATTTTTATCTTATTGTTTTGTATTTTCATCGGTTGTATTTTTACTGAACGGTTAAAATATTAATATATATTTTGAATGGTCCAGATTTAAACTGACTGTATATCCATCCCACGCAGCCATGCTTTATATTTGTTTCTTTTAAATAAATAAAATAAAAAATGCAGGATGAGTTACATGGAATTGATGAGATCGGTAGTGACGTGGATGGGTCCAATGGATAATTGCCGTGGGTTCCACCTTTCCCTCAAAGTCTAAGCTCCCTCTTGTCTTGCTATCAACTTTTTGTTTGTTATTATGATAGGATGGCATGGTACATTTTTTTTTCTTTCGAATTTTAGATGCATTGAGGGGAAAATTAGGTTTGTAACTATTTCGGAGAATATTTTTTTGTTATTGAAAGCAAAATATAGTTTTTTTAAAAAAACAAAAAATAGTTTTTTACCTTCAAAAAATATATTTGATTTATTTGTGATAGAAAATAATTTCTTTTAATTATTATGAATAAAAAAAAAATTTAAGCGTTTTTTTTTTTTTCTTAATAGTGTTTTATGTTATAATTGAAAAGATGATGAATATTTTAGAAACTTTTATATTATTAAATTAAGAAAACAGGTTTTTTATAATTAAGTTTCTAAATGGAATTTTATTTTTAAAAAATCAATGACAATTTTTGAAAGCTATTTTAAAAAATATTACTAAACAACCCCTTGTATGTTTGGAATTAAATTACAAAATAAATGAATTTAATTAATGGTATTTGAAAAGAAACAAGTTGAACTTTAATTCTTTGGTCTTGTTTGATACAGGAAGACATTGACATATAACTATATATATTTTTTATTATTAATCAAATATAAATGACTCAAATATAGATCATCATATGTAAAATCAAACTGTTAGCCCAAAGAGTTCTCTGAGTATGTTTTGATTATAACAAATCATGATTAATTTGTTAATGATGTAGAATTAAGTTAAGTTTCGGGTTTTAATCAACAAAATCAAATAAGAAATCAATAGAATGGATCTATAGAGCATGATCAAAGATGCATGAAAATATCTCTAAGTTTAGGAACTCAATATAAGATGAATACTTGGGTATACCTAGGGCTTTTACTTAAACATACATTTATTTCATACTTATTTTCAAGTCTTGAAAATTGATTCTTATATAAGCTTGATTACAGTTTTAAAAACCTTAGGCAAAACTATTCAAAATTGGTTGATAAAAGTACTTAAAGATGTTGTGTAAGTGTTAACAAAAATTGAAATTGAAAAATATAGATTTTAAAGTTAAAAACGTATAATCAATCGAAAGTGGGTTGAATTAGCTTAACCAGTCAGGGGAATCGATTGATTGATTGCTCTTTTCCAATTGAAGGGTGTAAAAAATATTATTTTTTATAAAAAGGCTACTTTCTCAGTAGAAGGAATTGCTCTCTTAATAGAAGGAACTGTTCTCTCGAAATAAGGAAATTATTTTCCAATTGAGTGACACCTATTCTTGGTTGAGGTTCAGTCTAACCCTCATCGATCACTTACTAAGTATTAAATGCATGATAACATTATTTTAAATATTTAGAATGTTTTTTTAAAACATAAAAAAATATATTAATACGTTTTTTTAATTCATTATCTAAAAAACATTGGATCATTGAGTTTTTAACATGTAACTTTTTTCACATTAAAAAAAACTCTATTAATAAAAATAATAAATTTTATAAATAATTTTTTTAAAAAATAGTATTGCTTAAATAAATTTTAAAATTATAATAATCTATATTACTTGAAAATCACACCTTCAAAACAAAAACTTGGTATTTATATTAAATTTTAATATGAAAGCCTTGTCTTTGACATGTGATTTAATTCCATTCAATTTAATAGCTAGATATAATTAAGCTTAAAAATTCACATGGATTTTATATAATAGGGAGTTTTGTATTTTTCAAGTATATTCTATAATGCATGTTTTTATAATTTTTTTAACTAGAATTTCATCTATTTATTTGTTATCTAAAACGTGAATGGCATTGGGAATGAGGAGAAAGCACATTGATGGATAAGATCATACACACGAGATGGCATGATTTTTTTTTTCTTTGTTTTTTTTTTGGTTTCTAGAAAAGGTAAATGTAGGCCGATTCCCTATGACAATGACGACGATGATAGATTTCCAGTAGTTGGGGTCCCAAATCTTTTGTGCCATACCCAAAAACTATCCCATTGTCAGCACCTTGAATATTTTCAATTTATGTGTTTTTTGCCTAAAAGCCACAATCAACTATACCACCTTCATTCATAGACTCCTCCGTCTTTGGGAAAATTTTATTTTTTTATACGTCCCTTATTTTTCATATTTATTCATAAATATTAAATAAGTTAAAATCCGTAAATTTGTAATTAATTTAAATTATATTTAATTTTTTTATTTTTTTATAATAAATCAAATATAATCAAATATATATTTATATTTAATTTTTTCTTCCTTTAGAATTTTATAGAAATTAGTCTAAGACATCATTTTTTGATTCATGCTCTTGATAATTTATTGACAATGTTATGGAGTTGGATTTTCAATAGATTTGGTGAATCCTTCAACCTAAAAAAAAGTGATAATCAAGTATTTTAATTAAAATAGATAAAAACATAGATGAGGTTGGGATGTTGGTATTAAAAAAAAATGTAAAGAAAAATGAAAATTTTAATGTCTAGTTTACTATAAATGTGAAAAAAAAAATTAATCTTTATTTAGAATAAGAAAAACACAACTTGAAAAACACACAAATTAAATCATGAAAAAAAACCAAGGATTTAAAATTAAAAAATAAGTTCTAAAATTCAAATGGTTGAAAGATTACATGAGGCCGATGCCCACACCTAACCTAATGCAATTCAACAAACATGAATTGACAGGAAAGACAAAGAAAGCTGTCATTGAAATTTAAAAAAAAAAAAACATTGAAAAGTGACAAGACAGATGATGTATGAATAGTTAATTTAAGGTTTTGAATGGTTTAACAAATCCAAAACAGTGATTAAGGGAGTGATGGATCACCATTCACCAAAGAAGGATAGAATTTCACTAGTAACTCGTTCAGCTTTCTCAATTTGGATGTAATGATGGCCATCAATCACAACAACCTCCATGTTAGGTACCAGTCCCTTGAATGCTTCTCCCTTTATTTAGTCCCCTGTCCCAAATGCTTCAAATCCCACGTCCTCGTCCCCAACAATAAATTTCGTTGGTGTAGTAATTTTCACTCCCTGCCATGCCCCTAGAAGCTCCCAATTCCTATCACAGTCCCAAAAGTTAGGAAGCATGGGAAAAAGAGGAGAAAGAGAAACAAAAAGAAAGCTTCCGCGATATTTGGCCAAGGCAACTGTACGCACAAATTTTGTAAAATTTATCCTGCAAGATTAGCAAAATAAATAGAAAAATAATAATGCGAACAAACGATTTATTAAAAATTGAGAATTTGCGGGTACAATCTCAAAAATAATATTCTTTTCAAAAAAAGAATATTTTTCCCGCTGATTCTTTTGCCTTGATCACACTTTGGAAGACGACGGCGACGTTTTCTGGATTTTGAAGATCAATCGAGGGCCACAAGTGGCTTATTCTCGAATGACCTTGTTGAATGGCAAAGAACGAGTATATTAGTTCTTTTGCCTTGATCACACTTTGGAAGACGATGCGTCGTTTTCTTGATTTCGAAGATCAATCGAGGGCCACAAATGGCTTATTCCCAAATGACCTTGTTGAACGGCGAAGAACGAGTGTATTAGTTCTTTTTGCCGTTTATCGAACTTGCCTTTGGATTTCCTCCTTGAGATTTTCCTTTCTGGATCTCTCTGATTTCTCCAATTTTCTTCCCCCTCTTCCTCTTGATAGAAGATACCTCTATTTATAGGTGAAGATAAGGAGTTTGAATTGCTTAATTCAAGGGATTTAGTTCCTTGATTTTAGCAATTTTTCTTCTCCCGGAGGTTTTACCAACAAGATAACAATAATAATAATATTTTTCTTATTATTATCATTATCTTTTTTTATAGTTGGAGATTAGGAAAACTTATCCCAACAAGATAATAATAATAATAAATTTTTTTTTTCTATTATTATTATTATCCTTTTTTGCAATTGGAGATTAGGGAAACTTATCCATAAGAGGATTTTTTTTTATTCTTCATTTTGAAGACCAAATTAGTGGTAATTTAATCCACTAATTTTTTTATGTCTACAAATGCCCCCACTTCAAGACGCATCACGTACATGCATTGCCATGTGGATGAGGTGAGTCTTGAAGTATGTTTTTTTTTTTTTTTTTTAGGAAGAAAAAGATTTACCTTTTTCGAACGTGTGCCAACCTCCATTATTCGCAAAGGTGAGTTTGACTTTAGGTAATTTAATTTAATTAATTAAAAAAAATTACCTTAATACTCGAGGGAATTTTTTTTATATATAAAATTAAATATCCATAAAAAAATATAAATATTTGAAATTTGACCCTCATGTAATCAAGTCGTAGCCCTGACGCGAAGCGGTGTCGTATTTTCGGCACTCATGTGCTAAAGTCTTCACCCATGCAAATTGACTTGACTTGAATGCATAGTGGTGTTCAAGTTTTAATATTTAATTAAAACCAGAATAATACTTGGTACCTATGCAAACAAGCTATAGCCCTGATGCTACGCGGTGTTGTATTTTCGGCACTTATGTGCTAAAGTCTTCACTCATGCAAATTGGCTTGACTTGAATGCATAGTGATATTCAAGTTTTAACATTTAATTAAAACCAGAATAATACTTGGTACCTATGCAAACAAGCTATAGCCTTGATGCTACGCGGTGTTGTATTTTCGGCACTCATGTGCTAAAGTCTTCACTCATGCAAATTGGCTTGACTTGAATGCATAGTGGCATCTAAAAACTTAAACCCATATTTTGTTCATCTCTCTTTCTACCCTTTTTTTTTTTGTAGGTAGTGACTGAACTCAAGTGGTTTCCCTGAGTTGCCTACGTACCCTTCAAAGAGAAGGAATCAAATCAAACGTAGTTCCATTTTTTTTTTTTTTTTTTTATAGAGCACCGTACACAGTTTATGCTCATGCGGGGTAGGAGCATCACTTCTCTTGAGTTTGATCGAAGGATGATAAATTTATGTCCTTGGAACAAAGTTTAATTGAGGGTCAAAAATAACTTATTCTCAACCAAACTTGTGAAGACCTTTCTTAAGCATTTTGGAGAACAAAAGAAGTCCTTTGAGTTTGTCTTGATTTTCTTCAGGCCTTAAAAGTGGATGAATGACACTTTTGTATTGTGTTTGATATTCTTCCAAGAGCTTGTTGAAGAATGTGTCAAGTTTGGACTTGATTTTAATTCAAGGGTGGTGAACACGTGTTTTTGGAGCAAAATTTACTTGAGGGTCAATGATGACTTGTTCTCAAGTAAACTTATCATCAATTTCCTCAAGTGTTTTGAAAAACTCAATCTTGTCTTCTTTAGCTTTGAAGGTGGATGAATGACACTTTTGTTTGTGTTTGATATTCTTCCACAAGCTTGTTGAAGAATGTTTGGAGTTTGATTCTGACTTTTGAAGCTTCATTTTTGAATTTAGCTTCTAGGTTGCATCACCTTTTTGAGAATGCGTCATGCTGAAAGAAAAGAACACTTGTATTTAAAGAAGTTAGAGATTTTAGTTTGGAATCTCCGAATTTGACTTCTTTAATACAAAGGGTTTGTTCCTCGGTTTAAGAAGTTTGCCAAGAATGACTCTTTTTTTATTTTATTTTATTTTATTTTTTTATTTTTTTTTTTACTACAGTTTAAACTCTTGTAGGATAGGAGCAATATGCAGTTTAGGCTCATGCTTTAAGGAGCATTTTTTTTTTTTTTTTTTAACTACAGTTTAAGCTCTTGTAGGATAGGAGCAATATGCAGTTTAGGCTCATGCTTTAAGGAGCATTTTTTTTTTTTTTTTTTTTTTTTACTACAGTTTAAGCTCTTGTAGGATAGGAGCAATATGCAGTTTAGGCTCATGCTTTAAGGAGCATCACTGGAATGCCGAGGTTTGAAAACATTTGTGGTAAAATTTGATGTCACGCCATTTTCATCGCCGCTGGTGTAGGTGATGTTTGCACAATCGTGGCCTTTGTCCTCCAATCGTTTTGCCCCTTTTATTTTTGTGGCATAGAGTGATGGATTCTTAAGTACCTGAATCAACGTATTTCGCATCTCATTAGGAAGTTGTAGCATTTTGTGGCTACTAAATAGTGAGGGTAAGCACTGTCGGTTTGCTACTACCTCATCATCTTCCTTGGTTTTGCTTGGCTCTGCACCAAAAGCGTTTTCTTCATTTTTACATGACTCATCTTCTTCTGAAATCTCATGACAAGAGACCATATGAGTTGATGTCACCATCCCTCTATTGAAGAACTCTGGAGAAAAGTATTCTCCCAAGGTGATAGAGGTGATGAGTTTTTGTACCAAGAGGTCATCAACCTGTACAATCGCTTGTTTTCTTTTAGGCTTCTTTTCTTCTTTCTTCTTCAGATGTTGACGAGTATTCCACTCATGTCGTCCCTCCCTAGGAAGGTTAGGGTATGAATGCAACACTTGCTTCTTGCGAGGTCTTCTTCGTGTCACCAATGTCCAACCCTCTTTGTCATATGACATTGATTTATTATCGAAGCAAAGACGTAGAAAGCTATCCTGACATGACACTTGTGTTTGCTTTGGTTTCAGTGACTCACATTGAATAGTACTGGTACATGCCCCCAGTTTCTTAAGTGGGGTATGCAATGGAACAAGATCAAATGACCCAAATGTGACTGTAGCATGATTTGACTCTACTACTTCATCCAGATCTAAATGAATTCTTCCTTGCTTTGCAAGTTTCATTATGAGATCCTTTAAAACAAAACATTTCTCCACAGGATGACTGACAATTTGATGGTAATGACAGTAGTTTGGATCATTAACAAGACCCATTTCTTCTGGACGCTTGCACTCGGGTAGCTCAATAACCTTTTTCTGGAGCAGGTCTTCCAACATGCTAGGCACATCAGAGTCAGGAAAATGATACTTTTTTTCCTCTAATTCTTTCAAGGCGAACCGATACCTCTCATTTTCTTGGGTTGGTCTAGCCTCTTTTACTTTCTTCTTGTTATCTCGTGTTGAGATTTTGATCGAAGTCGTATTTACCGTCATTGACTCCTGGATATGTTTTATTGAATTCGTATCACTTGCTTTCCCATTGTGTATTTCTCTTTGTTGGTCAATGATAAGGTCCTTTTTAGCACCATGGTTAGCTATGTTGAGCTCCATGTCATGTGCTCGAGTAGCTAATTCTTCAAAGGTGTGGGGTCGTATCCCTTGCAGGATGTATAGGAGACCCCAATGCATTCCTTGTATGCACATCTCCACAGCTGATACCTCAGATAATCTATCTTTGCAATTAAGGCTTAAGGAACGCCAACGATTGATATAGTCTACAACTGGCTCATCTTTCCATTGCTTAGTTTTAGTAAGCTCCATCATGCTTACAGTTCGTCGAGTGCTATAAAAACGGTTGAGAAATTCACGTTCCATTTGTTCCCAACTATCGATACACTCAAGTGCAAGGTCTATGTACCAATCAAAAGCATTCCCTCGGAGAGAACGGACGAATTGTTTAACTAATAAGTCACCATCTGTACCTGCATTGTTACAAGTTTCAACGAAATGGGCAACATGTTGTTTTGGATTTCCCTTCCCGTCAAATGACTGAAATTTTGGAGGTTGATAACCTATAGGCATAGGTAGGTTGTCAATCCTCTTAGTGTAAGGTTTGGAGTACATGAGTGTACTCTGTGAGGGTCCACCATACTGCACTCTAATGGTGTTAGTTATCATGTCCTGAAGTTGTTGGACAGATAATGACGCCACTGAGGCAGATTCCGCCTTTTGTCTCTCAGCTTGCACTGTCCTATACGCATGTGGTGCATCATCGAGAGGAGATGCAACATTCGGAAGGTGGTTGAGTCCTTGACTTGACTCACCTGTATTTTGCACTTGTGCTTCAACCTTGTTTATGAGGGAGGCTATTTGCATATCCTTCTCCTCAATCGTCTTGGTGAGTTTGGCGATGACGTGAGCCATCTCCGCTAATTGTTCCTCTACGGATGTAGTGCCGGTTGCCATCACCGGCATAGTCACCGAGAAAGGAGAAGTAAAAGAGTCAGAATGATTGGAGTAGTTTTCCTCCTTTGACATTCCAACTGGCGATCCAGAGTGTGAGCCGGTGCTAGAGTTGGTATCGGTAACAGAGCAAGGAGATTTATCCCCGAAGTCCTGTAGTGTTGAAGGGAGTTTTTCCCTACTACGAGGACTTTGGCTTTTTGCCCCCTGAGAGACCAAAGTGATGAGTGGTTGGTGCTCATCACGTGTTCTTACCTGTTTTAGCAAACAAGTAGATTCACTTGTTTGTTTTGTTGGGATTGAAGATGTTGATTTTGCTTTGCTACGAGTCATGGGGCCCGTAGTGGTGTCATGTGTCGATTGTGCAATGGCGATCTTCTCATTGCCCTTGTTGACATGCACAACTTGAGTCCTTTTAGGTGTCATTGACGTAGTAGAGATCAATTTTCTAACAAAAGAGATGAGAGGTAGAGAGGTCCCACCGGGCGTGCCAAAAATTTGTACGCACAAATTTTGTAAAATTTATCCTGCAAGATTAGCAAAATAAATAGAAAAATAATAATGCGAACAAACGATTTATTAAAAATTGAGAATTTGCGGGTACAATCTCAAAAATAATATTCTTTTCAAAAAAAGAATATTTTTCCCTCTGATTCTTTTGCCTTGATCACACTTTGGAAGACGACGGCGACGTTTTCTGGATTTTGAAGATCAATCGAGGGCCACAAGTGGCTTATTCTCGAATGACCTTGTTGAATGGCAAAGAACGAGTATATTATTTCTTTTGCCTTGATCACACTTTGGAAGACGATGCGTCGTTTTCTTGATTTCGAAGATCAATCGAGGGCCACAAATGGCTTATTCCCGAATGACCTTGTTGAACGGCGAAGAACGAGTGTATTAGTTCTTTTTGTCGTTTATCGAACTTGCCTTTGGATTTCCTCCTTGAGATTTTCCTTTCTGGATCTCTCTGATTTCTCCAATTTTCTTCCCCCTCTTCCTCTTGATAGAAGATACCTCTATTTATAGGTGAAGATAAGGAGTTTGAATTGCTTAATTCAAGGGATTTAGTTCCTTGATTTTAGCAATTTTTCTTCTCCCGGAGGTTTTACCAACAAGATAACAATAATAATAATATTTTTCTTATTATTATCATTATCTTTTTTTATAGTTGGAGATTAGGAAAACTTATCCCAACAAGATAATAATAATAATAATTTTTTTTTTCTATTATTATTATTATCCTTTTTGCAATTGGAGATTAGGGAAACTTATCCATAAGAGGATTTTTTTTTATTCTTCATTTTGAAGACCAAATTAGTGGTAATTTAATCCACTAATTTTTTTATGTCTACAGCAACATCAAAGAAAAAATACATTAAGAAAAATATATTTATATATATATATATATATATATATAAATATTTTGTATTTGGTTTTATTATAGAAGATATAAAGACAAAAAAAGATAGAGTTAAAATTAATTAGAATTTTATTTATTTTAAAATTATTTAATTTGAAGACAGTTTATTAATTTTAAATTTATTTTTTCTATATATATTTTTTTCACATTTTCCTTGAATTTTTTTCATGAACTATTTTTTTTTTTTAAACCAAAAGAATTTATCAATGTAATATTACTTTAAATTTTCTCCCATTTTCCTATATCATAGAGAATATTATGAAAAAAGTACAATACAAATCATGTAATCGATGTATATAATATGAATATGGTATGCACAATCCATAACAAATGTATATAACATGAATGTCTAAAACCACTTAGCGTGACGGCAAAAGGAGGTGTTGCTTCTACCAGTGGAAGCGGTAGTCTTCAGAAAAGTGGCTGAAAAGACACTAGAGCTGGGAGTTTCAGATTGGAGTGTCCAGTTAGTCTCCTATTCGAACAGAAATTTCTGGCATGTTTCCATATACCAGATAATATCTCTATTCATCTAATAAATGACGAGGCTCTATCCTCCACTGATCAGCCTAACAACGTGATGTATTTTACTAAGGAACAATTCGCTGCAAGGCTTCGTCTATCCCTTCCTTATCTTTTCAAGTAGTTTCTTCATTTTACGCAAATCTTTCCTGCATTTCTCCATCCAAATGTTGTCCGGGTGTCGATGAGATATAGTGTTATGGACATGCTCTTCCAGCTGGATCTTTCCTTATTGGAAATCTTGTTCGTTTACACTGTCAAAATGAGTCAGAAGGAAAGGTTCAGCTTGTCTGCCCATATTCCTTTCCACCAACTAGTGATCAGTCTTCTAGATTCAGGCAAAGACGGGGCAAAGGGGCATGTCCTAGTCTCTGGTCCTTGGAGTGGTTCGTCAGAGAGACCAAATAGAGTATTTTCTCCACAGCGTTCGTTGGAGATTCCGAGTAGGATATGCTTCCGTCACTTTCTTCGAATCTTGCAATTTTTTCTTCTTTGTTGTGGATTTAATGTCGGTCTTTCTGTTTGTGTAATACAAGTAAGGAAAAAAGGGGACGCCTTGTAGAGTGGGTGGAAAAGGTTTCATTCACTCGACTCAACAAGCTGTTCGAAATTGACACGTCTGAACGGAATCACAAGGTTTTTCTGTCAGACAAAAACTTACTAGTGCTGATCGACGATCCCAAGCCGTTCATCATCTCTGTTTTCCCTCATGTGGCTCCTCCGTCTTTCTTACTTGGCAAACACTTCGTGTTGAAAGATTTTCCATTCTACGAGGTTTCCCGTTTGACAGATTCTGAGGCACGCCAGGCCCATTTAGAGGAGCGGGAGAGAAAACGTCAGGAAGGAACATTGAAGTAAGCTCCAACTGCTAGTCGTCCGGTTTCTAGTTTTACTCTCCAACTTCCAGTTTGATTGTCCAACCTCTTACTAAAAAGAAGAAGAAACCTATTGCTTGGGTTGTCCGAAGAGCAGAGACTCCGCTTCCCGCATTTGCGTTTTCTCCATCAGCTTCATCCTCCTTATCATCTTCATTTTCTTCAGCTTCCAGTAGCAAGCTAGAAACAGGGGTTGATTGGGTAGTGCCCCCAATTATTTGTGAGGAGGAAGAAGAAGAAAAAGGTATGGCTTTAAACTTAAGGGCCAGATTTCATGAGAGGCAGCGCAAGCGCTTGTTTGAATCCATTGCTATCAATCCTATCCCATCCAAGAAAGCTTGTCCGGAACCTGCCTGTTTGGAACCTATTTTAGTTCCTTTACCAGTTCTAGCACCTTCAACTATTGCTGTGGAGATCATTCTTGAGAAAGATGAGAAGTTGTCTTCCGCTGATGACATTGCTGAGGTGAATCCTTTCCTTCACCGAAAGATATACTCTAGTATAAAACATGGGAGCGTTCTTTCCAGCTACTCAGCAGATCCCGATCGAGATAAACAACGATCCTAATTGATCATTTACAGCACGACTTCTGTATGGCACCTTGGACTCCGTCATTTCCTATATTATACCCATGCAAGACTACATGGCTTTCGAAACGGTAGATGTGGTAAGCCGCCTCCCATTTTCTGCTCATTTTGCCTTAGCTTCTTGTTTCACAACGATTTTCCTATTGCTTTCTTAGGTGATAGCCGGAGTCCAAACCTTATCTGTCATATCACTAAGTTTTCCTTCCAACTGGAAGCAGTTGAAACCATGAAGGCATACCTGGCCCATAACATGGATGGGAGTAAGAACCTCATTGCCAGCTTGAAGGTGGCGAAGAGTGAAACCGCTGCTGCCCGAAAGATTCCCATAGACGGGCGCCAATGTTAGCGTCAAACTAGCTGAAGTTAGGACCGTTTAGCTTTGTTGAAGTTAGACTAACTTCTTTTCTTCTTTGTGCTTCTTGAAGAGTCCGTTTAGCTGCACTAGAGTCAAATGGACTTCTTTCCTACACAAAAGGATGTTTGGATAGGTGGTCCGAGCACGCCATTTCGAAGCTTAAGTCAGACAAGAGTAGTTTTAATTATTTTGTGGGAGATAGTGAGCGTATATGTGCACGTGTACCTTGTTTGTGTTTTTTGATGAGTATATATAGAGTTGATGGCCCCGCCATTGTAGTGCTGACTATGCACTCTATCATTTCTTGCAATGATGATTATCCTTACGGCGGCTGGGTAATCATCTCAGATAAGGGTGGCTGGCAAGTGCTATCTGCTGACGTGCCAAATCTCGGACCATACAATTGATTGTCCATTTAGTCTTTCAATGTTTGGGATTGTGTGAAACAATTAAAGAACATTGACTTTTGGGTGTAAATGAGGTCCTGTCCTCCACTTAGGTGTTAGGTGTCTCGGTCGGTGCTCAGACGTCAGGTGTGATTGATAATGCATGTCAAAAATCTTGAGGACTTGATTGAACTGATTTTCCCATCTGAGAGTTCAACGAGCCCAAACCACCGATTTCTTCTGGCCTTGTGGGAGAAGGGAACCCTTTCACTTTTGGTGCTAGACGGAATTCATCTTCATCTGGACGGAATGATCCCAGACGGGTATCATGTCTGTCCTAGATGACTAAGGGGTCTTGGGCTTCAAAGAGACATGTAGAGGGGAACCCCCTACAGTGACCAAATACTTGGTTCATGAATTTGAGTGGTTTGAGCTCCGGTGAGCGTGGCCTAAAGGGAACGCTAAGGTTAACCAGTGTCTTGACCTTATATGGCCTCAAGAGGCAAACGTGCTAGGCCACTTCTGCTCCCCAATTATGCCCCACTACAAATGCTTGCTCACCAATACCAGTATTCAGCACCATGTTTCACTACAAAAATGAACTACTTTTATCTTTTGTTGGAATTTAAAAGAAGAATGCATGCATGGGAGCAGGTGGGCTAGTGGAACCCTTAAAAGTTGGGAGACTTTGATGTATAAGTGTAAGCCTTGCTTATGGATGTTCTTGAGATGATTATCAAAAAGACAAATTGAGACTAATTCTTAAAGTAGTTAAAAAAATAATTTTCAGAAAAAAAAAAAATAATTTCTTCCTTTGTGAAGTTACCATATACTTATATAATATATAAAATTTCTCCAATATTATTTATATGTTTATGATTGCCAAAATATATTAATATTATCATAATCAATTAACCCTATAAATTATCTTATTTTTCAATTCACAACACTTTTAAAATCATCATTTTTTTTTTTCGTGTGAAGTAAAAGCGATTTTTTTTTTTTTAAATGTTTCAGAAATACCAAAGCCATACTAATCAAGTTTTACTATGCGCTTGAGCTTCTAAGAAGATGATAGAAAAGGCTTTTCCAAGATAGGAGGTGAAGTACCTTTTCTTTTTCGAGTTGGTCCAAAAGGCCAATTAGGTCTCCAACAAGGTGGAGTATGGTGTATGAAGCTTGATCAATGGGAGAATCAGATTCTCCATAGCCTCACATATCGGGCGCGACAACGCGGTAGCCATGCTTAGCCAAGTGGGTCATCTGGTAATTCCATGAAGACCATAGCTCAAGGAAGCCATGAATGAGGAGAACAAAAGGTCATTTTCCCAGCTCAACTACATGCATCCATATCCCATTTGTACGGATTCTCCGATGGGTTATACCCTCCGTACTCATGGTTTGATCTCTCTTTTCCTTTGTTGTTTCTTTTGTTCTGACTTTTGAGTGTTCATTGCACTTATAATTGAGAGATGGGTTGTTTTTTGGTACCCACTCTTCATTTTGAGGGTACCTACCCACATTTGACCCCACTAATAAAATGACATGTGTAAAGTACATGTCATTAAAAATTTTATAAAAACTTATCAAATCGGTAAAGATGACTTGTTGGTGAGAAATAATCACATGCATTTCATACATATCTAAATATTACAACTTTTTTTATAATTTATTATTAAATATCAAATATAGTTTGTTATTTAATGAATTACCTAACTCTATCTAAAAAAAGAAAATCCTACCAACTACTCTTATACTCTCATTATTCATATGTACCAAAAGGGATAGTAATTTAATATGAAAATTAAATAATTTCAACTATCATATTACAAAATACGTAAGATGTATTTTAATAAATTAAATTTGAAGATCAAGTTTGAAACTTTTTGAGGGAGAAATTTTAAAATTTGTATTAAATGAAGAAGATGAAGGATTTCAAGTGTCAAAGGTAATATTTGATATTTTTTTATTTAAATATAAATTTTGTAGGTAGAAATGTGATGTTAAATAACAAATATGTAATGATTTATGAAATTTAAATTTTAAAATTTTTCATGAGTTTATTATTAAATTTTGTTACCAAATTGTTATTAAAAATTTTATATCATTTTTTTTTTTTTTTTTTTTTTTTTTTTTTTTTTTGTGTTCATAGATTAAATTTGAAGATGAAGTTTTATATGTCTTGAAGAAGACATTATATGAAGGATGTCGAGTAATTACAAGTGTTAAAATGTAACATTTGATATATATATTTTTTCATTTAAATATAATTGTTGTAGGTAGAAATGTCATGTTAAATGACATTTAAACATGTAATGATTTATAACATTTAGATTTTTGAATTTTTTTATGAGTTATTATGAATCAAATTGAGAGCATTTAGTCATTTGTTATGAAATTGTCATCAATATTTTTATATTATTATTTTGTGTATTCATAAACTAAATTTAAATATGAAGTTTTATATATATCTTAAACAAGGAAAACAATGTAAGAGGGGGTACAAAAATTGTGAGAGCTGGTACGAACAAAGTGAGAAGGGTACAAACATTGTGAGAGGGGGTGCAAACTTTGTGAGAGGGGATACGAACTTTGTGAGATGAAGTACGAAGTTTGTGAAAGAGGGTACGAACTTTGTGAGAGGGGGTACAAACTTTGTGAGAGGGGGTACAAAACTTTGAGAGATGAGGTACGAACTTTGTTAGAGCGAGTACGAACTTTGTGAGAGCGGGTACGAACTTTGTGAGAGACGGTACGAACTTTGTGAGAACCAGTGTGAACTTTGTGAGAGGGGGTGTGAATTTTGTGAGAGGGGGTACGAATTTTGTGAGAGATGGTATGAACTTTGTGAGAGAGTGTACGGACTTTGTGAGAGGGGGTACGAACTTTGTGAGAAGGGGTAGGGACTTTGTGAGAGTGGGTACGGACTTTGTGAGAGATGGTATGAACTTTGTGAGATGGAGTACGAACTTTTTGAGAGAGTGTATGAACTTTGTGAGAGAATGTATGAACTTTGTGAAAATGAGGTATGAACTTTATGAGAAGTTGTACGAATTTTGTGAGAGATGATATGAACTTTGTTATATATGGTACGAACTTTGTGAGAGAGGGTACGAATTTTGTGAGATAGGGTACGAACTTTGTGTGAGATGGTATAAACTTTGTGAGTAGGGGTACGAACTTTGTGATATGGGGTACGAATTTTGTGATAAGGGATACGAACTTTGTGAAAGATGGTATGAACTTTGTGAAATAGGGTACGAACTTTGTGAGAAGGGGCACAGACTTTGTGAGAAAGGGCACGGACTTTGTGAGAAAGGAAATGGCACATACTTTGTGAGAAAGAGCACGAACTTGTGAGAAAGGGTATGAACTTTGTGATAAGGGGTACGAACTTTGTGAGAGAGAGTATGAACTTTGTGAGACGGGGTATGAACTTTGTGAGATGAGGTACGTACTTTGTGAGAGAGGGTACTAACTTTGTGAAATGATGTAAGAACTTTGTGAGAAGGGGTACGAACTTTATGAGAAGGAAGAAGAATACTATTTGGGCCCAATTTATCTTCTTTATTTATGCGGTGTCTTTAATGAGATGGAGGAAGGAACGCTTGGCACTAACTTTCATCGTTGGACATAACAAGGCACCTAAAACAAATAATGCAAAACGAATTTTAAATTCATTCCTACAATCCTTTTCTTTTCGTATTTGGTTTTCTAATATCAACAATGGCAATTTTCCCTTCCCATCACAATACATGTCGTATAAATCAGTCTATTTACTTGTGCATCTCTCTATATCTACCTTCACTCCCTTAGCCTAGAAGCCCAAAATTAACTCAATATCCATTGGGGATAATTTAATGGAAGTGTTATGCACACTTAATGTGCATGAAAGAGTCTCAAAATTCTCTACCAACCAATGACATAAACTATGATCAAGTTTAGTACATTGCAATCCTAAAATACCTTCAAACCCTATTTCTTGTATAGTCGCCTTTTGATTAGGTTGCAAGTGTTGAAGTACTTTATACACTTGATCGGGTGAACAACGAGTATGAAGATACATAAGCATATATATTTAAAATTGAAAGAAAATATTATCAAAATTTTAAAACATAAATTTCGAATTTCTTACCTTTGATGCATTTTTTGAGCTTCTACCATTTTGTTTTATATATTCATGAGGGCATTTTTTAGACTTCTCTAAGAACTCTTTTTTTTCTCCATCTGAAATAAATTGCCACTTTTTCCCAATCTCTTTTTGCAACTGTATTATTAAATTAGTTAGTTATCATATAGAGTATAAAAGTTGACTAAAAAACATATTATGCAAATATCCATTTCTTTTCTTATATCATGATTTATTATCAATTCCTTGTTATCTTATTTTCTTGTGAGTACTTGTTCTTGACTGCAAAAAAGTTCACATAAAAATGATTATATTTTCAACATATGAATAAATATCCAAAATGAATTAACTATATATATATTCTTACAAATAATAAAGCCATGAACCCATAGGACGTTTTGGGTTTGAAGGGGGTCATTGTCCTCAAATGATTATTTGCTCCTGTTTAAAATACAACATTATGAATGTAATTTACAACTAATTAAAACTATGTACTATATTCAAATAATTAAGTGACAAATATAAAATCTTACATATTTGGCTTTCTAAGTCAAGATGCAGTAAGATTGCTCAAAGTAAGATAAACTTCTCTTACACTAAGCAACTGTGTAGCCTGCAACATAGTGATCATACTGATAAGAAATTAAGTTTTGAATTTCACAGCAATGAGTTTGAAAATATTTGTAACAATATGGAGCTTTTTTCTAAAAGTATTAAATTATATTTAGTTCTCAAAAAGTATTGAGGTTAAGGAAAATTATATTTTCTTGTATGATTATCTTATGAAAAATATCAAAGAAAGTCAAATATAACTAAGAGTATGTTTACTTTAAGAAAGTCAAACTAATTAATCATTATTTAATCATTAGATCGATGAGTTAAACTAATTAAAATAAATTTAAATTATCAAATAAAAATAATTTATTTACTTTAAATCTTTTTTATTTATTTTATCTTGCCTTTTTTTACATGGCATAGCAAAAAGGCAAATTTTAAAATTATATCAAATAATTTATAATTTTTTAAATATAATAATGTTGTGTTGGATTAGAAATAGAAAATAAAAAAAAGTTAAATTTAGAGTACGCTATTTTAATTTTTTTTTATCTTTAAAAAAAAAATCCACAATATATATGTATAAAAAGAAATGCCTATAATGGACTTCTTCAACTTGTTGGTCATCAATGAGGATATGTCCAAATGTTTTAATCTCTTTTATCATTCTTTTCATCTCCTTAAGATGTTGTTTCATTGTATGATTCAGTCACATTTTGTAATTTCCAAATTTCATTACAAGTTCTCTTAGCTTCGAAGTTGAAAGTCCACCATACTTTTCTTTTAAAGCTTCCCACATTTCATGAGTAGTTTTGTATACCTTATACTCAATCATGAGATCATCTTGCATATAACTTAACAACGTAATGTGAGCTAAAAAATTCTTTTTCTTTTAGGCCACATCAACAAGATAAATATACATGTCATGTCTTGCATATCAAATTATTTACATGTTATGTACAAAGCATAAAAGAAAATGTAATATATAGAACAAAAACTAATTTTCTCCTTTGAAACTAAAAGGAATAATGTTAGGATTATACACAATGTCTTCAATAACTCCAGAAGTTGTTTTCAATAACCATAACCCCCTAAGATTTTTATACCTAATAGAATTTGAAAAACTTGCATTTCGCAAGTTAGGAGAAATAGAAAGCACAGAGTTCATCTAATGACATTCTTCATGAAGCATTTTTCCCATTGTTTCTTGAAAAGTGCTACTAAGTCATCAAAAGACCTATTTGTCAAACCATGAGGCCTTTCTTGAATGGATTCCTATATATTTTCTAATACTTTTTTTTTATGTTTTGGTACGAACTTTGTAAAATTTGCCTCTTATGGTTTGACGGTAAAATATATTCCCCTTTCAAACACTTGAACATATTAGCCTCATGATTCACATGTTCATTTGTAGAATGACTAGGATTCCTTTTGTAACTGAAGACTGTATCCAAACACGACCAAGGTCTTCTACCCTTTAGTACTCTCCTAGTTGTTTTCATTTGTACCATTTTGCACTTGATCAAAATAATTTAATTTAATTTTAGTAAGTAACATATACTCATACTTTAATTAAATATTTGAACAAATCAAAATTTAATTAGAAAGACACAATTATTAAAAAAATAAGTCTTTTATTACCCCTCAAATTTTTATTATTATTTTATACACAAATCAACATTCATAATTTCAAATAAACAATATAACACTAATAAATGGTATTTTATATCATATCAAAGTACTTAGTGGTAATAAGAGACTCTTTTAAAATAATAGACTTAAGTTTGTGTTGCATTATTATTTATAACAGTAAAATTTTTATTATTCAAGTGTTCAAAAGTCTAGAATTTTATTACATTTTAAATAAAAAATTAAATTAATTTATATAAAATATTTTATTTGAAATTTAATTTCTAAAATTTTGTTAAAAATATGTGATAATAATTTTTTTTATTAACATTAATTTATTTAAATAATTAAAATTATTAATAATTTATCTTATCAAATTAATTTTAATTCATAAAATATCGTTGATAAAATTGGAAATTTCAATCCATGGTAAAGATTAAATCAAAATACTCATGTATAATTAATAATTATTTATATAGAGAGAGGAAAATTGTTCTCATGATTTGTTTCCTTTTTTTTTTTTTTTTTTTTTAATCTCTACTAAATCTAAAAATCAAAAGGCCACCCACTTCTCTCACTCGGGGCCTCGGGCATCAAGAAGCCCTGCTCTGAAGTTGCTATCCAGACGAGAGAATCCCTAAAAAAGACCCTATTTTCCTCTGCCACTCTCAATCCTTGCAGGTACTAATCTAATCACGTTATTATATTTTTTTTCAACCCCCGTTTGATTCCCAACAAAATCCATCCCCCATTCGATTTCCGGGAAAATTCATCCTCGTTTGATTTCTGAGAAAATCCATGCAAAACCCCCAAGGAAAACCAAAAAGATTGCTTTTTTTTTTTTTTTCCTGTGCTCCCTAAGTTTTTTGGATCTGTTTTAGGGGTCTCTTTGCTTTTGTGCCATTCGATTTAAATTTCACGAACCCTAAATCCACGATTTTTGAGCCAGGCTGAAAAACACAACCTTTGCCTGCAAATCATGATCAGATTACCAAATAGCATCTTTGTTTTTTTAAAAAAAAAATTGGACAGATTTTGTATCCTGTGCGCGGCCTGGACTGATAGGAAATATCGGGAAATTTCCCATATTTTGACAAGTTTTTGTCTTTAGACAAGATGCAGCGGGAAATCAAGGTCACCGGCAACCTGCTTCTTTTTTTTTTTTTTTTTAATTATTATTTTTTTATTTTATATATTTTAAATTTTTTTTAAAATACATGAGCCAGTTGGACGGTCCGGATTGAACCATCTTCATCCAATGGCCAGGATTCTCCTTGAGAGATTGGGGCTTTCAACACTGGCGGCTTGGAAAATTCTGAAGACCTTTACTCGAGAAAAAGGTTTTGTGCAACCCAATTTCTAGACCCAAGCCCTTATGGGTTTTCATGGGCGCAAATCTCTAATGGGCCGGGTTTAACATTGATCATCATCAACTCAATTGATGAGGAGTGCTTCGGCTCGTTGGGACTAGCTTGAAGCCAAAGGTTGTCAATTAGGCCTATTTAGAGTTTGTTTTAATCTATTTAGAGGGAAGGAATCGAAATCATAATCATGAATTCAATTGAAGTGTTCACAAAATTATTGGGAGATATAATGAAAGTTAAAATTGATTCCTTTGATAATATATGAAATATGTATTTAAAAGAGTGCCTTTAAAGCTTGTGTTACCATTTCCCACATGAATTCTTTGACAACAGATGATGCATCTTCCCCGATAAATAAGTTAGTGAAATTAAGAGAGAAAAACGACAAAGTTTTCTCTTAGAAAATGTTGGCTTACTTGTATTTATCTTGGGACGTGTAATGAATGTTCCTAATCAGGCAAAATGACATGGATTGCCATAGTGTTCAGTGTTGCCACTCGTTTGGGTGATTTTATATGTAATTAAAGTTTTGTAATATAATGAATTTGGTTTCAATTTCAATTATACAAGTCGAAAATGAAAAAATTACTTTAAATTACTTTCATTACAAGAAAATAAATTGCAAAGCTCTTATAATAATTTAAAAATTATTCACATATTAAAAGATATACCAAGATTATGTCATTTTAAATGGCTTAAGAGCTCTCTTTAAATCAAAGTTTCTGGGATTATACCATTTTAATAATGAATTTTGTCATGTGATTATTTAAAATTTTAGCTGCTAAAAGTTAATTCTTACTTCATTTTGGGCCGAAGCGCAATCCAATGTAACGGATTCGGACCATCCAGTTTGGGCCCAGAGCGGCCCAAGTTCGAACCCCCAATACATAAACTCTCTAAACGCAACGTCTCTACTGTGTAAATCGCCTTAGGTTCATCTTTCCTCCACTTCATCGCCTGCCAAACCGGGATGGGGAAGAAGAACAAAACGGAGGGTGGCGGAGGAAGAGACCAACACTGCCCTTCGACTGTGTTCGTCTCCAACTTTCCTTACTCATTCACCAACTCTCAGGTATGATCGATTAATCTCGCCTTTCAACCTCCGTTTGGTTTCTGAGAGAACCGCAGAGCATGAGGGGAAATTTTGGACCTTTTTTTTCCTTTCCTTTTCTACCTAAAATAAGGACATAATATTTGTATTCCCTCAGTCGAGTGGAGTTTTTTGCTTCATCCCTGGAAAATCCAGAATTCAAATTTTATTTTCCTTTATTTTATTTTAGTTATTTATTTTTTTTAAAATTTGGCAACCAAAGGGAGGATCAGCGATTCATTGATTTAGTCCTGCACTGTTTCGTGGACTAAATTCGTGCATTTTTTTTTTTTGGCCCTATAACTCAGCTCGAAGAAACATTCAGTGATGTTGGACCGATTAGGCGCTGTTTCATGGTCACACAGAAGGGTAAGAAGAAATGCACCTGAAGAAAATCTACATGATTTCTTTTATTTTTTTTTAGGGAAGTGAGTGTGTTAATGTGATTGATAATGGCTGCTTTGAGCTTCTATGTCCTGTTATTTGCTTAGTCATCGATATGACATTTAATTATTGTTTTTGTTCAATTTAAATCTGTATTAGCGTTTAGAAAATAAGTTCTTTAACTTGTTTGGGCAATTTTCATGATTTTATTTTGTTCTACATTGATTGAAGTTAAATTGTTATGCATTATTCTCAGCTGTTAATTTTTAGCTTTCATGGAAAGAGTAGTGGATGTAGTTGTCTCATACGTGGGTGCTTTCTTGCTTGCATGAACATACCTGTCTTCAAATTTTGTATCTACTTCCAACCCCAATGAAGCATTCATGGTAACAGTGGGGATAGTTTTCATGCCAGCAAGAGATGGTCATGCCAAAGCAATACTAAGCCACTGTGCGTGCATACTTAGAATTGCTTTGGATTTTTATTTAGACAGTAAAGCTTAAGTGTCTGGTAAGTCACTAACGAAGAGGAAGGCTTTGGATCCATCAAACGTAAAGAAGAGACGTAGAAAATCTGTAGACCTGCTTGATTGAGTTGAAATAAATCATGCTAAAATCCTTCTATTCTCCTTCTTCACTCTTAGTTGAAAATTGAAATCATTGTCTGCATCTATAATGCTACTAAGTGCCAACCATTTACACAGTGTTCTAATTTGTTCCTTTTTTTTGTCCACAGGGTCAACCGAACACCGGGGATTTGGTTTTGTTCAATTGTAAGTTAGCCCTGTGGGTTTTCACCATTCAAGTTCACTTCATCTTTTCCCACTAACTGCTTACTTTTGGAGATATCCTGTAATTCACAAGGATCAATCAATGGTTAAATTTCATGCTCCTTTGTTTTCAAATCATTCTTAGAAATGGGTGACAACGAGGTTGTCAGTAGAAAATATGTGAAATAACATGGAAACTAGTTCGATTTCGTTCTGGATGTTAGACTAGTTTCTAGATGCATACAGTATCTTCTTGATAAATGTTTTCTGAATTTGCAGTGTATGGGTATGGAGATTTATGGATTGCTAATATGCATGTCTGTTTTAGCACTTCAATGGATTTTGTTGTCACAGATAGCATGTCAGCTCAATATGATTTCTCTTCTAGTTTGTGATGCATTATGTTTTAAACTTCTTGAAGCATGGAAATGTTTTGCTAGTTATAATTAGTCTATCTCTAGAACTAGTAAATGTATGCGTATCAAGATGTTTATAAATTTTTGGTTTTATGCTATTAAGGAGGTGCAGTTTAAGGTTTTAAGTACTGGTATCACTCCCTGTACTGATATAAGATTTAGAACTGGATGAAAACGCTGCAATGTGCAAAAAAGGATATGTTAAAAGTCCAAACACATATGAGAAGATGGTGATTAATGAAATACGTCTTGGAACAATCACATAGATGGTCTGAGCTCTTGCATTAATTATGGCCCATGAGAAGGCAAATACCAATGAAATGCTCCAAATCAAGGGACCTTGTAAATCTATTGGCACAAATTGATTCTCACTATGTCTGTCTAGTGGTCAGGTAGGGGGACTGCTTGTTCCTCCATTGCTTTGTTTCCTTGCGCAATGGAAGAGGTTGTTTCTTTAGCTTCTCCTTTAGGCCACCCCAAAGAAAGGCTTTTGCTGGAAAAAGATGTGCAGCGTTCTATGGAAGCATGCCTTTTCAACTATGGGCTAGGTAATTGAATGGAAAGGAACACTAGCTTCTTTAGAACAAATGTGGGCTTGGGACGAGGGGATGAGATATGCTCCTTTAGGCCTCCACGAATGAGGAGTTTAGATGTGCAACTTTGAGTTTTATATGCATGGATATTGAAGCTATTTGTGTGATCCTATTACCAGATACTGTATTCCTCCTCCTTGGGTAAGTATGGAGATGAATAATGGTAGTTGTGCATTGGGACTCCAAAGGCAAATGGGGATTGGAAGGGTTTTTAGAGAGCACAGGTGGAATGTTATTCAAGTCTTTTGCAAACCAGTCAGGATAGCGATGGCTATTGGAACTTTGGAGTTGGCATCCTTGTCTTGCTTGAAGGCCTCAAAGACTTTCTTTGCTCAGGGACCTAGAACTTGATGATGGAAGGGAATATGGCAGTTGTCATCTTATTTCATGGGTTCTAAAGGCAGTTGAGATACTTGGTGATATGCTTATTAAATTGAGGAGGATATTTTACATATATAAAGATATGGGGGTTCCTTTGCTGTGGAGACGTAAGCTCGCAACCAAGGAGGCAGATATGTGGGCAAAGAGGAAAGCTAGATTCCTGTCTATTCTGTTGGTGATTCTATTCCAAATGATCCTGTTGTTTATTTATTTTGAGCCTTGTTTTGTTTTTCTATTTTAACTTTTGTGAGGATTCTCTCATCTTTCTATGTGCATGCTTATATAACAAGATCTAAGTGAAAGGGTGTATCAACAAAAAAGAACAATGTATATGTTTGGATGAGAAATTCTATAAGTTGCTTTATTATTATTGTAATATAGTTTTTATAGTTGCTGTGCTAGACAAACTTATGTGGAGGAATTCAAAAACCTTAGAGACAATGATACATATTGGCTGAGTAAAAGAGGCTACACCAGTTTTTCATCAAGAGTCTAGTATTGAGATTCTGGTTTTGGACCTATTGGATGATTCTTGGAACGCTGGGCTTTGAATATGTTGCATCTCTGTAACTGTTTTTAGGAGTGTTATTCGTGAGTATTGCATGGTGCTTATATTTGTTATTGATGGTTTTGTGCTACCATTTCTTACTACTGTTATCATGTGCATTTTGTTTTTAGCATTTCATTTCCACCACCAAATCAAAGTTAAGGATTTCATGTTTACCTTTCTTGTGTGTTTGCATCCATTTATAGTGCTGTTAAAGAAGATGCTAACCGGGCTATTGAACTGAAAAATGGTTCATCTATTGGTGGTCGGAAAATCGGAGTTAAGCTTGCTATGCACCGTACTCCCCTTGAACAGCGTCGATCCAAGGAAAATCAAGGTTAATATGGCTTAATTTAGTTTTGGACGTAATTTTACACAACTCTTTCTGTTTCATGGCTTCCACCCTGTTTCTAAGATTTTCTCTCATTTTTATCTTGTTATTAGCAGTTCATTCCGATAATATCATTAAGACAAGGACGGAAAAGGATGGTTCTTCTGTGGTGGTCAAGCAGGGACATGCTTCAAACTTACAGGAAATAGGTTCAATGTCACTAATATTCTCATCAATCATGTTCAGTTTGTTTTGTTTTCCTTTCTTGTGTATCTTTTTTTATTTTTTGACTGATGTTCTAAGAAAACACAGAGAAACATGTGGAACTCAGAAAAGCACTGAAACCTTGCGCTGATCAAGCTGATAAAGGGAGCTTTTCAGAAAAGCAGAGGTATGTTGTTTGGTCTCTAATCTCCTGATTAGAAAATTGGTTGAGCATGATTTCACATTTCTGGATTCTATGACCTCCCTTCAGTACCCAGTTCATTATATTAGTTAATTTTTTGCTCTATCCTGTGCCAAATTGAATAGAAGAAATGGCCTTAGGTAAAACATCAGCCAACCCCTGAAATTTCAAATAATATCTTGTTAGTTTGGTTAAGTTTACTGTGTGCTTTTAATTTGTTGGGTCCAGATTTGAATTTTGAGTTGCTAAATTTACCTGAATTGCATTGTTAATCATGCCTATTCTTTGTTGCTCAATTTTAAATTCACTGTTGTATGATACAATTTTGTTGCTCTTCCTTTAATATGATTAATTGGTCTAATCCTTCAAACAATTGAGTCTTGATATGCTTTTGTACATGTTAAAAGGGTTGCTCGGACTGTCATATTTGGTGGACTTCTTAATGCTGATATGGCAGAGGTTGTTCACCGCCGAGCCAGAGAGGTTGGCACTGTCTGTTCTGTAACTTATCCTCTTCCAAAAGAAGAGCTTGAACACCATGGTAAGAGTATTTCGGTCCTTTGTCCTTGGATATTGGACATTTGGTTTCCGTGATTATATTTTGTTTCATGTTGCATATGCATTAGCATAATGTCATCTTGTTTTGATTGGGTTGCTTTTACTAAACCAGCGAAAATGACTTAGTTATGATACAATTGGATATACTGATCATTTCTCTGGATTTACTGTTTAGATGTATGTTTTTTCTCACGTACGAGGTTATTCTTATGCAAGAGGCTACCCATTAACTTGTTTACTGACAGATTGGTCTTTTATCTTTTAATGAGTAGATCAATTTAGGGAGGTAACAAAACAATTCTCCTAATTCAAAAGCTCTTCATGAATCTTTTGTTTTCCTTAAAAGTCATTTAATTTCATTGCAACATTTCATAATTTTCCTTGTAACAAAATATGTTTCCTACTTGGCCATGTCAAAACCTTTTGTTTATCTTCTGCTTTAACCTTCTGCAATCATGACTCTTTCGATCTCATGAGCCAACATGTTTGCATTCTGTAAATTGAGAAGAGATGAAGGAGGATTCAAATCTCTAACTGAACATACTACAGCCAAACATTTGGATAGTTCAGATGGTTGGTGTCGAATATAACCTGGGAGAATCTATTTTTTCCCTGAGTCACAACCTTCCTGTGAAGTACAGTGCCTCCACTTTTAGTCTATAATAATCCTATCTTGTTTTTAAGATTTTATTTTGTTTTCTTTTTGGTGAAAGCCATCTTTCAGTTTCATATAGTTTCTTGTGATTAAACAGAATGTGTTGTTCTGTCAGTATAGCAGATAATGCTCTGAATGTGATAGTCAACATGTAGCTGGACCTCAATAGCATTTCTTTGAGATTTCTTTCAATTTTGCTAGTCTTCCTATCTTTTCCAACCCACCCTTTCGAGAATCAAGTTTTTATGTCTGCTTGTATGGTTTTTCAAATTATTAGACAATTTTGTACTATTTAATGTGTACAATTTTTTTTATTAGTCAGTCTCCTAAAAATATACAGAACATAGCTTCTTCTTTTGCTAATCAAAGTACATGAACATTAATTCATTACCAGGAGCTAAACATTTCATAGAGCCAAGAGAACTGGAAGCTCACCTTACATGTTTTCTTGTGCATAGTATAAAGTCCTCGGATATTTTCTAATGCGGTTTGCAATGTAGATGCTCTGATGTTCACTTGCTCTATGCTTCTTCCTTTGCTTAAAATCTCCTGAGCTGAAAGTCTCTTTTCTTGTTAGTACTCACAATCTCTTACATTCACACTTGAATACATGGGTCTTTAGTCTGAGATGTCAAAAGTAAATGGGTTTTCAGTTGGGATCTCACCAAAGAAACTGGAATCATTTCACGTACAAATTTAATTCATTCAGTTTGAATGGTAAAAAGGCCAACTAAGTGTGACATTTTTCCAGGTCTCTCTCAAGATGGATGCAAAATCGATGCCTCAGCTGTACTTTATTCAAGTGTCAAAGAGGCACATGCTTCTGTTGCGATGTTACATCAAAAAGAGATAAAGGGAGGAATTGTTTGGGCACGTCAACTCGGTGGGGAGGTGAAGTATATATAGGAAAGCTTATTTCTTTCAGAAAATTTCTATATGTTCTAAATTACAAATGGTTTATTTGAATGCCGTTCTAATTTTTCAACAAGATTTTTATAAGATTAGTAAGATGGTTGCATAATTGTTAAAAACTTACGATACTGGTACTTTTTTTATGAATACATATTACAATCATATCTTATCTTAAGTATATCTTATGATACATGATTCGATACATTATGTGAAACAACAATGCATATACCTTAAACTATTTTTCATAATTATTGAGAAAAGCAAATTCAAAATTATTTTCCTTAAAAAAATTGTTATATTAATTGTTTAAAATGTACACAAGAGTTAGAAATTGATCATAAAAGAGGAGAGAAAGGTAAGATATGTATTTGTTTTTTTTTTCTCTAAAAAGGAATGATGATGAACATAAAAAGTTGGTACTTTTAAATATAACACATCAAGACATTTATATTAACATCACGTACAAGTTCATGTGCCTAACTAGAATTTGGAATTAAAAATCACTTATAAAAATTTAAAAAGTTTATTTTTGTGGATTTTATGATGAACCTATCCATTAAAGCCATATTTTGTTAAATCAAACTTTTCAAAATTTTAGCATTCAATGTTTTCATGTGGTATGATGTTGTTCAACTCTTTAAGTCTGACATTTTTTTTTTCATGAAATTAGTTATATTTTGAGATGAAAGTAAATAGAAAAATATTCAAAGCAAACCTGTGAAATATACTTGAAGTTTTTAGATTCATCTGCAAGAAAAGCAAATATAACAAAGACGAAGCCAAAATAAAATGAAAAAGTAAAGCATAAGGTTACAAATATTGTCTCAAAATATAGTTATAGATATTATCATACAGATGATGCTCCCCTCCCATTTTCACACTTTCTGGAGTATTTTTAATTTCAGAAAGTGAGAAAATTAAAAGGTGGAAAAACTTATGCTAAGTGTAGCTGCTTTGATTAAGAAGCTTTGAATGAAGAGTTAGGTGCCATGCTTACAATGATACTAGTGTCATGAGACTTGTCATGAAGGTGGTGCCAATTTGAGGCTTGTTCACTGGGGTTGGTGCCAGAATGAGGCTTGCCTAATGGGGCTCAGTGCCTATATGAGGCTTGCTTTGAGGCCATTGTCAAAGGGGTGGTCTTTGCTGTCAATTTGCCTTTAGAGGAGTGAGTTGTATATATATATGTGTGTGTGTGTGTGTGTGTATTAGTTATTAGTTATATGAGGAAAGCATTGTAGATAATGTTTTTTCATAGTAAAAAGTAGTTATATCATAAAACATATTTAGTTAAGGAAAAAAATATCATAAAAATTTAAGAACTTGAAAGGTAATAATGATATAAGTTTTTTTTTGGTTTTTACCAATCTTCACATTTCTTTTGACGGGTACCCACATCAATGAAAAGAACTTGGAGGCTAAGGGTAGTATCCTCTACTCTAATCCAATAATATCAATAATTATCTGTTATGAGATAATATCAATACTTATGTTATGAGATGTAGCAATTATTATAGATTGAGATTATATCAATGATTATATTTTGACATAATATCAATTGTTAAATTGTAAGATGATTACCAATTTAAAATTATAACAACCTGTTACTATCCTCTAAATCACCCACTTTCCTTGTCTGGCAATTTACTAAGTAAAGCCACCACCCATTGCCGAGGGATGTATCAAATATCTTTGATACCTTTTTTTTTTTTTCCTGTTTTGCAAACAAAAAACAAATAGAGATATTGATGTTTGGGCCACATAAGTTTTTGGCTCCAACACTTCAATATTGTTGTATTTGCATCTGGACATGGTTTTAACTTGTGGGCTCATAATGTTATCTGCCAATGTGTAATAATTTCTAAATCTAATAAACCCTTCAGTATTTTGAAGCCATGGGGATGCTCAAGTTTGATAATGTATTGGTCATGATTTCTGCACATAAACTTAGAAACCTAGGTTGATGAACTTTGTGTGAATGCTTCTTTCTTCATAATTTTGTTTACCTTTTACAATAGAATAAATTTTTGGAGAATTGAGTTAATGTATAAATGTCAAAATCTAGTTTGAAAGGAATGGCCACAAATTTGAAATGTGATACATGGTTTTGCAATTGTTTAACATTTTGAAAAACAGTCAAATATTGATGATCATAAATAAAATTTAGGTTTCATTTGATGGGCTAGGGAATTTGGATGAAATTGAATTGATAGTTTGGTCAAGTACCAAAACTTGCACTTGTTTTTATTTTCCAAAAATGTTGAATTTGTTTTTTAATATGTTTCTTAGACTCTGAAAAGTCTTAAAAAAGCATTTATGGATTTTATTTTGGCTACTCACTCCCCAATTGCTAATCAACCATGGACAAAGCGCTATTGTGGTTGTGCTGAATATTCTCATCCAAGCTGTTAAAACATCTACTTTGTGATAATTAACTCTTGTGGTTTTCAGTCTCTTATGGTTCCATCAGATATGATATCTGGGGTTTTGTTCATCTTTTTTTCTTAGTCAGGACAAATAGGTTTTTTTTTTTTTGTCTTTTTTTGGTTAACAGTTTTATGCTTGATGAAGACATAACAGTCTTTTTCTTTTTTAATTTTTTGGTGGACCAGGGCTCCAAGACTCAAAAATGGAAACTCATAGTTAGAAATCTTCCTTTCAAGGTTGACTATTCCAACATTATCACCAATTCACCTTATTTTCCTGTAGGAGGAGATCTTCAATTCTTCTAAACTACTTATATCTATGCAGGCTAAATTGACTGAGATAAAAGATATTTTTTCATCAGCTGGGTTTGTATGGGATGCATTTATTCCACAAAATTCTGAGACAGGGTATATATTCTCATTATCCAGAATTACATTTTTTGTGAATGGAATTTCATATTTCCCTTTTATAGTGGTTTTGTCTTATGCAGGTTATCTAGAGGTTTTGCATTTGTTAAGTTCACAAGCAAGCAAGATGCAGAAAATGTGCGGTTTGTAATCTACTCATTATGTTAAAAGTAAGTGAAGTTTTCGGGTTTTGTGGGGTCACTTACTTTTTCATTTTCTTTTCTTGTTTATTTTTTTTCCTTTCCAGGCAATCCAGAAGTTCAATGGGCAAAAAATTGGTAAAAGACCCATAGCTGTTGACTGGGCTGTTCCAAAGAAAATTTATATCACTGGTGCTAATACTGTTGTTGCATCAGAAGATGGTAATTGTGACCCTTTACTGTATTCTAATTCCATTCTCTTCTAAGGACACATAATGTATTTGTGTTACCTTTTCTTCCTTGTCTGTATTGTTTGATGCAATTGTGTGCTATTTACTTCTCAAGAAAGGAAGAAGATAAGGATATTCTTCTTGTTTAGGATTCTCCATGTTTCTGTCTCTTGTATCGGTTAATGCCATTGTTCTTTACTTATTGGGCAAACATTTGATAATCAGATTGAATTTTTTCCATGTTTTTACTGGATGAAGAAAGGATGAAGGTGAGGATATTGGGGTTCAATTTTATGTAAACTGGTGTTTGGAGAGTGGCCACTCACTGATGAGATCTTTCTTTTACCTTATGACTTTTGTTTTGGGTAAGATTCAAATATGGCTTAAAGGGCGTTCTTAAAGATGTAGAAAGTTTTCAAATGTTACAATGATGCTTACAAGGACATAGCTGCTAAATTAACTATTTTTCTATCATGTTGGGACATTTGCTTCCTTTACCTTTTAGGCTTTTCTTTTCTCTTCCTTTTAGACTGAATTTTTAGCTACTGCTTCTCTCATTGTTATCCTTGAAAGACAAAATGTTGGGGGTGATACAGAGCGATCTGATTGATCTGTGAGGCTACAGTTGGGTAAATAGGGGTGGGAGGAGGGGAGGGAAGGTAGAGCATAGAATTGTATGGGTTAAAAATTGGAGAAGGTACGTTCTTGGTCAAGCTCATGTTCAAGGTTTTGAGGGAGTCAAAGAAGGGTTTTTTCCTTGGAGAGAAGTTTGGTGCTAAGGTTTCTTCGAATCATCTGTCACAGTAGATAGCATTCTCATAAATAAGGAAAAGTTTTTCTTAACTGGTGTTCTGTTTGTGAGAATGGCAAGAAACACTGAAGTTTTGCTCTTTCATTACTTGGTTGCTTCTGATTTGTGGTCACTTCCCATGACGATTGAAGGACTATTAGATGGTTGGCATAGGGAAGTTTTTGGGCACACAGGAGACATGCATAGCTCCACATCATGCTTATTGTGGACACTTGGAAGGAAAGGAATAGAAAAACTATTGAGGGGGTAGAGATCTCTATTCATAATCTTGAATATCAGATTTTTATTAGTTTGAGAGTTGCAGTCCAGTTTGGTTATGTGCAAACCAACACCTCTAAACCCCTCTCCCTATTTGTTGTTGTTTCCTGGGCTGAAATTTAGATAGTTTTTTTTTTTTAAAAAAAAAAGGTCAATCTGATTTATAAGTGCTTTTGCTGGTTTTCTAGTTACCTCTACTAAACATGAAAATGTGCTGATTCAGAATGAGATTTGAAGATTGTATTGGTGGATTGTACTTCTTTTCTTCAGGCTGCAGTTTGCTTTCATTTGCATTGTTAAATGGCTTGATGGAAAACAAAGGCTAGTGGTTTATCCATGATTTTTATCTTTTTGTCTATATCCTTATCTGATAGACATTGAAAGACCTGTTTTCTGGTTTCAACAAAATTTCTAAATAAATAATTTCCAAAATATGAAATAACATCTAGAATCATTAAGTTTGTGTGATCTTGTCCTTTTTTTTTTTTTTTTTCCTTTGATAGGTCTGTGTGATCTTGTCTTTTTAATCACTCCAATCTGTGGCTCTGCACGGTACATCTTTCCATCAATAATATTGTGAACTTTGAACCGTGACGTACGGTTCACATGACTGTTTTTCTATGATTGCTTTTGTTTCTGCACTTTGTATTGAAATCCTTTGTTTTTGTTGAGTCATTTCTTCATGTAGGTTTAGGTTTGTTAATTTTACAGGACAACTGAATGGGAGAGATGGGGAAGCTGATACCGATAGTGATGATTTGGAGGATGACACTACAGATATTGATAATAAAGTACCACACCCTCAAGGGGTTGGTAGTGCTCCAGATGACTCCAATACAACAGAGAAAGAAGTAATGCCTACTGAATTTGATTTTAATGAAGAAGCAGACATTGCAAGGAAGGTTTTAAAGAACTTGATCACATCCTCTGCTAAAGGAACACTTCCTTCTTCCAGTGGTGGAACCACGGACCTAAATTTTTATGAAACCATTGACGTACTGCAAAAAACATCCAATGAATCTGAAAAAGCATCAGATGTAACTGAACCTGAAAACTCTAGCAAAAGCAAATTATTAAATCTTAGACCAATAGAGGCAGAAGATGATTTGCAGAGAACAATTTTCATAAGCAACCTGCCTTTTGATATTGACAAGGAAGAAGTTAAGCAACAATTTTCCAAATTTGGTGAAGTGCAATCCTTTGTCCCTGTTCTCCATCAAGTAACCAAGTATGAGTGTAGTTAATTTGATGTCCTTCTATACTTCTTGTCCTTTGTTGTAATTCCATGTGATTTTATTGTGCTCGTTGGCAGGCGACCAAAAGGAACAGGGTTTATTAAGTTCAATACAGTAGATGCAGCTGATGCTGCAGTATCAGCAGCAAACCCCACATCTTCTTTGGGGATTTTCCTGAAGGGCAGGCAATTGACAGTTTTGAAGGCTTTGGACAAGAAATCAGCTCATGACAAGGAATTGAAGAAGAGCAAACCTGAGGAACGTGATCACCGCAATCTTTACCTGGCTAAGGTTGGTTCTAAAGCGAAACTTCATTCCCCTAGGGGTTGAAGCTGTATTGTTATTGCAGATTTGTCTTAGTTATAGATGATCTCCAACATGATTTGCCATTTTTTTTCTTCAATCTCATAGGAAGGTCTCATTGTTGAAGGGACTCCAGCTGCTGAAGGTGTTTCAGCTAGTGACATGTCAAAGCGCCATATGTAAGTTTCTCAAGAAACACTCTAAGGTAGAAATGTAGGATGAGAAGCAATTTTTCCCCTTGATATTGCACATGCATAATGTGCAGTGAGATAATTGAGACTGATCATGGGTTTCACTTTGGAAGTCCCTTTTGTCAGAACAACTGATTTCATTCTTCTAACCATCTAGACTTTTTATTTATTGCTAAATTAGATGAAGAGTCAACCTGTAGTTTATGCAACAGAAGATTGACCAGTGATATATTGAATGGGAATTTGAAGCAGATAGGGAGAATATCTTTCTCCCATGTTGCCTTCTTTATCTGAATATACTTGAATTATTTAGCTATGAACATGTTAAATTTTCAGGTGTGCTACATGTTTATGTTATTATTTGAACAAAGACACAGAAAAATACTTGGGAGTATGTCATATCTTGATTTGAATCCTGCTAGTTCTGCTTGCTAATCTTAACATTTTGCTGCTTTAAAATTTCCTAACCACGCCAGTTTTTGACATGAAATCTTGTATATTTTGTATCAGATATAAGAGTTAAATACTTATATTATAGATGAGATTTCTTTGTGTATGTTACTCATTGATGAAGTGTGGTTTGATGAAACCTAACTTGGAAGGAAATACAAGCTGCAATTCTGGAGGGATGTTTATTGGAAATTAGTTGTCCTGGAGGGTTCAATGCAAGGAACCTGAAGAGGGTTTAGATTGATTGGCAGGAGAGAGAGAGAGAGAGAGAGAGAGCATAATCTAACTTCAGTTAGTCAATTGGCCACATAAAAGACATTATCCATAGAGTGCATCTGCCCACGTTAAGCTGCAACTCCTTTAAACCCTATCCTAGTTTAGTTATTTTAATTTAACTTAAAAGATGAAAAATATGATGATGCACAAACTGCAACTCCCCTGGTGCAGAACTACCCCTCACCACATTTTCAACACTTTTCTTCATGATGATAAATTTGCAGCAAGTAGGATACTCGTAGTGCCTACTTTGTGAAATTTGGTTGTTTCTATAAAGAAAAAGTACAAATAATTTAAAAACAAATTACTCTTCAACTTGTGAAAAAAACCTGCATGTAATTAGATCCACTCTTCATAGACAAACTTGGGATTTGCGATCCCAGGTAAGATCGGTTCAGGATCATGGCATCCTTTTCTATCAGATAGGAAGGGCTGTTGCACAAAATGTACTTCGAAGTAATTGTCCCATAGATTCTTTATATACTGTATGAAGAAGAAATCATGTAACAAAGGGGATTGTTAATTGTACAAATGGTACTTTGAACTTGGAATGAAGAAATTAATGTTACTTCTTTATCTTTTGAGTTGTTTTGCTGGATCAGTTGCTCAAGACTTTTGGTCTCTACCCGGACTGATGAAAAAAATGGGATCACTTCTTATGGACTTGTTGAAAATGATTCTGATCTAATTCACAGCCTATAATAAGTAGAAGACACTCTGGTGGGACCTTATGACTGGAGTAACATGGAAATGGGCCTACACTTGCCTTTAAGGCATGGAAGTTAAGACTTGTCCATTTATCTAATGGTAATTATATCTTTCGGGCCAATAAGAAGTAAAATGGTCCAGATGTATGTGGCCTGCCATAGATTTGGGTGTAAATATGTCTCAAACACTCATGCATATAACAAGGTTTGCGGTGAATTTTTACTCACTTGGTTTGCAAGGCATGAAAAAGATAAATCTGGTACAGGTTCTAACATAGATATGACCCATAATTAACATCTCCCTTTTTTTTTTTCCTTCTCATCTTTTACTTCTCTTTGTTTGTGTGCATATATGAGGTATGCATCTCTTTGATTCCTTTATGGAAGATAGAGGAAGAGCTGTAGATCCACCACAGATGCTCCCATCACTATTACCGTGGCTACAATCTGCAGTGTGTTGCTGCAGCAACTCTGCATCATTCTTCTTCTTCATCTTCTCCTCTTGGTTTTGTGGTTTGATTGATTCTTATGCTTCTTGGAAAAATCTCTCATGCTGTCTCTCTAAAATTTTTCTGCTTCTCAACATTCTAACTCTGGTTGTTCGCCTGCTTTTGTTTCATGCTCTTGCAAAGTTTCACTGCCTAATCTCTGTGCAGGTTGGCAAGACAAAAAGATACAAAATTAGAATCTCCAAATTTTCATGTTTCAAGGACTAGACTTATCATATACAATTTGCCTAAGTCAATGACAGAAAAAGAAGTTAAAAAGCTTTGTACAGATGCAGTTACCTCACGTGCTACCAAGCAAAAACCCATGATTAAACAGGTTTGTTATCCTTGTCAATACTTGAGAATCAGCTTACCTTCTCTATGCCAATTCTGTATGTAATAAGATACTTCCTTTTAAATTTGGTTTTCTATTTTTTGTTTCTAAGCCACTTTAGTGATGCTTATGCAGATAAAGTTTCTGAAGGATATGAAGAAAGGAAAAGTAGTCACAAAGAACCATTCACGAGGAGTTGCTTTCGTTGAGTTTACAGAGCATCAACATGCACTTGTAGCCCTGAGAGTTCTTAACAACAATCCTGGTAAAGTGTTTTTTACGCCATGTTTGGTTCCAGAAAATTATTAAGGAAAAAAAAAGTCGAGGAAAAAGAAAATAATTTTCTTTAGCATTTATTTTTTTGTTTGAAAGGGGATTCAACACTGAAAATGCATTTTTTTAATAGTTTGAAACATTTTTTTTATTGAGATGCAGAACTTTCAATCTATTCTGATGGAATGTGATCTTATGCTATTTATAGAAACTTTTGGTCCTGAACATCGCCCAATTGTGGAGTTTGCTCTTGACAATATCCAAACATTGAGGCAAAGGAGGGCTAAGCTAGAGGCTTACCAGCAGATTAACCATGGCTATCCAGAGGACTTGCAGCCAAATGATGACTCCAACACACCAGAAGCCAGCCCAAACAAGAAGATGAAATCAAGAAAACGCAAGTCCAGGGATAATGATGGACCATTGAAGACTTCAGAACCCAATGAAGGAGATGAATCAGAAGATAAGGTAATCAAAGAAGCTGTCATTGATCGACAAGGAGCTACAAAGAAACATAAGATTAATCCAGCAAAAGAAAAACAGAAAGACAAACGCAAGAAGCTGAACAATCCCCATGAAATCGGGAAGCCTGATGATGAAAAACCCTTAAAAGCAGAAAGCACAATCAGCAAAGCCCGCAATTCAAAGTCTTCAGAGGAATCAAATATGCTACCAAACAAGAGGAAGCTGCAAGAGCATATAGCAGTACAAGAAGGGAAAAGCCCCAAACAAAAAACAAGGACCCGAAGGAGTAAAGATCCATCAGGGCAGGTCATACTTGATAAGTTGGACATGCTGGTGGAACAATATAGAGCTAAATTTTCACAGCAGACTGATGACAAAACTGATGGCCAAAAACAAGGTTCCAGACAGCTTAAGAGATGGTTCCAGTCATAATTTATACTTAAGATGGTTTGTGGCTGTGAGTGATTTATTCTTCCATGGGAGGAACTGATGTCTAAATGCTTAAATTTGTTGAACTGTTAAAATTTTGACAATTTCCGGAGGATTGTAACCCTACAACCTTGCAGTTTTGTTACCCCACTTTCAATACTGCTGTCCATGCTCTCCTGTTCTAGGTTTATGTCAAGTAAAAGTCCAAGACATGGAATTGGTTCTACTGAAATTCAAATTTGAACACTTAAAAATATACGTTATAAATTAATTGGGATTACGCATAAGTGAAAGTATGAGATTCGGCTAGCACACTGGCCGAGACTATTTAATTAATGCCTTCTTTCTGGTGAGTGGTTCCCATGCGTCGACCCTTATATGAAAACTTGGTCAGTGGCTCGGGTTCGTAAATGGGCGGAGGCCCCTCCTGTGATCCCCTAGAGCGCGAAATCACCAAACCTTCTAGGTTCTGCCTGTGAGTCCCATCACTAAAGGATTCTTTTGCTTTTTAAATATTATAAAAAAAAGTTATTTAAAAAATAAATACAAAAATACACATGAACATTAAAAGTACTTGTAAAAAAATCCTAATTACTTTTAAATAAATGTATTAAATTTAAAATTTTCAAATTTTGGATTCTTATTTTATGATTTTTTTTAGCTGAATCCGTTGATAAGTTCTATGTCAAATCCCTTAAATAATTTTAGAATTATTTTTTGTTCAACAACATTTTAAATTCATAAAAAAAGGAAGGTTATTGTAATCTTGCAAAAAGCCCCATCACAAGACTTTCGTCTTTCTACGTGTTGTTGCACAACCCTTTCACGGTCCATTGACTATTGGGTCTCTAGTAAGTTTGTTTTAGGCGGCACGTGGTTACAGAGGGACTCGTTGTTGATGGGACAAGACAAACTTTGTTTTGAGATTTGTTTCTCATACAGATCCTGATGTAGCTCTTTCGCATTCGTGCCTCATCAGTCTCATGGGTAGTTTGGTGGATCTTTCCTGGCTATGCTTCTTGGATACCCGTGCTAGATTGCTTAGCCTTTGGGGAGCTCACAACGCGGTAGGATGCTTGGATATTCCGGTTACACTACGAGGGTTTAGTAAAGGGCAGGGTGTAGAAATACGGGTCTGGATGTGAAGTGTCGATCCCAACAAGGTGTTTAGGCCTGCTTGGGCCGCCAAACATTGTGATCCTTTCAGCATAAGCATCCTAAACACCCTGATGGGACAGACATGCTGCATCTAGACCCATATTTCGGCACCCTGCCTCAGCTAAGCACTTGCATTGAAACTGGAATATCCAAGCGTCCTATTACCTTGTGAGCTCCCTCCACCCAAAGGCTGAGAGATCTAGCCTGGCCGTTTGGGAGGCGGTTCTGAGTGGCACTTTCCCAAGAAATTCGTGTTGGAATGTCGCAGGTTTTGTCTAGATTTGAGCAGGATCTATTGGGTGGTATCGTTTGGTCCTTTCTTGGGCAGGGTTGGTGGCTTTCGCTTGGTTCATATGCTTCACATGAGGAGTGTCCGGCGTCCCTGGGGTCCCATGGCTTTGCAGCTTCATTGCCTAGGCTAGGGATTGTAGTGCCCAGTTGGCACGAGCTATTTGGTAGGCCTAAGAAGTGGTTTTTCAACAGCCTTCGTTACACTTCCTCATCTGCCGAATGCGTTTGGGCCGCATTGCTAAGTTGCACTACCATGACCTCATTCTCCTGTCTAAGTAGGTTGGCAGTCTTCCTTAGTTCATTCAATTGCCTCTTACATTATGATAGTTTGGATTCGAGTGCTCATTGTTGTGGGGGCCTTCTCCCACGTGTCTGTCACGAGTATCTCCACACATCTGTCCACAGGTCATTCCTCCCATCATTGATCGGACAACCTTCGAGGCACTCGGACACGTTCTACTCGGACTTATTAAGCCACTGAGCGGAACACATCTCCCTGATAGTCCTAAATCCTCTTTGATATGTGAGACGATGACTATCTAACACCAAAATGACTGATGGGGCTCCTCCCATCTTCACGTCTACATCAGTAGATTGACATGTCCAATTCTTGACCTTCAACAGGATTGAAGGGACAACAAGTTGTATCATGACGCATCGTCTGACACAGCCCCTAGCCGTCTTGGAGTTGTGATGATTGTCCTGTTATTACTGCGTAGCCATTACTACAATGGCCAGCTCAGCCCTATTGTGCCTTTCCTTTGAGCACTATAAAAACTCTACTAAAATAGAACAAAAGCAAGGAGGCAACACTGTGAGTTCTAGGATTTACTCTTTCTCTCTAGGTTTCTATTGATTTCAAAATCTAACTTGGGCTTTGGAGGATGTGTCTGAATAACCCGTCCGAATATCTTTGTACAGGGAAGTAGAGGGCCCAAATTTCAATGTCTGAATAGGAGCTTTCGCTGCCATTGCCAAAAAGAGGAATCTATTCTCAATTGACCTAGTATCAACAATTGTATCCTTTAGGGTTGCTCATCCGTAATTGAGGGAGCGTGTACATCAACAACGTGGATGGTTCATAGTTAATTTCTCGCTTTTGCTCTCTTCTTACAAACAACAATTGTTGATACACAACCCTTTCAAGGTTCACTGACTATTGAGTCTCCAACCAATCGATGATTTTGCCTAAGACTAGTAGGTAGGTAGATCATGGAGAGAGAATCAAATCCCCCTCCGCCCTTTGTAGCCCTCTTTATATAGGTTTCCCTTATTGAATCTTGATTGGCCAAATGGTTTAACTTCTTCCTTCAGAAATGACAAGTTAAAGGGTCAAATGTTGAGGGTCGCGTCGAGCTTATTATTGGTTGACCAAGTTTGTGTTAGGTGACGTGTGACTAACCAACAAAAGGGTTTTTTGCTGATGGGGCATGACAATCTTGTTTTGGGACTGTTCCTGGAGTAACTATTTGTTATTCTTGTTAGTTTCGTGAGTGGTCTGATGGATCTTTCTCGAATATGCTTCCTAAATACCCATTCTAGACTGCTTGGCCTTTGGGGAGCTTACAATACAATAAGATGCTTGGATATTCCAATTATGTTACGGGTGTTTAGTTGACGGCAGGGAAACGATGGGTTTGGATGCAACATGCCAGTCCTAACAAGGTGTTTAGGATGCTTAGGCCAAAAGGGTGAACGGTGCTTGGCAAAATAAGCCACTGTCGGTAACCCGATACCTCCATCAACTATGAAATTCTATTGTTTTAAAATAAATGCCGAATTCAAGGGAAATTGTGATAAAGACACCAATTTGACAAATATGTTTTTTTCCTCGGAAGTGATGAAAATTAAATAAATTTAGAATCCTGTACACGGATAAAGCCAAAATTAGACCCCTAAAAATCAATCCATTTTAGGGCCCAGCAATTGTACCAAAAGGATGCGTGATAAATACTTATAAAAGTCATAATTTTTTTTTTTTTTAAAAAGGACATGCTAGGATCATGACACTGCATAAGCGACTCGTACAGGGAAAAGAGAAAGTGAGAGGAAAAAGTTGATATAACGATGAGTGATGATCCCATATCATATTCTACCCAAACAAAGCATTTATATGGGTCTCTCTCAAAATCATCATCCCAAAAAAAAATATGTCAATATTCATTTGATTAAAAGCTAAAATTTCAGCTTGAAAATAATGTGTTACGTACGCTCTCTGTAATGTTTAGTAATCAAGTTTTATATTAGTGAGGTTCTTCATCAAAATATAATATTTAAAAAATATATATTTTAAAGATAATAATTAAAAACTATATTCAAATCCAAGAGTTTGCAGAGATAGATAAAATCACTTCTTTAACGACTATTCAAATATGATGTAATTACATAAAAATTGTCTTTGGAAAAATAATTGTCTAATTTAAAATTATATTACTTTTACAACTATTTTTTCATATAAAAGTCCTATTCAAAGAATGTATAAAAAATTAAAAATAGGGTTTTTTGTTTCAGAGTGATATCATTTATTTAATTTAAGTTTTATTACGTTATATTCAATGTTCACGCTGAGGCCTTTGGTTACACGTGATTATTGGCCTGTTCTAACGGGAAGAAAAGTGAAGAGAGGAGTGGAAAGGGTGGGGCCACTCATGGGTGGGTGTGTTGTGGGAGACACAAGAGTCCATTTTGTCAAAAAAGGCAAAGGGTATAGTGCGTGGATAATAAAGTAGCAATTGAAAGCATCCTATGCCAATTTTTCAAACGGACTTCTATTATTCACTGACACCGTAATGCCCATAGCCCTCAACCTCATCACCACTAACCTTGACAATTTTATCCATTATTTACCTCTCTAACTTTACCAAAATATAAAAGTTTCAAAATTTTTACAAATATTTTCTCCTCGTATAAAAGGAAGTATATCCTACTTAAAATAATTTTATTTTTTTATTGTTCCATTTTTTTTATTTTATGTCTTATTATGTTTTTTAGTTATATATACAATGAACCTATTGACTGATTGAATGTATAAATATATGAGATTGAAATCATATAAAAAGGCAAAGTGATGACATTTAGACATATAATATTACTTGATTGATAGAACATTTTTATAATATGGTACTCTAAAAATGCCTTTGCATATCATAACTGACCCTTTTATATCTTTGTTTAGTGATAAAGGTTTTTTTATTTATTATATAAATAGATATAAAGAGTTTTCAAATAAAGTCTTGAAAGGCAGGCATTTAGAAAATCTTATGTACATGGTTTATATATATATATTAAGAGAGTGGTAGTTCAAGGACCAATTTCAAACAATCTCAAGAAACTTTTATTTATTCATTTATGTTATTTAAGAAGTATTCATCGTAATTCACCAATGTATTTGAAGTGATGGTAACTCCTATCGATTTAAAGAAATAGCTTAAATTATTTTAAAGCTTCAGTAATGACAAACAACTGTCATTCTCGCAATTTTTTTTCTTAGATCTTCATCTGCTAAACATCTCAATCTTCTCAACAACCCTCTATTTTCAAGTTTACCACCACCTTCTTCAATGGGTGTAAATGCTTACAAAAATAAGTAAAGTACGGAAGAAAGAATCCAAATTGAATGAAGTCTCGTTTGTAATTTTGTTGCGGAGACTGGAGACACCACAAGAGACTCTACTGCTCACATTTCACATATCTTTTGCCTTTTTCATTTGTCTTCAACCATTCTACTCTCTTCTTGTCTAAAATAATGGGAGCCATCTCAGATTCCAAGTGGTTTCTTCTGTGCATGTGGGTGTTTCTGTGTATTCAGCTGACCCAGTGTGGTGTAACCTATGACAGGAAGGCTCTTATCATCAATGGGCAGAGGAGAATTCTCTTCTCTGGGTCTATCCACTACCCCAGAAGCACCCCTCAAGTATTCTACTTTCCCACATTTTCCTGAGAAAATGTGTTTGCAATGTGGAATTTTCCTGACTTTTTTCTACGATGTAGATGTGGGAAGGCCTCATACAGAAGGCCAAGGATGGGGGCTTGGATGCCATAGATACATATGTGTTCTGGAACCTTCATGAACCTTCTCCTGGAAAGGTACTATGTCTTCTCTTCATTTTCTCTCTCTACAGTTCTACTCTGTTTTACCTATACTTTCTTTCATTATCTTGTATATATTTCATCTTTCTTTTCTCTTCTTATAATTTTTTTTTCGGATTTCTGGGTTTTAGTATAACTTTGAGGGGAGATATGATTTAGTTCGGTTCATCAAGCTGATCCAGAAAGCTGGGTTATATGTGCATCTTCGCATTGGGCCTTACATTTGTGCAGAGTGGAATTTTGGGTACCTTTACCATTACTTGATGATTTATAGAGCTTGATACGAAATGGGTTTACGCTTTTCAAATTCACCTCTTTCTTCTTTCCTTTCGGTGTTTGATTTTTTACCCGGTTTTTTTCCAGGGGTTTTCCTGTTTGGTTGAAGTTTGTTCCAGGCGTTAGCTTCAGAACAGACAATGAGCCTTTCAAGGTCTTTCTATATTTGGATTCTGCACAAGTATATATTGATTTTGTGTCTTAAATCATCAGCCTTTTAGATAATTACTGATATATTTGTTGTTTATGTTTTCCATAATGTAGATGGCAATGCAAAGGTTCACCCAGAAAATTGTCCAAATGATGAAAAATGAGAAGTTGTTTGAGTCCCAAGGTGGCCCTATCATCATCTCTCAGGTTTGGTTTTTGGGTTCTGCCTTCCTATTCTTGTCTGCCATGGCGCACATTAAGCATTTCAATACTGCAAATTTTTTAGGTGTTTCTATATATGTCAGAAACTTTGGGTTCAGATTTTGGGGAGAAAATGCAGAACAAGGATTAATTTAGTCATGGGGATGAGAGTCCCACTATGTGGTAAAACTTAACAGTGTTTCAACCAATTCTTTATGCAGATTGAGAATGAATATGGCCATGAAAGCAGGGCATTTGGAGCTCCTGGGTATGCTTACCTGACTTGGGCTGCAAAGATGGCAGTTGCAATGGATACAGGGGTGCCATGGGTTATGTGCAAGGAAGATGATGCCCCTGATCCAGTGGTGAGCAATTTCATACTTCTTGCACATGAAACCTAGCGCTCCCGTTTGCTACATAACCTTGAACAAATTAAGAAGCTACCTTTAACGATCTTCCTATTTTTGTTTTCTTGAACTTCATCACTATTAGTATAACCATTTTACTTGTGGGCTTTTGTATATATTTATTGCATTACCTCCCTGTTATCTGGTGAGCTCTTTTACAAGTTTGTGAGAAAGAAGAATAATGAAGAAGTATGTTAGGAGCCAGTTTGGTGGTTTTCGGCTTGAACTCCCGGTTTAGTTTCAAAGATGCAAAATTTTGAATCCATTTTTCTGTAAATCTTGATGACAGATTAACACGTGCAATGGTTTTTACTGCGACTATTTCTCTCCAAACAAACCAAATAAGCCCACACTATGGACTGAGGCTTGGTCTGGCTGGTAAAGTTTGACATCTATATCCCCCTCAAAGATGCACACCATGAAATGCAAATTTACTGTCTCTCTCTTTTAAAGGTTTACTGAATTTGCTGGCCCAATTCAACAACGGCCGGTTGAAGATTTGTCATTTGCAGTCACCCGGTTCATTCAAAAAGGGGGCTCCTTTGTTAATTACTACATGGTCAGTTGCAATTCAATTTCTTAGTTCTTTGCTAATTCGATATTGATGCATTTGGTAATATGGAAAAGTAGACCTATGAATAGTTCCAGAAGATAATTGTGTGGAATGTAGAAAAAAAACTTCCTTGTACTTCTTGTTGGCTGCCTAGAAAACAGAAGGACATATATGAAAACTTGGCATATCAAGGAAGGCATGGCAATTGTTCAATTCCAAGCTTTCTTTACGTTTGAGCAATCAACCGAAAATCATTCTTACTGACATTGCTCTCTGGAGCATATGCTTGCTTCAAGCCTTTTCATCTCTCCAATGATAGCAACATTATAGACATGGGAGCTTCATTTTGCTAAATGAAGCTTATTTATGTATTGTTTCTGACAGTATCATGGAGGAACCAATTTTGGAAGAACAGCTGGAGGTCCTTTCATTACCACCAGCTATGACTATGATGCTCCAATTGATGAATATGGTGAGAACACTCGGCCTGTTTTAGTACCTGAAAGGCCCATCCTTTGGTTTTGTAGACTCAACATATAATTGTTGCGCTTCTAACTCACTAGTGCCTGATTCTGATTTGATAGGGTTGATAAGACAACCTAAGTATGGTCATTTGAAGGAGCTCCATAAGACTATTAAATTATGTGAACGAGCATTGTTGTCTGCTGATCCTGCTGAGACTTCCTTAGGAACTTATGCAAAGGTTTGTCATCATTTTTATTCTGAAGCAACTTCAAGTAAGAATGGCTTCCGACTCAGTCTTTGTATGGTTTAAGTTTAGTAAGTCATGAATCAGAAGTGGAGATATTCCAAGTGCTCATTTTTGAGGCAGGAAGAGAAGAACACTGTTGGTGGCAAGCTATACCATTCCTTTTTCAGCCCTGTTATGCAGTATGCTTGAACTATGCTGTTGGAAATCGAAAAAATTATCTTCCTTAAATGGCTTTGAAAATATCCTAAAATCATTCAGAATTGAGATTTAACTCAATGTTAACATTTTCAGGCACACGTATTCTCTTCTGAGTCTGGAGGCTGTGCAGCTTTTCTCTCAAACTACAATCCAACATCAGCTGCAAGGGTGACATTTAACAGCATGCACTACAACTTGGAACCATGGTCCATCAGCATCCTTCCTGACTGCAAAAATGTTGTCTTTAACACTGCCACAGTGAGTGAAACAGAAGATAGTAGTAAGGGGATGCTTTTGATTATGCATAAAGTACATGGCTTCATCTATTTTCCGTGGCAAGCCATTTTCAAGAAAGTTTGACCTAATCTTATGTCAGGCTTTATAAGAGACATTGTCATTACCAGACCTTGCCAACAATGTTGATTGCGCCTTTATCCAGAAATTATTTTCTGTACAGACAAATGCAGTCTAGATGAATTAGCATGAGTCTTTGTAGTGCACTATTAATTTTTTTTATACATGCCGAGGTTATGTAGGCATCTGTCTGTTGCAGGTTGGAGTTCAAACATCCCAAATGCAAATGTTTCCAACAAATTCTGAGTTGCTCTCATGGGAGACTTTCAATGAAGATATATCTTCCGCTGATGATGATTCAACTATCACAGTTGTTGGTCTCTTGGAACAGTTAAATGTTACCAGAGATACCAGTGACTATCTCTGGTATTCAACCAGGTACGATGAATCAAATTTTCTAGTATGTTGAATATATAAATATTGCAATTTTACCTTTCTATTCACATCCTTCCAGGATTGATATAAGTTCATCTGAGTCATTTCTGCATGGAGGCCACCATCCTACTCTCATTGTCCAGTCCACAGGCCATGCTATGCATGTATTTATCAATGGACATCTTTCAGGTACACGGCTTTAGTTTCAAATATGATGTATAATCTCTTTGAGATAGTAAACAAGTACTAGATAGTTTGTATCATTGTGCTCCTATTGCAGGCTCTGCCTTTGGGACTCGGGAAGACAGGAGATTTACTTTTACAGGAGATGTCAACCTGCAGGCTGGGTCAAATATAATCTCAGTACTTAGTATAGCTGTTGGACTGCCAGTTAGTATCTAAATCGCAGTTTATTTTTTTTGATAGATCTAAATTGCAGTTTATATTAGAGCTAGTTTCCTAACACCTGAATGCAACCATGGTAAAACTGCACTCAAATCAAGAGAGTACTGCTTGGCCTAGTAGACCCAATGTTTATTATGAGCTGCTGAAGAAGGTTTGAAATTTAAATATAATTTTGAAAGGAATGATAGAGTTTTGGCAATTCAGTTAAGTCTATTTTCAAATTTTCAACACTATGATACTTCAAAATCTTTCAATCTTTCTGTCAAAAAATGAAATTTCTTCCCTTCTGTCTTTCATTTGTTTGGCCAATTTAAACTTAAAAGGGTTTCTGTTTGTTGTGGTTGAAGAACAATGGGCCACATTTTGAAACATGGAGCACAGGAGTCCTAGGACCAGTTGTTCTCCATGGGCTAGATGAGGGAAAGAAGGATTTATCCTGGCAGAAATGGTCATACCAGGTGAATGAATTTGTTTATGATGCATTGTTTATCAGGAGACAGTTTTTGCTAAATAAGCTTGTCATTTTCCAGGTTGGGCTCAAGGGAGAAGCCATGAATCTGGTTTCTCCAAATGTAATTTCAAACGTTGATTGGATGAAAGGATCATTATTTGCTCAGAAACAACAGCCACTTACATGGTATAAGGTATGGAAACAATGGACATATGGTATTAGAGTTGTATCTAACGACCACTAAAATCTATCACATCCAAAACAGCCAATTTTTGTTTCACTCTGATGGTAGGTTGTATATTTGTATTATCTTCTTTCCGAAGTCAATTTTCAACTGTGAGACTGGTTGAAATTAAAAAGCAGCTTCAACTAAAATGATAAATGATTTCTAATGTCAGCTGTAATGGATTCTACTATCCAAATTTAGGATTCTTTGTTAAGCAATAAAAATGAAAGTGAGAAATAGTGCTTGGGCATGTACAAATATCTTCCAAAAGGAAATTAAATTGTAGAAATGTGCAGGCTTATTTTGATGCACCAGATGGAGACGAACCTTTGGCTTTAGATATGGGTAGCATGGGGAAAGGTCAAGTATGGATAAACGGGCAAAGCATTGGAAGATATTGGACTGTTTATGCCAAAGGTAATTGCAGTGGGTGCAGTTACTCTGGGACGTTCCGAACTACAAAATGCCAATTTGGTTGTGGTCAACCAACTCAAAGATGGTAAGGACATCCTCAGCCTTTTCATTCAGGTATGAAACAGGATGGAAGAGTACCTAAAAGAAAAGAATCTTGTGTTTCCAGGTACCATGTTCCTCGGTCTTGGTTGAAGCCAACCCAAAATCTATTGGTACTTTTTGAGGAACTTGGTGGGGATGCATCAAAGATTTCTTTCATGAAGAGATCTGTCACAACTGTATGTGCTGAAGTCTCTGAGCATCACCCAAACATTAAGAATTGGCATATTGAAAGTCAAGAAAGACCCAAGGAGATGAGCAAGCCCAAGGTTCACCTGCATTGTGGATCTGGGCAATCCATTTCTGCTATTCAATTTGCCAGCTTTGGAACTCCATCTGGGACTTGTGGGAATTTCCAGAAAGGAACTTGTCATGCTCCAACGTCACAAGCTGTCTTAGAGAAGGTACTCAAAATGCTCCTCTCTGTTTTTATAGTCCACTTTCACTAAGCTTCTAAAATTTCCATTTCAATGTCAAATTCTGAACTGAGTTAAAAACTAAATCTTAAAATTCATATATAGATTGGATCCTCATTTTCTCCCTCTTTTCCTTGTTGCCAGAAATGCATAGGTCAGCAGAAGTGCTCGGTAGCAGCATCAAGCAGTAACTTTGCAGACCCATGTCCAAACATGTTCAAGAAATTGTCTGTGGAAGCTGTTTGTGCCCCTAGCACTACAACAAATGCCTGACCAAATTCAAGGGTTTGACATAAGGTCGGGAAATCAAACTCCACATATTCATTGCCTGCTGCATTTGTTTTAACTGTGCATAGCAGCAACTAAAGAAGCAAACAATGTGAAATGAATACAAGTGTAGGAAAAAATGGCTACTTTAGTTAGTTTTGTGGCATGTCACATTCATTTGTGTAGGCAAAGAATTGTACTTTGACAGCTACTTGTTGCTGTAAGCATTTATCTTTAATTCAGAGGGAGGCTTTCATGGAATAGTGGTGTTTGTGAGGTTCAGTTAACAAGTTTTTGTGGAAATGTCCTGGTCCCTGCCTTATTCTCCTTCCATCATTATCATAAAAGAATTTCACATATGGAACACTTCCCTTTTGAAGTAACTGATGGGGTTAGCGAATCGGATTCTTAGGTGGGGCTGAAGTCACATAAAATATGCATAAAGTTTTAGCCTTTTTTGTGAGGCAAATGGACACTTTGGGGGGTCCCCATTATTTTCTCTACCTAAGCACTGCCTAAAAAAATGAGGTTGGAATGCAAGAACTAGTTTAACAATGACCCACTTGTTTTGGAAAATACATTGGTGCAAGTTGCCCTGATCCTGGATCTCTACAAATAACCAAGGAATCCAATATTAATGGTCCTTTGAGCACAGAAAGATGTGGGAAAGGCCTATTTTTTCAACACAGGCTTCATTTAGAGCACAACATTTTGCTAATAGGACCACTCAATCACCTTCTACTTTGGTTTTGGCAGGTTTCTGCAATTCAGAGGTAGAATAATTTGATGATAGAAATGAGAAATCCAAAAGAACATATTACCAACCACTGGAATCTGGATATTTTCCATTAGTAGCCTTGCACTTCGCAAGGGTCTGCTTCAGCTCATCTTTCTTTGTTGCAGTAACAAACTGGCTGGTAGCTGATCATCTGAAAACTAACCAACATTGAGATCTATCAGTTATTCTAATAATACAACACTGGAAAATGAAGAAAATTTATCTAGTTCTGAAGGTAGATCCTTCCCCAGTAAGTGATATCAAGACAATAACTGATGGAATTCCTTTCTAATAACTCCATGTCCTGCAGAAAAAAATGTTAGCAGTAGTGTTCGGGAAATTACTTGAGCACAGAGTATCCAAGCCAACAACACAACCAAAGAATTATTGCATTAAAAGGGATGCAAATGGTGATTGGAGGTATCCTAGTTCTCATTACTTCAATGCCCATCTTTTTGGACAGAAGGATGATTTGGAAACCATCCTTTGTCCTTTTCTAGTGCAAAAAGAATGCACATTTTGCCTCTGCCTCATCTTATGTGGCGCCTGCAAAAGTTGAGATGCTATCATCACATGGAAATCATGTACAGGTATCTACTAATGGTTTCCATATTCCTAAGGGAATAAATCCATGAGTCAATGACTTACTACTTGGTCCTCAGACATATATATATATATAGATAATTAGTTTGAGGTTAACGCAACGCAAGAGAGGAATCAGTCTGAACTTCTTCCTCTTTCTTCTTCATGTTTTTTCCCATCGAACTTATTATCCATCCATCTAATCATGTCCAGTATTTCCCTTTGTTTGCAAGAAACTCAACAGGGGGTGGAGCTATTATACTCAGTCATCAAAATTACATAACATGAAGATTAATGGAGAAGCATGTTGAAAAATTGTTGCTTCAACAGCGATGCCCATTGCCCAGTCATCTTCCTAAACGGCATATGGCATCTCTCAAATAGACATATGCCCGTTTGAAAGGTCAAGTAACCTTTTTTAAGAGACATTCACATGCTTCATGTCAGACATTAACTTGTTAGAGAGAAAGAGACATAGCCCTAAAAGAGCTTAGTTCATAGAAGTTGGGTTAGGTTGATTGTGGCCGTTGCCCCGTTCCCTTGCCATCGCCACAACACTATTTTAGGTGATGACCCAGTTGGCATTGTCAACCGTTCCAACTTTTAGGTCAAATTCAGATATTGACATCTGGTATATAGGTTTTGTTTTAGATGTATGGTTGTGATTACAAGATGGTCATTACCCTGCATCACATCTCATTTTTCATACTTTAATTCGATTATTTGTATGTTTTAATGATAAAAATTACAAGTGCTTTTTTACTTGATTACCTCTCCTTTTCTAACGTTGCAGTTGAAGCCTTAAAAACCTCATGATGAATATTATTGACTTCTCTGCTAATAATTTTAAGCCTTTTAATTTGACATTTTTTATAAAAATTATTCTTTTTTATCTCTTCCTCTTTTTCTCGGTCTGGAGTAAAGAATGTTGTAAAAAGTCATGCATTGTGCATAGAAGAAGGGAAATAAATATTCTATGGTTCGTTAGTCAACACCAAATGCTATTTCCCCTTTTAAGTCAACATATACAGCCCCGCTAGATCCGGCAGCTTTTAATCAGCTGCCCTTGATTTTTGTGGATGACACACAATCGAAGTGATGCCATCCTATCCGTCCATTTACCAAATCAGAGACCTCTTCATTCCTCCCAAAATGATTCTTAATTATTTTTAAATATAATTTTTTATAATAGAAAAGTTTTCAAAATGCATTTTATATTTTTAATTATTTCTTTTGATGCTCAAAAAAAAAAAAAAAAATCAAGATGATGTTTATTTTTTTACCTTTTTATCAAAAGTAATTTATTTTCAAAATTTAGGTTGTTTATTTTTCTACTTTTTTATGATTTATTATAAATTTTTTATTAAATAAAAAAGTTAAAATATGTGGATGTATCTTTTCTTAAATAGCAAAAATAATTTTTTTTACTTTTTAATACTTAAAAAAAATAAAATACTATTAAAAAAAATAACTAAATATTTTAAATTGTTAAGTATTAAGGTTCTATTTAAAATTAAGTAAAAAAATAAACACCACCTAAATATACCAATTTCTTAAAAAGAATATTTTTCATCCAAGCTTGTTAAAAAATATATTTAATTTTATATTCTTATATTTAAAGTGGAAATTATACTTTGTGTGATTTTTTTTCTCAAAATACTAGGATTTGAGCTCGATTGCTTGAACATAATTCTTAAATAAGTATAAATTTTTTTTATTTCCCTCACGCGTAAATTTGGAAAAAATAATTTTACATAATTCAAAATACTTTGATTTGTAACAAATATACTTTTTATAAAAAAAAAATTAAACATTTATTTCTGTCCATTTTCTTTTGCTAGCTTACTGGAAGTAACCCCAGCGACTGGAAGTCTGGAACTGTGTAGAACCCAATCCCAACTCCACCGCCATAACGTGTAAACAACGTTGTACGACGCTGCCTTAGCCTTTGATCAGATCACTGGTCGACGTGGATCCACACCCATCTTCCAAACAAACCACCCTCCCTTTCACTTTAATTTCGATCATGCCCCTCACTCCACACCCAAGTCAATTCCATTTTACGCACTGTCAACGCTGAATGAATCCCTAACCATGTCCCGCGAAGCAGCGGATAATAAATTTCCTCTAAAATAATATATAGAAAATAAAAAATAAAAATAAAAAGCCAATCTCTCTCTATTTTTTTCTCTCTCTTGATTTGTCTTCGAGCGTGTGCATGTGTGTTTGTATTGTTCAACAGTTCATGGCCAAAGCCCGGGCTCCCAGACGAACCCTAGACTCTTACACAATCAAATCTATCAATAAAACAATTCGAGGTGAGCCAAAATTTTCTCGGAAATTTTTTTCATTTGCTGGAAAATTGTTTTATTTTCTCGGAAATTTTCCTCTATCTTACGCCGCCCAAGGAGCCGACTCTTGCTAACGTGCGCCGTTCCCGTTTTGCAGCCGGCGACTGTGTTCTGATGCGGCCGTCGGACTCGTCGAAGCCGTCGTACGTGGCAAAAGTGGAGAAGATCGAATCGGACGGCAGAGGAAGCGTGAAGGTGCACGTGCGATGGTACTACCGTCCGGAGGAGTCGATCGGCGGCAGGCGGCAATTTCACGGATCCAAGGAGGTGTTTCTGTCTGATCACTACGATGTGCAGAGCGCCGATACGATCGAGGGGAAGTGTACGGTTCATACTTTCAAGAGCTACACTAAGCTTGATGCTGTTGGGAACGACGATTTCTTCTGTCGTTTTGAGTACAATTCGTCTACAGGAGCATTCAATCCCGATAGAGTGGCTGTGTACGTTTCGAATTTTCCGGTATTTTGATCAATTTTTGGTTCAATTAATATGATCTAGTTTCTTTTATATATATATATATATATATATATATATATATATATATATAACAAATTTAGGCATGCTAATTATTCGTGTGTCCAATAGATTTGTTGGTTTTAACGCCTGGGTTTGGAGGAATTTCAGATTCATTCTGTATGATCTCATCAGTGTTTCCAGAAAATTTGATTTTTCTGTATTGATGCTATGCAGTCTGTGATGAATTCTCTGTATGTAGTGAATATGGAAAATATTTAATATTTTCTCCTTAAGAATCCATATTTGTATCTTTATCAGGCTTGTTATGTGAGTTTGATGCAATTAAGTTGAGAATTTAAGATAATGAGGAAGCTGGGGCTTTAATTTCCATGTTGCCATGAATTAGGATGAACTCCCTACTTCAAGCCTGTTTGTCTCCTTTTCTGGAGGGGTTAGTTCTGTGATTTAATATTTTAACTGAAGAAAATGGGTTATATTTAAGATTTCAGTTCCAATGGGTAGTTGAGGGTTGTTATTTTTTATTTTACTTGAGCTTTTCTGGTTTATCACTCGATTTTCCGTGGCAGGTATTGCAAATGTGAGATGCCTTACAACCCCGATGACCTAATGGTGCAGTGTGAGGGGTGCACTGATTGGTGAGTTATTTGCTTTGGACCTGTTTAAGATTTTATGTCTCAGGTTTGGTGGACAGATTCTTTGTAACTTGATTTGGATTGTTCCTCACAATATACTTTTGAATAATAGGGTGAATATTAGAGTTTCAATGGTGATATATATTGTGCTAAGCTGGTATGTGATTATTTATGTACTTGTATTGGTGGACATAAACTTATTGACAAGATAGTGACAATTTGTCACTCAGTGGCAATGTTATGAAGCTTGCTAGTTGAAGTGGACATTGAACATTAATTAAAAAGATGAGGATGGTTCATATTAACCACCAACTAGCTTCATATTTCTAAGTTCTAACAATTTATACTATCTAAGTGGTTGCCTATAAGTTTAGTGCACTAAAAAATAGTTCACTAATGATTCAAATGGCTATTACTACACTCTTACAAAGAGAATTTTTCACTGGGACTTCTAAATACACTGCTATTACCTTTTTATTGTGAAATGGAGTTTCAGAAAAGATTCCATTTCTAAATAGTTCGCCGTAAGTTGCTAAACTGTTAGTTTAGAGATTAAAAGAGCAGTTCAATTACTTCAAAGTAGTTATTCATGAGATACCAACCTGTTAATTTGAAATAAATTAAAGATAAAAGATAAAAGATAAAAGAAAAAAGATAAGAAGAATAACCTTAAGTGTGAATTCTCTAGTATGACCTTACTTTTCGGTCTATCTAAAAGATGTATGGTCTTAATATTAGGGCTTTTACAATGCCTTGGATGTTAAGCCCATGCATACCTTAAATTTAAGAAGTCTTTTTGGTTGAGCCTCAAGTTGTTCTCCTTGAGCCAAATTTTGGGATGAGTGTCAAGCCATAAGATTCACATGCCTTTTGTAAGTGTGATTGCATTTATGTCTAATTTTAAAGGGCCCAATAGCCAACAAGTATCCTATAAAAAAACTTCCATTTCTGGGGTAAATTGTGAATTATGCACTTAGACCAAAGCAATCTTCAGCATGCTACTTTTGATTCAGGTTTCATCCTGCTTGTATAGACATGACTCCAGAGGAAGCTAAAAGACTCGAGCACTTTTTCTGCCAAAATTGTTCTTCTGAAGATCAAAAGAAGTTGCTGAATTCTCATAATGCATCAAGACACTCTGACGCAAAGGTACTTTATTCACTGAAATGATGAACAAATTTGTTTGTTTGTTTGTTTTTCTTTTCTTTTTTGGTTTTTTGATACAGTGTAGCTGTTTTTAAATTGATGGTGACATGCATGCCATTTGGAAAATGAGGTTTCATCTGATATGTCAATTATTAATCTGCCTGTAGAATAAACTGAAGTAGTAATCCCTGTCATCCATTAAATCACCAGTGGCCTGGGAAATTCTTAAGCAGAGCAGAAAGCTGGCTAATGGTTAGAGGTTGTAGAGAACTGCATTTTATGAAAATTGCAAAGAAAGTTATGGTTTATAATATATGAGAAAATAGTGTGAAAATGGGATGAATTTAAGTAATCTTTTTTTTTTTTTTGATAGGTGGGATGAATTTAAATAATCTGAGACTCTTATCCCCCCAAAAAAGAACATTTTTAAGAAAATATATATTTTTTTTTTTGAAAAAAAACCATGTCTAACACGCAACAATGAAAAAAAAACTTTTAACCATTTATATGGTCTACACCCAAGTGGATCTCTTCAACAATAAATTAATTCTTTAAATAAATTAGTTGACAACCGTTCCAATTTTCAATAGCTATCTGAAAACCCTTGTTTCTACAAGTAGTACTAACCAAGTCACCAATTTCTTAAATTTTGATTTTGATTTAGAAGAAATGACAAAAATTAGTATTAGAACTGACTGTGAATACCACTGACTTTCCTAGAATGACCTCAGAGAGTTCCAAACTTGCCTTAGTCTCAAATATAGTGTCTTTGTGCCTGCCGAAACACAATCCAATTGATATTGAAAGAAAGGCTAAAAAAAGGTTTGATGGGAAGCTCTGTTCTCTAACCATCCAATTGGTCATAGTCTGCCAAGAGAGGGTGAAGCGCCTGATGGTTTTCTAATAGGGAATACGACCAAGTGCCCCATCATAATCCCTAATGACGCCAAACCCACCTTGGTCTAAAAGAGGGGATATTTGCACTGCTGGATACAAACCCAGAAAAAGATGGAGACTGGTTTGGCCTGAGCTGTAGATGCCAACCCCCCACATCATGCTTGACACTGAGAAAATGTTAATAGTGATGAGAGATTCTCATTGCTGGTGGAAGAAAGCCAAAAGGAAGTTTGATGAGGATCCCTGTTCTCTAACCATGCAATCGGTGATAGTCTGCCAAGAGGGTTGCTAGCAGAAGAAAAGGCCAAAAGAGGGTGTATCTGCCTGAAGGTGTTGACGCAGAGAGATGGTGTTCCATTCATTCTCCATATTGCTAATTTTTTCCGTCTATTCTCCCTTGTTGCTTACTCTATCCATTTATTCTGTGTTCTGTCTAGATTCATTCTCTAAATTGATGACACTTTCTAATGATTCTATATTCCCAACTCTTTCTGTCTAGTTTTTGAATCATTTTTTTCTTGATCAAAGATCACAACCGATTCTTCTCTGTTTTCATAATAAGAGAAAACTCAAATTCTAGTACACTGAAGCTTGTTCTCACCAATTCTCTATGATCTAGAGAGGGGCTTATTGTATTTTTTTTTTTTTTTAAATTAAAAAAAGGATGATCATGTGATGTGGAGACTGAAAATTTTGCAATTGGTAGGTTTTTGAAGGTGCAAAATGGCATTGTGTTGGGCATTGTAGAACTTTTCAGGGGGGGAATTATACTTTCATATTTGTCTGCCTGCATTAAGTAACTTCACTCTATGTTGAAAATTGATTTGGATGTTGCTAATATTTTTTAAAAGCTTGGTTTGCTAATGAGATGGAGAAAAAAAAATCAAAATTTTGGGCTTTACAATTTTATTGTTTTTTATTTGTCAAACGATCATAGTTATTGGCCATTGCAAGATAGTGGCAACGCCACACAGAAATGCTATTTTTTATTTACAGAAAATAGCAAATGTGACCAGAAAAGCTAAAATTTTGTTTTGAGAAATGTCAGATAGCTGAATTGGATGAGTCACTCTCAATATCCAAGATCTTGTTTGAGATCTAAAACAACGTCTATTACTATAACTAGAGATCATTTGAAGTTAACATATTTCCTAATTAGATCACTTAGATGCTCAGGAAGGTAAATCTGTTTCCTTTCCATGTTATCATTATTGTCATCCTTCTTGTCATATAACATCAATGTGTGATGTGTGATGGGGGGGGGGATATTTCAGGTGGATACAAAACGGCGGCGGAGGTAACTGTATCATACAAACACAAAATGGTGAGGTAGAAGTTAATGTTGGAGGAGTTGGAGCCCATTAAATCTCAGAGTAGTGCTGAAGCAAACACGGAGCCGAAAGGTATCTGCATCGCAAGCAACAGTGTTTGTGTGCTGATGATAGGCAAAGGGAAACTGGTTTGAAACTCTTTTCTGTCTTTATCGTTTTGATTTTGAGTGGCACTAAAACCTTGTTTCCGTTTTGAAGGTCGAGGATGTGTTTGGTCACCTGTAATTATGTAAAATATAGATTCTTTTCTTTTTTCTTCTTCCTTTTAGGGGTTTTGTGTGTCGTCCAAACTCTTCTCTTTTAACTTATTTTAAGAGCAATAGATTAAAGGGTTTCTTTTATGCATCTTCTTTTCTATTTCTACGAATTGTTCTGGATTCTCCCTCCTACCTCCCATCACATATATTTCATCATTTTTTGGCATTTTGGGTGGAGAAGTTTTCATCATCTTCATCTTTGTGCCACCTCAGAAAGGAAGTTCCAAAACTCCTTGATGCCTGCCAAGGTGAATCGCAACATTGGATTAATTTATAGATTTTCACCCTTTTTTTTTTTCTCCTTTGTTCTAATTTCTCCATCGATCGTCTTGATTTAAAGGGTTAACGTCTTCAAGCTAAAAGGGTTCTCCCTTCGAATCATCACTCTAGATAGAGGTGCCTGTAACACAGACATTTGGATTACGTCCATGAATTGTCGAGGTTGGATTTGCATACAAGCTCATCATCTACAAATGTTGGGCTTGCTAGAAAATGTTTTCAAAAAGGGTATTCAAAAATCATATTCTAAAAATAATTTTTAGGTCATTCTCAATCACTCAGGAGCAAAATTCTCTCTACCAGTTCAAAGATGAAAAACAATTATTTTGATTTATTCCCCATGAAAATGTACGTCTACATTCTTCGTACTGTCTTTAAAAAACAATCTGTAAAAAATGTTTCATGTTAAAGATTTGTCAAACATGTAATCCATTTTAAAATATAAAAAATTATTTTCAGGATCAGTTATTAAATATTAACTTAATTTTCGCATGACTTTCTTCAATAAAAAAAGGGTGAAACTTTTGATTCGTAGATTTTATGATACTATAGAAAATCTCCACCTCGCTATCAACATCATAGCAAATCTGATCCAAAAGCAAGTATTGAACACCGTGAAAACAAGACCACAAATAACAGGACCGAGTTTCTGTCTACACTTTGGTCCTACCTATTTGACATAGTGGACTGAATTTCAACCAAAAATAACCGGTGTGCTTCTATCCAAAATCTTTCTCTAAACACCTCTCACAACCAGCATTCAGTTGTGTAGTCCAAACAAATTCAAGAGCTCTCATGCATGAGATGACTTTTTCTTTTTAAGAAAAAAGGAAAAAAGAAAGAAAGAGAAGGTTGTACATCATCACCTCAAAGGCCGCCTTTGAAGCTTTCACTAGATAAGAGTGAAATGGTAATCAATAGAATGGTACAAAAGAATTAATTCAAGAATGACGACTTGGTTTTCTCATCTGCCTGAAACATTTGAAAGTGAAGAGTGTGTGTGTGAGATGCAGCAAAAGCCACACTCAGTCTCATAAAAGAATGGCAGACTCACACAAATAAAGCCTATAATAACCTGCTATGGTCCTTCAGTCTGTATTCTGAAATTTACCTCCCAATGTGTTGGCGGTGGTCTCAACTTGTCTTTGCTCTCTTCCATACAATGACAGTGCCATCAGAATCGGATGAACCCAGCAAGTTCTCTCCATGGTTCCAAGCAACACCAATGACTGGAGAACCATGACCCTGCAGTTGCAAATGTTTTTGTTTTTTTAAAACCGAGGGGTGGAAATTGGAGACTCTAATCAACCACTAAAATATGGTAAGCACATGAGATGGACCTGTAACTTGTTTACACATGTATGCCTTGGCCGAGTCAGATCATAGAAGTAGACATTTGAATCTTCACTTCCAGCAACTTCATATTTACAACAACCACATGTCAGCAAGAAAAGCAAAAGAGGAAAGGAAGTTTGATTCTTGTGGAAGTTGTACTGCAGGCTTCCAAATTGTGACAAAAATTTTGTAATTTTATAATATTATTAATTTTACATTTAATTATAACAGTTTCAGAATTTTACTATTCAACTTATTAAAATAGTCTGCTTTTGTATACTCGATCTTCATTTAACAAAATTTTTGAGAGATTTCTAAGTTTGTAATATTTGTTTCAATTTGCCATGCAAAAATGCATGCAGAAACTAAAACCTACCATCTGTCTGAAAGTGAAAATGCAAGTGATGTTTTCTCATTAGCATTTTTCAGTAAATATGTATTTTGTAACTTGATTTGCAATTTAGATCAGTGTTTCTACCAAAAATTTTAAGCAGAAATCTATAAGTTTCTAAAGTAGAGCTTTTCAAGTATATTTAGGGATCAAGTCAAGCAACAAGCCGTAGCTCAGCTAGTATCAAGGGGGGGTGGTGGGAAGGTAAGGTTCTATGTTTCCAACCACCTTGGGAAGAGCTCGACAACCAGAAGGATGAAACAATCAGGAGAACATATGAAACTACCACTTGCTAGGCAGCAATAAGGATTTTTTTCTTTATCAGTGACCTAGTTCTAGGTATATCCAGAAAAATCTACATTTAACAATTACCCTTCAGATTAAACACAGTAAAAATAGCAGTGAGATTGACAAACCTATGTATTCTCCCTTTTCAAGGGAAAGCAGAGGGCAGAAGGAAGCGCGGATGCTGTGCACTCGTGGTGTCAATTTGAGTGAGCAACGAGGAGTCAAATAACCCTGTATTTCCAGAGCAACACTGACAGAACAAGAAGCAAACCTTATCAGCACTTCATAATAAAAACCTAAAAGCTTGAGGAATATTCTGCCAATCAGGACCTGAAAAAGGACAAACTTCCATCTTGAGTACATGTCAGCAATACAGGGCCCCGAGCCAGCAGAGAGAAACTTCGATACTGAACAGTTGTGACCGGAGATTTACGATTGTTGCTACTCCGATTGCGATGAGAACGGGATAATGATCCTGTGCGAGAGTTCATATTTACTGTGTATATACATCCCTGCACAAATCACCACATTGGACAACTATTATTATAGTTGATCAGATAATGAAGACGAATAGATATATACAAGAGCACACCTGTGCATCCCCACAAAAAATAAGTTGACCAGTGTGATCATGATCCACAGCCGTGACCGCATCATCAAAAACTGCTTTATTAATGACTCTTCCAGTGCTGAAATTGAAAACCTGAAATTCTAATACTGATTAGTTGGGATTAATAAGATTCAACAAATATTGGGGAAAAAAATGACACAGTCCATCTCAGTTGCTTCATAAATCATTCAATTCTATGTGTGGCATTTTTTGAAAGATATAGCAAGCAAAAGTTTCAATTATTACAGTGATTTCTCTGTTTGCATTGCCAGCTGAGAGGAAGTTGTTATTCACCTGCATCAAAGAAGGTGAAAGAGGAAATAAATAATTCATTGGCCAATTTAGTAAAAAATATAAAATATATGGAACAAAGAAAATTTTAATTATTAATTAACAATTAAAGATGGTTTAGTACAAAAGTTAATAAGATACCTAAAATTAATTAAAAAAATTGAAAATAAAAAGTTTTTGAAGAGTAAAATAATTTTTAAAGATGAGTTGAGTCAACAAATGGCAATAAGTAAAATTAATGACAATTATTACTGATAATTTTATGTTCTGCACTTTAATCCAGGATCAATACTGTCAATATGATTTACATAAAACCACTCTGAACTGAGTATTGGAGTTCCATTCAGTTTCCTGGAAAGGAGGTTCAGTGGCAAGCTCCTCACAACATTCATGCAGACGGTCGGGACATTCCAGAGGTATCCAGATTTGTAGAAGTCCTGGACCTGTGTTGGGAATATTAAACCATTCCATGTATAGTGTAAATACATCTGTATAACTTAGCAGATGTAGGAAGGTTCTGGAGAGTCTTTAAAATCCTTAGGCTTGATCATTCTTTAGGCACCTAGAAATGGGTGCAACCCTCATTTGGCTAAGACACTAAGGTGTTTTTTTTTTTTTTGGTCCCTTTTTTATAGGTAAAGCAATTGTATTAAAAGCACCTAAAGTATACGCTAAGGTTTTTTTTTTTTTTGGGGGGGAGGGGGGAGGGGTCGGTCTCTAATCTAAATAGGTCTTAATTTAAGTCTAAATTGTATTTAATAGTATGAAGCATTAAGTTGATTGTTTTCTTCTTCTTCTTCTTTTCTTCTTTTTTATTTTTTACTTGAGCCTTAAAGCAAGTTGCTTTAAGACATAAGTCATTTTAAAAATTGTCACTCATCTAAGACAATTTTTCCTTAATGATTTTTCTTTTTTTTAACTTTTATCTTAAATCTTAAAGCAACTTGTTTTAAGACTCAATTAAAAAAAAAAAAAAAAAAAAAAAACAAACAACCCCTAAGTCTTGAAAGCATTCAACCACTCGTCAGCTCTCATGCAATAAAATCTTCCATTCTTTCAAATTCACCAATGGTTCTTTCCCTTTTTTCATCTCTAGCTTCTATCTGCTTAGCTTCACTTAGCATTGCTAGCATTCAACTCGAGGCAAAGATGACTTAGCAACATCAAGCTCTTGAGTTGTCTACGGAGCTTAGGAAAATCTAAAAGCTGTGATAACTAGTTTGGGTTCCTCTTGAGGTGTATTTTTTTTTCAGAGTGAGAGAAAATTCTAATGATTGATCAACTTATAAGGTGAGGCAGTGATTGGTTAAGAAATATTGGTTCCTTAAGAATTGGGAGTAGGCAAATAATATTCTCATTCACTGAAGGCTAGTTAGCTAGGAACCTAATCCTTTCTCTGTTTGGGTTTAAGCGGGGGCTGGTTAAAGAGTTATTTGTTTGTTTAGGATTGCAAATGGCATAGGAAGGCTTGGCAGTCAGGGTCTCTTTGCTTGTTTTCATGTATTTGGACTGAGCATGATCACAGATTCTTTGAAAAGGATGAGTGCTCTGATCAATTTCTAAAACAGTTTTTCTTAATTCTTTGTTCGGGCAGGTTTAGGATTGTCACCATAAATGTGAATATTTTTGCTTTGAAGTTCACAGGAGGAATTAGATGGGGGTTACAGGTTGTAGTCTTTTGTTTTCTTTGTTCTCTTCTCTTTGTTGTTGGTTTCATGGTTAGGGCATTCTCACAAACATCTCATGCTCTCTTTCTTGTCCGGCATTGTTTCTTAACAAAATATTTTTGTTTCCTACAAAAAAATGGAAAACTTAAGCCTAGCCCATGGGCTAGGCCAACTTAATCTCAAAGTTAAATCACTCATCTAAGAAGGATATGAGTAGAATATAGATTTAATGTGTAAAAGACAAATAAATAGAGTATATATAGCATATATGAGCATTTCAAAAGTTTGTACTTACAGGATGAAAACGAATACACAATTGTGAAGAGATTCCATATATTACTCGAATACAAAGGCCTTTTGATATCTCCCATACTCTGACAGTTTTATCCATTGATGAGGATGCAATGTACTGATTGTTGGATGAGAAGTCAAAATCTGAAAATTATGAACATTTTAAAGAAGATTACATAAAATGGAAGTATTGTATCTGTTATTCTACAGAAATTGCAACAGAATCAACTTGAATGCTCCCTTCCTACCGATAGAGAAAGGATCATGCAACTGCCTGAATGCTCCCAACTGTGTTCTGTGTTATTTTTTCCCTTTGCCGTGAATTGTCGGAAAGGTGCGACGAGTGCTAAGAGTGAAAAGTGATCTAAAAAAGGCTACTAAATGATTCCCCTTAAGCAAAAACTTCAAGGAACATTAGGTCCATGCAAAATGCATTTAGGAGAAAACTAATTTTCCAATTCCACCTTTTACCCAGGCCATTCAGTCATAAGATTGCCCCCCAAATGAAAGCATTAGACTGAGAAAACAGAAAGATAACATTGACAACACACATCAAGGAGAACTATGGGGCAATCTCTTCTCGTATCTCCATGCCAGTAAATCTACTGAGACGTTCTTCTTCCAGGTCCTTTTTTGGCATATTAGTATCCGTTGGTCTAATGCTAGCTATGACAATATCCTTTTTTTCCTTCCTTGTTTCAATGTCAAGGGCTCAGTGGGCAGTGCACTTTGTTAGACTCTTATCATCTAAAAGGAGAGGAACAAGAGAATCATTAAAGATACAGACAGGACCAGAAATTTTGTTAAGAAGTAAAAATGTAGCCAGTCAACAGTCTCCCTCCCTCCCTCCCTCTATAGAAGTTTAAGAGAAAAAATATAGCCCATCAATGCAGTCTTTCCTTCCCTCCTAGAAAGATTAATAATTTTCACTTTTTAATCAGTTAAAAAAAAATCGTATACTGGTATTTTAGGTTTCCTTTACATTCAATAGAAACCCACATTGCATCCAAAATTTGACATTCCAAAACACTGGTCTGTCCAACTAAGAGTACAGCTGCCTAACAGGTTCCTACTACAGATGTTGATCCCACTTCCAATCCTTAAATTTGGGGATTGGAACCTAATCATTCCAGAATCCTAGCCCAAAATTAGGAGTGTGATACAAGGACCCACTTATTCAGCTAAATATCTTTCATAAACAATTTAAATTCCAGTTAATGGTAGCAATTCCTTGGAAGGCCATCCAGCCTAAAAATTTTAAGTTTGTGTAGGATACAACCAACTGTGATCAAGTTGTTGACATAGGAAACAACTGCAATGAAAGTAGGTTATTCTTCCCCAGCCAGAAATTTATAGTTTTTCCTTGGTTGAGACCAAAAAGAAAAAGCACAAAATAAAACAGGCTCAGGCTAAATATTCATGTCTGAAATTCAGTCAGGTGGTCTGTGCACTATGTTAACTCAACCTACATAAGTAGATTTATTTATAATTACATTATTTTAATATGTATTGCGCGAATACTTCTAATCCTCTTTCAATTTCAATTTCATATATCATAATTTGTTTAAATCTTTTGGTTTAGTAGAGATTTTTTTGATAGGTGGAATCAAAAGAAAATATATAAATGTAGAAAAATGAAACCCAATGGACAACCCAAGACATACAGGAAGTATACAGTAAGCGCCATAAGGCAAAGAATAACAAAAAAGAGGGGATACAAAAAACCTCACCCACCCTCACCTAGAACCCAACCAATCAAAAAAGTCGATTAAAGGTAAAGGTCCAATGTCCATGTACAACTTTGTCCAGAACCAAAACTACACAAAAGAATTCTTCAACCTATGAACTGAAAACTCTTCATTGTCGAATGCTATCTTGTTTTTTTCCTTCCACACCGCCCAAAAAAGGCATAAAGGAGTCAGCTTCCAAGCTTTTTTGTGCTTCTTGACAACAAAGGACCCATATCAACCAAGGAGAGTCTCCCTTACTGAGCAAGGGAGAACCCAAATCACACCAACAAAAGCAAATATTAACTCTCACAAAACTCTAGTCTTCATGCAGTGGATTAAGATGTGATTAGTAGACTCCTCTTCAGTGAGACAAAAGAAACATCTATTAGCTAGGGTCCAACCCCTCCTCTTTAGCTGATTCAATGTTAAAGCTTTCCCCCATGAGGCTTCCCATGCAAAAAAAAAAACCCACTTTGGGGGGAACATAAGGACTCCAAATGATGTTCCCCGGATACTAGACCGTATTTCCCAACTCTATTGCACTATAAAGGGACTTAACTGAAAAAAATCTCATTTTTTATCTTTTTCCGTAACACCCTATCCTCCAAATCTGCGCTAACCCTCTTTCCTAGAATTGTCATGAGCAACTGTTCCGCCAAGACCACTTCCCAATCATTGAAAGCCCTAGAAAAATGAGGACTCCAACTCCCCCCCCTCAACTGAAGGGTCTCAAACCTCCACCACCCACTCCTCTTTTGAAACAGCCAAATCAAACAAAGAGGGGAAAGAGTCACATAAAGCCTCATCACCACACCATATATCCTTCCAAAATCTAACTCTTCTACCATTACCCACAGAAAACACAATGTTGTTGCTCAACAAGGATCCTTCCTTCCTAATCTCCTTCCACAACCCCACTCCACATCCCTCTCTTCCTTTGCGGGTATACCACCCCCCTTCTTCTACTCCATACTTCCTACTTATAACTTGTTTCCAAAGAGCTTCCCTTTCTTCCATGAAACGTCAACTGCATTTACACAAAAGGGCTTTATTAAGTGTAGAAAGGTATCTAACACCGAATCCACCCTTACCTTTATCCAAGCATGCAACCACCCACTTGACAAGATGAGTCTTCTGCTCCAAAGCCCCCCCACCCCAAAGGAAATCCCTTTGGATTTGCTCAAGTCTCAATCTAACCGATCTACGCATATGCATAATAGACATATAGAGATGAAAGTTCATTTCTTAAAGAAACCAATAAAAAAACTCTATTGCCTTAAAAAGTTCCTGTTTAGTCTTCCAAAATTGTTGGCCATTCCTAGCACTAGACTACTAGAGTATGATTTTCAGAACAGTGCTTATTTGAGCACCCCTATCCAGAATGGGAGAATGTGTTTCATCAACATTTCAATAGCTTGTCTGGTTAGAGGTCTTTGACCATCATTGTCATCATATTTACATGGTTTAGGAAAGCTTTAAAACTTAGCTAGTAGAGAAGTATGACTACAGGATTAAGCATGAAAGACTACAGAACCAATACCATTTAGTCCAACCTGTCACATCTTTAGAATGCCCTCTCAATTCTTTGATGATTGAAGGAGGCTGAGAGACAGTGCAGACTGTCAAGGTTCCATCTGCTGCTCCATATGCTAGTAGATCAGAACTCTTGTTCCCAAACTTCAAAACTGTAACTGGAAACAAAACAAAGGAATCCTCCTTTTGAAAACAAAGTTCACCATTTATTGCAAAAAAAGGTTGAGACTACTCTAAATATTACCTGAAGCTTTGCATTGGTCAAAGATGCAATGCATTCCTACAAAGGAATATGCAGGTTCAACCTTTCGAACCGGGGGATCGTTGTCACTTGCACTTGAGCTGAAACTGGTCCTGTGACTTGAAGCTTGATAGCCACTTCGTAGGTCCTGAAAGTAAGTGTTTTATCAAACTAATACTGAAGAAAACCAATCAAAATTATATGAAAAAAGATCAATTGTTGGTTAATATGGCTATGAATTGTCCCACATATCCTAGGTCAAGCCTATGGTACAGGTACTGAAATGATGATTCCCAACATAATAGCTTGACATTTTTAGAATAAAGACCATACTAACCACTACAAACAGATACAATGTGGATACCATACTCATGGCATTAACAACCCTCCCAACCCTCTAGCTTTTGTTCTTTAGGGTGGGCAACATTATTTTCTAAGGCAGATCTACAAATTTTGAGTCTAAACAAATAAAATTAAGATTATAATTATGTATTGTAATTTCAGCACTAAAACAATCTAATTTTTTTGTTAGGGCTAAAATTTGCACATCTTTTTTATGGTTCTTTTTTCATTTTTTGTTTGATGAAGGTTAAAAACTTAATTTCTAAAACTTTAGAAAATCTTGATTTTGTAAACAAGTAAGCAAAAGAGGGTACTCGTCGACCGATTGAGACAGCAAAGAGCAAGAGCCTTTCCAACAAATTTGCGGACAGATGACCAAAGAAAGAAGATAGAGCCTTGCTGAAAGATCTGAAGAAGGAAGAGTCTGAGACTAAAACCACAATTTTTGAAGGCTAAACACAAGATTTATGGGTGAAGTCTCCAATTCCAACTCTCAGATATTTAAAATTGAGACAAAACATTGATGCAGTCATGTTGTGCACTTTTTGTCATGGGTTGTCTTAATATGGTAGAATAATTTTAGTAGTTTTTAGCTTTATTTAATATTTTTTTAATCCTTTAATTTGATTAGCTCCTACCTTGAATGCCAAAATAAGCAGGATTCATACATTGGAAACTTCTTGGCTTGTCAAACATGAAAATGAAGCAGAAATCTGTTTATTGCCACTTCACACAACAATGCTGAATATTAAGTTTCTTATTGATCCACTCCTCCCAGAACCCAGAAAAGTGGAAAACTTGCTGAGGAATGACCTTTGAGTAGGCTTTGATTTACAGTGAAGAAAATTTCAGATATTTAATTAGTTTTCATTATATCACAATAATTGATTTTCTTCTTTGTTATATTTTTCTCACTTTAGATTGCATTTGTACTTTCATAGTTAACAAAGCAGTCAAAATTCAACAAAACACATTTGAATATGTATATTGAATATAATTCATTAAAAAAATAATTAAAACGATGCTTATATGTGGAAGCTTCAGGTCAAAACAAGGATCTGACTACTGAAGGTTTGTTACTACAAAATAGTTAACTGCAATTTGCAATTTCTAATACATGAGATTTATTATCCTGAATTCTACATCACAATTCAAGGCCACAACCAATTCTGTGAGTTGCAACATGATTAAGACCAAGGTCCAAAATGTCTCAATGACTCCAGCTTGATTACGGTGTGAACCAAGTACCACTTTCTTTTGGACCATTAAGAAATGGTTCATAGGTTAAAATTATGGTTGTTATGAGGATACAATATTTGGGAACCACATACCAAGAAATGACACCCACATCATTCACACAAGAGATATTTGGTACCTCAAAAATAATTTTTTCAATAGTATAGAGCAACATTACAGGAGAATCGGCCCCTCCAAAAATTACTGGCACTACAGAATATATAATAATATATATTTTGTTCCCATGCTATGCATTTCCTTTTAAGTGCCGTGTTTGGATGTCATTTCAACAGAATGTGATCCATAAAACATAATTAATTCAAAGGGGGTGTGATGATTTCTTAGCAATATATGATGCATTCAAGGTGAAGACATATATCTCTGAAAGATTAAAACAAAAACTTCATAAAATGTTCCACTTACCCTGCTGGAACTCCAGCTGTCCACCTCAAACAAAAGGGAGAGTGGAGCTGGAGACGGAATCCATCGCCCACTGATGCATCAACCAGTAAATTACCCTGATGTCAGAATTGTATAGAAACACGAATTTAAATAGCACTCTAAATCAGGAAGTTGCATAGTCAGAAAATTTCTTCACAATTTTTAAATAAAAGGCAAAAAATATTATGTTAAAGATTACAAACTTGGTAAAAGAATACAGAAAATCAAAGAAACAAATGCTGAATTAGTAGATCTCGTAACACATTTAGAGAATTAGAAAAATTCCACAAAGAAAAGAAAATTTCTTCAATGGCACTAAATTCCATACAAAGAAAATTAAATTGGAACTTTCATTTCAGTATGAGCCCCTATCCAGTTATTAAATCGGTTCCTTCTTTCAATGGATGCCGCATAACTTCCAAAGAAGAAATTATCGAATATATAAGCAAGAGCTTGGCTTTCTTATGCTTTCTTATCAGATGACCTCATCCTAAGTTTCACACAAGTCAGCCAACAGAAACAGGGTATGTCGCATTTAACCTTAGGCACCTGTGGTAATTAAATCTTCATACTGGTACCCATGCCAATAGCGTTAATTCAATTGGGAAAAGATGCTCATTATACAAAAATCCTAATCAGTAGAGATCCTTTGACATAGCTAGGTGCGCTGACATCCCCATTATTCATGTATTTGAGGTCAACATAATCATATTGTAACTACGACCTTCATTGCGAAAATGAGAACAAAAACAAATTCACTTTGCATTATGAGTTTGAGAAAAGTCAACAACAAGCATTTCACATAACTCATCAAGTAAAATTTCAATAACCTTTGACCAGGAGTGCTTGAGTGGCTTGGTGCATGCAAACTTTCCCAATTCCTCGGCCTGCGAATGTAATTCCGGTATGCGACATAGCCTTTTCCATTGCATCTCCAATCCTTCAATAAACCAGTGCTATAAGCCATTGTTTGTGAAAAGTAAAATTACAAACATCAAAGTCCAAAAAATCTTTGTATACTTCCAGTACCCCATCTTTCTATAGGTGCCTATTAAAGTGTACTTCTATTTTGCCTATAAAAAAATAAAATAAAAGAACAACAATTCATAGAGTGAACCAACCATTCAAAAATTTGTCATACAAAATTCTTAATTATAAGAAATTGAAGTACAACTTTTGCCCCACTATGAATCCAAATGGTTTACAAAAAAGTAACCTAGATTCTAAATTTTGATCAGTGTGTAAACAAATCATATAAAATTAGGAGGATTATCTCAATAACTGTTTTTAAAATCACGTTCATTTAGAAAATAACACTTATTCGATTGCATTTCCTGTTTTCGGTCCCTATTCCTAAAAAGCCACTTTTCTTTCTGTTTAAAAATTCAATTCTTTTTGGCCCTTAACTTCATTCTTTTCTCCAAAGTCCAAACTGCCGAACGCATTAAAACATCTATTCTGCGGTTCTGGTTTTTGGCTTTCAAAAACAGAAAACGTATTTTCAAAGGTACAACTAGGGGCACTTCACATCAGATGCATTACAGCTTGTTTATGATCCCTAAACATCTCCATCAAAATGCAAGAATCCAAATAAATTCAGCATAAGAAAATCTTCGTATTTGATCATAATAACCAATTCTCTCCCAAAATTTGCTCAAGTCACTCTTAACTTTCCCTTTCAAAACAGATCTCTCAAAAATATAACAATATGGCGAATCCGAAGCATACCTTCCGGCGATGAACACCGGACTCGGCCTTCCGGCAGAGAAGAAGACGACGAATTCCAATGTACTGTGGATCCGAATCAGCACTCGAAGGCTGAAGCAAACAGCTGAAAAACGTTGGATCCACTGCCTTGTTCTTCTCCTCTTCTGATGAACTGCTCTTCTCGATCGTCTCCTCCGCCATGCTACGAAGCTTCCGGCCAATCCTTCATCAGAAACCGTTGATTCAGTCAGTGCCGGCGAATCCGACAGTGAACGCGTGAGGTGGACGATGGCACCGGCCTAGAGATATGATCGGAGGTACCCCGGATTTGACGTGCGTTCTGGATATGGGGATTTGGGTGCACAGAAGTTCCGTGCTACTGGTGAATTTCGGTGAGATTCAGTTTTGTGTCTGGACATGCGTTATAGAGTCGTTCGGTGAGTCGGTAGATTTGAATGACGTGCAGTTCAGTCCTTTACAGTTCTTTCGGTTCCTGTTTTTATTTTTATTTATTTTTTAATAATTATCCTTTTTAATTTCGTAGAATCATTTTCATTTTTTAAGAATATATTAAGAAAAATAATATTTTTACGTTTATTATTTATCATAAAATAATAAAAATTAAGTGAAATATGAAAATTTTTATTTAAAATAAATTTAAAATAATATATAATCTTTAAATTTAGTTTCTCTATTTATTTATTTTTTTATTTTCTCTCTATTTTCTTGTTATTTTCACCCTTTTCTCTTCAATTTGTTTTAATGGAATTTGAATTTGATGCGTGATTTTTTTAATATTTTAATATACAAGTAAATGAGATGATACAGATTTATATTTTGTTTATAATAACAATAGTGAACATAAAAATTATATCCAATATTTTAATTTATAAATTTTATTTATTTATTTTAATACGATAATGACATTTACCAAGTCATATAAAATTTATATGATATATTCACAAATCTCTTCAATTTCATCAAATGATTGAATCATTAATTCCATTAGTGGAGTAAGCAATTTACACAAGTTATTAATAAGCATAAATGCTTAAGAAATTTAAAGGGTTCATGAGTAAATATAAATAATTAGATTAATAAAATTGGGTAGAAAAATAAATGCTTCTACTATTTATTCACGATTGAATAAAATATCTTTTTTTATATGAAGGATGAAAGCCACAAGCCTTGAAATCGGAATATAACGGGAGAATGCAGATTATTGAAGGATTAAGAGGGAAAAATGTACTACAGAGTACAGACTCACATCCACCCTCGACCTACCTGTTTATTCCATTCAGATAACAAAAAGGAAGAAAAGTAAATAAATAAAAAAGGCTCATGTCTTTCATGATGAGCCTGAGGATTCATCAACCGGGTGCCAGTATCTGTTGAAAAACCACATAGAATCAGCTTCCACAGCATATCCATCTTCATTCCGGTGCCAACTGTAATAAGCATGGGTTCGGTTCTTGATATCAAAACTAGCGTGTCCAAAACTGGCTTCTCGGTATGCAGAGTAGTTTGGCTGTGGCTCTGTCATACTGCATTAATATCCAGTAACGGTTTTAATTAACTTAGGATGTTTTTTTTTCCAATTGGTAGGAACTGAATGATATCATAAAAGACCAATGTCAGTAAGATATAAAAGAGTAAGCTTTACTTGTTTGCCAAGCCTTCAACGTTTCCTCCATCACCAATGGTTATGTATACGGGTGCAGACTGGTCCTTTACAGGAGTGCACATGCCATTGACGATATTGTATGCAATGTTGGATACACGTTCCTGTTAGGTACTCTCATTAGTAGTTGTCAAGGAACACTACAAGATATGAAAATCTTGGCCATAAATAGAGAATGTCGGAATAATGTTTACATGAGATTATGAGTTCTACAAAATTTAAGAAATTAAGGATTCTTCTTCATTTCATTCCATTCCATTCCATTCCATTATAAGCTTTTCCTGGGATTTAGGAAACCTGATATTAAGAGCCTATTTGGGTATTGTTATTGAAAATAGTTTCAGTTTTCTAACTGAATTAAAACTGTTTTTTCAATAATTTGTTGAAAAACAATTAAAAATATGAAGAATATTTTGGGAGCTTTTATATTATGTACAAGTATAGTATGGAGAAGAGCAGTTGAGAAAACCGTTTTTCATTTTTGAGTTCCAAACAGAATTTTGTTTCTAAAAACAATTGAGAACCTGATTTTTAAGAAATGTTTTCAAAAACCTTGCTAAACAGAGAACCAATGAAAACACCATTTAGAAACCTTACAATATATAGGACGAAGTGCACTCACAGATCTTTCATATGCGTGAACATGACCAGCAAACACAACATCAACTTTGTACTCTACAAACCATGACTCAAACATGACTCTCATGGTTTCCCCTTCCATATAATGATAGTTGTAACTGTTATACCATGGGGAATGCACAAGAACAATCAACCATGGTGTCTCTGTCCTGTTAACTTTGGGTAGCTCTTGTTGGAGCCATTCATATTGAGGAGTGTACTTCCCTGAAACAATTAATCAGCTATGAGATATCAAAAATCCTTCACATTAACCAGTAGCATTTTTGGTAAATTCAATGCAAGTGATATATGACAAAATGGGTTCGTGTCAAACTTGACCGTATGCTTAAATGTTTAGTGCACCACAGTAGTGAAATATATGGAAAAAAAAAAATTAAAGAAAAAAGATGTGAATATACTTACCGTATGCTGAGTAAGAAGCCAACACAATGATATATGCTGAAGCCCTCTTAATGGAGTACCAAAAGGGAGAGGTGCTATCTGATGCTCTGAAAGGGACTGGATACCGGTGAGTAAAAGGCTTAAAGGGTTTAAATTCACCCTGCAAAAAAGAATTCCTGTTTCATTATAATCTCACTTAGTGGTAATGTTTTGATGTCTAGCACGCATACATCAGAGTTCAGTTGTCAATCAAATGATAACTTTGCATAAAAAAAAATGGAATATGTTGAGGACGCTTACAATCTCAGGGGCAAAATCAATCTCGTGGTTTCCTGTCGTCCATATCCAAGGTTGATAAGCAGCGCTTCTTTCAACAAACCTTCCCCATGTGTCCCACCTAACATTATCGTGGTTTGGGTAGTTGTCAGCGTAAGAGAGGTCCCCAACATACAGCACTGTTTTTCCTTTTGCTGGGTTTAATTCATAATGGGTAAGCGTCATATTTGAATCATAAGTCTGACCAAGATCACCTGAAAACAAGGCCAATTACATTGAATCAACCTTAAGTTCCTTTGAAAATATGCCAAACACAACCATGTGAATATTTTCTAAAGCTACCTAGTATTCAAAATCAATCAATTCAAGTAGAAGACAATTATAATATATTAAACAGCTTGAAGTAATGGACCCTGCAATCTCCCTGATTCACATACCCAATAGTTGAATCAAATCCGAATGGTAAAGTTTTACCCATCGTTAGCAATCTCCATTGAATTCATTGATGAAGAATAGTTACCTATAAGACCAAAAGTATATGGAACATCCGGGCCAACTTCAGGGGGAGTCACAAACCAAAATTTCCTTCTAACGTGTCCAGATCCAATCTCATAGTAATATTTAGTGTCGAACTGCTAACAAATACATAGCATTATAGCATAGAAAAACAGGGGAAATTGTTAATGGGGCAAGCAAACAAAATAGATCAAATTAACCCACCTCCAAATTCCGGATGGTGCAGTGATGAATGTAACCAGAAGCGTAATTGTAATATTTATAGGTTACTACGTATGCCTCTGCTTGCATTTTGACCTTGGATTTTTCACTCCAGTAGAGCACTGTATTTGAACCTGGTTCAGCCATGGTGACCCATGACACGATCACTGCCTTCCCCGAATGGTCTCCTTGTGTTATATGAACCTTGAACAAAGAAAAGCCAAAAATCAAATAACAGAAACAACAAAAACTGAGATCAGACCCACTAAATTCTACTCAAAAGAAAGGCAAAATTGTGAAGAGAAGGGCATCAGAGGGGTTCAATCGATTACAAGTATAATCCACAAACCCCACCAAATCAATGAACTGATAAACAAATCAGAGACTGAAAAAAACAGAGAAAGTCACCTGTTGAGGGGCATTATAGCCGGGAGGCTCAGCAAAGACATCGCTGTCAAGAGGCATATCAACGCTTTTCTCCGCCTTCCTCACAAAACTACTTGTGATTCCTCCATTACATAACACTGCGGCATTCAACGCCAAACCCAAAACAGCAAAAACAATCCCAACAGAAGAGCAGGAAGAAGAAGAAGACGGCCTCATCACTGCAATCTGATCCTACAACGCCAGAAACCCACTAACCCGCGCTCTGACTCGGCTCTTCTCTTCTTCGCCAGTCCCTCTGGCTCATTATCTTGATATAGAATTTTTTTTTTGTGAGAAAAATTCGGGGAATATTCACAGATGCAATAAGAATATACAAATTTAGAAAAAATAAAAAATAAAGTTTCAATATTGAAGGCCTGAAAGGATTGAGTTTGGCTGGAATTGAAACATTTGGACTGGGCGGAAGAAGAGACTTTTTGAAAAATAATATTGAATGAGAATCCGCCTCGCAAGTCACGTGTGGATGATTCCTTTTAGGAGCCGAAAAGTGGACTTTTTGGGAAGCGGACGTTGAGATTAATGGCGCCTGGTCAATGCTATGATGGGAAAAATAGGTAGTTGCCAGAACACTTTGTATTTTAGTCGGAGAAAACTATGCTTTTGGGCTGGTTAAAGCAGATAATATATTAACACCAAATGGTGTAAAATTCAGTTCAAAGATTAATAAATATTTGTAATTGAGTTGAAGAATGTAATTTTACCGTAATGTTAAAAATGTCCAAAGGATATAAAAATTATATAAAATGAATTTATATTATATAAGACTATGTTGTATAATGTACAATGCATCGGTACAAAATATTTTCTAAATTAATATTAATATGGTATAATAATATTAAAAAAAGATGTTTTTTGAGAATGATTTCATCAAATAACGTTTGTATGATCTGTATAAATATTTTTTATATAATAATATCTCAAAATTATTGTTATTTGTGGAATTTTCATTCTTACCTACAATCTCCATTTACCCCCCACTTCTTAACGTTCCCCTTATCAAATTATGTTCATTCAATTTTATTGCAAACCAAATATACATAATATACCATTACCCAATTTCATAAATTCATCAAATATTCAAACCCTAAATCCCTTTTTATGATCCAACAAGTTCCTTTCTTTGTTCTAAAGTCGTATGATACTTTCTAACCACGTTTTCTCGTCTTTTTTTTCTTTAATGCTAAGGAAAAGAAAAAAAATCATGTGAAAAATTATTTTCTTTAGTTTGGATGACATGGAAAATATGATGGAAAAAAAATATGAAGGAAAATAGCAGGAAAAATATCATAATATTTTTTCCACTATTTTCCTTAAAAAATAATGAGGAAAATAAGAGAAAAAAAGAGGGAAAATGTGAGGAAAATTTTATCGGGCTAATATTATCTTCATTGGAACCAGCGGACGAGAGTTGGTCTTGCGATGGAGGAAGCAATCGATGAGAATGTCAGCAGAGGGGTCGTCGAAGACGAAGGCCCTCTACCCGGAGAGAAAACGATGACGACATCCTCTGAATTTTGATATTATATGAACATATTTTATTTCTAAATTTTGATTACGAAAATCCTTCTGAATTTTTTTAAGAGCTTTTTATTAGCAATAAATGTTTCTTTAAAAATAAAAAATAGTTATTACTCGTATATTTTATTTGTATTGCATGAGGAAAATTTTATACATAAATCTTATAATTATTAATAATAAAAAATTAATAGGAGAGACCTTTTATGAGCAATGTTTCATGTCGAAAAATTCACACTTTTCAATAGTTTTTTTATTGGATTAATTTATTTCATTATTCAACAAATTGATGATCATCTAAGACAAATTATTGATTTTGTTTTTCGTCCATTTTTCCTTGATTTTTTTTTTCCCATGAATTTTCCATGGATAACCAAACAAGTGAAAAAATTTATATTCATTTCCTTATCTTTTTCTTTTCTCTCATTTTTCCTCCCAATTTTCTTTTTTTCGCATTTTCCGGGAACCAAACATAGCCTAAAGTAAACTTAGATTTTCCCTCTCCCCACCCTTTTTTTTTTTTGTTATTTAAATTTATTAAAAACTGGATTCAAACATTTCAATTTTTATTGATATATCAATATATTCCTGAAATCAAACCATCCAAATATTTTTTTTGGTTTTTTGCATTTTTAAAACATTCTAAAATGAAACAAATGCAAAGAGAGTTTATATCGATGAATTATCATCCCAACAAGAGAACATTTTTACAATAGTCCCACTATTTGATTCCAGTAAAATATTTAGAGAAAAACAATATTAGGAAAAATAATTTCCATTGTTTTATTATAAAATAAAAATGTAAAATTAATTAAAAAATTATACAATTTGAAATTATTTAATATTTTAAAATAATTTATTAAAATATATTTTTTTTCAATATTTTTTTTCTCTCTATTTTATTTTCTTTCCATTTCTCTTCAATTTTTTGGGAATAAACATACCTTAAAAAACCTCACGAGTTTGAGAATCTCATACCAAAATCAGAATAATATTTGGAAGGGTGTATAGTTATACAACGGTGAGAAACATTGAAATGGTGGCTTCTCTAACATATTTAACAATACATACCATAACCTTTCATAAAATGAAGAATAAAATATGTTGTATATGTTTGTTTGATGGAAAAAAAAAAGGATTTGGTTTACCTTGTGCCAAAATAGATGACTTCAAAGCTAAATTGTAATAATAATAAAAAAAATTAAAACATATGCAGAATTAAGATTCAATAAATGGGGTGGTTTGGTACAAAATAGTGTGTTCATTGCACAATAATAAGAATAAAAATAAATTAAATCATAATACCACGAAAAAGAAAAGAATTAAAATTATATAAAAAGAGGATTCTATATTAATGAGAATAAAATCTTCAGTAGTGTTTGTTTTTTTACTTAATTCTAAATAAAACTTTAATACTTAATAGTGTTAAATATTAGATTGTTTGTTTTTATAGTATTTTATTTTTATTAAGTATTAAAAAGTAAAAAAAAAAAACAATCGATATGTTATTTTTTCTATTTAAAAAAAGTTACGTATTTTGACTCTTTTTATTTAGTAAAAAGTTTTTAATAAATTATGAAAAAATAGAAAAATAAATAACCTAAATTTTGAAACTAAGGTGGTGTTTGTTTTTTTTCTTAATTCTGAATAGAAACTTAATACTTAATAGTGTTAAATATTAAGTTGTTTGTTTTTGTAGTATTTTATTTCTATTAAGCATTAAAAGGTAAAGAAAAACCAGCATGTTATTTTTTTATTCAATAAAAAATTCATAAATCATGAAAAAGTAGAAAAATAAATAATTTAAATTCTGAAAACAAATTATTTTAAGTAAAAAGCCAAAAAAACAAATACAACCTAAATTGTTTTAAGCAAAAAACCAAAAAAAATAAACACCATCAAAGTAATACAAATATAGTAAGAAATAAAAAAAATATGAAATGAATTTCTACTCTCACCCTTTATTTTAGCATTAGAATAAATATACCTTCTGAAATTTTTAACAAAAAAAAAAAAAAAAATGTTTTGAGATTTCATTCAATAATTTTTAAAAGTAAATTTTAAATTTTTTTATAAAGCGTTCTTACTTCTTAGCAACAATTAAAAATATAAAAATACTTTAATGCCATTTGAGTTGCATTATGTACAAGCGTGTGAGGTTCCTATGATTTCTGTTTTTGATGATGGTCTAACTTTTTCTTAACATCATGGATCTTGTTTATCATGACACTAGTCGTATTGTCTCCAATGTTTTTTGGTCCATTCTTTTGTAGCCTTTTTTTCTGACTGATTTGATTGGAGGAAGACCGGGTTTGCACCACTGAATGTGTGAATTGGGTTGGCAAGAATCGGTGATTGTTTTTTTTTAGATCAATTTCATTCAATACTTTACTCACAGGTTTTAAAGCTCCTCCTCATATTTGTTGCTACTGTCAAGGTTCTTTCGGTGGTTAAGAAGTCACATTGAGGTGATTAGGATATCCTCTGTTTCTTTGGTTCTTCTTCAATTTGTATTTTACACTCGTAGACTTGCTTAAAAATTAGACTTCAACTGATCTGCATTATTGTTAATTGGGTCGGTATACAGTCATGTCCCTTCTCAAACAAAGTTTATCTCTCATTTGCGAGACATCGACATCAGCTACGTATTAGCATAAGTGTTTGGGAGCTTAATTTTTATAATCTATAAATATTAAAAAAATTAATTTAAAATATATATAAAAATAAAAATAGAATAGAATAAATAAAAAAGTTCTTTTTTGAAAACCTTTCGAATATGAGTGACTCACGCTTAAAAAATTGATAATTAAATTGCATAAATTTTTGTTAAAGTTTTTTTAAAATAAATCGTATAAAAGAAGAAGAAGAAGATAGTACCATCACCCCATCTTACCCCACACCCCCACAAACCACTCAACCTACGCTCTCAAGTCGATCTTCCTTATCCACCTCTCTCGCCGATCCCCATTTATAGCATATGTACCTTTTAACCTAATATTCTTTTTCTCTTCTTTTTTTCCCGTTTTTGTGCAGCTAATCGAATTCTTTGTTTTTCTTGGATTGAAAAAGCTCTAAAGTCTCAACCCCGATGGTTGGTGCTTACAATCCCTTTATAAAGGGCAAGACTTTAAGTGGGAAGTTGCTTACTCAGCAAAACAATTAATCTTGGTTTTCCAACAGAAAATTGTTTTAATAATTTTTTTTATACTAAGTTTGCGCCTGGCCCTGGCCCAAACTTAATGCAAAGCTTTAATTTTCATATTTCTTTTTTCCTAAACATTCTAGTCTTTCTAAGAAATCTTTCTATGGGTAGTTGTTGATTAAAGACATATTCATGGTACTCCATCTCTATGCATTGTACCTCATTTACCCCTCCAAAATGCTTTATAATTGGACTTATCATTGTTACAACACACCTACAATCATTTTATGGAGGAGTTACAATAGGCGTCATATCCATAAGCTTTCTTCTACAGTTGCCTATGGAAGTCATCACAACTATAGAAAAGCTTTTGTATATGAGTCATCATGAACAACATTTCCTCTTTTTCTCATCGAGTTCCCTCACTTGGATTATATAGGGGAGCAGAAAGTTTTTGGAAACTCTTAGAGTCATCTATACTAGTGAGAGACTTAGAGATGTCAACACATGTTACCTATTGTTCTCTTAGTTTCCAAGTCGTGTGTCTAACTAAACCTAACTAGCTAAATGCGAGGGGAAGACTGACTTAACAATATCAAACATGTTGAGTTATCTAAGTGTCACACATGAGCTTAGGAAAAACTTAAGTTCGTGACACATGGCTCATGCACTAAACCTCATGGCCTAACAGGCATCTGCTTTTAGATGAATGGAAGAGGATTATAAAATTCTTAACGTCTCCTTTCATTTTTTATGTGGGATCAATATAGTGTGTGATTTAAAGAAAAAATCGGCTTTAAACTTGCAAGAGGAGAAAAGTTCATAGTAAAATAGCTGCACTACTCTACTACTTCTTTGTTTGTATTAAAAGTTACCAACTATATGTATGTTATTAAAAAAAAAAAATTATATTTTTCTTCCATATTCAATATCTTTTTATATTTAGATATTATACATATTTTGTTTAATAAAATTTAAAATAGTAATACATTTATATAAAAATGAATGAATAATATTATAAATATTATTCATTTTTAATTATATATATTTTAAAGTTTTAAAAATTATTTTAAATTTTAGTAAAATATAAATTATATATTTATGAGCTCATCAGTTTGACCACAGTTCAATCATCGGTTTAACTATTAAATTGTAAATCAGTAACTTCTTCAATTCAATGGTTAGTTGGATTCTAAAAACATTGATAATTTCTCCTAGACTCTTTATCAATATTTTCATTTATGTGATGCATTACTTTTAGCAACAATTTGGCTTAAAGTCATACTGTTGAATGAAGTTGTTGAATCAAAGTAGATGCCCTAATAGCAGTTAAATCCTTGTACACTGTTGAATAATTATAGCCTCAATTGTATACTGTCCACACACATTCAGATACGAAAAATCATCTTCTTCTGCTTTAGATAATCCTCACATGTAGTAATCAATTTGGGATGAATTAATATATTGAACAATTCCATACAACTTTTAAAAACACTGCTCTCATCAAATTTCATAGTGAGATATTTTTCAATATCCATCGATAAAGAATACAACACATTAGTTCTAAGACTACTATTTTTCCGATTTTCCTAATAGTTAATATTTGATTTACTATTGTTTAACATACTCAGAACTTCATTATGATGGTTCTTAACATTTGTCTTCTTAATTTATTGTAATCTTCATCAAGTTTTTGATACAGAATAAATTGAGTCTTGTCTCATAATCAGCAAATTGAATCTGTGAATGTCATCTACTAAACAATCATTTTTTATCTCATTTCCACCACTAACTGAATCTGCATCATAATCATATTCTCCGTCATCTACCACACATACTGAATCTGTGTCATCATCATGTCCAAAATCTTATTCTGTCTCAATTTCGCCCATATCATATTCTGAAGTAGTGTCATTTCCACCAACTGATTCTGAGAATGATATAACCAATACCATAAAATAAATATTTATGATTAATATAATAATTACTCCACTGTAGAAAACCCTAGTTAATTTCTTGCCCGGTATATTTCTGTGGAACCCTTTTTTGGTTATCTCTTTCTCTCCTCGGTAAGATTGAGAACCAAATATTCATAAGAAGTAACCTACTCATTTTTAGTTAGTGAGCAATCTTGATGTAGTAATCGATGAAATATGAAATGAGTTTTCATTTCCATCCTCTTTATTAGGGTTCCAAACAATATCCAAAAATATATATATATATATATATATATATATATATCTTAAATCATTTTCCTTATTCTCCTTATTTTACATTTTGTCTTATAATACTTGACTGTCTAGTTTTAAGAAATATACTATTTTTCCATAGCGACTTTACATTATTATTGTTTTCTGTTTCCTACTATCCCCCGTTAAAAAAGAGAAGCTCGAAAAAAGAATCCAGGGACTTGTTTGAAAACATGTCTTAAAATGTTTTTTAATATAAAAAACATTTTTTTGAAAATTTGTTCCTTTTTTATGGAAAAAAAAAAAGATGTTTTAAATTGTTTCCCTTATAAAGTATCCTTAGCAATAAAAAATAAATAAAAATATTTTAAAAAAACTTTTACATTATCCATGAGCATATAATACTTTCATTAAGCATAATGTGAAAAAACTGTTTTGGGTTCCAAACCAAAATTTCGTTCCTAGAAACATTTGAGAACCTACTCTAAACAACTATTTCTAGAGCATCGTTTCGAATATGTCACCCAACATGCCCTGAATTTCAACCCCATTCCTATCACTTTTTGGATGCTGTGTGACATGCTATCTCCGCTTTCGCTGTCAAAAGCCAAAGCTGCAGGCAACCAAATTTAAAGGGCTTGGAAGATGATTAGTTTCCAAATTCCTCCTCCCAAATGCTTGCAGATTCCAGGAACTTAAAGTTACAATTAAGTGAAACAAGCACTTGAAAGAGGAGAATGCCTTTCAGATACAGAGAACATAAGCAGGCATGCAGAAGAAGTGGAAGGGAAGATGCAGACCAATAGAGGAAAGAAGGAAAAACAAGCTAAATATTCCTGCAGTTGAGCTGCTTATTGAAACAGAGTAGAACAAAATAAGGTTGATAACATCATGACTGGGTGCTCAAGGAATCGTCTACTGGATGCCAGAACCTGTTGAAAAACCATAAGGAATCAGCTTTCACAGCATATCCATCTTGGTTGCGGTGCCAACTATAGTAAGCATGGGTTCGGTTCTTGATGTCAAAAATGGCGTGTCCAAAACTGGCTTCACGATAAGCAGAGTACTTTGGCTGTGGCTCTGTCATGCTGAATCGTAGAACACAATTTAGCTCGAGTGTCGTTTCAAATAGCGGACAATTACAACAAAGAAAACAGAATTATACAAGGTATGTGCTAATCTTACTTGGTTGCCAGGCCTTCAAGATTTCCCCCATCTCCAATGGTGATGTATACTGGTGCAGACTGGTCATTTACAGGAGTGCAAATGCCATTTATGACGTTATAAGCAATGTTGGACACACGTTCCTGTGATAAATTAAGTTATTAGCATTAGCCGTTGGGTTGGAAGAGATGGCAAAAAACAGAGAATTCTTGAAATAATGCTCTTTTTGGTAGTTTTCTTCAGTGAAATAATATATATATATATATATTTTTATAATTCCAGGGTCAGAAAAACAATTATAAACATTCTAACAATTTTCGGGCATTTGGGATTCTTTGATTTCATTCAGAAAAAATTAAAGGCCAAATAAAAAGCAACACTTAAGATCTTATACCTACAAAAGGGATCTCAGGAAAACAGCAAAAACTCCTACTTTGGAGCCTTACAGTGCAGAGGATAAAGTGAACTTACAGATCGTTCGTAGGCATGAACATGACCAGCAAACACAACATCAACTTTGTACTGCACAAACCATGGCTCGTACATTACTCTCATGGTTTCCCCTTCCATATAATGATAATTGTAACTGTTATACCATGGGGAATGCATAAGAACAATTAGCCATGGTGTCTCACTCCTGTTAACTTTTGGTAGCTCCTTTTCAAGCCACTCATACTGAGGAGTATATTTTCCTGAAAAGCATAAGACATATAAAAACATTCATTTTAATTACCAATATAAGCATTTGGAGGACAAGCTGAAATGAACTCATTCCTTCCTGCATATAATAGTATTTGAATTGACTTAGAATGTAAGCGTTATCAAATAAAAGTTCAAGTAACAGGATAGAGTTGGATCATGACTAAAATGACAAAACATGATCCTACAGAGGATGGAAACTATTCATGTCAAATGCAGTAAAAGTTCAGAATTTTACTAATTCAAAATATCATAGAAAAATCTAGAGGATGATGGAACCATCCCAGCTGCCATCTAAATCCATCTGATATTCCCCCCTACTCCAGGGTTTACTTGCTTTTCACAGTAAGGAAAAGCACAATTATCCAAATCCCCATCCTCTGATATGGATTACAAATGCTTCATACTTTTTATATTTGTATGTGGTAATTCATAACTGACATTCTGCTGCATATGGGCACATATGTTTAGTGCACCACAGTATGCGTATGCTTACCATATGCTGAGTATGATGCCAAGACAATGATATATGCTGAAGCCCTCTTGATAGAGTACCAGAAGGGAGCGGTACTATCTGATGCTCTGTAGGGGACATGATATCGATGACTATAAGGCTTAAAGGGTATAAACTCACCCTGCAAAAAACATCAGTCTTCCATTATAATTACACTTTGTATGGTAATATTGGGAGGTCTAGAAATAGGTTAAGATCCTTTTCTTTCTCACACTCTTCCTATGGAAATCTGATCATTCTTATAATTAGGAGTTGATATATTGATCTCAACAGGCAAAAGAAGTATCAATATAGAATTATACCTGGAAAATATATCACAGAAAAGAATTTTATCAAATTTGAAAAATAAGATTACTGTTCTATAAGGAAAATAAAGCCACCAGTTACTGTACTGTAGTAGTATCTCCTAGCTCCTCATAAGGGAAGGTCCAGAATTCTACCTCATGCAAGGGCCTAGCCTATGGGCTAAAGCCCCCTTGTATGGCAAATAATAAAAGGAAAAATGGGTTATCATGTGCCAAAAAGAAACGAGGAAAACGATATGATTGTAGAACCATAGCAGAAAAGCTATAGTGCCTTCGGAAGAATAAAAGGATTGGTCAAAAGTTGTAATTGAAAATTTTTCAGCTAAGAAGATTGATGGAACAAATTACCATGTCAAAACATTATATCAATAAAAAAAACATAAAAATACTACTTTCCATCATTGAAAATATGTTAGAAATGCTTACAATTTCAGGAGCAAAATCAATCTCATGGTTTCCTGCAGTCCATATCCAAGGTTGATAAGCAGCACTTCTCTCAGTGAACCTTCCCCATGTATCCCACCTAACGTTATCATGGTTCGGGTACTTATCAGCATATGAAAGGTCTCCAACAAACAACACGGTTTTTCCCTTCACAGGGTTCAATTCATAGTGCGTAAGTGTCCTATTTGAATCATAACTCTGCCCAAGATCCCCTGCAATCAATGCTCAGTAGAGTGAATCGACCCAAAGGAATCAAAAACCAACGCTAAACAAACATTTATGAAAACATATGGACACACTAAATACATAATGCAGGTGAGCATCTTCCAGAATACATGTGTGCCTCAATGATGCACTGGTAAGTTAAACGATAAATTTCATCAAATCTAAGATCTATTTGGAATCAACTTATCTAGATAATTTTTCAGTAAACTAACTTCCAGTAACAATTCCTAGCAACCCAACCAGCATCCCCACAACCCACCCCACAAAATCACTACTACGCTAGGTGAAAAAGCCCGTGGCACTGGAACCTACAGCCTCCCTAATAGTAAGGAAACGCAAGGTGCCCTGATCCACAACTCCAACAGCTAAATCAAATCTGAATAATTAACTGTTATCAACCTTCAAACAATCTCAATTACACAGGTTTGATATTGAACGGTTACCTATAAGACCAAAAGTGTATGGAACATCTGGGCCAACTTTAGGAGGAGTTACAAACCAAAACTTGCGTGGAGTGTGTCCAATCCCAACCTCATAGTAATACTTGGTGTTGAACTGCAAATAAATAAACGAAGCAGACCTTAAAAACCTTGAATTACAGTGTAAAAAAGCTTCAAGCTCTGTATCCAGAAGAAATCCCAAAACAAAGAAATGATGAATGAATTGGGTGACATCCCACCTCCAAATTCTTGATAGTGCAATGATGAATGTAACCAGAAGTGTAATTGTAGAATTTATAGGTAACCATGATTCCCTCAGCTCTGTTCTTGCGCTTGGACTTTTCACTCCAGTAGAGCACTGTGTTTGAGCCTGGTTCATCCACAGTGACCCATGAGACAATAACTCCTCTCCCCTCATGATCTCCTTGTGTTATATGAACCTTAACACGGACCACCCACAAGTCAAACAAGAACAACAATAAAAATTGAGATCAAACCCACTAAATCTGCTCCAAAATTATGAAGTAATTTAAAATAAAAATAAAATAAATAAATAAAAAATAAAACCCCTTTTTTTAAAAAAATGGGTTTTGAAATTCTTAAACCCCACCTAAACGAAAAAGTATATGAATCTAAATCAATTAACAAATCCCAGTGAAAAGCAAAGCAAATGGAGGAAGAAAAAGCCACACACCTGCTGAGGGGCACTATAACCAAGAGGCACACGAAAGACATCACTGTCAAGAGGCATATCAATGGCTTTTTCAACCTTCCTCACAAAACTACTTGTGATTCCTCCATGACACACCACTGCTGCATTCAACACCAAACCCAAAACAATAACCACAGTAGCAACTGCAGGAGAAGAAGATAGCCCCATCACCCCCATCTTATCCCACACCTCCACGAACCACTCAACCTAGGCTCTCAAGCCGATCTTCTTCATCCACCTCTCTCACCGATCCCCATTTATAGCATTTTCTGAGAAAAACCTGGGGAATATTCAGAAATGTTATGCGGATGTGTATCGTGAAGTCAACGGACTGAGGAAGTCTAGGGAAGCCACGTTCAACGGTGAGGGAAACCGAGAAATATCCTTTTAGAAAATAATAATAAAAAATTTGGAGTTGACTCGGAGGTTGACACTTAGTTTAATTTTTGGTTTGAGCTGAAAAGCGAGAATTTTTTACAGGGATAATCAGAAATTTGATTACGGTACCGTAAGAATCAATATCCTGTGATCTTTCCCTTCGTTATACTAGTGATGAACTAGTCATTGATCAAGATATAGAGATTGTTACTACTATTTTTCCGGGAAGAATACCTAGAGATTGGATAAGTATCGTCTTGCCATCCCTAATGAAAAGTCCTTTGATAAAATAAAAATCTAGTTTGGAAGAGCTTTTCAATCCATAAAAGTTGTATTTAATAGATTAGAAGTGTCTTTATAAGAGTAGTTACATAAAATTTTCATATCCCACTGAAAATAAGAATTTTTTTTTTTTTTTTTTCAGTAGAAGAAATGGAATTTTATTTAATTAAATTTTTTTTAAATATCACAATTATCCACATATTTGATATGAAATTTATCTTAAAATTATTTGAGCGTATTCTATATTTTATAGTTAAATTTTTTTATAAAAAAATAACAAATATATTATTTATGGTAAAACCAAACCGTTAGTATGGAATTTGGCTAAAACGTGTTACTTTATTTTATTTTATTTTTGATAAAACAAATTATATCCAATTCATTGATATAATATTATTTTTGAATTTTTCTTTATAAAGAGATGGGCGAAACAAATAAAATAGTGTGAAAGTTTGAAGATACGAAAAGGCCAAGTGGTTTGGCCCATCCCGTTCCCACTGGGAGATACGAAAAGTGGAAAGGTCCAAAACAAAAAAATGAAGACTAGATTTCAATCATTCACGTCTTCTTTCAATTATTCAACCTTTTTCCTTGAAATGCCAACCACTTTCCAAGGAATGAAAAGGACAAATTACATTGTTTTACCAAAATTAACTTTTACTTTTTTAAAATAAAAATAATTATAATTTCTATCCATGTACCAATTTCAAGGTATCCAATCTAAATATAACTTAATCTTATTTTTTAAAATTTCGATGAGTTTTGGTTAGTTAGATTTTACTCAAATTATATGATTCAAAATTCTTTTATAATATTTTTTCAAATATATTTATACCAAAATTTAAATGATTAATGAACTAATACTTTGAGATAATAATAATAATAATAATAATAATAATAAATTATGTATCTTTCTAATATATTGAAAAAATATATATAATTATAATTTAATATTTTAAAAAATTAAAAAAAATATCAAATTGAATCGAATTAATCCACCCAAGTTTTGCAACAAGATAATAATGTATTTTTGAAGCTCTATTCATTAAGAGAAGCAAAAGAAGTGTGATGACTCAAATTGGAGGTCACAACACCATGATCATTTCACATGTGAAGCCCAAAGGTTTCAACATAAAAATGACTCAAAAGGTGAAATAATGAACAACATACTAATTACAAAACTTATATTAAATAGTAATTATAACTGAAGTAATGAATCTCACCACATTAATTATAATAAATGTTAATTAAGTATTATTTATAACTTCCATTAATACTCATTAATGAAAACCATTAATATTCATTAATGGGAATATTAATGGAAGCCATTTGAAAAACCTAAAAAAGGGTTTCCCATCCCCTATAATATGTATCCCAAAGCAAGAAATAAATTTCTTACCTTCTCTTATTCTCTCTTTCTTTCATTCTCTCAACTTTCTTCTCTGATTCCTTCTTCCCATTATATATATTGTTAAAGTAAGATATATTTTATTTCTATTACTTTATTTGCATTGCATTTATCCTTATTTTATAACAGTAATTAAAGTTTACCAAAAGGCTTAACTATAAATTTGTCTTCATATACAAAAATCCATAAATCAAAATTATGACAATGCTCCCAAAATTATGACAATCCAAATAAACTAGTCTCAAACTAAACAAATAAATGAACTTCTTGATTCCTTTCTACCCAAATCACTCATTCCCAAAATCAAGTGTAACAAAAAACAATGAATAAAAAGAGTAAGTTTAAAAGCCCAACAAGGGGTAGATATTAAGTACATTATAGAAAATGTTTGTAAAATAAGTATAATCATACCAAACAAACTTGTATTACATGTGTTATTTTCCAAAAAATACCAAATCTAATTTCTTGATAGACATATATATATATATATATATATATATATATATATATATATATATATATATATATATATATACATATATTCTCAAAACAAAATTTTGGATGTTAACAGAAGTACCCAATGAGACTTATAAAAGTGATTACCCTTAAATATTTCTTACATTTTGGTGGGCAAAACCCGAACCAATCTAATAATATACCATATTGATTAGTTTTCAAATCATCATTACCCCGCCAAGGGTAACAACCTTTCACATAAAATTAAATCAAAATAGAATCTAGATTGGATTTGGTAAGATTTAATTTGTATCTTTGTTGTAAAACATATAAATTTTATAAGACTGAATTTGACCATATTTAATTTGTGTCTTTATTATGAAAATTATAAATTTCATATTGCATTTTTTTTTAAATAAAAAAATTCCAAATCTTTGGACATGGTTTTTCTTTTCCCCATTTTTTACGTTGTCAAATTCCAAATCAAATTATCCATGATGATCAACCTTACATTAGTTTTTTTTTTTTTCCTTTTTCTCTTGTTTCTTCATTTAACAAAATTATCATAAAGGTCCCATTACAAAAGGTTTTGAAGATTTGATAAAAATAGAAGTAATTGGTTAAAAGGGATAAATATAATCCCTATATTTGTGAATTTAACCTCTTGGATGTCTTTAGTGGAAGAGTAATTCATTTTTGATATAAATGTTATTGACTATTTCAAGTATTTATATGTATATTTTAAAAGAAAATATTATTTTTACAAGAAAATAATGTGAAGACATTTTTATTAAAATGTGGTCAAAAAAGGATGGAATGTTAGATTTTCCAAATTGGATTTTCAATATCCCTTTTAATAAAATAACCCTAAGAATATTCTTCAATAATTTTTCCTTTTTAATAATTTTTTAAGTACTTGTTGATTATGGAAGATTAAGACTACTTGCTTAATTCGTGGATCTTTTGTATTTGAATTCATAATTTGATATTGTTTCTTTATTTTTACCTTCCATTCGAGGATTTATTCAATCTTTGTTTCATATTGATGGGTGTTGGTTGTTTTTTCTTATAATTTCAACTTTTGACATCAGGCTAGAAAGACACATTCTAATTTGGATTATCTGATTAAAAATGATGAAATAATCTCCTATTTATTAATCTAACCCTTCACTCTTTTTTTTTAACATAAAATAATATATATTTAATAAAAATATTATCATTTCTTTATTATAAAAATAACCCTTTTTTTTTCCTTTAGTTACAAATAATTAAAATGTTGAAGGTTTACTCTTTAAATTCAATGATGAGAAAGATTAGATTTAGAAATTTGGATCTTCTTTAGAATCAATTAATTATTCTTATTTATTATTTAACACACAAAAGCCTAACCCAAACCTAGAAAGAAAGATGGTAGATGTGTTGTATATCTTCTGTTATTGTCGTGTCTTCATCATGAATATGGACGTAATGTTGTGCGATGAGGATTATAAAGGAGGAACATCACCAAAACCGTCGCCGTTGAAGCGAATTCTCAATTTTGTGGAGAGTGGATTGCCATTAGGGATGGATTTTATTGAAGTGTGGAAATTTTCTCTACAAGTTCAATGGTGTGTACTCGAGTGACCACCCTTATTATTACATATACTCCAAAGTGTCATAGACTTACACTTTTCCTAAGCTCACGAACAACACTTAGACAAGCTAAGATACTTGATGTTGCTAAGTCAGCCTTACCCACTTAACTAGCTAAGTGTAGACCCCTCATTTTGCCCTTGACACATATAAGTTACTATCCAAGTAAGTTATCATAATTTATCGACTTATAATCTTCAATTCTTCATTGGGAGCTTCTTGGAGGATAAATTATAGAATTTTGATGTGATCACATGAACTTATAATTTTGTAGTTTAGGATTCTTTGATTGTTTAAAATTATTATCAACTGTAAATTGAAGCGAAACTTAGAATTCTTTAAAATATTAAATCCATGTCTTAAAAATATGAGATAAAATAAGTTGTTCCTTTTAAGTAACGAACACACCAAAATAATAATTATTTCTAGTATATCATGAATCATAAATAAAGTTTATATGTTATTAAAATTCACACTTCAAAACACGAAATAAATTAATTTTCCAAATAAAAAACAAATATGCAACATGTACGTTTTTATAAAATATTTATACTTAGCTGTCATATAATTTAAAACATGCCAAACACACCTTAAACTAACCCATGCATCAACTTTCCATAGGTTGTTAGCCTGGCTTCCTCATTCTTCTCACCCATCAATCATTCTCCCTTGCTACAGCTCATATCCCAATTGTCCAAAACATACTTTAACCCCTGCAACTAGCCATACTAAAGACACTCTGCACTAACCGTCCATTCTCCTCATATATAAGTTTAGTTTTTTATTCATTTTTTAATTCATTACTATTATTTATGATTTAATCTCATTTCTATGACATTAAATTTGACTTGTTATGAAATATGTGATTGCTTAGAATGTAGTATAATGCTATTGTTTGTTATTTAACTTTTGTATTTTCTAGAAGTGCTAGGAATGCAAATCAGGTATGCCTTTCTTTATTAAATTGATGAATTGTGTTGATGTGTTTATTTAGTTCATAGTATTCATGAATTAATTAGTTAATCCTAGCAATTATCTCAACTTACTTAGTAGAGACCTAGTTTTTAGGGCTTAAAGGGGTGATACAATTTTTCATTGTACCTTCTCGATAAGTAACCTGACCCACGGACCTAAATTGGTTTTCACAGACCTGTCTTTTCTTTCAGGATTCACATTTAAGGTTTTTTTTTTTCCTCATTTTGTTTTCCCTTTTAAAAAATAAAATGAAAGTAAGTGATAATCCATGATTTAAAAAAAAATTAGTTTTGCACTAACAAAAAACGAGTTTTGCCATCGAGTGAAAACGCATGTGAAAATGCGAGATCACATTAAGTTAAGCATGCACATGAGTTGGAAGCCTAGAAGGCACACATAGGCAACGCTTCAAGGAAATGAAGCTTTATTGCTCAAAAGATACATATAATGCTTTGGAAACTTACTTGCTTAGTGTCTTGGCTAAATGAGGCCCTCACTTTTTTATAGGGCACCTTAGGAACTCTTTGGAACCCACAAAGGTTCCCCACTATCCTAAAATTTTATTCTCTATACAAAGGCTATTTATAAGCATTTCCAAGAGACCTCTAGAACTCTCTAGATAGCTTTATACTTTTTCCTTATCTTCCATTTTAATGTAGAGATGTGTGGATATCTCTAGGTTTCTTCACAATGTTCCACCTTAGGCATACTAGGCATAGGGTCGACTTGGAAGGCATTTAGCAGCTGCATCGAGCCCACATGTGCCTCAACCTCTTGTTTTCTTTTCTCGATCATGGCATTGAGCGTCTTCTTTTTTGGACAATCTCATGCCCAATGTAGACTATCATACAATAAGCACTTGGTTTTGGGCATAAACTCTTTTCTGCTCTACCTTTTCCTTCTCGAATGTTAGGTGTCTTACTTGATCCCATTCTAGAAGCACCATGGTCTCTTGAAACCTTGTCTCCCCTACCATTAGCATGGCTATCCTTGTTTTGACTCATCTTTGTGGAGTTTTTCCTCTTATAATTCGTCAAAGATTCCTCTATTGCCATGGCAATGGCTAAGTCTTGAATACTTGGTCGTCTTAGTTCTTACTTGGTCAACCCTTGCAGTTTATCCATGAAGTTAAATAGTAACTTCTCCTTAGTCATGTTTGGAATATCAAGCATGAGCGAAGCGAGCCATTTAACATAGTCGTGAATTGAGCTCATGTGCTTGAGACTCCTCATGTTCTTCCTAATTAAATAAGCTACATTCTTGGGGGTAGAACTGCCTCTTGATCTCTTTCTTAAAGTCTTCCCTTATCTTTATGGTACAAATGTCTTTCTCTATATCGGCAAACATCAGGCGCCACCATAGAGTAGTCGTGTCAGTAAGGTAGAGAGTTGTAGTCCTCACCTTAGCCGCCTCATCCATTGGCCTAATAGCCTCAAAATACCGCTCCATGTGCCACAAAAAGTTATCTAACTCCTTAGCATCTCTCTTTCCACTGAACATGTGTGGTTTTGGCACCTCCACCTTTGGTCTCTTAAAGACAATTCATCAAGTGAAATAAACAAGAAAGACATGGTCATGTAAGTTCTTTCATTTTCAACTTATATTCTCTCTCTAAAAAAAAAAAAAAAAAAGTAAAAAAATGTACATGGGATTGGATTCCTTCTTTACAAAGTGTAATTGGTGTTGTTCATTTTAATCTTCTTTGGTAAGCTCTCATCATACATCTAGACATAGCTCTCCTAAAATCTCTAAAAGTTAGTTTGAATGTGTTATTTTATTTTATTTTTGATAAATATATAATATTTTGGAATTGTTTTTCAAACCATCTCTTTTAATTAACTTTAAATTTTATAAAATCATTCTATGTTCGACCAATAACAAGCTCGGATATGCGGCCTTACTAATAGAGAGAGTCGAGGTACCTTTTTTTGTGTCAAGTCCAAGAGGATTGACCACAATCGAAGCTCCCAAGCTTGGGTCAGTTGATTATAATTCCCCTTCTAAAGATTATTATTATTATTATTATTATTCTTAATCAAAGATAAGGTTGGATAAAAAATCATGAATTATTTTCATTTTCATCATTTGTTGGTTACATTTTTGCTACAACAATTTTATTTTTAGTATTTATAATAATTTTCAAATAATAAGATAACCATGCTCACCTCTTTTTTTTCCAACACAATTATTCGATCAAAAGTCTTGATAAAATTTTTTTATAATAACATAAATAGTGTAGCTTCTTTTGAAAGTTGTGTATTAAAAATACTGACTTTTATTAAATTTTTTTAATAAAAATTATTTTCAACTTATGACTTTTATTTTAGTAGTGTTTTTCTAACACTTGTGACTTCCATTTTCAAAACATTTGATACTAATCATAACTTTGAATCATTTTCTTTATGTCTATTTTTGTAATTTTTTTATATTAATTTCTTTTTACAATACTATCGAAAACCTTAATAAATGATTCAAATTGATGAAAAAATTGAGTTAAAATGAAGTAGACCAGACAATAATTCTTCAATATGACTTAATTTTGGAAGCGTGCTTGAAAGACATGGCTTTCTTTTCACTTGCACACTCCACGTTGACTTTTAGAAAACATGTATGCTACATAATTTTATGTGAGTAAAGCCTAATTAACTACCTATCTAAATTAAAATTAATAAGTTAATTGTTTCCTAATATGGATTTGTTAATATTTATAATAAATTTGATTATCTAAATTACAAATTAGATTATTGCAATACAAACTATAACTCAACCAACACTTATTATACATAAGAATTTAATCATTCCACCTAAAAACCAATTGATTTTTAATAAGGTCAAACTCACTCTCTTTTAATTATTCGAGCCACACCAAATTCCAAGCTAACAATCTTGTACATACTTCCTAAGCTAGTACTAGATTCGAAGCACATGTAATTTTGGGTTTACTACTTAAACAGTGTTATATTTTGTGCTAATGTAATATTAGATAAATTTCTTGAGTCAACACCAAATCCCGAACATGGACAATCTTGAATTATACTTCTCAAATCATTATTATTATATTTTTTCACCGTTTCAGTACCGTTTCTGAGACATGGGAGTCCATAGAAGAATTATCATCTCGTGAGGAGAAGGCTATAGAATGGAGCTTTGACCTGCGATATGACGATGTTTACCTTGGATGCTGTAGAGAAGTTGCATTTGGTAGAGGCGATGATAGTTTGTGGGCTATGATCGATGGGCCTGAGGGGAAGGACTGCTACTCCGTAGTGGTTGACTCTGTCAAAACTCGACCGCATCTTCCAGACTGTTTTTAAGGGGATGATGCAACTCTGGCCAACACAAGGGAACAAAGGGACTATATGTGTGGGTTGATACCGTATCTAGGGAACAAAGGCTTCCTTCTCTATGTCTTTGTTTTTCAAGTAGAAAAACTTGAATCAGGGAATGGACCCCTATCACAAGCACCATTATCAGTTAGATATTTGAGGCGTCAAGTTTATGACTTCAGCTTTCTTGAATACAGAAATGAAGAAATGCCTGCGCATATCTTCCCCAAAGCTGTCGTGTGAGTGTTTTTCCCTTTTTCTTTATTTTTTTTTTCAAGTTGAAATCAATTCACTGCACACTAACACTAAGCTGCCATGAACAGTTGTACTAAAACTAAGTATCTCTTGTAGCTAAACTGCTACCATTTTTCATCTATTTTAACTGTTATTGATGCTCTCTGCATTTGAATTTATGACACAATAGAGGGAGGTTATTCTACAACACATCAACTGGCAGTGGTGAATGTTCCAGGTATGTTATTTGTCTTAATTTTGGGCTTGAATTGTTAGGCATATCTGTAATTAATTCAGCATTTTATATTTTTAAATACATTATAAAATATATATCTATATATAGAGTCATAATTTTGTATGTTTAATTATTTTTACACATTTATGGTTATGTGTGGTTAAAGTTTTTTGTGATCTTAATTAAAAAATTGTGACAAACAACTTTCTTGTAGTAAGAATGCCTTCATGTGGTCCCATTCCTTTAAACTAATCACAAAATAATAATAATAATAAATAAATAAATAATATAAAATAAAATAAAATTGAGAAAAAATGACAAGAAAAGAAAATATAAAGGAAAAGTAAAAGAAAGGAAAAAGTGAAAAAAAAAATAAAAAATATATTTAAAGTTAATAAATTATTTTTATATGTTTCTTTAAATTCATTTAACTTATTTTGCTCCATTATATAAAGATTAAAAGTGTATTTGGCAGTGGTTAGGAGAAGTGTTCTAGTATTTTTAATACTTAAAAAATAAAAAATTTCAAGTATTAAAAATTTTAAAAACACTTTTCAGAATCATTGCGAAACGCACTCTAAATTTAATTACCCTTTATTTTCTTTCATATTTTTTTATAATAAAACCAAATATAAGAAAAAAAAAAAAAAAAAACCATTTTTCTTAATAGTTTTTTTTCTTTCTTTGGTACTTTCCCCAAACCAAATATAAGAAAATATTTTTTTTAGAACTTTGATTCGGTTGGTTTATGAAATATTTTACCTGAATGATTGAATCTGAAATATTCTACAGGCCAGAGTAGATTTTGGAAGGCTAATGGAGTTTCTCATAATCCAAAATTGCTGGTATTGGTTTTTTGTGGTCAATGGTGTTAGAGCTTTGGTACATGCTTGAGGCTGGTGCCGTTGAGATTTTCCTTCTTCCTCATGAGCAACTCAAGCTACAAGTTAGACTGATGAAGGCTTCTTCTCCGCATGGTACCTTGCATTGTTATATAACTATGGTAGAGCATATAGCATTTTTAAAGCCTATTTGATGGCTATTTTTGAAAACTGTTCTAGAAAATAGTTTTTGGTATTTTCAAAAATAAAATTGTGTTTGGGAGTTGGATTTTGGAAAACAGTTTTTGTTCTAAAAAAAAAAAAATGTTTGGTTGAGTTAATAAAAAAAGTTTTTTAGAACAACTAAAATAAAAAACATATTTAAAAGTTTTTTTTTTTCTTCAATTAACTTGATATCATAAGCATATAAATAATTTTTAAATTCACATTTTATTAAAATTTAAAAAATTATTCTTAAATTTATTTACACCAATTATAATTTTAGTAGATAAATGTCAATATGGAATATGATATAGATAAATAAGGTAAAAAAAAATTAATAAAATAAAAAATAATTCAAATATAAGTATAATTTTTATACCATTTAAAAATAATTATTGATTTCCTAATGCAATTTAAAATATTAGAAGATAAAAAAAATTACATGATATAATAAATTAAAAATGATTCAAATGTAAATATAATCTATTTATCATATAAATACATAATGTATCTTATACAAACCATGTTATTATTTATTAAATATGCAATTGCATATAAATTACCAAATATTAAATTTGATGTTCCATATAAATTATAAAATTTACAAGTCTTTTTATAATGTATAAGTTATCAATTACTAAATATTACTTTATCAAATATTAAATCTGATGCTACATATAAACTATCAAATATAACTTTACTAAATATTAGATTTGATTTTATAAATTATAAAATTACAACTTTTCCATTCTTCCTATCCCAACAACCACTAACAAATCCCCAAACCCAAAGCTCTCCTCCAAATCCCAATCACAATCAAGGGTCACTGGAGTTGGAGAAGAATTTTAAGTTCAGTCCCGGCATCGGCGACGATGAGTCACCATCCAATGGCATTGAAGTTCTCGTGGTTTGTCAATTGTAGTGAGGTAAATGAACTCTCATCCCCTGATCTCTCATCTTAATAGAGAAGTAACGATTAGGTTAAATGGGAATAATTCTTCTTCTTTTTCTTTAATCTTCATGACGAACAAGATTGATGACTTGAAATTGGGATTTGAGAATCTCATAATCAGATTGGTCGTACTTGGCATTGGACTTGGTGCGATCAATGTCATGGTGGGTAGGACTTGGTCGAGTCGTATCAGACCACCATCGGACTCGCCGACTCTTTTCACACCCACAACCATTCCCTTACACCAAAACCACCATAGTCAGTCAAAAATTACTATCGCTTTATTCTTAATTTTTTTATCTTTAATTGTATTTATATCAATTATACTTATAAAGTAACTTTAATATATATATTTATTTATTTATTTATTTATTTAATCATTTTTTAAGAGTTTTTTCAAGTATTCTCATCAATTTTGAATCATTTTCGTCTCATCAATATTTTTATCAAAATATCCACTGATATTTCTCTGATATTTATGATATATCTGATAAAATCTAAGCACTCATAAGTCGAGAAAATGCAAAAAAATTGTACATGGAATTAGATTCCTTCTTTACAAAATTGTAATGGGTGTTTTTCCTTTTCATCTTCTTTGGTAAGCTCTCATTATAACGTCTAGATTGAGCTCTCCTAAAATCTCTACAAGTTAGTTTGAATGTGTTATTTTATTTTATTTATGATAAATATATGATATTTTGTAATTGTTTTTCAAATTATCTCCCTTAACTAACTTTAAATTTTATAAAATTATTCTATGTTCAACCAATAACAAACCCGGACATGCAGCCCTACTAATGAAGGGGCGGAGGTACCTACCTTTTTGAGCGGGTCAGCTGATTCCAATTCCCCTTCTAAAGATTTTATTTTTATTTTTATTTTTTGTCCTAATCAAAGATAGGGTTGGATAAAAAATCACGAATTATTTTCATTTTCATCATTTATTGGTTACATTTTTGCTAAAAAAACTTAATTTTTAGTATTTATAATAATTTGCAAATAATAAGATAACTATGCCCACCCTATTTTTTCAAATAATTATTTGATCAAAAGTCTTACAAATGACAAAAAAGATTTATAACAATATAAATAGTGTAACTTCTTTTGAAAGTTGTGGTACGACATTTATTAATAAAATTCATTATCAACTCATGACTTTGATTATAGTAGTGTTTTTCTAACACCGCATCATGACTTTCATTTTCAAAACATTTGATACTTTTATCATAACTTTGAATCATTTTCTTTATGTTTGTTTTTATAATTTTTTAATATTAATTTCTTTTTACAATATTTATTGAAACCTTAACAAATGCTTTAAGTTGATGGAAAATTTGAGTTAACATGAAGTAAACCCGACAATAACTCTTCAATATGACTTAATTTTGGAAGCTTGCTTAAAAGACATAGCTTTCTTTTCACCTACATACTCCACATTGACTTTTTAAAAAATTTGTATGCTACAATATTTTGAGTAAAGCCTAATTAGCTACCCATTTAAATAGAAATTAATAAGTTAATTGTTTGTAATATGGATTTGTTAATATTTATGATAAATTTGATGATCTAAATCACAAATTAGATTGCAATACATCACTATTATTCAATTGATTCCAATGCTTTATTAACAAATGATTGTTTTTCCAACGAGGCATAAATAATTTTGTAATTCAATTTTTATTGGAATGAGGAAGAAGTTGGAGAGGATGGTGAATATTATGAGTTACTATTGACACCATATGAATAAAATAGGGGGGAATTGTATTTTAATAAAGGCCAATCCCACAAAATCTACACGAAATCCTACAAAATCTTCGAGAGGTTGCATAGAGTTCAAAACAAATAATTTGTTAACAATAGGAACTATAACTCAATCAACACTTGTTATACATAAGAATTTAATCATCCCATCCGATAATCAATTGCTTTTTAATAAGGTGAAGCTAACTCTCTTTATATTATCTGAGTCACACCAAATCCCAAAGTAACAATTTTATACGTATCTCCTAAACTAGCACCAAATCTCAAATACATGTAATTTTAGGTTTATTATTTAAACAATGCTAAATCTTGAGCCAATACAATAGTAGATAAATTTTTCGAGTCAATACTAAATCCCAAACATAGACAATCTTGAGTCATACTTCTCCCGTCATCATTTTTTTATTTTTTTTTATTTTGATATAATTTGTTATGCATAATGATTTCTTTATCTCAATTAGTTTTTAATGAAATCAAACATTTGAGTCACATTAAATTACAAACTTGGAAAAATTGAAAGTCATAAAAAATTAGAAATAATTCCTTTGTGTTGTCCATAGCATTCGAATCCTTGATTTAAAATTTAATATATGAAATAAAGAATGATCCCACAAACTACTTTTTATAATAAATTTTAAACTTAGTTGGTGTTTGTTTTTTTAGCTTTTTATTTAAAGCAATTTAATTTTAGAATTTAGGTTGTTTGTTTTTCTATTTTTTATGACTTATTATAAACTTTTTATTAAATAGAAAAAATAAAAATATGTAATTTTTTCTAAATAAAAAAAATTACATATTAATTTTTTATTTTTATTTTTTAATACTTAATAAAAATAAAATACTACAAAAACAAACAATCTAATATTTAACACTATTAAGTATTAATGTACTATTTATAATTAAGTAAAAAAACAAACACCACCTTAGATAAGTAATTTTTTTTTTTTTTGAGAATTTTAAAAATAAATTTAAAATATATTGAATAATAATTTAAAATATGTAGATATTTTAAATAATTTATATTATACATAAATATATAATACCTTTATATTAAATAAATTTAAAAAAAACTATTTTTCGTATTTAAGTTTTAAATACAAATTTTAGAATCGACTCGTAAAACTGGTTTTAGAGTAAAACTGAAATGTTTTGCGTTTGGTGGAGTCCCAGTTCGAATTTACTTAAAATGGAATCAATCAGTATCCATGATCTGAAATATTTGATTGGTTAAGTGAAGATTCAAATGTCTGAGGATTCAATGGTGTGGATTGTGGGGATGCAAGGAGGTACGGTGGGAGGGAGAGTACCACATAAAGACTACATCGATCTCCCATTTTGAAAGTTTGGAACACATTAATTGCTTTTTGGCACTGTAAATGTTGACTTCAACTCTCTCCTTCATCGCGTGGCAACACGCGTTGGCTTTTTAAGGAAACAAACCATGGTGGGCTTTATTTCATATAAAAAATTTATTTTTTAGAAAATAAAATTTATTTTTTTAAGGATACATAAACATATCTACCCAATACTTCTTCAAAAACTAAATTTTATAATCCAAATTAATTTATACAAGTGTTAATTGATAAAATTTGAAATCCATGATGATATTTAAAATGCTTATCCAAAAAAGATATATAGCTTTTTAAAAAAATTATCTAAATCTTTAAATTTTTAAAAGTGATTATGAGAAAATGATTTTAACTTTTTTAATTATTTACAAACAAACTCTAAATTGAGATAGGCATAAAAAGGGAAAAGATTAAAATATTTTTTTGTAATTTATCCATAATATATTCACTCGTTTATTAATTTAAAAACAACTCTTGGACCATTCTAAAGACAAGTCTTTATTATTAGCTACAACTACGCCTATGAACGGAATCTCTAAATCATTTTCAATAATTTATGCTATCGTTATATTTGTGGTCTCATGATTGGTACCACCCAAATATTATCTCAACAATTCCTTGAAATGTGCGACTCACGCCCTTTCAACGAGCGTGGATCTGTTCCATGACCAGAGGAAAGAGGACCCCCACCAACTACTGGCCATTGATGTCGACCGCTGGCTCAGCTTCACCCGCCTTCCTCCGCCGCCATGAGCGACAAAAGCGCTCCACTTTCTGTTCCACTTTTCTCTTTTCATCTTCCCCGCCTTGTATTTTGTCTTCTCCATTCGTCGTTTTCTTACGGTTCCTTGAATTCAAATTATTCAATATTTCTTGCTATATACCTAACTAATAATACATATCATTAACTCATCATTATTAGAAAAAAAAGGCCTAAACTTTTCTATTTATATTTAAGATAAATTATAAAAACCACCCCTATACTTGCACTTATTTTTTAATTTAGTCTTAAGAAAAATATACATTGTATAAAAGTTTATTTATAGAGATATACAGGTGAAAACTCTAGGTGTTTTCATCAAATTCGGAAAAGGGGAATGATTTTTGTAATTTATTTATAATGATACAAATTATTGTAGTATTTATGGTTAAATGAGATGTTAATTTAAAAATTTTGTGAATTAAGAAAAAGAGAATCTCCTTTGAGTAAATGCCAAAGGGGAGAATGGGAATGCAAGATGGCAAGCACCTAAAAGTGAAGGAGTTATCGGTCATTTGACGGTTTACGATACGGTGGAAACAATGCCAAAGCTGTGACTTTTAACGGATGAAAATAACTTCCCGGAGTCCAAACCCAGCAAGCAAACTACCATTCCTTCAACGCATCACTCTCTGCCACGTGTCCTATCTTCATTGGCTCCCCCTTTACCCTCTCTTCCAAGCAACTAATCAGTTATGAGACCTGCGGATACAAAAGAGAACGACCAGCCCCCCCACATCATCATTCGCACCCCCTCATCTCATGGCTCGCTCTTTCTCTCTCCTCTTCTTTCTCCTCTTCTCTCTGTTCTTCGTCGCTTTGACTTCATCGGAGCTTCACTCCGGCGGATCCGATGACGATATCATCATCCGACAGGTAGTGCCGGAGCTCGGCGACGTTGAGGGCAGCGAGGCAGGCGAGGAGGAGAATCTTTTGACCGCCGATCACCATCATTTCTCGATCTTCAAGAGGAGGTTTGGGAAATCGTACGCCTCGCAGGAGGAGCACGATTACAGGTTCAAGGTCTTCAAGGCAAACCTGCGCCGGGCGCGGAGGCACCAGCAGCTCGATCCATCGGCGACTCACGGCGTGACTCAGTTCTCCGATTTGACGCCTGCGGAGTTTCGGGGGACTTACTTAGGGTTGAGGCCTCTCAAGCTTCCTCATGATGCTCAAAAGGCTCCGATCCTTCCAACCAATGATCTTCCAGAGGATTTTGATTGGAGAGATCATGGTGCAGTTACAGCTGTCAAAAATCAGGTGTTCTTTTTCTGTGAGAGCGCTTTATCGAAAACTTTTTCTCTTCAAAATAAATACTAATTTTTTTTATTTATTAATTTCTGTGTCTGTAATTTTTGGAATTTGAATTTGAAGTTGGATAATTTTTTTGGTGAACTGTCGATCAGTAACCATTGGCTTTTACCCTTGATTAATATGCAGTATCAAGTTAGATTTATTGTTGTTTGTCCTGTCATTAGGGTTCGTGTGGGTCTTGCTGGTCTTTCAGTGCTACTGGAGCGCTGGAAGGTGCTAACTTCCTTGCAACTGGGAACCTTGTTAGCCTTAGCGAGCAACAGCTTGTGGATTGTGATCACGAGGTTTGATATTTCGCTCCTTCTAATATATTTAGAAGTTTACGCTTCAGGACATTTGTTAGTAGATGTAAGTATTTGTTTGTAACAGCGGTAGTAGAATTTCATAATTTTGATTTGATTAGTTTTGCTATGAACTGAACAAAATATTTGGGTTGGTATTCTACATCTTGCTTTGGATGATGGGAAAAACTTGCACTAGTTGGGCAGGGGGTTGGGGTGGGGATGTGGGAGGTTCGGAGAACGTACTGCAGCCGGGACCAAAACTTCTAAAAAGGAAATTATGATGGTGTGCTTTAGCTGTGAGAATAATGTTAGAAAGTTAATTAGCAAATATGCACATCAACATAATGGCAAGTTTCTAATAGTTTATTTTCCAAGAAGCAGATATTGTGAGACACCTATCTCTGAGGCTGGAAGTTACTTTGAGGTTGAACCATGATTTGATTTTATTATTAAGGGTGGGATTGGTTGTGAATGAGTAATACTTCTATATATGTTGCTATTTTTATTTTTGTAATAGTGTTCCAACCTGGATTTTGTTAACTTATGAGTTAATTAGAAAGAACTATGAAGTTTTGATGAGCTTATATTTTTAGGAGACATAACATAGTATTAATGGAGGTTGAATTTAGGAATGTTATGATGGTTAGGTACAGGTTTGTTATGTGTATTAATGGAGCTTATATTTCCTTTTTTTGGCTTTATATTTTTCTGGGGCTAGTACCATAACCTTCTGTTGCTTCTGAGCTAATGGACATGGAAGGTGAACCATGGTAAATATGAAAGATACTGTAAAGTTATAAGTATATAATTATTATGACACAAAAAGAAACGAAAATGAATAAAAACCATGATTGAACTCTATGATCTTATATGAGGTTCCAGTGTTCTCTCTCATGGAAATGTATTATGTTTTGAGCACTTGACCTTAGAAACGAACATGTTGTGGGTGCATATTTTATGACCAATCCTTGGTCATAAGGTCTGGAAATCAGGCATAGCCCAATGACTCTGACTGTTGGCAAGAGTTTACCTATTTCCTGTGAGATCTTCTGTTTTGGGGGCATAATTTACACTAACTGCAAGTAATACTTTTGACACATGTTCCATTGCAAAGTTTGAAATGAATTAGGCATTGTGGAGTATCTTTGATGTCTGGCAACATATACCTAATCTCTTGAGCTACTTTGTATTGTTGTAATTTGTGGACTGAACATTTTGATACATAAGTTCTGTCTGCAGAGGATATCATGGGAACGTATGACATAAATTTCACTCTCATTTCACTGATATGTTATATCCCTCCCACAAGCAAGTTTTTGCATTAATCATCTAGGTTTCCATTTTTGGATGAAAAATTCATGTATGGAAATGGGTTGGGATGCAATTTGTTGGATTAGTGTTCGTTATCTAAATAGAGTCTTTCTTATGCGCAGTGCGATCCAGAGGAAATGGGTTCATGCGACTCTGGATGCAATGGTGGGCTGATGAACACTGCTTTTGAGTACACACTCAAAGCTGGTGGTCTCATGAAAGAGGAGGACTATCCTTATACTGGCACTGATCGTGGGAGCTGCAAATTTGACAAGACCAAAATTGCAGCATCAGTTGCCAACTTCAGTGTTATCTCCCTTGATGAAGATCAGATTGCTGCTAATCTTGTGAAAAATGGTCCACTTGCAGGTAAATGAATTTAATTTCATGCTGCAGTTTGTTTTCCTTCATTTCATTTTTTCTTCCTTTTTTTGAGGAATTATTGTGGTGTTTTCAAAATGTGCTTTTCAATAAACCTTTTGAGGAAGAACTCAGGTTGCTATACAACACATTGAAAAAAAAAAAATCTTCAAGGCAAAGCTACTTGACTAATTTGTTTTTGCTTGGGTTGGATGCAGTGGCCATCAATGCAGTGTTCATGCAGACATATGTTGGGGGAGTGTCATGCCCATACATATGCTCAAAGAGGTTGGACCATGGAGTGTTACTGGTGGGGTATGGTTCAGCAGGCTATGCTCCCATCCGGATGAAGGACAAGCCTTACTGGATCATAAAGAACTCATGGGGTGAGAACTGGGGAGAGACTGGATTCTACAAAATCTGCAGGGGTCGCAATGTGTGTGGTGTGGACTCCATGGTCTCAACCGTGGCTGCTGTGCATACCACCTCAAATTAGGTGAAAGGTAGGGTTTGAACTCTGAACTGTATTTTAATTGTTGAATCAGACGGTGATTATTGTATATAAGCTCAAGGAGCGTGGGCATAATTCCATATCATCCTTCCCAAGTACTAAGACAGGAACTTAAATTTGCTTTTGGCTTTGCCAGAACAATGAAATGTTATTATCTTATATTTAACTGTAAGTTGGATTATGCTTGATTAGTTGGATTGGTTTTTTTGAGAATTTGGAATTGATTAATGCTTCCTTTCAATAACTTGAATTGGTTTGACGGGTGGTTAGTCTACCATGTATATGCAAAGATAGCTGTGATATCTGGCCAAATCGAGTCGGTATCTGTTTTTTCCCTAGTAAACAGGGTTAGGTCAAGGGCTGTGAATGCCAATCATTCCAAGATTTACAGATTTTGAGCTGGACCTGAGAGCAGGTTGAAGCTAAATCCAACCCCATTGTTCCTTCATTTACCCCAAACTGAAGCCCAAGCTTGAACCATGTTTTAGTTTTATTTTCATTTTCCAGCTCAATTAGGCCCTGAAGGAAATGTCCCTGGCCCCAAGCAATCATATGGCCATCACAAAATGGGCCTGGACCAGATGCAATCCTGGCTGATCGCCCACTTGTGAAATCCAATTCTCAGACCAAGCTCATTCCAAGCTTAAAGTTGATTTCCTCTCTCACCCCAGTTGAGGTCCAAACTTCCATAGTCCAAGTACAAGGCCAGTGAAAACTCGTGCTTAAGTAAGGATGTCTGGATGAGTGTGGTTCATCCAGCTCAACCTTGATCTACACCCACGTTTAGCCAAATCGGTTTGGCCTGTATATGAATTGGGCTTCACTTTGTCCCATTGAAATTTAGGACGCTTCTGGTCTATCTTAACTTAAAGCCCTTTTTGGCCCATAGAAATTTGAGTTTAAGAAATGAGCTGCCAAAACTTTTTATCTTGACCATCAAATATACTTATATCATTTAATTTTTTTAACAAAAATAAATACTTTTTGTTATATTTTCTATTAATTTTTTTTTTTTTTAACCAAAGTTCAATCCGTCATTACGAAAGGAGGTTTAACTGAAATGGGTCGCAAAACTCAAATGAAACCCAATCCACCAAAATTGCAGGCCTAGTGGTATCTTGGTGCATAAGTAGGAGCACCATGCTCAATAAACAATGCCCTATTTTCAGTCACTGATGCCCTCCTGCTTGTCCCACAAAGTTTCCATAGCGCACCAATAAATGAAAGTGTTTTTAACACTCAAAATAGTTTGTACAGCATTTGACATCAGGTCATCAGGTCCAAGGATTTTTTTCACCTTTTAAATTATCAAATAATTCAAGATTATTACACTCGGGAGAAGCAACCAAGCCACTGGCTTACCATGGAACTGCTCTTATTCCTTCCAAAACATAACGAAATAAACAATAATTGGAAGGGGAAGGGGCACAGTGCATGGTGGTGGTAACTACTCCCTCATCTCCATGCAACACCAGCTACATATAAATTCCCTTCTCTACTCAAATACCCTGTTGTCCAAATCAAAAGAATCAGCATAGATCCATCCCTATGCACATACAACTCCACGCCTCTTAAAAATATAAGTAAACTTGGACCCACTAAATCAATCATCTTCCTCACTGAGCAATGCGAATGAGAATGGACAAAACTTATAACCATCTCCTTCGTAGAACTTGTTCTGGAACTCCACCCAGTGAAGTCGCAACGCATGTAAGAATGCACTCAGAGTTTCCATCACAAGCAACACACCAATAGTGGCGCAAATGAACACGATGATGCCAACTATAAGGATTATTACATTGTTGAACCTGCAATCATGTTTAAATTAAGTCATGATCTGTCCATTTCCTTTAGATATCCAGTCATCTGCTTAGCTGCATAATTCATACCACTTAAGTCCTAGAGTCCAACTTCATTATGTGCAGACAAAAACCCAACCCAACCCAACCCAACCCAACCCGACCCGACCCAAAGCATAGTTCTTATCCTATGGAGACCTAGGGTCCAATTCCTATCCTGTAGAGTAAGAGAACCGGGAATGCTACTATTGAACATACTGCTGATGAGATGATGTCAACTCAGAAGGTGGATAAGAATCAGTTGATCAGTAGCAGTGGAGTTGGGATCCCAACCAAGGGAACAAAGGCAGAAGCTGGCTCTACTATTGCTGGCCAAGATCTTCTTTCCTGAACTAATAGCTCTTATGTCTCAGAGGTAGGCTCCTTACTACATCGTCTTTTTTTTAGGGTGTCTAACTTAGTTGATAGAGCATTGGGCTTTTAATCTAATGGTTGCAGGTTCGATGGGGTGCAGAGAATAACCTCACCCAATAGAGTCCAATTCCTATCCTGTAGTGGCTACAGGCACATGAAGAGGAAGGAGAGATGTTAAGATGAATTAACTATGCAACCTATCAAAAAAAGATGAATTGACTATGCAGCTAAAACCAGAATATACCCCTCATTGGAAATGTGCTTAAGGCTCATCAATAATTCACTACCATCACACAAGTTCAAAGGTAGCATTTGACTGCGTTAAGAGCAAAGTGGTAGCATAAAAAAATATTAACTTACCCCCAAGCGAGGAGGAGGACCTTCTCATAGAATACACTTGATAACTCTGAGTGAGCAAGACTGTACAAAGTTAAAGAGCAAAAGACAGGATTAGCTCTACTGGCGAAATCAGACAAACAGCATATATAAAAGGGACACTGACCACAGAGATAAAGAAATTGAATGAAGCTTAACATGTAGCACATTATAAAACGGGGTGAGTTGGGTCGATTCCAGAAGATCACTTAGCTAAGTGGAAAAAGAAAATTAAAAAATAGAGGCCACATGTGGGAGAAGGAACTTTCATATGGATGACTATTCTTAATATGCATGTATATGCAAATGGGAGGTCCAACATCTAGAGCATAACTTCAATGTCAGATAAATCATTCCCAGATGCAAAGCTTCAACATCTTCAAAATAAACCAAGCTTTGAAGTTTCAACTGATTTCCACACTTGCCAACATAAAATCTCAGGATATATATTATGGGAGATATATATATGTATATAACCTCACAATCACGATGGAACAGAAATTCGAATTTCTAGCTGTGTACCTGAGGGCCCATAATCGAAGGTATGATGCGGTATTGGAGACTGCTCCAAGTACAAATTCAATCGTATGTATAAGTTGATGTACAAAAACTTCACCGAATTCAAATTCTTCATGATCATGGGAATCATGACTGGTATCCAACTGGAAGGAATCCTCTGTGCTCTGAAGTGGTACGTACAGCTGGCTTTGGTGCCTCTGAAGAAACAAAACAGTCAGAACTGGAGGAAACAAAATTAATGTTTGAAACCTATCAAGGGAAGGATTTAGCAAGCAGAAACTACTTCTTCATGTTGCTTCTTCATAAGAAAAGGCTTTGGAAGCAGCATCCATGGTACAGCAACAAGAGCCAGCAATAATAGCACAATCTGGTAACAGAACAGATAAAATGAGTAAGTGGAGAGTAGTTACATCTCATATGCATAGAAAAGAAACCTAAAATGAAAAGACCATTCAATAGAAGCAAGAGTCCACCTGAGCAGTTTTCTGACCAATGAAAAGCTGGTTTTCTCCCAGATCATCAGTGGGACTCAAGAACATGTATATCATTATGTGATATAAATCAGCTTGTGAACCAGTGCACCACTTCACAATGATGAGGACAGAAAGGTAACCAAACAAACTGTTTAAAAATATCATCTGGGGAACAAATTGGAACCTGGAGCATACATATGATTTACAGCCTATATTAGACAAACAATTTAATGCATGCCAAAAGGATTCTAATAATACATCTGCAGAAAGAAATTAAGAATGCATATAAACATGTGTAAGTATACACGTTTATAAACATTGGTTTAAATATATTAGTAACTATGATGCACCTCTTACCCTCCCAAATGGGCATTATCTCAACGACAGGAACTCTTGCTTAGGAATAGGAGGTCCCAGTTTTGAGTCCTGGGCTTACCAGATACACAGTTTGGGGCAGCATCCACACATGGTTTTCTGGCTAGTGGATCTTTTGTGTTATAAAAAAATGACTAACTACTATTTTCTATGATAGCTTTGCAATAGCTTGAAAAATGCTCTAATAAATTTTTTTTAAAAAAAAATTATTATATCTGACTCACCATATATTTAGGCTATTCTGAAAGAATTTGGCATTGAAATAGCTCAATATGATTCCAAGATTCATTTGGGCCACCCCTATAAGGATTGACATTTTCATCTTCAAAGAGTTAAGGAATGGCAGTTCGCTGCGGGAACCATGCCATGCAGGGTCCACACCAAATGGGTAAGTGCGACGCACCTTAATTAAGCCCGCTGTTGAAGCATCCCTGCAAAAGAGTATGAAGAATACTAAGAATGGAATTTAAGAGAATGTATAATAGGCAAAAAAATCCAATATGATGTAACTAGGCTTTTGTCAAATACCTGCAAGAAAGATCACGGCATGCATAGGCCGAGGGACCAAATAGTTCAAATGGGACTGAGAAGAACTCATTATAAATCAAACCAGTATAAATTGAGAAGAGTGCCATCATCATTATAACATAACGGCCACCAAAGGTCATTTCTGTGATGTCTCCAAGCTTCTGTAGTTTAATAGAATGGTGAGAAATTAGTTTCTGATATTAAAGACAAGATAACTTCAAAGGAAATCATGCTGAAAAAAAATATGACAACTAATAGGAGAGAATTTGCATACTGAGGCAAAATTTTCAGCCAACAGTACAATCATGTCAGCTACACAGGAAAAAGGATTTAAGGCAATTCATCTGACCAAATCCAATGGCAACATATTTCATGCTCTTTCCTTTTTTAATCAATAATTCCTTAAAAACCTATGGGACAATATCATATGTCCCAAACATCTATCTAAACTTGACTCGTGGCGATTGTTAACAAACTTTTCAAATAACCGTGTCTAAAATACTAACATTAGTGTCCAAAAAATGTTTCAAAGAAGTTCCCAAACTGGATGAATATAAGTTTTCATGTCCATTGACCCATGGGAAAGACTTTGATTGATGTACAAAGCCTAACTCATTCAGCAGGTTCAGAATCAATGATAATGTTCACAAAAGGTCAGCTGCATAGAGGGAGAGAGAGAGAGAGAGATCTTCTCAAAGAAGGGCAACGACAGCTTTGTCAAAGGCAACAACAACAATTATAGTGATCATAAAAGAATGTAAAACAAGCAAGCATTGATGTAAGGTTATAAAGGCTTCCTCTTTAGGAACCTGGACTCCTCTTTACTAAGCAGGTCTGGCAACAAATTTCCAACTTCAACAATCACAAATAAAGGTCATAAAATCAACAGATTTCCATAATGCCAACCAGGGCAATAAATAACATGCAGAGATTAGCATTTAGCTCCCTGCCATTGTAAATTATTTTAAATATACAGTGAAATGCTTCAAGGAGTGTCCTACAGAATGAAGCAATAAATCAAGATAGAGATATATTTAGCTGCAATAGATGTGATTCAAGGAGTTGTTCTGCATTGAAAAATCTGAGTGTCAATGTGAAATTCAACTAACTCATGCGCTGGTTACCTGATTGGAGAGTTTCTTTTCCCTGATTATAAAAAACAATGTAGCGAGTAACAAGCATAATCCATGTCCCCAATCACCAAACATGACAGCAAAAAGAAATGGAAATGTAACAATAGTGAATACACCAGGATTTGCCTCTTGATACTTGGCCACCCTGCAATTAAATGGAATCACATAATTTTAGTATGAGGCAAACAATTCTGTTAATTTGATATCATCAGCAAAATGAAAATCAAATAGGTTAAAGTAAAATATATTTATATAAAGACGGGAGAAGTTCGTGCACATGGACACAGACACAAAGTCTGCTCTTACTAGAAACAAGATATTAGGCGAATATGCCTATCAAAAAGATTTGACTTGGCAAATCAAGGTCAAACAGTTAAGTAACATAAGAATGCACAGAACTGGATGTGGCACATTCTGGAAATTTTGTCATTCAGAATTCTGACCTACATTTAAAATTAACATTGCAAGACATACATTAAAATAAATAAATAAATAAAAATTCAGACTTTCATGTAAATTTGCAGGAGCTCTTTTCGTCAGTTAGAACAATGATGATCCATTTGATGCCAACTTCACTTCAGTCTCATCTGGTCAGTGATAGAAAAGTCTCATTTATTGCTAATACACAAGGTTAATTTGGAATCACCATGCTTCTCCTTCACCATGCTCCATGGCTAATTTTATAGACACTTGTCTATATTCCACACCTCATACTCCACAGGGTTAACGGAGTCAGGAGTTTCAGATACAATACTTAACCACGCACCATGTCTAGTACTCTTATTGGCTAGCAAATGAGAGTCGACAACTAATTTTTTTTAAATATACTCCTGATCAACTGAAATTCAATCTCCTTTATGTTCAGTGTTGCATGCCCCAAGTATAAAGGCATTTCTTAGTAAAAAGGATTTTCCCAAAGGATGGGCCCAGATGGAAACTCTAGAAGCAGATTATGTTTTGGTGCCTTTTGTATACTTCCAATTTACATTGGGTGCGCTCTTCTTTGCTAGGCTTTGTTTAATATGCTGTCCATTTGCCTATTAAAAATAAAAAGAAAAGAAAAAAAGAATTTTATAAAAGGCTATACAAACCACATCTATCTCCAATGTGGAGTTAAATTGCATTGATTTCTGTCATATAAAATGCTGGTTTATGTGATATTAAGATGACATATTTTTGTCAGGTAAAAAATTCAATTTTTTTTTTCCTTTTTTTTTTCAGTCCAAAAGATGTCATCTTGACAAGTACAACTGACACATATTCTGGTCACACATTGATTATTCTAGACAACAAATAGGCTTATAAGGACCTTCTCCATGCCAGCTTAACCTGTTATGTACACTACAATCAATCTTGTATGCCATTTACGTGGTTAATTGGAAAATTAAAAACTAAAATAATTCCTCAGAAGGCTCCCCAGCCTTCTCCATCACCTTCTCTATTCTGATACCATATTGGCACATGTTAGCAGTTTAAAAACAGGTTATGATTAGGCTGCCCAGTCCCCAAACCCACCCTGATTGTCATCCTTAGATGTAATGGAAAAACAGGATTATGGAGACGATCCCAAAGGGTTAGGACAGGGTTTGCTTCGTAGTAGTACTCCTGATATTCTCATGCACATGCATTATTAATGCATAATTGTTACCTTCACTAATAAAGAAGCAGTAAAAACAATCTGAGTGGAACTAACCCATATGCATCAACAATTTCCTGAAAAGCAGAAGTAAATTTGTTTGTGCGGAAATAAGTTGGTGGCGACTCTATCGTATGCAAAACCTGGAAAATGGCTCCAACTTGTGAGTTGGAGTCAAATGTTGCCCGCTGCAATGCATCCTGAATCTGCACAAATCAGGTCCAGAATAAGAATATGTTCATGTTGGATCACAACCATCCCATCAAAACATCCATGCAATGAAGGCAAACTACCTGTTTTGTTGCAAAAGTGGGACTCCACCCCTCTGCTACAAGACATTTTTTCGTTACATCAATGCTAAGCATGTTTAGAGTATGGTAGATGGATTTCTCCTTCCTCACCTTAAAGGTTAAAAAGAGCCTTATCAATGACTGAACATAATTTCAATAAATCGCAATCCTGCATCTATGAATTTAAGATGAAGTATTTGACTTTTAGATAAGCATAGAAATGCATTTGTCCATGCTACATCAACTACAAAATTAAAATTCCATCAAGTAAAATAGACCAACCAAAAGGTTCCACTGCTCAAATTGATCGCCTATGGTCTGTAACAAATTGCCACGGTGCAACAGTCCAACATCTACTGTGGTCTTTAGCTCTGACAGTCTTCCTGAAACCTAAAATTTGAAGTGGATACAGATATCATTTCAAATCATAAAGGTCGAAATGTTACACAAGAAACACAGAAAGATAAAGGAATCTAATAAGGCAATCTCCAAAGAACTGCAATGTAATATGATAAGAGACAAATATTGATGAATAATACAAGGAAAAAGGAGTTTGTACTGTAGCATGAATGAAATTGATGTGGCATGCCTGATTGACAAGAAAAGAGATGTCATTGCACATAATTCAACCATTTTGACTGAAGAAAAGAGATCTCAATGCACAGAATAGATACCTGAGAAAAGAGAATGAACTCATGATAGTAAGAATATCATGAGAATGCACAAAGAGAAAGCAACATATTCTTAATCATAGGCATGCTTGCCTATGCATGATACTTTTCAAGGGAATATGATGTGCATTTGAATTCCACTATTCCGGTAAAGACCATCCTTTCTTACTCATCCTTGAGTAAAAAAACCAGGAAAACACATGAACCACAAACTAATTTATGTCCTTCTTGTGCCCATATCAATAAAATGTCATAATATCTACATGGGTGTTCAGTAGTACAGCTTCACCTTTCTAGGCTGATAATTGATAGTAGCAGACCAACTGCCATCAGATAATCATCCTGAATTTAAATGAGGTGAGGATCATGCGAAGACCATATCATGTGGTACATGCTATGATTTTTACCAAAATACTGCTTCATTATTGTAGGTTTGAAAGTGTCAGGACCACCTGCTATGAAATGATTGTCCTGAATTTTCTGAGAATGATGCTATGGGAAGAGTACATCACTCCAAAAGTCAAACAGATAACTAAGTGGGTGTTTGGTAAAACATAATAATTATTACTTAATGACTCAAGTTAACTTTGGATTAAATTGTTTTTAAGCTGTTAATTTAAAACTTGTTACTTATTTTTTATTTTAAGTATTAAGCTGTTTGGTAAAATTAACTTAAAATTTATTTTAAGTTATTGAATTGACATATTTACCCCGTTAGTTGTAATTAATGTTTATAATTAAAAAATTTATCTAATATTTATTTTCATTAATTTTAAGCAATAAATTTGTTTATTAAACATCTATACTTAAAAGTATTATAGATTTGTAAGATAAGCTTAAAATATTTACTAGAAGAAGTGAATTATGAATTTGGAGTCATAGATGTGGGCAAATAAGACAAAAAAAAAATTGGGATTAAGAATAAGTTAACTATTTTGAATTAATACTTAAAATCATTTTTAACTTTTAAGTTGTAATATTAAGTTATTTTACCAAACGTGTTTAATCTACTTAATAACTTAAAATTAAGTTATTAAGTCACTTTAAGTCATTAAGTTGATCTACCAATCACCCTCTAATCCACAGTCAAACCAGCTCACCCGCTCCCTATTTTTAATCATCCCCCAGTTAGTTAGAACTTAGGAGTGTCTCTACAGCAATTATTATTGACTAAATGAGCAATATTAACTCCAAACAGCACTAACAGCCACTGCATAAAAATGGTGGAAATTCGTCTACAACTGGACCATCGAGTCCTTTAATCTTCTAGCAAGACTAAGTTTTAATCCTAACTAGAAATAAAACCACTTTTAGTGTAAACTGGTCCTTTGTCAGTTGATTTACTATTCTTGTTGATCTGAAGTTAGAATATCAAATTAAAGGAATAATTCTCAATGTCATACACAGATATGTAATCTACATAACCTCTCAGAGTTTACAGTAGGCTTATTAAACAGGTGGTCCTGACGCAACCACAATTCAGAGCTTGGATGCATACTGCATAAATGCCTGATCACCTTATAGGGTGGACCATTGCCCAACTATCATCAAATGAGTATAATATTAACCATCCAAAACTACCTGATTTGAGAGAAAGCAGAACTTTTATGTAAATATTCGAAAATTTTCTAATTAAATAAGATGGTCAGAGAACTTGTGGTGTTGGGGCTATAGCCCATAGTACAGGAGGTGTTTGATCAATTAAATAGCTGAAATTGAAGACTGGAATCCTCATTCAATGATAAAAGGGCTAATTTATATCACTGATATTCATCTATGAATTTGAATCACACGAGGAAACATACATATCATAGAAAGAGCATCATCTAACTAGACAAAAGAATCAACAAGGTTCTTAAGAAAAGCACAAACATAAAAAATTGACACCCCAAAGCAAATAAAAAGCAAAATTAATGAGCAATCAATTTGCAGTATGGTCAAAGCTTCCCAAAAGAAATCATAGAGATGATAGTCAGCAAGTTCAACCAAAAGAATAATGCATACCTCAGTGATCATTTGAGCTTGTTTTCCAAGGTCTTCAGGAAAAGAGTAGCGATTTGCTCCAAAAGCATCACATATCTTAAGAATTTTGTTCTTCACTTTTTCTCCAGAGTAGAAAACCACAAATACATTTTTCTCAATCTGCATGTTGGGATTTACAACTCAGGGATTAAGAACCAAGTATATAAAGAAAATACATTGAAAGAAGAATGGATTGTGAGTGTTAAGTGCATGTTCATTAATTGATATTAGAATAGGATGATACCAACAGACTATATAGATCATGCATAACGCTACAACAATAGCACTCCAATTTAAACTAGAAAAGTAGTCTAAGAGAATCCCATAAAGATACATGCAGCACCTATTTAGATTGAATTGTCGAGCATTACAATAGTGGTAGAAAATGGATCATTCTTGTTTCAATATTCTAAAAAAAACTGGATTAACTGCTATAAAGCCTACTGAAAAATTGGAAACTTAATTGTATACTTGAATTCATCACTATCACCTTACTTTATCACAGCTTCCACTTGTTGGAATGAGCATAGCCTACCTAGGCTTGGCATAAGCAATTGAGATTGCAGAATTATCCATGTGATATTTTGTTGATAAATAAGGGAATGTATTAAAAGTCCAATTAAGCACACGAGAGTACACAAGACGTGTACAATGTGCAACAAAAACAAAACAAAAAGGACGGAAAACAAAATACTACTCCTTCCCTCAACAAGAACTCATCCAATCTACAATAACAGTGCCCCTCCCTCTCAATCTGGCCAAATAGGGCTCGACATGTGCCTTGCTCCTCCCTCTCAATCTGGCTAAATAGAGCTTGACACAGGCATAATCTACCACCCACTCAGTGAACTTCCAATTTAATCACCAAACCAACATCTTTAACTAATTCCAAGCACTCAATTGTGAGGACTATGCCCACCACTACCATCCAACAAGTTATATTGGACCAGTGAAGCTCTATTCTCCCAAATTGAGCAGGTGCATAAAACAAGCCCCTTCAAGGGAGGTTACAAGATTTGCCTCTTTTCTTGGGAGACCGCATAAAAGAAAAAGATTCCCCTCCCTTGGAGAAGCAATAGGAAGGCCCTTTTAGAGGATAGGTGGCAGTACAGGGCCCCCTTTTAAGGAGGGATGGTGGGATAAGTCCCAACACCTTGACAATGGGTGTCACACTTTCCCCTTTACTTGGCCAAATTTGAAGAACAATTTTAACCACTCTTCATGGGGCACATTCACAAAGCCATTCCCGAATGCCAGGGATGGAGTTTCTCTTCAACATCCATAAGGAATGACGAACCATGCTTCAGAGGCAGCTGTGCTGAGGTGTCACAATGCCTTAGCACAAGAGAAGATATGAAGAAAGTGACATGGTGCATTAGTGGAGATATAAGGCTAGTGGCTTCATATTAGTGGAGAGCTTGCCCAATTCACATTGGTGCAGTCCCCAACAGCAAAACAATATCAGATAGGTGATATTGGCACAGAGTATAGTGGTCATATCTAGATATGCATTGCACACTTGACAGAGCTATGTCGCACACACAAACGTGGACACTAAAAAACCATTAAGACAAGTAAATATCATCTGGTAGCACCTTCTCATACCAATAACTAGAACTCTTGACAGTTTCTGAGAAAGAAAGGAGACAGTGACACAGTCAGAAACAAGATAACAGATGAGATAAACAACTAAAAAAATACCATATTAGTGAAAACATGCTTCAGTTGTGGTAATTCACCAACATTAGACAGACTACAATACAAATACAATAATAGTGTATATGAACCACTCTTCATTTTTGCTGAGAATTAAAACAATTAGTATAAAGAAAAAAATAGTACAAACCTTCTCCCCTGAAACAGGATCAGTCACAGGATCTTCAACAGCAGATTGCCGCAGAAACACATTGCCCCTGGTAGCACGAAATAGAATCCTTTCAAATGCCATAGATTTCACCCTAGGAACAAGGCCAGCAAGAAACCCCAACTTTACTTGCTTTGACAGATCAGTTGACATTTCCTATACAATAGCCAGGAAGAAGTGTTCTGAGGTCAAATAAAAGGTTTCAGATGATAGTATGATACTAAGAATTCAAAACAGTGGCTGCAGTCTGTACTTGCTCCAGTAGTAAAGGAGTGTCTACTGATTCTTCACTAATAGAATGTGCTTCAATTTCTCTCTGCTGAGCTGTAGCACTGCTTCGAGTGGAATAAAAAAACTCACCAGCCTGGAAGGAAGAAAATAACTCTTTATTCATGTCACATATATCATGTTTTACAGCTTGATAGGTGATAGAAAATTTGAAAAGATAAAAATACTAGTTAGGTAAAGGAACAAAGATTCTTTAAAAAAGTTATTCCACTTATATCATGTTTTACAGCTTGACAGATAATAGAAAATTTGAAAGGATAAGAATACTAGTTAGGTAAAGGAACAAAGATTCTTTAAAAGAGTTATTCCACTGCATAAGAAAGTCATCATGCTCATCAAGCAACACCTAATTCAATCCTTTTTCACAAAGCAATAAAATGGTTACAACTTACAAGTTCTTCAGACATACTAAAAGAGCTGCTGCTTAATGAAATATATTCCAGAAAACTAATCATAACTCAAGCAATACACATTCTAACAAGTGCCTTGGTTGTAACCTATCTAAGCATTATTATTTTAGATTGATAATTTCCCAATAGATGTGGAACTAATAACACCAAACAAGTTCATTTGTCCATATGTGGTGCTTAAGAGGGAATCATGTTCCACTTAAATAAGTTGCTCAACAATTTATTAGTAAAGCATCTTATAAAGCATTAAACAAATTTTCTTGCTGATTCCAAAAAACACATTAATCTTGTTCGTCTTTTCGTTTTCTGTTATCTTGAGGAGATCTCTCCCACTATCTCATACCCTCTTCCTTCCTCATAATGATATCTTTTATCTTTTTTATGGTTCCTCGCAAAAAATGGCTCTTATCAGGAGGTTAAAGTAGCCTTAAAACCAATTATAGCAGACCTACATCAGAAAATGTTGGATATTCAAATTGCCACAGCACATTTAGTGTGAACCAAAAGAAGCAATACCTTGTGCAGAACAAGCTTATACTCTGCAAGCTCACTATAAGCACGTTGCAACTTTTCGCCATTTGCATTTATTTCAACCAGCTCTGCTTCAAGCTCTCCAAGTTTTACCTAGCATATGCGTACACAAGGTTAACATACAGCAAATAACATTTTTAATCAAGGGATAAATTTCTTGATATACCTCTAAGTCATCCATATCAATATCATCCCGCATCATAATCTTTGCTGAAGGTGATAACCCAGCTTTAGACATTTGCTCCTTGAAAAAACGTAACTTCCGTGCCATCTCCGCACATTTTTTTATCTTCAAAAGAAAAATGGATCAATGCGTAAAATGACCAAACAATGATCTGTAAAAAGATATAATCAGCATTGCACTTTTTTTTTTTTTTTTTTTTGATAGGCAATCAGCATAGTACAACAACAATAAACTATCTATTATACAAACTCAGAAGCAGAACATTATGTGTATTCGAGAGGCTTGTGTTGTCACATATAGATGCACCATTTATTATCAAGGACAGAAATAAACTACTGCTGCTGCTACTACTGCTATTATCCTTTTCTTCTATAACCAAGGAACCTTCTATGGCTGAGCCCTTCGGGCTCTCCATCAGGACCCAAACCTTGAGGTGTTAACCATGCTCGCCACAACCAGCATTGGATAATTCAGAGCATTTGATCAATGGCAAGAGTTGAACCCAGAACTGTGCACCTCTTCCACACATCCTAGCATTCACCCCAACCAACTTGGCACCATGATGGGCAGCTACTACTACTATCTATAGGATTGTCTTCCCACAATAACCTCTAGTGGAGACACTTTTGGACTCAGAGAACCAGAAAAAGAGGTCAATTGAATTTTTTTTGGTGAGGACCTTGCTCAATTCTGCGTGGAACTGTGGCCTTCAGAAACTTGAGTGTGACTAGGACCTTATCCAATTCCTTCAAAAGGAACAGCAGCCTTTTGCTAAAACTACTATCACTTTACAGTAACACCCTCAAGGCTACTGTTGTCACATATAAATGCACCATTTATTATGAAGGAAAGAAACATGCTGCTGCTGTAGGATGATCCATGTTAAAGAAGCAGAACAATGAAAGTGGTATTCCTTCAGCACAGCAGCTGCTGCTATTATTGTGGTATATACATGTGAACTTTATAAAGTTACAAACTATGAGGGTGTTTGATAAATCAAATTATTAACTTAATGACTTAATTTAAGTTATTAAACATATTAAGCATGTTTGATAAAGTAACTTAATATTGCAACTTAAAGTTCAAAATGATTTTAGCAAATCAACTTAATGACTTAATAACTTAAACATAATTTAACTTAAAGTCACTTTAAATCATTAAACATTATGTACAAAGTTTTACCAAACATCGTCTAAGACTAAACTATATCTGACCTGAGCTGACTTTAACTTTCAACCTCTTATCTATGTTCACACCTGAGGTATGACAGATATTCAATATATCTTATTGATTCATTGACTTCCCCCTTCACTTTGAAAATTAGAAAATCACTTTGAACAAAGTAATGCTTACTACGACTCAAAGATATGACCAAACAGGAAGAGCAGTTGGGCAATGTTGAGAGATGATTAACAGACTCGCCATTTGCTTTATATCTAAACCATACGGCAGAAGAAAGAGCTCAATACTAACACTACAAGTCTAGTATTAACTGTTTTCTAAGCAACAGGGGAAGTTAGTCAAGACTATCAATCACTCTCTCAGTTATCCAGCAGCTCACCAAAGGAGAGAAGAAGCTACAGAAGATTTTAAATATATAGGTAGATATGACAACAAAAAACATTGAGATTAATTTCCTCACAAAAAATCAATATAAAAAATATTGGTTTTGGGGAGGGGGGGGGGGCAGGGGGTGAGGCGGGGTGATCATGGGGCATTAAGCCATTGAGCTTCTTACATACATCTATCTGCATGTCCATTATTTTAAATGGTTCCATTTCAATAAAATGGCAGCCATCAACAGAACTTCCAGTAAAAGATTAATTAGTGACATTTCATGAAACCTACAAGAGAAGGGAAGCCGGAGGGGGAGAGAAACTTCAATATAATGTATGGTATAAAAGAAAGGAAGTATACAAGCTGTATTCCCAGAACTTCAATATGATTTTTGGTATAAGCAAACAGTTTCTATTCAAATGTACTGTAAGATGTTCAGATGGAGCAAAACAAGGATAGCAACTCTGATGTGAATCTGTGATGACGTTATAAATAGAATGGATATATTAAACTCGGAGAAGTTACCTGAGCAGCATAAGTCCGCTGAAATGGGCTCTTCTCCACATTCAGCTGAAAGAAACAATGCAACAAACACATTAGGTGTGGAAAAAAATTCAGATGCAAACAAATCCACATATCGATTCACAAATAAATTTCAATATGATCCTTATTTTCAGAGCAAATCATAGCCGATCAAATCAAGCTAAGCTCCGTTGCTTCTCCGCAATCACACCTCAATTTACAACTACTGCCAATTACAAGTCAAGACCACATACAGTTACCAAAGCCCTAACCCTCCGCCTAGTAGCTGAGAAAACGAAGCAAAAAAGTAGGCAAAAGAAAAGGAAACAAAGGAAAAAAAAAATCTGCTCCTTATGCCTGCCGTTGCTTCGGTTGCTAAAGCAGTACCGAGGACACAGTTGAGAAGATGTTATATATCCTATTCAAAACTTCAATTTCCAGATATTTTCCTACATTTTCTCAGCATCGAAACAGATCCAATAACTAGGGTCTCTGCACATAATATCGCAACTTAGAGAGAAAGCGGAGAGAAAAGAGTTAATACGTCTTTGAATTGGATGAGACCGAGGTCCCCGAGGTAGGAGATGGTGTGGTGAGCGGACTCAATAGGAATGATGAGTTGAACAAGTTGCATCGGCTCCGACCGGAACAAATCCATCGGTGGACAGCAACCGCCGCGATCACCACCGCCGTCCCCCATGATTTTCCGGCGTTAGATTGCCGCAACACACTGAGAGTTCGTCTCTCTCTATCACACAAGAGGATCGTCGATCTATCTCAGTCTCAAACCAGAGCTGAGATGCCCTTTCCCTACCGCCCAAGCTTCCACATCCTTCTTATTATTTTGGTTTTTTCTTCCTTCAATTTCTTTTTTTACAGTTTTGCCCCTGTATTTTGGTTTAATTTTTATTCTTTGCCTGTATGCTTCCTCCCTAAAATTTTAATGCTATTAGTAAATCTAATCCACTTGAATACCATTTGACATTTGTTCGATTCATATTCGATTCAATGTAATAATGGGTTAGACAACAACTGTGAGAGGAAATGAGAAATTATTTCCCCGTGAAGGTTAAAAACAATTATATTCATTATGATATTAATTTTGTTAAAAAGTTTAAAATAATTTAATATAAAAAATTTTAAAATCTTACTTATTATGGATTTTTCTTTTTTGGGAAATGACAACTATTTGATTACGGATTAAGGCTACGTTTGGTTTCAATTTGGAGAGAAAACCAAAATCAAAAAATTATCTTAGAAACTCTATTTCAGTTATTTTGTTATGGGTTTGGTCTCCGTTTATAGCCAATTAACCCAAACAGAAAACGTAGAAGTTGTCCCACATGGCTCTCCGTGAAAGAAAAGGGCAAAAAAAAGAAAAAAAAAAAAGAATTAATGGAAATTATAAACTTAACAATGAAATGTTTATGGTCAATTGCTTAATCTCCTTTTAATCAACATAAATTATATTGCTAATTTTGGATTTTTTTTAAATATGCATTTGTTGTAATGGCTGTCATTTTATGCTGTCAAATAAATGTTATCTTTATTTTATGTTTATCAAAATGCATCAGTAATGGTTGAAGCAGAGAAAGAGATTTTATTGAAGTTGATAAGTGACCTTGCCATCAATCACGGTGCTTGATCTCATCTCCCCACATGTGAGTGGCCCACCAGAAAGTAGTTTTTTTTTTTTTTTTTTTCACTGGAATAGGTAAAAGAAACTGTAATGATGATTGGGCTTTTGGGCGTGGGAAAGTTCCTGGAAGCTGCAAGACCCGGTCTGGGGATTCTGGGTCCACTTGGGCGCTCTTGTCTGTACTTAATTCAGGAAAGCCTCTCACACATAGTCCTCACATGTAGCATTTAGATCTTGTTGGTAACCCATGGCTGCATTCTGATTCCAGGGAAGGTCTAAACAAAATTCATATAATGTAATGTAAAAAGATGTACATTCTCAGTCAATTCATGTAATAGTAGTACATTTGACCACTAAAATGTAAGGTAAAGATGCTACAGCGGTTGCTCCTGGGGACAGGAGCAGTTAAGTTAAAGGCTATCTCCATTGAAGTAGTTCTCTTCCCTCCCTCCCAGACCCAGTCATATTCTCTTTACACTGTCACCGTGGACCGACACAAATCCTTCACTAGCAAGAGTGGCAAGTGCATTTCTCAGCTGATACAAAACAAATAATCAAACACATGTGTAAACTTGTACTGGAACAAGGGTGCGTGTGAGTTGGTGAATGATGAGTGAGAGCTTACATCATTAAGGTGCGCTTCGCTGCAAGAGCTTTGCTTCTTCAGCTCTTCAAGTAACTACAGAAAATGCAAAAGCACATTAGACTAATGAGAAATGTAATGGTGGTTTTAAACAGAGTAGTTGAGGAGAGCACCTCCAGCAACCGCATTGAGGGTCCTCCAAGTTGCATCTTCTCCATAATTATGTTGCGGGTTGTTGATACCAGATTCTCCCGTCTCATCCTTTCACTTGCTGACACTCCAGTGGTAATGAGATCCATGTCAATCGTTCCTTTTGGAGGAAAAGAAAGCAAATCAGAACAAAGGATGAATACTAGTAATATTAGTAAATAGGATACCACTCTAAATTATGAATTGTGCAATATGTGATGAGTGAGGCAAGGCAATCCTGTCTAAAACAATCCCCTCCCCACCCCACCTCCATGGAAAACAAGTTCATGGTTCCTGTCTTGTTACATTTGGCCGCAATGCCATCTGTTTCCTAAGACAAAGCAAATGATACAGAAGTTGCCCCAACAGTTATACTGATCATGATGCATGTGCCTCTTTTCATGCCAAACAAAGTAGCAAATATATACTACCACTTGAATCAAGAATTTTTCAGCTCAATTGTCATAGAATGCAAGATGAGGAAAAGATTTCCACATTGCTAATTTTAGTTGCTTATGCCCACTGGAACTCAGCATGATCAATGAGGCAACCAGTTAAAGTAACTACTATCTGAAACCTAAATTTTAGGTCAGGAAATAACTTCCAGTTCAACATGCAGCCATAGACAAGTATCAGTATCTTATTGTTGTGATCCAGAAACAAAATGGGGAATCTAGATCTCCATATACAACTGCTAAAGTTGTGAACAACATGCTAAATGTAGAGAATGAAAACTAGGAAAAAAGACAAATTTACCAGTGGAGTGATCTGTGGCTGACTGTTGCAATGCAACTTCCAGAAGTCGAAATGCCTCCATTACGTCTCGCTTTTCAACCTGCTCACATCAGAAACCAATATGTTAATTCTGCTCATCATGAGACAATTTTATATCATTGGGACACAAAGAAAGTTTCACTAACCCATTCTGAGAAACGAATACGAGCCAGGGCTTCACCAAGGCGTATCAAACTCTCAATCTGTCTAGGTGTGGCTGTTATAACCTGTTGATGGTGTCAACAACAAGCATCCAAGGATAAATATGGTGACAAATTCAGGGTCTAGATACACTATTTGGCATCAGCTTTGTTCAGAATTCAAGAATTTACAAAAAGAATTGGTTAGGGAGAAAAAAGCTTTGCTTATTGGAAGGAAAAAACAAAGCCTGTCCTTCTGGATGTATTTATAAGAATTTAGGGATCATTGACATCTTCTGATGACCTTGGCTTAGGATTTGAACAACTTTTACCAATTTCAAATCTTAAGTCCAAATATATATTATCTAAACCTAATTCTGGGTTTTTGATAAATATAACAGTCAAATTACAGGATTTTATATCCAGTTATTAGTCAAATGCCATGATTTGTGTAGTGTAACCTGGAAATTGTATAAGTTAGAAACAATTTCATCATTATCAAATTATTCAACATTCTTCTTAATGATGTAAGGTGGCATCATTAGTATTTAGGGGAACCGAGTAGGTTCCTATGAAAACATATTGAAACTTTGTACCTTTTTGCTACTGCCGGGGAAGTTTCCTCTCCTCCTCATCTCAACATAACCTCGTGTCAGCTCTTCAGCAGCTTCATCAGATAACTTGGGATGGATATGCTTTCGGGCATAGCTCACATATGCAGTTAATGTAGGAAGGTCCAATACATCTTGCTCTAGACTCTGTAAGAAGAGAGACATACAATATGGTTAATAAGAGAAATTGCAAAAGATAAATCCTAAAACAGGAAAGATTACAACAGTTCTATAGACCTCAGGATTCTCAAAGTGTAAAGCAACAATATGCTTGGCAAGACGCCTGTCAGTTTGTTCATCAGCCTTGTCAAGAATTAGGTAAATCAAATCAAACCTGAGAAAAGAAATCACAAAATCAGAGAGTTGTTCTAGTTCAAGTTCATACTAACATAATCTTACAGGATCAGTATACAAGTAGTATCTTCTTACCTGGACAATAAGGTAGGAGGAAGGTGTATGTTGTCTATGACTGACAAGCGAGGATTGTAACGTGAGCCACTTGGATTTGCACAAGCCAATACAGAAGTCCTAGCATTAAGAGAGGCAATAATTCCCGCTTTTGCAATTGAAACAGTTTGTTGTTCCATCACCTAGGTGACAAAATATGCAAGAGTATGGTTGTGAAGAGATGAAAGATTAAAATGTCTGAATGCAATTTTCTCATTGAAAGTAAATTATACGTGTAAATGCTGTTTAGTGCCCATTTATTTAGCTTTTTTCTACTAAAGATAAGTCAAAACATATTATTGGAAAAAAAGGGAACCATGAATCCTTTTTCTTGAATAGTCAAAAGTCAAGAGAAAGAAATGAGTTCGACTATAAGTAACAAGCTGAAAATGCCCGTGTTGAATGCCCACACTGTCAGAATCATGCAGGTACAAGATAATTGTACAAATTGTCTAAGGCATTTACTTATAAATACATTAAGAAAAGGTACCATTGTGTTAGCAAAATGTCCACAAAAATTAACAGAAGGATAAATATGCAACCCACCTCATGCAACATGCTCCTAGCATTGTCAGACATTTTGTCAAATTCATCAATGCAGCAGATTCCTCTGTCACTCAGAACCAAGGCTCCACTCTCCAAAACCTAAAGTGTTTTTTGCAGATATCAAATTTTAAATAAGATCCCTTGATTTCAACAAGCAAGCTTTGTGAAAAGAAATAGAAAAATATCATAAAAAGATTATCTTACAGTTTCCCCTGTTTCAGGATCTTTCGCAACATAAGCAGTCAAGCCAACAGCAGAGCTCCCCCTTCCACTAGTGTAAATGCCACGAGGAGATAACTTGTGTATGTATTGGAGCAACTGGGATTTGCTCGTTCCAGGATCACCAACAAGAAGGATATTGATGTCACCACGGAAGCTAGCCCCAGATGGCAACTTCAAAGCACTCCCACCAAAAAGCTAAAATTTGATGCCAATTAAGTGAAGATTCAACGTTTATGTACTAGAGAGTGATAGTCTAACTTTATCTTTAATCTATAAACAAAAGAGTCAGAGATCACTAAGTCTGTCATATGGAACCTGGCAAAGAAGGCCTTTCTTCACATCATCCAGCTCCCAGATGTTTGGTGCCAAAGACCTGGTCAGTCGGTCATATATATCAGGCTGCTTTGACAGCTCCTTCAATTGTGCCACCTGCAATCCCAAACAAGGATGAGAAGAACATAAAAGATAGAATTAAAATATTTTGGAAGTGAAGGAAAAAGAATAGATTCAAATACCTTGTCTTCATACCCAAGCGGGGTGTCTTCTTCATTTCTACCTGAGCCATTTTCAACTTCCATGGGATCCTCTGCTTGCATTCTTGACTTGTCAGTCTTCTTTAAATGAAGACAGTCAATGTAAGTCTGCAATCAAATGAAAAATTATTAGGTTTGGACCCTAGCTATTGAGTGGATTCAAATTTAATGGAGGAAATGATGAATGCATGCCTTGAATAAAGATTTAACGGTTCTCTGTGTTGGTCCGACTCTGACACTCATAGCCCTGTAAATTCCAGTCACCTGTTCAAAGATATGAATTGATCAAGTAAGCATAAATATAAGAACCATCTTTGTGACAAAAGAATGTGAAATTATATGGTCTCACCTCAACTCTGTCACCGGGCTTTCCAGCATCCACCAGCTTGTCATGCATCAACAAACTCACAGTGTGCGGTGTCCCTCCCTCAGGGATATCATCTGGTGTCTCTTGGAGCCTCACAATTTGCTTATCAGCAAACCTAATTTTGTAGCAGGACCAGTTAATCATAGATTCAAAATAAGAGATCAACAATACACAGGCTGATTGTTGAAGCAATATCTTTAATTATGTTTTGATGTTCTTATTTCTTCTCTCAAGTTAGTTGGATAATCTATAGCTATATAACTTAGTAAATAGGCTAGTAATTAAGTTATATCAAACAACAAAAAAGTCAAGTCCCTGAATTTGTTTGTGTAAATATTTTTTCATGTTGAAGCAATATCTTTAATTACGTTTTGATGTTCTTATTTCTTCTCTCAAGTTTGAGACTGCTATAACTTTATTTCTCTTCTGAAAGCTTCTTTAAGATGTTTAAACCAATGGCTTTACTAAAACTTTAAAATTTTGATATTTTGGCATTAAACTTTTTATGCTAAATTTCAGCACGACCACAGTGAAATAGAAACAAGGACGTTCATGGAAATTTTATGAAAGCTTAAAACCAAAACAATATTAGTTATTCAAGGGTAAGCTGTGACTTCAATTGAACTTTCCATCCATAAGTAGAATTAGTTGGTGAAATTAGAAGGAAATATGGAAGTTGAAAAGTATAGTTTGGCAAAGAAGCCACTCAATCCAAACTGGTAGTGTAATGACTCAATCCCAACTAGGTAGATATCATCCACTCTAAGCCCAAAGGGACCCTCATGGCTTTACGTTCACAAGGCTAAGAGGAGTCCATACTTATATAGTCCCAATAACTTTTTCCTCTATCCAATGTGAAACATCACAATCACCCCCCATGTAGACACACCATCCTCATTGTATCTCATGGGATTGCGGAGCCAAACAAGTAGACACCCCTCATTAAGCCTAACAAACTCCCACACCGGGGTCAGGATCAATTATGATACCATTTGTAACCACCCGCTCCCAACCAAGTAAATATTATCTGCTTTAAACCTAAAGGGACCTTCACGGTTTTAAAACATGTCTACAAGGTTAAGAGGAGTTCATACTTATGCAATCCTAATAATTTTTTCCCTTATCTAGTGTGGGACATCATAGGTTGCTAGATACCACAAGTTGCTAGATACTAACTTTCTCTATTTCTAAATATTGAAGTCTAATGCTAAAGTATCTACAAGAGTGCAATTAATTCAATGTTGGATGTGTGTGCTATATAAGGACCTCAATGGAGACTGCATGAGAGAGGCAAAGAAAGGTGCCATTCTTTGATGTGGAAAGAAAACTTGAGGAGAATATGTACATTTGATGACTACAAACATTTTACATTAGTGACTGATGGAAACTTATGGAGATGGTAGGGAATGAGAGCTCAAGCAAATTTCAATTTAGTTATAATTTATGTTATAGTCCTAAAACTACTGCATGTTAACTCAATTATTTCGGCTTCAAGCTATACAAAATCTAACTTAAAGCAACTGATTACCTGCATCGGTTGTGAATCAGTGTCATGGAGTTCTTGGCAAGACACTCCGGCCTCCCGCAAGTTGTTGGTTCATTGATTCGCCCTGATAAAACTCAAGCATCAATAATCAGCTCCACTAATTAAAGCTTCCCAACAACCCAATTGTCAACAATGAAGAATAAAGTTGATCTAAAACAAACATATACCAACAGAAACCAATAGACTATAACAGCCTGATAATTACCTCGATCCACAACAATGGGGTCAGAGTAGTGTCTACATACAAGGCATCTAAATACTGCTTCCCTGATCTCAGGTATAATTGAACTACACCGAATAATCATCCCTTTCAATGACACCATCTTCTCAATATCTAATCAAAGAATACTCAAAATCAGCTGTCTTTCATACAATCCAATTATCCGAATGAGTAGAGGTTGATATCGAATGCAATCATAATAATTGAACTGCAAAGCAAGAAACTAACCAGATGGGTTGAGATTTCTCATCGATGTTGATGTCTTGAGATTAAAAATGCGAGCCTGGATATGCTTTTCAAACAGCGGATTGATTCTACTGACCATGTCCATCAAAACAATGTCAAATATCGCAAGAACCTCAAGTGGGTATCTAACCATCTTGGTGTAAAGGTCCGAGTCATAATCAAACACATCGTGGGCATCCACATCAAGTGATTCTCCCTCTATTTCAAGAACTCTGTGTATGGCTCTCATGTACTTTCCCTCGGTATGAGATGGGTGTTCACGAAAATGCCTTAAAAACCTAAGAATTGCAGCATTTACATCCTGCACGCTAATGTTCGTGCCCCACACGAACATCGGTGGAGCTTCATCCATGTCATCCCCTTCGCCTTCAGACGAAGGCGGTGCTTCATCAGTTGATGAAGGCGTGGCAATTGGAGTGGACACGGAAGCCCTTCTAGATCCCCTTCTCCGGCGTCCGCTAGAGGGTGTTGGGGTTGCCTCAGACGGAGTTGGCGTTGTCTCAGAGGCGGCGAATCGGGAGTGTGGATGTGGCGGAGTCGCAAATGCAGGAGAAGCGGACGGCCGCCGTCCTCTTCTCCGGCGAGTGCCATCGCCTGGGGACGAGAAACTGTTGCCGATCGGGCTCGAGTACGAGTCATCCGGAGAGGAAGGTCCTGTAAAGTTTGATGTAAAATTAGGGCCAAACGAGATAAATCCTCCATTTGGATGCTGAGAAAAAATCCACGAAAACTTAAGAAAATTCCGAATCTTACATTTTGCACGATTTGGGAAACAAGAAAACCAAAACCAATGAACCTAATGCCTCAACGCAACATTTTTGCTTTATCAAAACTAAAAGGCACACAAAACATAAGATTCAAAATTTTCGTTTCTTCTCCAAAGTTTCCCGTCAAACAAACAGAAAGAGAAATGGAGATAGAGAGACTCACCGCCATTGATGTTGGCCGGAGAAGAATCGGAAGCCATGAGAAGAAAGAATGGGCGAGAAGCTGGGATTGGGCGAGTGTGGAAGTAGTGAGGTTTGTCCACAAAGGGTTGAGGTGGGTTATTTTGGCGGGAACGGTTGAGCTTTCCCGCCAGAATATCTCGGCTACTGATGGGGCACCTTGGGGCTTTGTTTGAAATGGGCTGGGTCCAGAGGCGATGGGATGCGCTGGGTTCATGATAATTAGTCGGCCTTAGAAATTCAATTGGAGTTATTTCTGGGCCATCCAATCTTCCAGGCCGAGTCCTAGTCTGGATTGTCTGATTGACCCAACAACTTGCCTTCATTGCTTATTACAACCAGAGTTACATTCCTAAAAACTGTCTTCTATTGGAATAGAAAATAATTTTTAATTTTGCCAAATTTTTAATCTAAAACAGATGTTTGAGAATTCATTAAAGATATTTTTTTTCAAGGCAAATTTGAGGTGTTTTTGGGTTTTTTTTTTTTCCATATAAAGCACGCTGAAAAACAATTTAAAATATATATAATATTTTGGAAATTTTTATCGTGTTCATATATATACAATATGTATAGTGAATTAGTCTTTTTTTTAAATTAATATTTGAGTTTCTAAACAAAATTTTATTTCATAAAATATTTAAAAACTATATTTACCAAACAGACTCTAGGATCTAACACTATCCAAATTTTTATTTCATAGATTTTGTGATTTAAGTACTAATCTTCTACTCCAAAGTCCAAATGTATTAAAATTCACAGTTCACATTAGCCATTCATTTGGTTTATCTTTTTTTAAATATTTTTTAAACAAATATTTAATACATAAATATCCTTCATTTATAAAAAAATATTATTTTTATAAAACAGTGCCATTAAAAAATCTATAAAAATTAATTTTTTAAATTATATTGAAGATGTCACAAACTTACAAGTAGTGTAGGTCTATCTCTTTGAGGTATGAAAATTAAGTATATATAGATTTATGGTCCAAGAAGAACCCTCTTTTGATATCCACATTTGCAATTTTTTTTTTCTCTTTTACCAAACACCTCAGATTTTAAATTGTATCTTTAACTCAAAAAATAAATAATTCATATTTTGTGGATGATATAGGAGCAAATCCCAGCATATTTCCTGTGGGTTGAACTCAAATAGCAGCAGCATATGTGCTGGTGTGATGAGTGTATATATGAGTTTTGGTTACAAAAAACATGATCAGATAACACCTGTTATATCGTGAAGGAGTGTAGACAGTAGACACCCTCGAGTTGTTGAGAGTTCCAAGCCTAAATTCTTGAAATCCAAACGCGAGTTCCTTCTTCTTCATTTTTTTCTCAAGGGGCACAAATAATTGTGGTACAGTGACGATCATGATTCATGAGTCAGTGACAGCGACCAAAAAAAAAATGATATTATTTCAGTACTGTCTGCCATTGAGGATCCTGCTTACACTAATATCTCAGTTTCAACTATAATCAACACAAGGCCGTATCGATAATGGCCAACTTTATTTTAAAGCATCTGCAGGGAATGCTTTATTTAAACAAAACTGATAGCAAGGTTCCTTTTGCATTGGAGGACAACGATCAAGGATCAATGATCAAGAATTCTACCGTAATTTCATCTCTATATCTATAGAAAAATAATTTACCCATCTCAAGTTGAAGGCATAACTACTGTGGAAGGATCAAACTCCATTTCCTCCCATGTACTACAAACATCCATGATCAGTTCATAATATCAAATCTACAGCTGATCACCATATAATGCAACTCAACCCTTACATTTCATAGAAGCCATAAATAAAGTTAATTAGTCATCAATAGTAACCCAGCTGATATACATGTTCATATCTGTATGATATGTATTATATATGCTATAGACAAATGAATAATATGAGGTTCTATCGCAGCTGATCCATTCTTATGTATATATTTATCTGAAAATTAAGCTTAACTAACTAATCCTACAACAAATTTCAACGAAGACTGCATAAGGATAAGTGATTTTTTATCTGAATAATTAAGAAAACTGAACATTAATTTGTTGATCGATCTGTCCCATTTCTTTGTTAAGTGCTACTCCATTGAGCTATATATCGATTCAAATGCCAAATATGTCATAGGCTTTAGACTCATGTGGGAGGGGGGGTTCTTCTAGACACATTAGCCAAATCTGAATATATTATTTAGGGTTAAGAGATTCTTATATGATTCACAAAAATCCTCTAAACACTTCAGTGCTGGCTCACATTGTAACAATGGATGGTTAAACACATAACCACCATAGTGTTCTAGCTGGAAATTTAAAACAAATTACATGGGAAACAAGATATTATTAGCTAGAGAAAGAGACAAAAATTATTTAAAAAAAAAAAAAACAGTAGGGTTTTGATTTCATCTTTACACATGAGATAATTAAAAGTTCGCTTTGAAATTAAAAGCAGAAATTAATAATCAGCACACTGGTTCATGTATATATGGGATTTAATAACATTACTGAGATAGTGACAGACCTTTGTTTAATTTATCACCTAAGGAGTAAAGCTTTCTTTTTCCATATACCGTGAAGTCTTAAAAGGAATTAAACAGTGTCTTCTATCTTGTTATTAAATCTAAATGTGTTGATTAAGACTCTTATTGCTTTGTTAGTGCTTTTAATGTGGTGGTCCTAAAAGTGCTTAAACCTCATATGAAGGAAACACACATGTTATAGTAGCTTGTATAGTACACATATATAATACCAATGTTTTTTGTATCAAACCAAGCCTAGCAAATTAATACGCTTTTTCAGATATGTAGGCATATATATATAAAAGAGAGATTATTAATTTAGGAAAGACATTTGACAAATTTTGATCGAAAACAGTTTTTTTATAATTTGTTCTAAAAACAGGTTATGTTTTAGAAAGAATTTGAGATGTTTTCCATTGTCTTTCATGGAGTATTCAAAGTAACAATCAAAGCATTTTACATATAAGTGTAAAGTATACCTTTCACGAAGGATAAGCTAAGAAAGAACTATGTTTTTAGAATCATTATCGACGACGTTTCCAAACATGCCATAGATCTCTCAAATCTTTGTCATTATAATTTAGGTGATATACTGAAAAAATCCTGGAATCTTCATTTTTTCCAATCCAAGCAGGAGATAACATTGGTGTTTTGCATCTCATTTGTTCCATAGATAGCATTTATATAAGTTGGTGAGGTGTGCCAATGCAGGTCATACCTATATATGCCTATATATGCTCAGTATGTATACCTAACAATTAAATCAATTTACCCTAGCTGGATCAAGTGCGCCCCATCTCATATATCTTTTTGGCATCCAAATTGCTTGGAATGATTGCCATGAAAAGTGTTTATTCGATCTGTCCCTCCCATGGAGGTGGGTTTGGTTGTGAGTATAAATAAAAAAATAAAAAAAATGTCAGGCTGAAGCTCTAATTGTGAGTCAGAATCCACCCCCCAAGTATTTCTAAGGAAGTTTGATTGATTCTAGGCTTGGCTTTGTAGCTAGATGCATCTGCACTGAATAGAACCATTCTCTCGAAAAAAACCTCTTTATCATGGCTTTCTCTCTTCTTAAGTACAAAGGATATATTCCAAGAGTTGTGTCATTGAGAGCATCAAACCCCTTTTCCCTTTGGTTACTGTCATGAATGTCTCTTTAGCATAAAAGATTAAACTTCAAGGCTTATCAGATCCCCAAACAACAAGATGCCCACCTACTCTTTTCTTTCCCCTAACCATATAATATATATTCATCTAATGTCTCTAGGGGTACTTATATATCACCACTTCTCCTTTAATTTTCTGCAACTTCTCTACCTTCATTACCACACCTAGGTGTTTACACATATATATATACATATATGTATAATACAATATGTATACTATCATTTCAATCCATGAAACAAAAACCTATATATGATAATCAAGTGATAAAGAAAAAAGCAAATGAAAAAAAAAATAGAAACTTTTTGAACTAGGTTGATAGACTATACACATTGGGGACACTTTCTCCACCAGCTTCTTTACTTCACATGCATTTGCGGTTCAATCAAACAAAGGCAACAGCAGCTGTCCAGCAACAAACTATTTTTATTACTATTATTATTATTAATGTTTAACTTCTTTCCATAATATTAAAGTGTGTGCCTGCGGGGAAACAGTTATTAATCTGCACATTATGCCATGCATGCACCAAACAAAAAATAATTAACCTGAAAAATCATTGTCCCTCCTCCCATTTTTCGAGCCGGCAAAGCAGCTTATAAACGGGGAAAAAAATTAAAAACCCAGAAAGGAAAAAGCAGGAGAGAAAAACCAATACACAACAAGACAAACTGCACACAGAGGATGCTCACAATTCAAGAAAGCAAAATTATATAAATCAGTCTCCCTTGTTAATTTTCCATTCTTTTAATTCTTTCTAGTTTAGTGGACAATGGCAATATTAAATCTTATACTAGAGAGCAACATCAGTAATGCAGAAAGAGCGCGAGAGATTTTTTTCAAGACCTTCGATGTGGGATGACGTGCGTACCAGGCACAGGAGCAGTAGTAGTACTAGTACTGTTAATTGGGTACGAAGAAGAAGGATGGAGAAGTTCCATGGCAGCAGTGAAGGTACTAGCAACTATGGTTGGCTGCTGCAGTTGAGGAAATAAGCTCTCACCGCCACCGATGAACTGAATTTCTGGGCCTTCATCATAGAGAATACCCTTGAAAATATGGCCTCCAATGATCACAGCCGTCTGATATGCATACTGATCAACTGCATTGTCGATGGAGTTCACCCTAACACGGCGAAACATCGCCGGAGAACTCACTTCAGCCGGAAAATTCCTCGCCTCCGACCCTACAAAATTACACCCACATTAGAGAAAGCGCTAAACTAAACAAGAACAGAAAGAGAAGAGTAAATTAAACTTGGAACAAGGGTGGGCTGTCACAATGACCTAGAAACAGTGGAAAAAAGAAGAAGAAAGCTGCTAGGGTTGCTATACAAAATCCAATTCGCCTTACGCAAATGATACTCTCTTTATTCGTTTCTGTTTCTCTGTCTCATCGTCGATTAACTTTATGAGGATCTGTAATGGGTGCAACAGTAGTACCTGATGATGTAGGTCTAGGGTTGTGTCCTTGGAGGGGCTGTTGAGGAACAATAGTAGCGGGAAGGTGTTGTTGCCTCTGGCGCCTTCTATATACAGGAACCCAAGTGCTCTTGACATGGGTCTGGCACTGAAACCCTCGGCCTTTACAGCAGGTTCTGCATCTCATGTGAAGACAATCCTTCTTTGCTTGGTTTCCACAGTCTTGGCAGCTCAAGCTTCGTGATCCTCCTTGCCTCATCATCAGCATCATCGCAAAGCCTGCAGTTGGCCACTCATTTTATGTTCTCTTTCTTTTTTGTTTCCCTCCCCCAGTGCCAAAAAAAGCTCTGAGGAGTGCTTTCTTTATCTGGGTGTTGCTGTTTCTTTGTTGATTGTTTGTTACAGATTGATGTACACTACTTTCTTTCTCTCCCCCCACCCCCCTTTTTTTTTTTTTTTTGTGTTTTCCTTTTTTCTTTTTTGGCTTTCTTTTGAAGATTCAAAACTGATCACTTCCTAATCTGGTCTTCCTTCTTCTTTTGAGTATATAGCTTCATGCCTCGTGCTGAGGACTTGGGGGTTTTGCCAGCTTTTTCAGGCACCAACACACAACAACTGTAGCCATTTTTATAAACATTAAATGATACAAATATATATGTTATACAAATTTGTTTCAGAGGCAACTTTTTTAATATGCCTTTTGGACAAATTTAACGAGACATGATAAAAGAGAAAAAGAAATTACATTTATTTCTCAGACTGCACGAAAAGTCAAATCAGATTGAGAAACTAAAGTAATATATATAGAAAGCACCACCACATAATAATATCATCAATTTGAGTGTTGAAATGTGGAGAGAGGGTCCTCCTTTTATCTCTTCATTATTTTTGTTTTTTCTCGCCTGTAATCAATTGCTTTAATTGGGGTTGTGATATGTGGGTCATGTGAAGATATGAAGCGCCTGCATGCATCTCACCACTTGTACACAGGGATGAATATATATATATGGACACATGAATCTCATCATCTTAATGTTTTGGATTATTACTTGCAGCAAAAGGACCCCAACTCATGTTCCATCTCCAACCGGCAGTGGGGTCAGAGACCAACTGCTTTTGCATATTCGTCCTTCCCCAGGGTTGTGACACTTCTTCCTCTTAATGTGGGTAGGGTTATCATTGGGCTCTGCCTCTCCTCCATTTCCTTCACCCCATCTTCCACCCATTGATTTGTCCATTTCTCCAAAGACAAAGATGAGATGGGAATTACTTCAATGCAACAATGGGTATTGATTTGATTGAAGGCTTGTTCAAGGCACTTGGGAGTGCTTCTTTTTACTTGTAGTATTTTACTATTTTTATTATTAATATTTCTATTATAAATATATTTAAAAAGAATCGTTTAACTGTTGTTGATACATTTTCTACATTTTTATTTTTAAAAGTAGAAAATAATAGTAACTTTTATATATAAAAAATATGCACTTTATATTTTTAAAATCATTTTTTAGAATTTTAAATTTTAATATTAAAAACTTTTTAACAACTCAAATTTTTTTAAAAGGTAAATCATTATCCATTTTAGATAAATTTTTAAGAATTCTTATATTTTTTTTAAAGGAATTACCATTATTTTTAATTTAAAAATAAATAAAAACACATAGAAATATCTCCAATTGACACCTTAATATTTTAGAAATAAACCAAAAAAAATGTTTTGATAGCATTTTTTAAAATGTATTATATAACAAGAAAAATCTCTTTATTTATTTATTTATTATATTATTATTCGTCAAAAAAAATGTTGGCTAGCATTAGAAAACGTTTCAATGGTTTGCTAATACAGACCATGTTTTCAAGTACGGAGTCATGGACACTTAAAATATGGATGTTCGAAGAGCTTATATAAAGCGAATGAAAAGTTAAAACGAAGATAAGGAAATGGGGGCATGGGAAAATGCGCACTACTAATGTGGAGGAGTGGGGCTATGGATTGAGCTCTGATGGACCTACGTTTGCTAGCTTGGTTCCAGACATATTGGGGTTGGGCTTTATTCCAGCGCCACATCTGAGTTAATCTTGGTCAAAGTTTCCGTCTTAAAAGGTTGATTCCATTTCAAGCCTCAAGTAGAAGACTGAATTGAGCATGGAAACTGAGTTTAAGACCATGCCCTCAGGGCCTTGGTCACTGATCAAAATGATGAGTCTTACTATACTCGGATTTATCGAGACAACTATGAACAAGGTAAGAATCCTGATTTATCGTTTGAAATGACAGTGGGAAAAAAACAAAAAGCAAATAAAACCTTGCCAGTACTCGGACTTGGCGCAGCATTTCAAGCTAAAAAAGTTCATTGCATGTAGAAGACTTCGGCTGACTAGAAGCGACTGATTTAATAGTGAAACATTCCTCAAGTTTTGTCCGTTTATGCTGATGGGGCTGGCCTTCTTCTGTGCTTTTCTCTTCAGTACAGTTTAGATATCAACTTTAATCACTTCAAAATGGATGAACCTGTTTGGACGCAGAGAAACTCTCAGAAATCAGACTAATACTGCAGACACAAGGTTGTTGACATTACTTAGAGTTGAAAATGGTTGAAAGGTGGAGATGAGAGGCTAGGGGGTGGGTCTGAAAATGACTTTGTTGCAAAGCTGGTGGTGGTGGAAATGGCACATTGGGTTGATGTTGCTGTGATGATGACTATGGTGGAGCTTGTGGTGGCTGTGGCAGTGGCAAGTGGCGACATGTCGGTGGTGGTAGTAATGGTAATTTGGTGGTATTGGTGGAGGTAAAAACGGCAATTTCTTTATTTTAGTAAATACATTTCGCTCAAACTGTAAAAGGAGGGTGCGAGGAGGGAAGGCCACGGAGATGCTGCTGCTGTTTACAAGGAGGAAGAGTAAACTAACAAGACTGAAAGATTGCTAGTACATTTATCCCTCTACAGTATGTTAAAGAAATTAAAGCATATATCAATTTTGGTCAGAGGAATGGTGAAGACAATGAAGGAAGTCCTAAACTTTCATAATTCATGCCGCCAATCCTGCCAGAAGTATGGAATATAAACAGCATACAACCAATTTTTTTTTGGGTGGGGGGGAGATGGGATTGTAAAGGAAAACTAGAGAAATTTGTTAACCCAAGAAGAGCAAAACCACACAAACCCATAGCAAATAAGGTTCATATAGATATTTAGTGGAGGTAACATTGTGGAAATGCATCGTTTTTATATATATATTTGAGCAAACTTTTGTACCTTTATGGGCTCAACTCTGAAGAACCTGGACAATTTCCTCTGCTCTTGATTGGATACCTTTTAGATACTCGGTAAGAACGCGCTGCTGGTAAGAACCTCCTTCCTGAGAAGAAGAACATCAGGAAAAATGCAACATTTTGAAGCTGAAACTGCTATAACCTGAATCCGAGACATGCTTACTGTTCGTATCAAATTTCGTTCAATTCGTTTCTTAATGACAGCATAAAATTCCTCAGGTGAAACGTCCCCTTTACCAACTGTCATACCATTTATCAACAACTTATTCCATTCTTCCTCAGGAGCTGCAGCCATGAAAAAGTATTTCAGTTGTTTGTACTCTGAGATTTTGGTTTGTCCTTTCCCTCTGCCCCCAACACAACCAAAATAATGAAACTAGTGACAATAATAGCAATAACAACAACAAAATTAAAACAGAAATAGTAAGGGAATTGAATTACACAATATCCACTAGAAGGGAAGAACATTGTATACCAAAGAAAACAAATGCGACAAGTTTCTTCAGAACTAGTTAACTACTAGTATGGAAAACTTTCATTGATTGCAATATAGTGAGTGGACTTTAGGTACCTTTTATAACAGTCTCAAGAAAATACTCAGCCTTTAAAATCTCATCCCCTGCACCAGAAACACAATTTATGACTAGCTGGATGATGTCTTGGAGAGTAGAGATCAAATTTCTTGGTGTAAGCAAAAAAGATATAGATAAGAGATAAAGCAAGCACCAAGTATTGCAGTAAAACCAATATAAATATGAAATAGAAGTAAAACAGAGTCCGAGAGAGAGAGAGAGAGAGAGAGAGAGAGAGAGAGAGAGAGAAAGAGAGAGTCTGAAGATGAAATTTACATACACACACACACACATATATATATAAGTAATTCAATAGTTGTTGCGACATATGTTACCAAAATGAGGGAAGAAAAAATATGACTAGTATTTATGAACAACTGAAGTAAAACTGAAACAAAAGAGACCAACCTTAACTCTATTAAGGCTGGGGCCAATTTGCCAACTTGCACAAGAACTTTTTTCCTCACAAAAAAATTGCTACAAAAATCTATATAACCATCAATATTTGCATATAAAGTCTATACCCTTGAAGCAAACCAAATTATCAATAACTTACTTCTATCTGCAGTTGATTTCAGTAATACCTCATAAAATAAAATCCTGGCATTTCCCAAAGACAGAGACAACCTCTAAAATCACAAACCACTACAGGAGTCCACATAGATCCTTTTTTTCACTTCAAATGTATCATGAAGTCTGGTTTATACATATTCTCCCAACAGATGAGAGGAAGTTCAAAAACTTCAAAAAATGTGGAGGTTAGACACTTCAAGGCTTAAATGTGCCACAACAAATCTAGTTCCCATAATTGCTTTTAATATCATCAAGCCTGGTTCAAGTGGTAAAGGGTTGGGAGGGTTTGTAGGAGGCTCCATGTTTAAGTCCCAATGAGAATAAAAGTTTACCTATAAAAAAAAAAAATTTCTTGTGATAAAGATTGGACACACCATCGACCACACAGATGGCACTAAAAGGAGAAGAAAGGGAGTATCAACTCAAATACCTCCTCTTCTACTTCATGTCACACACATCTCTTCTCCAATATCAAAACTGTACCTTAGATCTCTTCTCAGATCACAGAAAAATAACCATGTCTTAATCAGCTTAACATCAGTTTCTTTACTAGTCACCCTCACTTTGCCACGTTACCCAAAAGAAAAAAAAATTAATTTGCATGCATACTACAATGAATGGCATGTTGCATGTGTATTAAGCAAGGTGATGATGCCACTTTGTTTCACCAAGCATTTGACAAAACTTGACCCAGAATCTAAACAACAGACATGTGAAGCATAAAAATCTTGAGATATATCCATTCAACTCCCTGGGACAAAGCATGAAACTGTTTTTCTAAGGAAACTAGTAATTTATTACTAGATCAGTGAAACCAAAGTAGTTCAAGGTAATCTTTTTGTGTGTCTGTTCACGTGTCATTTCCCTATTTTGGATGCTGGTGATCTAAAAAAGGCCCAAGAGGGGTACAAAAGCAAAAGGAACAATCAAACCAAAAAACAACAAACATAAGATGTAAAAGTTTCAAATAAACTCATTAATAGCACTGGCATCTGAAGGGTCTTTTTGGGTCCCTGGTAGGAGATGACTTCCACATAGGAAGAGGAAGCATTCCCAATCTCCGACAACTTTTAGCAGATATTTCCTCATCATTGAAGGGTGAACTTCCATTTGTGACTTAGTATAAAAACCTCCAAATCACAATTGACAATTACCTTTTTCAGATGCCATCAAATCTTTTATCTTTTCTCAACAGGGATTTACACATAGTTTCTGCACATTCTAAAGTCTTCCCTTTTGTAAATTATAAATTAGAAAAACAAATCATGAGGTATAAACTCTTGATTTTTTCATCAGAATAAACTTTTTGATTCAAACAGTTCCAAGTTTAGGCTAGTTATAGAACTTTACTAAACCATTAACTTTTGAAGACAAGATCAGAGCATTCGACAGAAATTCCAAGTAATAGCCATGTGACATATAAAGCCAAACAAGCTTATCTTCATGCTAGCATGATCTGCATGCAAAACCAAGAGTACATATATAACACATTGTTGGTGGGCTATCCACAGTTTATCAGAGAATGAATGACAAAGATCTTGTGAGAACTTCCATATCTAACAAAATCTTAGTGATACAACATGATAATTCAGTATAATAATAATACCTTTCTTTGCATAACTACGTTTAGAGAGAACTCTAGAAGCATAAAGTTGCAAAACCTTTTGCAGCATAGCCTCAAGCCCTGGCTTATCTCCATCTTCTTTTGCCTGTAATGACTAAGATGAACTCAGTAACAAAATCATACATAGATTCTCTAGGTATTCAGTGTTTAGGCAGTGGTCTTGGTAGTCTTCCTCCATATTGCAAAATGAAAACTCAACACAACTTAACAAAGCCATAATTACAACTACATGGGATCATCAACTGAAAAAACAACCAACTTCACAATTTTCTGGAGTTGTCCAGGTATCAGATAAATATTATGCTGTTCAGGAGTAACACCCAAACCATGAAACTTGTCAAGTCATGCCATGTGACCTTACCTATATAGCTTGGAGTATTTAAGATTGTCATATACAGCTAGACCACCACACTTATATTAATGTCATTGAGAAAGCGCTTTTATGTAGAATTAACCATTATTGAATTTTAAATGCCAGTGAGAATTGTCTTTGTATAAATAAAAACATAACACAACGTAGCATGACAGTTATTCTAGTACAATAATCTCATGTTAACAACATAAGAAAAACCAGGCAGTTTAAATTAAGATCAATAGCAAAGGACCCACTTGCCGTAGTTGTGCACTAACTTCTGCAAGGAAACCTTCGTCAAGCTGCCCTTCTTGCTCCCTTTGGATTATTTCCTGATTACAAGGAGAAAAATGCATAAAGTGGGAAGGGAGAGGAACAGATGTAACAATTTCTCTCTGGCATTCCAGACCAAAAAAAAAAATATCAACAACTTCCAAGCAAATCTGTTGTTAGCACCTGCACACCTAAGTCACCTTGGAAAACTTGCTAAATCACCATAACAGCTTTGTTAAGAGAAAGAAGGAATCTGAAGGGCAACAACTCTAGTCACAACAACCTTTTTTGTCACTTTTGTATTTCCATGCAAGATTAGGTGGCATCAAATCTGATACCCTTATATTGGTCAACAAGGTCAAGAAATCTATTAAATAATCAAGATATATGAAATTGCATGTCAAGACAAGTTTGCAATGCACAGAAAACATCTATTAGTGATGGACAATGAGAAGAGGTGGATAAAGAATAATCTTATCTGCATATACAAAGAGAATAAGCTAAGGGGGCACATGGAAATAATATACATGTATAAGACATCTCTAACAGGGACAGATATTCAACAGGAAAATGCAAAATAGTTCAACCAAGTTAAGAGAAAAGAGTTACTTTCTCCATTAGACTAAGAGCTTCAGGATCCCTAGGAGGCCATGAAATCTCTTCCTCTTCATCAACCACAGGCCTTAAAATTTCCTTCAAAACATCAGTAGCTGACTCTATTTTTTGCTGCAGATAACAAAAGAAATAACAATTCAAATATATATTAAGGAAATGAAATAAAGAAAAAGGAAAAAGAAATACCAATGTAGTTCTCAGGAATTACTTAAATTTCATTTTTGCCTGTGTGTGCGAGAGAGAGAGAGAGAGAGAGAGAGAGAGAGAGAGAGAGAACAGCACCTTGGTCTTATGGACAAGGCGATCCACTATGCTCATTACAGATAAAGCCAATTCCTCATAATCTTTCTGCACGCACATTAATAACAGACCAAGACATTTGTAAACAAAAGAGGAGCAAGAAGAAGATTAACCTTGTTAAAATCATTGAAAAAGGTAAAATCAACCAAGTCAAAAACCATGCTTTATCATCCTCAGATTTGCAGGTATCAGTTCTCGCTGCAAGTCGTATCCAAAAGCTCTCATTGAAAGCAAGGACATTTTCAACCACAAGCTTCTGAAGCTGTTTACAAAAAAAAAAAAAAAAAAAAAAAAAAACCATAATTTCCAATTGGCTTTGGTGAAAATAATGCCAAAACAAACAGCGCAGAACTGCTTACTTCATTTGCATTTGCTTCTCGCAGCATATCTATCAGCCTATCCACTTCAACAGTCTTTTGGAACAATTTTTCAGCATCTTGATTGACTGCACATATCAAAGTTCTCCTGTTTATTAAATCCAAGCACATTATTTTACTATAAACAGCTCCATCAATCAGATAAAACAAATAACAGACCATATCAATAAAAAGAGGCATTTTAATATAGTTAAACATGAATGAGTCATGTCATAAGGCATTTATGGGTTTATTCTAGTTATCTTCCTGATAATTCCAGCCAACAAAATCAGGAAGAGAGAGAGAGAGAGAAGAAAAACCAAAAGACAGGTGAAAGCAGTTAGTCTAATTAGCCAGGTGAGAACTAGTGAACATGGAAAAATAAAATAATAATAATAATAAATAAAAATAGAGTGTCTATGAATAGATGAGCAGAGGGGGAATCAAAGGGCACACAAATTAGCCTATACTTCACCTCATTGATTGACATCTCAAATCCAACCTAAGAGTATCCTCAGCTTCTAACCACTACTTGTTCTTAATTTTTAAGTGGCCTGAGTAACATGATAGAGGAAGCGTGCCAATGCCAACCCCAAATATGGAATTGCATTGGTAGCACAGCCAACATTGACATACAAACTAAGGAGACAATGATAAGGTGAGAGAGGAAAGCCACCCATTCAAAGAAGGCAATGAGTGTTGGCCAGTGGCAAAACTACAAATTATTTCTGACTGAACTCAGTCATTACAAAAGGATATACCAATGATATGGTAACCCTATAAATCTTTTAAATGACATGCATTTTTCACCTCTCTCAGATGATTTATGAAAAATTTTAAGATGCCTTACTCGGAATCATCAAGGTAAAACAACCCACATGCGTAGCTAAGTATATGCAGAAAAAGAGTATGAGATGCCATGAATGCTATAATAAGAAAACAAAAATTGTTGGTATAACAAAGTTGAACCAAAGAACTGATACCTCTTATTATATCCCATTAAAGCAGATGAAGAAAATGCCTTGAGCTTTTCCATCCCAATGGTCCATCTTGGAAGCAATGAACTCTACATTACAAAGAGCAATGCAACCTTGAAATTAAAATAAAGGGATCTTTCACCTAACAATCTTACATTTTATACTGTCTTGGTTTCAAACTGTGAAAATGATTGGATTCAAAAATGTTAATTGTCTCCTCAGGAACCCAACTAACATAAAGGAATTAAAATATTGCAAACTTAAAAACAAAAACTTCATTCAGCTACACTTAATCAACTTTTTGTCTTATTTAAATAGAAAATATGAAAAACTCGAATTTTCTTTTTTGCTTTTCTTCCCCATTTTCTCAGCAACCAAGGGAAGGAAAGGGTTTAAACCCTGAAATTACAAATCCAAAAAACAAAAACTTCATTCAACTAAACTTAATACAATTTTTTGCATTACTTGCATTGCAAATTACAATGAAAAATAAATAAAGCAACCTAAAATCCATTCTTTATTATTTTCCTGAATTTTTTCCGGTATGAAACGATTAAAAGCAGGAAATTCGAAATCCAAAAAATAAAATCGTCATTCAACTAAACCTAATACAACTGTTTTGCCTTACTCCAACTACACATTTTAAAAAAATAAAAAATAAAACAAAAAAATCGTCCGAAATTGTTATTTATCTGCAGTTTCCAAGCAACCAAAAGGAAGGAAATAATTGAAAGCATCAAAATCTCAATTAGAGTTTGAGCGAAGCATAAGAATTTGGAATAAATAAAGTAAAAAAGAAAAATACCCGAAAATGGAGAGAACTGGAAGAACTGTACGTGGGAACCGGAGAAAGCGAAATGGCGAAGTGTGTGGCCATTTTGGGAGGTTGGGCTATGGCGGGAGAGGCCACAAATCATCTGCTTTAACCAGATATTCACGGCATGGGCCCCACTCTCAAAGCCCATCTTTTCGGATAATAGGCCCAATGAGGGTTTGGGCTCACCCTGGGCCTTCCCATTGAGAATGAATATTGACTCGAAGACACCGGCATATGTTTGAAATGCAGTCTTGGATGGGAGTTTGACCATTCTTAAAGAAAATCAATTAGTATCTGGTGAGGGTAAATTAAGCTTTTTATGACATTTAATATCATTATCATCAAACTCATCCGAGCTTAAGAACGACATTATCACCTAATATGCAGGTTCAATTACACTACCAAAAAACACTTTTTGACACCTACTAAAAAATACATGTACAACACGGGTCTCATTACTTTATATTTAAGTATCATTATTTTATATCTCATGATTTTATTACTTCATATATTGATCTCATTTGTTTATACTTCAACTTCTTATTTCTATATTATCATTTCACGATTCGAATTTTATCACACACTTTGAACAATCCAAATTTGAAGCATGTTAAGTGTTGATTCGATACCTTATATTTTTCCTCTAAATTGCTAAAACAAAGATTCAAATGGAAAATTCAAACTAAATTACTTACTAAAAATAACAATATGAATCAAAAGTTCACTTTTCATGAAAACCATAACCTTATTCTTATTAGGATTTTAATGTTTCTCTTTTTATATGATATTCTAATTTACCTTTAAACAATTTAAATTTTTTTTTTTTTATCTTGTAAGGTATTAAATGATGTATTAGTGGTTATTAGTGGTTATCAACGAAGATGGTATTTGATAAATTAACTTAATAACTTAATTTAAGTGATTTGATGGATTAAGTATGTTGCTTATTTATGGAAATAACTTAATATTATGAAACTTAGGTATTAAGCTAAAATAGTTAGTTTATTCATAATCTTAAATCATTTTTATCTTATTTGCTTATACTAATGAGAGTATATTTTAGAATTACGATTTTACGTCTATGACTTATTTTTTATAATAAGTATTTTATTATTATTTTTATTTATTTACAATGCTTTAAATATGAATATCTTATATAGAAATTTGTTACTTAAAATAAACATAAATATTAGTTAAAATTAACGAGTGTAGATGTCTCAGTTTGATGATTTAGAATAAATTTTAAATTAATTTTATTAAACAAGTAAAGTAAATAACTAATAAGATTTAAGTTAACTTTAAATTAATTTAACTTAAAATCAATTTAAACGGTTAATTAATAAGTACTATATTTTACCAAACACTCACTAACTCAAATTAAAGTAAAAAAGCTTTTAATTGCTTAAAATCGAAGGCTTTTGAGGGTGAAAAAAAATGTTCTTTTTAATATTTTGCTCCATTACTCTTTTGATAAACCTAGCAGTATATGATATAAATATTATAAAATTAAGAATTTATATAGCTAAAAACTAGGGTGACAATTTGAACAAATTGATCTAATTCAATCCAGAACTATTCCCAAGTTGGCGAGGATTTGGATAAGTACTTAGTACTTAAGTTCAATTGGGGTTTATTTTTCGGAATTCAAAACTTAATTCTAGATTTGGGCAAAATGTGTTCGAAAAAATTTCCAATTATGGACCTACATATTAACATTAATTGTACATGCATGCTATCTATTATTAGCATATTAAAAGTTATCAATTATTTGTTAGGCCTTTAAGGCGTGTCTTAAGGGGTATGGGTTTGCAAGACCACCTATAAATATATTTCACTTTATTTTATTTATTTATTTATAATAAGTTAATAAATAAAATAAAATATAGTACAGGTATAAATAGAATTATAGTCCAGAGTCTAAATAAGAAGAATTGTTATTTTACTCACATTCCATCGTTGAGTGAAGTCCAAGTTCTTTGTGGTACATTGTTTACTCGAACCTCACTTTTGTACCCTAATGAATAAGTGTGTCTTCCTAATTTTTTCTTGATGATTTAGCATGAGATTTTGGCACGATGGATTCAAATTTTGGTATAATTTTCTAACAAAATGAACCTAACCCAAACCCAATTTAAAATTTTATAATGTTTATAATTTATATTATCATACAAAAATATTTTGTTTATATTATTTTAAATAATATTTTATTATTATATCAAAGTAATGTGTTATTTATTATTTATTTATATAAATGTATGATAGATAAAGTTTGAATAAATAATTTTTTTTTTTAACAAAAAGCCAATCCAATTCCAAATTGATCCATACAACTTAACATCTCATCAAACTCAAGCTAGTCTAACTTGAACTTAACCCCATCCTTAAAAAATGAGAATAAATTGGGTTCAAATCAAGCATCTTCGATTAGAGATCTAATTAAACAACGGTTTAGAATGAATGTTTATTGATTTGATTTAATTTAGACTAGGGTTGGGTATAAAACCAACTTGAAGGGCACAAGTTCAAATTAAAACTCACTTAAACCTATGAATATGACAAATCGTAATTCTATTAATCTATTAATTAGCTTTTAATTTCCAAGTCAATTAGACTATTATGAAATGCAAAATTGCCAATTTCATTAATGATAATTGTGATTGGTGATGACGATTCATATGGGATGTCGATGTCAACTCTATCCCTATCCCATTCTAACATGTTCCTCACATCCGACCTACCTAATTATATGAAAATTTCAATAACAAATAAAAATAAAATATTCAACAAATATTGTTATAAACCCATCTCTTATTATGATAAAGTTCGCATTTTTAATACTTCAAAATTAAAGTTAAAGTTTTTAAAACTGGTATTATAAGAATTTTATTAAATTTAAAATAACTTCTATGAACATAAATAAAGTTTTTGTAAGTAGAAAAATGAAAAAACCAAAAAGCAACTATAGCTTAAACTCAATAAATGTTTTCCCTCCTTTATTCAAAGAATAAAGAATTTAAAAATGGTTCATTATATTTCATTTTCTTTGCCCATGTTTTGTTTCTTTTCCTCCTACTCTCGGCATAATGCAAACAAAAGATTTTATCATAGTACTTCTTTTGATGATTAATTCAAAACTTAATTTATAAAGGTTAATATTAAATGAGTTTATAATTTCGATGAAATAAGATTTTATTTTATGTTAGGTTACCAATTAACTTAAAAATTTTAATTATTAAGTAGAGGTGACTCGACAATATATATCAGATTAATTTAGATCAGACTCAAGAATGTAAGGATGAAAAATACTTATTAAAGAATTAAAAAAAAAAAGTAAAGTCTTGTACATGGAACATCTTCAAATGCTAAAAATTAATATTTAAATATCAAACATAACTTTTAAAAAGTATTTGAATAAAATTCTCAACTATGAATCCTACACTTTTTAACATGATTTATCTAAACAAGATGTAAGACTCGTGCTCATGAAAATCAAATGTTTATTTAATTAAATTTTTAAAAAATATCATAATTATTATTATGTTCAATAAAAAAAAACACATTATATATAAATATAGTGTAAAATTATGGAAGTCAATAATATATTTTTTATACCATATCGAAAATATGCTTTCAACACGTGTATCTCAGTCCACGTAGATCTTTTATATATATATATAAAGTTTTTTTATTTTGTATCTCATGTATAGAGTCTCATTGAGTCTATTATTGTTGTAGTTGGCATATGATCCCAATACTTTATATCTTAACTCTTATTATTTTGCACCTCAATTCCATATCCTTTGAAAAGGTCGGATTTTGTTATGCTTATGAATAGTCTGCGTCACCGAATTAATGCAATAGATTTTTCGATGAATGTATAAATTTTTAGAAGATGAGCTGTCACTTTAGAGTGATTTAAGGAGGAATGATTCATGGTACACCACAAAAAATCGGAAGGAAGTGGTGCACCACCTTTACGGCATCAAAATGTTGACCCAAATTATCTCATCCATGTGAAACGCATTGCACCTCTGCAATTACTTGAAATGCATTTCTCGTTTCCTATCCACTTTTCCTCTGGTATTCAATCCAGGATTCGGTGAGGATCGTTCATATCTTCGTATCAAAAAGTGTCATTTGTCATATAGTGTGCTATTTTATTTAATAGCTTATTTTATAATTTTATAGCATGAGAAATTGGATAATTGAATGACTCCCAAGCACTTGATTTTTAGTACAATTTTTTTTATTAAAGGTCAAAAATGCAGGCTATAAAATACGGGAATGACCTGCACCAAAGGTAATAAACCCCTTTTGGGATCGCCCACAGATTTGAAAAACCTTGAGGATCAAGCAATTTTCTCTCAAAACACTCCAAAAACAGTTCTCAAATTATTGCAAGGACGTTGAGAAAATGAAGCTCTTTTGCCATGAAAAGTAACCCAAAAAAAAAAAAAAAAAAAAAAACGTGCCATCCCCTCAATCAAGATCTTGAAAAAGTATCATTCTTTAGTATGTCCTAATATTTTATATTGAATTGGCAATACATCATGTTGAAAATAGAATATATATATCTTAATTTCGTTTTTTTTTTTTATGAGAACTCTAATTTAAGGCTCATTTTGGAGTAATCCCAATTAAAGTACTTTTAGTTTATAACATATTCATTATAAACGTTCTTTTTTTTTAAACAATCACTAGCTGTCTAGATATTAAAAAAAATGCATCTTTTATAATGTGTTGTATAACGAAAAAAAATAAAGATTTTTAGAAAAATCGGTAACTAAATGGTTATCCAAGACTTACTTTTAATGATTCTCCTAGTTTCAAAAGTAATTTTGAAAAAATTGTCAAATATTTAGGTATTATTTAATAATTGTTTTTTAAAATAGTTTTTAAAAATAGTTTTTAAGAACAGTTTTTAAAAATTATTTTATAATATTTTGTACAATAAAAGTTTGTTTAGGAACTTAAAATATTTTTAATCTATTTTTAATACCTTTAAATATATTTTAAAAATAATTTTATATCCAAAACTTTATTTTTAATCATTATACATATTTGTACAATTATTTTTTTAAATAGCTCTCAAAAACACAAATAAAAATAACTAAAAGATATTATCTCAAAACATTCTATTTTTTGTTTATTAAACATGTTTTATATTTTTTTTATTCAAAAAAACAGAAAATCATTCCTAAAAACAGTTCCCCAACAAAGCTTTAATCTTTGTCGTAAGATTCTTCCAAGTATTAGGAAGTATTTCTATTTTTTCTCGAAGTTGCTATAAAAAAAATTATTTACTAAATTTTTTTAAATCAAATTTAAAAATATAAAAAAGTAATTTGCAATGATTTTTTTTTTTGAAAAAAAAAAAATCTCTTTTATATAGTGCATATCATAAAAAACACTACCTAAATACCTTTTCATTTATATTCAAGCATTAAATGATTTTTTCATAAAAGTACTTTTAATTGAGATACTATTAAAAGAAAGTGTTACTAGCTAAAGATGCTTTAATAATAAAAGTCATACAAACTAAGTCTTGGGATTTGCTATAATTCTATTTTACACTTTCTCAAATCTTGCTTAGAATTATAAAAAATACAATGTTTTGTATACATAAACTAGTAGTTAATAAAAAAGAATATAAATCACCAAATCGACATCTAAATAGTAACTTTCAACTATTTAAATTGCATGATGAAATATGAATTATTAAATGAAACTACAAATATTTAAGATCATGATATAAATAAATAAGATTAAAATAAAAAAAATGAAATGAAAATACAAAATAATGAACTACACATCCTTGGTTAGACCCAATTGTTTATTAGACATGGGGAGTGGGGATTCAATATTTTTGACCAAAGTGGCTTTCATCAACCCCAAAAAGCTCATAAATTAGACAATGTGTAGCACAATAATCAATAATTGAGCATATATAATAAGAAAATGGTGGTTCTTACGTGAGAGCTGACGCCTGTGATGCTTCAACTACTAAATAATTGAAAAAGGTTTGATTTTAAACCCGGGTTTATAGGCTTTCCAGCATGGATAAAGCTCATTTTTGTTGCTTTGTGCCCTTGGAAAGAGGCCAATGATTCCCCCACAAACCTCAAATTTTTGGATTCCTCACATGGGAAACACAACTTTCTCCAAGAACCCTAATTTTATTAATAGTATTAGTCCTTTGGACTTTTACCAAATGCTTTGTGGCTAGTTGTAAGGTGTTCGTACTAATGGAATTAAGTCAATGCAGCTAAGAATAGGGTTTGTTCTTCACTTCTCTTTGAGTTAAATTCTAAAGTGGGGGAAGTCGCTTCCAATTTGCCATTTGCCATTTGCCATTTTGCCTTTTGGCCAACCTAAGTTAAAAAGGCAATTTTTGGAGACTTCATGCATTCATTTTCAACTCATCTTTTGATGCCCTGTCTAGTTCATTGAATTAAGCATTCTTTGTCCTATAAAGGTATGCAAATAAAATGTAGAGGGAGGTTTCTAGCCTCCTTTTTTAGACTTTATTTGGGTAGAAATACATTCTCAATCAACTCATTATGGTGGTAGAACCGTGGGGACCTTCTCCCACCTATCTACTCATGCATCTTCACGTGTCTGTCCACATGACATCGTCCTAATTGGACCACATATCACTCCTTTCATTACCGTTCGAACAACCTTCAAGGCATCTGAAAACATACTATTCGGATCATTTATGCCACTGAGCAGATCATACTTCCCTAATAGCACCAAATCCTCTCGGGTATGTAAGGATTTGGTTGTCTAACACTGAAATGATTGATGGGACTCTTCTCATCGTTACATCTACATCAATAGATTGTCACGTCCAATCCCATACTTTCAAAAAGTTGAAGGGACAACAAGCTGTATTATGACGCGTCGTTTGACACAGTCCTCAATCGCCTTGTAGTTGTGATAATTGTCATGTCACTACTGTGTAATTATCACTACAAGGACTAGCTCAATACTACTGTGCCCTCCCCTCTTTGAGCACTATAAAAACCCTACTGAAACATAATAAAAGGGGGGCAACACTGTGAATTCTCTCACCTACTCTCTCTTTCTAAGGGTTCCTATTCATTTCAAAGTTTGACTTGGGTTTCGAAAGGTGTGTTCGGACAACCGGTCCAGACATTTTCTTAAAGGGAAGCAAAAGACCTAGTTTCTTTACAACACATGCTAAGAATTATAATAAAGTAGTTTATAGGTATCTTCTTGACAATCTTAATTTTACTGAAGATAATGAAAACTTGTACTCCCACCCATCCATGAATTAAGAAGACTCTTCTCACGTAAAACCATGAATTTTGGGTGATTTTTATCACTCAAACTCTATTATTATTATATCAAAATTATATTTTAAAAAATTATGAATTTTAATTTAGTTTCATTTTTCAACTAAAATAAAAATAAAATATCATTTTACTCAAGAATTTAGATGGAGAGTAACATGTTTGATTGATACTTTTAGTCAAACCTTCTCACGTTAAACACCATAAGATGAAATGGGCCCATGTGATTATCCAATTTATTGGGACTCAAGATTCACGTTGCAAAGAGGCTTCACCTCATATATCTTGAAAATAAAATTTAAAAAAAAAAAAAAAAAACTTAATTCAAGTCCCACATCCATTATGCATTTAACTTTAAAATGTGGCCACAGTGCAGCAAAACTTCATTTCAAACCGCTTTAACCGATCGAAAGTGGTGTGATGCTTCCTTATTCAAATTAAATGTGAAAAGACTTATGGCCCCTATTATCTACCCACCAAAAGGTCGGCGTTGGATTGATCTTGACGTTTTCAAAATCCACTCCTCGTTTACAAGTTATTGAGCATCCATCGTTAATAACCCTTTTATAATAATTTTTAAAATCACCTCCAACATTTTTAATATTTGAAAAATCTTTAACATTCAAATATTAAAAAAATTATAAATATTTTTTAAAATTACTATCAAATATATTCTTAAATAAAATAATTAAAAAATATTAATATAAGATCATAAATATATAATTTATACAAATATAAAATAAAATTTTACTATTCAGTTTCAACAATATTTTAACAACTATGCATATTTTAAACTTCTACTATCTTAAAAATTATTGCATTTCTTATAAGTATGTTAAAGTTTTGAATTTTTTATTTAACAAAAGGAAAACATCCCTCCAATCGGAGGGCTCCAACATGCCCTGATTTGATAAGAAGATAAGAAGAGTTGGTCTTGAAATGCATAACCAAATCAACCAAAGAACGGTTCAACCATTGGGTCAAGTGAATTGAATCGAAAAATCCATTTTGATGGTCGAAGGTCAAGCCAATGATCTGATTTTTAAAACATTAATGAATTGTCCCACGACTTCGAGATTTCACAGGGTTTCCCCCACAAGTCATCCCAGCTACGCTGAACCCCAATTATTAAGACCTCGTCGGGATTTTATTAATACCACTAATGAATTCATTCAGATCCACCAAACCATCGTGAGCCACGATGATAAATGAACTCCATGTAAAAAGGAAATTCTATGGCCTAATTAAGCTTTTGAGGAACAATGTGTAGAAGTGAGATATTTTTCTTGAGCGGACCCATGGACCCATCTCTTATCTCTCAGTCATAACGTACTATTAAATTCCTTTTAGTTACTCCAAAAGAGGCCCTTGGATCGACAAATGCTAAAATAAAAGCCTACCCTTTCCCTCAATTCCTCATTTCTCTCATAATTGAGACTGAATATAGGCTATAGTAGCCCCCCAAAGAAAGCCAAGTCCCCCCCATCTCAGGTTGCCCAGAGTGGAAACACAAGAGAATAATGAAGATTCAGTGCAGCTTTTGTAGTAAAGAGGAGGCCTCTGTTTTCTGTACTGCAGACGAAGCACCCCTTTGTGATATCTGCGACCGTCAGGTCCACCATGCTAACAAGCTCGCCGGAAAGCACAAGCGCTACTCCCTCCTCCGCCCTTCCGACAAGGACTTCCCTTCTTGTGACCTTTGCCAAGTACCGAATTCTTCTTCAGTTCTTCTCTCTTGCTATTTTTTACTTACTTTTTATGTATGCATGATAATATTGTATATTTTTTTAGGATAAGCGCGCCTTTCTTTTCTGTAAAGAAGATAGAGCAATTCTCTGTAGAGAATGCGATGTTTCAATTCACAAGGCCAATGAGCACACCCGGAAACACTTCAGGTTCCTTCTCACAGGTGTGAAGCTTTCCGCTTCTGCTTCTGAGTACCCAATCTCAGCGTCATCTTCATCGCCCTCCACCGTTGATTCCGAGACCAAACCCTCTAAATCATCAACAAAAAGACCCACTTCAGTTTCTGCCGATATCTTCTGCAACACCGCCATTGGTGCTGAGATCAAACCCTCTAAAACATCTACAAAAAGACCCCCTTCAGTTTCCGCCGGTATTTCCAACCCAACTGTGAAAACAGCCCCAGCAGCAGCTTCTTACAAGAGGGATCATGATAATCAAAGTATTTCTGAGTACTTGATGGAGACGCTACCAGGATGGCGGGTGGACGATTTTCTTGATCCTTCTTCTGGTTTCAGTGAGGTCTGTAGCATAACCCACTACATCCAGTGATTGGTTTTCGTTCTGAGATTCATTTTCTGATTTTTGATGGATTTTTGCAGTTTCCGGATCATGGCGTTGGAACCCATCTGAGCTCGTTTCCATATGAGGATTTCACCGTCTGGGTACCTCAAGATACACCTCAGTTCAATCATCTTCCTCTCTACATTCCTCAGACTGGTGTGGGAAATGGACTGAAGGCCTCTGAGGAAGCGAACACGGTGAAAGTTAGCCGGAAAAGGATTGACGATGGGTTTACAGTTCCTGAAATCAGCACTCTACCTCTCAAGAAATCAAGAAATCTTTGGTAGATATTTTGAGAGAATGAAGAAATATCTGATGAATCTATTTAATGATCTCGCGATCATTTCCTTTTCCGTGTGGTTCCTTTGGGGTATATCTTAGTTGTTTCTTCTTTTCTATATACCCAATACTTGTGGATTTTTTATTATTTATTATAAAAAAAAAAAAAAAAAAAACTAATTCGTAAAATATCAATGAACTTTGCAAGAAGGTTCCACGTTTCTTTCGATCTCATCCAAAAGTAATCCTAATTTTTGTTTTCTGATCACATGTCTAGCTGTGAAAGGCACTTTGATGGAGATACAACTAATCAAAAAATATATGGTAAAATCTAAATCCGTGCAAGATACATTGGAGTAAAAGATAATCAAAATGTAGGTTGAAAATATACTATGAAGCTAATTTTCAAAGTTGTCATTTTTTCTTTTAATTAAGTTTGAAATCACATTTTTTAAATATGGAGCTATTTGAATACTGAAGGGTAGCTCAGTTAGTCTAATCTTGAGTTTGCTCTTCAATAATCACCAGTTCGAGTCCCCCTTAAGACCTCTGGAGGTTTATCTGGCTTAGACATCCACGATTACAAAAAATTAAAAAAAAAAAAATTGGAACTATTTGAATCCAAACGTTTTATCAGTAGTGGGCTGTGCTGTGGAACCCAACTAATTTATTATTTTTATAAAGAATAAAAGACACAATTCACGGATTGGAAAAGTAAAGATGGAGGGAATTACTTGGAATGACCCCCTTACAACAAACGTCTTTTACAGGTGCTGTGATTCAGCTGAATGCCAAGTTGCCGACTTGCCTAGTAAAAATTCTTCAACAGGACACCTAATTAATGGCAACTTTATTTTCCAAAAGTAGGAGCCGTCGGTGAAACAGAGCCGCATCTACCTACCAACGCGTAAACGAGACCTGGATTAGCGAAACACGTGAAAAGAAGAAGTGGAAATCCATGAGAGTATCAAGATTCAAGACAGTATTCCAACAAACTTATGGTCAAGAGAGCCGTGTTTTGAATTAGGCGCATATACGTACACATAAATTATAATCATAACCTCATCATATCTGTATCCTTAGTGCAACGAAATCAGACTCAGATAAAAAAAAAAAACAAAAAATTAAAAGGCAAGATGGAAAGTAGGAAAAATTCAAGTGACAAGAATAAGTTATAGATTATCTTTTTATTGATTAGTTCACTGATAAATTTTTTATTTCTAATAATGAATGAAACTATAAATATAAAACCATTTTAATTTTCACTTTGTATTCTATTTTGATAATAATTATAAAATTCTCAAAATTTGTTATTCTTGTCCTGTATTTATTTATATTGAATTCGGTTGAATCCGGTGGAGTCGAGTCGACCCATTGAGTTTTAATCTATGAGATTAAAGTGTACAAAATAAAGGTACTAAATTAAGAGACCAAGACCAAGACACAGATTAGTGAAATCACTAACTCTGACTCTCATAAAATGTAATTAGGGTTAGCCGAGTATGGCACCAATGTCAAGACTCACGCCTAGTAGACATTATAAAGAAAAGATGGAGACAGTTTCTTATACTTCAAAGCTGAAATGAAAGTACCAATTACTTCCAGAGGTTCGGTTTGCACTGCCCCACAACCAAGCTGTAGAAGATAGAAACAGACAGTTTCTTAAGCCTTGTTTGGTGACTGTTTTTAGATAAATTTTTTTAGTTATTTTTTTAGAACCATTTTAAATAATAATTATACAAATATATATAATAATTAAAAATAAAATTATGGACATTAAAATTATTTTTAACGCATTTAAAAATATTATAAACAAATTAAAACCAATTTTAAATTAACAAAAATACTTTTGTTCTACAAATCATTATAGAATAATTTTCAAAAGCTATTCTTAAAAACTAATTTTTTTAAAGTGTTTTAAAAAACAATTACCAAACAAGACCTTATATTCCCCGAGTTTTGCCCTCCTTGATTCCCAAAATATTTGACCCTGTAATAAAAGAACCCTTTTGAAATTTAAACTTAAAAACATAAAATGCTTTTAAAAACTATTTTAAAAATGAACTTATTAAAAGATTTTTATTATCACACATTTTTAAACAGTCTAAAAGGAATATTTAATAAAACATAATTATTAATAAAATGATATATTTTTAATAAATTATTACTAAAAGTAATTTTTAAAATAATAAGATAATTTTATATTTTTTTAATAAAACTTAACATATTTTTTTTCTTCATCCATAGTTTGCATATTATTACTAAGACTGCTTGCTGAGAACATATGAATACCTCCTTGTGAGCCTTCAAAAACAACCTGGGTGTGTAATTTGAAAGCACTTGGTCAAAAGGAATAGGAGGAACAAACCAAACTTACAACTGGGATTTAATCAAAAAGGCTTTACAAACTATTTCAAACATCTTTACAAGATAAGTATTTATACAAATCATAATGTTTCAAAAAAAAAAAAAAAAAAAATAGTCAAACTACAATACTGTCTAGGTAACAATGAGTGTCGACCCAAATTACATAGTCCAATACCGTACTTCTGAAGATTCTCAATTACTATTATACTGGATACTGTACTGCAGTGGAGCCCCTTCTATCCACATTCCCAATGTCTTGAGAGTACAGATATGAGGATTAAGAGTGTGAACTGGAATCAATTAGGAATTTAGTCACTAAATAGCAGACTCCTGTCAACAAAAAATATTATGCATACCAATCCAAACTGGTAGCCCATGTCATTACAAGTGGTGGAGACATTACCAATGAATATGAAACCAAAGCTACCCAGAAATGATAAGTAATTCATAAAATGTCAAGAGACACTATAGTAAACCATAAAAGCTCAGAAATCAATATGATATTCGTTTTTCTTTTATTTTGAGAAAATGTACATACTGATGAAACATTGTGAGGAAAAATATAGATTGTGGACAACGAAAGTCTGCCCATTCAAAAGCAGCAAAGATTCTAGTAAGCACCTGAGACTGAACTTTCTTTTTTAATTCATCAATGTAGTCTTCTGATACACCCTGCTCAGAAGATCTTCTGTGTCTAAAATCACAGGTCAAATCTGATGGAATTGCCAAAGCAGAAGATGGGGAGTCTTTCTAATTCTCATTTTCTGCAGGCAGAGGACCCTCACGTATAACATCCAATTTCTGACCAAAAAAAGCATTAAAATAAAATCAAAGGTCATGTTTTCTGGATCCAAAAACAAGATTTAAAAAAAAATTGAGCCACTCAACATAGTCTTTGTTTTTTCTTTCTTTTATTTTGTTTTTGAGAAGCGAGTGGGAGGAATGATGTTCTAAAACGAAGCAGTTATGAAAACACAGTGATACAGTTAAGAAATAGTTGAGTGCCAGGAATGACGAATTTTACTTAGATAAACTGCCTAACAAAGCAATAATCAATACTATTGACACTGTTCATGACACCAAAGATACTTCTCCAAATTTCCAGGTTAAAAGTCGCTCATATATATTTGATCAAAATAAAATCAGATCCACATTCAAATGGAAAAACTACAAACAAATTTAGGATGAAAATAAATTGCCCAAACTACATGGTCCATGTCACTCTTATGTTTTGAATTAGAAACAGGAACTCACATCATCCTCGCAACCAGGAAGTGTATTCTTTGTAGAAATCAGTATAAGCTTGGTTAGCCTCTGAATTCTACTCATGAGAGCAGCCTTTGCTGCCTCTTCTTCCTCCAATCTCGACTGCATCTTCACTTGACCTTCTTCCAACTATTCAATATACAACAAAGGGTGAACACAGTGTGAGAAGCTAAAATAGTTGTCCTCAGTTTAAATTGTGATTAACAAATCAAGAAGAAATCACTGTTCACAAATGTGGATTCAGGATATTAAACTTCCAATATTGATCTTCAATGGACCAGTGCCTTCAATACCAACATAAATTTAGAAGATAACCTGTTGCCTTAAGCTCATAATCTCCTCATGACCAACACCAACCAGCATTCCCCTTCTAAGCCGATCAAGTTCTTCTTTGAGACTTGAGATCTCTCTTTGATACTTCTTAATCAAAGATTTTTCATCAATAATCTGGAATTACAAAACCAGCATAATTGTCAGCTTTCCTTTTCATTATTGGACATGTTCATTGAAAATTAATATCATATATTCAGGTAAGGCTAGACCTTATTACGTGAGGCATAGATTTCCACTCACTTTGCTCTGCTAGCAACCTTTAGTGTATTGTAAGTTTCCTCCATGTCACTAGATGCAGGAGTAACTGTGCATATGAGCTGGGAAAATTTTAAAGAAAAGAACTCTGTCAGTTATCATTGGCATTATATGATTCAGGACAAGTGCAAAGTAATGTCAAGAAAACAATGGTGCATGTAGATTATCCCTATCAAGTCATATTAAAATTCAAACAACATCATTTCTCATTTCCAAAAAATTATCATCACATCTCAGACTCACCGAAACATGCCCATGTCCACTCAATGAAGATTGCAAAAGGCTACCGGGTAAGCTTAGAATCTCGATATGGAACAAAATAGTGATTTCTAGGCATATGTGAGGACATATGATACATTCTAGGAAGAAGTTATTATTTATTTTGTGAGAAGTCTTAACAAATTCATTAGGTAAGATATACACTGTTTTGTTTATGAAAAGTATAAGCCATTGGAAAGTTGGATGAGCAGAGGTTGATGTTTTTCATAACAAAACAGTGTATATCTTGCCCTTGCTCATTTTGATAGATAAATTTGTTAAGATCTTTTCAAAATAAATAACTTCTTCTTGATTATCAACTAAACGTATCTTCGAGTTCAGATCAGTTTTCATACTTGTACATATCGAGATATCTAACATTTAGTTGGTTATTAAGATACGTATAGAGCAACGGAAGCTACTGGACTCGAAATCGTTATCAAAATCAGGTCACAACACGCATATGTGAGACTAAGACATAAATTATTGAAATCACTAATTCTAACTCTCATAAAATGTAATTAGGGTTAATCGAGTATGGCACCAATGTCGAGACTCACGCCTAGTAGACATTATAACGAAAAGATGAAAACATCATCTTATACTTCAAAGCTGAAATGAAAAATACCATTACTTCAGAGGTTCCGGTTGCACTACCCCACAACTAAGCTGTAGAAGATAGGAAGAGGCAGCTTCTTATATTTCCCGAGTTTTGCCCTCCTTAAGGTTACGCATGATTCCCAAAATATTTGACCTTGTAATAAAAGAACTCTTTTGAAATTTAAACTTAAAAGAATAAAAGGCTTTTAAAAAATTAACTTATTAAAAGGTTCTTAATATCACAAATTTTTAAACAATTTAAAAGTAATTTTTGAAATGATAAGATAATTTTATATTTTTTTAATAAAACTTAATATATTTTTATACAAAAGTTATCAATATATATATATATATATATATATATATATCTTTTCCATAAATTTTTTTTTTAGAAAAAAAAAAAAATCTTTTAATATTTTTTATTTTCTTTAATAATTTCTTTTTCAATTTTTTGCAAGACATCCAAACATTAAAAAAAGGTTTTTTATTTTTATTTTTAACTTCCCTCTGATCTCTTTTTTTTTTCTTTTTTTTTTTCTGAATTCAAACATAGCTTAAGTGTCCTGGCGAGTGGTGGAAAAAATAAATACAAAAAGAAAAATAAGCATCTTGTGGATGACTCCTGTTAGAGGTAGCAAAGATGAATATATGAATTAAAATTTGATAAGGAAAGAAAAACCAAGCTTCTTAGGGATGATTAAGTTTCTCCTATACATTGCAATGGAAGTAAAAATGACACATCACAACATTCTGCTGCGTGTTCGGAAAATACAATAGCAACATCCTGCATCTGAAACCTCAAAATTTATCTTCCTTTTTCCCTTTTTTTTTTTCTTTTCCTTTTTTTTCCCCTCTTATTTTATAGGGGTGAGACAAACAAAATATTGATTGATATACCTTTTAGACAGTTACATACAAGCAAACTAATAAAAGAATTGCACCACCCGCCATTGCACGGAAAATAGCAAACAGGTGAATGATGACAAACCCCTGCAAAACAAAATAAATACATGGTCAATTAGATCCAACGAAATTAGATTTATCACATCATGTCTTCTCTAAAGGGTTGCTCAAATAAGGGTCTGTTTCAGAAGATTTTCAAAAACAGTTCTGAAAAACAAAGTTACTCGGACCATTCACAAATAAAATTCTATTTAAATCCTCAAATATGAAACATTTTACTTGACTTAGAGTGTGTTTAACAATAATTATATAAAACATTTTTAGTCTTTTTAATACTTGAAAAATAAGAATTTTTAAGGATTAGAAAAATTAAGTGTTTCATAAAATCACTACCAAAACTTAGTCTCCATGAAAATACTATGCACTTGCAAACAATATGAAAGTTTTCAAAATATTCTAGATATTTTTAATTATTACTCAAAACAATGCACAAAAAATAACTGAAATCACGTAAAATTTCTTTTAAAAATTAGTTTGCTTTCAGAATAAATTTTCAAAAAATTGTTGTCTAAAGTTTTGTTAAACATGTTTCCTAACATAACTCCAGTGGGAGGACTAATCAGGACCACATTAACCCGAACTCACCTTCATTTAGTGGGCATGGGCGATGTTAGGAAGTGAATGCAAAGAACCGATCTGCAATCTTTGTGCGACAAATTGGACACTCAGAACAAGCAAGCGAACAGGATCTACATACTGTAAAAGGAGCACCAAAGATTTCTCATTTATATAAATAATGACCCCAAAGTGCAACTAAATTTCCGCTACATTAAAGTTGAAATGACTTACAACAAAAATGCCGGCATGGGAGAAGAATTGCTGCAGTAGGTGACTCAAAACACACTTTGCAAATGTGGGAGTTGGCATCTCCATTTCCCAGGTATTTCTGCTCCTTTTCCTTCATCTCTTGCATTCGAGCCTGAGGTGAATGACAATAGAGTTAAAAAATGTAGAATCCGCTTAAAGCTATCAACCTCAAGAAACTATAATACTCTGGCTCCACACAATTCAAAAATCTTTCTAACTTGAAAGAAACTCTACAGGTTCTTTAAGAGGAATCAAGAAAAGCAAAATAATGTGTTAGGCATTGCAAATAAAACTTTACAAATTTGTCAACCTGTATATCCCAAATAGAATTTTACATTTCATTTTTCCCATTTACCACTAAGATAATGCTAAAAAAATTAGGCGATGATGATGGCAAAATGGAAAAAGCATCCATCAACTAGCTAATTTACAGAAAATGCTCTACAGTTAGCAACTGAACTGAATCCCATACTTAGCGGTTGTTTCGGAAATCAAAATCTTCATACAGCCTAAAACAAAAGACACGACATTAAGCAAATGCAGTTTTTTTCTCTCTAATTACTATTCCTTTCCCTTTCCCCTAAAAATAATGGTTAAATGCCACATTTCCCTTCCAGACTCAAACTTCATTTCAATTCAACAGACAAACAAAATGCATTGCCAGACAGAAATTTGATTTCTCAAAATGCCCATAAAGCCTAAGGGTCTGATTAAGTGAAACAAAATTAACACAACGCAATCATCATGATAAATAGAGCAAAGAGACAACGAGGACATAAATTATTACCTTCAGGCGAGCAACTAGAGGCTCTTCCTTAGGAATGTCATGAGCTGGCCTCATAACATCTGGAACTTGCGTCTCTTTAAGGACAGTATTTTTACTGTCAGTATCATCTATTTTTGGATTCAAATCATTCACATGGTCTAATTCATTGGGATGCCTCTCATCAGTGTTTGACTCGGGGATGGCTCCACCCTCTTTCTTTAACTGAGCAACCAGCACCCACATGTTTGCTAAGTCATTTTCCAAAGCTGACTCCCTTTTCTTGGCCTCTTCAAGCTTTTTCCTGTAATCATCTTCCACTAGTTCCTTATCAGTTAAAGCAGCCTCAAGAGCCATCTCACGTTGTTTCCTTGCCTGCAGTTCCATCTTTAGATCATCTGGATCAAGATTCCACAACTCAAAGTCATCGTAAACTGCTCCAGAGATATCATTAGCTCGGCCAGGAAGTCTGCCTTTCCTTCCAGGTTTAGCGCTGTCAGAATACTTGCGATTACCATTGTTACCGGCTTGTAAATTGGAACCCCGAGAATAAGCAAGCTCTCGAGCCGAAATCAATTCTTTTTCTAGTTTCGTATTCTGCAATGAGATCTTAGTAACTTCACCAGCCAAATTCTTCAGCTCAACCGCAGCAGCAGAGGCTAGTTCCTTTGCATACGAAGCTTCTTCAGACAATTTCTGGTTCTGCACCCGTAGTCCACTGTTCTCCTCTAAAATCTGAACCTGTTCGAGCTTTAGTTTCTCATTCTCAATCTCCTGCACAAACCAACAAAAACATCTATATCAGTCCAAAATACAAGCAAAGGAATTGGAGCCATAGAATTACTGAAATAACACCCTTTCTTAGAATCATTTTGCAAAAAACAGTGCACGCAATGCAGACTATAACATCTCAGTTGTAGTACCATTGGTGGTATTGATCTTAAAATAGCCATCTTAAATGGACTGAGATACAACTATTGGGTGCAGTGCAGATGCATGGCTAGGTGTTGGATCCATCTCGTTTTCAAATCTTGGGGCACCCACACAACCCTAAATTGTTGAAATGAACATTTTTTCTTCCTATATACACTAGTTTAAGTTAGCATGTCTGCATAGTTCATCCAAAGCAAGTAGTGAACTTCACCCATAAAATAACCATGTAAGAGAAGGAGCATAATACAAAAGCATCCTGCAGGATTTTTAGTGAATTTGGATTATGTTCCTTTCTTTGGAAAATGTTAAGCATATGTCTGAAGGTGGGCAAATCGGACACAAAGGGTGTTCCCAAGCCAGTCCTGTCATGTCCAACACAAGCTCGTAATATATTTTTTATGTATCCATGTAAGTCACAACAAAGAAAATAGTGACTAAATCTATTTAAAAATAATGCAAAGAAAAACCACCAAGCATCAGCTGTCATATGCTGTGCACAATAAGCATCAAAACTCCACATTTCAAAGTGATTTCAATTAAGTCTGACTGCCAAGAAAAATTTAGCATATCTAAACTAAATTTTATTTATTGATAACTGTATCTAAACTAAAATTAGGCTATTGCAAATTAACTAATTGTGAACTATTAAAACCTATTTAAAAGGCATATACATATACACATTAAATATATGCAGAGATATAGAGAGAGTGTATGTGTTTGTCTGAGAGTGTCAATGGTACAGATTTTTTATGATCATCCAATCATACACTCACATCTTAAATAAATATGGAATCAATGTTGTACACATGCGCTAAAAACATATAATTCTAAACATTTCACATACATACACACCCCAGTAATATGGTATTAGAATGATTTCCAAACACATTTAGAAAACAAAGTCAACTTTTGAAGAATTAATAAAAAAAAACGTGAATCTTTCTCTTCATCCATAATTAGCATATTATTACTAAGACTGCTTGCTGAGAACATATGAATACCTCTTTGTGAGCCTTCAAAAACAACCTGGGTATGTAATTTGAAAGCACTTGGTCAAAAGGAATAGGAGGAACAAACCAAACTCACAACAACTGGGATTTAATCACTACTCTAAGCAACCAGAAATACAGCAGAAGCAACATCAGTAAATTTAGAACTTAAAAGCCTTGAGTTCCTATATTTACATATTTAATGGTTGTTATATTATGTTTATCAAGATACTGCTTATACACCAGTACCTGAAAGCAAGAGTAGTAGAAAGGCATTGTGCATGTGTACATACAAAAAGTTATGAAAATGGAATTCTACTCCTAGAAAGGGCAGTGATCGACAAAACCCCAATAGCAAAAAGGCTTTACAAACTATTTCAAACAACTTTACAAGGTAAGTATTTATACACATCATAATGTTTCAAAAAAAAAATTGGTCAAACTACAATATTGTCTAAGTAACAATAAGTGATGACCCAAATTGCATAATCCACTACCATACTTCTGAAGATTCTCAATCACTATTAAACCGGATACTGTAGTGCAGTGGAGCCCCTTCTGCCCACATTCCAAATGTCTTGAGAGTACAGATGAGGATTAAGAGTGTGAACTGGAATAAATTAGGAATTTAGTCACTAAATAACAGACTACCATAAACACAATATTATGCATCCCAATCCAAACTGGTAGCCCATGTCATTACGAGTGGTGGAGACATTCCCAATGAATATGAAACCAAAGTCACCCAAAAATGAAAAGCAATGCATAAAATGTCAGGAAACACTATAGCAACCACAAAAGTTCAGAAATCAATATGATATTCATTTTTCTTTTATTTTGAGAAACAGTACATACTGATGAAACATTGTGAGGAAGAATATAGATTCTGGACAATGAAAGTCTGCCCATTCAAAAGCAGCAAAGATTCTAATAAGCACCTGAGACTGAACTTTCTTTTTCAACTCATCAATGTAGTCTTCTGATACACCCTGCTCAGAAGACAAAGACAATTTTTGAACAGTGCCTGAAGAAAGCTGCTGTTGCAGAAGATCCACTTTCTGTTGCAACTCCATGTTTTCCGCACACTGCCAGTGTAAAAATGGGGAAACAATCAACAAAAGTATATTTATTTGCAAGAGACATATACCAGCATCTAATGTAAAAAATTAGAAGAAATGAATAAGAAGAATGTCCTTATTTTGACCTTATTCTGCAGCTGCTCCTGGAGAACACGATTATCTGCAGTTTTGATCTGCACCAATTGATAAAAATATTTTTAACCAAATGAACATCAAGGACATGTTTGGATTGACAGAATACAGATTCTCAATGGGAAATTTATTACATTCTTCATCACTGCTTTTGGATTGCTTTTTAGAGATGGGAATAGGAATCAAAGCTCACTCTCACGGAAACCAAAACCCCCTCTTTCCAGGATTTTGATCACTCTCCTGCACTTGGTATTTTGATTCACCCCCATTCCAATCCTATTTCAATTCATAATTCTTTTTACCAAACACACCCCAAAGGTATCTTACACATAGAAGATACCAGGTAAATTAAAGGCAAACACAAGATACTATTGCATGGATGAATTTCAATCCAATGGGAATGAAGAAACAGTGATCAATTGAAGCTTCTTTAAACGGTAATATTAATTTATAAAACTACTCACCTCAAGCTCAAAACCTTTTTCACTACATTGTGTCATCAATTTCATAACAGTCTGTTGCAAAACAAAAATAACAGCAAATTACTGACCTACTTTCAAGTGATAATAAAGGGAGTACTACCTTTTAGATGTAAAATAAAAGAAACTTAGAAAGGAAAAGGATCAAAAATATGGTGAAGAGAGAGAAAGAACACCTGCTGCATGTCAACCATTGAAGCATTAGCAAATGAAGCCTCACCAGTCTCCATCATGCGTTGTTCTAAAATCCTCATTTGCCTCTTCTTTTCTTGAATCTCATGTTCTAATTTCTGAATCTGTGTTTAAGAAAACATGCACATTAATGAATCTAACATTAAAGAAAAATAACTTAAAATGCAATCATTACATGAAAATTTATCACCTTCAAATCTGGATTATAGTGATCACTACATGTATTTGAAAACCTAAGTTCTCAACAACACCAATTACACATTGGCTTTACCAGAGCCTTTGATGAATATATATGGTCTCTAAATTCTACCACAATAAAAGTAGAGTTCAATCCATTCCAAGAACAACTATGATGTCAGACTTAGATGGAAAAAATAAAAAATAAAAAATTTGGACTATTTAAATCCACTGCATAGAAATCATTGTCAAATGATGATGATAATCCAAAAGATGAAAAGCTATATAGGGCAGAATTTTGGATTTGCTCAAAACACAAGGAAGTCAAGTGGGTTTCCCAGCTTTAGCAAATTTAATTTGTAAAAGCAGAGAAACATCAAACCAGCACTGGTCATAATTTTCCTTTCTCCAAGAGGTCAACATCTTGAAACACATCAATGGAATATAAAAACCAGAACAAGCCATCCGCCAAAGTACCAAGGAAGAAGGGAAGATGACACAAGGCTAACAAAATAAGTTAATGAATTTGCTCACTATGCCAAGGAAAAAAGGTGCATAAAAAGGTGTGGTGAGTACTATTAATTCCTCATCTATGCAGGTTTCAGCATTTCAAATTAACTCATTTGCGCACTCTGAACTGGATTCAACATGTTAATATGAAGAGCACAGTTTTGACAAATGAGAATTATACTATACTTGAGTTTTTGAGCCATCAGGATCGTTCACAGACTGCTCCATCAAGCGCTTCAGAGTACTGGTGCTGAATGCAATCTCCCCCGCAAGCATCTTAACTTGTTCAACAAGGAGGTCCATTTGATCAGACATTGTCATCCCACCCTACAGATCAAAATAAATAAATAAATAAGCACCGATAGGGAAGAATATCGATGTCCACTCGATAGAAATTGAAAAAACTATCTTAGTATTTAACCCACTGTATATATTGTCCTCTACCAGAAACAGATGCATTGAAATTGTGGCTTCAAATGACCTAATTTACAATTAAAATACGAAAGGAAAATGACCAAATAGGTAGTTAAAACAATTCTGAATAAGAATATCTAATGTGTTCAAAAATCAAGCCACGAATGTGATAGAAAAGGTATCATAGCAATAATTTCTCCTACCATATGAAACAAAACACAGCTTAAAATAAAATTATATGTCTAAATAAAATATGCACAAATAAATAAGTACGCACCTCAGGAACCTTATTAGGAAAAGCTCTACTTGGAATTGTTTGCATGAATAAACTTGCAAACTTGCAGTTACCCTACTGTCAATATTGAACTGCTATAGCTATGCAAGTCATAAATGTTATGAAAAGGCAACATGTAAACACCAAAAATTGGCCTATTTTTCCATTACAACAAAAAAATTCTATCTTTGCCTGTTCGAAACATGACAGCAGGAAAGAAAGAAGGGAAAACTGCAAAAATCAGGGCGAGAAAGGTACAATAATGCATCCAACTGGGATGAAGTAAGCAATATACACAATGTAGGTGTTGAAAATAGCATAAAAGAAGTGAAATGCTGCTTCTAGAGCCAACACTGATATTTGGCAAGATTCTCAGTCAGTACTCACTTAAAGAGTCAAATATTTTAGGTTCAATCATTGGTTTACTAGAATTTCTATTTTAATCTAAGAAATGTTTTGGTCACTTCAAGTTTTGGACTTGCTGGATGATAGTTGGGTTAGCCTTAGGAGAGTCTTCTTGCTAGTTTGGTCTGCGTTAACAAGTCAGATAGGTTCAAGTCCTACTTGACATGGTTTCCAAACTTATCAGTGCCCCAAGTCAACCTGATTTCCAACAAACAATAATCTATAGAAATCTTGTAATGGTATATTTTTGAGGTTTTTGTGTGATGTGTAGTACCCTCTTGTAGGTGAGATTGTGTAATGATCCTAGGTGTTATTGCCTGTCTCTTTCTTATTTCTCTCACCCTTTCTTTTTTTAAACATCTCTGAAATCTATTTAAGCTCATTACCAAAGGATTAGAGCAGTGTCCTCTAAGATCCTAACCAAAGTCATAATTAACAGGCATCAGGTGCTAATATGTCAAGATCCTCATCAGACATTTGTATTAAATCACAAGTCAAATCTAGAAATCAAGTATGCAATCCACACTGAATTCAGTAATAAGGAATGCGACTAACATTTATTTAAAAATAAATGAATGAATAAATCAACATTGGATTGAGTCAGATTTTGTATCTCCACCTTAAATCTGAGACAAGGAGAGAGAAAAATGAGGCAAACCATGCAGAAAAAAATTGGGTTCTGGCATACAGGAAAACACCAAAGAACTTTTATTGGAATTCATGGAACAAAGAAAAAGGAAAGTCAAAAGAAAAAGGAAAAGAAACAATCAGGAGAGAAACGCAAGCAGTGTCTCAATACTATATATGCTGAAACCTTCAACTGAAAAGTCATCATCCAAACAGTGAAACAGAGAAAAAACAAACAAGCAAACAAACAAACAAGAAACCAAAAACCAAAAAAAAAAAAAGCAAAGAATCTACCATTACTGCTGTACGTTGCAAAGGCTTTTGCAAGCCTATTTACAGTAGATTTTGACATAATATAATGAAAAACAAAAACACAATAAAAATACAACCAGAGGGCAGTCCAAAATTTTGGCCCTAAATGGGAAACTGGATCAGGTCCATCCATCAGCAATGACTTGGGGAAGGGTAAATTGATTAAGCCTTTTTATAGCAATACATAATTCTACAAGAGTGCTTAACTAGTTTAGCATGCTAAATAGATAATGAACAAAAAAAGCAGGAAAAAAAAAAAAAAAAAAAAAACCATACTGTTGGCAGTTTTGAACAACAGGCAGAACCACTGATAAGTTCTCCCGCTTGAGTAGATTCAGTAACTGTACTGCTAGCAGGTGATAGTTCTTCATTCCATTTACTGGAAGATCTTCTGTGTCTAAAATCACAGGTCAAATCTGATGGAATTGCCAGAGCAGAAGATGGGGAGTCTTTCTGATTCTCATTTTCTGCAGGCAGAGGACCCTCACGTATAACATCCAATTTCTGACCAAAAAAAGCATTAAAATAAAATCAAAGGTCGTGTTTTCTGGATCCAAAAACAAGATCTAAAGAAAAATTGAGACACTCAATATGGTCTTTGTTTTTTCTTTCTTTTAGTTTGTTTTGAGAAGGGAGTGGGAGGAATGATGTTCTAAAAAGAAGCAGTTATGGAAACACAGCTATACAGTTAAGAAATAGTTGAGTGCCAGGAATGACGATTTTTACTTAGATAAACTGCCTAACAGAGCGATAATCAATACCATTGACACTGTTCATGACACCAAAGATACTTCTCCAAATTTCCAGGTTAAAAGTCACACATATTTGATCAAAATAAAATCAGATCCACATTCAAATTCAAAGACTACAAAACAAATTTAGGAGGAAAATAAATTGCCCAAACTACATGGTCCATGTCACTCTATATTTTGAATTGGAAACAGGAACTCACATCATCCTCACCAACAGAATGACTCCTTTGATGACTGACCGCATCACCTAAGCAACCAGGAAGTGTATTCTTTGTAGAAACCAGTATAAGCTTGGTTAGCCTCTGAATTCTACTCATGAGAGCAGCCTTTGCTTCCTCTTCTTCCTCCAATCTCGACTGCATCTTCACTTGACCTTCTTCCAACTATTCAATATACAACAAAGGGTGAACACAGTGTGAGAAGCTAAAACAGTTGTCCTCAGTTTAAATTGTGATTAAAAAACCAAGAAGAAATAACTGTTCATAAATTTGGATTCAGGATATTAAACTTCCAATATTGATCTTTACTGGACCAGTGCCTTCAATACCAACATAAATTCAGCAGATAACCTGTTGCCTTAAGTTCATAATCTCCTCATGACTGACACCAACAAGCATTCCCCTTCTAAGCTGATCAAGTTCTTCTTTGAGAGTTGAGATCTCTCTTTGATACTTCTTAATCAAAGATTTTTCATCAATAATCTGGAATTACAAAACCAGCATAATTGTCAGCTTTCCTTTTCATTATTGGACATGTTCATTGAAAAATAATATCATATATTCAGGTAAGGCTAGACCTTATTACGTGAGGCATAGATTTCAACTCGCTTTGCCCTGCTTGCAAACTTTAGTGTATTATGAGTTTCCTCCATGTTACTAGATGCAGGGGTAACTGTGCATATGAGCTGGGAAAATTTTAAAGAAAAGAACTCCGTCAATTATCATTGCATTATATGATTCAGGACAAGTGCAAAGTAATGTCAAGAAAACGATGGTGCATGTAGATTATTCCTATCAAGTCATATTAAAATTCAAACAACATCATTTCTCATCCCCAAAAAATTATCATCACATCTCAGACTCACCGAAACATGCCCATGTCCACTCAGTGAAGATTGCAAAAGGCGAGTAAGCTTAGAATCTCGATATGGAACATGAGATGCCCTCCCCTCACTCAGTTTTCCTATTACCTTTATATGACAACAGGGTAATCAAGTTAGGTATTGGAAGATAATATATAAAGAAAACAGAAAACAAGAAATAATAAAGGAGAAAAAAAAATTAACATAGCAAAGGTGGTGAAGAGTTGCATGTTGGATTGCTGGATCCACCCACGAGCATTATTATAGTTAATTAAGAAAACTAGAAATAAATCGTGTCCCATATTTACCCTCCCAAAGCACCAGTTACTCAGTGAAACCATCAAATCAACAACAGAGGCACTTTTAGACAGTTACAGGGAGGTGTTATGAAGACCTCTGAACGAAGTGAAAGAACACCAAAGATATACCATAATGACCAATGCAAAAGAAAGACAAATAGAAAATCAGAAGCTCTCAAGCACCTACAGTTCCAAGAGTTAGAAGGCTTTTGTTTATGTAAGATCCTTCCTTTCTCCTCAGTCCAGTAGTTTCTGTTTTTGAGCTCTCAGATCCAGCTAGATCAATCAGATTCTAAAGCAAAGAGACAAAACAAAGAATTAAGAATAGCAAGAAACAGAAGTTGACAACCTATATTCTTGAATGATAAGTGGTGTTAGCCATACAAGTTGAGAGAAAACCACGCCATCATATTCATCACCATGGTCGCTACTTTCAATCATCTGCATATGCATATACACATTAGAGGGAGAGAACCAGAAGAATGAAAGCACAATAAATAAAGGATACCCCTTAAGATGGAGGCCGAAAAAGATGCTCTTACTCCACTATGTGTAAAACCTTTAAAGGCATAAAAATGGAAAATACAGAAAGATTGAATATCCATAAGTATAGAGGGAATTGAAAAAAAAAATCCTAAAATGATTCGATGACTGTTACTTGTCAGCTAGCAAAAGCAATCTTGATTGCAACCTATGCGAACGCAAATCCAATGAAGGGGCAAGGTATGGATCAAATGAAGTATCTGTTGTACGGAACTACTCATATTTTAGCGAGCTAAAACAGTTTTACACACTTTTGACTACAAGTTACAAGATATCATTCCTGAAAGGCTGGTGGATGTTTTCAACTGGGCTAAGTAGTTATCTATACAACTTTTTTTATTCTAGCAAAACAATTCACTGGTTATGCTTCATAAATTAATGCTTCCAACCATCTTTACCTCATATAAGTGCCCTCCCAAGGACAAATAATGGCTGAGGAATTACTTTTACTATGCCTTCAAAAAAAAGAAGCATGCCCTTTAAAAGACATAACTGAAAAATTCTTATTTGACTAATAACAGTAGAAATTTCCTACCAACTTTTTAAACCCAACAACAAAAGTTATCACGTTCTTATGCACAACCTTCTTACTCTTCTATGTTTAAACTAAAAGACTTATATCTGGATGACTAAAATCAACTGCCAACACGACCCAATTCATTTGCAATAATAGACTTAATAAAAAGCCTGTATCCAGCAGAGCTCTTTCTCACCTATACCATATGATTTTCATTTCAAATTTTTTAACCCTCACCAATCCAATATAAAATTAAGTCTTAAGATCCTAACAGGCAGATCAATAAAATTCCATCCTAAAAAACATCTTCACAAGCACAAAAGAAAAATGGAAGTGGCAGTAGCACCTTTTTCCATGGCAAGGCAATGTGAATTTAAACACGCAATAAAAAATGTAAGGTATTAATACCAGTGTAAATATGGTGTGACTACGGCTACTCAACAGATTGAAATTGTTGGACCCAACATGACGATGCTCTGCCATTAAGAAAACAGTAAAAACATAGTCACAATAACTTCTACAGCACTGATTAATACAAATCATAAACACAAAGAAAAAAGAAAAAAGATTTACATAACAGAAGCAATCCCTGTGAATACCTTCCCCAGCAGCAATAAAAGATAGAGCGTGGCCTGGAGATAAAACAACTTCTTCCTTAATACCTTCAACGTAAGTTCCCTGAAGGCATAATGACAGAATAGATAGATCAGCAATTCAATAAACAAGAATTCAACAACATTATGAATTTTTCAATATAAAAGTAGAAAATTTTGTGGGGACAAATTTTCACCGAACATCTCGTAATGCTGTACAGGATTGACCATTGAGATAATGAAACCTATTATTTTGAATCAAAAGATGAGGAACTATCTTATCTTAGATTCAATGTCGATTTGGAATTTTACTGTTTGGGAGTTTTAAGCCTATTTTCTACTCATTGCAGCAATATTAACTCCATACACAAGTTTTAGTAAGCAAAATTAGATATGCCCTTTATTTAAAAATAGCAAGAATAAATAATGTAATAATAATAATAGAAAAGAGAGAGAGAGAGAGAGAGATGAAAATGATGATGGATAAATAGAACATAAGAAAGAATGAGAATTCTGTGGAGCAAAGATATCAAAACATAACAAGTTTCTCAAGGTATGCAAGAAACCTGTGCGTCTTCTCTAACACGCAAATTTTGACCGGTTGGATCAAGCAAGTCATTTATCACCTGATAATAGACAAATAAGAAGCACCATAAGTAAGATAACTTCCACTTCACAGACATAGTGCTCATAATGATTTTTCTTATGAGTACTCATAATGATACTAACCAAAGAAAAATGACAGAAGCAAATCCCATGCCACATATTGTAAAATTTATGTCAAGTGTAATGCTACAAACCTCATTGTAGATTTCAAGATATGACACCCGAAGTAAGAACTCGCGTCCTGGAGTCTGAAGTGAGAACACAGTTAGTCATTGATACTTCATCCATAAATGGTCCGATATAAGAAAGGAGAATTCCAAAAAATGAGGAAAAAAATATGTTGCAATCAGCCCACTAAAGTATTTGTTATCAATATTCAAGTAAAATGCTTAAGAATGATTACATGATCATGCAAAACCAAAGCTAGTGAATGGTGAATACTAAATACTTGTTGAATTGACAACCAAATGCAAATTTCCATTTCTCTAACAAAATAAGATGAAGTTGTGGAAATGAACATAAAACTTTGGACTCAAAATTAACAACTTCTCGAGGACACAGAAAATCAGTGCCCATATAGCTAAACTGCAAGAATAATTTGACAAAAAACATCTTGGAATCAAGGTGCAGTATAATATATACATCATTGCATTGAACCTATAATGTGCAGCAGTGATTTTTTTTCTCTCTCTAAAAGAAGGAAGGCAAAGAAAACGTGATAACTTGAGAAAGAAGGGCAACATGTAACAACAAAGCCTACTAAATTGCATGCAAACTTACATCTTGGATAATGCTGAAAACGTCCTTTATGGCCAACGGAATAATTCCTGGAGAATTTTGGTCTCCCTGTCAAGATTAATATGGAAAAACACAGGTCAAAACATAACTCCTAATTTTCCTTTAAGAGACTATCATGCTTGAGAAATTGATAGAAACCTTGAAAAAAATGGGAATAGGAAGACAGAAACATGAAGAACAATTAAAATACCCATATAGCATGATAAATATAACTAGGTTACTAGAACACCTAAAAAATAAAAGTACTAGCAATACAATCATTCACGCACATATATATGAGTGCATTATACATACATTTGTGAAGGTTAAAGGGATTTTTATTTTATTAGAGTCTATAAAAGTGAAACTCCAAGAGCATCAATCAGAAATGCATCGTTGCAATGAAACAAACTTACATGCATAGTATGTGTCTTCCCACTACTTGTAACACCATAAGCAAAAACGGTTCCTACAACATCAAAAAGATTATTTCAATTAAGAAATATTTTTAGCTGAGTTAATAGAATCAATTACAGTAATATATTAAATTAATACAATTTTATTTAAGAGCCAGCTATATTTTTTTAGGGTTTCAATTATAAATGGCACCTAATTTTTATTAGGTGCATTTTTGTTAAAATAATTTCTGTTAAATTGATTATAGCATCAAGTAGGAGTGGCATCATTTTTTTTTATAAGTAAATTTTTTGTCCCCATTGGGACTTGAAACTTGAACCACCCTCCCACAAGCCATCTGCAACACTTCACCACTTGAGCCAGGCCTCAATGGCAGGAATGGCATTAATTATTTTCACAAATTTAACAGAAAAACAAGGTTTTAGAGTTAGAAACTTAAGATAACATACCGTTGATACCCTCCATTGCAGCCTTGACTACAGGTCGAGCAGCCACATCATAAACGTCCTGAGAACCAGTAGATGGTCCAAAAACTCTATCTGTCATGAAACAAGGGATTGATAACATCAAGGAATACACTAGCCTCACCCGAGACAACTACAACTAAAGCATTGCAAAATTATAATTCTATGTTTGGCCGCTGATTAACGGAGGAGGAAAAAGTGATTGAATCCATGCATTCTTCATTGATTGTATTTCCAAACAAAATTAAGATTAACAGAAGTAGCTATTTATTGTTCAATGAGTTTGTCAAATTTTTGGTTTAAAATGTAAAAATTCAAATTTTCCTATTTCTGTCAGCTTCCTCAGAAATGGAATGTCATTAGAAATTATAATTTTGTAACAGCAGTTACAAAAGCAATGGAATTTCATTAGAAAATGCAAATTACATGCCAGCGTACTAAATACTGATTGCAAAGTAAAGCAGCTTCAATATCTTATGGCTTCTAAAAATTGAACAGTAAGTTGAAGCAGAATTGATATCAGACAGATTGGAAATTACAATTTCAAATTATAAATTCAAGAATTGTACCAAATGCATAAGCTGTAGCTGGATTATACTCATTCCGAACAATCTTATCTCCGTCGGCATTCCAAGCGATCTCATCTCCCCGCTGAAACTCCCTCTCACTACAACCAGAAATTTCACAATTTCCAAGCATTCAAACACATTGCCTCAAACCACAACCCTAGAATTAAAAATTCAAACTCATTGAATCCAAAAGCCCATAGATCTGATCCAATTCCCGCAGATCTAACCATACCTCAAAGGCCTAAACCGAATAGTCACCGAAATGCTATCACCGGACCTCGGCGTATCGATCGGCTCCCCAATCAACTCATCCGACGCGAACGCCACCGGCGTTCGACTGCCGTATCCGCGCGGACCGGCGTACATTGAGTCAACACGGCCTCTGCTCGGCGTTGTGGATCTGGAGCCGAGTCCATTGCCGGAGTTGTTGAAGAATGAAGAGGCCGTCGACGAGCACGATCGAGGCATAAGCTTTCCATTCATAAACGACGACGACGACGATGACGACGAGTACGGACTCGACGGTTTCCGGTAATGAAACGGGGAGCTGCTCCGGCCGCGGGAGGACGAAGCCGCCATTGCGACTCAGTGAGTTCGCGACTCGGATCGGAAATGAAGAGACAAAGAAACCAAGAACAGGAAGAAGAGAAGAATATGTCAGAGCTCACATGCTCTGCGGAGCAAAAGCAAAGAACATTGCATTTTTTAAAACCAAAAAAAAAAAAAAAATACTTTCACACTTTGAAGCTGTAGAGAGAGAACAGTGAGAGAGAGAGAGAGAGAGTGTTTCTTCTTCTTTAAGACAAAGAGAGTTGCAGAGTATAGAGAGAGATAGAGAGACAGGAAGAGGTGGAGACGATCCCTAATAACTGGTAGTGAGAACGATGGGTGGATTTTTCCCGAGTTTGAAATTTAAAAAAGAATATATAATAAAATTAAAATAAAACAAATGATTAAAAACAAGTGATAAATTACGGTGAGTGACGTGGCGGGTTCTGCTGACCTGGACTTCAGACGATTTTGAAAAATGAACACAAAACGAGCGGGAATAAGTCTGGCCGCCGCTTTCAGACAAATCGAAAACGGGAACTTAAAATTTGTCTTAAATCAACATCGCTACCGTACAAATTACGATCCATACTCGCCAAATACGCACGACACCTTTACATGCAAGGGTGTTTTCGGAAATTCTCCATTGAAGTGTAAAAGAGCCTACGATGAGTCGGTGGGGAAGCGAGTATAGGAGTTTCTTCATTGGAGCGATGTTGGAAAGTTTTTTTAAAAAAATAAATAAATAAAAGAAAACAAAAATGTAAGCGTGGAGGGAGGAGGAGCGGAGTCGGAAAAATAGAGTGGTGCTGTCAGTATACAGCGAGATTGCGACACGTCAGCAAATAACCGATCATTAACTTCCTGTTTGGTCCCACGCATTGCGTCCGAAACACCGCTGCGGCTTGCATTTTCAACGTAGATGGAGTGAAAAAAAAGGGGAGGGACAGTTTTTTGAGTTGGTCTCGAGTGGTTTTTCAATTATTGTAAAAAGAAATTTGAAAATATGAAAAACATTAAAAAATTATATTATAATATTTTAAAATTAGTATTATTTGCGTCAAACAAGTAATAATTTTTTATTTCGTATGTATTTTCTTTTTTTCTAGATTTGTCAAATCATTTAAATAATTATTTTTTTGTAAAAATAAAAAAATTTAATATAACAAACCTCACATTTTATAAATTAGTTTTATTTTTATTTACTTAAAATATTTTAAAATATATACATTTTTTTATTTGTTTGTTATATCATAAATAAGACAATTAGCTCTAGTTTTTTTTTTATTGTGAGAAAAAAAAAATTTTAATCTAGACAAACCATCATTTGAACAACAATAAATGAAAAATTTTATAATATAATTAAAATTAAATACAATTAAAACTACACAAATTTTAAATAAATAAATAAATATCAACTCCTATTATATTTCTCTTTCTCGATTTTTTTTTTTTAATTAGCTTGCTTTGCAAATTATTTTTTTATTTTTATCTTTTAAGTTTTAAAAAATTTATTATTTTATTATTATGTCAACTAACAAAATTTTATTTAAAAAAAAAAAAAGGAAAATGATAGGATTCATATAATATAGAATATAAAATCATTATTAGCTCAATGATTATAAATGATTTTATTTATTACTTAAGTATCTTATAAATTTTTTCTACAATAATTTGTATCTTTGTTATATAATAAAAATTTATAATATATTTATTTGTAAAATATTTTTATTAACTTAAAATAATAAATTATTTTTTAAATATTTTTATTTAATATTATAAAGTAAGAAAAAAATATTTATATTTTTAAATTGATAAATATAAAATTGATTAATAAAGTTTTAAAATATTTTTTTATATGTTTTTACCAACTTTTATATGAAATTTAAGGCTTGAAAATTTAGAAGAAAATTTCTATAAAAATAAAAATAGAGCGGAATTAAAATAAAATGAAAAAATAACAATAATTTTAATTTTAATAAATCATTTTTATTTGTTAATTTGAATTTACTCCTGATCTTTGATATAAGACATTAATATGTTTAAATCTATAAGTATTTAGATTTTTCATGATAAATATTTTTTGTTTAATTGTTTTTTTCAAAGAAAATGAAATAGAGTTGTGCTTGGATAAATTAAAATAATTTACATCGATTGATTTTAGAAAATAAATAAATAAGAAAATATCATTTTGGATGTTTTAAATTTTTGTTAAGAAAATTTAAAGAGAGCAGTTTCATTCATTTCTGTAATTTTCAACTCGACAAAACCTTATCCTATTTTTTCCTTTGGTTTTTTTCCGGACAAAAATTTAAGATTTGAGGCAAAATAGATGATATTCGTATTTACCATATTTGGAGCATGCGTGAGAGACGCCAAGTCTTACGCATCAGTCCGTCCTGTTTTGATTTGTTACCCTTTTCCACCATGCAATTGTGTCGCTTATTCGAGAAACATTCGTGCCAACACGGAAAAAGGAATCTCCATTTATTAAAAATTTACAATAACTTCAATTAGTATTTGTATTTAATCAAAAATATTGAAAAATATATTATATTTAATATTTCTTATATATGAAAGTTATTATTCATAATACATTAAAATTGTATTTGGTTGATGGGATAGAGTAAAAAATACACATATTATTTCTATTGAATATGTATTCGTTAATATTATATATATATATATATATATAAATATTTCAATATTTAAAATAAATTTTATAATATATTCTAATATTTTATATTAAAAAAAAAAAATCCTATTATGCTTGACAAGATTCTGATGAAATATTTAAATTTTATAAATATTTTTTTATATTATGTTATTAGATATATAAAATAATTAATATATATTAATATTATTTTATAATGTATCTAATAAATATTTTTTTAGTTTTTTTTTTTTAACCACAATCTTAATTTATAATAAAAAATAATAATTTTACAAAAACGAGTGTATATAAAATAAAAAATCGATCAACAAATAAATTTATAATATATAAGATATACATATCTCATATTTTAATATAAAATTAATGTATCTCATATAAAAAATATATAAAAAAAGTAGTAGATAATATATTTTATTACTTAGCATTTTTCATGTTTGATTAGATATAAAATACGATAAGTAATAAAATAATTTATTATAATTTATAATATTTCATCACCAATCATATTTCATGTTTGACTAATTGATAATGTAAAAACTTACAAAGTATTATTTATAATAACACTTAAAAAATGTGAAAACACTTAAAAATTTATCCCAAAAAATATGTTTACAAAACAAATTAATAATAAATGCTTACTATTAAAAGATTACAAATGTATTTTACGAGCTAGAAACCTATTTCTATAACATTTAAACAATAATTAAAATTATGAAAATGCTTTATATGTTCATAGTTAATTTATCCATCAAAACCTTTTAACACATGAAATAATTTCAAATTTGTAAATCTAATCCTTCATATATTTCAATATAAAAAATGAAAAAATTTTTAAAAAATATTATTTATATATTTTTATATGACATTAGGTGGTGTTTATTTTTTTACTTAATTTTAAATAGAATTTTAATACTTAATAGTATTAAATATTAGGTTGTTTATTTTTGTAGTATTTTATTTATATTAAGTATTAAAAAATAAATAAAAATAATATGTTTTTTTTTTTATAGAAAAAGTTATATATTTTGATTTTTTTTTTTTAGTAAAAAATTTAATTTGGGTGGCTTTTACATATTTGAGAATATTTTATCGTTTTAATCAAATAATTATTTTAAGTGTTAACATAATCACTCAAAACAGCCTCATAATTGTCTTAGAAACGACTCACATTATTGGCGCTGCGCAACGGACTCATTGAACAAGCACACTTGCATCCGGGCAACCAACAAGGTCGGTGTGAGGGAAGGTAGTTGAGAGGGTGCGATCTCCACGCGCAGACACATGTTCGATGTTTCTTAAAAATAAGGGAATTGAGGGAGGGTGGGGTGGTGATTCGAGTGAAGAGATACTCCGCCATGTGAAGGTTGTCTTTTAGACACGGCGCTTTACACGTGGCCCACTCTCATGTTTCTTGCATCCCCTGCAGGCGCACTGCGCACTTGGACTGATCCACACGCCACCTGAGGAGGGTGAGACCCAAGCTTGTGGGTTTGGTCAAGGTTAGATCAACTGCCTTATCACTTGTCTTAGTTATTGGCATTTATTTTTTTCCCATGCATGTGATACCAGTCATACTACACTTTGTGCCTCCGTAATGTCATTGTGATTTGGGATGGTTGGTTGCGTTGAAGATTTTTTTTTCTTGTGCATTCAATTTTATTTTATATGAATGGTGGGTTTCAACGTAAAAGGGCTGTCAAGGAAAATATCTATATATATTTTTGTGTGCACGATTCAACAACTCTAACCTCAAATTTGATACTTATCATCTGCATGAGCCTTTAGGCCAAGGCTCAACCATTCTCTAATTTTAATTATTGAAATTTTATTGAAAATTGGCTTTTTAAAATTTTATTTTTATTTTATTTTATAACAAGCTTAGGTAAGAAACCTCGTGTTATTGTCATGAATAGTTACTAAAGTACGTTTGTAATACTGGGCATTGAATGAAAGATTGAAATGTATCGGCTGTCAACTTCCAAACACAAATTTACACTTTGGATTGAGTGATTTGACCAATTGAATGAGACTCTGAACTTTAAAGGCCACCAGTTACATTTGAAGATCTCCCGAGAAATACAAATAAAAAAACAAGAGTTTACTTCAATTCAAAGAAATCGCATCACTAAATGATGGCAGTGGAAAATCTACTAGTGGGACTAAATGGGGTGATCCGTCTCCATCTTATCCAAATTAAATATCATTATTATTGTTACTTTGATTTTCTACGTTTAAATTAAAGTATTATCCAAATAAAAATATATTAGATGTAACATCTCCATCAGACATGTTTACCGGAGAGTGTTTATTACCTTACATCATTTTTAAATCATTAAAAAGTGTAATTTTCACGTTTAAGATTTTAACCGTGGTAAAAGAAGAGAAAAACGCTCAAGTCCCTCATATAATTTTTTAAATTACTTAGATATATTAAATTTTTTTACATAATTAAAAAAAATCATATATTTAAAAAGAAAAAATAACAAAAAGAAAGAGGGAATTTTTTTTTTTATTTTTTTATTTCTTGATATCTCCCTTGCGTTGGGATCATTTTACGAGATAATTTTAATTATATTTATTTTTTTATAATAAATCAAACATAATTTTTCTTTCAAATTAACATAAATATATTTCTTCATTAATTCGAAAAAAGAAAAAAGAAAGAAAAAAAATATAATTAAAAAAAAAAAGGAAAAAACTACAACGGAAACACCAGAGGGCCTACAGGAGTAACCTTGAGTGGATGGCACCACATAGTGATTTGATCTGTCCTAATAGTGAATTCATTTACTGGAGAAGTCAGTTGGTATCTCGTATTCATGCTTACGCCAGCCATGGTTTTTCAAAGCCACCAATAATTGTGTCATGGACACCAATAAATATGTATTCATTTCTTATACTTTACTCGCAGCGTTTGACGCCAAGCCCTTGCCGGCCTGCCTCTTTTGGTGTGTCTTTGAATTTCATATTATTTCTTGTTGCTTTTTCCAATAACGTGTAATTTGAAGTTAATAGGAGTGGAAATGAAAGAAAAGGCCTGTTGAAAGAGGTGATAATTATGATGGTTTTTGTAATGTTGGAGGAAAATAAAAGGAATGAATAAATTGAAGAGTCATTTTTAATCTAATTTATTTGAATTTAAAAGAAAGTGTTGGGGAATATTATATATTTGTTTTTTTTAATAAAGACAAATAGCAGTGCACAAGTCTCTTTGAAAAGCATGCTTTGGTCGTGTCATTTCCCCTCCAAAAGTTTTTGCCATGTCAGTCATTCTTGAAGCCTGGACTAATTAGAAATCAGCTAAAATCAAATAAGCAGTCTGTTTTTTATTAGTTAACATCAACAGATTAGTTAGCAAATAAAGACAGAACACTATGTTCAAATATGTATAGAAATGATACATCCTTCGTTCAAAACATGTAAAATAAAATTCAGTTCTTCGAATATTTGTTTTTTGCGTTTATCATTTTCTTCTCTTTATTTTTCTTAATTAACAAATACATTTCATTTTTACTATTAATTGACTTTTCGTTAACCCATTTGTTTTTTAAAGTCTAGTATAAGTGTGTTAAACCTTGGAGAGATCTATAAGGAGTTCATCCTCTAGATCAATTATTTTATTTTTAATAATCATTTTTTTTTTTTGTAATTTTTTAGGAAAATATTAGTCAATTCATCTGATTCTAAAATCAAATAAAGTTAGTGTTTGTTGTAATATGTGACTCATATTTGAGTGAAAGACATATAAAAAAAAAAATGGCAAATGTCGGAGTGGCGATATTTCCCATTCAAGTTTATTTTTCTATTGTTATGGGTGAACAATAGATTTGGTGTGCGGGGCAATACTCCCTACAATACGGTTCAGATGTATTTTTTGAATTTTATTATCTAGGAGTTAATATAAATATCTTTTATATAATCATAATTTTATACATAGTGAAAGTTCTCTTTCATTTTCGTTGACGTGGGTAATTTATCGAACCACGTTAAATCTGTATATATATTTTTTTGTTTTCTTTAATTTTCATCATAAATCGTTGCACATATTCCAATAGTGTTATATTAATGATTCAAACTATGAAAAAAATGAAGTTTTGTTCGAGGAGCGGTAAAACACTGCACAATATATAGATATATGCAAGTGATGCTTATTTGGATTGTGTTATGAATGTTCTAATAAAATCCATATTCTTGAATCTTTCTTTCTATATATGCACATATTAAAATTCAAATTCCACCACATCACTCTCTTACCATATAAAGAGAGGAATTTTGCCGTTGCACATGAAAATGAAATGCAGAAAACGATGGAAGGCGGACTTAATCTAGGAATTTAAAAGAAATAATGCGAAAAAGAACAATCATTCCAAACTTTGCATCATATTCAGGAACAGTCAAAACCTGTCCTACCATGGTGGTTAGCACATGAAGGAATTTGGGTTCAATTCACTAATCACCTCTTTCATAAATTGTGTTGCAATATATCGATTTACATCATATGAGTCAGTTGAAAGCAAGACGATATTTTTAATTAGGGATATTTAATTAAATGAAGATAAAATAATTTTGACATTTTAAAATATGGGATAACGTCTACTTTGAAAAAAAAATGTCTTATATCAAATTTTTATACTAATCCTCATATGACATTCAAATGTGGTTATATATACAATTTTTACGCTATTACAAAAGATTCCATAGTATCAAAGATAAAACTTCTATAATTAGGCATATTATTCATATCATAATCATATTATCTGTGTTTTTATTTTATTTTTATTCTAATTATTTGTACCAAAAATTCATCCAAAGGGTTTAGGGTTTTTTTTCAATGGAAATTATTTTACCCTTTTGCCCAAATATGTATTTTTTTATACCAAAGATCAATCCAAAAGAGGGGTTAATGGAAATGATTTTTAGTATTTTACCCAAATATTTATTTTAATTAACCAGTGCTAATACAACAACGCACATTTCAAGGCTTAGAACAAACAAATTGGGAATTTGTACCATATTGGTAAACACAAAGGGGCAAAGACTCATTTTCTTTTCTTGTCAATCTTTTCAACTCAGTAATGTTTTCTCAGATCCACCCAATGACACGTATGGAACCTTAAAACAGACAAAAAGGAAAGGTAAAAAAAGACACAATATTTAAGGGTCCCATATTAATAACAATACATGATTAGCATGGATTTGTTTCGACTAACCAATATGGCCAAAAGGGGAAGCCTAAAAACCAATTGTTTTGGTCAAATGACTCTTCTATTTTATTGAATTTTGGAGTGAAGGAGTAAAAGCAAAGAATGGATGGATATGAGGAGGAGGCGATGGTGGAATCATGGAAGCACTTTTAGGAGGTGGGGTTGAAGGCATAAGCACATGGAAAGCTTTTATTCACATCACATGTGGTCCTAGTAATTGAATGATTGGGGGGTTGTGTTGGAAATGTGGGTTTTAAGGGTTGTGAGGGTGAAGACAGCCCAATTAGCTGGCACCTTCCACTTTGGGGGATGTACAAGTGGCTCATGTGCAACCAGGACAGGTCCCAACTGCCATGTGGGCTTCCACCCTTATGATCTTCTCCATTCACCTTTTTCTCCCCACAGGGTAAGGATACTTGGAAAGAAATTATCGTTCTTTAAAATTAAAAATAAATTTCTCATGCAAAAAACACATTTTGAAGAAGTTTTTTTTAAAATAAAAGATATATACTAAAAAAAATGGCTTAAAAATATAGTATTTTTCAAATAAATATTATATATTTTTAATTATTTTTTATAGTGTTTTAAGAAAATATTTATTTATTTTTTTTAAATTGCATATAAATATATCTCAACTTTATTAAAAATAAGTCCATAATTGTACATATTTAACTATCGCATAAATTAAAAAAAAAAAATTTCTATCTTAAAATTGGGGACAATTACATAAAACTATTTTTCCAATGTGCTTTGTTGAATTGTTTTTTAAAATTCCGATGGCTTGAATTCTACGTTATTTAATTTAAATGAAAGAAATATGTAAATATGCGGGTCCATATATATATATATATATATATATATTTAAGAAACTTCCATTTTCAAAATGGTAAAAATTTAATTGTTTTAATCCCATAAAAAAATCATTCAATAAAAGATGTACTTCGTTCAAACTTAATAATTTAAACAATTAAATGTTAAGATTTTGGTATATATGATATGTTATTATGGACAATAATGCAGTGGGACATCAACCGAAAAATACGCTTGGTCAAATATAAATAATTTAAATTAAATATTTGATATATTTTAATTCAATCCTCAAATTGTCAGCAATTATGCAGCGGGTGGCAGTATATCTTGGTCTGCTTGAGGAATTGCTAAAGAAGCTCTTTATGCCGCATGATTGTAACATTTTATCTGGAGACAAAAATCCAAAAATAAGGTACAATTTGTTTGAATATGGTGTATTTATAAATGCAATAACTACAATAAAAAAAAGACAAAAAAAAAAAAACCCTCAAATGAGTAAATCATTGTTAATTTTAAATTAAATGTAAAATTTGTGGACATACCTAATTAAAGAAAAAAAAAGTACTATTAAGTTTTAAGTGAGTTGAAATCAAGTTTGAAAAAAAAGAAAAAAAAAAAAAGGAAAATCACAAAAAAAAAAAAAAAATTGAATGTTTGCCGTCTTTTCAACTTTTTTTGAAAGAATGAAAAATAAAAAATAATTATATTATACTTTGTTTTGTTTATAATTAAACAAGACAACATCCAACTATTTTTTATTATTTTAAGAGTTATAAAGTTAAAATCATATGAATCATGTCATGATATTATTTATTTTTTTCAAAAAAAATATTTTATAAAAGTATAATTGAAAAGAGTATTTTAATCAATATATTAAAATAACAATTACATTAAAAAAATAAAAAAGTAGATTTTTTTTTTTTCCCAAATATTTTCACCCTTACACTTTCCAGACTTTCAAACGACATCGTATTATGCATTGCTGTATGCTCTCTCCTTTAAAGGTCTCGTTTGATCTCCTTATCAACAAAGAAAGCACTGGAAGAAGAGAAATGCATGCCTCAATCCAGCAGCCCACATGCTCTTTCCCATCTCTCAGCCCTCCATCAGCCAAACAAGGCAAAAAAGTTGTGAAAGTTGATAGAATCAATTGCAGATTCTAAAGGGTTTTTTTTATACTGATACATGTGATTTCAACTTCTCAGGATGCTGCAATTCAAAAAAGCCATTTTGGAAGCATCAGCTGCATAAAACTGCAACCAAAGCGAAAGCAAGAATGATGATGAACCCTGGAAGCAATAAAGACGATGGCGAAGTTTCTGGGCAAGTGGGTCATAGGCTTTATCTGGGTATGGACTTTGGCACCTCTGGAGCGAGGTTTGTTCTTATTGACAAGCAAGGAACAATTCAGGCCCAAGGAAAGAGGGAGTATCCCCTTCTATATATGGTAGGCTTATTGGACCTCATCCTCGTGCTTTTTCTTAAATTAAAAACATGGTATCGAATGTAGTTAAATGAAAATAAATAAAATCTTTATGCAATTTTGCTTACCCAGAAGCTTAAATCAGGGGAATTGCTTGAATGGACCAACGATCTGTGGCTGATATTCATTCCCATTACCGAAATTGCTTAATTTTCTGGTCAAATTGGTAGCTTAACATGGTCTTAGAGCCTTCCCAAGTTAGAACCACACTGCTTGTTTATCTCCCCCACCCCATATATTGAGCCCATCTGTAAGCCCAAAGAAGACTACCCCTGAGGGGGGTGTGGCTGATAAGCCCGATATGCATTGTTGAACCGCCATTACCTATCAGTTTAAGCTTTTGGGTCACGGGTTGAATTGGTAGCTTCACATAATCTATATATCAAGTTAGCTAACAGCCAAACACTCAGAGAATAGCACAAATTGGCATTCATCAGTGACATTTGAATGCTGCATGATTGAAATTGAAGGCTGGGATTTATATCCAAGTTGTTCAATGTTCCAATTTGTAGCAATGCTGTAGACATGTGAAGTGAAAACTGCTTTCAGTATGGTTGTTTGTTAATTTAATAGTTGATATGGGTCGGATATACTGTGAATTGGGAAATTAGTGTTTTGGAATTGGGTAATTCTGTGTAAAATTGATAGATAAGCGAATACTTCAATGTCAAAGTGGAGTTTATGGTGAACTTTGGTGTGCCTTGTACCGTTGCTGGTTCGGTTTTAAGAAAACTGAGAAGCTTGTTTTTGTTGTCTAGAAAGAGTGAAGAAACAATGGATTGGGTGAGCTCCTGGAAAATGACACTTTTTTCACTACTTGAAGATGTTCCGGTTAGTCTCCGTCCATTGATTGCTTCCATATCTATAGATGGGACTTCGGCTACGACTATGATCATCGATAGGTAGATAAGTTTAGAAGAAGAAAAATTGCTTATTGTTTTATGTTTTTTTTCTTATACATTGATATCTCCTTTAAGCCCAGCGTCCAAATTTGGTGATGCAGCACCACGGGAGAACCATTATGGATACCTTTGCTCTACAATGAGAGCTGTCCTGATGCTTTGCCAATAGTAAAGTCCATTGCTCCTGCAAACCACACAGTCTGCTCTGGTTCATCTACCCTGTGCAAGCTTGTCTCATGGTGGAATTCTGATGATTCAAATAAAGAACATGCACTATTGTTGCATCAAGCAGATTGGCTATTGTGGCTTCTTCATGGAAAGCTTGGAATTTCTGACTACAACAATGCTTTGAAGGTATTAATTCAATCTGTACAGTGACCCTTTGCATTCTGGCTCCTTGCTACCTCTATGATTAATAAGTGTTAGGAAACACAATGAATCATTCTTTATGTGATACAGGTTGGCTATGATCCTGAACATGACTCCTATCCATCTTGGCTGCTCTCTCAGCCATATTCACGAGTTTTACCTTCTGTAAAAGCTCCTGGAGCTTCGATCGGTTATTTACAGGAGGACATAAGAACACAGTTCGGTATGTTTGTCCTTCTATCAAGTAGTCCCAATTATGAAGGCTATGCAGTATCAGAGTTCTGTTCTTTCTATGTACATTCTTTAGCTGCATTAGTATCTAAAAACATCAGACTTATGAAATTTATACATTAACAAGTAGCAAATGGCACCTTCCAAGGCTTCCATATTATTTTGTTTTAGGATATTTCATGGGAATTGATTTCAAGTACTGATTAAGGTCATTGACTATGGTCATTCAAATTGGTGGTTAATATTTCCATTGCCCCTTCCTCCGTCAAACTTATACTGCCTTTTTTTTTTTCTTAATGCCTAAGCTCCAAACCTCCAAGCCTTTTCTAGTTGAGTTTGTCCAATCCTTAGCTGGCCTTTCTCTCCACTCCATGGCACTGGGCCCTTCTGTGGCCCCCATTCCAGGTCACTGAAGTTCCCAAAAACTATCCTTCATTTGTTGCATAAACTAGCTGTTTTTATTGCATGATCAAGAGCAAAAAGATGAAACTAACAAATTGTACTCAAGTTTGAAAAACCACCAACTTTCAAATTTCAAGTAAAAAGTTTCCTTCTCAATACAATACAATGCTGTGAATTATTGTCAAGAGAAAATAAGCTCATTTCAATGGCTCCCTGTCATGTAGTTCTGAGCCTGCACCTAGCATTTTCACTTCCACAGTAATCGAACTCTAGAATTATGGCCTTTTTGTATTCAACAAAGAACTATTTTGCTCTAGAGTCCGGATGAGCTACACATTTGGTCATGACAATTGGAAATGTCACGACTGACTGCTCTTTGATTTGGTAATTCGTGACTTTGATTATTGACAGCATTGCAAATTGCCAGGCTTTCTAGTCTTCTTAAACTTTACCCGATGTTGTATTGAAAAAACTTGGCAGGTTTTCCAAAGGATTGTGTTGTCTGCACAGGAACCACTGATAGCATTGCCGCATTTCTCGCAGCTCGTGCTACTCAACCTGGGAAAGCTGTGAGATTTCTGCCAGACTTGCTCCTCTGTTTTTTAGCTATGAACAAAATTGCACATGCAGTTCTATAATGTAGATTGGTTTAGCAGGAATGCTGTACAATCACTTTCTACAGATGTGACTCACCTGTATTTTTGTTCATATGGAGCACCTATTGTCTTCTTGAGTTTTCTATTATTTAACAATGCAATTAGACACAAAAGCCTGTCCCAAATCTCTGCATTTTGTTCATAATGTTTGTTATTAGGTAACGTCTTTGGGTTCGACACTTGCTATTAAACTACTGAGCACCAGTAGGATTGAGGATGCTCGATTTGGAGTGTATAGCCATCGCCTTGATGATAAATGGCTTGTTGGAGGTGCTTCAAATACAGGTGGAGCTGTTCTTAGGCAGATTTTTACCGATGAGCAGTTGGAGAAATTGAGTGAACAGATCAATCCCATGGAAGCCTCTCCTCTGGATTACTATCCTCTGCACACTGTTGGCGAAAGATTTCCTGTGGCCGACCCAAAGATGGTTCCCAGGTACCTTTTTCTTTTCTTAGAAAAAAAAAGAAAGAGAAAGAGAAAGAAAAGAAAATTTTTTCTGTAGGAACCAAAGTATTTCCATGATTACCATCTTAAAGAAAACCTTATGACTTCACCTTGTTTAAGATATAAATCAGTTGCTATTATGAACAATCCGAACAAAGACCCTGCAGATCTTCGGGAAAATTTATAATTAGTACTCACTGTTACAACATTTCCCCATCAAACAAACCCATAAAACATAGTGTAACTAGGCTGAAGAAGCAAATATAGGTGCGATCAAACACCTCACCTTGGTTCTAGCCCTGTTCCAAAATTCTACAAGTGTATTCTGGCCTTCTGGGGCTTAGTTTGGATGGAAGGTATCTGCAATAACTTCCTGGCTGACAAAATGGTTTATATTTGGCCATTAGGAAGAAATGGAGCTCTACATGGTGATACTAGTGCAGGCTGAAATAGATTCATAATTGGATTGTTTGATCTTTTCTTTGATTATTATGCAGATTACAGCCACGGCCAGAAAGCGATGTTGAGTACTTGCACGGCATTCTTGAATCCATTGCACGCATAGAGGTAGAGAAATTCCCCCATCTTCTTCCCAATATCTACTAGAGTGAGAGGAATGGACAGTTGGTAACTAGAGGATTGTGTTGCATACAGCCTGACTACATATAGTGGTTGTTATTTCAGGCAAAGGCTTATAGCTTACTGAAGGGCATGGGAGCAACACAGGTTGATGAAGTGTTCACTGCTGGAGGTGGTGCAAAAAATAGGACATGGGCAAAGATTCGGGAACGAGTGCTTGGTTTGCCTGTGAGCCGGGCTATTCAAACCGAAGCTGCCTATGGAGCTGCTCTGTTGGCATTGAAGGGCGCCCAGCGAGATATAGATATTCCGTGAGAGCATAGTATAAATTATTAATCTGATATCCATTACCTAATAGTTTAATCACTTTTGAGTTAATTATAAATCAAATTAAGATGTTTATCATTTAGATTCTGTTGGTGCACCCACCTCCCTTGCCTCTCAGTAAATGGGAGACTCCAACGATACCCGCTGCTTGCTCCGATGTCGTCCGATGATACCTATACAAAATGATTGGTTCAAGGCCCGAGATTCAACTTTAAATTAGGGATGCCGGTGGCGCAACTCGCCGCCCAGTCTCCTTTAATTTTTAATTTTTTTAAATTTTTAATTATATTAAAAATAAATATATTTTATAAATAAATGGAATATTATTATTTTTATAATTTATTTTACTGAAAATTGATTTTTTCATATTATATTATATGTATTAAAAAATGAAAAAAAAAAATTAAATTTAATTGTTTTTTAACTTATTTAATTTCATTTTAAACTCTTTTGTTAGCTCGAAAAACTTTATATGAGATATAAAGTTTACAAAATAGCAGAAAATGAGAAAATGAAAATTAAATAATTTAAAAAATGTATATTTTTTAAAATTAATTTTAATTTTAAATTGTTTTTAAAAATCAAATTTAAGAAAAAAATTTCTTTACCTTCCCTATTTTCAGTATTTTGGCTACTTCTGTAGAGAAATATAGCTTTCCAATAAAAAATTGAGTACTTGATCATGATGATGATTACGATCAATCGTGGAAAATCGTGTCGTGGGGCGGGTTTCAGCCGTGGGATCGCGATCCCAAAAGGTAATGGCTAAGATCAACGGTGGAAGTGTGAAGAGCTTGAGTCACAGTAGCAACTAGTACTACTACGGAGTAGAGGAACAATAAATGAAAGCGAACATCGGCCGTCACAAGCATAGACCCTGATATGATGTCACGTACCTGATAATGGTTCCGCATCCATGCATTTAATACCTACTCCTCTCGTAATCATGATTAAATCCTTTTTCTACTCTTCCACGCTCACTTTCTTCATGCGCCTTCACACGCGCATCTCCATTCCACCACTTCCGGCTGCTTCTTGGGTAAAATATTTCTTGACCAAGGCTTACCATTAATTATCAAATGAAATTTTGAGTTTTGACTAGTAAATTATTATTTGAAAATCATTTAGATTATTATTATTTTATAAAAACCAAATATTTGATAAAATTTAACAGTATAAAAATTATACAAAGCTTGCAATTTATAGGAAATTCTTAGAAAAAAAAAATGTTACCAGAATATTATGAAAATATAAACTAATTCAGTAATTTGTTCTATTATTATTATTCCAATTTGGACTTATTATTTTGTTTTTCTAGCCCTAGTCAACGAAGAAGTTGAACATTGTCGTACGTGAAACCGGAGCTCTCTCTAATCTCTATAACCTTCTCAGCCATCCATTTCATTCTCTCTACATATGCTTCTCCTTCTCCGTCCTCAGTCCGGGAGGTTCCAGCAGCTCTGCAAATCATCCATGGCAGCTGAGAAGACTTTGGACCCCCAAGCACCCGAATTCATCCCCACCTCTCTCTTCTCTAGCCACTCTTCGCCTCCAAATTCATTTCTCTTCTATCAAAATAGCTTCTCAACCCCATTTTTTACACCTCTCTACTCTAACTCCTACCCACCTCACCCATCTTTGTTCATCTCACCACAGCGTGTTTTCTCGCCGGTTCCACTCCAGTTGCCGCAGCCTGTGGGGTCGCCGGTGGTGGAGGCTTCGTCTGAGGATGATACCCAGGTGGAGAAGCAAGCTGTGATGGAGAAGAAAGTAGTTGTTGAGAAGTTTAGTCCGAGAATAGTGAGTAAAGGTGTTAGGAATCGGTGGGTTTTGAGGAAAGGTGGCGGTGGGCAAGGGTTTCGAGGGCATAAAAACCAAAACAAGCAGGCTTGGAGGGTCAGGGTTGGTGATGGTGATCAGAATCAGTATTGTGGGAAGGTGGAGTTGAAGCGTATTACACCCACAAAAAACCCTATGGATGTGCTGCCTATTCAACCCGGTAGCAACGACACCACCGTTATGATCAGAAACGTACCAAATAAATACACGTATGCGCCTTTCTTCTTCTCTTTCTGATTCATCTTCTTCATGCGCAATTTCGTTAAAGATATAGTTCTTCTGATCTGTATATTGAGGTGTGATGGTAATTTAAATTTGCGGGGTTTCGTAATATTTCATGTATTTTTCGTAATTCTTGTGCTGATGTCCTTTTCTCAGCCGTGAAATGTTACTGCAATTCCTTGATGAGCACTGCATGAAAGAGAATCAGAAACTAGGGTTGGAGAATTCTGAAGAAGCCGATCAGGAAGAGCGGATTGTCTCAGCCTTCGACTTTCTGTATTTGCCTATAGATTTCCAGTATGCTACGTTTAATTTAAGAACTCCTGAACTTCAATTTATCTTGAGAGGACCTTGTTATATACATAATGTGGTTATTGTTGTGTTAACTGTTGGTGCAGTACTGGGATGAACAAGAGCTATGCGTTTGTGAACTTCACACATCCAAAAGCAGTGTGGAGGTTTCACTTTGCTTCTCACAATCAGAAATGGGAACTTTTCCACTCTAAGAAGATACGTGAAATAGCCTGCGCAAAGATCCAGGTCTAGCCCCCAATAATCATGATAATTGATGACAAATATCAGATCATATCTTTATCTCACTACGCTCCATGCATGTTTCTCTCCACACAGGCTTCTGGGGTTTTTGATTTGAAAGCTTGCTTTATCAATTATCATAACTCTCCGGCTGTCCCACACACAACACAATCCATGCACATATATATATATATATATATATATATATATATATATATATATATATGCATCAGAATATCATATATAAATTCATATATGTATATATATATCTGATCATCTTTAAGTTTTGGTTTGATTTGAAAAAATGGGATAAATGAAGGGGAAGGAGGCACTGGTGAAGCACTTCGAGCAGACGAGCTTTGCGTGTGAATGGGATGAGTTCCTACCCTTGTGCTTCAGCCCAGCTCGGGATGGCTCCAGGGAGTTGGTGAAGCAAAGCACCGTGGGTAGACGCATAACACCCACTCCTCCACATTGCCTCACTCAGTCTCACGCCAACCAAATCTAGCTGTCTGGGTTTAGATTTCTGAGTCGTCTGACATGACAACCGGAGCAGCTTCTGTGTCTCATCCTGTCACCATCACATTTATATTTTATATAATATGTAGATTGGGGTCAGCTGTTTCATCCTATAAAAACTTAGTCGAGTTCAGTTGTTTCTGTTTCTGTTTCTGTTTCAGTTAGCGAGATCAGGGTATAAGCTGTTAAAGGGGGTGAGTGTTAATGGTGGAACTGGGTCCACCTTCCACCCTATGTTCGGAAGGGTTTTGAGAAGAAAAGAGTGGTGGAGCATAGCACCTGGACCTTATCACACTGGAATGGTAGGTGCTGGGGTCCACCCTCTTCCATCGATCATCAATGGCTGTAGTTAATCCATGTTATGTTACAAGGTGTGATGTTGCAATGTAATGCAGGTTCTGTAATGGAAGGTGCAAGACATTCTCTGGGCTGTTCTGAGTTTTTCAATTTTCTTGTTTCCATTTTTTCATCAGGTCATTTGCTATAACTGCAAGACATTCTCTCTTAGTCTCTTCTAACTTGACGCTTCATTGATTGTAAGCAGCTGATGATCAGAGTTAAACATTCTTTGAAAAAAAGGTGGTTTTATGTGAATGATTTATCTGACATTTGCAGAAGAAGCAGATTTTTGAAATTAATTATTATAAAAAAATGCTGTATATACTCCTAATTTTATAAATATGACAGTTTGTAAATAATTTTGATTTTCAATATAAAAATTGCAAGGGGATAGTGGTGTTTGGTGAAGTAGAAAATAGGAGTAGGGAGAGGAAGAGTGAAAGAGAAATTATATATGATGAGTCTTGGAAGTTGGGATTCGAAATCTAGGGTTGTAATCATTCCAATTCAGCTTTGCTTCGGCTCTATATATATCCTGTATTGTTGTCTCTTCAAATCGAAAAAGGATGAGATAAAAGGAGGAGAAAGAAAGAGAAAAATTGCACTTGGAAAATACTGTGTTTGAAATTTGAATCAAGTAATTAAGCTTTAGATGGGCGAGCTAGTCAGCTGGGTGAGCTAGGCTAGGCTGCTGGTATAACTTGACGTAGTTCCAAAAGAAAAACTTGTACCGATTTTTCTTTGAATAATTCAGTGACTAAAACTAGAGTGAGGGAAAGAAAATGATCATTTTCCGCCTATTCAAGAGTACAAGACCATTCTTAGATTTTGTTAACATTGAGGGATTTCAATTGAGGAAGACCTCTCCAAGAAATTAAATTACCTCTTATTATGCTGGATGAACAAACAAAGAGAGACTAAACCTTCAATCTCTTCTGAAAAACTTCTTTGTTTGGATTTTAGATATCTTCTGGGAGATTCGACCTTTCCTCCTTTTTTTTTGTAATCCTGGCTGTTAAGAGGCTTAGAGCAAGGTCATAAGTGCCCTGGAAACCATGATTTGTTACTATCTTTCAACTTGCAGCAATCCGTTTATGATTTATGCAAATCTATTTAGATGTAGGGTTTTTCCTTAACTGTTTGAAAGTAATTCAGATTGAAAATACTTTTCTTTTGTCGGGATGAATCAAACTTTTAACCTCTTCTAATTCTATATAACATCCAAGATAAAGCTCGAATGATTAGTTACAAGTTTTCAAGAGTCATTATCATACCATGAAATGCTTACTCCTTGGATAAAACTCTCATGTTGTTTCAAGTAGTGTAAAAAATAATTTGAATAAAATAATGTTAGATTTGTCAAGCATTATAATCAGAAAATGTGAATTTTGATTCACTAATTTATAAAAATATAGAAAAACGAAATTCAAATTTTATAAATAAGTTTTATACTCATTTATTTAAATTTTTTTAAAAATAGAACTTTTTCAAACTCAAATAATTATTTTCTGAAATAACATTTTACACGATAATATTAAATAAAATTATTCAAAATTAATGTATTATTTTAATGTGATAAAAGTGTTTTAGAAATAAATATATTATAAATTTTTTATTATATAATATGAGATACAAAATTATTGTGAAAAAATTATCCAGGATTGTGAAGTGATAAATAAAATCTTTCTAATCCCTAATTAATAATTATTTTATATCGTGTATTATGTAAATCCCCTCACGTCATTTTATTTAATAAAATCGAATAAAAAATTTGTTAATTGACATCAACAATAAAATAAAAAATTAAAAAAACAATTAAAATTAAATACAATTAAAAACAAAAAAAAACTTAAAAATAAAATACTTATTTCCATTATACTTTCAATTCTTTCTTGATATTTATATTTTATATCATAGTACTTTAATTAAGTGAAAGTTAATATTTTATTTTTATATTTTTAGTTTTAATTATATTTTTAATTTTTAAAATTTCTTATTTTATTAATTTTAAAACAATTCTTACAATAAAAAAATTGTTAATTGGTATTATTAACATATAAAATGAACATTTTAAGAAATATTTATTTGAGTTATAAAAAAGTGTATGTATTTTAAAATATTTTTAAATGAGTAAAGATTAATATGAATTATAAAAATTTAAATTTATTTATTTATATTTTTTTAAATTAGTGAGTCAAAATTCATATTTTTCATTAGAATTTTATCAATATAATATTTTTTAATATTAAATCAAATAAAATGTAATTAAAATTATATGATTTATTAATTTTAAATTTATTTATTTTATATATATTTTTATTTTGCCTATTAATACCATATAAATTGATTCTGTTCATAAGGTTTATTTTTTAAAGGATTTTAGGTAAAAACATTTTAAATAAGTGTCTTTGAAAATTCTCTAAAAACTAAATTTTATTTTTGAAAAATAAAATTTATAGTTACTAATCAACGAAATTTGAAAGAAGTGATTGGTTAGTGTATTTACGAACCCATTAAAAATTTAAAGAATAGTAGAATAAATATATTTTATTTTTATTTATATGCGTGCAAATCCTCAAAATAAAATTCAATAAAATGTTATAATAATTTATGAATATGCATAAAAAAGAAAGAAAGATCTTCTGATTTATCATTTATCTTATATTCTGTTGCAAGAATACTGAAGTGAGTTCGCAGTTCCTCACAAAAATGGCGGCATCATCTTTATCATCTACTCATCTGCTCCAACACCTTCTCCGCCGTCCGCCGCCGTCACCACCTGCATCCTCGTCCGTCTTCTCCTTCTTCTGCGTCTCCCCTACCACCACCGCCACTTTTGCCGCCGCCGCCGCCACTTTGTCTCCCCTTCGCACCACCCTCTTCTCCTTCCACTCCTCCGCTCGCCCTCTCTTCCTCTGCAACTCACTCTCTTCCTCCTCTGTCGCTTTTCCTCAAACACCTTCTCCCCAATCCATCGAACCACATTCCATTCCCCAAGAACAATTGCTAAACGACCTTGCGGAAGAAGAAGAGAGCGGTGGCGAAATTGTGGAAGAAGAAGGCAGCGGTGTTGAAATTGCGAAGCAAGAGGAACTGTACGAATCTGAGGAAACCGTGGAGGAGACTTCGCGTCCGGTTAATTTGACTATAAAGGAGAAAAAAGAGCTGGCGTCGTATGCTCACAGCCTGGGGAAAAAGCTCAAGTGCCAATTGGTGGGGAAACAGGGTGTTACTGCTTCTGTGGCTTCTGCATTCATCGAGAACCTTGAATCCAACGAGCTTCTTAAGGTAATTAACTGATCAATTTGGATGATCATGTGAGTTGCTTGATTAGTCATATGTGTTGGTGTTTGCTTGCTGAGGAACTTGAGGAGGAGAAAGGAATAATGAAATTTTTTTTATCTGTATGAAGTATGGTTTGTGCTGTTTTGGTGTTATGTTAAGTACATATTTTTTAAATAAAAAAATGCTTTTCTTAGATCCCAAATAATGAGAATTGAAGAGGCAAAATTTGGTTCAGTTTCTTTTTCCTGGATGTTCTCAGTAACCAAACGAACCGCTAGTTGATGCTTGAAGTGGTAATGTTTGCAGGAAGCAACATTTCATGCTAGAAGAATGAGAACATTGTTTCAGTTTTAAGAAATTGAACTGCTGTTGCATTTTTGTCTCATTGTTTGTTTATCAGTTGCAATGATCTTAATGATCACTTGCATTTCAAAATTTTCCATTCTTCCCAAGATTTCTGCAACTATTAGGGTTTTTTTTTTTTTTTTTTTTTAATTCAGGAAAAGCGGGATTAGTTGGAACTTGGAAGTTCCTTTAAATGGATTCATCCTAAAATAGTAGGAGGACACATTCAATAATGTTTAAGGCGTGATCAAGAAGCATTATCCATCTCAGATTGCAATTGCTTTGGGCCATTGTTATGGAGGCTGGTTCTTGGGATTGGTTTTGCAGGGTGGTGGGATTTCAGGCCATGGTTTGAACCATCACTAAACTTTTGCTTTAGGCTATGTTTGGTTCCTAGAAAATGTGAGGGAAAATGCAAGGGAAAGAATATAAAAAGGAAAATTGAAAGGAAAGAAAAAGTGAAGGAAAATAAAAAATAGATTTAAAATCAATAAATTATTCTATATGTTAGGTCAAACTCATTTAACTTATTTTTCCTCTTTTATATAAAGATTAAATAATTTAAAAATATATAATTTTCTAATTAATTTCAATTATATTTGATTTTATTTTATTTTTCATATTTTTCATGTTGAAATCAAACCTAAGAAAATCATTTTCCTAAGCATTTTTTTTCTTTCCTTAGTATTTTTTGGGAACCAAACATAGCCATATAATATTTATATTTAACTTTTGAGTGTTGATGGTTGGTAAATCTTGAAAATTCCCTTTAAAATCTAGCTTTACCCTGGAATAGAAGAGGTGTTTTGTGTTTAGATCCTGCCTTCAGCTGCTGAGAAACCAGTCACCAACCCACATCCCTGGCCTGAAAAAGGGGCTGGTAGGAGAATTGTGAAATTAGACCAAGTGATTTAAACCTTGGTTGAAAAAGAGTTATCAGGCATCTATATATTCAGAAGACTGAAATGTGAAATTCCCAAGCAGTAATAATGGGGTTTAGTGATTTTCTGATAAAGAAAACTGCTTGCTGAGCAACATAGAGAAGAGAACTTCTTGTTTCAAAGACCAAGACCAATGGCTACTGTCAGGGGAGGTTATAGAACTGCTATCTCTATGTCAATCATTTTTCTGTGAATAGTTTGTTTGATTAAGAATGGATAGTGATATGGCTGCTTTTTGGAGCTGATCGACACCTACTTAGCTAATCATGGATCAATAGATAAGAGAGGATCGTAGTTGAAGGGATGAAAACATCATTTGTTACATAATATGTTGAGGGGCTAAAAACATCATGTCATATGATACATGTGTGTGTGTGTGAGAGAGAGAGATAGACTTGAACAAACTTTTAAAACATGGTCAATGTGCTTAATCATGCTTTTAAATCGTAGCACCCTGCTTGATGATGCCTCCTCAAAATGCTTATGAAAAAAAAAGGAAAAAGAAAAAAGGAAGGACCCTACTCCTTAACCATAAGAATTGGCCAAAAAATTTAAAAACCCACCTTGCTCAGCTGGTTTAAAATATTTTAGCACCCTTTTGTTTATTGAAATCCCCAAATGAGCTATAGAATTTTGTTTGTAAGATTTCTATGTTGTTGGTTTTAGGTTTTAAGTTGCTGCAGAAGCGCTTGTAGGAGACCTTTTCTCTTCTAAGATGTTGGGATGTTTGTTCTAACACAGTGTGGTTCTCTTTCTTTTGAGCTGTTTATGTCAGAATAAGGCAATTGCACATATTTGTCTCTTAGCTAATCAATCATTTTGATTACACATCCCGTATCATCCTTTTAGTATTTGTCTCCTGCTCCTGGTAAAGAAATGAAACTGTTTGCTGTGACGAGCTAACTGATTTCTGGCTTAAACCTTGGCACAGATTAAAATACATGGCACCTGCCCAGGGGAGCTACCTGATGTGGTGAAGCAATTGGAGGAATCAACTGGTTCAGTTGTCGTTGGCCAGATTGGTCGGTCAGTCATTCTTTACAGGCCAAGTGTCACCAAGTTGAAAGCAGAGGAGAAGAGGAAACAGGCTCGGAGAGTTTATGTTAGAAAAGGAGCCATTTTCAAACCCAAATTGCCGGTAAACCATGTTCAGGACATGGAATAAATTTATTTTTTGCAATACACACTTTATTTCCTGTTACTGAATCTCTTGTATGTTAGGGAAAATTGCGGTAAACCATGTTCAGGACATGGAATAAATTTATTTTTTGCAATACACACTTTATTTCCTGTTACTGAATCTCTTGTATGTTAGGGAAAATTGCTGGAGGTACAATCACCAAGGGCGTATGGACGTGGTCGACGAGGAAGCAGCAGATTTCGAGACACATAATTGTTCAGCAGTTTTTCCTTTTTCCGGAGCTGCTGCAAGAGCAGGTAAGATTCTTCTATTTCCCCTCTTGCACTGCCTGAAAACAGCCTTCTCTTTCTCAAGGCTACATGTTTGAGGAACAACATTGATTCCCTAGAATCAATGCTACAAAACTAAGATGGGAAGAAGGCAATGACGAAGCTAGAGTTAGTTCTCATATTTTGATGTTGTCGGTTGTACTTGGGACTGTATTTTTCTGTTTCAATTAGTAGGGAGTTGAGGAAGTGAGGAGAGGATATCTTCTCTAAGATGAAAACTAGTTGCAAGTGTGTTCTAGAGCTCGAGTCTTGATTCTTAGATCTAGTATCTCTCAGATTGTCTCTCTGAGCATTTACCCAAACAATTGTAATTTTTTTATAATCTATCAGACTAATATCGCCCCATTTTACCTCTGTTCTCGCAATGTTCTGATATAAAAAAAATTAAGGAATTGATCTAAATGCGAACTAGAAAGTGTAAATCAACTGTGTATGCTGATCATTAACCAATTTTGTGTGAATAGGAGTATATCTTGGAAAACAGCCCCTCAAATAAATGGCCGAATATTTTCCTAGCAATGACTTCATATATGGGTACACTTTCTTGTTGAATGGTAATGTATAAAAACATCGCCTAAGAACAACATAAAATTACAACAATCAGTATCAATCTTCTAGGGAGAGATGTATCAATCACCATACCCCGTTTGAGGCTTCACAGAATAATGACAACACGGTCTTTGGCAGCTTGGAAAAAGCAGGTGCCCATTTCTTGGTAGTGATGGTTCTGGGTATATATCTAGTAGTTCAGAAGCATGAAAATTTGTACTTCAGCAACACCTTAGGGTTACGCAGATTGGCTTCAAGTACATTGATGAGGATCCAGTAACTATACAGCTTTGAGCTTCCCCAGCTCAGACTGGTTTAAATCTTCTGAGTAAAGTATGCCATTTGGAGAAAAAAGTCGCTGGAGAGCGAGAAAAAATCGTGCCTGAAGGAAAATTTCAGGATTCAGGCTAGCTCAAAGAAGAAAATGTCTGTATGTATGAGTATGGAATGTTATTTTTACCCATTGGAATGCTACAAGGCCAAACCAGCAGCCTGACAATCCATATCCTCTACTGTACACAAACTGGTAGCATAAACAGTATTCGTTAACAGTTAATGCGTGAAAACAGAAATAGACTTATCCATTGGTATAGAAGGCAAAAAAAATGAAATCAAAGAACAAAGTAGAACTCATACCAATAGTAAAAGACCACCTAAAGAAAAGCATCCACTCATTGATAAACTAATGAATCTAAGCTCCCGTCCAGCCTGCACAAGTAAACAGATACCCTGATGCTAGAATGCAAGATTTTCTACTGTGGAGCAAAATGAAAGGAACTATGAACAATTGGCAAAGCAAGTTGGCTAGAAAATGTATTAACCACAAATTATGCCCTTATTTTGATGGAGAGCCAAGAATCAGAGTTCAGGCTACTTAAGAAGTACATAAAAATCAGACTATATAAATGATCATTTTTTGACATGATAGGCTGTGTAGATTGGATTAACTCAAAACAAGGAGAGAGAATTTGTCTTTTTTTTTTTCTTTTATTGTCCTCTTGCTTGCCTGTTTTGATGAAAATGTATACATCATGTGCCATCTATTTATATTCTCTTATTGCCTATCCCCAAAAAATAGATAAAAAAAGAAACTACATAAAAAATCATATATGGATTTCAACTTAATCAAACCTTAATTTTGAGCCAGCAATTCAAAGGAACTTGCGTAGATATATGGTCAGGGATTCCATCTCTTAAAACACAATTAATCATGCAATAACTATCTCATTAGGAATAACAGATTGAATTATTGGGCTATACCAACTATGTAATTCTCAAATCAAGTTCTACCAAACTTCTGTTCTATTAGAAGACATTGAAGAAGTGACTAATGATAAAAATACGAAAAGTCACTATTAAATCTAAAACATACGTACCAGCAAAGTTCCCTCCAGACTATGAGTAGAGGGTGTCACAACCAATGCAAGAAAGTATGGAATCAACACCTTGTGCATCTGCATGTATACAGTATAACATAATAAATACTCAGATAACAAAATGCACCCTGGCTTGGGTCGCAGGGTGATAAAAATGGTTGGAGTTAGGTTTGGGGGCTGCACATCCTTATGTTTTGTATGCATAAAGACAAAAGGAATCTTGGGTCAAAATGCTCCTTTAACCAGACAAAAAGTAAGTTATAGGTGAAATTATTGTTCAAAACGCGGTCTAAAGTAAGTTATAAGCAATCTGATTGACAAAAGGAATCTTGGGTGAAATTATTGTTCAAAGTAGCCCCCTTTTAATTTTTATTTTTAAATTAGTTTGAAACCATGTTTTCAAAATGTGGCTTCTATACAAATTAGAAAGAGTGGTTTTAAAAACAAAGTTTCTAAATGTGTACTAAAACCGCAGTCTGAAGTTGCAGTTTCAAAATGCAGCTTCTAACAAATTAAATAAAATAAATAAAACATAAGTTAATATGGCAAAAAAGAGACACTTTGGACATTTATTTCAAAATTGGCCCACAATGTATATTTTAATGACCAACAAGACCATTTTGAACCCAAACTCAAGAAATTGGGTAAGAAGAATGAAAATATTTTTGTTGTTTGTAAATTTTGGAAAAAGTGTGTTTTCACACTCATTTGAAAAAAAAGGGCAAAATAGGAACCTTCTAAAAATAATCAAGTTTCATGCACTCATTGGGGTGGTCAAAGGTAGTACCTATATTGTTAAAGGGTAGTACCTATATTATTAAAAAGTAATATTTGAATGATGAAAGGTAGTATCTTTGTTAAAAAAAAGTGCATAAAATCCTAATTATTTTTAGATAGATGTATGAAATTTGGATTTTATAAACTCAAGTTCCTACTTTGTGGGATTTTTTGCCAAATAAGTGTGTGGAAACACACTTTTCCCTATAATTTTCTTTGGCACCTGCACAAGAACAAACAACTATGGATAAAACAATGGTGGTCCGTTTTGCATCTTTTATGGGCTTGTTTTCTTGAAACTTTAGAAAAAAAAAAAAAAGAAAAAAAAAAAAAACATAATATGGCATCTAAATACAATGATAGAATAGCAAGTGGAGTAGGCTTTAAACTAAATATCAGGACAAGATTAAATAATGACAACTCAATATATTGGACCATAAGACTATTCATAATCCTCATGCATCATAGCTTTGGTTCAAAGCCACAAAACTCAAAAGTAATTGGTAATTCTCATAACATAGCAGCATAATTCATATGGGTTTCACTTTTTAATTATAGCATATTGCCAATTATAATGACATAGTGGGAGAGGAGGGGACAGAGCTAACCTCTCGTATGACCTCACCATCAGGTGTAAAAATATTAGGGAATAGCCATGGAATAGCTATCGCAATTGTTCCAAGTGTCAATCCAACTAAAGCTCCCATAATCAAAAGTGACTTCAGCAGCATTCGGGCCTGTTTAATTTGGCAAACAGAAAGCCATTTAGAGATTTCCACAAGGAATTTTTACTCAGTAATAATGCTTATGTGCAACATCCATTAATGTCCTGAAAAAAAAGAAAAAAGAAAATTAAATAACTTGTGCATCCCAACAGAATAGATAAAATTTCTTGGAGGCTAACAGTTACAGGGGCAAGTGATTGAGTGAACACTTTGGAGTGGTAGCAGCATCAACAGAAAATAAATAAATTTCTTACCTTCGGCAGACTTCGATTGACTCCATATATCAACTCAGGCATGAATGATTGTGCGGTTTGTGAGAGAGGCTCACCCCAAACTGTACACATGCTGTACAATTGACTCATGACCTAAGTGAAAGGTAAGCCATAATGTGATTCAGCAATCCCTTATAGTTAAAACAAAATATTAGATGAAGTAAAACTAACCTGATGAGCAGCAAGAGTGTGTGTGCCCATAGATGTAGCAAAATATATAAGGAAAGAGTAGAAAGCCACCTAAACAACAAAATGTTACATATCACAACAATCGCTTTGAAACAGATATAGCTAGAGAACAAAGTAAAATATAGCAAACCTTTGACATCATTGTTACAAACACTGGAGCAGCAAGCCCCAATATCTGCACAAATTCATCGAGTGATGGAACAGAGAAGGCGAAAGCATTATATCCTTTCTTGTTCAGAGCTTCAATCATCATGTAACCAGCAATGACCTGGATTTGTACTGGTAAGTGGCATTACAAAAGAAAAAAAAAAGAACATTTATACCAATTTGGTGCATTAAAGAGAATGTTCATTCAGCATTATATCAAAACTAAACTAAATATTATATAATTAAAATGTTCATTCTGCATACTTGTGACACCATCGTTGCCCATGCTGCACCAGCAATACCATAGCCTAAGAAACTGCAAAGGACAATATCACCAATGCCATTTATAGCACTGGCAACTGCTAAAGCCTTCAAAGGTCCCCATGAATCTTTCATGCCAAGACTAGCCACCAGAAGGAAAACACCATAATAACAAGTCAAAAGAAAGAGAAAAATTCCTCATTATTTTATCAATTTAACAATAAGAAATCACTGTTAAAGAAAGCTTCCTGTTAGGAGTAAGTCCAATTAAAATCAAGTAAAACAAAACAAATATAGTATTATTTGTACCTTGCACTTTGAGCAACCCATCCAACAAGAATTGCTGGCCATGCTAAGCCCCGAATCTACAAACAGAAAAGATTCTCTTCAATTAATATTTCAATAAGACAAAATAAAGAAGGGGAAAAGGCCATAGCAACCAATTAGGTACAAGGAAAATGTCACAACAACCAAGGTTTTTGTTCAGCTACTGTTCACAAAATTAAATTAAGCAGAAAAACATGTCATAATAAATTATTATGCAGCTAACAAAATTGTTTGGAATAAAATATCATAACATAAATTCAAAATAAAACTATCATCTTATGGTTAGAAATGTGTTTTACTTAAGATGATTTATGTATCTCAGTTATCATCACTCAAATTGCAGTTAGAAGGGATCGGTAGTACGTTTATTATTAAGACGATTATTTTGCTTAGGCCCATATCTAATTAGGACATTCAAGCTTATCAAATGCCTGATTATCATTTCTTTGAAAGACTTGTTTCTGAAGTTCTTTACCAGCTCAATTTGCTGTTCAGCCATCATACACTTCTAAACCAACAACATCAACTCAACTCCTCACTGACACCGCCACATGACTTTTTTTTTTAATAGGTAAAGAGTAATATATTAAACAGAGAGAGGAAACACCAAACTAGTGCCCTCCCGGTATACAGGGAGTATACAAAAGCAACCCAAAGACTCGAAGCCAAAGAAAGGGAAATAAACAACAACCCCTACCCTTACTTAGAGTCTAGCCACTCAAAAAAGCTAACAAGAGAATGAGGGCTCAAAGCTATAAACACCCTAACCCCAAAGATTACATACAAAAGAATATTTCAGCCTTTGGAGCGAAAGCACCTCATTCCCAAAAGCCAACAAATTTCTTTCCTTCCAGACTGTCCAAAATATACATAAGGGGGCCATTTGTCACTCCTTTTTACGGGTTTTTCCCACAAACGCTCCATGCCAACCAAGGAGAGTTTCCTTCACTGAACCAGAAAGCACCCAAGCCACACCAAAGAGGGAGAAAAGCAGATTCCACAATGCCCGCGTCTTAACACAATGGAGTAAAAGGTGATCCACTGTTTCTGCTTCAGAAAGGCAAAGAAAACACCTATTTGCCAAGGAGTACCCCCTCCTCTGGAGTTGTTCCAAAATTAAGATTTTACCCCAAGAAGCTTCCCAAGTGAAGAAGGCAACCTTAGGAGGCACATTCGCTCTCCAAATACTACCATAAGGGAACGAAGCAGAACCTCCTGGCTCCAAAATAGAATAGAGTGACTTGACCGAGAAAACTCCCTTTTTAGAAGCTGTCACTGAATACATCCAAGACATCTCAAATGATATCCTTAATTTCATTGCTTACTACACCTATGCTTCTCTTAATTGTAGTCACTTCTTCTATCTCAACATTGTTTGATCTTTAGCCTCATTTATCTAATCATTTCATTTCTTGTACACTAACTTCATTCAATGGCAAAAGAAAAAGAAAATAATAATGATTAGCAAATTGTTGGAAGAAGCATAATTCAAAGCTTGATTCTGCCTGATTGTAAGATTGATTGAAGAGAAGCTTATTCTGATTTTGATTTTTCATTTTTTTTCTTACTTTGCATTTTAGCATTCCTTGTTTTTAGTTCCTGCTTTTGGATAGTTTTCTTTTGTAAGTTATTAACTAGGTTGTTTACTTAGAATTAGCACACTACTGTAAATAGGATAGTCTCCCTTATTTATGCAGTTTTTCATTATTCAATGAATATTTCAAATTCAGATTTTGTACATGGTATCAGAGCACTAGGGTTCTTAGGTTAAGGTTTTTCTGGCCTCTACCACCTTGGTGCTCTATTTTTCAGCCTTCATTGCCATGTGTTTTTCCTTGGCCATTATCACCATTTATTAACTGTTTCTTCTCCAACACCAGTTGCCCAGAAAAAATTGTTTTTCCTAGTCTTTATCTCCTTTTTTCCTGCAAAATTACCCAATTTTTTCAGACTCTACTCCCAGGTTTCCATATCTTTACCTTTGGTCTTTTATTCACCATGTCTATTTATTGCTTGAAGTCCTTTTGCTCTAGTCATGAAAACTTGGCATTGACTGCAACCAAGTATAACAGTGATCAGTCCAATAAACCGCCAAAATCTGGTGGCGGAAAACAAGGGGAAGAGGACTCTGGATGGTGTGATTATTGCAAGAAATTAAGGCACGCTTAAGACCCATGCTGGAAACTTCATGGCATACCTTTTGGGATTAAGAAAGAAGAGGAATATAAGGGAGGGAGATAGATCTGATCATCTCATTAACTAGGCCTATATAGAACTCTGACGCAAAACCTCAACAAAGTCCTAGTCCAAGCAACCATGAATGGCAAACCTTAAACGTGAACCAAAGGGCACAAAAGTTTGATCTGATTTGTACCTAAAAACCCAACCCAATTCTATGTAACCAAGATATCTTGAGCCAAAAACAATTGGTAAGATTAGGCCCAATTCAAGCCATATCCCTGCATCCTGTAACAATCAAAGTTTGAAGTGACAAGGGATGTTGCCACCCCCAAATAGTTGGGATAATATACTGTGGTTGATCAGTTTAAGCTAACTCAGAGGTGTCAGCCATCCAAATGATAAATATGAAAAAATTGCCAGAGAAATTCAATAACGGAAGTTCTGTTCACTAACACCTCGATGGATGAACTAGAGGTTTACCATATATGGCTGTTACCAAATGCACATAGCCTACCAAATGATTAGAATCAGAAAAGTGGCAATCAATGAGAAATTCAGGAATTACCCTACTTGATGTCATTATCTCTCTTTTCCAAATAGATTATATGGGTTATCAGTAACAAAGAAGTAAGCCCAGAAAACTATAGGAATAGATGGCAATTATGCAAGCAAAAAGGGTTTGTGGAAAGTGCACCTGAACATATACATTTGCCGCAGGTACAATATGAGCATTCTTTGGCCCCGTAAAAACTGGAAAAAGCAAAATTAGCATTTATCAGTCACCAGATGCCCTCTGATGGTCTTTTTCTATCATTGATTATTTTTCAAAATACGAAGAAATTCAAACACACTTATATTTCCTCATATTTTAAACAACGACCTCATAAAAGTAATGAAGCAGTACATAAGCCCAGACTGAAAACAATTCAATCCTGAATGAGTGCTGATTACCATTTAGTGCCCATGCACCCAGGAATTTTGTAAAAAGGAGCATCAGCACACCACAGGTAAACCCAACAAAGAGCAAGGTAGATATCTGATGTTGCACTTCATTTTTATCCTGCATTCATGCTATTTGATTATTCAAATGCTGCATCTTAGGGCATAGGACATTCAATATTAACTTGTTATGTAAATGAACATATCAACATAAACTCGTAATTCTCTAAACTGCAATTGAAGAAAAACGGAAACAAAAACCAAGAAGAAGAAAAGCAGGTAGAAAATCAACAAAGCAAACCCCATATTAGAACATCATGTAATAAAAGTAATAAAAGAAAAAAAAAATGATGTGCTAGGGTGTGGAATCTCCAGAATACATGCCTACAAAAATGCATCAGTAGATCAGGGCTCACAAATTTTGGGCAGTGGTAACTGTTTTTCATATGAGCTGTAACAGAAGACTAAAGTAAACTGTGTCCTATTTAGAGAAATGGCTAGGAGAGAATTGGCAGTAACTTCAGGAAAAATTGGATTCAAAATGGCCCAGACCGATATCCAACCTACAACTGGCTTGCAGCCCCAACTATTGCTCATGTTTTCCTGTGGCCTAGTTCAGTCTGTCCGTCAGCTTAGGCCAAGGCCATGACTAGGCAGGCTAGCAGGCTACAAGTTGGGAAGAACCAGCCCCCAGTAGATTGCTACCTGGCCTCAAGACAAAAAATTCATAGTCCCATCAAAAGCAGGAATCACACCTAAACTCTGAGAGCCAAAATCTGGGTTTGCACAGCCCAGCTGGCTGTGAGCCCACCAAGTCAAGGGGTGTGGGAGCTAAATATCAAAAGCATTAGGAATTCCATGGGGAAGAAATAGAATATAACTCAAGTTCAGAATGAGAACTCAGAATGTCTTTTATCTTGGTTTTTTTCTTTCTTTTTTTTTTTTTTTATGGATAAAGGAAACATATATTAAAAAGAGTAACGCCAAAAAAACACCCCAAATTACACAGGGAGTATACAACAAATGCCTAAAAGTGCCACCAAAAAACAAAGGGGGACAATAAAAAATGACACCCCTCAACAAGATCTCATCTAATCCACAAAATCTACATTAAAAGGACTAAGAATTATAAACAATTTAGACCACACCCAAAGATTACAAAGAAGAAAAAATTTAATCCTTTGTATAGAATGCTCTTTGTTATTGAATGCCCTACTATTTCTTTCCTTCCAAATTGTCCAAAGAAGATATGGAGGAGCATCCCTGTAACAACCCGCTCCCAATCATGTAGATATTGTCCGCTTTGGACCCTCACGACTTTAAAACGTGTCCACTTGGTTAAGATGAGCCTCTACATATATAGCGCTAGAAACTTTCTCCCCTATTCGATGTGAGAAATCACAAACACCTCCCCATGCAGACATAACGTTCTCGTTGTGTCCCACAGGATTGCAGGGCCAAATAGACAAACACCCCTATAGGGCCAAACAAACCCCCACACTGAGGTCGGAGATCAGCTCTGATACCATTTATAACAACCAGCTCCCAACTGTATAGATATTGTTCGTTTTGGACCCAAAAGGGCCCTCACGGCTTTAAAAAGCGTCTACAGGGTTAAGAAGAGTCTATACTTATATAGCACTAGGAACTTTCCCCCATATCTAATGTGGGATGTCACAAACACCCCCCCATGTAAAGCCGATCCCTGACCCCGATGTGGAGGTTTGTTTGGCCCCATAAGGAGTGTTTGTCTGTTTGACTCCGCAATCCCATGAGACACAACAAGGATGTTGTGTTTACATGGGGGGGTGTTTGTGATGTCCCACATCGGATAGGAGAGAAAGTTCCTAGTGCTATATATATAGAGAGACTCCTCTTAACCAAGAAGACGCGTTTTAAAGCCGTGAGGGCCCCTTTGGGTTCAAAGCAGACAATATCTACACAATTGGGAGCGGGTCATTACAAATGGTATCAGAGCCGATCCCCAACCCCGGTGTGGGGGTTTGTTTGGTTCTGTAAGGGGTGTTTGTCTGTTTGACCCCGCAACCCATGGGACACAACGAAAACGTTGTGTCTGTGTGGGGGTGTGTTTGTGACATCCCACATCGGATAGGGGAGAAAGTTTTTGACGCTATATAAGTATAGACTCTTCTTAACTCTGTAGACGTGTTTTAAAGCCGTGAGAGTCCCTTTGGGTCCAAAGTAGACAATATCTATACGGTTGGGAGCGGGTCATTACAATCTCGCTACACCATTTTCCTTTTTCTACCAAGGACCCCTGCCAACTTAAAAGCGTCTCTCTTACTAATGAGGGAAACACCCATGACACACCAAAAAGTGAAAACAGAAGATGCTATAAAACCCTTGTCTTATGATAGTGAATAAGGATGTGATCAACTGATTCTTCCTCTATGCGACAAAGGAAACAGTTATTTGCCAAAGACCACCCTCTCCTCTAAATGTGATTCAAAGTTAAAACTTTATTCTAAGTAACTTCCCATGCAAAGAAACCCACCTTGGGTGGCACCTAAGAATTCGAAATTATACTTGATGGGAAAACAACTTGACTTCCCAACTCTAAGGCCTTGTAAAGGGCTATAACAGAAAATTTTTCATTCCTTGCCCTTGTCCACAACAACTTATCCTCTTCATCCTTGCTCACCCTCCATTCTTGCAACCTCAAAAGGAAACACTCCACAATATTCAACTCCTAATCATTAAGCCGCCTAGAGAAGTAGGGTGCCCAACAATCTTCATCAGTTAATGAGTTCAAACATGCTCCACCTAAGCCTCCTTGAGAGTAGTTAAAGCAAATAAAGAGGGGAAAGAGATGCTTAGCGATTCATCTCTACACCACTTGTTTTTCCAAAAATTTATCCTCCTCCCATTACCTATTGAAAAAGCAACTCTTCAACTCAAAATGTGTCAATCCTTCCTAATGGCTTTCTAAAATCCTACCCCATACCCTTCTCTCACTTAGTGGGATCACTACCTTCCTTCTCTTCCCCATATTTTTCGTTGATAACTTTTTGCCAAAAGGCCTTTCCTTCGTAAAAAGCTAACTTCATTTGCAAAGCAAGGATTTATTGAGGGGCAAAAGATTCCTAACCCCTAAACCACCCTTTCTTTTGTCTGAGTAAACGATAACACACCTTGCTAAATGTGGTTTCCACTCTAAGGCCCCTCCTTCCCAAAGAAAGTCCTTTTGGATTTGCTCCAGCCTCAACCTAACTATCATTGGGATGCAAAAAAAGAGACATTAAAATAGATAGGCATGCTAGAAGAGTGCTTCGGATTAGGGTAAGTCTCCCACCTTTGAAAATGTATTGTCATTTCTACAATACTAGTCTTTTGTGAAATATCTTCTCCGCACCATCCCAAATTGAGATAGACTTAAAAGGAGATAGTGAGAAGGGAGGGCACCGACCTAGCAACCAAACTCTTGAACCAACTTTGCTACATTCTCCACACTCCCCACTAGAATTAGTTTGCTCTTTTCCAAATTAACTTTTCAAATGACCTCTCTCCATCTGAAAAAGCTAAACCTAACAAGAGTTATGAAAGAGGATATCATAACTTCTCAACTCTCTGTCCATCTTCACATATTTCCACTGAAAGAACTAGGAGAAGAGTCTGCATCAAAATTTTGGCAGTTATTGATGCCATTGAGATCTTCTTTGATAAGAAGGGATCACCTATCATATATGGGAGAGACCTCGAACAGCTCAGCCTTTCTTAAACTGAAAAAGCATTTCTGATGTAGAACAGAATAAAGGGAAGAGAAATAGAAGTAGAAGACAGAGATTCCAAATAAATTACAAATATCATTAATAGGAAAAAGTTCGAAGTATTTAACATCATTGATCTTACATATGGAAAAACAATCCTAACTCAGAACATAATTTTAATAATTCTAACTTTGATAAAACCTTATCACTAAGGACTAATAAGTTAATAATCCTAAAACAAATAAAAAATAACAAAATCTATCACTTCCTAAATTTACCCCTAACATAAGTGTGCAACTTAACATCTTTATCTCCATCCATTTCCATAGGATGTGAACATATGACTGAATGATGGCTCCTATTTGGCAATTTCCTTTAATAGAAAATTTTCAAATGCTATGTAAAATGCAAAAAGCCATTTAAATTCCTGGGGATGTCCATACACACCTTAAATCTCTGGGCATTATCAAGAAACATTTAAAACAATGTAATACTTGCTATCCATAAAGATAGAGAGTGTTGTTCAGATTCTTCTAAACACACAAAATTAAAGCCCATCAAATATATATGCCCAAAATATACACTAACAAACAACAATAGTATCAATAAGGAATCTACTTCTCTAGAAATCCACAACTAATTTTACATCAATAATAACACAAAAAACAATAAGACCTTCCAATCACTCAATAAACTGACCTGTCGAGCAAGTGAAGTCGCAACCATATTGGAAGTAGCAATAGAAAGGAACATGAAAACATAACTCATATAATCACATACAACTGTGCCTGGGCCTGCCAATCAAAAACCTCAAAGTAATCTCTACTGCTCCAGCTAAAGAAAGTCTGGCTTCAAAATTGATAAAGAAAAATGCATGCCTTTGGCTCCACAGAATGGATTTTTCTTAACACTCCATTTCTATGGAATTCTAAAAGCTTGATTTGTAGTGGAATTATTTTTGTGCATCTGGAGTCAATATTTTTATCCAATTCCAGCTCCAAATCCTTCTGTATATAAAGCAAACAAATATTGGCTTATGCACTGGGCATTCAATTTCAGTTCCAACCAATTAAAAAATAATTTTATTTGGAATTCGAATTCATGCTTTTTCAGCCAAATTGTTTTGAACTTAATTCCACTTCCAAATCCGTCGCGAAGGACCAAACAATAAGATTCAAATGGAGGTCTCCAATTCCATGCAACCAATCATCAAATTAGGGATTAAAAAATTTCCAAATTAAAATTACCCAAAGCAGCAAGCTCAACCGAGCTTCCCTGACCAATAACAGCTGTATCAATAAGACTCATCAAAGGTCCACATATCCACAGACCCGTGGCAGGCCCCGTAAACATCATGATCTCCTTCATCTGTTCCCATATACTCTGATTCACCCCGAACTCTTTTCCCACTCCAACAACCTCCACCTCCACCTCTTCCTCTTCCAACAATGAAACCGAACCGACATTTTCCTCATTTCCAGCCACAAATTCAACTCCGTCTCCAACAACTTCGCTGGAACCAATACAACCAATTGCGAACCGACTACCACGATTCATCACCGAAGAAATTCGTAAACTTTGCAAAGAGAGAAAGGTGTGAGAGTGAGCTTTCAGGCATCGACTGAAGAAGATTGGAGGTGGAAAGAATCGTCTGAGGCTAGGGTTTTGGAGGTGGATTTGGGAAGGACGAGCTAGGATTTTGAAGTGCATTTTTGCTGATAATTCAGAGACTTGAAGAACAGAGGAAGATAGAGAGGTTGTCTGAGGCCTCGATTCAAAAGCAGCCACAGGAAAGGATTTTGGCGGCTGGGGTTAGGCTGCGTCTTCTATTTAATAATGGCCACAAACGCCTTCCCGTAAATGCAACATCCAATAATTTGGGAAGTGAAAAAGCAAAAATTATAAGCATTTTCCCTCTTCAGTTATTAAATTAGAAAAAAAAAAACCAACTAAATTATTTTATTTTATTTAGTATAAAAATGCATTTCACGGTGAGTTTAAAAACTATTTCTAATATTTATAATAATTAAAAATATTTATCTTTCAAGTATTAAAAATACTAAAAACACTTCCTAAAATTACTATTAAATATACAAATTACTGTTAAACATACTTTAAGAACTCATTTGACATTGATTTTAAGAACCGCTTTTAATATTTCTAATACTTGAAAATTTTCATAATTCAAATATTAGAAATACTAGAAACACTTTTTAAAATTATTTTTAAATGTATTATTAAAAACTCTTCCTAAAATCACTACCAAAAGAGCTCGAAATGTAGCGACTAAATTTATAAAATTTCTTACATCCAACCTATAGTACAAAAATCTTTTTTTATTATTATTATATATTTCAAAAAGATTTGTTCAATTAAATGGCATTAGATATAATTTATGTTTAATGATGTTATTCTATATCTCATATTTAATTTTATTATTTTATATTTTGATCTTACTTATTTGGATTCATTCAAATTTTATCATATATTTTGAATGATTTAAATTAAATGTTTTATAGGTACCAATTTTGGTATCCTACGCTTCTTCAAATAGTTATTAGAAATAATAAAATTGCATTTAATTAATATCATAATTACTTAGAATTTTTTAAATAATTTAATATAATAATAAATGAATATCTCAACCATATTGTCTCGTATCTTATATTAAAATATTAGTAAGGGAGTAAGGGAGAAAATATAAACATTTCATTTGTTCTTTTTTTAATTTTAATTTTTTTACTAAATTTTTTTATTCCAATGGCTTTTCTTACTAATAAAATAGAATTAAAGTTAACAAATCATTTTAATATGTTTTTTGAAATATATTTCATTTATTTTTTTCTATTCTTATATAAGGTTTAAATAATTTTAAAATATATTATTTTTTAACCCTTTATAATTATTTTTTGTATTTTTTGCATGTATTAGAACTTTGTGGAAGGGAATGGAAAAAAGAAATGACTACACAAATGGGAAAAGCTCATTGTTGAATATCTAGTTATTAAAAGAATTACAACAATTGATCTAACCGGTAATATTATCTGCATTGAAACAAGTTATTGCAGCCGGGCATATCTTCTTCCTCATAGTGTTAGCCTTAGTACTGAGGCTTAAAGAATAATAATAATCATGAAGAACCTGATCTTTGGCAGCTTGGACGAAAGCCTTAGGAAGTCTTGTGGTGGATGATCATAGATAGATAGTCTGTAGTCCAGAAGCATCAAACTTCATCCTCACTGACACCTTAATTATGATTCTGTCATCGGTTTCCCTAGATTGATACTGATCATTTCTATACTACGCGGCTTTCAGTTTTCCCAGTTCATACCGTTCCTCTGAAAAAAGTACACCATTGGGAGAAAGAAGGCGGCGGAGAGAAAGAAAGAACCGAGCCTGAAACAAACATTGTGGGTTGAACTCAAGACAAGTTTGGATAGAAGATATAATATTTGTATGTATGGGAGAGTTCTGGGAATGGTGTCTTTACCCATTGGAATCCTACGAGAGCACACCAGCAGCCTGTCAAACCATATCCTGAATTGCTCACAAGCTGGTCATGGGAAGAAAAAAGAGAGAATTGTTAGAAGAGTAGAAGTAAAAATGGAGATAGTTGATGCCAGTGAGAGGCAAGAAATGGATCTCTCATACCCATAGAATAATGGCTCCCAAAGTAAAGCATCCGCTCATTGATAAACTCAAAAACTTAAGATCACGTCCAGCCTGCACAAGTGAACAGAGATCATGACGCAAATGAGTATTCTATGGTGGATTCAGATGAATGAAACCATGAGAAAATAGGCAAAGCAATATTGTTTTGGAATGTTCCTAGTTAGAATATTTACTTCTTTCAAAGAATTTCACAGCTAATTAAACTGAAATTTTAGACCATGGATACAGTTTCCTTTGGATATGATATAAATATCTTAAGATATGATTTCCGATAGAATATGATATCATTTGATATACATATTCTATAGATATGCATATACTATAGATATGATATTTTAAGGTAGCATATCAAATAAGATATGCTATATTATTTTATATTTATATTTAATTCGTGAAATGAATAAAAAAATAATGTAAAATATATATTATTTTCAATGTTTAAAATAAAAATTTTATCACATTTAAATATTTTCTATTTAAAAAATTGAAAATTTTGTTATATTTAACAATATTAATAATTAAAATATTTGAACTTAGCAATAAAAAAAATTATATTATGTTATTTATTATATATATATAATTTATGTATCATATATTAATATTATTTTATAAATATTTTTTTAGTTTTTCTTTTATAATCATAAATTTAATTTATAATAAAAAAAAAATTATTTTGCAAAATTAGTATATTAAAAAATAAAAATAATAATAAAAGTAAAGTTTTGATACATAGGATATGTACATCTCATATCTTACCATGGGATTAACATATCCCATGTGAAAGGAATACAAAAAATATGGTATATCTCACTACTTATCTTTTATCTCATATTTAATTAAACATGAAATAGGATAAGTGATGAGATAACTTATTATATCTCATTACCAACCAAACATGCGATATGATATAATATCTCTTCTCTTATCCTATCTCATCCTACATTTGACCAATCAAACATGGCCTTAGAGTACTAAAGGACCTAATTAAACAAAAAACATGTATAGGCAATGACTTGGGCCCTAATGCTTTGCTGCTCAGGTGTCTCCTGAGGCGGAGGCTGAACAAGCAGTTGAAGCCTAGGTTAATGTCAAGGTTATTTCTACAATATCATTAAATTCTACAAGCCAATAAAAGAAAAAGACAAAGAATCAGCTAATATGGAACTCTGATCATCAGAGTCAGCGCTGGCACAGATCAAAGGGATCTATTTCGTAGAACACAAAAAAAAAAAAAAAAAAATGAAATTATGGTGATTTTTCGTTTTTCCATTTTTTTTTCTCTTTGTTTTTTTTTTTTTTTTTTTTTTTTTTTTTTTTGAATTGATAGACTGAATACTTTACACACCATAAGCATAAGTTTCAATCAAGTTTGATCAGTTTTAGGTTCAAAGCACAGCATTGAAGTTAGAACAAACATACCAGCAGTGTGCCCTCGAGACTATGAGTACAAGGTGTCACGGCTAAAGCAAAAAAGAAAGGAATCAAGACCTTGTGCATCTGCATGGAGCAAGGTAATAATGAATCATTAAAGAAAAGAATCAAACATTTGTTTTCTCATTTTTCTCATGAAGTACAAAAAGCATGAATAAGTTTTATTAATTCTTTAGAGAAGTTGAATAATCGATCTATTCCCTCTTCCTGCAACCTATTACTTGTAAAAAATACACATGCACACCAACTTATTAAAAATTTTGAGCTACTAATGAGTCACACAGGAATCACCCATCCAAGACAACTAGCTATGTGTAAAAAGAATGGTGATTTAGTTAGCACTTTTGGAGTTTGTCCATTTTTTTCCCATTGAAGTTGCTGAGAGAAATTACAATAGGCCTCTGAATCCACATGATGGGTTGCAGACAGGTCAGTGACAACTCAAGAAAAAGAGCCACTGGAACAGTCACAATCCCACATATGCAACATACAGTTCAGTTCAAGGCTGCAAAAACTAAAGGTGATTGATACCTTTCAGAACTGAGCAATATATTCATCTGGTTTTTTCCTTGATAATTATAGAACAGTAGATAGAATCAATTAAAATAACAAAATAGAAAAAATAAATAAATAAATAAAAGAAGGAGAAGAAGAAGAACAAGAAAGAGAGGGGATGGGGGGGGGAGGGGGGTGGGGGGGTGTGGTTTCAGAAATAAGAATTCTCATATGGAGAAAATGGAACTAACCTGCTGCATGACGGAGGGGTCGGGTGTGAAGATATTGGGGAACAGCGCAGGAACAGATGTTCCAACGATTCCTAATAACAATCCAAGGATGACTCCAATAACCAAAAGAGACTTCAGCAGCGTTTGGGCCTGTTTGATATTACAAACCTTTTAGAACACTCCTGGGAAACATGAGACATATAGACAGACTTTGCAAGGAATTTTATGATGTTAATTATTTGCAACATATCCCATAAGATCACCTAGAAAATAGAAAGAATTAATCTACAAAGCCCATATACCCCTAACAAAGCATATAAAATTTTTTGGAGGTTACATGGGAACAGTTGCCTGTAATAGGACTGATATGTGGAACACAATGGTTGAAGCACCAATAGGAAATTGGATATCACTAACCTTTGACAAACTTCGATCCACTCCATACATCAACTCAGGCATAAATGATTGGGCGGTTTGAGAGAGAGGCTCACCCCATACCACACACATGCTGTACATTTGAATCATGACCTAGAGTGAATTGTAAATTGTCAATGCAAATGTTCATCATCAGTTCCTTACTGACAGAAATTTGAAGCAGAGAAGAAAGCAGGAATTATGAGGGAGTCATGGTAAAACCAACCTGATGAGCAGCGACAGTGTGTGTACCCATAGAGGTAGCAAAATATATAATAAGAGAGTAGAAGGACACCTACACAAAAAGTGTAGAAAATGTCTGAGAATACATAGAGACAATCGCATGAACAGGTACAGCTAGAGAATAAAGTGATATGCAGCCAACCTTTGACACCATTGTCACAAACACAGGAGCAGCAAGCTTAAATATTTGCAGAAGTTCGCTGGGTGATGGAACAGTTATGGAGTAAGCTTTGAATCCTTTCTTGTTTAGAGCTTCAATCATCATATAAGCTGCAATAACCTGGAAAACATCATTGTAAGTGACAGCACTAAAAGAACAGTCTTTTAATTTGGGTACATTAAGAATGCATCAACAGGGATATGAGATAGAGAAAATCAACCATGTGAGAGATTAGAATGTTCATTCAACATACTTGTGACACCATTGTTGCCCATGCTGCACCAGCAATACCATAACCTAGTAAAGTGCACAGCACCACATGGCCAGTGACATTTACAGCACTTGCAACCGCCAAAGCCTTCAAAGGTCCCCAAGAATCTTTCATCCCAAGACTGGACACCACAAGGAAACATTAGAATACACATGGGAACAATTCTCACCATCAACTTCTAACAATGAGAAATGACTGTCATAAATTGGAATTGAATACCAACTAACAAATTCATGCATTAATACATCAAGAACATTCAGTAGATAATGCATGGGAAAGGATATAGTATTTTTTTCACCTTGCACTTTGAGCAACCCATCCAATAAGAACTGCAGGCCATGCTAATCCTCGGATCTACCAAAAGAATATCTTTGGTTCAATTAAAAGGTAATTTGAACAAATAGGGAGGAGAAGAACTTTGTAAGAACCAAGTATTGAAAATGATTTTGTTTAATAGTAGTAAATGAAAGTACTTCGAGCAGACGGATGTGTCATGATAATGAGCTATGCATGCAAATGCTAAAATCGTTCAGAATAACAAGAATTAGAACAGGATTAGACTAGAGGAAAAGGCAAAGCATGTTATGAGTCAAAGTAATCATCTTCCATCATCTACTACAAGGGATTGGCAGTAAATATCTGATCAGGAACATTATAGCATTTCAAAATCCATATCTTTTGTTAAGAGATCGTGTTCTTAAAGTCTTTTCTCTAACTCTTATGATCTGTCTGGATCAACCTTCCTGCAACATGTTATAAGCTTCAATACTGACAACTCATCTCTTATCAGCAGTATCACCAAATCATTGGTTGTTACTGGACATGATCAAACCATCTCAACTTTGCTCATGTTAATTCTATGACCTATTAAAGCTAGGAATTAGTTTTTTTGGTCTGTGAAGCCGTCCATTTCCACATCTTAATTTCACTTGCTCTCTATGATAACAGGAAACTACTAGCCAACTTATGCACTTCTAGTAAAGCCACTTGAGTTGAATTAAAAGTAAAAGCATGAGATGTTGAATTATATTAGCATAAACCAATGAAGAATTGAGACAGCATCTATGTACTTGGCATTCTCTATCATCCAAAAAGATTTTGTGGTTTATCAATAACAAAGAAAAAATAATCTGTCCGGGAAAAAGGGACAACTGAAATTGTATAAGAGAAAGGAACATCAAGTGTTTAGTTAATGGAAAAAGAACCTGAACATAGGTGTTGGCTGCAGGTACAAGATGCGCATTCTTTGCTCCAGTAAAGGCTGGAAGAAAAAGTAGCATTAACAAATTTGTCTATCATTGAATGGTGGGCATCATTAACAAATTTATCAATCAATGAATGGCTTTTCCTTTTCTCTGCTATTGAGCTTTTTTTTTTCCATGTAGGATTAGGATACAATGAAAAAGAAGAAACATAAAAATGACCGGATGTCCAAAAATAATGTGGCACTGTCAGCCCATTATGTGAAATTAACCAAATCTGAGTCTTTATTACCAGTTAATGCCCATGCACCCAGGAACTTCATGAAGAAAAGCATCAGCACACCACAAGATAAACCAACAAAGAGCAAGATGGATATCTGATGTTGCACTTCTTTTTTATCCTGCACCAACACTATCTTACCAATCAAATAATGCAACATAGAGCGTAGAACAGACAACAGCAACTGATTATGTAGGTTATGCCACTACAAAACTCATGATTCCCTGAACTACAGCTAACGAAGAAGACCAGGTGGTCCCAAAACTAAGATTAGCATGTACTGAAATACAGAGGAAATACAGTCATATGCAACACAAAGCTGTGAAAGCACCCATCACAACCAATAGAAACACATAAAGGAATTAGTAGCCATGCACATATGATAGTTCATTCCATATACTATATTTATAATCAGGGGCGGTGTGGCCTGGAATTGGGTTTTAGGTTTCAAATAATTTAATAGGCTCAGCCCAAGGGCCAACTAAAACTGAATATTTGAGTTGCATTTCAGCCAGTAGCACCACCCATGCACACAAACCCAGTGCCTGTTACAGAGGACTGGAAGTGGTATCGAAAGCCTGTGTCAACAAAACAGCATGCGTGGGCATACTCCAAATTATGCCACCAACCAGCCAAGGCCATGAACTGGTTGTCTTGCCAACAAAAACCTATCATGCCCAGTTCACAGCTTTGGTTGCTACATGGCATCAAACCCAGAGCCATGACCCAATTCAAAGCTGGATCCATGGCCTATGAGAAATCCACTAGGAAAATCTTCAAATAATCCCTTCTTGATTGACTTCTTAGCATGTGATATAGCAACTAATGTGGAACCACCAATGCAGTATTTTAATTATTTTCTCTCATTAATATTCCATAGTCAACTAGAATGATGAATCCATTGCTCAAGGGGTCCACCAAATAAAGCTACATATTTTGATAAGTTCAACGTTTCAATTGTTTAGTTCGCCTAGAGTCATGCCTATTCATAATTTGACAAAAATATTTGAGAGAAAAATGATGAGTTGAACACCTCCTTCTCCCAAACTCTTCTTCCAGAGACACAGTAGTATGCACAAAATTTTCTATAAGATAAAAGTTTTTAATAAAAATGAGTTTGTTTGAAGAAACCGTGGAATGAATCAAACAGAGAAACCTAAACCGAGCATTACTCAAAAAGTAATAATATCCTTTAACCAGTGAAACTAACCTGTCTAGCCAGCGCTGTGGCAACCATATTTGAAGTAGCAATAGAAAGAAACATGAACACATAACTCATATTGTCGCAAAGAACAGTTCCAGGTCCTGCCCATTCAAAACCATAATGCTTGATGTTGTTTTGATTTATGAAAAGAAAAAAATAGCCTAAATCAAGTCAAATTGTTAGCATTTTGTTCCCTCCAATCCCAAAGAATGAAAGACTTAACATCCAAACCTGCACCTTGTTCCTTTTTCCACATTTTCTCACCAACCAAACCCAAGCTTTAAGCCAAGAAAATTTCCGGAAACATTACCTAAAGCAGCCAGCTCAAGCGAGCTCCCCTGACCAATCACCGCCGTGTCAATGAGACTCATCAAAGGCCCACATATCCACAGCGCAGTGGCCGGCCCCGAAAACATCACAATCTTCTTCATCTGATTCAAAATGCTCTGATCCGCGGCAAATTCTTTCCTCTTCGATCCAACAACAACCTCCACCGCTTCCTCTTCTCCTTCTCCAACGTCTTCTTCTTCGAACGACGAAACCAGAGCGCCATTCCCGCCATTTTCGCTCGCAACATCCTGTGTCTCACCGAGAACCTCCTGACTGGAGCTTTTGCACAAAGCCGTTAGGCAATGCCGGCGATCATTTGAAGCCAGAGAAATGCGCAGGCGCGACGGAGCAGGGGAGTTGCGGATGCAAGTGTTTGGACTATTACTGAATGAGGTTGAAGGTGGAGAGAATCGCCTGAGATCTGGGTTTTGGAGATGGAAGTGTGATGCGTGAGAGAGCGCTTTGAAGGGCATTTTTGGTGGTGAAGAGGCAGAAGCAGAGAGAGAGTTTTATCCTTTGGAGTCAAAACGTTTAAAAAGGGCTGGATCCACGCCAAGGCTTCCCGGCTCGAGCTTCTCGCATGGTCAGGTAAGTCCAGTTTGAATAAGAAATATTTGTGCCATGGAAATGTTAGAAAAAGCCATTTCCACTTTGAAAAGCGTTTCATTACACGAGAGAGTATTTTTATTTTATATATATATATATATATATATATATATATATATATATATATATATATATATATATATATATATATATATATATATATATTTCATGTCTATTTGTTTTATTAATTGATAAAATAAAGGGATTTTTTACTAAAATACTAAAAACATTATTTATTTACAAATTTTCTTATACTCATTTTATATCAAAACTTTTTAAAAATTAATATTGAGGGTATTTTAATCTTTTTGCTATTATATTTATGATTTTAAAAATATGAAGGTTGGCTTCGAGAGATATTTTTAGATTTTTGGTCCAAATATTCCTAAAATAAATAAAGCGATCTCAAAACCGGCGCAGCTCGAGGCTTGGCTTCTGCAGGCCGTTGAGCTGCATCTAAGCCGCCTTTTCATGCCCAACTACCTCTTGCTTATTTTCGCTGCGCCTGTATATCAAACGTCCGAAGGACAAAGGCCGCCTTGTCAAGTCAGACGGCAGTAAACCATGTGCCCATCAGCAATTCCACAAGTCCACCATCACTCCATGCATCTGTAGCTTCTCAATCTCTAAGCCTACTTACCTTTCCCGTCACCTGTCCACTAGTATTATATATTTCTATAAAAATTTATAAATTATATTTATCAAATTAAATTATTTTAAAAAATAAATTTAATACAAATTAATAAATTATATTTATTTTTAAAAGACAATTTAATCTAATAATTATTCATATCAAAATCGTTTTTTCAAATTTAATATAACTTATAAGTTATATTAATAAAAATGCTACAATTTTATAAAATATTATTTTTAAATCACGTGAGTCCCATAATGCCATAGGCCATGGACCTTGGAAGTGAGTCAAAGTACAAGGCTATAACTGCAATTCAAAGGAAATTAATTTAGTATAACACTGTGGGTTGGTGTCTACTGCCTCAGCTTCTCATGCCACCCAACTCTCCCTCTTTAACTACCTAATATGAATTTAACCACCTGTCCGTCTTGTCAACCGTTTCTTTGGCTCTTCGGTCTTCACCGTATGGGTAGCACCACACTTTCTTCTACTCCTAATACATTCTCACATATTTTACAAACATTTAAGGACCAGTTATTACCAATACTTTTTTTTGGGGGGGGGGAATAGGCAAATTCATTGATTTTTATTAATCATTTTTTTATCAGAATATCATGGTGTAAATTTATTTTATTGGTAGATGATAAAAAATGACGAGGAGTAATTAATGGTACGTTTGATTTTTTTTTTTTTTTGAATTTTTATTTCTAAAATTAAAATTTCAAAAATCATGTTTAGTAGTCTATTTTTACTTTTTTTTTTTATGATTCTGAATTTTTTAGTTAAATTTTAAAATAGAAAATTGATCATCTGATTTTCTTACTAGACCAACAGCATAGTATTCCACTTCTAAACATGGGAAAAATGTCAAAATTGACTCAAATTGGTTTAGAATGGGTCGGACTTCGGCCATTTAAAGCAGGACCTAAAAGGCTTGGGCCGAAATGTTTGAAAAACTTAACACAGGCTGCAATTTTGGGCCCCAAAACTCTTTCCAACTGGGCCTGAACACTTTAAGGCCCAAGGTGCTTTAGATTTTGGACTCGCAGACCATGTATATGCCCTCAACACCACCATGCTTTACTTCATCCCTTCCTTTCAAATTAAAAGAAAATTCAAATTTCATGATGTTACAACTTGCTCATTGATGTACATTCCCATTCACAAAAAATAAAATACTAAAATATCTTCATACCCACCTATTTTTATTTTTAAAATAAAATTTAAACTTTGAATAACAAAAATACCATTTTTGTCATCCTTACCCTCACCCATCCCAAACCCTAATCTAATCTTCCCTTTCTCTCTTCTTTCATTTTCCATCTTCTTTTGTTTTATTTTCTTCTTCTTCTTTTTCTTTTTCTTTTTTGTGTTCTTATGATTATTATTATTATTATTTTATAATTGAAGTAAAAAAAGGGAAAATAACGATCACGAGAGCCCACCGTGATTTGTGACAGGCTCGATCCCTTAACAACGACAAGGCCAGTAGGGATAATATAAGGATAAGCATTACAATATTTCACTCCTTCACGTGCATCTCCCCTTCATACAAAGATGCATGCTTCCTTCACGCGCATTATCCCCTTCACAAAAATGCCCATTTGCTGTCCTTCACTAGTAATGTTGTGGCCTCCATTCATTTTTCCTTTTTCCCTCTTGTGTTTTTTACATGATTCATGAACATGTACCACTTGGCAGCTCCCACGTCTCGATATACAACACGTAATTGAGGGACTTAAGATTCCCGCCAGCTGTATTCGATCTGGCCACATTAATACCACAAATAAAAATAACCATCTACCACTAAAATTGTGTTTGATTGTAATTTAATTATTTTAGATCGGAATGAGACCATATTATTATTATTTTACATTATTATTATATATATTTTTTAAATTACTTTTAAAAATGAGTAACAACTGTTTTTAAATCAAAAAATATTTTCTCATTCTTATCGAGAAATAGAACGTGAAATTGACTTCAAAAAATATTTTCTCATTCTTATCGAGAAATAGAACGTGAAATTGACTTCAAGAAACAGGAGCCTCACAATATAGCTGAAATTTCCACATCAAAATATCTTAAAGGTCAATTCATATGTCATTAAAGCTATAAGCAGATAATTGTAACTAAATTGGAGGCGTGACTCGATTATCTCGAGGTTCAGACGAGAGGAGTGGGTTGGCCGGCGAATAAAATGGAAAATAACGGAAACCGACAAAAGGAGTGTTTGGATCTCGTGGAAATTCCAGTGATTTTAGTCTCCTTTTCTATATAAAATTATTGAAAAAATAATAATAATATCTCTCAATAAAGTGAAATGAAACGTATATTTTATAAATCCAAACGTGTTTTTAACCTCTTATTTACAGTTTATTCTCTTATTCCTTTTTTTGGTTTTTGTCTCAGCATTTGCATTTTGATTATTATTATAGTTATTTGGTCCAAGGGGTTAAAATAACACCTGTATTTGCAAGAATGACCTATCCGACAAAAAATAGAATTTTTTTTATCTTTTTTTAATATTTGTAAGAATTAAACAATGAATTTGAATAACAATATTGATGATAAATTATTCTACTAAATAATTTTATATTAACTAAAAATCAAATGATTTATACTTTTTCGGAATCTCGTTGATTTGTATTTATGTATATAGGCTCCATTGTTTATACCATCATTCAATAATTTATATTTTATTATATACATTTAATGATGAATATAGATAGGGAGTTTGGTGAACACTAATTGGATGTCTTAAGTCTTATTTGATAATTATTTTTTAAAATAATTTTTTTATTATTTAAAATAAAAATATGTATAACGGTGTGTTATGCTATTAAAAATAAAAATATAGTATTTTATTTTTTTAATTATTTTTAAAAATAATTATATAAATATAAAAAATTAGTAAAAATAAAGCACCATATATTTATTTTTTAAAATATATAAAATATGTTAAAAATATTTCAAATTTTATCATAAAATAATCTCCAAACAAAACCTTTTACAACACCTTAACTCAACCAAATCTCAAGGCGTTGTCACTTGTCCCATGTAGAAAAGTAAATAATCTGAAGCTCACAATGGAAATGTCAACACACTTATATTGATCTGTTTAGCAAACCTTTATACAGACGTTTACAAACTTATCTAAGGAATTTGTACAGCTAAGGAAATATCATGTACAACGGTTACAAATTTGCTTTACTAAAAATAAAATAATTACATTAATTGCAGGCCATGATACTCGGCTTGATGATTGCTGCAAATCACTTCCAGATTTGTTGGTGAATTTAAATCTTATTCTTGTCTTGTGTCACTTTCCTTAATACGCCCCCGCAAAATTGAGCTTCCATCGGCAAGACCAATTTTGGCTCTTAGACATTCTGTGCGTTCCCGGGACAGTGGCTTAGTTAGTAGATCAGCCAATTGATCTTGAGTATGAACATGACTCACTTTAAGTGCACCTTTCTGAACTTGATCACGCACAAAATGAAGATCAATTTGAATATGTTTCATTCTTGAATGTTGGACCGGATTGAAGCTGAGATGAGTTGCTCCAAGATTATCACACAGAAGAGAAGGTGGCAGCTTTAATGAAAAATCCAATTCTTGAAGAAGGGCAAGTAACCGCATTGTTTCTGATGCACCATTGGCCAGCGCTCGATATTCTGCTTCCGTGGTGGACCGAGCAACAGCTCGTTGTTTTTTTGAACTCCATGAGATGGGATTGCAGCCCAGAAATGTAATGTAAGCGGATGTGGACGTTCGATCATCAATGTTTCCAGCCCAGTCTGCATCAGTGTAGGTTGTTAAGCATGGTGCTGCAGCTGACTTGAGGTGAAGACCGTGAAAGATTGTCTTCTTGAGATATCGAAGAAGTCTCTTAGTGGCAGTCCAATGAGTGATTGTTGGCTTGTGCATAAATTGAGAGAGCTTATTAACAGCAAAAGAAATGTCGGGCCGAGTAAGAGAAAGGTATTGTAAGCTGCCAATAACACGCCTATACTCTGTGCTGTTTACAGCAGTCGTGCCATCTACCAAGTGAAGGGATTGAGTTGTTGACAGCGGGGTAGAGACATCCTTTGCACCAGCCATGTGTGTATTCTCCAAGATGTCACGAACATACTTATGTTGGGAGAGAAATACACCTGCAGTAGTTGGTATAACTTCCACTCCAAGGAAATAATGAAGGGAACCCATATCTTTCAAGGAAAATTGGACACCAAGTTTGGTAACAACATGAGCAACAAACTTCTTGTCATTACCCGTAATGACTAAATCATCAACATAAACAAGGAAATAGCAGACAATGGAATCATGGCGATAAACAAAAAGAGAGAAATCAGCTTTAGAATTTTGGAACCCGAGTGCTAGAAGAGCAGTTTTTAATGCTGAATACCAGGCCCTTGGGGCTTGTTTGAGACCATAAATTGCTTTCCTGAGCCGGCACACATAATCAGGTCGAGACAAATCTTTGAAACCCGGAGGTTGCATCATGTACACAGTTTCAGTCAGAGTTCCATGTAAAAAGGCATTGTTTACGTCCATTTGTTTCAAGGGCCACCCATTCATGACTGCAATGCTCAGCACTGTCCTTATGGTGGCTGGTTTAACCACAGGACTAAAGGTTTCGTTATAATCAACACCAGGTTGCTGATTATAGCCCTTGGCAACAAGTCGGGCTTTAAATTTATCAACTGAGCCATCTGCTTTCCTTTTGACTTTAAACACCCACTTACAACCCACTGAATGACAATTGATGGGGGGAGGAATTAAATCCCAAGTACCATGTCGCATGAGAGCAGTCAATTCACTAGACATGGCCGCACGCCATTCAGGGTGAGATACAGCTTGAGTCACGCATGTTGGTTCTAGAGGTAATGGAAGAGAATGCTTAGACACAGCGTGTAATTGCTTGGGTTTAAAGATGTTGTTCATAGATCTAGTAGTCATGGAATGGGTTCGGTGGGAAGTGGGTTCGGTGTGTACAGGAGATTGTGAATCAGGAATTACACTAGATGCAAGTGAATTTGAAAGAGAAGCATGCGGAACAGTCATATGTATACCAGCATCTAAGTTCAGATTCATATCACAGGTATTGTCATGCGATTCACAATGAAAAGAAGGAGAGAGAGAGGGGGATATACCTGGAGGTGGCGTAGGAATGGCAGCTGCAGGTTCCAAGCTCGGTGGTGGCTGCGAGGAGCAATCGGGACGAGATGGAGGCGCAGGAATGGAAGGAGCAGGGGAGAGGAAATTAGAGCACGGGTTTTGCTGAAGGAAAAGGTGAGGAGCAGAGGAAAATAAGTGGGTTTCGGCAGAAGGGCCGTGCTTGGGCCGTGCATGGAGCGGGGAGCATGGGCCGTGCGTGGTTTTTGAAAGGAATGGGCTCTGCAATTCATCAAAAGTCACATGCCGTGAGATATACAACCGATCCGTTAATGGATCCATACATTTATAGGCATTCTGTGTTTGGGAATAGCCGAGAAAAATACAAGGGATGGATTTTGGTTGTAATTTATGGGTATTGTATGGCCTTGTGAGAGGGTAGCATAAACAACCAAATTTTCTCAATTTGAGATAATTTGGTCGTTGACCAAAAAGAACCTCAAATGGAGACTTGTGTTTAAGAAGAGGGGTTGGTTGGCGATTTATGAGATAAGTGGCTGTTTGAAAGGCATGGGGCCAATAAGAAAGAGATAAAGAAGCATCGTGAAGCAAGGTGAGACCCGTCTCGACAAGATGACGGTGACGTCTTTCGGAAACACCATTTTGTTGGGGGGTATGGGGGGCGGTGGTGTAGTGGCTTATGCCATGATCAGACAAATATTTTTTTAAACTCAAAAATTCGCCACCATTGTCCGAGTACAAGCTTTTTATGGAACACTTGAATCTTGTTTCAACAAGTAATTTAAACTGTGGAAAGATTGTAGAAACAAGAGATTTTGTGGACATTGGGTAAAACCATATATATTTGGTGTAATGATCCACAAAAATAAGATAATAACGTTCACCATTTAAACCGGTAACGTGCGCGGGACCCCAAACATCACTGTAAATAATTTCAAGGGGAGAATGACTTTGAAAACTTGTAGAGCCAAATGGTTGTTGATGTGCTTTATTGATTGAACAAGAAGTACAGGACAATGGTAATTTATTTGTTGTGAGAGGAAGGGAAAAAAGATTAACAAGATTTTGAACAACTTTAATCGATGGGTGTCCAAGACGCTTGTGCCACCCGTCGATTGAAGTCCGTTCATGCACATAAGCAACCATTTTGGGAGTAGAAGGAGCCACCATTGAGTTGGGGAAAATGTAGACGCCATTCTCACATGCACCTCTTAGTAGTATCGCCCCCGTGGATCGTGCCTTCACAAGGAAAAAAAAAGGGTGAAATTCAAGAAAAACATCATTTTGCTTGGTGAAATGATGAACTGAAATGAGATTTTTGTGAATATTGGGAACGCATAAAGTATCATGTAAATGAAAGATTTTTTTGGGTGTGGGTAATGCTAAAGAACCAATATGCGTAACCGTTAAACCTGTACCATCACCAAGAAGGACTTCATCAGTGCCATCATACTCAGAGTGAATTGATAAATTTTTTATATCTCCCGTGATATTGTGAGACGCTGCAGAGTCAATTAACCATTTATTTTCTTGACCATCAGAAGTTCCTGCACAATTAACAGTCATTTCAGAAGAATTTAATTGAGGGCAGGCCTTGGCCGTGTGGCCCATTTGATCACAGTACTGGCATTTGGGCTGATAGCGTCTCTGATTAGAGGTGAACCGGCCCTGATTATTGGAACGGTGTGGGTCACGAGATGGGCCATTTGAGCTGGAAGACCGATTCTGGCCTTGTGAACGGGGAGACCCATTTCCCTTGTGAGAAGCTTTCTGTTGCTGAGAAGCAGAGAAGCCAGAGCGTCGGCTTGTGAAATTTGCAGCTGCCACGAGCTGCTGGGTAGCAGCCTCCATCCTGCGTAAGTAATTTTCATGCCCTACAAGGAGGTCATGAAGCTCCTCAAAGGCAAGGGATTTTTCTCTGGCCCGAATAGGGGCAGCAATCTCACGGAATTCGGGCCCTAACCCGTTGAGGACGTAGAGAGTGATGTCGTCGTCGGAGATTGGGTGGTCGATGAGTGCAATCTCATCAGCCAGGCCTTTAATGGCATGAAGGTACTCCGGAATTGGGCGGTTTCCACGCTGAATCAAGGTGAGTTCTTCCTTGAGTTGCATGGCCCTTGTACGCGATTTACTTGCATACATGGTGGATAATTTTTTCCAGGCATCATAGGAGGTTTTTGCTGTGGCAATAAGAGGGGTAATGGTTGGGGAAGTAGAGGCAAGGATGGCACTAAGAATTAATTTATCTTGCCTAACCCAGTGGTGTTTCTTGGCTATAGATGGTGGGGTGCCGTCGGAGGGAGGGCAACAGGATTCGCCAGTAACGTAGTCCATTAGATCATAGCCAATTAGGAGAGCTTCAAACTGAGCTCTCCATTGGGGAAAAGAGGAAGGTGTGAGTTTCTCATTGATCTGAGCTGTGATGTTAAAAACAACAAGGGGGATTTCGAAGGTAGGCTGAGTTGGGGAAGACATTAGGATCAAATTCTCGTTGGAGAGTTGCTCTGATACCATGTAGAAAAGTAAATAATCTGAAGCTCACAATGGAAATGTCAACACACTTATATTGATCTGTTTAGCAAACCTTTATACAGACGTTTACAAACTTATCTAAGGAATTTGTACAGCTAAGGAAATATCATGTACAACGGTTACAAATTTGCTTTACTAAAAATAAAATAATTACATCAATTGCAGGCCATGATACTCGGCTTGATGATTGCTGCAAATCACTTCCAGATTTGTTGGTGAATTTAAATCTTATTCTTGTCTTGTGTCACTTTCCTTAATATCCCATTCAAACCTTTCAAACGTTATCTCTCCAAACTTGCTACATAGCTGTCGGCTTCACCTCGCTTTCTATATTGAGTTTAAGGCAAAAATAGTGTTTTTAAAGGAAAAAAAATAAAATAAAGTAAAATTGAACTTATGTTGTACGGACACACTATTTTAACAAATATTTTTAAGATTGAGAAAATTTTATTTTAAACAGATTACTTTGGCCGGAAACTCTTATCTCCCCATCAAACTAATCAACTGAAAAGGAGGTGCCACCAAAGAAATGAGCTGACCTCCGTCGCTTTCCGTCTCACTTTCTAGTATCTACTTTTGTTCACGCTATTCTGCGTGTGATCAAGGAGACTGTCTCGATTGTCTTGCCCTTTAATTATTTTAATTACACCTAAGGTTATGTATTGGTCGAGCTTAGAAAGATTTTCAACCAAGTTCTCTTAAAATAATGAAAAAAATATATATAAGAAATTGAATTGTAGTAGTCTTGAATTTGTTTGGATTGTGTCAAAAGTTTTTTTTTTTTAATATTTAATAAGAGGTTTTATGTTTGTTTGATTAATTTTATTTATACAGTTTAATATATAAATCAAAAAAGTTTGTTTGCTTGTGGTAGAAACTTTGACTTTATTTGAAAATAATTTTTTTTAAATTGTTTTTAGAACAATTTTTTTTTTAATTATGATATTTTGTAAAATAAAAAATTGTTTGATTTTCGGAAATGCTTTTAATCTATTTTCTATATTTTTTAAATAAATTTTATATGTAGCTTTATTTTTATTCCTTTACAAATATTTTTTAAAGCAATAATAAAAAAAATTAATTAGAAACAATTAAAAGATATTTGTTGAAAATATCATATTTTTCATTTTTAAGAATAAAAAACTTTCTTTTAATTTTTAATTTTTATTTTTTAAACGTGATTTCACTTTTTCGTTTTGGTTATAGAGAACCAAAACTGTTTTACAAAACAATTTCTAAATAGGAACTTTATTTTGACTCATGCAAAAAAAAATTTAACATCTAATAAAAGTTTTACAATACCAATATTATTCTTTAAAAACCTTAAATATGTAAAACACTTTTAAATATAAAAACCTTGCGCCCATATTTGGTCACTTTTTACATTTATATTTAATTAATAAAATTAATACAAAGTGAAATAAAAAATATATTATTTTTAATGGCCAATATTTATTAAAAATATTAAATCTCAATATTTGCTACTAAAAATCTTCTACATGTGTTAGTATTATTTGAAAATTCTTCTATAATCCATAATTTAGTAAATGATTATTTATTTATTTGTTAATAATATTTATGGTTAAAATATATTAAATATTATATTGATAGTAAATGATTATAATATAATTTAATATTTAAAAAATACATATATTTCAAATTATTTTTAAATAGATGAAGATGATACTAATTTAAAAATTTTTGACTTATTTTTTTCATATATTTTCATATTAATGAATCAAATCTCACTTTCCCCAAAAATATATATATTAATCTTATTTTACTGTATGTTTCATATATTTAATTTTTAGTATTTTTTAACTAAGAATTATTTTTCCAATCAAAATTATTTGTATAGAAAATAAATAAATAAAGTGTAAATTTATGATTATAAAATATGGATACATTATACCTCAACTTATAATTATTATATAGTATGAATATAGGATAAAAAAGAGAGAATAAAATATCAATTATTTATCATATCATATATTGAGACCATGTTTAATGGTGTTTTTTTTCAAAGCATTCTAATGTTTTCTCTTTTTAAGTATTTCAGTTTCATAATATTTTATTTTTGAAGTGTTTTAAATGGAAATATTTTTATATTTTTTTAAGTGTTTTTAAGATAATTATTTATAAGCATTTTTCTATAGAGTACTAAAAACAATTTTTAGTTTTTAAAAAATAATTTTAAATTTTATTAAAAGTGCGTTTAAGAATGATTTCATAAAATATTTATAGTATTTATAACAATTGAATGTTATTTTTTTTTAAAGTATTATAAATATTAAAAACGTTTTCTAAAATCATTACCAAATAGGTTATAAGAGCGCATTTGATAGTGATTATGAAAAGTATTTTTAGTATTTATAACACTTAAAGGTTTTTATTTTTTAAATATAAAAAATATTAAAAATAAAAAAAAATGTTATAAATATTTTTTTAAATCACTCTCAAGCGTACTTTAAATTCATAATTTTTTTCAAAAAAATACTTTTTAGGCTATATATCACTTTAAAAAAACACTGTACATACAAGATCTCATAAATGATGGTTTATCTTATACTAACATGTTGCCAACCAAATATGGTATCCTTTATTCAATCCATCATATATGAAAATAAAAAATATTTAATATTCAAATAAATTATTTTTTTCAATTTCATTTTACAAGTTATCATTAATGATTGGAAAGTAATAAAGGAATAAATAAAATGAATAAAGAAAATTGATTTTCTCTCATGTCGTTTATCATAAAAGAAAATAAAATATAATTAAATTAATTATAAAATTACATATTTTTAGACTATTTAATATTTTTGTACATCTAAAACACAATTTATTAGGTTTAATGTCATGTTGCTCTATGAAAGCACTAAAGAAAAAAAAAAATTATATTTGGTTTTATTATAAAAATATGAAAAAAAAAAATCAAAATATTAAAATAAAGTTTAAATAGTATATAAAAAATAATTTATATGCTATTTAAAGATATATATTTTTTATTTTTTAAATTCTATTTTTCACTTAGGTTTTTGGAAAAACCAAAAATAGCATAAATCAAGTTTCTATTTTTCTTTCATTTTTCTCTCAATTTTATTTCCATTATATCTTCTCATAATCTTTCCAAGAATAGGGTTAATCAAATATCTCAATTGTCTTTTTTTTTTTTTTTTTTTCTAATATCAAATGATTTTGGATTAAAAAATTAATGTATAATTATATTTTTTGCAAATCATTATTACAATTTCAACAGTGCTTCATTTTATTATCATGTCCTAACATAAAAATAAGTCTACTATTTATATGCTAAAACATTTTCCCTTCTATAAATATGAAAACTGATGAGAAATGCCTTTTTAACCGAAAAGAATGATGGGATATGATAAAAATGGAATCTCAGAATATTTGTTTATAGGAAATCCCTACCACCAAAATAAATAATCTAAATATTTTATTAATATTATAGTTTTAAATTCATGAAATCCTCCCTATTCAAAGTCGCCTGGTTGGACCAGGCCAAGCATTGGCATCAACACCACCACGCCAAAATCAGCCTCGGCGATTTTATAAATCCATTGCTCGCTCACTCTCAATCGACTCCTCCATTTCCAAATCTCGAATTTCAGATCTCGAAATACAGAGAAAAGCAGAGAAAATGGGCAGTTTGGTAGCGATTTTGACGCATCCGGATGATATATACCCGCTGCTGAAGCTGAAAATGGCGATACGCCACGCCGAGAAGCAGATCCCGCCGGAGCCGCACTGGGCCTTCTGCTACACTCTGCTCCACAAGGTCTCTCGCAGCTTCGGTCTAGTCATTCAACAGCTCGGCACCGAGCTCCGCAACGCCGTGAGTTTTTTGTTTTTTTTTTGAAAATTTTGTGAGCGAGATTTTTTTGTTTTTTCTTTTAGTGCGATATTGACAGTGTAGTGGAGATACATCCTAAATTTTATTAGTTAATCGAATTTATTAGGTTTATTTTAATTTTTCAATCGAGTAGAAGAAAAGAACAATTTGTTGATATTTTTGAAAGTTTTTTTTAGTGAAATTGGTGTTTTCTTTGAATGTTGGACCGTTGTATCTTATGACCGTTGTATCTTATGCTTGCGCATATTGAATTGATGATTACTTTTACTAGATGCGTGAGTTCATTTTTTTTTCTTTTTGGCGCGATTCCGACAGCGTAGTGGGCATCCTAAATTTTATTATGTTTGTGGAATTTTTAGGTCATTATTTATTTATTTTTAATTGAGTAGAAGAAAAGAACAATTTGTGGATAATTTTTAATTTTTTTTGGTGTTTTGTTTGTTTGAATTTTGGATCGTCTTATCTTACCATTGCGGATGTTGAATTGATGTGTACTTTTAACAGATGTTGTGAGATTTTATGTGTTTTTGAGTGCGATTTGGATAGTTAACCAGTGCCTTCATTAATCACTGGAATTATTAGGTGTTTGCTTTTCTTATTCTCTTCTTTCATCGAGTCTAAGAACAGAGCAACTTACCGATAATTTTGTTGACTTCTAGATTTAGATATTGAAATCGTTAAATTTTCTTAATACTCGTGTGTGAGATTTTGCTCTTTGTTAAGTGTGATTAAGAGAGTGCAGTCAACTCCTAAGAACTAGTAGTTTTTCACTTCATGGAATTATTAGGGATTAGTTCGTTTCGTCTCTTCTTCAGTGAGTCCAAGAACAGAGCAAATTGCGGACAACTGAAATAAATCAGTGTTTTCTCTGAACTTTGGATCGTCCTTGTGGATATCGAACTGCTAAATATTCTTTGTATATTTTATCGATGTATTGTTATGTGTTTGTATTTTATGTACTTTGTGAATATTTTGATTAGATTTGAATGAGTTTGCTAAAATTTATCAAGTAACTGAATGATCAGGTATTAATTTCTCTCATTTTCTTTCATCAACACCAAATTCTTCACAGGCATACAGTGTTCTAAACTTGCCAAAAAAAAGAGAAGAAAAACAGAAGTATGGAACCTTTGTCTATTTTCAATGGATTTAAACACTAATAAGCCTTAGCACGCATTTTAGGGCATAAAGTGACTTCTGAGATGTCATAGAGCTAGTGGAGGTTGATCTTGTTTTTCCTTTTTTTGTGCCTTAAATTGAATTAGATTTTCCACAAATGAACAAGAAAGTCACTAATTTAGTCTACTGTTGAATTTTGTGGTCTGACTTTCCTAATGATTTCTTTTATGGTTTTGCAGATATGCATTTTCTATTTGGTTCTTCGAGCACTTGACACTGTTGGTTTGTACCTATTATCTTAAAACTCATGCCATGTATGCTAGAATTTATAATTTCTGTCTGATAGGTTGTATTTGTCGTAGTATGTTCTCTTGCTTAAATCATTAACTTAATGCCATGTATGCTAGCCCTTCTATTTTGTGCCTGCTGCCACTGAAATCTTCCACCCTGCTTCCCTACATTCTTTTTATGATTTTTTCAGACTTCTTTCTATTATACTCCATTTAGTGTGTGTTTGGATATTTCATCTCAATGCTTCTGGCTGGTGCCATGACCAGTTACCACAACTTGTCCACTCTGTTCTTGAGTGGATTCTTATTTACTACTGTATGATATTCGGCACTTCCTTTTAATTTCAGTGTGCATATGAGGTCCTAGTTATGCTTGCTGCATATTAAAAGGTTGCATGGTTACCACCTCTCTTCCTTTTACTTATTAAGTTGTGATATTCTATGGGGTGGTTATATTCTCCTTAGCATCAATTTTATTAGTTTTGAAATTTATTTGTAACAGCTGCAAGCTTCTGATAAAAATGTGAGTTTTCCAGATGGTTGGCCCTGGTGGATTCAAGCCTCTTTTTATTTTTGAAGCAAATTTTAATGTTACAAAAACCCTGAATGCCTGCTATTATTGACAATCCACTGAATAAATTTTACCTTTCTTTATACTTGGCGAGGATGTTTTGTCTTGAACATTTGGAACTGAACCTTATCACTTTAGGAGCACTATTGATTTGTTGAAATTTATTTTGAATGTTGACAAAAAAATTTATAGATTAAATGTTCAATGGAAAATTGATATATTGCCTTAGTTGATGACTTAGTTGAATGACAAAACTTTCAGTCTTCTCTCTTCTTTTCCTTTTTATTTTATTTTTTTAAGTCGCTACACCTTAAGCAATCAATTTTCTATCAACTCCTTTGTATAATTTTTTTGTGTCTTGTTTTTGCACTTTGTTCATATGGATCACTACAGTTTGGAAGGTTCACTGGGGCATTTTGGTGTTATTTCGAATTTTCCTGTTATCTCTTACTTTTAGTTATACTATGTTACTAAATGGATATATGCTCACCCTCCTAATTCATCTATGGTTCTTTTACAGAGGATGATACAAGCATTCCTACAGATGTCAAAGTGCCTATTCTGATAGCTTTTCATCGTCATATATATGACCGTGACTGGCATTTTGCATGTGAGGACCATGAACTCTTTTCACTGTATTTGTTTCTCTTTTGCAACTGTATTTCTTATTTGTAGTTTCTTTGGTTCCACAAAATGGAGAATACTGTTTTGGTTATTTTTTGTAAAAAATATGGCCCTTAAATTTTTTCAGATATTTTGTTTTAATTTAGTGAAAAAGGAAGAAGCTAGGCTGTGCTTATGATGGTTAGCTTGGCTAGGTTCTGTGTTCTAATTCCTGCTCCCTGGAGCGTTTCTATGCACTGCCAGGTTTCTCTGGTTATGTCCAACCTTGTAAAGTCTCCATTAACTCTTCAATGAATAGCAACAAAGCTCTGAATTTTCATTGCAGAAGTTCATGTTAAAATCTAAGCTTTCCTGTTAAATTTTTGTGAATAATAGAAGCCAATTATCTTCTTTTATGTCCAACTGTTTAAGGATATCAACCACAGAGAGAAGTAAAGTCCTGGAGAACATACTATATGTCTGATTGTTTCAGAATCCTGACAATTGGATGTGTTCAGAGCAATTTCTAATGTGGTTCATTTAGAAAATACACTGTCATATGCCACTCTTCCAAGACTGGATTTAAGTTTCAAGCAGAGCCACTTGACCAGCTTTTTGTTTTTTTAAAAGGTTGCAATTGTCCTTTTCATTAGAATATTCACTATGTGTTCTTGGAACTTTCTTCTCTCTCTCTCTCTCTCTCAATATATATATATATGTATGTATATATAGCAATACTCTTTTAGCTAGGGGCAAGAGCTTTCTTATCTTGATAGTTTTATACCAGACAAAGCAAGAACTGAAAACCTTTTTCTGTTAAAAAATTACAAAATATTTCTGTAGAGCACATGGTGTTTTTATACCATACAAAGCAAGAACTGAAAACTTTTTTCTGTCAAAGTTGCAAAATATTTCTGTAGAGTACATGGTATATATATTTATATGTTGACATGCATACAATTTTAGTTTGCTCCCTAATTGTGCCTCTTTCTTTTCTGTTAAGGCGGTACAAAGGACTACAAGGTTCTCATGGACCAATTCCATCATGTTTCAACTGCTTTTCTGGAGCTTGAAAGAGGGTTAATTCTTATTCTTGCACTTTTCCTCTGATAAATACTAAAATGTTTCTATCTGTGAATATGACTTCTCTTATTATTCATATTAAAGCTCCTGCAACCATGTACTGATCAAAAACTGTATCTTCTATTTATTCCCTCACCTTTGATGTCATGAGGATGCAGTCAAAGGCTCCCAGACAAGTTAGATTTTCAATTCTTCAAATGCTTAGTTGCATATTTGTCCTTGGTAGTCACTGGAAGGGATATTTTTAGGAAAAGGAAAATAGCCATGTAGTGAAAATATTTGTAGCCTGTAATATGTGGGGGACTTCTAGATGTCAATGTGGCTATCTTGGGTCTGTAATGACCAGACTGCCATTTTAAATGTATTTATAGAAAACCTAAGGAGGACTAATTTGCTGAAAACATCAGTGAAGTCAAACAAGTTTGAACATCCAAGTTCGAACTTGCAATCTTTTCATTTAAACAATCAGGAAATCATAAATTTCTATATTTACCCTTTATTCATCAATTTCATCATTATAGATGAATATTAACTTTGTAATTTTTAAGAGCATAGTTTTAGAATATGATTGAAATAAAAATTTCTTTCATATTGATGTTAAAAGGTTCAAGTTGGCATAATCTTGCATGATATTTGAAATTACATTGCAGTTTAATATTTTTATAGGCATATCCACAGAACTTATTACCTATCAAATAAATAAATAAATCCATAAGTTATAATCTCCCGAATTCAACTGTCCACCTATTGACACTTGGTTTATGGCAGCAAACCACCTGTCTAGGTTGATTGACACTGTTATGTGTACAGTAGGATCCTGGAGTGTCTAGTCACTGATAAAAACATGAAAGGCTTGAATTCTAAATGGCCCCTTGACTTCTCCAAAACAACTGGATGCCCAAAGAGCATCCTGCCCCTGTATGTTTCCAAAACAACTGGCATGTCATCTAGTGATTAGTAATGCAGCTGATTGTTGAGAATCTGATTATAAAGGAGGTTAGCTACAGTACAGATCCTCAACATTTAGGATGTGTTTTTCTCTTCCCCTTTTTTTTTTCCCTGATTGCAATCATTGGATGCAAAATGAATAGGTAACCACGATAGTTTAGTGAGTCGATGCTAACAGTTTCTGCAAATATATTGTTATTCCATGTTATGATGCTTAAACAGAGTCAAGAAATTCTAGTTTTGAGACATTGGAATCTAAAGTAGCTGGGATTTTAAAGTTTGGGTTTGGGTTTGGGTTTGTGTTATATCTAGGTATCATGTCATAGAGGTCCTTTGCAGGATTGTAGTATGAAGCGTATTCCTAATGAATACACACCATACTACAATTGTTAGAAAATAAGTGAAAACAATTAAAAGATGTTCTCTGAAAATATCATATTTTTTTGTTTTTAAGAACAAAAAATTGTTTTCTACTTTTTAGTTGTCAAACATGTATTTTTGTTCTAGAAAATAGAAAATTGTTCTTAAAAACAGTTGCTAAACAAGGTCTAAGTTTCTAGGCTTAAATCCCTTTGTATGATTGCATTGGAATCTATTTGATGTGCTTGCTGGTTAAGGACTTCCTGCATGCATTTGCTTGTCTGAAATATAAGAATATGTTTTTTGAGTTCTTGAATATAAACACATCTTCTATCTAATAAAAAAAATATGTTGACACATCTTCTATAAACCACTTATGTTACCTAAAATTTTTTTTGCAGTTATCAGGAGGCAATTGAAGACATCACCAAACGAATGGGGGCAGGAATGGCAAAATTTATTTGCAAGGAGGTTTGTAATGAATGTCTTTGTTTTTTCTTATTTTATGCAATGAAATGTTTGTTTCTGCCAAAAAAAAGAGGAGGTTTATAATGAATGTATCATGCAGGAGAAAAAGGAGAATTGGCTCAGGATTTTTTATATTTCTTTCTGTTTGCTTTAACCGGTTGCTTATTATCAAGAATACTCATGTTAAGTTGTTGTGTCGGCTGGTGAAACCAGTGCGATTAAGTTGACTAATAAGGTTAGGCAATTTCTTTTGATCTGTCCACAAAACCAAAATATTGAAAATTTTGCAAGAGAAATCTTCAGCTATGACCCCTAACTTAACATAGCCTTATTTCCCAATTTCAATTTTCATGAGCATGTGCCAACACCACATCCACATTGCTCATCTCCTTTTCTTGTCTCTTTTTGTAGGTATTCAATTATCCACTAGCCTGCCAATTATAAAAGCTGTAGTTTATAAAAAAATAAAATCAAGCTCATAGTTATTGAAATGATAGTATTTTATATCATAAATTGTGTAAAATCTTGGACTTGTGTGTTACTTTTTTCATTAGCAGTGAGTATGCTGTTGAAATTTTTTTCTCAGATCCCCTGTTTTGGATGGTCTCAAACATCCTATAAATCTAGCTATTTGGATGGTTAAAAAGAACGTAAATAGACAAAAAGGGAAAAAAAAAAAAAAAAAAGATTTTGCTGTCATACTATGAATTGCAGTATCTGGTGACTGGCCTTGAGATCTCTGTTCGTTCATCTGTTATTGTGTTAGTAGACAACCATAATTCTGGCTGAAGCTCAGACAATATAGCTCCTTCGAGATAGGAATATATTTTTTTATGAAGTTTCTAACACACATTGTATTTCTCCAGATAACTTCCTTATGTAATGAACATCTAAATAGCACTAGGAACTAAATTCTTCTTTGGATTATGCCCAAAAGTTCTGAAAAATAAAATGTAATTCACATGTGATGCCGATAATTCTACTCATATTGCAGGTGGAAACTATTGATGACTATGATGAATATTGCCACTATGTAGCTGGACTTGTTGGATTAGGATTGTCCAAGCTTTTCCATGCCTCCAAGTTGGAAGATTTGGCTTCTGATGAACTCTCCAACTCAATGGGTTTATTTCTTCAGGTAATAGTTGTATTAATTTGATATATGCTGCAACTAGTATGCTTCATCCCCTGTCTCAACTTTTTGTGTCTCATAAATCCCAGAAAACAAATATAATCCGAGATTATCTGGAGGATATAAATGAGATCCCAAAGTCACGCATGTTTTGGCCCCGTGAGATTTGGAGTAAATATGTTAACAAACTTGAGGTGTGTCCCTTTCACATATTTTATTTTCAGATTATATTCGTATCTATGAGTTTACCTGTTATTTTGATTCTTTCATGATGTAATGCAGTATACTATAATTGCCAGTGTGGACATGTGATTCCAAAATATAAAAGATTTTTATATCCCTATCTATGCTGAGGCTTATTGCCTATTTATTGCTATATTCTGAAAATATTTATCTCAGGACTTGAAAGAGGAGGAAAACTCAATCAAAGCAGTGCAATGCTTGAATGACATGGTCACTAATGCTTTAATACATATGGAAGATTGCCTGAAATACATGTCTGCTTTGCGGTGTCCAGCAATATTTCGATTTTGTGCTATCCCACAGGTTTGAATCTTCTCTACTAACTTCTGGTTTCTCTATTTGCCATAAATTGGCCTGTTTGTATTCACGTAAGGGAGTAACAAATATCCTCTCAGTGATTTCAGGTTTGCAGTTTATCTAGCTTGCCTATCATGCTATATTTATATTCTAGTCTCTAACTAAATAATAATTTCTCTGATCAAGGAAAAAAAAAAAATGAATTAAAAAAAAAATCAGCATTCTCTATACCGATTTAGTCTCATTTTTCCTGGTTGGACACAAATAATAATAACCCTTGAGCTGAAGGTCTGCTGTATGGACAGTCTAGTTTCTACTTAGCATTGAAGGCTCTCAAAAGAATACTACTGGTTGTAGATGAACATTTTTACATAGCTTATGCCATTATGTTGCATTCATTAATCCTGCTATTTCAAGAGATCTAAAAAATCAAGCATAAAGCAGTAACAGCGTTTTTGTGATAACTGTTTGTAATATAGCTCTTTTTGCTTGAGAATGTAGCCCATCATTCTATTTACTTCCAAAGTTATGGTTCTTTCCAGGCCCCCTTCGAGCTCGTCCCAAATTGATCTTATACTTTGCTTCTATTGTGCAATTTGCAGATAGATTGAGTCTGGAGAAAGTTTATTAATACTTTTATATGTTACTCTAGTCAATGTACTTAATGATTGTATTCATCTTCTGGACTTGCTAAATATTGTTTGTTAAAACTATAGCAACAGTATTGCATGCTAAAATTTCTGAACAAGTTAAACCACATAGTAGCTATCTGGAATAGGCAATTGCATCTTCCCACCTGATGGTTTGGTAATAGAATGATATGTTCCATTATCCACTGGCTGAATGACAATTTTTCTTCTTTTTTTTGTCTATACAGTAATAGTCTGATCTTAAATCTTTCTTTATTGAGCTAGTAGTTCTGTCCCAATTCGGGATTCGTTTGTTTCTTTTTCTATTTTTCTATTTCTACCATGCCTTCTCACTTGATAAAAAAGTTTTGAATGTTTTACCATTCTTATTTTGTATAGGTTGAATTTTACAATTTTGCCTTATTTGATGAGTGCCATCTATGTTCATCATGTTGATATCATTAATTCTTATAGGATGTTCCTGTGGAAGTTTGTCTCATCTGATATTGTGCTACTTTTACTAGATCATGGCAATTGGGACACTAGCTTTATGCTACAACAATATTGAGGTCTTCAGAGGAGTAGTAAAAATGAGGCGTGGTAAGTTGCTAATTATGGATATTGCTTTCCTTACTTCTGGACTGTTAAACATGTAACAGAGAAACTTTACTTAATTTATTCTATTGGTTTTCTTGTTATGCTTCTTGCGCTTCCTTTACACCTTCCAGTTTTTACTTTTATCATTGGATGATAATACTATTAAAAATTGATTGGCTCTGACAAAAAAGAGCAATTTGAATGCTCCATGAGAAGTTAATGAATGGGCAAATAGTAATTGACCTTGAGTGACTAGTTCCATAGACACCTGGCAATGTTAAACTTGGATTGCTTCATGTTGTCCAAGACATCTGTGAACATATTGCTATGATAATTGCTGGTGGTTTTGAAGCTGTATTTATCATTTGATTCTTTAACCTAATGGTTTTGAATTCATAATCGAGAAGTAGTGGTATGATTTAAATTTGGTTTGAACCATGGAAGGTGGCTATCATTGGTAATGATTAACTGATTGTTTTAGTTATGCTCAACTGTGGTCCGACTGATATTGATCCCTCTGCTTGAAGTCCAACCGTAGATATTGAAGAGCTTCCTTGCTATGAGCTTGTTAAGCTGATTGATGTGATAAATGTGCCTGCACACACATACAGGAGGATGTTTCTTTAGCATTTGAATAATTTCGATGCTCAATGAATTTGCAAATGCTTGAATGAGTAAATCTTGCTTGCACCTGCATTCAAGTTGTCTTATTACAATACACCCCCTCTCTAATTCCCTTCTCTTATTCTATGGACAATTGTGATTCCTTCTGATAGAATATCATGGATAGTACTAAGAGAAAGGCACCCCTTCCCTGATTCCCTTCTCTTATTCTATGGATGATTGTGATTCCTCATGATAGAATATCGTTGATAGTGATGTTTTGGGGGCTGTCCTTTACCTTGATATAATTTTTTTTTTTTGAGCAAGCAGAATATTCTGTGCTAACTGGTGTTTAACTCTCGGTCCACTTTGGTGTTTTGTTTTTTTCTAGGTCTTACTGCCAAAGTTATTGACAGAACAAAAACAATGTCTGATGTCTATGGTGCTTTCTTCGATTTTTCTTGTATGCTTAAGTCCAAGGTATGGTGCCTTTTCATTTGTACCACACGAGATGCATTAGCCAGCAAGGAGAAAGTGCTTTTCTTCAACTTAATAGAGTTAATATACCATTTGGTCATCATTTTATATGCTATTCTGCTTATTTTTACCAAAACTTCTTTAGATGCTCAATAAATCTTTAAGATGGTAATGCCATGGAAAGGCAATAGGAAGAATGAGAGTTCCAAGCCATGACAATTAGGCGTATGCTTATAATTATTTACCATTAATAAAATTAAACAACTGTAGTGGCTCTTCTTTAATCATCACCCAATGACAGTTTCCTTGGAAATGGAGGGAACTTTTCTAGTCTTAGGTGGTAGCCAGCTTTTGAAGATGGTACATTCATTGTTCTTCTTGATCTATACTGGTGTTCTTATTCACTGAAGATAGTGTTGCGGTTGGCTGCTATAGGTTGACAAGAATGACCCGAATGCTACAAAAACATTGAGCAGGCTAGAAGCAGTACAGAAAATTTGCAGGGAATCTGGAACCCTTACCAAAAGGTTTGTTGTCAGAGTACTACAGTAATCCTCTATCAACCCGATTTCTGTGTCTGACAATTTTGTTGGCTTTCCAACAGGAAATCCTATGTAATCAGGAGCGAACCAAGATATAATTCGGCTCTGGTAAGCCTATATGCTAATTCTCTACCTCATCATATCTTCATGGAAGATTCCCTACTGATTAGTGATTATATTAATCTCAATGCAGATTGTGGCATTTTTCATTATACTGTCCATCATTTTTGCGTATCTATCTGCCAACCGTCAGAATAATTAAGGTGAGTCTTATTTGAGTAGAAACCAATGATTTCTCTTTATCAGACTCCTGCACCACCAGTGAAATACACAATCACATTGCTTCAAAAAAATTTCCCAAAAAAGAAGGAAAAAAAGAAAGGAGAGATATTCTAACTGGTTTCATTTCTGCAAAATCGGCTTTCTCGAATTTCCTGTAGGTATTAAAGGATGGGTACAAAACTGCATGGTTTCTACCGAGGATCTTCTGTTGTTTCCTAGTGTTTATATATACTATTCTATGGGTGATGCTTGACTCTTTAAAAATCCAATAGGTATCTCCTGTCCTACTAGAAGTTAAGGGACTCAAATAAAATACGTTATGAGCTCCATTTTGTTGTTCACTGTGGGAATTGAGCTAAAATGCTGTATCTATGCGTTGTAAAGCTAAACTAAGAACAATTATATTATACTCTATCTACATGAAATTACTTGTTTGGCTAGGTGACTTTCATGTATTTACATGAACTAGTCGGACCGGCATACTACGGCTGCTCCTTTCTCACCCTTTTTTTTTTTATCTCCTTTTTCAAAGCTTATTCACTAATTAGGGTTCTACCTCTTCTTCATGAAGAAAAACAAAAGCCTCATCCATCTTCTATAACCTGTTGTTAATCCTCAACTCATTAATCTTCATTTTTTATGTCAAACCCTATCATTAGTCCCAACTCATATTAATCTTCCCAGTTTTTCAAAATCTATGAATTATCTGTTTTCTCTGTTTTATTTATTTATTATTATTCCCAAACATTATCTTCGCAAAAGTTCCGTCCCTATAATATTTTCGTTAGAAGAATAGTAAAACAAAAGTGTAAGAAAAGGAAAGATCAAAAGGGAAAAGGGGGAATATCATCTTCACAAAAGTTCTATCCAAAACATATTTTCGTTTGAAGAATAATAAAAAAAATGTAAAAAGGATGAAAAGATGAAAAGGAAAAAGGAGATTTGATATTACAGGCGGACAAAGAAAAGATGGGGAAGGTTTAAGATGGGTAGGATTTAAAGGTTGATGATGAAGAGGGTAATTTTGTTATTTCATATCCATAATTTACCTTTTTTTAAAAAGTGGATGTAAAGACTTTAAATGGATGTGTTTAATAATTTAATTTAGTTTTTCAGAACAAAATTATCCTATAGCTGAAAAGACTATTTTGGCCTTGAAAAATTCATTTACATCAACTGTTTCCTTTTTCTGCCATTGTTTTCCATCTAACTTCTCCAGTAACACTAAGAAAACTTGTGTTGTTTAAGGCTAATGGATAAGCAAATGATTATCAGACAATGATTTTAGAAGTGAACTGATGAGGTTTTTGTTTTTTTCTTTTTTTTTCCCTCTTTTGGCATTTTCAGAGATCATTTTCAAGTCCGACGCTCTTTACAGCATTTACAGCATTCGGAGTTATAATCCTTGCTTTTGAATACCAGGGAAATGTCTAGAGGCTCTTCGTAACACTATGAGAGGTTTTGACGCTATAGTTCTGGACATTACGCTAAATTTCTAAAAATCCGTGATTTTTTTTGTTAAGTTTTTTATAATCAAAATCTTTTTTTTTAATAGGGTAATTTTATCCTCATTGGAACTTGAACTGGAACCTCCATAAATCCTCTCCATCCCTTTACTGGGCCTCAAAGGCATGGTCAAAATCTTTCTAATTCTTCACCACTTTTTAATCCAGAACACTGTTTACTTCCATTTTCACCTTTTTATTTTTCTTTCTATTTTTCCTTTTTATTTATTTTTTGCCCATATTTTCTTTCAAACTTTCCTGAGAACCAAAGATAACCATAAAGCTTTAAAGCTCTAATTCGTAAAAGGAACATTCAGATAAATTGGAGCAAATTTTCAATTTCTTCAACAAATAACTAACTTTACAAAGCCTTGTTCTTATACACGTACAATAAAACTCAAAACCCCCTCTCTTTTACCATTTGGACCTGAGGCTAGGGCAACTCAACGAAGCCTTAACTTCCCGACTAATAAATAGGAATTAGCTGAAAGTGTCGCAAAGTGTAACAGGAGAAGAAAGCAGAATATCGAGTGATAGGTTTTCCTTTACTCATAATATAACAGCAAATATAAAAAAATGAAGATAAAAGGACTTTATCAAGTCCTTGCAAAAAAAAAAGGGACACACAGGTATAAATCAATAAGAATACAGAGGAAATTTTGGTATCTATATCACATTGAAAGCAGGTAAGGGTTATGCATTCTTTCTCTCTAATTGTGAGAACAAATCCATGCCCTACCTCTTTGTCAGCGCAAAAAATACACACATGCAAAAAAGCCTCTTCTTCTCAAAAGCCGACCCCAAGCAGAGGATTTAGAACACTTCAGCCATCTTGCTTGCAAGAACCCGTTCCCGCTTTTCAACATATCCAAATGGGAACCACCCTGCCTTTCCTTTGCATTCACCTTCAGCCCATCCATTATTAGCCACCTACCAAAAATATAAAGTATGAAACGCTATAACAACATGCTCCAAATAAATAAAAAAGACAAAAAACCATGTGCCCATTGGTTTCAGCTGAACAGTGAAGAAGAAATAAAGCTATAAGCTTAAATCAACTGCAATTGCATAGAATGTTAAATTGGTGTAATGGTGGCTAAACCAATACTGTCACAACATTCAAGCAAACTAAAAAATTAAGGAACATCAAGGGCAGGATATCAGATCATCAAGTCCAGAGATAGCTTTATATGACAAGTTCATAAGAAAAGCTCAGACCTAGGATGCTGGACTTAGAAGAGTTCATGAAACAGAAACAATTTAGCACAACTTACTTAGGAATGTAGTAGGTAAATATATTTTTTTTTTGATAAGATAATAGTGAGTGAAATAATAGTTTATAACCAAGAAATGGCACTCCCATATGAGACAAAGGCAAGTTTCGGGGTTGGTACCAAAATTCTATTTCATAAGACTCTTTTTCTTTAATTTCTAATGTGGTTCTGAGTTGCATCACCATGGGGGTTGTTGAAGCAAAATTGAGAGGTGAAAGCAATGGAACATGCAGTAATTTGAGTTGAAATGAGATAATGGGTCATTAAGGTTATCTTGTTAATGGTATGGGGTTCTTTCTTTTTCTATAATCAGATAATTATGTCATCTTTTCAAAGCATAAAGTCATGTATCTACACTCTGATCTTTCAACACACATAACATGCAAATAACCAGATTATGATTCATGAGGAGAATGGTCATAATGAATGGTTAATGTAAACAGAGCATATGGAAACAGATGGGCCACTACTAGAAGCTCCATCTAATTATGATGATTCAGCATAATCAATTGATGTGCACATCTTTTACCTATCAAAAAAAAAAAAAAAAAATTGATGTGCACATCTTTTGGTTCTGTCTGCTCAGCAGTTGGCAAGTATATACGACAAGTTGGAGATTGGGGAGGAGGGAATTGTTCATCTATGTGCAACAGCTCACAGGACCAGAATAAGAAAAAAAATGACCAAGGAATATTGTCTGTATGTCTGTATGTTTCACTTTCTTGATAGGATTTTGATAAGTTTTCACCTTGATAAAAATGTAATTGGCATAAGGCTTTGGTGAGTAGTATCCCTATTAACATGTGATGGGGACTGGTAGATGCTAGAACTACACATAAAAGCAATTATCAATGGAATTTGATACTACAGAGATATTGAATTCAAGCATAGAGTAAACCTTTCGGACAACAACAAAGTCACCAACTGACAAATTCAACTCCACATCAGATTCAGCTTGATACGAATGCATAACCTGCAACAACAACAGAGAATGACAAAGTGCAGACAAACAGCCATAAAAAGTACATCATAAAGATTGAAAACTTTCAGCTAGAAATCCAAAAATCAACTGCACACATGCACGCACATCCGAACACACCGAATTACTAACCTCTCCTAAGAAGTAACTAATGCTGTCACTGGATCCGTTGTGTGTTTGAGAAGCAAATACTCCGTTAACTTCTTCATACGATGGAGGTGGGGGCATATTGTTTTCCACAGGAGGGCTAGGAGGTGCTTCAATTCGTTGTCGCTCTGAAATCATCTATCAATCACAACAGAGATGGAATATAATCATAAGCTAAAGCATAAAGCATTGAACAAGACAAATCATAGATCCACTGGCAACAATACTAAGGTAAAAGAACTTGGTGACATCATTCCATACCTCGGTTTCAAGTTGCTCAAGTATTTGAAGGACTCTTTGGTGATAAGCGCGTTCGGATTCAACCTACAAAACAGAAGCAAAATGACAAAACCATAAATTTATGAATCATGATTCCTAATATGATCAGAAATTGCATTATATTGGAACTATGTTAGATCAAGGGGGGAATTGCATTACTGTGGCAATAAGTCGCTGGAGTGTCAGCCTCTGTTGTTGAGCTTCAACAGCAGCCATTGCAGCAGCAGCTTCCTTCCCCAATATTGCCATGTTTGATTTCAGGTCATGCAACTTTGCTTCTGCCGCTTCCAGTTTCAAAGTATTATCAGCATTGCCTGTTGCTTCCCTCATTTTTGCTTGGCGTTTGGAAACTTCGATGGCCTGTCTAGGTTTAAGACAAAATGCAATGACAAGTTTGTGGGCGGAAAGTCAGCAGGTAAAGTAAGCTTCATATATATCTTGGAATTCCCCCTAGGTGAATAGATCCATAATATGTTCCAGCAAATCTAGATTATACAGTTGAGCTAAACTAGGAAACAATTGACAACTCTCCACTAGAAGACAAAGTAGGGATGAAGCTATAAAATTGAAACAAAAACTCAGCAATAAAAGAAAATATCAAATATGACTGAAACCCTAGGAGAAAAGTGCATACATTTGAAAAACTAAATAAAATTGTTTAAGAATACCTGAGCTTCAGCTTCTTGTCGCATTCTTTCATAGCGTTGAGCAAGATGTCGAGCATCCTCCAATGGAGCTCCCATTACCATTGCTCTTAATGGCTCTGCAACCTAGAAATCAAGGCATTCAGCACCACATCGAGCACATGATTACAACGCCTGTGATAGCAAATAGGAGAGGAGCAATAATTGAAAATGAAAAAGTGGCACGCTCAATAGAGCAGAATCTATTAGGCCAGATCCAATGCCTTAAGAAGGGTAGCAGAAATCAAAAGCTTCAATGATAAGATAATCCAGCATAAAAAGAAAAAAGATGCATTCAATGAGTTCCATGGCTCAACATAGTTTTTGAGTTAACATGATTCACTGTTGTAACCTCTGTTCTACCAATAATGCAATCTTCACATTATAATGAATCCTTTTTTATTATTATTATGCTCTTACCAGAGCAGAAATTCTTGGCTGCAGTGCAGCAATGTTTGAGCATATCTAACCATGCATGGAACCATTATTGTAACTATTTAATTAAATGAACTCATTCTAGTTATACTAAGTACTAACTGATAGCCCAAAAAGCAGCTGGAAGACTTGAAGCAACCATGCAAGAAACAAAAATAAGGTCCCAGTAAAACTTTGGATCCATTTCCACTTTTCCGCTCTATATTTCTCTGGGAAATCAATGGTGAGTACAATGTAATTAATCTAGAAAAGGCAGCAGGCATGCAAGTACAATTGAAAATATCTAGTTGCCATTAGAATTGGGAATCATAGCATTTAAGGCAAACTGTGGGTCTAATCAATGTAAATCGAAGAAGCAAGATAAAAAATAGTGCACCCTTGTCTCAATCAATAAGATATACTAGTAGTTCAACCATTCCCAGACATTTGTCTTCTCTCGATAAGTTATGCTAGTAAAAAGAACCCTTCTTTGAGGGGAGAAGTGGCTCAGAAAGTGGGAGTTCAAATGGAGCTTTCAATAGATTTCACATTGAAGCACCAAAGAATTTTACATTTTGGAAAACAAAGAAATTGGCCAAACCTGTGTACCAAGAGCTTTCAATAGATTTCCACGTTCTTTCTCAATTTGGGCACGAGCTCGTCCATAATTCAATGCAGCTTTTGATAACGTATTACCACTGGTACAAGTATTTTCAACACCATATTTCCTGCAATCTTCTGACAATTTTGTTCCTGAAAAACAAGTTGACAGTACACAACAAAACAAAGTCAAGTCCTTGGCATTCATTTGAATTATAATAGTAAAAAACAAAATCAAAAGTTTTACCAACACACCTATTTCAACTTGTTTGGACCCAGTAACGATAAAACCTTCTACACCACGAACAATATCCCTTTGAAAATGCTGAAAAATGATATAGAAATTTATAAGTTGAGGAAATAAACAAATTGAGTCACAAATGAACCACAGGAGGATTAAGCAACCTTTCCAGCACGTGTTGATATGTAAAGCTTTTCAAGTTTCTGATGCTGCTGAAGCTCTGCCTCATCAGTAATTACATTATCTGAACCCCCGTATCCCCCACCACCAAACTGTTTGAGGACAGCCTGTGTAATATTCAATGAAATTAACACAACATCTCAAGAAAATTATTAAAAATCAGCACATAATGTATAGAGACCACAACAGAAGTGAAATTAATTCATGCATTTTAAAAAGCCAACTAATTAATTGCACTGAATTAAGAAGTGAACAAAAAAAAAGAGAGAGAGAAATTCTTCCAATATTTACAGAAAACTGATAAAAAGGGAAAAGCATGTCCAAACTACTCCCAAGGAAAGCAAAACAAGTTGCACAGTTTAAAAAGGAAGTGAAGAAAAGGTAAAACCTAGAACTGCATTCCACAAATTGGTGGGAGGGAGCAGTGGGTGTTGAGCCCCCCCACAAAAAAGAAAGAAAGAAAGGCAAAATATTCATCTCAAGTCTCTACTACCATTAATAATTTGAAGGATCATCCATCATAGTTCCATGGATCTTTTACCCTCTCTCATTTAGAAAATGCCCTCAACATTGTGGTTACCAAATCCCATAAGCCTTCCGGACAAAGGGCTCTGGGAGACTACCTTTCTACAACATGTTATTGGTATCAAGTGTTAACTTCTTTTTATATACATTTTTTATAGGTCATTTTTTTTATATTCTTATTGGGACTCAGACCTGAAGCCTCCAACATCCCCACTCCAATCCTTTATCACTTGTATCAGTTCTCAAAGGCTAACTTTCTTATGCATTTGAACATTATTTAAAGTGGAGTTTTAGTTAAGATACACAAATCAAAGTAAAAAAATAAAATAAAAAAATCCTTACAGAGGCATAATTATTGGACTTGGACATGCCACCGACCTGTATGGATGGCTGCATCACAGGGCAGCTGGTCAGCAGGTTCTCTCAATTCACACATTGGGTTCCAAAGTAGTTGAATAATATAATTTTTCAACATTTAACCAAAATTTGAAATTAGCACTTTATTGGAGCTTCTCAAAATGGTACATTTCTAAGGCCCAATTCTCCTACTCATCATCACAGACTTACTTTCAAGTTCGCATGTTTAGCACCCTGAGCAAAACCAGATTGACAGGTTGATTTATCAGCACATTGACCAATCAAATCTGGATCTGATAGACTGCATGTAAGCTTAATTATCCATATAGGAGAATTGGATGCAGGCATCAATTACAAGATATCAATGCATTATTGACAATGAAGACCGGCTTCAGATTATTTGGTATTTACATTATGATCAAATATGAAAAACATAAAGCAGTCTGCCACACAAGCAGATACCTCAACCTTGAAAAAAACCAATGCCAGCATTGGCTTTGTCACTACCGCATTTTAATACACCATCGATCCTTTTCTTTCAACTTTCCTTATTTTTCAACATTTAAACGCCCATCTCAATTCCTAAACACAGCTCATAAACAACCCTTCATATTGCTGATTAAAACAAAACCGAATCCAATTCTAGAATAGGCTCCATTAGTACATCAAATCCCCATTTTTTAACACTCCACAATCTCACCGATGTGGCAGATCCACGATATTCATCAACTCGCTTCCATCCCAATTTCGCATTCTCACCAAATAAATTCAGAGTCAATGACCTAAAATTCAACCCATTCCAACCCAAAAGAAACACAAACGATCATCACATCATCCAAATCAACAAAACCGAAGCCACTGACGCCCAATGTTCCATTTAATCAGATTACCCTAAACCCATACATCGAACCCATTAACCAAAAATTGAACGAAATTCCGGACGTTGAGCACAGATCTAACGTATCGACATTGAAATGGATATAGATCTGGAAAATATTTTTCCAAAATCAAGCCATTACGGTCTCATCACATACACATATATAGAGAGAGAGAGAAGTACCTGTTGTTGCTTGGCGACCTGTTCTCTGAACTTGGAGGCTTGCTTTCTGATAGCCTCCATTCACAACCAGGAACCTATCGATTTTAAGGCTTCGGAGGAAGAAAACGGATGGATTTAGGGTTTGAGAGAAACGGAGATGGGGAGAGAGAAAGAGAGGTAGAGTTTTCAAATGTATCGAGGGGATAGACTTTGGGAGAGACGTTTGAGCCTGGTCGGCAGTGATGAGGCCAGAGCATCGATTCGCTGCGGTTCACGATCCTTCCGGTTCCTACAATTTAATATATATATATATATATTAAATTGTTTGAATAATTTTAATTTTAATTTTATTTATTTATAGTGAGGGACCAGGCCTAAAAATTAAATTGTTAATCCAGCGTTTTTCTTCACAAATCTTGATGACCACAAAAGAAAAAATAATGATTTAATGTAGGTGTTTGAGTTGTTGTTTAGCAAGATTTAATATTATAAATTAATTTTTTTTAAACCAAATGTGACAAAACTTTTTGTTTTTCATAGGAAAAAACCGACATTTTTTAAGTTGAAAGTAGTAGCTTTGTGCCTCTTGCCGCCACCTGTTCTTGAAAATATAACGGCCATGAGGAATTTTATGCCACCAATAAACTAAAGAAATGGACGGCTCCGAAGGGACGATGATTAACTGTTTGGGCGGCCATTCCATGGTTTGATTTTGAATTGATATGTTTTTTATATTCCATATTTTAAATTATTTAATAAATACTAAATTTGGTTGTAGCCCCTCAGAGCACTTGTTTTTATTATCATTATTATTATTATTATTAAAAACTAAAAATGTTTTTCAATAAGATCTTAATTTTTACAACTATTTATACCTTTCTACTTCAAATAATGTTTGATAATCACACAAAAAGGGTAAATACATTTTTTTTATAATGATTTTTTGGGTGATAATTTTCCATTTTAAAATATGCATAAAAAAGTTTAGTACTAAAAAATTATTGATATATTTTTTATATTTTTTTTTTGCTTTTAAAATTTAAAAGTAAAAATAGGTTATTAAATATGAGTTATAATTTTAATTTTAAAAGGTAAAAATTAAAAAGTAAAAGTGCAATTGTATCTTAAATAATTTCCTAAAATTTGATAATAATTTTCAGTCACATTAATTTAGCATTACAATTATGAAAAATGATTGTAAGAATATTATTTTTCGTAATTCCAAAGCATGCGCCACGTGTTACTTCATTCATTCTTTGGTAAGTTCATTGCCAAGAATGAATTTTTATGCTTTTATGCAAATATGATTTAATTGTTTTAAATTATTTTTTAAAAATTCAATTTTTAAAAAATAATTGTATAATGGAAAATGATTGAAAATAAAATACTGTATATAAAAGTTTTTTTTTTATTTAAAGAAAAATGAAAATATAGAAACAAGTTGGGAATATTTCAATCTTTCAAACAAATTTTTGTTTTGGAAAATGTTGGATAACTATTTTCGAAAACATTCTCAATCAAACCTTAAATAACTTATTTAATTCTTTAATAACGCGCCCCAAACTCAAAACAAGTAAGTTATAAGGGTATATTTGGTTCTCAAAAAATATGAGGGGAAATGTAAGAGAAATAAAATAGAAAAGAAAAGTGGAAGGAAATAAAAAATAATTTAAACTTATTCAACTTATTTTCCTTTGTTATATTGGTTAAATAATTTTAAAATGCTTAATATTTTAACTAGTTTGAATCATATTTAATTTTCTTTCATATTTTTTTATAGTGAAATCAAACATATGAAAATTATTATTTTTTTTTTGATACTTTATAGGAACCAAACATAACGTAAAGGAGTGAAAAAGTGTTTCTTCTTGAATAAGACTAATAGCATATTAAAACTTATATAATATGAGATTGCGCTATACATTTTATGTAAGTGTATATTTTGTGCAAAGGTGGATTTGATGTTGTTTTATGATCTTTGATTCATTGCCTTTGCCTTGAAACTAGTAATGGATGCAAAATCTATAGAGCTCTACTTAGCTTGTACAAAGTTGGGATCTCCATTATACATCGACACATCATTTATCTATGTAATTAACTAGTTTAGTGGGATATATCATAATAACTATAATTTATGATCGACATTATGGAATTAAGATAAGATGATTCTATCTCATGGACTAATAGAACTTTGATTTAGTGATTTTAGGTTCCATTTCTCGATTTATATCATGCATGTTTTATATGCGTATCATATGTGTCTTTCAAATATAAGACGCAGGTTGGGATTTCTATTCAACTTTGACTTTCATGTATTTCAACTTCATAATTCATTACCTTAGTGGGAGGTATTCATGATGACTATGTTTTGAGGTTGATGGAATTGAATTAAAATTGTCAAAATGATTGTATCCTATAATGGTGGCTGATTCTATCCCCTGATTTATTTCAGTATAATGTTTGAGTCGGTGTGCTTCTCTTTTCCACTATCAAAAACAAATCTACTCAATCCAAACACCTTTACAATAAAATAAGAATAAAATCATGGTTACTACAAGATTCATGAACACCAACAAATAAACTCAACTCACCCCACTACAATACGATAACATCAACCCATTTCAAACCATTGAGCCAAAAAAAAAAAAAAATTGAATGAAGAAGACAATTTAGGCATCCAAAGTAGAGTCACCTTAGTCTCACTTCCACGGGTGAAAGTCCAAGGCATCCAAAGTAGAGTCATTGTCAAGTATTTCTAGTGATATCCCAACTTTTTTGAAGTGAAGGCAAGTGGTAAATCTAATGAGTGGGGAAGGACGTAGCCCATAAAATAGTATAGGTATGATTGCAGTAATTGAATTGGATGATATTGGGATCACCTTTTTACATTGCTGTTGATATTTGGTCATAGTGTTCATTAATTAGTAAGGTTCAATGGTGCACTTCTGACTCTCTCCTTCTACGTTTACATGATTCCTTTTTATGACTTGTTATCATTTCTTTGATACTCACCCTCAATTACAACCCCCTCTCAATAGAGAAGTTTATCCAATAGATTTAGTTATCTTAATGATGATTTCTTGGTGGAACTGAGGAAATTAAGAAATGATTGTTAATTTTTTTTTTTTTTACTGTCGTGATTGGTATTTGTATTTATCATGTAGAGTAGATATCAATTCTTATATAATCTTCGGTTTATTGTAACATTTTTTGCACAATAAATAAGATTTCATTTGATATAATATTTTATCCGTAGAAAGTTCGAGTTGAAATTGAAACTGAAATTAAATGTGACGATTTTTAAAGGATGATATTGATATTATAAGTTTTTTATTAAATATAATTATTTTTATGTAAGTTAAAATTAAAATTTTATAATAAATAATATTTTTCTAACTTTAAACTATTTGAAAAAATTAAGGAAATGAACATATAACCTCTTATTAAGTTTTTAAAAATAATTTTTAATTTTTTAGAACTTGATTAAAATAAAGGTTAAGAATTAAATCCATATATATATATATATATATATATATATATAAATTGTTTCATTAACAACTAAAACATGTTTATTTATGTAAATTATTTTATTATTTTCATATTATACTTTACTTCAAAAAATTTAGATTCCAATAATTCTTTTCTAAAAATGTTATTTGATTTGGGTTTTTATCCATTTACACCCCACTATTTTTTTTTTTATATATATAAATAATTGCGACATTTCAAATTTATTTTAATTCCAGTCAATAGAGAATTTTTTTATTTTTTTTTTTTCCCTTAAAATTCTAGGCACGTGACTTGTATTATTGTTTATTTGTGTTTTAAAGGGTCGGCATTAAAGGAAGTGGCCTCGACATCTGGTGAGCGATGACCCATTTTGGGAAATGCCAGTCAACCGTTTCAGAATTAAAATCTAAATAAAAAAGTAGGCCAATAGGAACCTGACATCTGGACCACAGAGCCCCTCTCCTTCACCGCCTGATCCTCACGTGCCAACCACTCCACCACACAGACACAGCCAAAATGTATGAGACTATGGCGCACCAATCCACCATTAGCGTCCACTGCGCTCACTGCTCCCAAAGCAGCTCCTCCACTGTTCTCTCTGGTCCCCCATCTCCCCCCCCCCCCCCCCTCTCTTTCTCTCTCTCTCTCTCTCTCTCTCTCTCTCTCTCTCTCTCTCTCTCTCATGTCATCATTCATCAAGTATAACTGTATAAGTCACTCTGTTTTCTTCATTTTTCATTCTCCAGAGTCCCATGGCTTTTCCTTGTGTTTCTTTCATTCTTCTTCTTCTTCTTCTTCAAGAGTCTTGCTTTGTTCTTTCTCGGCTTTCAACCAATGTAAGCTCTCTTTCTCTTGTTGTTCCCTGTCTGTGTTTCTAAGAAAAAGAAAAGAAAACTTGGAGTTGTATCTGGGCTACGTTGGGTTGAGTTGTAGTTGTATTTTAAGGTGCTTATGTGATGAGAGATTGCAATTCTGTTATGTTTTTTTCCTGCATTTTCTCAGCAGCCAAATGGGATTTTAACAATGATCATCCGGGTTCATGGGTTTCTGGTTTCTCTGGGTTTTTTGTAGGTTTACATTGTGTATATGGGAGAAAGACCCCATGATAAACCAGAACTCATTGAAGACTCTCACCACCAAATTCTCTCAAATCTCCTTGGAAGGTTTCATCTCACAACTGTTTGTCTTAGCATTTACTTACTTGTTTATACACCCTTAAATTTATTCAACTAATATATATTTGATCAGTTACCTAGATTAGAGAAAAAAAAAATTGTACTGAAAAGCTTCAGTGCTAAAATCTTAGCATCAAAGACTTTAAGCTGATGGAAGGGTCAGATTTGAGAATAATTCGAAGAGTGTAGCTTGATTTTTCAGTCCCATTTTCAGTGACTATAATGTAATAGAAGGGATTCATTTTGTGTGTATTCAAATGGGGCACTGATGAAACAGAAAGTAATATTTCCCAATTTCAATTTGATAGCAAAGAAGCTGCCAAGGAATCGATTTTATACCACTACAAACACGGGTTCTCAGGGTTTGCTGCAGTTTTAACAGAGTCTCAAGCCAAGGTTATTGCAGGTGTTATAATGTTGGTGAACTGTGAACTCTGTTTTCCTAGTGTGAAAAAGGCTTAAGTCCCAAGGGTTTGTTATTAATCCCTTCTTACTCAAATATTATTTCAGACTTCCCTGGAGTTGTCCGTGTAGTTCCCAACAGAATTCTCAGCCTACAAACAACTAGAAGCTGGGATTTTCTCCATGTAACCCCTCATTCAGGGACTGGAATCCTTTCAAAGAGTCGTTTGGGTTTTGGGTCCATCATTGGCATCATAGATACAGGTTGGTGAGGAAAATGTTGCATATGCTTGCAGTTTTTTCCACGATTTAGCTAGTTTCGGTGTTTGATTCTTGGTGTTTAGGGATATGGCCTGAGTCTGACAGCTTTAAAGATAAGGGCATGGGTAAAATCCCCTCTCACTGGCGTGGGACATGTCAAGAAGGAGAACAATTTAACCGCTCCAACTGCAACAGGTTGAGTTTTCTCTTTGCCTATTATCAAATTTTTCTCTATTCCTGTCTCCTTATTAAAATCATCCATTCTTTTAGCTCAGTTAATCAGTTTCTGTAGTGGATTAACACTAAATTATCAGTAATTTTGCTGTCATTGTGAGTTTCCCCTCACATTACCCAGCAAAAGGGCAAAGAAAAAGAGAAACCAATACATTATTGGTTATATCAGTGCATTTCACCATACCCTGTCCCTTAATGGCAGCATATTTTGGGCAGGAAAATAATCGGTGCGCGTTGGTATATCAAAGGATATGAGGCTGATTTTGGAAAGCTGGATACTAGTGGGGGTGTAGAATTCTTGTCTCCTAGGGATGCAGTAGGTCATGGTACTCACACTGCTTCAATCGCTGCGGGTTCTCTAGTAGAAAATGCAAACTTTAGGGGACTAGCTCGAGGATTGGCAAGAGGGGGGGCTCCATCAGCTCAGTTAGCTGTCTACAAAGTCTGCTGGTCTACTGGTGGATGCAGCTCAGTGGATGTTCTTGCTGCATTTGATGATGCTGTTCTTGATGGGGTGGATGTTCTCTCAGTGTCCCTGGGCTCATCCCCGCCACTTACTGCTTATTTTGATGATTCTTTGGCCATTGGTTCCTTCCATGCTGTAGCTAAAGGGATTTCTGTTGTATGCTCTGCTGGTAACTCTGGCCCTTACCCTCAAACCGTCATCAATACGGCTCCATGGATCATATCAGTTGCCGCCAGCACCATTGATAGAGCTTTCCCAACTGTGATTACCTTGGGGAACAACCAAACTCTTGTGGTACTTACTGCCTTCATTTTCAGTCCTCCATTTCTGTTCTATACTCTCATACTTTCTAGATGTTTACAAGTTGGTTTCCCACATGTTTTGCAACTTGAGATTGTATAGGCATGGAAATAAATCTTGTTTTCTCATACAGGGTCAGGCTTTGTATACAGGGAAGAATGTTAATAAGTTCTACTCTTTTGTGTATGGAGAAAGCATTGTCTCACAAGATTCAGATGAAGACAGTGCAAGGTAATATAGATTTCCATTTGCCTTTTGTCATGAACCCCTAGTCCAAACTGGGGTATGCATTTTCTTAATATGGTGTGTTTGTAGCAGAGGTTGTGACACGGGAAGCTTGAATGCTACTTTAGCAAGAGGAAATGTTGTTCTCTGTTTCCAAACTCATTATCAGAGGTTCTCTGCCACTGCAATAAGAACTGTACGAACAGTTGGGGGTGTTGGACTCATTTTTGCCAAGTCTCCCAGTAAGGATGTTACACAATCTGTGGGAATCCCCTGTGTCGAGGTGGACTTTGTTATAGGGACATCTCTGCTGACGTACATGGTGTCAACCAGGTAATTTCCAGGGAATGAACCGTTTTTTGTGGAATCTGCAGCAAATGAGAATGATCATATACTCATTTTTGCCTCTTCCTTGTTCCTAAATACTATATTGTCATGTCTTTCCAAGTGATGGAATGGCCACTGATTTCACACCCCCTCTGTTTTTCTTACTAACAAACAGGATTGTAGTACTTGGAATTTGGTATGAATCCTTCTTTGCGGATTCAGCTATCTGTGGAATGATGTCTTTTACTGTAACCTAATCAATAATGCTATTTCTCACTGCCTTTGGGCGTATCTTTGTTGGCATATCTTGTTGTTTTGGAGATTTCCTAATGGATTATTTTTATGGGACAGCAAGCCTATGGTTAAGTTTAGTCCCACAAAGACAAAGGTGGGACTACAGAGTTCCCCAGAGGTGGCTTACTTCTCTTCCAGAGGACCCAGTTCTCTTGCTCCCTCTGTGTTGAAGGTACTGAAATTCTTTCTCAGAGACTAGTTTCTTTTTTTTTTCCCCTTCTGATTAATCCTTTTGAATATGTCTTCCAGCCTGATATTGCTGCTCCTGGGGTGAGTATATTGGCTGCCTGGTCTCCTGCTGCTTCTTCCCCCACAATTGATATGACTCAAAAAGAATTACCTCCTGAGAACTTCAGGATTGAGTCAGGAACCTCCATGGCTTGTCCCCATGTTTCCGGCATTGTGGCTCTTCTCAATTCCATGTACCCCACCTGGAGTCCTGCTGCAATCAAGTCTGCTCTTATCACAACAGGTACAAAACAAAAAAACAAAAAAAATCACTTTCATTTAGGTTGTTGTCTGTAGATTGTATTGACCCATCTCTCTCTCTTTCTTAACATAGCCTCTGTGAAGGATGAGTATAGTCTAAATGCAGTGGCTGAGGGAGCACCATACAAGCAAGCCGACCCGTTTGATTATGGAGGTGGTCATGTAGATCCTAACAAGGCCATGGACCCTGGTCTCGTATATGACATGGGAATGAAAGAATATGTCCATTTTCTGTGTTCCATGGGCTACAACACCACTGCTATCCACTTAATCACCAAGTCCCCATGCCCCAAAAACCAAAACCGAAACCGAAACCTCCTCCTGAACCTTAATCTTCCTTCCATCATCATTCCCAATCTGAAGAAGAGCTTAGCAGTATCAAGAACAGTGACAAATGTTGGTCCAGAAGAGTCTGTGTACATAGCCCAGGTTAAAGCTCCTCCAGGCACAAATGTTAGAGTGGAGCCATGGATTTTATCATTCAATTCCACCACAAAGAAGCTAAAGTTCAAGGTATTCTTTTGTTCCCAGCAAAGACTACTAGGAAGATATTCATTTGGGCATCTGCTGTGGGGAGACGGCTTCCATGCAGTGAGAATACCATTGATCGTCGGAACCGTAACTGCACTTTTGTAAGTCTTAAAGAGTGCATTTGATAGTGTTTCTCTTTGAAGTGCTTTAGTAAAAACTTTTTTGTTTATAAGTGTTTTTAGGAGAATCGCCCATCGAGTATATCTTTAAATAGTATTATTAGTGATTTTTCAACTTTTAAAAGTATTTTTAAAATTTTGTTAAACATCTTAAAGTGCGCTTGAAAATTTTCATCATTCAAGTATTAAAAATATTAAAAACACTTCTTTTAATTATTATAAAAAACACTCTTTAGTGCATTTAGAAGTGATTCTAAAAAACGTTTCTAATATTTCTAATACTTAAATGATAAAAATTTTCAAGTATTAATAATATTAAAAGCTTTTCTTAAAATTATTACTATATGAACATTAAAAACACTTTTTAGGATAAAAGTGATTTTTAAAAACACTATCATACGAACTCTAAGCATTATTCAAATTGGTGAGTACTATCATCACTAGAAACTCCTGCTTTGTTAGCTGCTGTGAGCTCTTCTGATGAACTCATTTTACTAGTTCAATTTTGTGCATCCAGGCAAATTGCAGAATGCCCTTGTTGATTTTGTGGATCAATGTTGGACCTTATTCATATTGAAGCCCTAGGCTATCTGAATAGGCTATTTTAGTTAAATTCAAAATGTGTTTTTTGAATTTAGACTATGAGAACTGTTTTCAAATGCAGTTTTCTTTATTTAAAATTTTCCTTCTTTAAAATATGAAACAGTTTTTTAACTCCAAAAAGCCTTTGATTAAGTTTCAATTTAAAATAATTTTTTGATAATTTATTTTAAGAACAATTTATTTTTCAAAACAAATTTTCTTTTTTATATTTAAGTTTTATAACACCTTAAACAATAATAAGTGGAGAAAACTATTTTATTATATTTGGGTCCCAAAAAAAAAAATTTGTTTTTAAAAACAATTACATTTTGAATTTTGTTTTTGAAATGAATTAAAAGTCAACAAATTTTTTAAAAAAAATTAAGGATCACTTAAGGTAATTTTTAGAGAATCACTTAAGCATGGAAAGTGATTATGGGAGAGTTTCATAAGCTTCGTAATATTTGAAACTACTTCCTAAAAAAGTAAAAAATAGGTATTTGATTAAGAATGTGTTTGATAGTGATTTTGAAAAGTGTTTTTAATATTTTTGATACTTTGAAATATAAAAAATTTCAAATGTAAAAAATACTATAAACACTTCTTAAAATCACTATCAAATACACTCTTAAAGCTCGTTTGATAGTGATTCTAAAAAACGTTTCTAACATTTTTAACATTTAAAAATTTTTATCATTTAAATATTAAAAAAATTAAAAATATTTTCTAAAATCATTATTAAATACACTCTAAATTTTGAAATCAAATTTAAAATAAATACAAATTTCTAAAGGCTTGTTTGGTTACTTTAATAAATGATTAAAAATACAACAAGCTGAGAATACTTAATCAAAATTATTGTCAAACCATAATGATTTTTCTGAAAGTGTTTCTAATAAAAACACCACTAAAAAATATTATAAATAAAAACATTGTAATTAAAGTCACTGGCAAACAGGTCTTACATACTTCCAACACTCCCATGGGCCATGGCTTCTGATGCCTTGCTCGAATCGAAAGAATATGATTTCCGGAAGACAAAAGTTTGCAGGACAGCCGGGCATTACCGAAAGTTTTTAAATTTTCAAATGAGATGCTTAGTCAAATTATGGCCAACCAACAACAGTTGGTGGAAACCCAAAAAAAATAATGATTGTTAGGTTCATCTCAATCAACCAGTATGTGACATTTTCTCGGTTGGCATAAGATTTTCTTGTTGTCCAATCGAGTTAGTTGGGCTGGTGGTCCGGATGTCATCATAATAATCACACCCAACAACAGCTATCCTTCAACACTTGTATGTGAAGGAATTATTGTGATTATTTTGTGGGTTGCTTTCTTGCCAATTCATTTACAACCCATCTCTCATCTTTCTATAAATTAACTAATCTCAAATGATTATTTTGGCTCTCTTTTGAATTTAAAATTAATTTTTTTTTTTATTACCGTTGCATTTATGTTTGGGTATTGGAAAATTTGAAAGAAAATATGGGAAAACTAAAATGAAATGGTTGTAAGATATTTAATTCTAAGAGAGTATTAAGAAAAATAAAAAAAATGATTAAAAAAAGGTTTTTTTTTTCCTTCATCTAATTAAATTAGTTAAAGATCTATATATTTTTAAATTATTTGATCTTTATGTAGGAAAAAAAATGTGAAAGAGTATATTAAAGAATTTATTAAATTTAATTTGTTTTTCTTTTTTCTTTTTAACTTTCTCACTGTTCTATTTTTCTTTTATTTTTATATATTTATTTAAACTTATTTTCTTTATTTCTCAATTTTGTATAAATATTAAATAATGTAAACTTAAAAATTTATAAGTTTTTAATTAGTTTTAATTATATTTAATTTTCTTTTATATTTTTTGTAAACCAAATCTAATTAAAAAATATTTCTTAATATTTTTTTTCCTTTTTTTAAATACTTTTTCATCAACCCCGCATAGGGTATATATAATGTCCTATCCTTCTAAATAAAAATAATGAACACAATCCATTTGAATTAATTTGAAAAAATAATGGTGATGGTATCATTTACAACAAAAACAACAAACTTTTTTATTCATTTTTTATTCCATTGCTATTTAATTACCTGATATTTGTTTTTTACTTTGAAAAAAAATGTAGAAATAAAAATTCTGCAATTTATAAATATATATAAATTAAGAAATGAGGATGAAGGTGAATTGTAGTATTATCATAAAGAAAAAAGAAATTTGAAGAAGTTAAAATCCTTCTAAAATAAATGAAATTTTATTCCACCATTTGTTGGATATAGAGATGAATTTTTACACAGGAGGATCGAGAATTTTACACCATTTTCTAAGTGGTGACATCAACTATCAAATGCCCCCATTACTTCATAGTGATGGTTTTATATAAGCTATTGCTTTGTTGCTATTGTAAGCTTTTTGTATACTTTGTTGATCTTTTGACACATGAAGAGAATAGTAGTTGTGTTATATTTTTTAGGTGCAAGTTGGTCAATTAGGTCAACCTGCAAGTTTGAAAGGTCGTCTTTTTTCATAGTCTTTATTCTGGGGTGAGGTGATTTTGTGCACTCTTAGTTACCCCAACCCTTATTTTTTTTTACCATTAGAAGAGTTCAAGGCTTTTTAGCTACTCAAGGTTCTGTGCCAATGATGGTGCAGGGAGTGATTTTCTGCATTTACAAGTGACAACATATTCATTGAGTTTCTTATTTCTCAAAGCGATTGCCTCTTGTGCTCATCCTCATTTTGAGAGAGTTGGCTTGAAAGGATATGGTACTGCACTTGTGGTGAGTTGTATTTGGTTAAGTACATTTTGAAGATGTTGAGTTAGCCTAAATCTAGTATGAGGTGTTACATCGGTGCCATTTATTTTAACTTGATTGAAAGTTAGTGTGGAAACCTTTGCTTTACGTTTGGGTCATGCCACAAGTTCTATTAGATAGTTCCAAGTGGATGTAACTTGGGTTGAGGACGGTGGTTTGTCTTGATCTAATATTTGAAGCATCTTTTTTCCTTATCACTAGTCTTCTTCAACTTTTTGGTGTGTGCTTGGTTGTTTCCTACAAAATGACCTCACCCCAAAAAAAGACCATGAAAAGATATGACCTCTAGACTTGCAAGTTAACTTGATTGACCAATCTACACCTAAAAACTAGAGCACAACTACTGTTATTCTCATGCGCTCAAAAGTCATCAAAGTGTATAAAAAACCCATAGGATCTTAGCAACAATAAAGTAACAGTTTTATATAAAGCCCTCACCATGAAATAGGGCATTCGATAGCTCATGTAACCACTTATAAATTGGTGTAAAATCCTCGTAGAGGTCCTCCCCAATAGAAAATTAAATGATGAAATAAAATTTCATTTATTATTGAAAGATTTTAGCTTATTCAAAATTAAAAATATACACTATTCTCGATAATTGACATAATATTTTGAGGTTCTCACAATGGTAATAAATAAAAAATTAAATGAATATTACATTCCTATTTTTTATTCTGTTGTTACAAATATTTCTTAAAAGTTTAGAAAAATTAAAAGATTTAATAAATTAAATTTATATTTGTTTGTTTTTTTAAAAAATAAAAACAAAAATTTATCCCAGTAGGACCACTACGCAACTGCGGCTCTTATTCAGAACGCATGGTATGCATGTGACTGCGCAGGAAAAAGCGGTGTCGTTTCATTAAACGCAACAAACTGTTACTCGTCAAATCACGTGACCCGAGTGGGGCCCTTCCACACATATATCTGGCTTCCACGTGTTAGATTGAAGACTGTTCGCTTTGCTCGTCCCGATTTCGTCAAAGGGCGGCCGATTGCTTGGTCCACTGCGCACGGAACCACGCGTGGAAATCACAACTGTCTAGAAAAATATAACACTGATAGTGAAATTGCTTGTTGACCCTTGACATTTCAGCAAATTGGATTTTATGACCGAGCTCTTGAGATGTCATTCGTGGGCATTTTTATTTAGGTCTTTCGATATTTTGAAGGGTCAATTCTTCAATAGAAGAGTTTAAGATAATCGTTCAAGTCACTTGTCAACAACCGACTTTATTTTATGTGAAATAATGAAAGTAGTAAACATGTACTTATAAGTCATAATAATAATAATAATTATTATTATTATAAATTATAAAAAACACTCTTATATTTTTTTTTGTATTTCATTTTAATCCTTAAATATTTTTTTTTAATTAATTCCAGTATTATAATCAAATAAATCATTTTATTAATTTTTTTCATAAAAAAATGGATTAAGATATAGGTATAACAAATATATTAATAAATTAAACACAAAATTTTTGATATAATAATTTAATTAGTATTTTTATATAATTAAAGATTGACATCGCTTGTATAATATTATTATTATTATGTATATATTTTTTTTTCTTGTGAGAAAGGGTGTTAAGATATAAATTATTAACTTTAATTTAAAGATATTTGGGATCCATAAAAATAAATTATCAGTTTACTCCCATTATTGATTTAATAACTTTAATAAAATATAATTAAAAGAATAATTTAATAACATAATAATTTTCTAAATTTTTGCAAAAGGTAATGGCTCATAATGTAATTTTGTCCGAATTGGACTACTTGTACATAAAAGTCCCGAAAAAAAAAAAAAAAAAAAGGAAGTGTTCTCTCCACTAAAAAATCATAGTGGATTGGGCATAAAACGTGGATCTCATTTCCCTTACGTATTTAGACTTGGGAGGACTCTTCATTGACTTCAAACTTTGTTCCTTTGTTACCAGAAACCGACGTAATTTCATCTCCGTTCCTCCTTCCATTCTCGTGTACTTGCAATTTCATTGCATACTTCCACCAATAATTATTATATACTTAGTTGTTTAATATACAAAGCTTAATGCATTTTTATGTGACTACGACGTGATATCTCACAATGATTTTTTTTTATTTAAAAAAAGAAACATGTATTTATAATAAATTCTTTTTAACCATATAAATATATTTTCAAGAAAAATCATATACTAAAAAAAAATTTTATTTACATAAGACAATATTTGTACGAAGACATGAGATGATTACATTTTTTTTTATTACTTTTTCTTTCTTGTAACATAACCCTTTTTTTTTTTTTTTTTTAAATGTCCTCAAGAATGAAAGATCATTCAAGTGTTAAAATGTTATATTTCACTCTTAATTTTTCATTTTTGAATTCTTAAAAATAATTTAGAATTGTTTTTTAAAAAAGTTTTTAAGCATATTAAATAAAATTCTAAATAATTAAATAAAATGTATAACATCCATTTGGGTTATAAATTTGACAATAATTTTTTTTCCAATATTATCAAAATAACTCTATTAATAATGGACCGATAATGAAAATATCTAATTTTAAAAAAAATATATGGATGATTGAGTTTTATGAAAATATAGAAAATATGAGATTGAAAATTCTAAAGTAGATTCCATGTTAAGGGGGTTTATTTTATTTTATTTTATTGATAAATTTATACAAAACTTGAAAAATAATAAAATATTGATAATAATTATGTTAAAATTAATTTTTTAGGAAAATAATATAAATATAGTAATATTGAAAAAATAGAATGTAAATAGGTATATATATAGTATTTTTAGTAAATTTGCTACTTTGTTACATTTTTCTTTATATGAATAGCCCTAAATTATGAAAATTTAAATTAAATTATCTAAACTATCACAAAAACTCCTATAATATTGGCCTTACAAAATGAGTTAGAAGATAAATTCAGGCTTATAAAATTCTCAAGGGTAGTAGATAGAAGTATGTTCAACCATCTTTGTAAGAATCGGAAAACACGTAAAAAAAAATTTTAAATTTATTTTTATACTTTAAGTTGTTAACTAATGCCTTTAAAAATATATTTGAAAACGATTTTTTGGTGGAAGAACCAAATAAGTAGGTTCTTAACAATATCACAGCGAAATGACAAAACAGCCGAAAAGGCGGCGTAATTAGCGGCACAAAGCCGTCCATGTTCGTAAATAACGGGAAATTGAGTGGCAACCTCAAAACTCAAAAAAGGCAGAAAAACACAAAATCATAGCGGTTTCCCAGCTGGTTCCTCACGGTTTCGTTTTGAATAATCTACGTGTCATTCTCCAGTGTCACCAAAGCCCTCCATCACGGCCCAATCTCAACCGCATAACTAAACTACCATCAATGGTCCCCGCAGAATAAGACAAAGCCAGTGACAAAACGGCGAGTGAATTTAGTCACGCTGCTGATGAGATGGCGATGTGGGATTGGACCCAACAAAGGTAGGCTGGAGTGTACAAATCAGCGAGGAATAGGGGATCCGCCCTAAACAGGCCTAACCAAAATCAAAAAGTCAAGTCCGAAATAGTCAGCTCGATTGGAAATAATCACGCGCGTTACGGTGTACAATAACGCAATAAAAATAATACATTGAATAAATGGTCTGTAGACTTTCACCGGAGAGAGATTAAAGATAAACCATTAACTCAGAGCAAACCCCTCATCATTTTGAGTGCTGCTGCCTCTGGAATCTCTCCCGACTTCCTCTCTTCATCCTCTGTTCATCTTTGTCAGGTAAATATATATAATTTTTTATAAAAATTTTGTTTAAAATAAAAATAATATGAAAATGGAAAATATCTAATTTTTCGAATTTTTACTTGGTGAAGGAATGGATCAGTTTATTGAATCAAGAGCGTTGAAAGAAAGTTTACGCAGAGAAGCGGCCATGAAGACGACCCCGCAGGTGTTGTATGACGATGTATGGTGTGGTGCCGGAGTTAATGGCGTTTCAGGCGAGGACTTCTCCGTTGACGACCTTTTCGACTTTTCTAATGGGGGGTTTGGAGTTGGGTTTGAAGGGGAAGAGGAGGAGGAGGAAGAGAAGGACTCGTTTTCTTGGTCTTCTCTAGAAAGAGTTGACGATGATAACTCAAATTCCAGCAGTTTCTCCGGCACCGGAGATTTTGAGTCCCTTTCGGCGGGAGGACTAGCCGTTCCTGTGAGTATTTTTCCACAAACGTTTGAATTTATTTCTGGGTTTTTGTTGATTGCGGTCGTTGAAACGATGAAATCCTTGTTTGTAGGCTGACGATTTGGAGCACCTTGAATGGTTGTCTCGCTTTGTAGACGATTCTTCAGCGTCGGACCTCTCTCTTCTGTGCCCCGCCGTAACCGGAAACTCTCCGTCAAAGCGGTGTGAAGAAGAGCCTAGGCCGGCGTTGTTGAGAACTCCGTTATTTCCGACGCCGCTTCCGGCAAAGCCCAGAAGCAAACGGCAAAGAAGCAGCGGTCGTGTCTGGGCTTTTGGGTCTCATTCACCATCTTCGTCTCCTTCCTCTTCGTCGTCCTCGTCTTCAACGTCTTGCTTGATATTCGCCAACACCGTTCACAACATGGAGTCGTTTTACAGTCTCGAAAAGCCGCCGGCAAAAAAGCCCAAAAAGTCACCGTCGGCGGACTCTCAGCCGCAGCGGCGCTGCAGCCATTGCCTGGTTCAGAAGACCCCACAGTGGCGAACCGGGCCACTCGGCCCAAAAACCCTCTGCAACGCTTGTGGGGTTCGATTCAAATCCGGTCGGCTCTTCCCGGAGTACAGACCAGCCTGCAGTCCAACTTTCTCCGTCGAAATCCACTCCAACAGCCACCGGAAAGTCCTAGAAATCCGGCGAAAGAAGGAGATAGCTGAACCTGTGTCCGGCTAACCATAGATAATTTCCATACGTTGACCCTAGAAACAAGCAATCAGCCACGGGTTGGACCGGTCGGAACCGGTCCGGTCCAACTGTAAATTTTGGTGATCCGTTACACTTGTAGGCAGTAACGGAATTTAGAGCGGTCCTATTTTATTTTAGTTTTACGTTTTTTCTTTATTATTTTACATTCCCAGCTTTAATGTAGAGTGAGAAGTTTTTAGACTTTTAATTATTAAAAATTTAAAAATAAAAAATAGATCTTTCAAATTTCAATCAATTTTTAATTTTAAGAAAAACATTTGTTTGAAGCTTTCCAAGCGGTTCAGCGGAAGTCACGTGGTTTCAACCCCGTCAGGCCGCATGTCGTATGGGCCAAGTGGGTCAAATATGAAATATCTGAATAACGACTGGCCCACATCCACACTGAGTGGTTGCTGACTCATTCTAAATGGCCTGACTTTATGTAAAAGTCAAGGATCAGGACCATCTTCAATCATCGTCCTTTTGGTTCCAATGTCTGCTTCATGGTGGCCCTTGGGCTGCTTTAATGCGCAGCCAACTCATAACTCCAAGTCTGTCAGTGGACCATTTTGAGCCCAACTTGGTTGTCTGACATGGGCCACTAAAGGCCCATTCAGAAAGACTTAAGTGGATATCAAAACTTCTATATTTAAATTATTTAATCCGTCCTAAAAAGATGGCAAAAATGAAAGAGATATCAATAAATATCGTCAGTGAGGTTTAATGGCATAAAAGTATAGTACATGTGGCAATAATAAAATAATAAATAAATAAAAATACATTTTATTTGTAACAATACTTTCCAATTTTCTAATAAATATAAATTTTCATCATTTTTCACCTTGTTTTTTCAAATTCAATTTTTGACCATTTCATACCAAAATGAAAATGATGAAAACCAGTCAATGTTAAACGAGGGTTGACCAAACCTTTTATACCATCTTTGGTCAAGAGGGTGTAAAAAGAAGGCCTATCTTGAAGAGCCGGGACCAACCATTTTTGGTGACTTTTTATTTCTTTCTTTTTCATTTTTTTTTTCCTTTTTCAAAGCTGATAATCTTCATTTTATTTTTTTATTTTCTTTTCTATTTATCACTTCAATTTCTTAATTTAAAATTTTAAAAATATAAAATTAGAAAATAATTAAAATGTTAATAATTTTAATAATTTAAGTAAATTAATAATAAAATTATCAAAGAAATTTTTTGAAGTGACTTTTAAAAATCAATTTTCAAATAAAATATTCATATGCAATAGTAATTTATTTATAATAAAATTAATAATTTCATTGGCGAGTATTAATTGTTTCTCAAAGAATAAATGAATATAAATGGAATGAAAAAGAATTTAAAACAATTTTATTAGAAAGTTAGATGAATATAAATCAGTTAACAAAAATTTCAATAATTAGAATTAATTTAAAGCTATTTTACTTTCAATATAGATATTTTTCTTTAATAAAATATCTAAAATTTAAACCATTTAAATATTAAAAATACAATATGTTTTCAAATAAAGTAATGAAATAAAATAAATTTTTTATTTTCTTTTTTTTCGTATTAATATTCATTATTCATTTTTTAAACTCAAATTTGCCATCCATGTATATTATATTCTAAACCAATACAATTAATTTTATCATACACAATTGTTAAAAAAAAAAAAAAAAAACTAGTTTAATATTTTTTTTTTTTTACTCATATAAGAATTTACACTTTCAAATTTTTATATTGTATGTTATACATTAATGTCACAAATTTTATCATATATATATATATATATATATATATATATATATATATATATATATATATATATATATATATATATATATTATTTTCTTAAGAAAAATATTTTTAATATTTATATATGATTTATTTAATTGTTTTTTTAGAGTTTTTTCTTTTTCAATATTCCCGTGAGTTTACTTCCATTCCATCGTAATATTTTTTTTTCCTATCTCATCCACTATTTATAATATTTTTGTAAAATCCAATTACCAATATTTCAATATTTTAGATATTTTCATCGATCATTCATCTAAAGCCCACTCGTTCGATTTGAAACTGAAGTGGACTTATGTCCAATTTAATATGATTGAACATGAGCCCATTTAGAGGTCCAAGTCATACTCCATTCTTGGGCCTGTGGCCAGTCCACATTTTAGATAGCTTTGCTGCCAAAGCTTGGGCTAACTTAACGAATGTTGGGGATGGGTTGGTCATGGCCCAAGTCATACTCCATTCGATTTGTATAGTTTATTTATATTTAATAAAATAGAAAATTTTGATAACAAAAATGTTCAAAGTTTTTAAGATTCAATTATTAAAAAAATATATAAAGGAAAATCTACAACTCAAAACTTTTTGTTACTCACACAAACAATTTTCTTTTTCAAAATTTTCACACAATTTTTTTTTTAAAAAAAGAATTTCTAAGTTTTTTTAGGTGCTCCTTTTTTACTTTTATTTTATTATTAATTTTTGAAAATATAATTTTTTCTTTGCATTATTGGAAAAATGAAAGATCTAATCAACGAAAATTTCAATGCAAACTTATTAATGAAAAAATACAAAAATAAAATAAACCATAGATATCCAAACATAAAGGTATTTCGAGGTTTAATGTGATTCAATCTATTATGTCTATTTTTGATAAATGAGAGATACATTCATGGAAAACAAAAAATAAATACAATTATTGGATTTTAAAACATTCTATATTTCCCCTATTTTTTACATCTTCACCCAAGTCATTTCAAGTTCCTAGGTGTCTTTTATTCTTTCTCACACTCCAATGGTGTTTTTCCTTTTCTTTATACCTTTATTCACTATGTGTGATCTTTTACAAACTCCTATACATTTTATAACATTTTTATCTTCATATATATTTTGTTTTCCTTTTTTGTTGAGATATGTTCCTTTTTTCCCTTATGCATGGATTTGTACCCTTTCTTCCATCCTATAAATATACATTTTTTCCCTTAATAAACATTTTTTCCCTTAACAAACATTTTTTTTCCACATACATTAAGGTAGTGTTTATTTTTTTATTTAATTCTAAATAAAACCTTAATGTTTAATAGTGTTAAATATTTGTTTTTTTTTGTTTTTGTAGTATTTTATTTATATTAAGTATTAAAAAATAAAAAAAAACCAATATGTTATTTTTTTTATTTAGAAAAAGTTACATATTTTGGTTTTTTCTTTTTAGTAAAAAATTTATAATAAGTCATGAAAAAATAGAAAAACAAATAACTTAAATTTTGAAAATAAATTACTTTTAGCAAAAAGCCAAAAAAATAAACACCACTTAACTCTTTTCTCATATTTGCATTTATATACATATATAATTTCGATTGGCAAACAATTTTTTTTAAAGGCATATATTCATTCCTGATTTTATTTTTAAATTTATAATTTATAATAAAAAAAATAATTAAGTTGAAAATATTCTTTCGTGATTAAGAAATAAAAATTATGTGCATGCCCCCGTAATTTACTTTACTAGTAGGAGAAAAATGAAGAAAAACAGTGTGTTTTATGTCAAGTATGCTGTAAATTTGTGGATATAAAAATAGAATAAAACTTCAAAATATATATATATAGAGTTTTTTTGGATTCAATTATTCAAACGTATAAACTAAAATTTACTACTTGTATTAAAACTATTCTAATTCACTTTTTGAGATCAAGTCGACTAATTTTTGTTAACTTTCCAAAATTTGAATTTATTTTTCAATAAAATCTGTGGATATATAAATCTACGTCAGAAAGAGGGAAAGTATTGTAATCAACTTTAAAAAAATCGAATCAAAGAAATAGAAGAAAATCTGTTCATACCTAATAAAAGCAAAGATATACATCAAGAAGAAAAACGGACAGTACTAATGTCTGCTGTTCCTACATGTGAGTGGACAGTCATGACTGTATAAATACACTCAGAAATCACGCTGATTCACAACATCCAATCATGGCATCTCCTCTGCAGTCTCTCCTCACCTTTCCCTCCCTCTTCTTCCTACTTTTCTCTCTTTTCCTTTTCATTATTTTCTTAAGAAACTTGTCAAGAAAACTCCCATATCCACCAGGGCCCAAAGGCCTGCCGATCATCGGAAATATGTTGATGGTGAATCAACTGACCCACCGGGGACTAGCCAATCTCAGCAAAGTGTACGGTGGCCTGCTGCATATGAAGATGGGAGTCTTGCACTTAGTGGTCGTGTCCACCCCGGAGATGGCTCGTGAAGCTCTTCAGGTGCAGGACAGTGTTTTCTGCAACCGGCCAGCCAGGATTGCGATAGCATATCTGACATATGATAGAGCGGACATGGCCTTCGCTAACTACGGACCCTCTTGGCGGCAGATGAGGAAGATTTGTGTGATGAAGCTCTTCAGTCGAAAACGGGCTGAGTCTTGGGCGTCGGTGAGGGAGGAGGTGGATTCAACGCTTCAAAGTATCGCCAAGAGAGGTGGGTCTGCTGTTAATATTGGTGAATTGGCGTTGGACCTCACCAAGAATATAACGTACAGGGCTGCGTTCGGGTCGAGTTCGCGCGAAAACCAGGAGGAGTTCGTGAAGATTATGCAGGAGTTCTCAAGGCTTTTTGGGGCTTTCAACTTTGCAGATTTTATACCCTGGCTGGGTTGGATTCAAGGGAAGGAGTTCACTAAGCGGCTGGTCAACGCTCGAGGATCACTTGATGAGTTCATCGATAAAATCATCGACGATCACATTGAAAAGAGGAAGAAGCAGAATAACAGCGGAGATGAAAGTGAAAGTGAAGCAGACTTGGACATGGTGGACGAGTTAATGGAGTTTTACAGCGAAGATGTTGCAGCGGAAGACACGAAGTCTTCAATCAAGTTCACAAGGGATAACATCAAAGCTATCATTATGGTAAGAGATTCGCAAAAATCAGCCTCTGAAAAATTATTTTGTCTTGTTTCAAAACCTTTCATCTAATAAATCCAAACATTAGAACTGTACTTTTCCTTTGACCCACTTTTTAATAAATGAAGAAGGTATTCAAGTGGGATATTTCATATTTGTGGCCTAAATTGGTGTTATCACAGGACGTGATGTTTGGTGGAACAGAAACTGTGGCATCGGCAATCGAGTGGGCAATGGCGGAGCTCATGAAAAGCCCAGATGATCTGAAGAAACTGCAGCAAGAAATAATAGATGTGGTGGGCTTGAACCGAAGGTTACACGAGTCCGATCTGGAGAAGCTCACCTACCTCAAGTGCTGCATCAAGGAAACCCTCCGGCTCCACCCTCCAATCCCAGTCCTCCTCCACGAGACCGCCGAGGACAGTGTAGTGGCCGGATACTCAGTCCCAGCACGCTCACAGGTCATGATCAACGCCTGGGCTATAAACCGAGACAAGACCGCCTGGGAGGATCCGGAGACGTTCAAGCCAGAGAGGTTTCTGAAGAAGGACGCACCTGATTTCAAAGGGAGCCACTTTGAGTTCATTCCATTCGGGTCCGGCCGGCGGTCGTGCCCGGGTATGCAGCTTGGGCTGTATGGATTGGATCTGGCTGTGGCTCACCTTGTTCATTGTTTTCGCTGGGAACTGCCTGATGGAATGAAGGCTAGTGATCTGGATATGAGCGATGTGTTTGGACTCACTGCTCCGAGGGCGATACAGCTGGTCGCAGTGCCGACTTATCGCCTGCAGTGTCCGCTCCTTGAGTGAAAAGGAGAAGAAGATCGTGTTGGTGATGGAGGCCTGTAATGATATTAATTTTCTTTTCTATCTACAATAAATATGCATGTATTTTGAATTTTGGATCTCTAAGACTTGGTTTCTTTATGGTTCAATATTAAAAATAAATTTTGAGAATAATTTTTAAAAATAATTTATAATAAATTTTTGGAATATTTTGAATATTATCATCTATTTTTTTTATTTGTAATAATTTATTTTTTCATATTTATATAATTGTTTTTTTAGAATAACCAACAATTGAAATTGATCTAAATATGTTGTCCCCGAGGGGTACTTATTTACAATATAAAAGATTTAAAATTATTTTCGTATTCTTAATTATTACCCTTAAAATTTGGCCAACCTGTTTTTTAATTTTTATTATCAAGCATATTCTTAATTTCTTAAAGGGTTATTTGGTTAAAGGAGTTAAAATAAGGGATATTTGGTTAAAAGGGTTAAAATAATACCCATATTTGCAAAACTAATCTCTCTCTTAAAAACCATAAAAAATATCCTATTATGACAAAAATACCTTTTTCTTTTGTCTCCCTCTAAAACTTAACTTTTCTTCTTCTATTTATTCTCTTTTAAATGCATAAAACGAATTTCTCATTCTTCACAAGCCCTGGAGAATATCCTATTTATCATTCTTAAACCTTGGAAAACTTCTTACCTCTCATCCCTTTTTTCATTTCAAATCTTAGAAAACCCTAGAAATTTTCTTGTCTATCATTCCTAAATCCGGGAAAACTTCTCACTTCTCACTTCTCATCCCCTCTCATCCTTGCAATAGAGATTTTTACTTTCTCGTCGCTATTTTAAACTTCTTTGGCATATCAATATTCAATGAACTCATTTTTTGTAAAGAAAAGAGGGGTTTGGGAATAAAAAAGGGATGAGAGGTGAAAAGTTTTCCAAGGTTTAAGAATGATAACTAGGATATTCTTTAGGGTTTGTAAAGAATGAGAAATTTATTTTATGCATCTAAAAGATAATAAATACAAGAAGAAAAGTTAAGTTTTAGAGGGAGACAAAAGAAAATGGTATTTTTGTCATAATAGGATCATTTTTTATGTTTTTTAAGGGATAGATTAGTTTTGCAAATATGAGAATTATTTAACCCTTTTAACCAAATATCCCTTTCTTAAACTCATTTAGCTTAGTAGTCATCTTCTATATAAAAGTTAAATGATTTAAGAATGTATAAATTAATGACTAATTTTAATTATATTTGGTTTAAGATACTAATTGTACCGATCATAGATAATGTAAGTGAAAATATAAACGATAATATAAATTGCAAATAAATAAAGAGGATAAGAAAAAGAAAAATACAAATTCAAAATTTTGAAGTGGTTAGGCTCAACTTGACCTACATTCACTTATATTTTTTAAGTAGAGTGCACTTAAAAACTCTTTTTAAAGCTCAAGTAAAGTTCAATAAAGATTTGAAACTCAATACATGATTTTAAAGCTTTTAAATAGAAGTTGAAAACCCAAAGTAGCATATTAGGCATAGTTTTGAGTCAATCCATGTACTAACCCATCTAAACTGGCCAATTACTAGTCATTGGGCAACTGGGTGGCTGGTAGACAATAAGAGTTTCACCAATTAAGCAACCCATTCATATGGTACTTAGGCATAGTTTTGAGTCAATCCATGTACTAACCCATCTAAACTGGCCAATTACTAGTCATTGGGCAACTGGGTGGCTGGTAGACAATAAGAGTTTCACCAATTAAGCAACCCATTCATATGGTACTTAGGCATAGTTTTGAGTCAATCCATGTACTAACCCATCTAAACTGGCCAATTACTAGTCATTGGGCAACTGGGTGGCCGGTAGACAATAAGAGTTTCACCAATTAAGCAACCCATTCATACGGTACTTAGGCATAGTTTTGAGTCAATCCATGTACTAACCCATCTAAACCAGTTACTAGTCATTGGGCAACTAGGTGACCCGTAGACAATAAGAGTTTCACCAATTAAGCAAACTCATTCATATGGTACTTGATTAAGGTTCCACCTCAATTGGTTGAAACAATCTTATGCAAATTTAATTTATCAAAATTTTCTTAAATTGATTGCCTGCTTGGGCCAACTAGCTGGCCACTTTGTCCAACCATCGATTAAATATATATATATAAAAAAAAGAGAGAATGATGCACAAATAACCTTTAACAATTCATATTGTTCCAATATGAAGACTTAAGATTGAAAACCTCTTTTTAATGTTGAAATACTTGTTGAAACATGGGTTTTTATTATTGAAACAATCAATCTCATTTTTCTATAAAAATCATTAAAAGATGCATAAATGAACTCTATAATTTTTACAACATTTACATTTTTAACACAAAATCCTAGAAATTTGGCTAAATGAACTTATTGTTATTTTGAAAATCTTTTTAAATATGAATAATACTAAACAAAGGTAGTTTTTATTTAAATAGATTTTATATCCCATTTACAAAAAAATAAAATTGATTTAGACGATTTTAAGTACTTAAATAAAAATGTAACACAAATGAACCTAGTGCATTGATAACTTTATAAAGAGATCCTAGATAATATATTTTGATTCTCTTTATCATTGAAATCTTGTACTAATTCTTTTTGTTCTTCCTTTGACTTGATATATCTTTATTAATTCTTTGGAAATCTTCCTACGCTGAGGATAAAACCATATCTTGTTATCATAAAAGTCTAAGATATTAATTATATTTTTTTATTTTTAAAATTGCTTTATGAAATATTTTGCCTTTTAATATAATTTTGTTCTAAAAGTCGGCATATTTATTTTTATCTTTGGGTAATTCACAATGTTTTTTATTCAAGTCATCCATGTCAAAATCAATTAAAATTTAGCATCACTTTAGTAAAGAAAAGAAGTAAATTATTCTAGTCTCAACTAATCCACCATGTCACAATCTCCTTCAAAAACATTTGAGTCACTTTAATCTCAAAGTTGTGCTCATACTTATTGGCTTATCGGATGATGTGAGTCCCTTTCCATGCATAACTAATCCCAAGTTTCATTCAAGGTGCTTGCTAAAGTTTTTTAAAATAGTTCTAAATGCAATCCTCATATTGATTTTGGAATAAAATTTGATTTGAAAATTTAAATATAAAAAATGATTTTCTTAGGTTATGTTTAATTCTCGAAAATGTGAGGAAAAGAAAATAGAAAGGAAAAGTGAAAGAAAATAAAAAATAGATTTAAAATCAATAAATTATTTCATATGTCATTTCTAACTCATTTCACTTAGTTTTTTATTTTTTATATAAAAATTAAATAATTTTAAAATATATAAATTTTTAACTAAATTTAATTATATTTTATTTTCTTTCATTTTTTTTTTATAATAAAACCAAATATGAGAAAATCATTTTCTTTAGTACTTTTCAGAACTAAACATAACATCAATTTTTCATGAAGGTACTATGTAAGATATAAAAAATTTCAAAGTATTAGCCTAAAACACTTTATTTAAAATTAAAAAAAAACCTAAAAATGCTTAATTTATATATAAAATTTGCTTTTTTCAAATCATACACAAGTACATATTCCATTCATAAAGAATAATCTAAAAAACTATTTATTGTTGAGTTTCCAAATAAAATTATATTTTTAAAAATAATTGAAAATAATTTTAAAGAATTATTCTTAAAAAATATTTGGAAATATTCTCAAACAAACACTTATTTTACTTTTTTTAAAAAAAAATTATTAGGGTGTTCTCTAGGTTAAAAAAAAAAAAAAAACATTATCTCATTAATATTAATGAGAAAATATTACCTCCTAAGAAGCTTCCAATTCTTTTAAACTTTGTATATGAAGTCTTATGAAAAGGTAGTGGTTGAGATTAAGCGTCATCTTTGAATGGTCTTTAAGGTGCGGATTTTGTTTGTGTCCAAGGAGTAAGGACAAACATGACAACCATGACAACCATGTATTGCATCAAAGTATCTTGAAGTGATAAGGATGACCACAAATTAAATCCCATTCTGTCAAAATCAAAATTGTCTTAACCCCTTTAATTTAATGCTTGGCTTCATGCATGCAATTGAAATTGGGTTGAACTTGCAGCCTATTCACATCTTCATGCATATTATTTATTAGTGCACATTTTTGTATTTTCAGAATTTTGTTTAACATTTTTGTAAAATATGTCCAATATCTCCATATTCCATCATTATCTTAATAATGTTTGGTGGATGGAAAAAGGAAGGTAAAACAATGTTTTATTTTCATTCCCACTTCTCCTTAAACAAGAATAAATCCGACAATGTTTGATAACAATGTGAATATAAATTGGAAAAAAAATAAATTATTTAAAATAATTTTTTTTTTAATTTTAAAAAAAACCTCGTTTGAGTGGTTTTATTTTTGTTAAATAATAAAATTAAGAAAAATAATATTTATTTAATAAAAAAATTAATCATAAAAAGTTATAAAAATCTAATGAGAATATAGTGTAAAATAACAATTTTTAAAATATTATATATCTATTATTATTTTTTTTTTGTGTCAAAATAATCAAAATACCTCTTCTTAGGAATCAATTAAAGTTTCACTTATGAGAAAGATTTTATTTTTATTGGAATTAATTTTTATTTCAATTTCATTGTCATTTAAATTATCCAAGTATAAAAAAGACGAAAAAAAATGAATGACATGTCCCATCTTCATTCCTTTGAACCAACCTTAAATTCTATTTAAATTTTATGAAATTAATATTTTCAATTTTCTTGAACTACAAAGCAATCCGGATAATAGCAAGACCAAAGGCAGAGATGGAGACGACGGTACCTATACAGTATTTAATAACGTCATATTTTGCTGCTTCCAGCTGAGCTCTTAATCCATGAATTTCCTGTAAACAAGCGAATCAATGTCACTAGTCATCCTATTTCTCAAACACAATAATTAGTTATACTTACACGATCAAGCTTGTTGGTGAGGTTGGTAGTTTCTGCACTCTGTTTGGCTAGCTCATCACGTATCCGACTGAAATCTTGAAGGTCAGTAATTAGCGACAAAATAGAACCAGTTCGATTTGACCGTGTTCTTAAAAACCACTTTTAGTTTAATAAATATTTTAAAGTGAATTTAATTCTATTTTTAAAAAATTTAAAACTCACTTATAATACCTTTTGGATAAATATTTTAGAGTTAGAGTTTGTTTGATAATAATTCTAAAAATTGTTTGTACTTTTATTAATACTTGAATGATAAATGCTAAAAAATTTTAAGAATGCATTTGACAGTAATTTTAAGAAGTGTTTTCAATCTTTTTTTATATTTAAAAGATAAAAAATTTTAAGTGTTGAAAAGATTAAAAATATTTTAAAATTATTATTAAGGGTTCTTAGAACTCGTTTGACAATGATTTTAGGAAGCACTTTTAATCTTTTTAACACTTGAAAAATTTTACCTAAGTGTTAGAAAGATTAAAAACATTTTTTTAAATTACTATTAAACATACTCTGAATTACCCTAAAAACACTTTTAAAAAAGAGACAATCACAAAAATTACTTGAATGAAAAACATTATAGGAATCAATCGAAACAATTGAAGATGACAAGCACCATCATAGAAAACAAATAAATGCTTCATACCCTCTTTCGAGATTTAAATCTAGACGGTGGCCTGCAGTGATCTTGTCCATCTCATGCCTATTTCATAGGGAAATAACATTTGGTGCGGTGAATGTGAAAAAGAGAAGGCAAAACTTAAACCCACACAAAATGCAAACCTACTTCACATCAATGCGCATTTTGTCTATGTCATTACGCAGTTTTTCAGTTTCTCGTTGCAGTAGAGAAAAATGATGCTCCTACATCAAGATCAAAGCATGAATAAGAATTACAAAAAATAGATAGATGCAAAAACATGAAAAGAGGAACATATCTCTAGATGGAAACTCACTTGGATTTCTACCCTATAATATGTTTTTAAAAATCACTTTTAAAGACTCAAAAAATTACTTATAATATTTTCTAAAGAAGCATTTCATAAATAATTCTCCTAAAAAAATTTCGAAAGAATGTTTATGCTAAAACCACTTGAAAGAAAAATATTATCAAATTCACTCTTAGAATTTATTTCACAATATTTTTAAAAAACAGGTCTAACCTAAAAGGTGTTGTAAAAAAAAAAATCAAAAGTTTGACAAAATTTAGAAAATATATCTAAAAATTTAAAAAATCACTTATAGTGTTTCCTAAAAAAATGCTCAACGGGTGATTCTCCCAAAACAAAGTTTGAAGAAACATTTTCATAAAAAAAAACAAAAACAGTACCAAACACATTCCAGTCACATCAAATACTGCTTTAAGAAGAAAGATTTTGGAGTTTGATTCTAGCATATTAGCATCAATTGAAATGTTAGAATATAATCCAAACTCTAGCTTTTTTTTCCATTCCAAAATGAAGATCACAAAATAAAACACCAAAATTTTGAAATTTTCAAGCAGATGTGAAGTCCTTTGGGAATGATTGATTTATGGGAGTGGGCTTCAAAATTGGAACCAAGGCTCTGATTTGATCCTAGAGTTTGGGCATCACCAAAATTGTAGTTGGAATTTGTTGGATCCAATAATACGAGAATCCATGCTGCTAGGTTTTCTAAGTTTCAAGAAGTTGTACAATTGCTCTTCATGCAAAAATTCCAATTCAATCTCCATGTCCAAATAATAATAATAATAATAATTGCAAAATTAGATAAAATAAAAGAATTAGTACCTGTGAACCTTGCACTTCCACCTTAAACTGGGAGAGATTTGATTCCTGAAACATGCTAGCCTACACCAACAAATGCAAAAATTATTATAATTACAGTAGAAGTCATTGTACAACATTGATTTTCATTAACCCATTGAACAAAAATTCATGCTCAAAATGATGTGGGGTTCAAAACTAATTAGCAAATAAAGAAAAAATTCATTACCTTCTGCAATTCTGGTTTGGAGACTAAAGATTGAGCCAAATTTTCCAAGGTACCATTTAAAACATGGGTCAAAGCAGTCGTTACCGCCTCAGCTTGTTTTGATGGCATGCCCTCTGCTTCGAAACTCTTAACCTGTAAACGCATTGTGACAGATTTCTTAGTCCTTAAAACCAAATCTTAGCTAACACAAGGAAAAATGTTCTTCAAAGATGATTGAAAACACCAATGTGGTGTCTTCAAAATTTTCTTTGAAAAATGTGAAGATCCATCATTAAAAAGTTGGAAATAGGAAATAAACAAGCTGACAAAAATAAAAGTGATTAACACAAGAAAAGCATAAAAATTTCCTTTACGGCAACCAATTCCAAATTAGCAACAATTACCAGTGCCAATGTATCAACGAGAAATGCGCGCTTTCCACGACCATTTCCGAGCTGAGAAATCTGTCTGCAACCAAATGGATGAACAACTGACCCATTCCATTCAAACAATGCCCCCAATCTGATAAAAGAAAACGCTTTCCTCGATCCAAACATTAAGAATTCTCAAGAACAAAACTGGTAGAGGAATAAGTAAATTGCGGTGAAATTCTTTATCTGAACCGCGGATGTGACAGAAAAGAGAGAAACCGCCAATACCTGGAGGAAGGGGGTGGTTGAAATTGAAAGACTGACGAATCTTTCTGCCATTTTTTATAAGAAGGCTTCCATGAAAGCTTTGCAAACTTCCCCTTCTCACCTCCCGCGGAAAGCGTTCGTTCAAAGGCCCGATGGGTGGGGATTACTTTTACATGTAACATAATTAGAAAATTAAATAAAGGTTGTAAATAAGCCAAATAATAATAATAAATATTATTTATTTATTTATTTATTATGAAATTTTATGCCATTAAATTATTAATTTTAGTAGGGTAATTGGAGTACGATGTAATTCCTTAGAGAATTATAAATATTAAGTATTCAAGAAGTTCTTGAATATTAAATAACTTCTAAAAAAGACAGTATTTCTTAATTGGTAAATAAATGTGAGAAATTTAGGATAAATTGGTCTAATAAAGATATTAGGCTTTCGAAAGAATTATCAAATCTACCCACCCTTCTCGGTAATTTTTTTTCCCAGCCTACCCTTATGGGTAATTCTCCCTAAGAATTATTTCAATCTCACTCTCAATCTCATTGATTCAAATGGCATGTAATCCACTGAGGCCAGTGGAAAATACATTGCTCTCTCAAATCAAACTGCATTATTTACTTAAACAATGAGAATAAAATTTATTGATAAATAAAACCATTACAGAACCATGTACTGAACCAGGGTATAGTAAAACAATTCCCCTCCTCTTCCCTTGCACAACAAAAGGATTATTACATCTTTATGATAAAAGAGGAAGGGGGAGTTTTGAAAGAAGATTTCCAAATTGATTAGCAACAATATAGCATAGTGCCACTTCTGCAGCTTGGATTCCTCTTCTAACATACATCGTAACCCAAACTCTCTCCAATCTTACTTTGGTCTTCTTCGGTAAGGGTATAGAATGTCATCCAGACTCTCTTTTAGATAATTTCCCACCTTGTTCACATTCCTGGCAACACCTGATGCCACCAGACTTGCATTCCTTACAAACCTGCATTGTTATTTACAAGCATTAGATTTCCGGTTTTCTGAGAATAAATTGGAAGACACCGTACGTATTTGAGATGAATTATTGGCTTGCCTGTTCAAGTACTCATTCCCTGTGGAATGTGGCGGTTTATAGGGGCGAGGTTGAGGAAAAGCATGGCTATCTATAACATAAGAATAAACAGAAGGCAGAAGGTCAAAAAAATTGAACAATAACATTATTTAAAACATTGAAACCTCAAGAGGAAATAGAACCATTATTCAATAAGAAGGTTTATCAAGGTTGAAAGTCGGGAGGTGATGTTTCAGTAAAACCTTAAAAAGAAATGGATGATATGAGCAAATGAGCAGTAAAGAATGTGACTCCTTGTTAACTATAGAATCATAAACATTCCTCATATCATGTTCTCAAATTTAGCAACCATTTAGAAACTACATGGAAAATGAAAACAACCTTAACACTTATCTAATTCTTTGTAATTATGAGTTTAACAATTAGTGCTACAAACCCACTTTACAAGAAGAAATTTTTAAACATTCCTCATCTCATTTCCTATAATTTTTTTTTTCAAATAGACATAACAATACATAATTTTTTTCTCCTTTTCCTGAAGGAAAAAAAAAACAAGGAATAAAATGTTAGAAATCCAAAAGGGAACTCCCAACAACACTTCTGTGGATTTGAAAGATGTTAAACAAATTTGAAGCATAATATGTTATTCACAGTAGAGAGTTCCATTTTCAACAATTTGAGTGACAACCAATGGTTATTGCCATTTATTTCTTTTCGCATTGGTGCATTTTTGTGTGTAAAAAAATATAAATAATAAATAATAATAAAAAAATCAAACTATAACATGCAGAACATGACCAATGAAAAAGAAAAAAAAAGTAAATTGCTTTTAATACCTTCTCTTCTCTGAGCAGGAGCAGGAACATGGTTAGTGGACCCATGGTGAGCAGGAACATGATTAGCAGACCCATGGTGTGCAGGAGAAGTTCTCTTGTCCAACAAAACCTACAACAAGCAAAGCAAGATAAATTATAATTTGACAAAAAGGAGATAACACATGTAAGCAAGAGCCTGATTATTAGAAAATTGAATTCCAAATCAATCAAAATCTATTTAAATACAATCCAGATAAAAAGTAAGGAACTTGAATATTATGTAAACCAAACTGGACATAAAACTAGATGGTTGGATTATGAATTTACACCACTCACTTATTTGTACAAAAAAGAACAAAGAAAGAAATTCAAGGATTTCATTAATAAATCCAGGCAAAAGAACATACATGACTGAGCTTCTGTAAATTTCCATGAAATTTAATGCCACTTCACAGAAATCAAGATTCAATTTGCATTCCATCTTTCAAACCTTGTACACTTCCATTAAGCTTTTAGTTGTGCATTTCCAAAGCATAATCATGCTTCAATATGACAACAAAATTTAAGCCAAAGGTAAATCCTTTGACATGCACAAGTGAATAATTGACATAGCTTCTCTTCTCATCCTAGTTTGCATAAGGAAATTTAGAAGTTGAGTTAAAAACACTCACACACAAACACTTAGGACCTATTTAATAACGTTTTTTAAAACAGTTCTCAAAAAATAGTTTTCGAGAGCAGTTTTTTAAAACAATTCTCAATTATCTCTAAGAATAAAGTTTTATTTAAAAAATCATATATAAAACACAATTTTCTTGGCTTCCTCCCCACGAAACAATGTACACTCGTGCACAATGCAAAAGTTCCCACAGTATTCTCCATTTTTATTTTTTTGAATTGGCAATGATGCAATTTTATAAACAAGCGCCATAGAAACAGCCCATCAAGGAACAAAGGATGTATACCACAAGCGCCAAAGAAACAATAAAAAAAAAAAATGGAGCTAAGGAACAACCAAAATGAAAGTACAAAAAACAATTTTATCCCATAATGAGACCCCAACCAATCAACAAAATCAATTAAAGGCATCATGTCTTCACCTATGTACAACTTTACCCATAAAAAAAGATTACTAAGAAATAGGCTCTTCAAAACACAAATAGGTCATTCCTTATCCTCAAATGACCTTCGATTTTTCTCTTTCCATATTGTCTAAAAGATTCATAAAGGAACAACTCTCCAGACCCTTTTACACCTTTTTTCTGATGAATGATCCACGTCACCCTAACAGAGCCTCTCTCATTGTCACAAACAACACCCAAGGAACACCAAACAAAGAGAAGAACAACCGACAAATAACCCTTGCCTTCAAAGGGTGAAGAAAAATGTAATGGATTGACTCTTCAACTTTACATAGGAAGCATCCATTAACCAATGTCCACCCTCTTCTTTGAAACGAATCAAAAGTCAAAATCTTTCCCAACAAGCTTTCCAAGAAAATAAATTTGTTTTAGATGGAATCTGTGAATTCCAAATGACTCCCATTGGAAAAGGAGTTAAACTTCCCAATCCCAAGGCAACATAATGAGACTTTACTGAGAAGGTATCATTCCTCAATCCACACTACCCTATACTACTCTTTTATTTTTTATTTTTTATTTTTTTTGTAGGTAAATTTTTGTCCCCATTGGTACTTGAACCTGAAACCTCCCACAAACCCTCCCCATACCCTATCCTACTCTCTATTCACTACCTTACCTTGCAATCTAGAGAAAAATTGTTCTACATTTTCCAATTCTCAATCATTAAGCTATCTAGAAAAATAAGGGTTCCAATGGCCCCTTTCCTTGTCTGATCTCTTAAATCAGTCACCCAAGCCTTTTTTGATAAGACTAAAACATACAAAGATGAAAAAGAAACACACAATGACTCATCCAAAACTTCACCCTCCTCCCATTACGAAATTCCATTATTAAAGATAGCTCAATCCTTCCTAATAGCTTTTCGTAACTCAACACCATACCCATCTCTCACATCACAACACAACCACCTCCCTTCTTCCTCTCCATATTTTCCACATATAACCTGTCTCTAGAGAGCTGCCCTTTTATCACCAACGTCATTAGAAAAGATTAGGAAATCATTCGCTCTAGATCCCGCTTTATAGTAGGGAATGGGAGGAAGGTCAAATTTTGGAAGGATGTGTGGTGTGAGGACCAAGCTTTGAAAGATGCTTTTCCTAACTTATTCAGATTGGTGGTCAACAAAAATCAATGGGTGTGTGATGCTTGGGAGGAGCAAGGAGAGGTGGGAAGTTGGAATCCTTTGTTCTCAAGACACTTTAACAATTGGGAAATGGAAGAGGTGGAGGGCTTGCTTCGAAAAATTCACCCTTTGGTTTTGCATAGTGATGTGGAGGATGCTTTGAGTTGGAAGATTAGCAAGAATGACTCCTTTTCTGTTAGATCTCTCTACCGTTCCCTCACTCTTGCCCCTAATGATCCTTTTCCTTGGAGCATTATTTGGAGATCTTGGGCTCCCATGAGAGTTAGCTTTTTTGCTTGGGAAGCGTCTTGGAACAGAATTTTGACCATTGATCAACTTAAAAGAAAGGGATGGAACATTCCAAACAGATGTTATTTGTGCAAAATGGAAGAGGAAACTAGCGACCACTTGATCCTTTTCTGTAAAAAAGCCACAATGTTATGGAGCTTGCTTTTCTCCCTATTTGATGTGCAGTGGGTCCTGCACTCCTCAATCAAAAGGAATTTGATAGCTTGGCACGGGGCTTCTGTGAGTAAGAGAAAGGAAAAGGCTTGGAGGGCTGCTCCCCTTTGTTTAATGTGGACATTATGGAAGGAAAGAAATGAAAGAGTGTTCAACGATATTGAGCGCTCCGACCAAGCTCTAAAACTTTATTTTTTGGACACTTTTGTGAATTGGGGTAGGGTATATTTAGAGGATCATTCTTTGTCCTTGTTTGATTTTATAGAATCGCTTCTGTCTAGATAGAGGAAAGATTTTCTCTTTTTTTTGGCCTTGCTTCTTGGGCGTTGCCTGTATACTTCGTGTGTACTCTTCTCGCCTTTGCTAGGCTTTTTAATACAATCTCTTACTTGCCTATCAAAAAAAAAAAAAAAAAAAAGCTTTATTCAAAGAAAGACTTTCAACACCCAAACACACCCACGCACCACTTTCCTTTCTCCGTGCATACAGTTGACCACTTCATTAGATGAAATTTATTGTCCAAAGCCCCAACATCCAAAAGGAAGTCTCTTTGAATCCTCTCTAGTATCATTCCAACTTTTCTCAAAATGGACAACAATGACATAAAATAGATGGGGAAGCTAGATAATGTGCTCCGGATCAAAATAATCTTCCCCCTTTTTTCTGAAATATATTGTCTTTTTCCACATAGACAACCTCTTGCACAATTGCTCTTCCACTTCATCCCAAGCAGCCACTAATTTAAAAGAAATGCTCAAAGGAAGCCTCATATACACCCCAATTCATAGGCCAATTCCCCCACATTGTCCACCCTCCCAACTCTAATCAACTCACTCTTTTCAAAATTAATTTTCAAACCAGCGATAACTTCAAACCACATGAGCAATCAGCTTAAATGAACCATTTGGTCTTGAGAAACCTTACAAAAACAAGGGCATCACTTGCAAACAATAAATGAGACACCTCCCCCTCACCCTAAAACCTGACAGATGGCCTCCATCCTTAACCATCTATAGAAGGCAACTAAGGGCCTCCATTGCTATAGCAAATATGTAGGGAGAAAGAGGATCCCCTGCCTCAATCTGCTTAAACTTTGAAAAAAGGCAAAAGGGATGTCATTAACAAGTACCGAACACTTCGCAGAAGAAATATACCACACAAAAAACAATTGAAAACACCACAAATTTGTTTTCAAAAAGCAAGCTATTTTAAAACAAATTCTCAAACTGTTTTCTGTCAAAATTTCATCAAATGTACTTTCTAGGTAAGAGAAATGTTGTCAATACCAGTTTCCAAATAGATCCTTATATTTTGGCATGTATCACTAAAAATATAATCCAACAAGGTATATCTCAACAAATTTTTTGAGTTAAAAATAATATGTTTACTACATTTCTTGTATGAGGAAAAATAGAAAAAATATGTCTTGAGTGTAATACCTCAAGACCAACACAGAATGGCAATTCTGCTTGTTTCTCTTCCTGATCAGCAGATGGATCTTTTTTGTCCAAATACACTGAGTAACCAGCGCAAGCATACCTGAAGTCTGTAAGACTCCGACCCTCTTTAGAAGCTTCCAACTCAGATTCTCCCACAATATAGCTTGGTACTGTTCATAAACTTTAAAATTAGTACAAATATAACAGATTTAACAAATATAACTCTTAATTAGGCATGAAACGAATGATAGATGCATTAAAAACAAATAAACCAAAAAACAAAACTAACTACTAAGATTAGAAATTAATGAAATCACTTAACATGGTTTCTTCTATACATACATATTCAGTAAGATATGAAGCTCTCCATGGGTCAAAACATTAACAAGCACTTCAGTATGAGAATGAAAGGCAACAACTATCTAGAAGCACCAGGCACATCAAAGTGCTTATTTCGAGTAAGGATTAAGGCCTAGACTCCACAGCTTAGCACAGAAAAAGCGCATCTATCTATTCACAATGCAGACTTATTTGCGATTTAAAAAAAGTCTAAAATTTGGTTCTCTGGATGGATATCAAGCTATGACATTGGATCTATCCAAAGAGTAAAACAGGAGATTTGATTCATGATTCAACATTATTGCTTCGCAAATATTGTTTTAGAGGCTTGACTAAAACCCTAGAACATAAAAAAATCAAAGAAAAACCAACACAGAAGTGAACCCCTCCAATGTACCAACAGTGATTTCAAGATTATTGACCTGAAGCTTTATTTGCATCGCCTTTCAAATTCTATATTAATACCACGCACTTGAAGCCACTCCATGAGTATGACATTCATGCTATAGAAAAAAGCATCAATTCCTACTTTAATTAAATCAATAGCATCGCAGATCATGCCCTAGAAAAAGAGGTAAATTTACATTACACAAATGGACCTGACGTTTCGATCTAATCCCATATTGAAGATCCTAATCAACCATAATGCCAGTTAGCACTTAGCACCACACAGTGCCGAGTCAGATTAAATTTCTGATTTTTCTTCGATCTTCCTCCAGTTTCCTCAGGAGTCAAACAGAGAGAGAAAGAAATACAACTAGAAAAATATGCATATATAGGGAGAGAGGCACCTTGATGAAGGGTTCTACTGATGCCGATGCACCTAGGGTTTTGAGACTTGGATTTGAGAATAGACGAGTAGTATAGACAGCCCTTGCATGACTTACCCTTTGATCCTCTAACCGGGTTAGGGTTAGGGTTAGGGTTAGGGTAAGGTCCAGGGCTAGGGTTAGGGATTCCGTCGTCTTCTTTATCCATCTCCATCTTTCGGGTTTCACTTGCAGTTGCAGATGTGTTTCTCTCTCTATGAAGCCACACATAAGTCCTTTATAGCATCATAAGATTATAATACGATACTGACTCTCAGTTCTAGTACAATTCCAATAGGGCCATTTAAGATTCCAATTCCAAAGAGAGAATAAAATAAATAAATAAATTTTATATATATATATATATATTAAAAGGAAAAATAAATAAATTATTAAGAGCTCGTTTTGGATGTATTTTCTATATTTTTTTTAGAAATAGAAATTAATAAAATAAAATAAAAGGTATAAAATCTTATTAAAAGGTTATAGATTTATGTCCTAAAAATTATTTTTAAAATTTTTTAATATTTGAGATAGAGAAATTTTTTAATAATTTGATTTTTTTAATGAATTTTTAAAAATAATTAATATATATTTTATATAAAAAATTATTATTAAAAACAGAAAATAGTAAATATACATTAAGAAATATATTTTCTTTATACTTTTATAAAAAAATTTAATATTTTTCCATTTTTACTGTAGTTTTTTTTTTTTTCATTTTTTATGATATTGAAAGATAATTTTTCTTTTAAGTTATATAAGTAATTTGAAATAATCAATATATTGTTAATATTTATTTTGTTTTAATGAAATAATATTATTATTTTAAAAGACATGAATTTAAGTACTAATATCTGTCCTATCACTTTTATCTTGGTATTATGATTCAAGGTGAAAATAATTATCTATTGTGAACGAGTTAATAAGGATAAGATAAAATATAAAATAAATTTTAAAAATATAATTTAAGATTAAAAAAAAAAAAAAGACTAAGAACCTGTTAAATAATGATTCTAAAAAACATTTTTAATATTTCTAATACTTTGAAAATTTTTATTATTCAAGTGTTAGAAATATTAGAAACACTTTCATATATCACTTTCAAATGCACTCTTAATATTACTTTTGCTCTCAAAAATCTAATTCATTTGTTTTCAAATTCAAATTAGAATGTACAATTGATATTTAAATACTCAAAATCAATAAATTAAGAAATTAAAATTAAAAGATGTTTGGTAAATCAATTTATTAACTTAAAATGACTTAATAATTTAATTTATATCAATCTTAAATCTTTTTTATAAAAATAATTTTAGATTTAAATAAAAATAAATTATCTATTTTAATTTAATACTTAAAATTATTTTTAATTTTAAGTTATGATATTAAATTATTTTAATTAAAAAATAAAATTGATGAAAATTAAGTCATTAAATCATTAAATTAATTTACCAAAAACCTTCAAAATCAAGAAAATTGTTTCAGATATTTGAATTTTTAAACAAAATCCTAATCTAGAAAATAATTAAACAATATTTAAAAAAAACTAAGAACTGTTTCAAAATTAGTTTTCCAAACTCAAAAACAAGTTTTGAAAACAGCTTATATTCTAAAAACATATGTTAATTAATTTTACTTGCTTTCTGAAAATTATTTTAAAAAACAGATATACAAATACAAAGGATGGTTAAAAAGAAAATACTATAAATAAAAAATAAATGTAAAACATTTCAAATTCCCAGAGAAAGACTCTTATTTTAAAAAGAAGCAGAGAACCATCTTTTGGCACCTGTATTCAAAAACTGTTTTTGAGAATTGTGTTCTAAGGCGATACGAAGCAGGTCCTTATTTTCTAAGAATTATTTTCCAAGATATTTCAACTCACGCCTTGCCCTTATCGTCTGCCTCCATATACTGCCTCAAATTATAAGATTAAAAAATGGAGGACCAGCTTAGAAGTTAGAACCAAACACAACTGGACTGCTATGGGCTATGGAATCGTCTTCCCTGATAAGCATTCAACAGTCAACATTGCTATTGAACCAGCAAAAGAGAAGTTTTCCTTTCCAAGTAAGCATTATATTTCTGTAGATACCCTCTCAAGTTTCAAGCACACAACAAACTCAGCCATGCAAATACTACCAATAACTGGGGAGTGTGGGTTGGTTACTCTCCTATCCTCAAAGCTGGAATTATTGCTTCTTCACAACATCAGGCTATCAGGAATTATAAACATATATAAAACAAACAACACAAAAAGGAATTATGAACTTTCTTGTCAACTCTCAGATAACTTTTTCTCATGAGTAAAACTTCTCTACACAATGTTTATCCAAATCAAATTGAACATCCTAAGGCTTCCTGTTGTGTCATTTCCCACTGTACATCCCACCATCCAACTGCTTCAGTCGTCCCTGGAATTACAAACATCTACAAGTCTACACAGATGGATACCATCCAATCCCATTGGGGCATTGAGATCACAGAGCAGGTTGAATGATTTCAACCTTCCACCTACAGGAATAAGTTTAACAACTATTCTTCACCACATTGAACTACTACTCCGATGTCAGAGATAAGACCTTTCAAAAACTGTTATCGGAACTAAATGGGAAAACATCAGCTATAAAGACAAAACAGGTGTCCAGCTAAACTGAATTGTGTTTCACAAATATAAAAACGCAGCAAAGCTTATAGAAAGTTGGTACCTCCTAAGATGAAAATTCTGTACACTACCACAAGTCACTGCTACTGCTAATGCTACTGACTGATAATCGCATGATGCTCCTCTTATGACACCACCAGTCTCTGCAGCTGTGGACATCCTACATTCAACTGTGCCGATAATCACATGATGCTCCCTTCTTGCAATGCCCATTCTCATGATACACACACAGTCTCTGCCCTTTAGGGGTTGATCTACCAGAACCTCCTCCCCCTCCATTGCCAAATGATGATTGGCGATTCCAAGGCCTGCCCCCGCCATAACCAGGATCTCCACCCTGGGAACCCCTGTCCCTTTGACCTGAGAATCTATCACCATTATGATTTTGGTCACTTCCCCACATGCCTTGGTTCCCTGTTGGTGCAACCCAACCTGGAATTGCATTTCCAGGTGCTGGCGCTTGACCAGAAGCTCCCCAGTTCATGTTTGTGTTTCCTGGTACTGGTCCCCAGCTCATATTTGGATTTCCTGGCATTGGACCCCAGCCACCATTTGGATTCTGTGGCCCTGGCCTTGGGGCAGCACTTGGATTTTCTGCACCACCCATACCCCAAGGTGGGTTGGGCGGGGCAGCTGGAGCCAGGTTGGGTGGAGCCGGTGGGATCATAGCGGGTGGAGCAGGGGGGATCATGTTGGGTGGAGGTTGCTGCGTCAGGTTGGGTGGACCCGGAGGGATAATGTTTGGTGGACCAAGAGGGACTAGGTTGGGTGGGGCTGCAGAGATCATATTGGGTGGCGCTGAAGGAGTCAGGATTGGAGGAGGTGGAGGCGGAGGGTTCAGGTTAGGTGGAGCTGGGGGGCCCAGATTGGGTGGGGTTGGATGGCCTAGATTGATTGGAGCTGGAGGGCCAAAGCTGGGTGGAGCTCGAGGGCCCATGTTAGGTGGAACAGAAGGAGCTAGGTTGGGCAGAGCCGGAGGACCAAGGTTGCCAGGAGGTAGAGGCTGGAAGTTTGGTGGATTACTTGGAACTTGAGGTCTCCAAGAATCAGATGGAGGCAAACCTAAGCCTGGACTAGGGAAATACCCAGCTAGATTTCCTGTGCCAAGAGATGAAGCAGAATTATGGATAGAAGAAGCATCAACCCAGTGACCATATGGTGGCTGTTGTGAATGCATAGGAATAGAATTATTTCGTTCTAGCTTCTGCGGTGGACCATATCCCCAGGTTTGAGATTCACCCCCAGATACTGGGCAGGAAGCTACTATTTCTGGCTTTGAAATTGAACCAGACCCCCATCCATGAGTTTCAACAGGATGGCTAAGACCCGCAACAGAATGAACCAGGTTTGGGAGACTTGCACCTGCAACTTTAGAATCAGTAGCACCTGGGTTCATTGAGCCAGTGGCCAAATCAGGTGCAGCAAGTGGATGTGCATCTGCCTGAACACTCCGTGATTCACCTGACACAGAGGATTGAGGATGAACCTCTGGAGCATTTGCAGAGGAATTTGAGACTGAACTAGGCATCAATGCTCCTAAAAGCTCAATCACATTATGTTCTTTCCTACCAGGAACACTTGTTTGTTGGCTGAATGATGCAAAAGATAGATCTGAACTATCAACACCTGCACTCTGCTTGACTGAAGATGGTGAAGTAGCAGAATGCATCAACTGGCCATTCTCTGAGGTCACTGCAGTAGGAGATAATAGCATTCCAGAGGAACCTAAAAATGGATCCACTGCTGGTTGAACAGGAAACTCAGTGGCTGTGCCTTTTTTATCAGGAGCTCGCCCAGCAACCCAACCTGTGGTACTTTGGGCAGGAGTGGGAGAAGGGAGGTTTGCCAAATCATTCCTGCCATCATAGTCAGAAACTGAACCATCTGTGGAAAGTTTAGGAGCCTCAACCATAGATGAAGCAGCCCAGCCCTTGGACAAACTAACCTCTTGTTGAGATCTCCAATTTTCTCCTCTATGATCAAGATTTGGCTTCTCCCCACCTTGATTTTCACCTACTTGCTGCAAGGATGATTCATATGGCTTTCCAGAATCTGTGGATGGGTGATGCAGAGTATGCACATTTTGAGACTTTCCAAGGCTGTTGTCAACTGGTGACGAATCTTTTGGGAATGCTGCGAACAATACGTCAGTCAAAAGTGCAGAGTCATCCTGCTTTTCAGTAGTTCTCCAAATTCTGAGATCCTTGGGGAAGTACCCACTATTACTCCATTTCCGCAGCTGCACCAGAGAAAATGGTCCTTGGACTCTTCCAGAAGGATCTTGGTAACGCCACATTTTGTCAGTTTCACTGAGTTTGGCAGCAGTTGGTTCTACCCCTGTCAAGGGAGGTCCGGAGGAACTTTCTAATGCAACTCCAGAAAATGATTCAGGCTTTACCACTGAATGGGCTGCCACAGAACTGTCTACTGCAATTCCAGAAAATGATTCTGATCTTATTCCTGAATGGGATGCCATGGGATTTTCTAATGGCACCGTTGAAAATGATTCAGATCTTACCACTGAATGGCTATTCCAGCCACCAACTTCAGAATTAGAAACACTCATCTTCTCCCACCTGCTCAGTTTCTGTGTGTCTCTTCTATTCCATGAATCCTCAATCATGATCTCATCAGGGCTAGCAACATCTTCACTTTTGCTTGAAAAACCTTTATTTGACATACTTCTGCTGAATTCCCAGTTTCTACCAGAATTTTTTGTTGGTGTACTCCAGGAATAATTTGAACCAGAATCTCCTTTCCTTGAAGAGCTAGGTTCCATCCTCTTCCTGCCAAAGCCTGTATCTCTTGGTCTCAAATGATTTTCTGTGTCCACCAGTACTAAGTAATCAATAACAAAGCAATACAATTGAAATTATTAAATTCTGAAATTCACAAGTAGAAAAGCAAGTATAAGGGACCTTGTCTCTTGTCATCCGTCTCACTTTCATCTTCCTCAGACTCGTAACTTGGATCCATATTTGGGTCTGCATGGACTTCTGGAATTTCCTCAAGCCTGCGCTGGCGCTCCTCAGCTGTCTTCAAACGCTGCAATTTCTCAACACATTCCCTAAGCGTGAGAGGAAGTCAAGGATAACTTTACAATTGCCTGTAGAAGCTTTCAGCATCTCCATCACAACACCACAAATTAGGTTCCATTTGGGCTAGTTTTTGTGTTTGTCTTTAACTAAGAGCTAAAGCTGAATCTACATCATAATTTCCATGGGGAAACCTTGGTATAATGAAAGTTTTATTAAACATGAAACAATTTCCAATATAGGTCAAGGATGAGCTCCTATGAGAAGTAGCATTGTTATTGCTCCAATATTAAGCTATTTTCCAATACCTATCAAAAAAAAATATTAAGCTATTTTTCAAACTAAAAGCTCTTTTAATAATATATATATATATATATCCACAACACAGTTAATGTGCCTGGGCCCTTGACTACAAAAGATGAACTCTGGAAGAGTCCATTTTGGGGAAGTATCACCAGACCCATCTCAGTAATCGCCTAAGTTTCCAAAGGTGACCTATCTTAGTGCAGGAGATTGTATTTAGAATAGGGCTCCCAAAAATTTTCAGACTCACTTCTGTAATGGAATTAAGGCTTCCAGCTAAGCACCACCAAATTCCCAAAACTAACTCAGAACATGTTCCATCTAGCTAGCCTCCCAACACCCACCACCACCAACATACCCTACCGAATATCATTTCCTTTCAGCTCCTTTAAGAAAATAAATAAGTCCCCCCTAAGCTCAAGCTCTGATCTAGCACCTTGCCTTCTGAATGCTCCAAAGAGCACCCAAAGTTCCCTAAGAATGCTATTATTCCCCTAAAGAAACCTATAATTGGTTTGCACTAACATTTCATTCCAAAACAAATACACAAACAGTCATACATCAGCCATGAGTTCCCCCTCAAAGAAAGATATTCAGAACACAGAACAAATACATAGTAAGTTTACATAAATCATCAGTCAAGAAACAACAAAAACTCACCAATTAAAAGACCAGTATCCTAAAGAACTTTTCTGAGAGAGTACTACAGGATCTCAATTGTAATCGGCCAATAATAGCCTGATTTAGGTTAGTTCAAAGTAAAATTGTTAATAACACTGAATATGGCATAATAGGTGATTCAATTTAGAAACCAACTTTTGACGTTTAAGGGATAATGAGTTCAGGTCGCCAATCCTCAGCACTTATTTGATTGAGTGTCCTCTGGATTAACCAGAAGGGCAATGTCTTAAGAAAATAGGACATATGATAACAAGAAGCCACTTGCACATTCAAGATGATAATAGAACTATGCATAAGCTGAACAAAAAAAGGATATTCCTTTCTGCGCCCCTTTTCACTAGCTCGATCACGAAGATGACTAAGCCGCACAATCTCTGTTTCCAGCCACTACATCAACACAAGAAGCATCATGCATAGTAGACAGCAAAAATATGACGAAAAAAAAGAAGAACAAAGCGGGAGAGGAAAATATCCCAGATCTTCTGATGATATAACAATATAAAAAATGAATAAAAAATATTTTTTGAACAAAATTAGCAGATACTAACATGCAACAGTTAGGATTTTTGGATAAACAGGTATTTATTTAAGTCCAGAATAAGAAAATAATTCAAGTGCACCAACAATGTAATGAATTAATTTTAAAATTATTTATCAACCGGTGATAGGATAACAGACCCTCACTTCATAGAAATATTTTGCCTTGATTGTTATAGCATTTTAAAATAGGCATTAGGGGGATCATGCGGATTATGAAATGCCATTCTCATTTGGAGTTTGAGTAATGTGCTCACACTACCTTCATTACTCCTATATAAGCTGCCTATATGGAGGCAGGGATGAGACATTAAATAATTTTAAGCACATTAATTGAGTGCAATTATAAATGATTTCAAAGAATTTTTATCCAAGAGCAAGGTAGTGACCAAGATTAACTTCCCCAACCATTTCAACAAGGCAAGCAGATTCTTACCAGTTTCCAAGTACAACTGAGTATATTAGTTTAGTATAGTGCAAATAGTGCTTCTTAGCATTTATCTACACGGAATTCATTGGTATCTTTTATGTCCATTTTTAAACTGCTGATAACGCTTTCACAACATAAATGATTTGGGAACTTTTTCTTTGTTTTTCAATTACTATTATGCAGAAATAAGAATTTATTTGATAGCTATCCAAAGTTGCCCTTAACAAAGCTTTGCTTGGGAAGTGGAGTTGGAAATTTGCAAAAGAAAGGGAGTCCCTTTGGAAACTTGTAATCATCGACAAGTTTGGCTTTGAGGAAGGGGGATGGTGTTCGAGAGTAGGGAGAGGAGGCTATGGTGTGGGGGTGGGGAAAGCCACTAGAAGGGAATGGGAGGGCATTCAAGGTAGATCCCGTTCATTTTTGGGAAAGGGAGGGCATTCAAGGTAGATCCCATTTCATTATTGGGAATGGGAGAAGGGTTAAGTTTTGGAAGGATTTGTAGTGTGAGGATTAGATGTTGAAAGAAGCTTTCCCTAACTTATTCCTTTTGGTAGTTGATAAAGATGGTTGGGTGTCAGAAGCTTGGGAGGAGGGTGGGGAGATGGGTTGTTGGAGTCCTCGCTTTTCAAGACATCTTCATGATTGGGGGATGGGAGAAGTGGAGTCTTTGCTTTGGAAGCTTCAACCTTTGGCTGTAAGAAGAGATGCAAAGGACATTTTGAGCTGGCAAGAAAGTAGGAATGGCTTTTTTTTTTTGGTTCATTCCCTTTATTGTTCCTACACAAGGGCTCCTAGTGATCCTTTCCCATGGAGCTTTATTTGGAGGTCTTGGGCTCCAATGAGAGTGAGCTTTTTTGCTTGGGAAGCATCTTGGAACAGAATTTTGACTTGTGACCAGCTGAAAAGGAGGGGATGGAATTTACTGAATAGATGCTACTTGTGTAAACAGGAAGAGGAAACCAATGACCATCTATTTCTGGTTTGTATTAAGGTTAGAAATGTTGTGGAATGTGATCTTCGCCCTTTTCGGTGTGCATTGGGTTTTGCATTCCTCCATGAAGGGGAACTTGCTTGGTTGGCACGGAAGCTTTGTGGGTAAAAGAAGGGAGAAGGCATGGAAGGCTGCACATTTATGCTTGATGTGGACTTTATGGAAGGAAAAGAATGGGAGAGCGTTCAATGATGTTGAATGGTTCGACCAAGCTATCAAATATTCTTTTTTGTATAATTTTGTGAATTGGGCTAGGGTATATATAGAATATCACACTTTGTCTATGATTGACTTTATAGATTGGCTGTTTATTAAGGGGATGGCCATCTTCTCTATTTGCTGCCTAGTTTTTTGGGCATTTATTTGTATACTTCATGTGTACTGTTTTCGCCATTTCTAGGTATTTCTAATGCAAGCTCTTATTTACCTATGAAAATAAATAAATAAATAGATAGATAAAAAACTATCCAAAGTAGTAGTTGAATACATGCACCAAGCACAAAGTAAATAATAAATGAACAAGTTAACGCAATTGACGTACATCCTTGACTCTCACTGCTTGAAGTGCTAACGCTTTTTCCAGAATGCCACCCTACAAGCAATCACCATGCTTATTAGGATTACTGAGAAAATCCGAATATGGAAAACAGAAATGACACTAAAAAATAGAATTACCACTGTCAATGGGGTGATTAATCCACATTTTATACTCTGACGTAGACGCATACATTCGTCCTGAAAAGCAAAATAAGATATAAGGCCACACTCTATAACAATTTGATCTCTAATAAGCTGCTGATTTGGAAACCCCTTTTTCGATAAATAGGATGCTTCTTATTAATAAGCCATTGAATTTCACATGTATCCATTATTTCCCTACAAAGAGAAATGTTTTTCCACCATCCCCATAAAGGGTATTTAGGACTAACCAAGGCCTCATTCAAGCAGGGATCCTATTCATCAAAACCAAGGGGCATCCAAATGAGAAGCCTCTTTAAGATTCACCTCCATCTTATTCTACTAGAGTAAAGTTTGTTTATTAGAAATAAATGTCATGAAAAGGGTAACAAAAAAATTATAAATAGCGATACAAAAAATGGTAGGAAAATATTAATTATAAGTTCAATCACCTCAGTGAACTCCTGATTTGAAATTATATCAATTGATATGATTTCTGTCTTGCTTAAATTTAAAATTTCTAGCATGACATCTGTTGTCCTTTTGCCAACTTTATATGGATCAGCTGCTTTGCTTGTACCTGTATACCAAATTGTTAGAAAAAACTTACCATCTTATTTGCTACTAATTTTCCATTATTTATGTCAAACAGAGTATAGAAGAGGGGCAATAGTCTAAATATTACCTACAACTTGGACTAGCCTATACACATCTTGCTTTTGTCCACTACTGGAAATCCTTATTCTCACAAAAGCACCAACCACCTTGTCATGTAACTTTTCAGTATCTTCAATTAAATCCTCCATCAAATTACGCCGTAGATAAATTAAGCTAATGTTGTGGATATCAATAGCTGCATAATCATCAAGATTTGATTGAGATCCTCTCTCATCACCCTTTTTACGTGCTTTACGTCTCCTATCTTTACCCACTTTCATTAGGGTGTCGGTATTACCATCAACCTCCAACTGACTAGCTTCACTATCAACAACACTCCCTTGTAGATCATCTGTCTGTGAATCCTCTTTATTAAAAAAGTGAGACTCAAGAAGTTTTAACATTTCAAAATGCCCAACACGTGGTTTTCCAAAAAGAGATTCAAGTCTTGAATCGCAAATTATTTGACTTTTTCGGCGAGGATCACGAAGTTTGTTTCTTTTTATATATTCTAGCAAGAGGGCTTGTACATCAAACTGACTTGTAACAGATTTGTCACCATTCTTCATATGCATAACGAACTCCAAGAGCTCTTTTGATGCCCACTCAGTGTTGGCAGGCGTAGACGTTCCTTCTGCTCCAATTGCTGTTGCTACACTCGGTGAATCCCTCTCCTTATTAAGAGACTTCAACCGTTTCTTGGCCTTTCTTCTTTTGGGCTTCCTTGCTTCTACATTTCCAGAGGAACTGTCTGAACCAGGACCACCATCATTGTAAACATCATTGGGTTCATCCGGTGCTTCCTGTTTTCCAGCAGGTGCATCAGACCCTTTCCACGGATTTTTAGCCTGAGCAAGTTCATCTGATGTTAGAGATAGCCTTCCTTTTAAATCTATCCAGTAATCCTTGAAGAGGAACTCCCAGCTACTTTTGTCATCGAAATCAACTTGATCCTGCAAGAGCAAAACAATCAAAAAAGGGGGAAAATTAGATTGCTGCAACAAGCACTACAAAACCAAACAAAAGTATGCATATACTTAACAAGCACAAAAATACCCCTGCTCAGTCTCCAAAAAGAGCAGAATAAGCAGAAGAAAAAACCAAGATTGAAAGAATATCAACCAATTGATATTAGTGCTAGATTCAGGGGTCTACACCATGTACAAGCATAAGGAGAACACTAATTTTTTAAACTTCTAGACGAGAAGATATCATGCTGCTGCAGTCACAAACCAGTTCAACACTTGCCAGCATCAACCCTAAGGGATCATGTTCATTTTATGGGTTTGCGACAAATTTTTTTTTTTTTTGATAAGCAAACAAAGAGATTCATGAATAAACAGGCCAAAAAGCCACAACGCATACAGGAAGTATACAAGGCGACTTAGGCCTCAAGGACAAAAAAACCCGAAAGAGCTCACCTCCCCTTACTTAGTTGCTAACCACTCCAAAAAACCTATAAAGGAGAGAGACTCCTCACCATCTTCATTTTATGGGTTTGCGACAAATTTATCACTCGGAAACTAGAGGTCATTCAACTTGACTCCACTCAACTAAATAAAGCCTTAAACACCAAGTACTTGGGGTCAATCACATGAATATTTCTTTGCTATTTCAACTCTATATAGGGCCACATAATCTGTAAATTACATGCACCTATTGTCTTCCAACACCTCCATCCACATTCTCTTTTCAAAACTATGGTTGTTATGTGATTAAGTCTTTAGATTATTTTTTAATCTTGAAGAGCAAAAAAGTAGGGAAAAAAATGTTTTGATCTTAAAAAGCAGTAAAAGTGGCTAAAAGGTTGAGCATCTAAGCATTTGAAAACAAGTGGAAATTAAGTAACCAGAAAATAGCATCCTGATTGTATGTTGAAAACTTGAAAGCAAGTTCTACTAAATCTTTGTTCACTTGGTCCCAGGATGCAGTAGTGCGGTGGTGATATTCTGGTTTGGGCATTTATCAGCCCATACAACAGCTATAACCCAATATTTGACCCTTTCCCTGCTATCGACAACTAGCATATATGAGATGAGTTATTCAACTTACAATGCTGTTCAATTTTACAACTATGGTCCCATATTCTACCTACATGCAAGTAGAAAAGATTATAGACATGAATTTCAGTATGTTCAAACACATTCAGTTTTTAGTATGGAGCAAGAGTGTTCATGGTGAATGAAGAAGAAATGGTGACAATAGCCAATAGCACAAACACCCATGGTAGCAAATCACCTTATACTGTGATTACAAAAGTATAAAGATATTTTAAAAACTTGAAAATCCTAGATGCCCTTGAGTATGAATCATTCCACTTCAATCTAAATATAGAGGATGGCTAAGAAGAAACAACATAAAATAAAAAAATCTTTCCACAACATGAAACTAGACAAACATCAAACTGTTTTCCTTAAATTTTATTTTTATTTTTATTTTCTTGATAACAGAAGAACCTTCCATGGCTAAGTCCTTAGGACTCTCCATGGGGACCCAAACCTTGAGATGCTGACCGCCCCACAACAACCAACACTAGGTAAATTTAGGATATCATCAGTGGTAGGATTCGAAACCAAGACCATGTGTCACTTACTAAGACCACACTTCTCAGTGTTCACCCTGACCAACTAGGCTACCCTGACGGATTGTTTTCCTTAAATTTTAATTAACAAATTGAACATCCATAATTTCAGCATGAGATATCATGACTCCATTGCATCTACTTTCACACATTAAAACACTGCTACAGTTGCATTTTTACGTTCCTGAAAATGCCAATGACACATAAAAGAGAAAAAAGGTAAAATGAGAGGACGGGAAAAAAAAACCAAGAGAATGAAAAAGAAGAGGCATACATACCATTTCCTTGTTTCCCTGCTCATTTTTTTCAATCAACATGATAATTTTCATGCATGCCTCACAGAAGCCTTTGTTTTCTCTAACACAAAAGATAACAGAATCTTTGATGCAGTTCTTGCACAAGGAAAATGGACATGTCAAACACATATAATAGGAATTCTTCTCACAAACAGTACATTGATGCCAACCTGAAAGAAAATAATAACTGATTTAATAAAAAATCATTTTTAAAATGTGAACTTCATTGTATAAAGAGTAAATAGATAGAAACAGACAAGCAAAAGGCATGCAAAATTAAGTGAGCCAAAAGCACATGAACAGCCAGGAGATAATTCAGGTAAATTTAACAGTAAACATCAAAACACCCAGAAGTTCTTGGATCAAGCTTGAATTTGTGTGTGGAATGGCCGAGAAGAGACAACGATCATAAAGCAAGTGTAAAGCAAAACAGGAGAAAATTATCTCAACTAGGAGCAATGTGCAAGAATCCATTCTATTTTCCTAGTCTGCCAACAGAATATAAATATTTAGTGGACTGGGAGTGTAGAATTTGGAAAAACAATTAGTTCATATATTCATTACTTTGGAAATCTCTGTCCCAAACATTTTAATAGAAATGTTACATTTATTTCATCCAAGATATCTTGAGGACAATCATATATTAAATTTGATTGTTGCAGCTCTTCTGCATTTTAAGCCAGAATGCTCAAACAGAATGAGCAACCCCAAAAGAAGATTTATCATAACCAATTAATATAAAAACGATGTGGCAGTCATATTATGTATAACACTAACATCACACATCAAAAATCAAGATTAGTCAATCAGAAGTTGGAAGTACTGCTTTACAATGTGAATAGAGAGGTAGTTTAGAGAGATTTTTTAGAAGATTCAATATCAATAAGAAAATCAGTACCTCTAATGTAGTTGCATTCCATAACCCCCACCAGATACATTCCATAAGTGAATGGGACGAATTCTTGCCATATCACTAGCATTCGTCTGTTTACAGTGGAAAGCACAAATATATCTATATACTAAAAAGATAGTTGAAGGCATCTCTAAGCTCCAAACACCTAATGTAATGTGTCCTTTTTATTTCAAACAAAAAAAGAAGGGAAAAAAACACTTAAATGAGTACCAAACCCCCTATTTGGGTAGTTTTTAAAATATAATTTTTCATTTTCAATGTGCAGCCACATGCCTCCACCAACTGCCCTTGCTTCTGCAGTAGCACAGCAACTAACTTGTTCTCCGGACCCTAAACCATTACCCTCCATCTTGACCCAACCCTAATTTCCCAAAAGGAACTCCACACTTGTGCAGCTGTACTGCTAGTTGTATCTTATACTTCAAAACCGGAAAACCTAACACAAATGCTATTTAAAAATCAACTTTAAGGCCCAGAACAACACCAACACTATGAACCAAAAACCACAATGATTATCAAAAACCAAACACCCAATACACTATTCATCAGGGGGGAAAAAGAAAACAAATTGATTAAAGGAAATTAAGAATGTAAAGAAATTAGAAATGAATGCAGTAGAGAAATTGAAGAATTGCCACTCGAACTTACCACAATTCCAGACTGGGAATGCAAATGAGAAATTGAAGAATTAACAGTAAAACTTACCACAATTCCATTTGCCCTTGGCTCGAAAGAATTCCTCGTCGCGATTAACACACGTAGTATGGTAGGCCTTAGGGCATCCCCTGAAAAAAGAAAAAAAAACCTAAATCAATCTCATTCAATTATAAATAAACCCACAAGAAACCCGCAAACATAAACGAAACACAGACAGCACAAACCCTAGAAAATCGCACGATTCAATTACCCAAACCTCACCTGCGATCACAGAGCACAAGATCACCGCCATCGAAGCAAATGAAGCAAACGTCCTCCTCAAACGACTTCTTCGGCGGAGCCCGCGCTGGAACCCTAGGATTCCGGCCCCTCTTCCTCCTGGCCCCGCCGCCTCGACCTCCCTCCGCGACCTCCACGCCGGTCCCTGCCTCCGCCTCCGCCTCCGCCTCCTCTCCCGCGATCGCCTCCACGTCCTCTTCCTCCTCCGGCTCCGCAACAGCAGCAGGCGACGCGGCGCCCACAAGCTGCGAATCGTCCAGCTCTGAAACGACGTCGCATTGGTCGGTGCTTTGCGGAAGCACTTCGTCACCAATGGCCGAGTCCCCTTGCCGTGGAGAGGGCGGTTTGTAGCCGTCGTTTAAAGCGTCGTCTTCCTCCTCCATTAAGGATTCAAACCCTACAATCAAACCCTAGCTTCTCCTCCTTGCTCCGCTCCCCCCCACTCGAACGCGACTGATTTGTACGGAATCCAAGCGAAAGAGAGAAAATACTTGCAGTTCGCAAGGAGAGAACCCAAAAGCACACAAAAAAATAAATAAATTATTTAAAAAAAAACCTACGTTATTTTGTTTGGATTTGGGTGTGTGAGGGCGCCGAAAATGTCCGGTTTTATTGTTGAAATATCGAATGTGCCCCTACACCCCTTGTGTTGTCCGCCTTAGAGCCATCCAGTGGCGGCGGCTTCACGGTGTCTGCGGTATGACCGTATGATTTCACCGAGAGTTCATCAACGGTTGGCATGTGAAACTTGACGAATCAGAGTGGCTTGTGTGGGCCCCAAAGGACCGACCTTTACCATTGATGAGAGAGTCCACTCTGATCCTCAGTGGATTCGTCTTAAACATTTTACGTCCTCAAAAAGGTCAAAAGAAAAATTAGTAAGACTTTATTATTAACTTTAGAAATACTTTATGTTAAAAGATGCAGCTTTTTTTTTTTTTTTTTTAAGCTTATCATAAATTAATATAAGTTACTGATAAATTGATTTTAAAAAGAGGGAAAAAAAAAAAAAAAAAACAACTAGATTTATGGTTTTATATGTTGTTTAAATAAATCTAACATTTAATTTTCGGTCAATTATGTGCATGATTAAATAAAAATTAAATATGATTAATATGACTAAAATAAAATAAAGCATTGTCAAGGTCATATCAAGAAAAAAAATTAAATTGGAGTGGCTTTTGATCGGGAGAATTAGTTGTGTGTGCTATTTTTAATTAGTGGTTGTGATAATCGTTCAATCACTTCAATGATTTGATATAGCACATATTATTCGATGAAAACAAATTAGGTGAGAAATGACTCTAGAAGTAAGGGAATGAAAAATGTATATATATGGTAGGAGAGTAAAAATTTAATAATTATATTTCTTTGTTTTGAGGATAATTTAGGGTTAATGATGGGATTTTCTTAATCAATATTAATACTTAGTTTTATTTATTTATTATAATCAATTGAATATAAAACGATTAACTTATGTTAAACTCATATATCCTTCGATTCATATAATGTTAAGTTATAAATCACTCACACATACATAATTCAAAGTCATATGGTTGTTAACTCAATAAATCTCAAGATACATTAGTCTAAGTATCTTTGATCGAAGTCAAAGGTACTTGCACTCAAATGAAAAGTATTGAATTCAAATCGGAGATGTCTAAACCCGAATGAAATGTACTTGTACTTTAATTGAAAACATCTAATCACATACAACCTTAGAGAAGTTATTGAGTCAAATACTCTCACCTTCTCGAGAGATAGCTCTCAAAAAATAATGAACCATAAAGTTTGTAACCAAATAAACCAATAAGAGTTGCTCGATGAATCCACTTAGGCATGATCCATTTGGTGGACCATCACGAATCATTGACCAAGAGTAGAATCCAATGACAACGAGCCTACTTACGAGGAACAAGTACCAAGGTATCATCTACCCATGATCATATACAAAAATCTAATATCAAAGAAGACTAGTCCCATCAATAAAAAACATTCACGTGGCTCCACCTTACGCTACCTAACACAAACCTTAGCAACAAATAACAAACTTTCGAAGGCTCTCAATGCTTGATATGTCAACTTGTTTTTTTCATGGCAAGGGTTGACTTGTTCCCAACTATTCAATATTCGATAATGCAAAAATTATTACAAGGGAATTGTCATGAGCTCAAGTCACTTAAACTTATTAGATAACTCTATAAATACCCCCATTGAGGAGCAGGGTTTCCATAACTCTTCCATAAAGCTATATTCTACCTTAAGAGAAAAAAAGGCTGATACTCTTCACTCTTTCTTCCCTCTATTGAAGGCATGCCAAGATCAAGGAAGAGTCATTGAACAAAAGATTTTGAGTTTACAAGACTTCCGACAACGTCAATTTAATTCTCAAACACTTAGATTTAAGGTTTAAGAACATCAAAACCTAAAAATTAATATTTTAACCCTAAAAAATCAATTTATTAAAATTTTTGTATTATTTCCATTACTTAGATTTAAGATGCCAACAATTAGTATCAAGCCCAAAAAAAACCAAGTCTTTTCCAAAAAGAATTAAAGAAGGAAAATAAAAAGAAAACACTTCCATTGCTCACGGAGGAGATAATATCCATCCTCTAAGCAACTCTCTCAAGTATTGTGAGCATTGAAAGAAGCTTTGAGTAGTTGTCATCCTATACCAACTAATACGCATCGATGTCAGTATCAATCCATACCATACTTAGAACTATGTTCCCACTCACTCCCACACCAAGCCTATATGCCTATATGCAATTAGGTTCCCATGAGGTACCATGAATTCTCATAGACTATTAAATAAAGCAATTATTTGAACGCCCCTATGTATAAATCATACTATCAATTAATTATTGATTTAACACCATAAACTCAAACTTCAATGACTCTAAAACAAACACTCATTGGTTTAAGACAATTAAAAATAATAAACCCTAATCTAAGATACCTAAAAAATAAGAAACATGAGAGTTTATATTTTTCATATGTAAAATAAATCAAAAGATACGATAATAAAAATTTGTAAATAACTAATAATAAGCATGTCTAGATTTCCACGAAGGCTCAAACCTTAGCCTAATATATTTGGATTGCTATATATATTTTTTTCAATCAAAGTCGAGTTTGGACCCCAAACGGAGGTGCTTTTATAAAACAAAAGGCTTTATAGTTCTGAACAGATGGGAAGGCACAATGGCAAAACCACAACATTCAAACCACATAAAGTTCAAAGTTCCAACAACGCAAATATGTATCATGTTTCAACCTAAACCTAATCTGAAAACTGGATGAGTAATCTCTCCTCAAAGGAGGAGCAGAATCAGTCATATAAGAACTACCAGCATATCAGTACCTCCTGGGAAAGCGGTCCATAAACCTCCCAGAAGGACACTCAAATGCCATGTGTCCTCGACCTCCACAGTTGCGACAGATCATCAAGGGGGCCGCGCAATCCCTGCTCATATGACCCAGCTGCTGGCAGTTCCTACATACGATGTCTCGAAACCCACTGCTGCGAGGCCCACCACCCCTGTCTCCCAGAACGTTAGCCTTGGGACACTGTCTAGCCACATGCCCAGAAACATTGCAGAGGTTGCATACAGGATCATTGCGACAATCGCGTGCCAGGTGACCTGTTTTCCTACAGTTGTTGCAAGCCTTGTCATTTGTGCAGTCAGCAGCAATATGGCCTTGCTTGTAGCAGTTATTGCACAGCCTCAGGTCCCCAGGGGGAACTGGGGGAGCTGAGCAGTCTCTAGCGAGGTGTCCAGTCTTACCACAGGTGTGGCAGATGCCCTCATTTGGACAATTGCTAGCCGTATGGCCTGGTTCTTGACAGTTCCAACATAGTGATCTCGTAGTGCATTCTGATGCAATGTGCCTGTTCAAAAATTTGGATGCATGATTAAGATGAAAACCCAACCACTAATAACAAAAACCATTGAAATTTCGGGTTCTAAAAGTTTAGAAACCCAAATTTGCTTCAATAGGGATAAGATCAAGAAGACTTCATTCTCATAGTAGACAGATGGTAATCAATTATCATTCAAGCGTGATAAATGAGGCACATATGTCTTTCAAATTCAGAATTCTCCAGTAAAGCAGCTTCTCATTCGAAAACAGGGCACTATTTTGCCTTTCAAAAAATCATAGATTCATTTGATTTTATTTTTTTTTATAGGTAAATAAGTAAATATATTAAATGCATAAAGAAATGGCACACCAAGTACATATGGAGTATACAAAGAGCACCAAAAAGTAGGCTAAAGGAAAAAACACAATAAACCACAACCTAAAACAAAGACAATGCCCTAAGGATCATAGAAACAGAGGGCTCCCAAACTACTTAACCTAGTCCGCATTCTGCTACCTGACCAGGGCTAACAAACCACCTAGGAAAACAAACAACTACTGCTTGCTTCACCAATGACCACACCCCCAAGCCACCACCTGGTGCACTTATCCACCATCCCCTTGAAGAAACAAGCAAGACAAGCACTGTGAAGAGAATGTAAACATCCTCTTCCTCTCCACCTCCCGTCCCCTCACCTTTACACCAGCCTGGGTACTCAGAAACCAAATCCCACCCACACTTCCTGCTCCTTCTCCCTTTTCCACTTGAATGATTGTAGCTAATGGAGCATTCCAACTATCGAAGTTCCCTTTCATAGCAAGAAGCAGAGGAAGGCCTCCTCTTAAAACTTGGGCCCACCACTTCATAGATTCGTTTTATAAACGCATGTTTGTTAAGAAATTTTGGAACCTAGATGGTGATTATCCAAAAGGTTGCAGGTATGGACATCGCATGGAAGTGGGTGTTCAGGCAGAAGTTCTTGCAAGGTTTGCAATTCAAGCATTATCTGAAGGGTAGGGTAAGTCCTCATAAGGAGGGCTGAAAGCAAGTGCCAATCTTGTGCTCTTCATGCCAGAAAATCAGTAGTTTACAGAAACCACCAACCAGAACTACCATACCACAATACCAACTGCAAAGGGGATTCTTTGGTTTGTAAATTTGATTAGTGAATGGAATACACATGTTCTCAATTTACAAGTCAAGCTAGAAGAATATCTATGTTTCCAATTTTGCAAGTAGTGCATGAGAAATAAACTTACCCTGGAAGGCTACAATTATGACAAACTGCCACATTAGGGCATTCTCTAGCATAATGACCTGGTCGCTTGCAGTTCTTGCACAGATTGCCTTGGCTGGGGATAAAATCAAGCTATGATCAGTATAAAGCAGAACATACTACATGGAGAACAAAATTTTTATAAAGATAGGCAAATCAAATTTTTATAGCAATAGTCACCTTATTCTTTATGCTGCTTTAGCAGTTTGAACTAGTGAAACAGAAGAGCGTAAGCACGGGAAAAAGAGAAATGGTATTCACCAGAAATGCCAAAAAGTTATTAAAAAGAATCACATTTCCATATGTTACATTGGGGGGATCTAGCAAACACATGCAAAAATCAAGTTTCATCAATTGCAAAACTAGTCAAGTATCATTTTATCATTGAATGGCCTTTCAAATGACAGTTTTTTTTTCCCTGATTGACCAACAAAAGTGATAACAGCAATAATCAAAAAAGGGCACACCAAAGTACATAGGATGAATACAAGGTCCCCAAATGCCTAAAATGATAGGAATGCTACAGCCCCCACCCCTTCCTCTACAGATAAAAATAAAAAATTTTCCAAAAAATGGTCCCACTGGAAGGATAACCTAAAACAAAGTAACCTGCCAAGCATATTAACAATAAGGAGGGAAACTAGGTTTGTCAAGATTTTTTTTGTATTAGAATTATTATAATCCACATAAGGATATCTTATGTAATATTCATGATAAAGATGGTTTCATATCCAGGTAAGTAGTTGTTTGTTTATTAGTTTGTTTCTTATCAGGATTTGACTCTAACTCACATTTGTGGTCAGAAAGCCATTACCCAAGGTCAATCCTAATAAGCAGAGGGCCCTGCATATCCATATTGGATATGGTCCCAACCACAACACTTCTGCACAAAGAAGCCACTCTGAAAAATAAAATTTTCAATGTTCTAATGTTCCGATTTAATTGAGTTTCCATTTGAGTCCCAATAAATGTTTTCTCTAAACTCCAGAAAAAGGATTAGGAGCATTCAAGAACTTGCTATTTTGGGGAAATCTGAGTCCAGCTTTGTTTCTCTTATTAGTTGGTGATGTTTTTAGACGGTTTTTTCAAGACCACAAAATTTTCTCTCTCTAACTTAAGCGCTCTGTAGGAATATGAGATTGAAGAATTGATGGAACTTGTGTTTGGGTCTGATTATAGAGCATCAAAGACAAGATTATAGTTTCCTCCCTCTTTTGACCTTTAGGTATCATACAAACACCCAAAAACCCCAAACTAACTGATACCTAAAACTCACAGAAGGCAGTTCTCTTGAATTCCAACTTCTTACTATTTTCAAAATCTTACTTTGAAACCCACTAACTGGCTGCCCTGTTTACAAACCTAAAACCATAACCCCACGTAAACCTTGGTCACTAATATAAATTATAGAATGATGAAGACAGCAACGTCTAGAGTTTTCTAGTGCTGCTTTGCATCACAGTCAGTAGAATAACTTCAGAACTGCGCAGTTCACATTAAGAAAATCAGAAACTGCGGTCATGAGAAATCACATTGAATGGATATTCAGAATCTAAAAGCTACTATTTTGACTTGCATTCCATGAAGTAGGAAAAAGGTAAGATTCCAGGCAAGACATACCCAGCTCAGCAGTTCAAGAATCCAGTGGAGAAACATGGAAAATCTTATTCACTACCCAGAACACAAAATACTCCAGCATTTATATTTCCAATAAAACAAGGCAAACAATCACACAGAACAATTTACAACATAAATTAGGTAATATTACTTTTTTCCCCATTTGTATGGACAAACTCAGTAAATTCCCAAGTAATAGTTTTTTACCCCCTCATCTGGATAGGCAAATAAAGATGTATTAAGCAGCTAGCAAAAAAGGGGGCACACCAATCATCAGCTTGGTAGAAATTCAGAAACAAAATTGTGGAGGTCAAACTTAAAAGATCCTTGATAGCACTTTCAAGTAGAAGCTTCATTCAAAATAATTGCAACAATCATCGGATTCCAAATCTAACTCAAGAAAAATATATACACACAAAAAGTTTGTCTTTTCCTTTCTTTTACCCTTCCAGCCAACAAATCTTTATATAAGGTAGTCAAGAAGAAGGAAGAAATAATAATAAATGATTGAAAATCAGAAAACCTGAAGCCCCGACGGGAATCTCTCCTATAAGGTGCATTACGATAGGACAAGCGATCGGTGCGGATCTTGCGATCCTGAGGGCTCCTACTCCTGCTCTGGCTTCCTGAGCTCATTCTCAAATTTCTCCTTCTAAACACCAACCACCACTGATTGCAAAAATAAAACCACCACCACTACAGCTGCCACCTGCCGCCTCCTCCCTGTCCACATTACAACCAGACAACCAATACCATACCATGAGTCCAAATCCAACCTTCATACGATTCTCTTAAAAAATAAAAGACACTAAATCCCAGAGCCACATTTTTGAACAAGCAAACCATCTTATATCAATAACATATCGTCTTTCTCAGCACCCAGAAGTTTCTATCTCAAGCAAATCCATTCTTCAGCAACTATCTGTTGTAAGCAATTCAAACATCCATTTCCACACATGCAATGCCTCCCAAAACTATAAAGCCTAGATAAATATATGTGCAGCACACCCAAGCTCCAGCTTTACAAATCATATAAAATATGGAGAAACCTTTTGTTTCCAATTCTACTCTAAGACCTAGGCCACAAACCATTTCAAGATATAGAAATATCGAATCACTGAATCCAAAGGAAATCTACAACTTTCAATAAAATAGAAAAAGGTGAAAAGGAGAGAAAGAAAAAGAAAAAGGCCTGATAATAAAGAAAGAATGCCCAGAAAAGAAAAAGATGTATTTTCATTTCTCTATAATAATCAGTTTTTCTTTCTTTTTTGATAGGTAATCAGGATACATCAAGGCGCTTGCTAATAGGCGCAATAAAGCACACACGGAGTATACATTCACAGCCCAAAGGCAAGCAAGAAAAGGAAAAGAGAAAAGCAAATGCCCACCACCCAAACAACCATCAACCCCAACAGGAAAACCCCTTCTGGACACAAAAACCTCCTGAGCCTGACTGCAGCCCCTTCCCTTAATCCCCAGCACCCCTCCCCTTTCCACTAACAATGAATGGAGAGCTATTATAGTTAACCGAGCACTCTAATTTTCAGATTTCCCTCTCAAAATGGGATGAAGGCAATGGTTTCTTCTTTTCCCTTGACACCTTAACCCCACGCCCTTTTCTTGATTCCATTTTCCTAAGGAGTATAATAATCAGTTTTCATAACCTTAGATCACTAAAAGATTAATAATTACACAAATAAGATTAGCTGAACTGCAGTAGAAATGGCAGTCTATAAATTTGCATCTAGAAGGGCCCCTACCAATCAAGAGCATTAGACATCCAATAGTACATACTTAACTCAAACCGAGAATAATAAAGCATAATGCAATGTTGTATCAAGGACTCACATAATGCAATGTTGTATCAAGGACTCGCATAATGCAATGTTGTATCAGGGACCTGCATGCACTAATGATTGTTAAAGGGTCCAATCACTGAGGAAAGATTTGTTTCACTAGGAAATTTTTTATCATAAAGATATAGAAATATAATATATAAGAGCTAGCATACATTCTACATAACCTTTTTTAATTCAACAATTTATGTAATTGTCTGAAAATTTCTGGCCTCTAAGAAAAAAAACAACCAGAAATCATGGTTTTAAAAGGCACAAGGCGCACCTACGGTGTAAAAGTCTCCTATAGCTTAGGCGCAAGGCATAACACAAGGCATGCACCTGAGTGAAGTGAAATGCAACTTGGGATGCATATCAATTTTATAAAACACGATTTAAAATCTAATCCAAACAATAAAAAATTTAAGATTCCAAACATTTAAAAGAAGCATTCAATAAAAAAATAATGAAATTATATAAGTTTCAATATACAACTAGAGATTTCAAGAATAAAAGCATTTGCAAAGGAAGAGTAAAGTTGATACGGCACGCCTCTTCAATAAGGCGCATGTCTTGGCAAGTGAGGTGCTATAACTAGGGAGTGGTTGCGCCTTGAACCTAGGCACACTTAAGGTGCGCCTTTCAAAACTATGCCAGAAATAGTTTCATTCCAGTCTTCACTGGCTTGTTGAAGATAATAATAGACACATAATTTCAATCTAAAACATGAAACAAAGCAAACACACAAGAGTCGGCTTCATGTAGATAGAGATTAAGTAGGGATATTTTTGGTCTCACAAAAAAGAGTGCAAAAGATGAAACACAAAAGCAACTCAATCTTCCACATCTAAGAACATATTCTCAAATCTAACAACATGGATTTGAAAGTGATAAAAATCAAATATCACATGTTGAAAAATCAATGTTTATCAAAATTTGTGATACTCTTCAACTTCAACCAACAAACCTATGTCAACTGACATGACAACATTGTGGATGTGGGCCCTCATTGGATACTTCCATTTTGCTTGGAATATTGACTATTTTGACTTTATTCTATCTAGGGATAGAAGATGAGAAAACAAATGGGAGATTTATTTTAGGCTTATCTGATTAGAAGGGATGAAATAACTCCCCCTTTGTAAATCTAACCCCCTATCCTTTTTTAGCTTCTTTTTGACAAAAATGCCCTCATTTTTTTCTTGTAAAAATAAACCTCTCTTTTAAAACCTACATGTAAATAATTGAAATGTTGAAGGGCATTTATATTAAAACTGAATTACTTTTCAAGCTCAAACATGGGAGGGGCTGGATTTACAGATTTGGGGATCATGTCATCCCTTTTAACCAATTAATTCTTTAGTTTGTGAAGGACATGTTATCATTTTGCCCGAGTCCCCACATACTAAAAATTGATATATGAAGTATCACACTTACCTGAACCCATGAAACATGCATCAAAATCACTATTAGGAGAGGGTGACATTCTCTATCTCAAAACCAATTTCCTCCGATAATAAAAATGAAAAACGATAAACCCATATCCAGTATCAGTAGCTAATTCTAACCATCTCTTTGAAACCTTGGTGTCGGGTAAATTACCAAAATTAACCAAACGGAAATATACCTTCGGTCCGACACCACATTATTCATTACCATACACGCCGCAGATTTACATATGAAAGTTGTACCAATTCATATGTTCTACGTAGATTTGAAATTTTTTACACAAACAATCAAATCAAAAACCCTAATTATGAACTTGGGAAAAATAAAACACAAAAAAAATTATCACAAATACAATTATCAAACAAACGGAACGAGCAGGAAAATAAATAAATAAAAGACGACCCATAAACCCTAATTATAGGGCCACAGCGAAGAGAGCTGAGGGATGAACCTGATGCTGAGCCTCTCAGGCCAGTGAGGGTACTGCTGATAACGACACCGAGGAGGCACGGAGAGAGATTGAAGCAACAAGGTAAAATTAGTGGCGACAAGCCTCTCAGGTTTGAGGGCAAATTAGCCGGTGGGAATCACAGGCACTTCTTTTTTTTTTTTTTAATTATATCCTGATAATGACCTCGTGTTGTGTGATATTTCGGCTCCTTAACCGGGCCTGGCCCATCTCGAGTGATCCAATCTTGGGCTGGTCCGAATTCGGCCCTGAAACTGAACTCACGGGCCGGGCTGCTTTCTAGGCCCATGGATGATTTGATAGCTATTCTCAATATTTCAAAAATCGAACCGGTCATTGAATTGAAAAAGTTACTAGTTCATGGTTCAATGGTTAGACTGGTGATCGATGTCTTCATAAATATATCATTTATATTTTATTAAAATTAAAACTAATTTTAGGAAATTAAAAATATATAGATATAATTCAAAATTTAAATAATATTTCATTTTGTGTAATTGATATGTCAAATTAAATGATAAAAGATAAATATAAATGTATTAATATATTAAATTTTATTAAATATAATATGTATAATATTTAAATATGAAGATATATTTAAGATGAGATTGATTATAATATTTATTTTTATCTATATGTGTATGTAATTTATTATTTTAGAAAATTTAAAATTATTATATTAATGAATTTATAATATTTTCATACTTTTCATTAATAACTATTATAATAATAAAAATAAATGCAAATATTTATATTTTTAAAAATATTTTATATGATAAAAATTAATAAAGAACATTTATATATAGAACTTTAGTGTACTATTCAACAAAGTGGTTGAGTAGCTTCCATATGGGCCGCCATTACAAGGTGGGACAGGTGGACTTCATGTCAAGACAAATTGGGCCAAAACGAGGACTAAAAGCCCATGTGTTTTGGTCAAACACCAATTTATCGGTTCATTTAAAGCCGATCGGTTGGTTTGATTCAACGGTTGACCGTCGGTTCTAACGGTTTGGTGACGATCCAACTCCCAAGCGGTCCATTCCATTAAACCAAATCGAAGAGGCCGCCGATTGAACCGACCGATCTGGTTCAATTTTAAAAACATTTATTCTTATATGAAAATGTTTTTTTAAATACTTGTGCCCATTTGGTATATATGACTTTTGTTGTTTGGTTTTAAAATTTAGATAGTTGGAACATTTGGTAAGACAGAAAAATAGGATACAATTTTCTATAATAAAAGTGTTTTTGAAACTTAAAGTGTTAGGTTTTGTTTTATAATTATTTTTAAAAACGGTTTTTTATTTTTCAACAAAAAAAAAAACAAGAAAATGTATATTTTCCATATAACATCTTTTAATTATTTTCATTTGTTTTCTTAGATAATGGTTTAAAAATACACATACATAAATATAGAGAATGATCATTTTTTTAAAAAAAAATTAAAACATATTTAAAAATACAAAAAATTATTTTAAGAAAAAAAACCTTGTCTTCAAAAAAATAAAATTATCAAATATAGTTTTGTGTTTTGGAAATAGTTTTTTGTTTTTAAGAATAAAAAAATGTTTCTAACTTTACAAAATTAATTTTAAAATCACTTCACAAATTCTCCGGTATTTTTGGGGATGTTAAATATGGGATAACCTCTCTAGTGATAATTGATGAATATTTATATACAAATAATATTTAGGGAATAAACCTCGATTAACTAGAATTAAAATAACTAATATATCATCTATTTTAATTCAAACTTTATCTTCTAAGTTCTACCCCAATTCAAAATATTAATATTATTTTCTATTTTAAGTTAAGCTAACAATAAAAGTAACCGTAGACAAATACTAATATTTTAATTAAAGGTAAACATTAACTTTTTAAAACAAATAATAGATAGATACCAATATTTAAATTAAGAATAAAGATTAATTTTCTTCTATTTCAAGGCAGGCTAATAACATATAAATATTAATATTTAAATAAAAAACAAACATTAACTTTTGCTACTAAGATTACTTAAGTTTTTACATATAAAATTAATTTTTATATTTGCATTTTCAAATAAAGTTTTATTTTCTATTAATTAAAAATTATTTTCAAAAACTTTTTTTTTTTTTGAAAAAAAAAAAAAAGAAGTAATGCGATAAAACCAAAACTTTGGCTTCATCTCGATGTATGGACTCAGGAATTTGACATATGTGATAGTGAAGCTAGTAAACTCATAAGGCCCAAAATCCGGGTTAGAAGTAACTCGTGTGCCTACCACTTAATAGTCTACTAAAAGAGTTTTAAAAAATAATTATGAAAAACAGTGAGAATTGTTTAGGAAATGTTTTTGAAAATAATTATAAACAATAATTTAAAAAAATGGTTTTAAGAACTGTTTTTTAAACTACTCTCTAATATTTTAAAAAACGAAAATATTATTGGAAAGTTGAAAGGTTCTTTTATCTTATTTTTTATATTTTTAAATGTGTTTTAAAAATAATTTTTATATAAGTAATTTTGTAGAACTCCATTTTGGGGGCTCTTTTTTTTCTCACTTTTGTGCAGATTGTTTTTGCCAGGTGCTAGGATTGGAGACAGCCACGTGTCGATTCCTGCTTGGTTGCTATGGAATTAGGTTAGTAGGTTGAGAAGCAGTAGAAAATTGACACCTGTTAAAGGAATATTCAAAAGCTGCAGGCTGAGGAGAGGATTTTTTTGGGGTTGCAGGAAGGAGCGTATTCGGTTGAGAGACTTTTTTTAAGCTTGGAGAGCAAGCTGGAGGTTTATACAGAGAGGGAGTGAGGGAGGATATTTTCCGAAGGGTAACAGAGAGAGTAGAGAGAGACGTTTGTGAGAGGAGAAAGCAGCTTGGGAGAAAGGGGCGTCTGGAGCAGCACAGACAAAAAGCAAAGGAGAGCAGTACGGAAGGAGAAGCAGAAAATCTATTTACCATCCTTTCCCTAGTCTGGGTATGATTTCAACCTATTTTATGATTCCCGTTTTGAACTGTTCTCCTTTGTTTCTTGTTGTTTGTGGATTCATCTTGATGCTTGAAGACTATTTGTGCATTTCTCTGTTCTGGAACGTTTTGAATATGGATCTATCACTGCTTTTGATTTGTGAAGATCATGCTCCTGCTTCCTTTTGATTCCACCCATATCCACCCCATTGACATTTATGGAGTGGAGTGAGATTTAACAGTTCCTTGTTTTTCTCCTATACATGCTCTGTTTTTCTTCATCCTTTCCTCTGTTTTTAGTATTTTTTGGAATGTTGGGCATCACATTTGGACTGGCCATCTGGGTCGAGGTGTTTCTGGGAAGCCAAATATGGGTGATGCCTGTTCTTGGAAACATTTCCGAGTTGGGCATCAAGGGTGACATAAACTGAGGATATTCAGACTTTTATCTGATGGGATTAGAAGGGTCAAGGTTGCATTTGCTGGAAACGATGCTCTGAAGAACCAGGTCTGGTGGACGAAGGGAAATGATGTGAAAAGCTTCCCTCATGCAAAACCTTTGAAGATCATAAATCAGAAAGGCAATATGGGAATGAGCCTGAGTCAAGTACACCTGATAAGCATATTCTGATGGATGAAGATGAAACATTTCAAAAGGGGGGGCGTCCAAAATTGACAGGAAATACCATCTGGGTTTATCAAGCTTTGATGCAGAAAATGATCTTAGAAGGAGGTGAAATGCGGATGAAGGTTCAGCATGAGATGCAACAATGCAGTCCCTCTTGCAATCCCTGGTCCACATGCATAATTGCAATTTGCGTGGCCACCTTCCTCTCAGTGCTCTCACTACCTTTCAAACCTCATACCTCACCATACCCATAACCGCATCCACCACCAAACCTGTATTTCCACCTTCAACACCCACTAAACCCATTCTCTCATCACCTTTCCAATACCCATCAACTCATTTCTCCCACTACCTATTCCACAAACAAACCCATTACCTACCCCACTTGCTGCCCCATAGCCCATTTCCTACACCGTGCATGGCCATTCAAACTCTTTTAGAAGCCCTCTACCAAAGCCTTGCATCTGCCATATCCATTGTTACCCAAGCCCACAGTACTTTTCAGCTTATAAGCAAATGCCACCTTCCAGTCTTGTGCCAAATGCACCAGTGCCAGGTCAACCTTCCATCTAATTGCAGCCCCAGGCCTCAGGACCCTTGCCTCAGCCAGCACCACAGTCGTGTGGTCCTTTTCATCATGAAATACTTCCATGTGGCATCCTTGGTCCAGGTTCTACAGCATTCTTTGGTCATGGCCTCCTTTCCCATGCTGTGCCTCTTCAAATTGATGATATCTCAACAGGGCCTGAAGAATTTCTCAAGGTGAGCTTATTGGAAGGCCTCCACTAGGTCACTGCCAGCTGGTTCAACCGATTCGCATGGTGGAATGATGGCGAAACCTTCGATGGCCGCGAGGGAAGGTGGTTCAGACGCATCATCTGTTATGGGTATCGTGTTGCTCACTAGGACGTCGACTCTCTTGAATCTGAAATGGTTGGTAGGCAGGCTGATTCTGTCCGCCATGATTGAGTTAGGACACATGGCATTGACCCATCTATTGAGGATGGTGGAACGCGGTCTGGGGAATCCTCCAGTGAAATATGGAATTGGCCACATCACGTGCACTCTATTCTGCATGTATCAATTCAGGTAAGGTGGAGACTATTGGGTCCTCCCTTTCTCCTACTGAAAAGCCTGCACCTGCCAAAGAAGAAAGAGAACCAGCCCAAATAGAAAAGGATCATGTGCATCCAGGCTGGGGGAGGAGGATGCTGCACTTCTGTTTCTGAATGAGGAGAACAGGAATCTGTTTCCTGAGTTGGTTGAAACTTTGAAATCTTCTGGAGTTGTCATTCCCTGGGAGCTTGTTAATTCACGGTACAGGTTGGGCTCAGTAAATGTTGGAAGGGGTCAGAAGAAAAGGAAACAGGATCGCTGGAGTTTCATGGACTCAGCTCCTACAGCATTTGAACTATCACTTTGAGAGTCCAGGCCCAAAATTGGTCTCAGGGAGTCCTAAAACAATATCCAATCTTCTTCCATTGTCTGATCTCTCAATCCTACAAAGTGATACCTTGGTCCCGTTTGCATAATTTTGGTTTGCAGGGCCACCTTTAGCACGAAACCTTTGGCTATCTGTCATCTTCCATTTCCTCATTCCCTGATTTTGAAAATAATTGCTCCAAATCCCATTTTGTAAATATTTTCTCAAATTCTGGTTTTCAAATAATCCCAACTTTCCCATCTTTCATCCTTAGAGTTTTTATATCTTAAACGTCCCCCTTTTCAATAAAATTTTGCTGCCATCTTTATTTTTGGCAAGCAACTTCTACATCTCCTCCAATTTTTAAAAATATTTTAAAATAAGCAAGGATTACGTTTCATAATTCTGACGGATGGAATTTATGAAATTGATTCATGCAAAAATAAATTGGGCTTTAGTGGGGGCCCAATATCAAATAAAATTTCTTTAAAATAAAAATGAATCTAAATGAAGTATCATGCGTGTCATTGACAGTTCTTTGTTTTGTTTAGTGACATAAGTGACATGTTTTATGTTTATTACTATGCACTAACCACATTTCATGATAGCGCGTTGCCGTTTGTTGCTAAGGTACGCTTGCACTCTCACTCTGATTATTTCTCATGCATGCTTTGGCTTTCAGTGTGTGATCATGTTGATATCCATTAATTCCCTACCAATTATCATGATTGCTTCATTTGAGACCCATTTTTAGGGACTTAGAGGGGTGCTACAACTTTTACTGTACCTTCCCGATAAGTAATCTGACCCTCGAACTTGTTTTTGATTTTTTACAAATCACATTTTTCAAATAAGGAGTCACACTTAGAGTTTTCCTTTTTATTTTGTTTATCCTTTAAAAATAAAACAAAAATAAGTGACAACTCCATATCATTTTCTAAAAAATAAATCATTTTCAAATAAAAAACGAGCTCACTATTGAGTGAAAGTGCATAAGCAGAAATGCGGGGTCCACAAATTTATTTTTAATTATTCTTTATATTTATATAATGTATAATTATTTTACAAAATAAATAAAAAAAACAAATAAAAACAATTAAAGTATATTATTTTCATATTATTTTAGATAGCATAAAACTACTTTAGAAAGCAGTGTACAAAGGGGCTTTAAATTACCATGACAACATTAGTCGTGAAGGAAAGTGTTTTTGGTACCTTGCTTTCTCAATGGTCCTTACTTTTGTAAACAAAGGAGGGAGAAGAAAAATAAAGCGGTGAATCAAATATGAAGATAAATTATTCTCATATGCATTACTATAAAGTGCCACACAACCTAACACATTCAACCACATGCTTAGAGATAATGTGAGAAGCTAACAAGGATTTAAATTGCAAGTATTACCACCTCAATCAACACTCCATCCCTCACCCTTGACCACTGTGTTGCCAGACTCTATCCAACAGTTACATGATTTATTATTTACTTATATTTTGATAATAATTGCATTTCTTTATAATCAATTCTATTTATTTATAAATAAGTCTGACATCCGTTAATTTGCATTTAATGGGAGGAGGCGAAAAAATAAAATGGAAAAAGCAATTTTAATGCCTTCGGTGAAAAGTTAAGAATATGATGTCCTTTCTCTTCTTTGCCACCCATGTCTTGAAGGCCATCACATTACAAAAATTAAACCCCCAAAACCCTTTATCTTCTCGTTCACGTCTTGTCCAGAGCGTGTACTCCACCACGCCTCCCCCACCGCCAATGTGAGCGAAAGTGGTCGAACATCCCCCCAGAGCGCGAATCTCTTCATCATACTCTTTTATCTGCAGTGGCTCACTGTTTCTCATACACTTTTATCAATAGTGGCCCCACAAAGCCATCCCAGTAGACTCATATTTGCGGTGCCGCGCCATGTGAGTTCACTGACACGCCCGAGCCTTGTCGGGGCTTATACGACACCGTTTAATCCTTCTCTGCTCCTCGCGACGCTCGTACAAAAACCGAACCAACATGCTGCAAACCAACTTTCCCTCCTCCTCCCAATGCCGATTCCTCGAATCGTATTTTTCATCTCCCTCCTCCTCCTTATTCTTCGATTGCCTCGATTTGAATCCGCAAACCACGATTACTCTGATGCATTATCGAAATGCATATTGTTTTTCGAAGGTCAGAGGTCTGGATTTTTACCTAATGACCAGAGGATCTCTTGGCGCGCGAATTCGGGGCTCTCCGACGGCTGGCAACGGAGCATAGACCTCACCGGCGGCTATTACGACGCCGGAGACAACATCAAGTTCGGGTTTCCGATGGCGTTCACGACCACAATGCTGGCGTGGAGTGTGATCGAGTTCGGGGATTCGATGCCGGCCGGGGAGCTGAGGAATACGATGGTAGCGATACGGTGGGCGACGGATTATCTTCGGAAGACGGTGTCTCAGCCCGGCCGGATTTTTGTTCAGGTACGGCCGGAAAAGTAGTGTCGTATTTCGTAATTTAAGAGTGGAGGCTGGGGTAGTTCGGAGAATTTGAGTGCGGCCATTTATGGCGGGCCCGAACTGGCCCGTGAGTTAGCAGTGGAATTTACACGTATGTTCCTAACTTTGTAGACTGGTTGTCTTGTAAATTGACCCTTTGGCCCCCACATGAATCCTTTTGGGTCAGGACCAACGTTACCACGCGCTCATGTAGCTCGTGCCGGGCACTCCGACCTCCAAGACTCTTCTGATGAATTTTTATTAAATTTTTTTAATTAAATATATTTTATATTTTTTCATAATAAATCAAATATGAAAAATATTTTATTTATTTATAATAATTCCCGAAAACCTATCGTTTTTGAGCTTTCTATTAGTAATTGTTGTCGCATTGGTTAGCTACATTACAACACTCATAAAATGATTAAAATATTGCATATTTTGTACCTTTCCTTTCTAGGAGACACTCAACGTCACAAGACTCACAACTCTATCCTAAAAACCTTCACTTCAATTCTTAGCCTCTCCTTTTCTACGTTACAACTTGGATAGTTGGATTCCTGATTTGTCTTGATCACACTCCATTGACTTGATGATTTGGGTTCTGATTACCTGACCCCCAGAATACGCGTGAATGCCCCTTCTTTTTCAAGACTTAATATGAAACTGAAACGTTTGAGAAAAACGTTCATGGGTATTGATTAGATGTAACACTTATTTGGTTATCTTTCAATTTCTTAGGTTGGGGACCCCATAATTGACCACAACTGTTGGGAAAGGCCAGAAGATATGGACACTGCCAGGACTGTCTACGCCGTTGAGGCCCCAAACCCGGCTTCCGACGTCGCTGGCGAGACCGCGGCTGCTTTCGCTGCTTCATCCATGGCGTTCCGGTCATCTGACCCGGGTTACTCCGAGACATTGTTGCGAAATGCCATCAGTGTTTTCCAGTATGCTGATAATTATAGAGGAGCTTACAGCGATAATGCGGATATTAGAGATGGTGTATGCCCGTTTTATTGCGATTTCGATGGATATCAGGTGGGTAATCCTAAATTCCTAATCGATTTGATTTAGATCAGGCTGGTTTGTGGGAAGTTTAATCAATTCTGTGAATCTGATGTTATGGTACGTGGGGCAGGATGAGCTGCTGTGGGGAGCAGCATGGCTGAGGAGGGCCTCCCAGGATGATTCTTATCTGAATTATATAGAAAACAATGGCAAAACGCTTGGAGCAGAGGACAATATCAACGAATTCGGCTGGGACAACAAGCATGCTGGCCTCAACGTTTTGGTCTCAAAGGTACAAAGTTCATTTCAAAGTTACCAACTCTTGTCTTCATCAACAAAAAAATAAATGAATAATGGTATGGTACTTGGGTTATGGATCATTCAATAATTGAGATGGTGTATTTTTGTGCTATATTGTTTATTTTGAATTTTTTCAACCAAATATTGCTTGTGTGGTCACACTCTTTCAGGAGTTCCTAGAAGGAAATATGTACTCGCTCCAATCATATAAGGCATCGGCAGATAGCTTCATGTGTACATTAATCCCAGAATCATCATCGTCCCACATTGAGTACACTCCAGGAGGGCTCATCTACAAACCCGGAGGCAGCAACTTGCAGCATGCCACATCCATCGCATTCCTCCTCCTCAGCTACGCTAATTACCTAGCCCGATCGGGGCAGTCCGTCAATTGTGGCAACATTAGCATCGGCCCCTCCTCCCTCCGCCAACAAGCTAAGAGACAAATCGATTACATTTTAGGCGATAATCCAATGGGCATGTCCTATATGGTTGGTTATAGTAATTACTTTCCTCAAAGGATACATCACAGAGGCTCATCCTTGCCTTCAATCAAGGACCACCCTGAATTCATTGCTTGCAAGGAAGGGTCGACCTATTTCAACTCGTCAAATCCTAATCCTAACATTTTGGTGGGCGCTGTGGTGGGTGGCCCCAGTGAAGATGATTCGTATGTGGATGATCGAGACGATTTTCGAAAATCAGAGCCAACAACATACATCAATGCACCATTGGTGGGTGCACTTGCGTACTTTGTGGCCAATCCTAACCCAAGTTAGGCCAGGAGAAGGAAATATTTTGTGTATAGATATAGTGACCATCACCAAAATAACCATATTTTATAAGAAGTCTCTCATCTTGCGTGAGGCAAGGATGGAAGAGGCTAATTAGGTAGATTTTTTTCTTCCATATAGATTACCGAGTCACAAGAGCTTGTTGTGACCTTTTCCTAAAGGAGTGGTTAAGTGTTTATTTTTAGATATGTGACATTGTCCAATATGCTTTCAAAGTTTTCAAAATAAAGTTGTCTACCACATGCATGTTTGACAAAGAAATTTGAGGAATTGAATACTTTGTCATTTTCAATCAAAGTGAGTTCTCAATGTTTGGCTTTTTAACTATTGTTTTTAATGCAATGATCTCTTATAATTAATAATGATTGAAGGTGTTGAACTTAAGGGACATTAATAATTGGACTAATGGGCATTAATTTACAGTAAATCATGATAACCCTTTTAAAAAAAGGCATAAGAAATTATTTTTCAGTCATCAAAATAACTCTTATTTTTTAGTAATAAATTTAAGTAATGTTTGTTTTTTTTATTGATTAGAAAAAAGTTAAAATATTTGATTTTTTCTATCCAATTAAAAGTAATTTAAATTAAATTTATTAATAATAAATTTATTTTAACTATTTTGATTGATACTAATAACTTACTTTTAGTTGAATGTAAAAAGTTAAAATATTTAGATTATATTTGGTTTTCGGAAAGTACCAAGAAAAGAAAAAAAAAATGTAAAAGAAAATGATTTTCTCATATTTGGTTTTAATATAATTTTTTTTTAAAAAAAATTAAATAAAAATTTATACATTTTAAAATTATTTAATCTTTATATAATGAAGGAAATGAAGTGAAAGGAGTTTGAAGAAACATATAAAAATAATTTATTAAATTTAAATTTATTTTTTATTTTCCTCCATTTTTTCTTTCCTTCCATTTTGCTCTATATTTTTTTTTCCCTCACATTTTTCTTCAAATTTTTCGAGAACCAAACATAACCTAAACTTTTTATATTTAACCGAAAAAACAAATACTGCCTAAATCTCATTCATTTATAATTTTATTTAATTATTTGAATTTAACCGTATACAACAAAATTTTATATTCAGACTTCATTATAACGAATTAGCATCCATACCATAATTTAGAATATCCCGTGAACCCAACTACCCAACAAACATTAAGACCGAATTTTCAAGTACTATCAAATTTCATGGTACTTGAATGGGTTAATTATTGTACGAAACATTAATGTGTGTGTTTCCCCTTCTTTATTCATTGGGTGTTTTTTTTGTTTTTTTTGTTTTTTTTATGGGCTTTTAAAAAGGGCAACAAGACATGTTCTTAGAGGATCCACAGTGGACAGATTTGCCATACAAAGTTAAGCATATGGTACAAAAGCCTCCACGATAGACTAGACCTTTGGATTGGACACTAGGGAGCCCAAAACTTTATCATCTGCTAGTGGTTGACCATAGATTTCATGTGTCACCCACCAAAATTCAAGTTCACCTGCAAACAAACACCATCCATCTTTGTCACCCACCATATTTAAAGTTCCAAAGTCCTCCGGCACCACCGGAGATCCGTAATCTTGCCGTATTCATCTCATCTCTCTAATAATTAGCTCATTTTTTGGTGGATTAAATGAATGATGAGACCCATGCACCGATCTTTGATCGACACGTGGTGATGCATATTGTACAACAATGCTTACATATTTGTCATATTTAGTGGCATTTTTAATATGTGGGGGGTCTTGGTAGGGCACGTTTGAGTTGGGGCTAGAAGAAAACATGGTATCTTTTTAGGGACAAAGGATGGATACTGATATAATGGAATAGATTCAAAGCCAAGTTGTCCCATTATGAGTGATGGTCTATGGTACCTACTTTACCTTGCTTTTCACTTTGTGGGTAAAAGTTAGAAATATTTGTCTCAAGGGGTAAAATAATTCTCACATTTGTCTTAATTATGGTAAGTATAACTTTGGGTTTAAGATGATTAATCTTTATGTTTTTTTTTTCTTTTTTCTTTTTAAAAAAGTACTTTGAAATAAAATAAGGATAAAAAAATTTGATGGAATATATTTTTATTTAAAAGGGGTTTATTTCATGTTTCTAAAAAATAGAGATTATTCTTCTTCATATATAATTGTAAAATAACCTTAAAAGTTATTAAGTGAAGAGAAAAAGTGGTGATGTTTTCTAGTTATGATAAATTTTTTCAATTCATATTGGAATCACCTACTTCCTTTTATGTAGATTTTGTTTGCTCTTGGTACAATAGATTTTTATGATGTTAAAATATGTTTACATAATTAAAAGGAATGTACTATAGATATAGTATAAAAAACTTTTTCTCATTTCCAACATGTGATATCACATTCACCCTTTATTATAAATATAACATCCTCGTTATATTCTACAAGGATTAATAGATCACAATTACGGGCCTAAATAAAGTCTCACATCGAGGGATCATATCATATAATGATCTACATAATTAAAAAAAATGTATTATAGATATAGTATCAAGAACTTCTTCCTATTTCCAATATGTGATATCAGATTCATCCTTTATTGTAGACATAACATTCTCGTTATATTCCACAAGGATTAAGAGATCACTCAGATAAACACCAATTACGAGTCTAAATAAAGTCTTATGTCGAGGTCAGGGATCATATCATATAATGATCTACTTCTTTTCATGTAGATATTATCCACTTTGATAAGTTAATTCACAATCTTGATGTGAAATTTTGTGTTATACCATAAATAATGTTTACACACACATATATATACGAATTGAGGCCAGAGTGAACAATACATATATATAAATTCATAAGGGCTCATTGAGGCCAAAGTGGACAATACCTATATCAGAGGGAGCAGGTTACTATAAAATGACATTAAGCCCATTTTCAAACTTAATATGAGACTTTATTTGATATTATAAAGAGTATTTGTTTGTCTAAGTGACTTTACAATTCTATGTGACACAATAAGAGCTAGCTTTATATTTTTATAGGAAAGTGAATGTAATATTTTATGTTATATAGAGGAAGAAGTTTCTAACATAATATATCTATTGAGATAAATAGATAGATAGTGAGTTCTTCTCAATTGTGTAGATATATTTAATTATGTAAATGCTTTTAAAAACAATGAGGGACCATCATGTTTAGGGTAAACATGTTTTAAAATTATGAAGGACAAGGCAAATGCTTTAAAATTTAGAGAGTTCATTATGTCTAGGACAAACAATATTTATATGGGATAAAAGGAGATGATTACACATGTACGTTCAATTTCTATTAATTTCCTACTCAAAATGTTTTTTATTTTTTTATTTTTAATATTTTACTTCAAGTAAAACCTGTGTAACATCCATGTAAGTATACTAGTGAGACTTTATTGATGGATAAAATAATGAGTTATGGACTTTATTGTTGGGCTACGTATTTTCAATCAATGAATTTGATAATGAATGACATAGAAAGACACTTAACAACCGATTCATGAATTGTTCGACACAATGACAAATGCATTAAAATAAATCAAATTAAATCTAAACAAATCAAATTCAAGTCGATAGCTAATGAAATGACAATCTCTTAATGACCGATTTCATCAATTAAAAAGATAAATTATCAAAATTAATATTTCATAATATTAAATGGTATTTTTCCAATATGGGACCTCTTAAAGGAAGCCAAGTCTTCAAATTATACTCGAGAAACCCCACAATAATTTAGAGAATAACAAGGACAACATTTGTATCATTTTGTTTTTAAAATTTTAAATTAGTAAATTTGAATTTTATTTCAATTATTTTTTTATGTCAATCAATTTGCATAGACATGACAAATTTGTATGCAAACCTAGGTGTTGCTACATTGTAGTCTAGTTGGTTAGGATACTCGGCTCTCACCGGAGAGACCCGTGTTCTTCAAGTCCTTAAATCTATAATTTTCCTAACTTTACATCTCATTACCGGAAAATTAGGTTCTTTTGTTTGAATGATAGAGGAGCTAGGAAAACAATTATTAAGATTTTTTTTTCCTTGAAAAAAATATTAAGAAAGTCCGCAACAAAAGGATTACTTAAATATATTTGTTTTTTAAAAAGTGAGAAAAAGTCGATAGATGGAAAAAAATATGAGGAAAAAATAATTTTTTTTCCCTCTTGTTTGTTTATAAAAAGCAAAGTTGATAGGATGGTAAAAAGATTTTTTTTTTTTAAATTATATGTTTTTCTTTTATTTTAAAAAATGAGTGAAAATAATTTCTACTTATTCCCTAAAAATTATTTTTTATTTCTCTTTATTTAAAAAAAAAAAAACAACAGTTAAACAATATTAGAAATTTTTAATAATATTTTTTTATTTTTAAAAATAAAAAACCATTTTTAAATTATAAGGTTAAATAGGCTCTAAATTGTAAATACTCAAATATTTTCCATGTTTTCTTAGGGTAGTTGGATGGAAAATCTTTTATAATTTTTCCTTCATGTTTTGGGCTTTTTTCTTCAATATTAAAAAAAAAAAAAAAAAAAAAAAAGCTAACCTTTTCAATTAATTAAATAAAAGAAACTACTAAAAAACACCATTAATTAATTTCAAGATACTTTTTACTTCCTTTTATATTACTAACTTTTTGTTATTTAATGCAAAAAAATAAAAACACTAATTAGTGTTATTTTAAGATAATGATTTAAGCACACTACTATTTTACCATTTTTGTAGTATTAAAAGAAATAATCTACTCAGTTTAATCTATACTATTTCAATCTTAAAGACTTTTAAAATAATAAAAATAATATTTTTTTTTATTGCAAGAAAAAGATATGTAAAGTAAAATTATTTTTTTTAAATGAAATTTATATTTTATTTTATTTCATCCTAATTTTCATTGCTTTTTGTTAAAGTTGGTTTATTAAAATAGGTTTAATTGTAATAATGTATAAAAAGCATTTTTTTTTCTATATCTACAACTATAAAGGATTATTGTTTTTATTAAAAAAACATTAAAAAAATATTTAGGATTTAAAGAAAATAAAAATGTTTAACTCATCCATGAAATTTATATCAAACAATGAACAAGGAATCTCAACATTATCATAAAACAAATTGAATATAAAAAGAAAATCAAAACAAAAATTAAAAATAAAATGGAAATTGTCTCAATATACAATAATTAAATTTTTAAATATATAAAATACATAAAAATAAAAAATTTAATTATTTTGAAGTAAGAGATAAAGATGAAATGGACATTAGTACTAAGTGTGAAATAAGACTAATTAGATTAAAGAAAACGCCCAAAAAGAGGGGTTGGCAAATCCACGCATGTTCACTAACACTTTCTTCAATCCTCCTTATTCGAGTGAAGGCTCCACTAACTAATGTTTCAAACCAAGCCTTCAACTTGTATAATTAGATTCAATGACTCTAGTGGGCTATATAAGTTTCTTCGAGTTCAATGCCGACTTGAAGCTCCAAACTCTTAACCTTTCTTTAATGAAGCATAATAATACTCAACTTAACTTAATAAAGGCTTGATACAAGTGGAACATAAGATGAAAAGAAATGTGTACACTAAGATGGATTTTCAAGGGAAGAAAATGAGTGCACTCTAGTTTAAAACTTTTGAATGAGAGAAAAGAAGTAGGTAGGCTATTCAATGCATTTGTTCTATTTCAATAAATTTACATGAGCTCTCAATTTATAAAAAACCAACCTTAGACACCTTTTTTTACATAGATAGGTATCGACTGGTCGAGTTGCAGTTTGATCGATTTAGCAATTGTTAAACATTAATTACATTACAAGTGACTATTAGTCCTTTATGAGTTTTAATGGACCCTTAATCGGTACTTACTTGAAAAGACAATGTCTTTATTGAGAATACAAATGGTTTTGGAAGAGAAAAAGTGTTTTAATACTTTGACTCGTCCTTAATCAAGAAAGGCCAATTGATCAAACCAGTTCCGAATCAATTGAATTAGTCATTAAAAGACCTTGATTGATTGGGCCAAAAACAACTTAATGCTTTTTTTTTTTTTCTTGTCTAATTATTCTTAACGCTTAAACAAAATATTTGTTTTTGTAATCTTTATTTAATTTAATATATGTAACTTATATCATATTCTATATAAAAATAAATAAAAATAGGTTTATTTTGAGAGCATATCTCAAAAGTTGGTTATACTAGAATAGAAAGCGACCCGGAAGGCAAAATTATCCCAATCGTGTGCAGAACGTCCCTTCAATTCTTCTCCTTCTTTGAAAGCTATTAATTTCTGCTCTTCATTCCCTATATTAGGGTTTCAATTCTTGAGGCTTCCCGCAACCGCAAGGATATCAAAGGTACGATCTTCTTCTTTCTCCAGATTGGGTTTTGAATATCGTGTCAGTTTATGCTTGATTTACTGTTGTTGTTTTTTAAAATTTCTTTGTTTGGTTCCTTAGGAAATGAAGGAGAAGCAAATAATGGAAAATGTTGATTTATTATTCCTTTTTATCATGTTTTGCGGAGTTGGGTTTTTTAAATTTTTGAGAAACCACCTTAGGTGAATCAGAGAATTGATTTTATTTAATTATTTATTTTTGGGCGTATTTTGTATAGGTTTTCCTTTTCATTGGCTAGGGAAATAATTGGGAAAGAATTTAAGGTTCAAATTTTTTTTTTGTTCCTCTTCTTTCTCTGATAGTTTCTCGGCCGCCAAACGGGTGGTAAATGCGTGTTTAAGTTGCTCGCGTTTGAAGTAATGGTAATTAAGTTACTGTTTTGGTTTCATTTATCAAAAAAAAAAAAAAAGTTACTGTTTTATTTCATTTTGGAACCACTCTTCTTTCTTCTAAGAGCCATAAAGATTTTTGCTCTTTGATGCCTCAAACTGCTTATGAAATACCAAGGGATTGAAATTAGTTTAGGTAGAGTGTGGAGGTTAGCTCTGTAGAATGAGGTGGAGAACTCTTCAATGTCTAAGACCAGCTCCAATTATAGCAAATTTCAAACAGTTTGTATCTCTCTATATGTGTGCTTGTAGCCCGGAACATCATCACCCCGTGTTGAAGAACAATTTTCGTACAGTCCTGGGCAGTTTCTGTTAAAGAAGGCTTTGTTGGTGTTTTGAAGCTTTGCCAAATTCTGTGAATAACTTGGGTTAGTTTTCAAAGAATTCCTTCTAATTCCTGGATGAGTGCTAGACTAGAGGCTATTGAATACTAATGAATTGATATCTTGATAATATTGATTGAGCATCATCATCAATTTGCGATGGGTTAGTATTGTTGGTCTAGTTATCATTGTATATTCGAGGTTGCATTGGTCTTTTCATGATGAGTCTTCTCATGAGATGTTTGTTTCCTGGGTAGCTGAAAAACCCTAGGATCTTGTTAGCATTGCTTCAGATGGACAAGATTTTTTTTCTTTGGGAATTAGTAGTTGACTTCAGACCCCATGATTTTTTGATAGGCAAATAAAGATGGTGGGTTAGAAACCCCTAATAGAAAAGGGGGTATGCAACTACACAATGTATACAAGTAGCTCATTAGAAAACAAACCAATACTTCTTTCTAAATAACCAATCCACATATTATCAACAACGTTCAAAAAGAGTAAAAAATAACCCAATTCTCTGCTATACCATGTAAACAGAGCCTTAAGAAGCATACCCTTCATCTCCAAGCTTGACCATTCCGTGCCTTAGAAAGTTTTCCAAAGTGTGTGCCAAAAACGACTTAAGGGAATTAGTCTCCAAACAATTGTGCCCTAGCTCCCACAAAATCACTGTACTAACTAAGAAGAACATCTCTACCTAAATGTGGGAGTATACAACAAATGGGGAGAACAGCATAGATCATAATCCAAAAGTCTATTTCCAAGGGATGTGGATGTGATTAATACAATCAATAGCTTCATTACAAAAGCAACATTTATTGGCCATACTCCATCCTCTCCTCATTAGGTGGTCTATAGTTAGAATTTCTTCCATGCTGTTACCCACACCAAAAACTTAATTCTTGAGGGTGCTTTTGAATTCCAAATCAGCTTAGCATGAAGGTGGGTGCCTTCACCCAAAACCTGTCTAATCTTACTCCAGACTGCCATGTTGCAATGCTATGAGATGATGGTTTGAGGCACAAATGTTTCGTATAGAAGATTGCATTAAGTCAGGTATTTTATGACAGAGTACTATGCTCCTCTACAGCACGCCAAAGTCTTATTCCATATTTTTGGAGGTTTTTCTCTCTGTTTAGAAATCAGGAAAGTTTACAAAGGGAATATTGAGGAATCCTTCAAGAAGCATAAACAACCTTAAGAAACAAAAGAGAAAAAAAGAAAAAGAGAACCAAAATTGGAGACAGTTAGACCAACCTTGATCTTAAATACTATACCTGTAATGAAATGTTAAGTAAGTTTTATTTTTTCTGGCAAGTAAATAATTATAACTAGGAAAGTAAGGTTCTGAATTCTGATGTACGCTTTTAGTAGATATTTCCTTTCTGGATCTTTACAGCCTTTTCATTTGATATTGAGGATCCCAGCAGGTTTTGTTATGGCCTTTTCCTTCTTTTGTTGATGATCTCACATGGTTTGAGTGCCAAATGAAGTCTCCAGGGTTAGTATTTACCAATCACTAAAAAATATGTGTACATCTTTAGAGGAGATCAAGCCTTCATTAAATTTTGTTCATCAAAATATCACTGAACAAAATCTCTCACTCTTCTAGTTGTTAAATCCCCAGCTCTCAACTTCAGTGCTATTAGGATGCCTTAAAATTTTAAAGTATACTAGTCAGCCTCATCTCCTGGGCACGTTAGCATGATAATCCTAGGTACTCATAAAATCTGCAAAATATCGTAACATTGTGTTCTCAGGTTCAGCGGTTCTTAACATAGACAAATAAGTGAGGTTGATTCTATTTTGCTGTAATGAGTTTGAAAACAAAGAAAGGAATTAGAAAAACATGATTCATCTGTCCTTTTATCCACTGTACACCAATCAGTTAAGGAATAAAAATTATTAATAGAGTTATAAATAAAATTAAATCATTGCAAGGAGCAATATTACTTTGATAAAGGTCAGTTCAACAAACCCTTATTTCCAAGTCCTTGGACTTGTCTTCTTCATCATTCAGCTCAATTTAAGGCTCTGTAGTAATATTGTATTTCATCATCACATCCTCATAAAATTGAGGAAATGGAATGTTTCATCAGATACAGGCTTCTGATTCTGTAAACATCCTAACAGGATAAAGCTATTGGTACAGTTCAGGCACTCTTTTCCAATTTTAACCACCATATCTAGTACTTAAAAAACTTGAAATATTCTTTTAACTCCAGTCATTTATATAATGATTTTGTATTGTTTGTGAATTAGCTTGCTTTCTTGGACTCATATGATTCTCCTGTATTCACTGTCATTATGGTTGTCTCTTCCCATTGTATGCTAATCTTTCCTCTTCCTATTTCACGGTGTTTTTTCATGCCTAATCATATTCATTTTTTCTCTTGCTTGTTATGAAAGTTAGTAGAGGAGTCTTGCTAAGGGACAGTTTGGATATGTTTAAAGAGGTTAAGATCTCTTGGGCTGAGACTGACTTATAGCCCTGAAAGTGTATCTTCTTCTGTGATGATCATGATGAGGCAACTTTGCCATCTCACTAATTCCTCCCATTTTGTGAAATTGACAGTGTCCTCAACTACAGTCTTCAATTTTATTAACTTCTGCCGCCTATATTCATATATTTTCCTTTCTTCTAATGGCATTGTTCCCTGGAATTTTGTAGGCATGGCTGTGAGTGATGATGCTATGATTGAAGGTTCAGTTTCTTCTCTTCTTCTCAATTCCTTGGAGTCCAACCAAGATGCAGGTTCGCTTTCTCCTGAAGACGTGGCCTGGGTTGACTCCTGCCTGATTAAAGATCCTGAAGTTTCCGATAGTGACTGGAATTCATTGAAAGATGCCTTACTAGAAATCCTCAATGCTCAACCCAATGCTCCTGGCACTTCTGGAGCTGGAAATGTTGTTTTTCCAAGCAGAGCAGACATGGAGATACTTCCTTCCAATGATGAAGCAGAAAATGCTCTTCTGCCAACCACAGATGATTATCCCATTCCCATAAATGAAGTGGAAGAAAACTGTGATGACATTCCAGACAACCGAAAAGCTCATAATTTCCAATCCCAAACTTACTTGGGAAATGTTTTTCTCCCAAGTTACAACGAGGAGAATCAGAGAGAAAGCAGAAATACCAATTTGAGTTCTTTCGGAGATGAGATAGAACCATCAACTGATGATATCTTCAAGGTCTGGGACTTGGAAATCCCAGCTGAGGAAGATGAACTCATTCAACAGTTGAACAAGGCCCTCACAGACATTTCCTTACCATCTATACCTGCATCATTTGATGATTTGGGCAGGTGGAAAGATTTGAAAGGGGAACTACTTGATGATCTCGTTTCCGGCATTGCAGACTTGTCACTGGATAAAAAAACTGGTTAAGAATATTGTGTTAGAATCAGATATTAAGATGTGTTTAGTCAGTTTGCACAATTTAAGTTCCACTAACGAAAAGGATCCACCATGAATTGCATTCTGGGGTAATAATCTTATTCAATATCACTCTGGGTTTTATGTTGGTCTCTTTCTTCATTATGTTAGTTATACTGACTTGAATGTTCAAATGCTGGAGACGAAGTAGAAAATCTTGAACAGGCCTTGTTTTCAAATTACTAAAAAATGTCTAACCAAGTTTTGGTGGAAATCAGTTTTTTCAAAGTTTGTTTCGAAAACAGCAAATTTAAGATGTTTTAAAAGTTATTTTTTATGAAGTGTTTTTAGGAACAATTTAAAGAAGGGAGAATAATAAATGTATGGTAACAAGATAAGCTGAGAAAACTGTTTGTTCATATTTGAATTAAGAACTGTTTTAAAAAACTTATATTCAAAAATGTTGTCAAACTGGACCTCCTCCGGTCAGAATGTCACATTCATATGACAAATTCCACATCCCCAACTGGTTAGTACCAAATATATTCATATGATAAATTTTCTTGATATCTTGTGATAATATTTCAATATATTTGAAAATATATTGCCAATCTGGAAGCACTGCATCAATACCCCACCTTCGTCTAGTTTTCTAAAAACAATAAACAATAAACAAATATGAAAAGCATCATCTTCCATCCATAAACAACTTAAAACAATCAAATACATCCACAACAAAATCAAATGGACAAAAATAAGGATGACTCTTAATTCTTTTTAAGTTATAATCATCAAAAGATCAATGGGGGTGGGCTGGGCAGTGTACAAAACAAGAACCATCCAGCATGAGAAGAATATTGACTTTATCTCAATTGTGCTTGAAAGACGGTATAGGGTGTTTTATGTGGCACAAAGTCAGTTGAATGAAAAATGAACTGTCATAGCCTTTGCTCATTGGGGTTTTCAAGTACTGGGACTCCTGGTCCATAAATCAAACGGCAGCGATCACTGAATGAACCAACCAGTCGAGAGACCACCTCCTTGAAGAACACGGATGCTACCTGTTCATCAGAAAGCCATCACCAAGTTAAAATGCTTTGACCTTCAAATCCTCAACTATCTAGTTTGAAATTGACTACTAACAACTAGATATGATAATAACAAATTACAATATCTTGAACCTCTGTACCCTAAAATCATATCAATCAAAATTGAGATATGAACCTAGATCTAGAATAAAAAAATCAACAAGGATGTAACTAGGTTGAAGATAAGCATGGGCTCCTTTTGTTCTGGTGTTCCTGTGTGCTGCTTGGTACGGCTAAAGAAGGGATCAGGATAAGCATGTGAGTATGATTTCTTATAATCCAGTCATATTATGGACATACCCCGAAGCATACCTCAAAATGACCAGATTGGATTCAGGAACTTGGACAATAATGGAAAAGGAATTATGTTCTGCTGTAACTAGTGTCTATTAACATATTTTGAAAAGGTTAAAAACAAAAGAGCAGTAGGTAGAACTAGAGCGAAGACATGCAGGTGTGTTTTAACAGAATGTATGAACATATATAAAAAAGGCATGGTATAAGGATTCAAGCAACTGCCTCAATGTAGCTGTAGCCATGACAGTAGAAGTGGTGTAGTGAATCTGACATGGAGAAGCTAGAGGTGACTGCATTGTGGTATTTATTATCTTAAGAGGCATTAACAGTGCTGCTAGTTGGTAAATTAGCATTAGAGGAGATGCTGGTGTTGTTAATGGAAGTGATTGGTGGTGGTGGTGGTGGCAGTGGTAGTGTCGGCATAAACATGGCCCAGGGAAGATAACATTTGTCGGTTTTTATTGGTATAAATATTACTGTTCATGATGGAGATGGTGATCCTAATTTTGTTAGATGTGGGCAATTTTGGCGGTAAAGGAGGTTTTTTAAGTGGACAAGGATCTGGGAACACATGATTTCCTTCATTTCCATGAATATCCACAGGTTGTGATTCATTACAACTATCTCATGCAGTATAAGGTGTCAGCTTGATCATTCATTCATGAAAAAGGAAAAACAGAAAAACAATAGCAGGCATGACTCAAAAGTTCATAGAGCTAGAGATGTACCAATATGACAACAAAAAATTCACTAAAGAACATTACCTGTCGATAAAGTGGGGATTGGAACTTAAAATCCACTAAGAAATGAAGGTCGCAAGTTCCTGGAATTGGTCCCGGATTGAATTCCCATATATTTATCAAATGATCAAAAAGGGAACTTTCTGAGACAGTTGTCTACAAGTAAAACAGAATAAAATACATCACATCAGTGCCAACAAAAACTACATGAAAATAAAAAACAAGGATGTAAAAAATTACATACATAGTAAGAAAGCCGAGAAAGACCCATTTCAAGCAATTGAAAAAACACATTGGTACTGAATAAAGAGAATTTAACCATCCATGAGACCACCTGTTGGCTCCCAGAAGTTGAGATAGGTTGATATGGTTCTGGTTTGGCACAAAAGAGAGTCAACCCTAGACCCAAAACATCCAGTCCTAATTTAATAGCCAAATGTGCAGTCCCTCTATAGTTTCTTCGTTTCGGCAACTTTTATTTCAGGCCTTAAAGAAAACCTACAATCATAGCCAATTTTTCCTCACCCGGATCCAGAATCATTTTTTTTTTAAACTCAAAAACCAGTTAAAAACTTATTATCTTCCTGAATCAGCTTGGCCTACACATGCTCATTTCAGCTCCTTAGTTATAGACTTAAAACCAGAGGAAACATACTCTTTATTGTTTTTTTTCTTTTTCTTTTTTAATTCTGAAAACTAAACAATATTTAATTAATTTTCTGTTAACAAAAAAGGGGAAAAAATCGGAAAAACTGTAAAACTTCTAAAACCAACTTCACTACCTTTACAATCTTTGGTCTGTTTAACTCCACATGAGAAACATAACTTTCAACAAGAAATTTAAAACCAATCTCAAGCTCCGCATCAAATGATCCATCTGGATTGTGTTTAATTATCTCTGATCGCTGACACCAGGGCACAAAACCATGATACAAGTCAACTGCTGCAACAACATCAAATAACTGTTCTGGAGAGTACCTGATAACCAGAAACTATGTCAACCCTTTTCTCTAGGGAACACAGATTGATGAACAAAAGATTCTCAAAGCAACCATTCCAAGCGTATAAGGTCAATCATCAGGTAACACTATTAACTATGGAGGAAGTAATCATATTATGGTTAACGGGCCAAAGTAGAGATTCAATTTAGGCTCATTATGTCTTTTATGACTATGCATCACAAAAATAACAAAGAAATTTTTCTGAGAAGAAAGAGAAACGGAATTTAGATGATTTTGACATGTCTATAAAAAGATGCTAATAGAGCTAGTGAGAAAATATTAATAAGTTATTATTGTGCAAATGGCGCCTTTTCATGTATCGATTGTTTTCAGGAAGAAAATTTTGTTTGCGAACTCAAACATGAAAAAATTCCCAAAGTATTCTCCATTTTTCAGTTGTTTCTCAGCATGGCGATGCACTACAAAAATCATCTCAAATCTGTTCTAAAAGAACAAGGTTTTTTCAGAACAAATTAGTAAAAAAATTGACTCCTTAAGTTAGAAAACTGTAACCGTTTTCAAAAACATTTCCCAAACAAGCATAAAATCGTTCCCTCAAAAAAACCGAGGAGAATATATCCCAAAAAAAACGTACAAACTCTTTTAAATGCCTTTTTCAATAATGCTCCATTTGGTTGAGGAAAAATCATGGAATTCTGCCTATTTGATCAATTTTTCTGTTTCTGCAAAATCAATTCAACCTGAGACACCATATTCAAAACTTCAAGTTCATGTCCCCCCAATTTGTCAGCAACCAAACAGAGAACAAAAAGAAATTAAACCCTTAGTCAATGCAGATCACGAAGCAGCAACACGAAACTTTTGCCCAACAAACACAAAATACCAACAGAAAACAACAAATCCATGCTCTGTTGTGTTGAAGCCAAGCAAAATTACCCTAAAACGCGCTTCTCCTCATACACTTTTGACAGAACACCGCCCTCTTCTCCGTCTCCACAACCCAGAAAACGCCTCGTCTGAATAACGCTTCCAAACAAATCCCTGCGACCAAGAACCGGTTTAAAGCCACTGACGCATCGAATCTCATTGAATTTCTTCGAAGACCTCATCAAAGATCCAATGGCCCTAGCCGTCGACAAAAATGGCGCCATCGTGAAAATGGAACAATATCATTCAATCCCGTACTGCCTCTCAGTACGAAGAATGCGCTGTAGAAGCCGGCGAATTCCCCGAATTACAGCGGTAATGATTGAATCGGACGGCAACGTTTTCTTAGGGTTTCCACCAAAGTTTCCCCGTTTGGCGTGGTGGGAAAAATGCTATCAGAACTTCAAATCGAGGATTTTAGATAATTAGATGGAAATATAATTTTTTTAAAAATAAAAATTTCAAATAATTTTTTTTAATGAAAACAAATTAAATTATTTTTAAAATTGATCATTTTTTGAACTTTTCTTTTTCTTTTTTACGTCTGTTTCCAAATTAAATTCTTTAATACTAATTTTTAAACTAAATTTAATTGAAAAACAAACACTTAATCCTAATCTCCTGCTCTATATTATTATTATTATTATTTTAATTTTTATCTTAAAAATATTATTTTTAAATAGTGTTTGATAATATTTTTATTTAAAATATTTTTAATATAAATATTTTCTTTAAAATTATTTATAAAGTATTTTTCTAGAAAACGCTATAAATTACTTTTCAATATTACAAATCATTTTTTTAACTTTGTAAATAATTTTTCAAAATTTTAAAATATTTTCTAAATTTTGACAAACATTTAATTTTTTTTTTTTTAGTATTTTGTAAACCAAAAGTGTTTTTCAAAAAAATTAGCAAAAAGACTCTTTACTCCTTATTGAAATTAAATTTTTTAAAAAATAAGCTTAATTGAAAAACAAATTTCTTCTCTTCTATTTTTTCTCCTAATTTTTATTTTAAAATGATTTTTTTATTTCCCTTTTTAAGTTAATTTCATTTTGATACGTAGCAAGGCAAATTCTCTATATTTTATTTATTTATTTATTTATAATAAAATCATTTTTAAATTCTTTCCCAATTTCTTTCCATTAGAAATTAGAGACCTAAAAAAACTTGCATGGATGTTGATTTGACAAGGATCTTGTAATATTTATAATTTATATTAGTATATATAAAAATATTTAATTCATATATTTATAAATGATTTTAAGAGAAAAATATCAAATTTAATTATATTATATATTATTTTATTTGTTAGAAGGATAAATATTTTTTTTTGTTATTAATTTAAAATAATATTTTATTTATCATTTAAATTTTGACAAGATAAAGTTAAAAAGAAATTATTATATGTAGATGGAATCCAATCACATAAATATATATTTAAAAAAAAAATCTATAATTTTTTAATATCCTCCCAAACAAGAACAATAGTTTTTTAATCCAAAGAAAAGAGAGGAAGAATAAGAACAGTGACCACACATTCTTCCTTTGTTGTTCATCCATGGAGAAACTCAGATGGAATAAGCCACCGATTTCCTCCATTTCAACTCACTGATCCTTTACTGGGTACTGTTGGGGATTGAGCAACCGGAAAGAGATGGATGGAGTAGAAGAAACCATGGGGTGAAGATAAACTGTGATCAGTTCACACTACTTGATCAATCGTCTTGTGTCTTCATCCTTTTTGTACTGCCTTCAATTTCATCGTCCATAAAGTTCTGGCCTGAGTCCTCTGCAAGATCCAAAATGTTCAAAATGATTTCATTTAACAACGAAATATGCTGGCATTTGAAGTGCTTTGACTGCATTTGTGGCAAAACAATGACATTAGTTTTGTTCCAAATGAATAAATATCTACACAAAATGGAGCAGCTTGTTATAAAGGGTTGTTGATCCTCAACACATAAGAGTGGGTCATTATAAAAGGTCAGGGTCAAAGTTGATCTTCAACCTTTGTACAAAATTTTAAGTATTTGAATATCATGCCAGACCACATACACTCCCAAAAGCTTATGCTTATGCGCGATAGGGGTAACCTCATATATAAGGCCCAACCAACGCATTAGAGTGGGTCATTATAAAGGGTTAGAGTCAATCTTCAACTGTGAGATTGGTACAAGATTTCAAGTATGTTAGTGTCATGTGAGACTACATACACTCCCAAAAACTTATGACTTATGCTCGTGGGAATAAAGATAACCTCATATGTGTATATATATATATATATATATAAGGCTTTAAGCATTTGAATGTCATGCGGGACTACATACACTCCCAAAACTTATAACTTATGCTCATGGGAGTAGAGATAACCTCATATATATATAAGGCCCAGCCAATATTAATAATCAAATGATATGGGATATTGGACTTTCAACCTCACTCTGATTCCAAATGATATCAGATCACACTCACTTCCAATTGCTTAATTAGCTAATGGGAAATAGAGGTAGTCTCACATATAAGACTTAACCAACATTAGTAATTAATTGATGTGGGACATCGAACTTTTGTCGTCTTAGATAAAGTAGCCCACAATCCCATAAAGAACAACCAGGGATAGTATCTCACGGTTAAGGGAAGAAGCTCCTAATGCAATATATATATAAAGAGATTCTTTTAATTGTAAAAACGTGTTTGAAAGCCTTAGAATTATTAAGGAAATAATATCTACATAGTGGGTTGTTATTAATGGTATCGGAATCAATCCTGACTCCTGTGACAAGAATAACAACATTTTATCAGAGGTGATTGTGATGTTCCATATTCAAAGCTTTTAACACCATATATACAGTGAACTCTTGGTGACAGTATAACGATATTTTAAAAAGAGAGGTGAAAAGCGAGAACTACCTATATTGCTGTCAACTGAGTCCCGATGGTTGAGAGGATTCCACAACAGAAACTGCCTTGAAGTGGAATCTCCTCCGCAAGGCACAGCCTGTTTCCCTCTCTGCTTCACTGCCTTACTTGTGGAAGCAGCATTCTCCTGAAGAAACGGCAATCCTGGATCTTGGCCTCTTCTTGAAGATCTGAAATGCCTGATCCATGGATCTGATTGAAGATCATCATGCTGCTGATTTGCAGCTCTTACACACTTCATCTTCTGCCACGACCCATCTCGAAGAACCTTGAACTGGAAAGCAAAAACGGAAAGGAATGAAACAAAGATAAAGCAAGAGATATATAGAATGGAGAAGGCAACACAGCAAACAGTTCAGACCTGGCCAGATGAAATGCAGGTGTTGCAATGCTTCTGTGAGGATGGTTGTGACTCTGATGGATTCCATTTTCTCGGCGGCCAACCAAGAAGATTAGAAGAATCGTATAACTGGTTAACAAATGAAGCTTCCATGGAATTGAGATACAGACTATGCTTCTCATCTGTCCATTCTGTCGACAAAGGGTCTGTCTCTTCACCCTCCTAGAGTATGCAATTACCAGGAGAAAAACCAGATGACTTTAATCCTATGTTTCGATATAGGGGAAAAAAACTAAGAAAAATGATTTTTATGTTTTAAAGCTCATATATTTTCAAGTTATTTGATCTTTATATAATAACTCAACACAAACAAGAATAACTAATTTTCAGGATATAGTAAACAACCTAACAAAAACTAAAGTAAGCAACCATACTCAACATGGTTTTCCCATTTACCTTAAATCCTTATATAGGATTCATAAACATTATATTTTTTCAAATCTCAAGGAAGATGCAAATTAAGCAGTTTTAGCTTAAACTATAACGACTTGCACTCAATCGTGTAGATATTGTCCGCTCTCGATCTAAAGAAACTCTCACGGTTTTAAAACATGTTTACATGGTTAAAAGAAGTTCATACTTATATTAGAAACTTTTTCCCCTATCCCTATCCGATGTGGTATATTACAAACATAACGTCTTTATTGTGTCCCATGGAATTGTTGGGCCAAATAGATGAACATTTCTTACGAGACCAAACAAATCCCCGCACCAGGGTTATGGATCGACTATGATTCCATTTGTAACGATCCACACCCAACTATATAAATATTGTCTAAACCCAAAGGCCTTTACAAGTTTAAAACGTGTCTACATAGTTAAAATAAGTTCATACTTATATAACACCAAAAACTTTCTTCCTTCCTTATCCATTGTGACATATCACATAAGTTCTGTTTAATAATGTTTTCAAAAGCAGTTTTCAACGATAGAATTTGTGAAGAGTTTGTAATTTTTAAAAATTTTTATAATTAAATTCTATTTGAAAACTCAAATATGAAAAACAATTTTATCAATTTATTCTTATACTACGCATTTTCATATAATACAAAACTTTTCAAATTATTCTAAAAAAAAACATCTAAAAATACCCAAATTTTGTTCTAAAAACAACTTCTTTGAAAAGAAATTATCCAAAAATTGTTTTCAAGAATAGTTTACAAAGACTACTCAGCCACTTAGCCACCAAACTTTGCTATGAGACAGTTACACAAAAAGGCTTCAAGAAAACATAAATAGCAGGAGAGCATTGGATTCATCACTAGAAAGTAAAAATAATAATAATAATAAATAAAAATAAATAAATAAATTCAAAGAATTGGAAACTGATCAAATTCAATCACAAAACCCTCTTACATAATCAACTGAAATGCCCCATGAACAACGCAAAAAAAATATACATATAAAAAATGAAAAAAAAAAAAAAAATCATTTCCACGACCAAACAGCCCTACAAATCTACCTCCATTTTCTCAGGAAAATCCGAGTAAAAATCAACATCAATTTCTTCTGCTTTGAAAAAAAAATCAGTAGTAGAAATCAGAAATACAGATGGTTGAGCTCATTATTACCGCTATCCAACAATTTATGGTCTTTCAGAAACCTAGATTAAAGAATAATATCATACACTAATCCCCAAAAAAGCAATGAATATTTAGGAAAAGCCGAAAGAGCATTTTGTTTACCAGTCTCGAGGTTGCTTCCTGGTCAAGAAACTGAGTTGAGTCTCTACGGCTGAGTCCGGCGGTCTGCAACCTCGGTGGAGCATCCATGGCTGTGGCTCTGAAACTCTCCAATTTTACAAAAGCATTTATGTTTACAAGGAAGATGTAGGGGAGAGAGGCGGGGGACATGAGAAGCCGCCAGCTGTCCAAACTTTTACACGTGTCAAGAAGTGACACGCCGCCACGTCACCTATTGTGTAATGATCGACATAGATATTTTTTTCCCCCAAAATATCTGCTATGCTGGCGGTAATCTGCACTTTAACCGTTACTGTGTGCACCCAAAGCTTGTGTTGGCGCGCTTTTACTGTGTGTCCTCGTCCTTTTGATCATACTTAATATAAAAATCAACGGTGGAAAACAGTTTTTCGTTATTTAGATTTAAAAATAAAAATAAAAACAAAAATATGTTTTAAGACATTTAATGAAAATAGGTCATTTTTTTAAAATAAAATTGAAGGGTTTTTAATAGTTTTTTATGGAGTGGTGTATAATATTTGTATGAAAAATAAATAAAGAAAATTATTTATATTTTGGTTTCGAAACAAAATTTTATTTTTAAAAATAATAAAAAAATATTTTTGATAACATCATCAAATAGATCCTAAGTATTAAATTTTATATTTAGAAAACATATTTAACAAAGTATTAGAAAAAATATTTTATGAATATTTATTTTTAAAAAAAATTTATGAGTTTTCAAGTTTTTTGAATAATGTTATAAACAATAATTAAGAATATACAAACTTTATTATTGGAAATAAGTCATATTATATTTCACCTAACAAGTCAGAAAAATTCATTTTTCATATTTAAGATCTTACTTTCATTCCCCAAAGCAATTGAGAGTTGCTTTTAAAATTTGTTTTTCAAAATTACTTTTTGAAAATATTTTTAAACAGACGTTATAATTCCATAGACAATTGGATTATTCAAATCCATCTCTTTCAAATAGGTGATCTTTTGAATAAAAGCTTTGTCCCACATTTTCACAACATTTTGATTGATATCGGACATTAAAATATATCTTTAGAAAAAGGATTTTTCATATCCCCACGGCAAAATAGTAGCGCCCGTGACCAAATCAACTTCCAAACTCCTCAACTTTTATTACTGTCTTTATAGGGTTAGAAAATGAAATGAAAAAAAAAAATATTTAAAATTATTAATTTTTATATATTCCTTCTAATTTATTTATGTGAAATCAAAGTTTGATTAATTTCGATTTTGATGATAATAAAATAAGATTTGGAATTCATAATTATATTTTAAGTGTGATTAGGTAAGACGATTTTCAAAGTGGTTATCACAAAAACAAAATCAAGTAAAAGAGAAATCAATAAGAAAAAAAAGACTTCAAAAAGAAGTGTTTTTCAAAGCCTAAACTTTAGGATCTCTTTGCACATTGCATTTTTAATTTATGCACCAAAATCATCTAAAAGTAATTTTATTTTAAATTATTTTAAATTAGATGATTTCATGTTTTTAATTAAAACATTGTGTCAAATGTTTTTCAAACTTGTATAAAAGGTTCTAAGTTGAAAATGATGATTGTTGAGTAAAAAACGACTCAATCGATTAAACTGGATGAGGAATCAATGACCTGTTCACCTTAACCAATGAAATGAAATGAAATAAAAATATATATATTCATTTTTATATATTTCTTATAATTTATTTCATCTATTTTTCTTTAAAATGGTTTAGAGATTAGTGAGAAAGACACCAAGAAATATAATTGATATCCAATTTTGTGCATTCACTACAATGATACATCTTGTCTTACACTAAAATAAATGAAAAAGAAAATATTCATTGTATTTTTTATATTTTATAAAAATTTATATAATTTAAGGGTATCTATATTTGACCATCTTTCTTTACTAATATCATATACAATTTCGAATACAATGAAAGAAGAAAGCTAAAAATAATTCAAAAAATCAAAATACTCCAAACAATCACGTAATTCAATTCATATGATATCATAATACATTTTTTATATCCAATATTATAGTTTATTAAAAATATCAATTTAATATATATGTTGTCAATCTTTTATCATTTATTAAAATTTCATGTAAAATTGTTGTCATTTTTTTTTATAATTTTTATATGATATTGATGTGAAGTCCAACCATTCTTGTACTTTCATCCCTAGTGTGAGGTGACATTAGGCATAGGAAAAAGGAAAAAAATAATTGATTTCGATCAACCACCTAATCTTCTCAAGAAATGTCTTGTTCCTCTATTTCACAAGACTTTTGGCTTGGCTTGCTTTGGATTTTGTTAGTATCTTCAATGCATGAAGAATATCTACAACCCAAAATTATTGCTCAACACCATGATATTTCTTTGTGTCAACGTCTAGAGAAATAAAATTAAGTCAAATGATGAATATTTCTTTTAAATGAAATAAAACAAATATGAAGAAAATAAAATATGGGACAAATTGATTTAAAAAATTTGGGTTGAATATATTGAATTGTCTCAATTTTAGCTTTTAAAGTGTTATTTACAGCTCTCCACCCATTGGAGATCTGCAAAATATCGATAATTGAAATTTACGAAAATAATAAAACATGAGACAAATTAGTTTTAAGACTTTGGGTTAAATATATTGGATTGTCTCATTTTAAACTTTAAATTAATTTTTGTATTATTTACAACTCTCCACCCATTGGAGATCTGCAAAACATCTATAATTGAAATTTACGAAAATAATAAAATATGAGACAAATTGGAGTTAAATATATTGGATTACCTCATTTTAGCCTACCTATTCATTCTTGGACTTATTTATTTATTTATTTTCTAAAAAAGGCATAGAATTGAACAAAATGAGAAAAAAGTAATGGAAAAAATCTATTTAGAAACATTATGAACTTTAAGTCTAATCCATTTAAGTTTATGATGAAATAGAAATAGTTAAATTAGGGTATAAACATATGGATTTAGGATTTAAAAAATTGGAGGAGATTACAAAGTAATAAAATCACTAGTAAGATACAAAGCAAAAAGTTTATGATGAAATAGAAATAGTTAAATTAGGGTATAAACATATGGATTTAGGATTTAAAAAATTGGAGGAGATTACAAAGTAATAAAATCACTAGTAAGATACAAAGCAAAAAGGTCGATGAAACCAAGGACATGTTTGATCGGTGATATTTTCTCCTTGTCGTAAAAAAAAAAAAAAAAAAAAAAAAAAAAAAAAAAAAAAAAAAAAATCTAAGAAACACATTTGGTGAAAAAAATATAATATTTTTAAATAATATCTTTTAGTTGTTTTTTATTGATATTTAAAAAAAAAAATTTATGGATATGAAAAATGATTAAAAATAAAACACTAGATATAAAATTTAATTTTAAAATATATTTAAAAATATTAAAAATGGGGTGTTGAAAGAAGAATTTTTAAATGTTGTTATCCAAGACTGTTAGGCTCTTGGAGACCAGCAAAAAAGGGCTAAGCAGACCCAAAAGTTGTTGGGTTATTCAAACTGGCTATTCACTTATTCATCCTTTCACTTTGGATCCCGGAAGCCTCCTAGTGGATTAACGGTGGGTCAATGGGCTTCGAATGTTAAAGTCGACGTCGCGTTTAGATTCGGGCCTCATTCGAGGTTGGCCCAATCCTGCAGTAAACATCAAGGCCCGAGGTTGCATCTTTGGAATCATATTTTCTGGGGCTTAGGCTTGGGCTTCGGTTTCCCGTTGATCTTGGAAGGAACCCAAAAACTCGTCCCCTAGGATTTTGGTCATTTTGTGGGTATTAATGAGCCAGTCTTGTAGTAATTTCTAGAAAGGAGTACCACGTATGAACCTTGACCACACATCCTGGTCTTTTTGGGCCTGTCAATTCCACTCCACTTGATGTGGGCTTTGAGAAGGGCCCACCCAGTCTACGTGGCACAAAAAATCCCCTATCAAGCGCATGGAATTCGCTGACCTGGCGAGCCATCAACCGTCCATACAACAATCACAATCTCATCAAAATCTTGGGACTGAAACCATGGTCATTAATCAAAGAAACACAAGACAAAAAGGAGAGAAAACTCAGCCTCATATTTACTTTCAAGTGGAATCTCCCATAAACCTACCCTCACTTGGACTCATTTGGACCCCAATGCAGTGAGTGTGACACATCTGTCTAGTAATCAAAGAAGAAAAAATCATGGTTTTTTTCACTAAATTTATTATAAGGTGGGAAAAAATCGACCGAGACCCACCACATCAGCAAATTATCGTCCAAATGGCAAGCTGCTACTAGAGGATGCATCATAGCCTCAAATGAGACATCTTTTGATAGTAGCCTATATGGGCTGCATGTTTATATAAATTGTGTGTGTGGTAAAGAGAGGCAGAGAGCTTGTGTGAGGAGATAAGATTTGTAGAGCTTGGCCTAGTTGCTCTCTGCAGTAGACACAATGGCATCAACAGCTCCATCTCTCCTCAAGTCATCACCAGTCCTAGACAAGTCTGATTGGGTGAAGGGCCAGACTCTTCGCCAGAGCTCTGTGTCCGTCATCCGGTGCCTCCCAACAGCCCCATCAGGGCTCACAATCCGGGCTGGTTCCTATGCAGATGAGCTTGTCAAGACTGCGGTGTGCACTTGAACACCAGTATCCAAAGTTTTTGTATGTGTCCATGAGATAAATGTACTAAAAATGTGTGACATGTTTTTGGATTGCAGAAAACAATTGCATCACCCGGACGGGGAATTCTCGCCATGGATGAGTCCAACGCCACCTGTGGGAAGCGTCTGGCATCGATTGGGCTAGAGAACACTGAGGCCAACAGGCAGGCATACAGAACTCTCCTAGTGACAGCCCCAGGACTAGGCAACTACATCTCTGGAGCCATTCTCTTTGAGGAGACTCTCTACCAATCCACCACTGATGGGAAGAAGATGGTTGATGTGCTTGTTGAGCAGAAAATAGTCCCTGGAATTAAAGTTGACAAGGTAAGCTTGATTTATACTATGGTTTTGGAAGTGTATACGTGGGGGAATAGTACTAATTTATGGATTTGATGATGAGAACAACAGGGTCTTGTGCCCCTGGTTGGCTCCAATGATGAGTCCTGGTGCCAAGGTCTTGATGGCCTTGCCTCCCGCTCTGCTGCTTACTACCAGCAGGGTGCTCGTTTCGCCAAATGGTATGATTCCTAACTCAGGTTTTTCTAGCGGATGGTGTCACTGGTTTTCAGCTAAGCTTGCTTGTTAACTTGTATTCTTTTTTATGGGGTTAGGCGTACTGTTGTGAGCATTCCCAATGGCCCATCTGCCCTGGCACTGAAGGAAGCAGCTTGGGGACTTGCTCGCTATGCTGCCATTTCTCAGGTAAGGAAACCACTCAAAAAGTCTAATTACTAGTTACTCCAACTTTGGATGTGACTAAGCGAGAACATTTTGGTATTTTGGCGATTCAGGACAACGGGCTGGTGCCAATTGTTGAGCCAGAGATCTTGCTCGATGGAGAGCATGGAATTGAGAGGACTTTTGAGGTGGCTCAGAAGGTGTGGGCTGAGGTTTTCTTCTACCTAGCTGAGAACAATGTGATGTTTGAGGGTATCCTTCTCAAGCCTAGCATGGTCACTCCTGGAGCAGAATGCAAGGACAGGGCGACCCCAGAACAGGTCGCAGACTACACCCTCACGCTCCTCAAAAGGAGAATTCCTCCGGCAGTTCCAGGGATCATGGTTAGTGTCAGAAAACATCCTCCATTTTCAGCATTTTTTTTCAGGTTCTGAGACAGCATGTCATGCACTAATATACTTCTTCTTTTCTTGTTCCTGTGGAGCAGTTCTTGTCTGGAGGGCAGTCTGAAGTTGAAGCCACCCTGAACCTGAACGCAATGAACCAAGGTCCCAACCCATGGCATGTGTCATTCTCGTATGCCAGGGCCCTCCAGAACACTTGCCTAAAGACATGGGGAGGAAGGCCTGAGAGCGTGAAGGAGGCTCAGGAGACTTTGCTGATCCGTGCCAAGGCCAACTCTCTTGCTCAGCTCGGGAAGTACACTGGCGAAGGAGAGTCAGAGGAGGCAAAGAAGGGAATGTTCGTCAAGGGCTATGTCTACTAAGCTGCTGCACTTGCAAAAAATCAGATTGAAAGGAAGACAATGGAGTGCTGAATTTGCATTTCTCTCTCAATGTGTTAATGCCTATAGCCATGGAGACTATTTTTGGTTCATTACAAGTACTTTTAGCCACCTAATAAACTTCCTGCAGATGAGATCAGTCATTATTTACCAATGCATCTTAAGCTTCAATTGTAATCGCCTAAATCACCACAAATGCATAATGTTTACTCTGATGTTGTCCAACAGATAAGAAAATGGTCAAACAATCCGTAAATCTATTTGCTAGAACTTCAATTCATGAGAAGTCTCATGAACAATGAATATTTACATGACTGGAGACACAGTTTGTTAAAAGCACATTTCTTAGGCAGAGTTTCTACATCATCAAGCAAAACTAAAACAAGGGGATCATACTTCGATTCATAAACCCAAGCTCAAACAGTGGGATTAAGCTCACAGGCTCTCATCTCATGCTAAAAGACAATGAAAAGCATGGATTCAGAACCATATTTTTGGTAAGAAACATTATAGAAGCACAGGTGGTTGACAAGTAAGCTGCAAAACAGGGATCAACTGCATTTGTGGACAGTTCTTTTATTCCCTTATAAATTCATGGTTACTTACAAACATTAGACTGGGAGATTATCTTGATATATAGCAACATTTTTGCTTGTCATTAAAGTTCCTTTTTCCAATCATTTTCCTCCCCTGCACAACAATTGGTAACAGAATTTGCAGAGGGTTCTAGAACCACAGTAGCCTCACCATTAACAATTCGGTTTTTTCCTAAGGCAAATATTTCTTTTGGCAGGGGTAAGAACTCTCCTTGTCTAACCAGCTTTGCTCCAAGAAGTAGAAGAGAAAAATCTAGTCCATATAAATATGGAAGAAATGACTAAAGAGGTTTGTCCTTGAACCAGTCAACAGGCTGTGTGTGAAAGATACGCGTCCAACATCTGCAGCCACAAAACGAAGCACAATGATCAGCCCCAGATAATGTAGGCTTACCACAAAATTTTGATGGACAAGAATTTCTTAGAAAAGTACATGCTAATCTCATTATAAAGCAACTTACATCGAGTTATCTGGAAAATTGCAAAGGAAAACCATGCTGACTTATACAGAAAAAAAACAGCTAATCAACCTTAGCTCGTCGTTTCTCTTGTGATTCTAGACTGATTGCAACTAGAGCCTTTAAAACCAGCTAATTGAGGAAAATTAATCTATGGTTCAAGTTATTTTGTAGTAAAGGCAATTCAGCTTTTAGGTATCTCGTGCCGTGTCAGTACAAACTTCAAAAACTTTGACTCTCAATTTCCATAGCATCAGAGGAAGAAGGACCAATTCCTCAGTATTCAAATGCAGATATACTAGCTTAAGCACTTTAAAGCCAATATCAGCAAAGCAAAATATAATTTCAAATTACATGTATTCAAAGAAGCAGCTAGAGGTCTGCATTTTAAGAATGATAGAATGCACAGAAACATGAAGGTATAACCTAACAGTTTGTCCATGGTTTTCTCCATCCACTGTGAACTCAACTTGTGAGTCCCTAATTTTTTACACATTAAAAAAATTCAGTTTTCATAGGTTAACAACCTAATGATATAGTCATAACTATCTATTCCATTGCTGGAAGGTAACTCTAGAGAATCATCAGAAAAAAAAAAAATGTCAAGTGGATGCTACCAATCATCTGATCATGGAAAACTTCACACAGATGGGAGATTCCAACAATGTATTCTAAAGGCATGGATACATCACAGGTGAGCAACAAAGTAAAACATTTTCCTTCCCAGGTTTGGGCATCCTGCCTAGAGCAAACATGACATAAAACTTCTAACAAAGAAACCAGCTATTAATAAATCCTTCAATGGTCAAATATGGCACCAATACAGAGGTGGATTTGATTCTAGTAGGAGGCATCAAAAAGAATAGAGACAGGCCAAACGAATGGGGAAAGAGGCCAAAGACAGATGAGAAAAGACAAGACTGCTGAGGATTTAACAGTGAATATGATTCTAGATATAAACAAATGTTGAAAAATTATTCATATAGCCAACCCCAAGTTGTTGGAGTTGAGGCTTTGTTGAGTTGAGTGGTAACTAGCTCATTATTAGCTCCAAACAATCCCTCCTTTCCATGAAAAATAACTTATTTATGCCATGTGACACAAATGACACAAATTTTACCGGCAACATATTTTATGGATGCTCACAACCATTAGTATGGATCGTTATTAGTCAAAAATATCCCTGAAACTACTAACCATAATGTCAACTTCATAAAGCAAGAGATGGAGAAATAAGAGATGCGAGCTAGCAGCAACTTGATAGAGATTATTTACCTTGCTTACTTTTCAGGCTCTCTTTTGAAGGATCCAACAGGAACTACACTTTCAGATTCATGATTAGTGCCACTATGTACATCCATACCCTGTTCCACCAGCATAAAAGCAGGTCAGCGTTTAAATGAAAACAAATAGAATACTAGAGACCAACCTAGACACTGAAAAATGAATACCTGGTTATTTGAAGCTTGCCCATGTACTCTTTGGGGCCGAGCATTCAGATCAATCAATTTATTGTCCATCTTGCCATCACCATGAGTGTTATTCTCTAACATTGGAACAGAAGAGGCCATGTGATTTGGCTGGGTCTCTCTCAATGTCATCATAGGTGGCCGATTCTGTTCCCTTCTTGCTTCACCAGGCTCACCAGATTGTAACCTTAGTTCCTCAAGACGGCCAGGCTTATCCCCTGGAAACTACAAAACAACACCAAGGGGAGAGGGAGTGAATTTGGGTAGGCCTTCTGCATAAGATATAAAAGAAGCTGACCTAATACCCTCTCAAACAGAATCACAAACCTCAACTCTCTGCCGTAATAGCAGATATCTTCCATGGGTTCTTTTACCTCCAACATGTACAATCATATCACATTGCAGGCAAAGAGAAGTTCCATCGACTTCACAATAAAAGAAAGCTACAGACATGTGAAAGAATCTCAGTGCAAACATTTAAGCAAAATATCAATAAAAAAAGAATAAAAAACAGCATACCAGGTGCATTTTCACATATATCACATCGAGGAACATCACTTGGGTCAGCCAGCCCAACTCTTACATGCCGACTAGCAAGTTTGTTACACATATGAACCTGTCACTCCAATCCACAAAAACCATATAACTCTACCATAAAAGTTCTATTGGCAAGCAATTCCAGGGGAAAAATTAGAAGCATACACCAGCTTGAGAGGAAAAAACAGTGAAACAAACCTTTTTTAGACATTATCACAAACTTCTTGTCAGCATAAATACCAATATTCCTTAAAAAAAATTATTTTGCATATGATTTAATAAAGGAAAAGCCACAAAGATGATGTCCTTCTATGCCACTCTAGTTTGCTAATTTTAGCAATATTTTAAGAGCTTTTCAAAATTGAATTTTTTTTCCCTTTCCTTAATAGGTAAGAGGGATGTATAAAAGAGAAAAGTCGGGACAAAGCAAACCAAATGCACTGAGATATACATGGTATGTCCCAAAGAGGCACACAAAAGAAAACCAAAACAAACAAAATAACTCTCGAGAAAAACACCTGCTAAGGGACAAAAACAACACAGAACAGGGAAGGCGGGATCAAACCAAACTAAACCAAACCAAACCAAAAAGAGAAAACTTGGTCACCCGAATAGGGACTCGTACATTGCGTCTCATTGAAAAGCTAATTGAGAGAATTTAATTCAAGAAAATAACATGTCTGTTTAGGAATTATTCTTGAAAACAGAAAAACGTTTATTAGAAATTTTTTTTAGAGAATTTGTTTTGAGAACGGGATTTAAAAAACAAAAAAAATTTGAGGTGTTTCAAGTTTTTTTTAGAAATATTATGGGCAATAATTGAAAAGACGGAAAATACTTTGAAATTTTTTGATTTATAAAACTGTTTTTCATATTTGACCATCCAAGCACAATTTTGTTTCTGAAAACAATTGAGAATTGTTTTCGAAACCATTGCCAAACAACCCCATTTCTAGTTCAAGTCAAGATCAACTGACCATAGTCTTACATCAAATTTCCGCACCAAAGCAGGTCAAACTGAAAATTTCAATCTTATTATTAAATTCATGAATCTCATCTCCTGAACTTCAAGAACTATACACTAAAAAATCCAGACTTGAAATCGACTCAACTTAGCAGCAACACAGATAAATCAGACACAAACGCATTGACGAGACTAAATCAAAGTCATTTCATATGGTTCGATCGTGAATAATCCACAAATCACTTAAAAAACACGGATTCATCAACTTCAGAGCAAAAACAGATAACAAAGAATCAAAGTGACTGACTCGAAATCGTCAAACGGAAGAAGAATCAAACACAAGTCATTAGGATTGAGAAAAGAACCTTTTCGTCGCAGGCACGGCAGAGGGCGGCCTCGTCTGCGGCGCAGAACAGGATAGCTGCTGCGCTCTCGCAAGCATCACAAAGAGTTCGCATAGTACCTACTCTCCACACACACTCTCTCTTTCTCTCAGCTTCTCAGCTTCCTCCGCTTCGACGCCATCTCCGCCGTCCCATTTACAGACTTTGACTGATCACAGCAGAGAGAAAGATGGTGGAGATCGGGGCAATGCTTTTTAAAATGGAGGAGGAGAAGGAGAGCAGCGAAGGAGCCAATGGGCTCGATGCTTCTAGGATCACTCGCTGGTGTGGGGTCGATGTGTGTATTCGCTTCGAATAGTCGACACGTGGCCATAGAAGGACTTTTTGGTAAATTAATATTGCGCTATGTCTGTTAAATTTTCTTCGGCACTTTCCGCTGTTGCTGGTGGCGGGTGGCTGTCTGCCGTTGGCCGCTTTTTCCGCGCTTTTCGTATCGATTCTCTTTAATTTTCCTGTAAAAATTTACAGATCCACGCGCGTTTCTAGTGCGTGGATGACACAGATTCCTTCATACCGCAAAACGTGGCGATGATACCGATTTACTTTTTCTTTCTCTTTTAATATATAATAATAATAATGCCACGTTTTTCTTGAAACAGATAATTCACCATGACACGTTCATCAAAGGCCTTGGATTTAATTAATATATATATATATATATATATATATTTTAATATTTTTCTTCGTTCTTATAATCTTATTAAAAAAAATTATAATAAAGTTTGAAAACATTAAAAAATAAAAGATAAAAATAAAAATCCATATTTTTAATTTATTAAAAAATAAATTCAAAATTTTAAAATATAATTAATAAGTTAAGAGTTGATATAAAATTTTAATTTGTATTATTTTTATTAGAAATATTTGTGATAGTGTTTTTTATAATATGTCGTAAAACAAAAATAATCAAACAAAAAGGGTTTTTAAAGAAAAATAAAAAATGAAAGATAATCATACTTGATTGAATGATTAGTTGATGTGGAAAGAAGATGACTTATGGTTGAGTTTGTTTATACAGACTACTTTTTCTCATCCACTCCCACCCCAATATCTTTGGATAAGATTTGGTATAAAAAATAAAAAATGGAGGGTGGTGTGCAAAAGGAAAACCATTTTCACTTTTGAAGCTTTTGGGGAATGAAATAGAAGCAAAGAGATGGGGTCCATGCCATTGTCACACTATACAACCCCTAAAGAAACAAGAACCCAAGAAAAAGTCTTTTGGTATCACCACTTTATTTATGGCCACAAGCTTTAGATATGATGTGGAATGAAAGCTCCTCCTAAGCCATTCTCACCCACCACTTTCACTTCTCTTGCCCTACCCTATTATTTAGGCTCATTGGATTTTTTTTTATATTTTATTTTTCTTTTATCAATTGTTTTGTACATTATGGTTAGTGAGTGTAATGATAAAAATGGCGATTGATTCTATGCAGCATGAGACCACACATGTCATCTCAATTGAAGTCCACTGTGTTGTCACACAATAGAGCATGCCATATTTTCAGAGCATTTCCATGTGTTTTCTAATCTTAACAATTGAAGGTGTTAGCTCTTGATTTATATGTTACGATGATTAATAGTTAGAAATACGAGTGAATAGTGAATACTAGGATGGTATTATTTTTTTACTCGATTGTGTTTATAAACTTTGATTAAAATTAAAAATAATTAATTTTTGCTTTTCTCGAAAATCAATTCATTCACACTAACACAAAAGACGAAGAAGAAGAAGAAGAGTTGGAAGACTTGTTTAGGAAAAATTGCTAGGGCTACAAATTAATGGGGTTGGATCCATATTAGATGGTTTGGGCCACAAAAATTTGGAAGTGAGTTCCTTATAGATAGATGGAACTATTAACCCCAAAGTCCCACGATGGGATGTTTCCAAAGCAGGTCCAAAATCAGTTTTGTCTACCATGGTCCGTTGAGGGTACACAACAAATGTGGAACAACAATGATGAAAAAATGACACATTGTCAATGATTTTGAAAGTGTCACTAAAAGTTTTGAACTGATAATAAATGCTAGGGCATGTCATTCAAGCATGAAGAGTCCTCCTATTCACATGTGCCTGCTTTGGAGGAGAGACCCAAGATCCACTGGGTCATATCCAAATATTTGGCCCAAGCAATTACTTGGGTTGGACTAGATTGGACTTAGGTCAGCCCACACACATGGCCTTATCTCCCTCTACAGGCAGCCCGATTTCTTTTAGGTTTAATCAATTTTTCTATTGGCTTATAAGTTGGGCTCACTTCATTTGTGATCCCTTTTTTCTTAGAAATCAGTCAAAATATGCTATAAAAAATCTTAAGACTTGTTTGAGGACGATCTCGAGAACCATTCTCAAAAAATAATTTTTAAGAGTTCTTGGATAGTAGTGATGTAAGAAATGTTTTTAGTTAAAAAATATTTTTGAAAAAATATTATGTGTTTGATAAAACTTATGAAATATTTTTAAAATTTCAAAAAATCACTTAGATCCCGTTAATAATGATTGCAAAAAGCGTTTTTAATATTTTTAATACTTAAAAATTTTTATCATTCAAGTATTAAAATTACTATAAATATTTTTTAGAATTATTATCAAACGCACTCTTATAGTGTTTTTTTAATAAACAATTCACAGATGATTTTCCTAAAAATATTTCTACTAAAATTTTTTCGAATAGAAATATTTTTAAAAGTTGACAGTGATTTTAAGAAGTGTTTTTAATATTTTTAATATTTAAATTTTTTTATAATTTAAGTGTTAAAAATGTTAGAAATGTTTTTTATAATTATTACCAAATGCACTCTTAAATACACTTAAGTACCATTGTTAAAAATAGTTCCCAATTGTTTTTTAAGAAAAAACTTTTTTGTGTAAATACTTAAATATGAAAAGAATTTTCTTTTACTTTTTTTTATATTTTTAGTTGTTACTCAGACGTGTTATTTGAGTTATAAAACAATTTTATGATTTTCGAAAACGTCAAAATTTCATTGAGACTCCATTTGAATTTAAAATTTTGAAAAGAGGCAGAAAAAAAGAAGATAAAAATTATAAAAATAAATTAAAAATTAAAACTCAATAAACATTTTATATGTTATTTATTTTATTCTAAATAATTTCACATTATAATCTATTCTCATGAGTATTTTCCTTGATATTCCTAATCAGAATTGATGAGATAATTCAATCAACATCGCAATAATTTAATTAGGGCTTTAATGATCAAACTTAGTGGTTAAAGTGTAGGAATGATATTTCATTATGAAACATAATTATTATCTGTGGGAGGTGTGTGGAAAATATGTTCATCCCCACAGCATCGTTAGAATCATGGGTTGGTCCAAAGCCACTCATTCTCATTGTTAGAATCATGGGTTGGTCCAAAGCTACTCATTCCCATTGTTAGAATCATGGGTTGGTCCAGAGCTACTCATTCTCATGGAGTTCCATTGAAGCAAGCAATATTCTAAAATGTTTGAGATGTCTCTTTTTGATTCCTCACTTTCATCATTTTATTCTAAATGAGCCCATTTTCTCTGTGGGAAGATTGAAAAAAAACCAAGTTTATATTTCATTGGAAATGTAAAAGCATTTATGATGAAATATTAATTCATTTATAATAAGAGACATAATTGAGCATAACCACTCATCATCAAAAATCAAAGACCAACCACTAGACTGGCCATATCCTAGTTGGTTGATTCATTTCTGGTTCGGTTGCTTGTTTCTTTCTTTGTCACTTTTTGCATTATTCATTCCTTGGTAGCCCCACCTAGCCAAACGGAACCTTTGTTTTTTGTTCTTTTAACTTTCTTTCTAGCCAAACAATACCTCAGACATTTTTGGTTCCCCCCCCTCCCCTTAGAATTGTAGCGTGTTATTATTTCTATTTGAGTCAGTTTTCCCTTCATACAATGAATTGATAATTGTGATGTCTCTTTTAAAAGTCAAATTGGAAGGAATGATAGAGGAGAATGCCTAATGATGTAAAAGCCTTACCCTTGAGAATTTGAAGTCTCTTTGATTGTATAATACTAATAATGTGATTTATGATAGAGCTATCAAAAATGCAATAAATGTGATAGGAATAGCTCAAGAGATTCAATCCATATTAGTTATTTCTTTTTTTGAAAAAGCAAGTGCCTCTATCCTTTTAATTAATCTTTTAGACTATACTGGATTTCTATTTAAAAATATATATATTCAAAAAAATAAAAAATGATGAGATATAATATTAATAAAAAAAAACTTTTTATATTTGTTAGATAAAGGCAAGATTGCAATTAGAGTGGATTTAACCTACTTAATCAAGTTGTATGTGGGGTTGAATGTGTAACCACTTGCACTCAATAGTATAGATATTGTCAATTTTGGACGTAAAGGAGCTCTCACGACTTTAAAAGTTATCTACAGGGTTAAGAATGACTTATACTTAAATAGTGATATAAATTTTTTTTCTTATCTAATGTGAAATATCACAAACACCTTTTCATTCAAACAAATCTCCATATCGAGGTTGATGGTTGACTTTGATGTTGTTTATAACAACCCGTATCTAACCGTGTAAATATTGTTTGTTTTAGACCTAAAAGTACTCTCATGACTTTAAAACACCTCTACATGCTTAAAAGAAGTTCATATATATATAACACCAAAAACTTTCTCTTATATTTAATATGAGATATTACAAACACCCTCATGCAAACATAATGTCTTTATTGTATCTCATATAATTATGAAGTCAAGTAGACAAACACCTTCTACGGAGTCAAACAAACCTCCATATCTCACATTGGATATGAGAAAAAGTTTTTAACACTATATAAGTATGAGCACTCTTTAACCATATAGACGTGTTTTAAAGTCGTCAAAGCCTTTTTGGGTCTAAAACCGCTAGTATCTCTACAGTTAGTTGCGAGTTATTACAAATGGTATCAAAGTTGATTCCTAACCCCGGTGTAGGGGTTTGTTTGGGCCCCATAAAGGTGTTTGTTTGTTTGACCCCGCAATCTCGTAAGGCACATGTGATGTCCCATATCGAATAAGTGATAAAATTTATAACGTTATATATGTATAGACCCCCTCTTAACCATGTAAATAAGTTTAAAAACTGTGAGACTCTTTTTTTCAAATTATTTCTTATCTTAAAGATAAAAAAAATTTAAGAGTAATATATTTTTCAATAATTTAATAATTTTTCATATAAAAAATCTAAAAAATTATAATTTTTTATGACATTTTCTTTCCTTATAATTTCCCTTTTTATATTCACTCTTACAAACTCCCTAAAAACCTAGCATAGCCTTACCTTTTATTTTATTGGAAAAGTTAAAAATCAAAACACTTTTACCAAGAATAAATATATTTTTGTTGTAAAGCAAGGATAAATGCAACGCAACTAAAATAGTAGAGATAAAATATATCTTACTTTAACAATATATATAATGGGAAGAAAGAATTAGAGAAGAGAGTTGAAAAAGTTGAGAGAATGAAAGACAGAGAAAATAAGAGAAAGTAAGAAATTTATTTCTTACTTTCGGGATGCTTATTAATGGGGATGGGAAACCGACTTTCCAATTGACTTCCATTAATATTTGGAACTTATAAATAACATTAATGATTTCAATTAATAAGTATTAATGGAAGTTATAAATAATACTTAATTAATATTTATTATAATTAATGTTGTGTCATTTATTACTTCAGTTATTACAATTTTTATATTTTCAAAAAAAGTTTTCTATTTTCCTTTTCCTCTTTATTATATATTATATGTATGGTAAGAAAATACAAAAACCACACAATGTGATCATTTATTGAATTTACACCCCCAATACTACCATTAATTGCTACCTTCTCTTGTGGGCATCAACCCTTGGTGGTCCAGGAAACTTAACTCCAATTTAAATTCATTTTTCATATTATTTATTATTATTATTATTAAAAAATAATTTCTTTGGGCCTGGGCTGGGCCCATCTAATTACGAGTAGGCGTGCAACCCACAAACGTGTCCCTTTGATTCCAACAGCAACCTTTCCCTCTATACGACTTCTATAGCCTTATAATACAATGCCAACATGGAGATACTTCATTAGACCGTCTGCATAATAATATTGTACTTTTTGGGAGTTACTATTCCAAAGTACAACCACGAAAGCAGGAATTCATGGTTTTTTCTTGTACTCGAGTGCACAAGAACATAATTACCCAGTGGGCCTCGTCCTGGCCCATAAGTCGTTGGCGGTTATTCCAACCGACAAACCGGCACGGGCACTCATCAACCATCACGACCCTTTCACCCTTTTCGCACATTTCGCTGAGTTGACCCGTGATCCGCGAAATCAATAGGGTCATTTATGTAATTTCACTAATTTTTTTTTATATTAGTTTTGTCTTCTCAAATTTTTTTGGACTATAATTCTTGAGCGTGACATCTCGATATAAAATGGAATTTCCAAGTACATATTATAATAAAAAAAAACCCTTTTTCTTCTATGAAAAATCATATGATATAGATTCATTGACTATCATAATCAAATAATTTAAATAATTGTAATTATTTATATTAAACTACTTTTTAAATGTAAATAATAATAAAAAATAATATTTATTCTCATCTTTTTACTATATTAAAATTTATTTAATAAATAATATATGTTCAAAATACGACTCAAATTAAAACTTCGTCCTTTATTTGATATATAATGTTATAAATTTTTTTTGATCCAATAAAAAATATCTAATCATTTTTGTATTATACTAATAATTATTTGGACTGTTGTTCTAAGCACTAAGCATTAAACCCTAAATCTTAAATTTAAAACATATTTACTTAATTAATATAAATCCAGCACACGATATTACATTTCAATTCTACCCAAAATTAAAATATCAAACTATATATTATAAGCCACCCTGATGAGATCATTTTTCATAAATTATTTAACATAGTTTTTTATTTTATTTATTTATTTATTTTATATATGTATGGTAATGTGCCTAATTCAAAATTAAATTATAAGGGATTGCGGAGAGAGAAAATAAAAAAAAAATTATCATTTTTCAAACCATATAAATAATAATATTGACCGAATTCAGATTTAAACAACATAATGTTGACTTCTCACCATAAAAAATAATGATAATAAATTAATAATAATAAAATTCAAATACTTTTTGAAAATTTAAATCATATGATTCAATGCATATTGTGAATGCCATCATTTCCGAACAACAAAAGGACGGTGAAAGCGTGCTAACAAACACACACTAGTTTCCCCTCCCCCACATTTCCACGTCACGCGCTCCAGGAAGGACAAAGTGGTCATTCCATCACTTCCTTCATGGAGAAACTTCCCAAGAGACGTTGATGCGGCAGCAACTGTTCCACAGATTTGCAGGAGAGCCTCTGATAGAGGGAGAGAGAGAGATAGTAGAGAGAGAGAGAGAGAGAGAGTTTATTGAGAGAAAAACTAGAGAGAGAAAGAGAGGAGGTACGGGGTAGGTGCTCCGGTTTTTTTTCGTTTCGGAATTTGGCGAGATCCAGAGGCCGAAATTTCGCTGGATTTCACTGTTCCATACGCTCTCATTTTCGGTTCCTTTTCGGCGACTCTGTCAAGTTTGTTCTCTTTTTTTTCTTTAGCCTTTATTCGACGCGTAAAGCTTCGTCATCGGTTTGATTTTGCTGCGAATTCACACTTTGGCAGTTGCTTTTTCTCAGAGATTGAGCTTCAGAAAAAGTTTTGAAAACTAGGTTTTCACCTCCAATGTCGAATTCAATGCGCGAAATTTGATCCAGTTTACGCCAAATGGGGGTGGAGGTTCCAAAGCAATTACGAGGAGGTAATCTAGCGAGCGGATTTCGATTTTTGAAGGCCATTTCTTGATTTTTTTTTTTTTTAATTTGAATTAGTTCGTAAAGATTGTAATTAATTTGTGATTATTTGAAAATTTTACCGTTAATTTCTAGCAATGGCAACGTTCAAATGCATTAAATATTTTGTGAAATTTGGACTGTATTTATATTTGGATTTTTGTGTTCAGAGCTCGGAACTTGAGCCTGCAGATCAAGCTCCCTCTGGGGAACAGCTGAAACGACGGTGGTTGGTTGTCGGGAGCGGACCTGAACTATGTTGGTGAAGGAGATTTTTTTGGAAAGGTATAAACTTTTTTTCTGGAAATCTTCGATTCTCCAAGAATGTTGCACTTGAAAACTGTAATAGTGAAATGAAATGAAATGTTTCACTATTTCAGTACGGGTAAAAAAACAAAGAAGAGACAAATAAGATGTAAGAAGAGATATCATTTATAGAAGAAAGGACAGAGTCTGGCAAGCTGGGGACCCATGACTGAACACAATTCCAATCTTCACCGGCCACAAAAATTTGATAAGAATAAAACGCAGTTACTTGGGTTCTAAGCACAGGTGGGTCGCCATTACAGAAAGTTATCTCTTCTGACATCCAGACCAATTTTTGTTGATGGGAAAAATAGGAAACAGATAAAATGTGTTTGTTTATTTTATTATAATTATGTAAGCTTGAGACCAAAGATTAGGCGACAGCTTTTAATTACAGCAAAACCCATGATTAGACCTTTTTGGTTGGTTTAATAATACCCATGATTAGCTTGTTGTTGCAGATAACGTGGGTACAAAAAAGGTTGGGCTTGATTTTTAATTTTTGGAAAGTGCAACAACCCTGTTCTAACATCTAACCAACTTGCATTTTTGGAAAGCAAGTGTAAACTGTAAGTACTCGAGATTGTTTTTGGTTCTTTGAGAAATTTAAAGTTATGGGTTGATTTGTTTTAACTGGTGAGTGGTCTGAGAACGAAGGGAGGGGATGAAATGGGGGCAATAAGTGGGGAGGAGCTGGCACGGTGGGAGAAGATGCAAGCGGCGACTGCTCGTGAGGAGAAGATTCTTGTTCTGGTTAGGCTGAGGCCTTTGACTGAGAAGGAGATTGCAAGGAATGAAGTTTCAGATTGGGAATGCATCAATGAGAACACTGTCTTGTTCAGGAATAGCCTGCAGGAGAGGTCCATGTTCCCAACTGCATATTCATTTGGTAAGGAAACACTTACCTTTCTCTTTACCTTCTTCTTGCCAAATCTTATTATGGGTTTAAACTAAGTTACATTGGTATCAGTCCTTCAGGGTTTGGATTGATTCAAATCATTTTGTATGTCCGCCTCAAGCAACTTGTTCTGGCCAATGATGAAAATTGAGTTCAAAAGTATTTTTAGGTGGCTTTGGATTTCGTTGCAATCATCACTTTATTATTATTACTATTATTTTTTTTTGTGATAAATTATTCTGAGTGAGATATGCTGAGGGCTTTTAACCTATTTCCTATTGTCTTAAGCAATTTTTATAAACAGATGCTTTTTCAGGGTTCATAGTGATATTAGATTTCTGTTTGGATTATAAAAACTGTTATCTGATTTCCTCATATCTTTACTTTTGATTCATGTTTTGGGGATAGACAAAGTATTTCGAGGTGACTGCACCACGAGGCAGGTGTATGAGGAAGGAGCCAAGGAAATTGCTCTTTCAGTTGTCAATGGTATTAACTGTAAGTATAACCCTCCTGTTCTTTCTGTTTGTTTGAACAATTGATTACTTAAATGATTAATGAATCCTAATCAACAAATAATTTCCTTCTTCAGCGAGTATCTTTGCATATGGGCAAACTAGCAGTGGAAAGACATACACCATGATTGGAATAACTGAATACACAGTAGCAGACATATATGATTATATACAAAAGGTAATAGAAAGATTTTTTTAAATCATTCTCCCCACTTCAGCTTTATATCTTATGATGTTCCTCCTCATGAACCTCTTTGACAGAAATATTTTGTTATTATTGTAGCATGAGGAAAGAGCATTTGTTCTTAAGTTCTCTGCAATGGAAATCTACAATGAAGCTGTCAGAGACCTCCTTAGCACAGATAATCTTCCACTTAGGCTCCTAGATGATCCGGAGGTAAATGTCCTTGTTCTTTTATTCTTTTTTTTTCCCTTCTCTTTGTCTATCATAATGAGTACATCACTGCACTAAATATTTGTTGCGTCATCAGAGAGGAACTATTGTGGAGAAATTGACTGAGGAAACTCTGAGAGACTGGAGCCATCTAAAGAACCTTCTATCCATTTGTGAAGGTAAAAAAAATTCAGCAAATGTAATGCTGTTATCTGATGATAGCTTATCTTTATGTATTGTATTATTCTTGCAGCTCAAAGACAGATAGGGGAGACTTCCCTGAATGAAACAAGCTCCCGATCTCATCAAATTCTAAGATTGGTATGCCTCTCTTCCCTCCCTTTCTCTGGTTAGAATTTTTTTTTCCTAATTAAGATCTTATATTCAATGCTTTAAAATCCTTAACCTGCCACTTTCTTTGGATATTGATTTTGCAGACAATTGAAAGTTCTGCTCGTGAATTCTTAGGCAAAGGCAACTCTACCACCCTTGCAGCCAGTGTGGTATAGATCAATTAATTTTCTTTTTGGGTCAATGTGTGTCAATGAACGAAGAAAAAAAATTTGCCTATAGATATTATTTAATGTTTTTTTTACACTAAAAACTTTTTGGAAAATTATTATTATAAAAGTGGTAAGTATTGGTGTTCATGTACAGAATTTTGTTGATTTGGCGGGAAGTGAACGTGCATCTCAAGCAATGTCAGCTGGGGCAAGATTGAAAGAAGGTTGCCACATAAATCGCAGTCTATTGACCCTTGGAACGGTCATACGGAAGCTAAGGTTGGCTTTATCATTCGTTTGCATGTTTCCTTTTGTAACTCAGCTTGAGAACTAGTAGACCTTCCATAGCTAAAGTTTTGAGCATAGCTACATGGTGCTTTACTTGTGTTCCCCTCGTGTTTATAACAGTAAATAGGGACTCCGTTTTCTGAATCTGATACCTCCTTTTCTCTGAATTACTTATTTAAATCTCAAACCAGTATGAATTGATTCCTTATTTCTTCCACGATGTTAGTTTAGGATGTCATGACCTTGAATTTCCTTCAGATGCAGAACATTGTCATGCTAATTCTAGAACACAACATATTGCTTGTCAATGTATTGCCTACATACTGGACTCTTTTCATTGTGATGCAGAGAAGTATAACTAACAAAAATGTAGAGCAGATCTCTTGCATGGTACAAAATATGACCAACTAGCTGTCTCAAAGGAATTAATATAATCTTATTCACTTTTTAACCAACACGCACTGCCATGGGAGGATAAATATGCAAGTGTGCACCTGTGTCTTTGTGCAAAAAAGTAAGAGAGAGATGCTTACCTTATAGAATTCTTTATCTGGATGATTTTGACATTGACTATAAGACCTGCTTCTTCTATCGTATATATGGAATTCCTTCAGAAAGTTGATGTAATTCTGCTTCAGGAAATCTCTGTGTGTGTGTGTTTGTGTGTTTTGAAGAGTTTTACTTTACATAGTTCATAAATCTGGTTCCATGACTGAATGCAGCAAGGGAAGACAGGGACATGTCAATTATAGAGATTCTAAGCTAACACGGATATTGCAACCCAGCTTGGGAGGCAATGCTAGAACTGCCATCATTTGCACTTTGTGCCCTGCACGAAGCCATGTTGAGCAATCTAGAAACACTCTGTTGTTTGCTAGCTGTGCAAAAGAAGTCACTACAAAAGCACAGGTCAATGTGGTCATGTCTGATAAGGCCTTGGTAAAGCATTTGCAAAAAGAATTGGCCAGATTGGAGAGTGAATTGAGAAGTCCAGCCCCTGCTTCTTCAACTTGTGATCATACAGCATTACTGAGAAAGAAAGATCTTCAGATTGACAAGGTTGTGATTTGCTTTCTGAATTTATTCACCTATACACACACACGCATGTTTAGGTTTAAAAAGAAAAAAAAATGAAAAAGAAAAAAGATAGGGGTAAGTCCTACTGTCTACCAAGGTTGGTAAGGTGGGAACATTGCTGACAGGCACTATCACAGGAAATGGTTAAAGAAATGGAAATGTTCAGAAAATTCAATTTCCTAGCCCATCAGTTTCATGGGCATCTCCCTTTACTATGCCGATTACTGGTGCTGAGGGAAAATTTTTTGCATGCTCTTCCCAAACAAGTTTCCCAAAGAAATGCCAATTCTTGTGGAAGACACCTTTTCAATTATTCAGGACATCTACCTGGAATACTCACATGCAAAGTGCAAACTTGTGTGCCATTCCTAAGGTCAGGAAGTAAACCTTTCAACCTAATATTACATTTTTAAAGCTTGACTGGAGGGACATTGGTGAGAAATTCCTATTCAGGCAGTAATACACAAATTTGTACACTTTTTTATAATAATGTGGCCTAGCTCATCCAGCTCAGGCCAGCAGGTAAATTGCTGATTCCTTAGCCATGTCTAAGACATGAGTAATGCAGTTATATTAAGAAATGATGCAGAAAGATGAATGTATGTAGCAAATAGTATATTCTTGCTTGCCTAAAAATTGCTTATGTAGTTTCTTTTCTATCATGCAGATGGAGAAAGAGATAAGAGAGTTGACTGAGCAATGTGACATTGCTGAATCTCGGGTTGAGGATTTGCTACGAATGATTGGAAATGATCAATCTTCAAGTCAATGGGTGTGTACTTTGTTTAATTTCTATGAAATTTCACCTCACCTTAACGATGCCACTCCAATTGCTAACTCTCTCTCTTCTCATTATTCAGACTGGAATTAGTAATGATCCTAAATCACAGGCAGGCATTAAATGGGAAGATGATTGTTCAGTATCAGAGGCTGATCCTGGTTGTCGGGATATAGGTGTCAGAAGCTTCAATACGACTCAGTATTCTGGCAGAGTCAGTACTCAGGAAAAATACCATCAGTTTCCACAGACCTCTGAAGGCCATTCTCCATTTGATGGACCTTCTTCAACGATATCAGTTGGAAATGGGTTTGTTAGGCCAGATCCACGTCGTGGTCAGGAGGAAATTGCACTTGAAGCTGGGGAAGATCCTGATGACCTTTACAAGGAAGTTCGATGTATTGAGATAGAAGAGTCCAGCAAGCACAAGAACCTTGAGTCCCTTGATACATCAACTGGTGAACATGAAGGTATGGCAGTGTCTGGAAATGGAGATGTAACAGATGGGGAAATCATATCAGCCCCAACGAAGGGAGAAAGAGGAGTTAGTCACATCCAAAATGGTTTTACATATGGTGCATTGGAGCAGAAAATCCAGGATGTACAAAAGACAATTGAATCTCTTGTCAGTCCTTACCCTGATGAACCATCTCCCTGGGCACTGGATGTGGATACACCAAGTTCTAGAAGCTTGACATTGACTAGGAGCTGGAGTTGCAGAGCGAATCTCATGACTGGTTCGTCTTCTCCCTGTGAGAAGGTAGAACAAAAACTGAGTACTCCACCTAGTGGATTTGAGAAAGACTTTCCTGGAAGACCAGAAAGTTTCCGAAGGAGGCATGCTCCATTAAACTATGGTGCCAACATGCCAGGGTTGTCAAGAACTGATTCGCAGTCTTCTTTTGGGAGTGCTTTTGTTGATGAGCTAAAAGAAGACAAGACTTCTGCAGACGAGGATATTACTAGCATCCAGACTTTTGTTGCAGGACTGAAAGAAATGGCTAAGCTTCAACATGAGAAGCAACTTGTTGATGGTCAGGTGAGAACATGGCTATTCCCTTTTCATTTCACGTCCATTCAAGCAAATGCATCATTTTTATCCTGGGATTCTACCATCAAATTTTAAGTATTCACGTTTGTCAATAATTTCAACAGCCTAATGCTCTCATTAATAGTCTTGTCTTCCTATCATGCTGTCCCAAAAACAATAAACACATTCAAAAGATCTTTATTTGCAAATCAAGAAATGGTGCAGAATCCCAAGGACTGTTGCTATGTTGGTGCATGCCAGCAGGTGAATATACCATGCATGAATAATCAATTATGCATCTTCAGATTCATTTACAGCAGCATCTTCTTGCAATTCAGCTCACGTACTCGTTTTTAGTGTGATTTATTAACTGTTGGGAAGGTTGGCCTCTTCCATGAATCTTGCTTCCTTTGACATGGTTTGTTGAATGCGCATGTTAGGTTGAGGAGATGGAGACAAAAGCTGATAAGCTTGAAAAGAATGTAAAAGACGTGGGCTTGGATCCAATGCAGGAAGGAGCTCTTCCAGATTGGCCCCTGGAGTTTGAAAGGCAGCAGAGGGCGATAATTGAACTTTGGCAAACTTGCAATGTTTCATTGATCCACAGAACCTATTTCTTCCTGCTCTTCAGAGGTGATCCAATGGATTCCATATATATGGAGGTAGAGCTTAGGAGACTTTCCTTCCTCAAAGAAACTTTTTCTCAGGGAAACCAGTCTCTGGAAGATGGTCGGACTCTCACACAGGCTTCAAGGTTCTTTCTCTTTCACACTTACAGGCCCAATGTATTTGAGTTTGAGTTTGTGTTTCATCTCTTGATCTTTGAAAACTCAATTGTCAATTAACATATAAAAATTCTTATATAGACATATTGCAATGTAGATATCAATCTGCAAACCTTCCCATCTGTTTATGGCTACCTAGAAATTAATCTATATATGTTTATCTGGAGACAGCATTAGGGCTCTTCGCCGTGAGAGGGAGATGCTGAGCAAGCTGATGCACAAAAGATTCTCAGAAGGGGAGAGAAATAGACTTTTCCAGAAGTGGGGTATCAAGTTGGACTCAAAGCGGAGGCGGCTGCAGCTGGCCCAGCGCCTGTGGAGCAACACGACAGATATGAACCACATCAATGAGAGTGCTGCCATTGTTGCAAAGCTGATCAAGTTTGTTGAGCAAGGACAGGCCCTCAAGGAGATGTTCGGGCTGAGCTTCACACCTCATCGCACCAGGAGAAGATCATATGGCTGGAAACACAGCATGGGGTCCCTTTTGTGATGATCCTTTCTTTATGCCATACAGCATTTCTTTCAGTATTGGAATTGAAACAGATTGCCTAGTGTGTAACAGAACGCTTAGAATTTCTTTTGTTAGTTGTTAGGTAACAAGTTAAAAATTGTGTCTTGGCAATGTGTTGTTTTCTGGGTTTGATGTATATTTGTTTTGTTTGTTTTGTTCTGAATGACCATCTCCCATGATTTTGTTTGGATAGCAGGAAATGACAGAAACGAAGGGAAAATCCTGACTAGTATTTAAAGCAGATTCCTTTCCCAAGCTAAATTCAGCATTCTCTTCTCCTTCCTGGTTCTTTTCAGGATCCAAACGGGACTCGAACAACCCGAAAACTCGGGCATCGGTTTCGTTTTCCATCAGCACATTATTCCCCTCTCCTTCCTCAATTGATTTCTCCACATGACCTGCTCAGATCCTTCCTGCTCATATATTGTACTTAATTTTGTTATCTCAGAGTCCTCACCTTCAGCAGTTCAGCAGAAACGCAGGTTTTCCCGTCTCTGAACTTATAAAAATAGCTTTTGTTTCCTTGTGGCAAATCTTCCATTATATTAATCCCAATATTAACATTTTTGTTATAAAATAAACATAAAGAAAATAACAACACGTATAGTCCATAAACATAAAAAAAAAAAAGAGTAATAAGAAGAAAATCTCAAAAGAGAATAACTTAGTTCTTAGGTGCTAGGTAAATTAACTTGGAACCCGTTTTGACAATAATTCTAGAAAGCGCTTTTAATATTTTTAATACTTATACATTTTTCTCATTTAAGTGTTAAAAATGTTAGAAATATTTTCTAAAATTACTTCCAAATGCACTCTTAATATTTTTATTACTCTATGATTCTCACTACTATTCGACTTTTTTTACTTTAATTATAATTTATAATGATAAATATATTAATTTTATGATTTAAAATAAGTTTTAAGTTAATTTTAAATCAATAACTTAAATACAATTCAACTTCAAATCAATTTAAATCATTAAATAATAAACACTAAGTTTTACCAAACATCCCCTTAGCATAACACTTTGTAATTCACAAACTCCATAAATATTAAAAACAATTTTCTTAAAATTAAATTAATTTTTTTTATATAAATTTCTAATAAAGGAAAAATATAAAACTTTGCATTAGCTATCAATAAAAGCCAAAAAAGCATTTTAAAATAAAATTATTTAAAGAGTTAAGAAGCTCTTATATTAAATATAAAGAAAAATATGTAGAATCAATTAACTATTATATCAAACTTTTAATCAAGTCAAAAAAATATATAATAAAATTTGAGTTGAAGGAGGGTCATCCTTATGAAAACATATATTTTTTTTTAATGATATTCAAGGTCTAGACTCTAAATATATTAAAAAAAATTAAAGATTTTTAGATGATAAAATTATAAATTTGTGAAATTTTAAATATTTTAAAATGATGATGATTTTTATCTTAAAATTATCAATAAACATGTTTTTCAATTGAGTGCTCGTATTTTTTATTATGCAAAATTTATTTACTTTTTTTTTAAAAAAAAACCATTTTCAATATTTCCATAAATATATTTGTGGAAAAGCGTTTGGAAAATTTGTCACTGAAGCGACGTCGTTTTGGCCTCGCGCACAGTCCTCATTACTGACAAGCCCCCAATCGTCGTCCCAGTTTTGAGAGTAGAGAGCACAGAGAGAGAGATGAGCGCAACAGCATCGTATCTAGCGCGAAGAGCAGCGCAGAAAGAGAGGGTTCGGATCCTCTACAGGCGTGCCCTCAAAGACACTCTCAATTGGGCCGTTCATCGCCATCTCTTCTATCAAGATGTATTCCCCTTTTTTTTCTTCTCATTTCTCCCCCGATTTTCCGCCATTCTCATCTATTTCTCTAGGGTTTTATTTCATTTTACTTTATTTTTTATATTTTGATATTCTTCATCTCTTTTTCAGGCTTCAGAGCTCCGCGAGAAGTTCGATGCCAACAAGCACGTGGTTCGTTCTCTCATTCGATACGTCAAATGTTTTTTTATCTTTTTTGAAATTTTTTGAATGATCTGAAATCGTCGAGGAATTGATCTTGAGCTAACACATTATTTTTGAAAGCTAAATGGGTGATGATATATGGTGATTCTTGGTTCTGAGTTGTTCCCGTCAAATGGGGGTTTGTTTTCCTAGATCTGTATAGGGAGTTTGAAGCCTAATGAACATAATCTACACACATTTGATCGTTTTGATTGTGTTTTCTTGGTTACGATTATCCATATCGAGAAATGTTGTTTAATCACTTAGCTGTGTAGTAAGAATTCAGGGTTTCAGTATCATTCATTTTGGTGATTCATGTGTGAGAGAGATAATTTTTCGAGAAATTTAACAATGAAATTATTGAATTAAGAATTAATAAGGATGTGTTATGTCTCCATGAACATTTGGAATTTTTTGAATGCAGTTGAGGAACAATTTAAGCATTTTCTTATTTTTCTTTCTGTTTGTTTCTAGATCAAAAGTGAAAAATTGGCTGTTACTCGCATTCAAAGTGGTTAGTATTGTTAGCAAGCTGCCATGTTAACAGAAAAAACCAATGTTCACATGATTCTCCCATTATCCTCTTGGTTACTATGTGAGATTTTGCAATGTGACTCTGTAGAGCAGGCCTCAAGAATTGGATGATCCTCTAGTGTCTAATATTTATTGTATGAAGTGGTTGTTATAATCTATTTTTATCTTTGCTTATTGATACCTACAAAATTTATGGATATCAGAATATTATTTTTCAAATTTTATCAGCCAATTTGTTGATGATGATCATGGTGACAACAGCAACAGCAACGTGATGACAATTATGTGCAGCTCTATATCCATATATTGGAATTCTAGGGCTTGACAGGAGCTGTTCACTGAACTATGCTTCCTGATATAGGTACTCTATCAACTTAGCTTATGCTATTTCTTTTGGCTGATTTGCAGGAGGATCTTGACACAATTGATAGAATGATTGCTGATGGTGAAGCAAGATATAATAAGTGGCGGCACCCTGATCCTTATATTGGTAAGTCATGAGTGCTGTGATAGAAGCTTAAGTCCTTAGAGGTCCTTTCTGGGCTGTGATTGATCAGTGGTTTTAATAGAAATTTTTTGGCACAAAACAAAGAGAATTTACCAATTATGTAGATACTTTAGACAATAAGCATGGACCAAAAGTAGTTTTAGGGAAAGATTTCCTGTTTGATGCTTATTGCTGGGACCAAATACTGTATATATTGGTTTAACTTTATCTATGCAGTTTGAAGCTCACTTGTTTTTCTATTGAACAGTTCCTTGGGCTCCTGGTGGTTCCAAGTTTACAAGAAACCCAACGCCGCCTGCTGGGGTAATATGTTGAATGGTTTATCATTTGGTTGATAATTGGAATTTTTTTCCTCTTTATTTTATTTTATTTTTTGCTTTGCCTGTGCACCTATTTTTCCTGTTTCTTTAGCACTTGTTTGTTATTTGCCTGTCAAAAATTGATATATGTAGCATAATCTTTCATGAAAATCATTTTTCTACAAGTGTCCCTTTCTGAGTTTTCATTCTTACTACAGAAGCTTGCAATTAGGCGTTTCTTGGCAAATTCTAAAATCATACAGATATTTAGTTCTACTTGATTTGTGGTTCAAACAAGAGAAATGGGAATGCTGGAAATAAACAGATATTTCCAAGCTTGGACATCCCACTTGTCTGCCAAAAAAGAAAAAAAAAAAAACCATTTATTTCTGCTTATTAGGATGGGACTATGTTAAAATATCTCTTCATTCAAATAGAACAATTTTTGAAATGGTTTCACTACAGCTTACCAGGCATTTTTTCTTTCCAATTTTTTTTACTGGTCTGTATCCACTAAGATCCATCATTTATTACCCATCCTTAGTGGATGGTTATGCCTTATTTAGTTGGTGAGAGATACAGGGCATAAATACAATTGTGAGTTTATACTGTAAGATTCCAGTTTTCCATTCTTTTCCTCAGTTTTCTTGGGAAGTTTGTAGCATCAGTATAGGGCTGAATTCATGTTATTTGAAATGGATGGATGAAGCCTGAGAGGTAGGTTAAGGGTGGAGTTGTCCTATTCCTATTCTACAGATTAAGAAATAAAATTTGAAGCCACATATATGTAACATCATCATGGTTCCCATTAGGGGAAGCTTCAAGAATGGAGGTTTGGTGGTTCTTCTTGAAGTTGTGACCCAGTAAAACCAGCAGAATTTTTTTTGTGAATACTGCAAGTTGCATACAATGATGTTAACCTTGTGGTTTCAAAAGAACAAGATGAACACACACATGCTGTCATTGACAAAAATGCACATGCATGTATACAGAGACACACCTAAACACATGAATGTGCAAATACACACTTGTTACTCTTTAGGTCATTTAGGGTTTTAGGATCTTGACCATGATAAGCTGAAGTATAAAGAGAGTCTGCCGAATGTATAGTTACATTTGAAAGGTGCTGAGTAGAAAAGGGATGTAACCCTGGTATATAGGAAGTATACAAAGAGCAGCGTCAAAGGTTAAAAAAACAAGATAACAGATGCAACAAATTCAGAATCCCTAAAGTGGCCTAAGCCCTTCCCAAGGAATCAAGAAACCCCAATAGCTGTAGCATCTTTGGCCAGTAGCTAACAAGATAATTCATTTAAAAGGTATAAAGTTTCTCACTTGTATGGAAGTGCATTTCCATTTGGTTTCTCTTCTGAAAATTGTGAAGTATTTATTTCCCAGCTTATAGGTTGCTGTGTGTTAATTTCCACCTGTGTTGCTTGTTTTCTCTTATTTGTGAACTATTAAGATTGTGTGGATATTGCATTTGCAGTCATTAGCACTTGATCATGCTTATAAACCAGGCTGCATAATCTTTTTTTTTTTTTTGATTAGTAAAAGACAAAAGTATATTATATATCAAAGAGAAAGGCACCCAAAGGACAGCCCAAAGCATACCGGGAGTATATAAGAGGTGCCTCAAGGCGAAAGCCAAGAAGAAGGGTTACAAAAACTTACCCATCCTCATTTAGAACCTAATCAATCAAAAAAGTTGATCAATGATAAAGGGCCACCAGGCTGCATACTTTTGACTCAATTCTGATATGTTTTTGATGCAGATTGAGATAATATATGACTATGGCCGAGAAGATAACAGCTAAAGTGGCACATTATTCCATTGCAATAAAGGTTTGTATCTTATTCAGCTGTATGGCTTATTATATACCACTGATGGCTTGGTGATCAGTTTCCCTTGGTTGTCTTCCTTTATCATCTTCTTTCTTTTTTCTGTTTTGGCTTCTCCATCATTTTTTTTGATAGGCAAAAGAGCATTAGATATATTAAAGAGACAAAAAATGCTACACCAAGTACACAGGAAGTATACATCTGCGCACCGAAGAAAAAAAAAACATAAAAACCCTCCTCCTATTGGCAACCTAACCAATCGATAAAATCAATTATAGAGGGGGACTCTCGCCCTAGACCCCCTTTGGTCAATTCTAAAATGTTACATAGAAAAGAAGACTTTAGCTCTTGACCTCTCTTTCCAAAGAGTCCAAAACAAACAAAGAGGAGCAACATTCCACTTCTTGCTCCTCTTCCCAATGGATTTGGCTATGCCAACCAAGTAGTGTTGCTTGGACTCAACACCCAAACTACTCCAAACAAGGAGAAGACCAACTGCCATAACAAATTTGCCTCAAAACAATGAAGAAGGATGTGATTGGAAGATACCTCCTTGCCTTTGCATAGAAAACATTTGTTCACCAAAGTCCAACCCCTCTTCAAGCTGTCCACAGTTAGAATCCCTTTCAAATTTGTTTCCCAAACAAAAAAACTCACTTTTATTGGAGCCCAAGAATTCCAAATAAGCCTTGCCGGGAAAGAATTTGAACTCCTCTTACACCCCATCATAGAAAGATTTAACTGAAAACTGGCCTTCCTTAGTAGCCATACACACCGCCTTGTCGTCCACCTCTCTACTCACAGATTTACTATGCAACCACAAAAGGAGTGCTTCAACACAACTTAGCTCCCAATCTTGGAAATTCCTTACAAAACGGGGGTTCCAACACCCCCTAAATTGAGCCTGTTCCCAAGCATCACATGTCCTAGCCTCCTTTGAAGTGGCTATAGCAAACAAAGAGGGGAAAAAGGTCCTCAAAGGGGCGTCCCCACACCAAATGCCCTTCCAAAATCTTACCCTTCTTCTATTGCCCAAAACATGGGAAGTCTTGCTTTAGAAAGCATCCCATCCTTTCCTTATAGCCTTCCACAATCCTATGCCATAACCCTCCCTCGCCTCCAAAGAGCAGTGAACCCCTTCTTCTACCCCGTACTTACCAATGATTACTTTATTCCACAAGGGCTCCCCTTCTAACATGAACCTCCAACTCCATTTGCCTAATAGAGCCTTGTTCAAAATAGAAAGATTCCAAATGCCTAACACAGGATTCACATACACAAACATTTCCTTTTTACTCAGTTTCTCTTTTGTATATTCTAATATTTTGTTACTGATGCAGATCAGGGACAATCTATGACTATTCATGATTATGGTCTAGAAATGGTCGTGAAGAAAAGAATTGTCTTGTTTGTATTGTCTAAGTGAAGGTGAATGGTACCTTTGAACATTCTGAGAAGGCTCTGTTAATTGCAGTGTATTTGGTATACTGTTGAGATGGATAATTTGACTAAAATGAACTGCTTGCATGACACGAATAGTAGGTTTTATCACGAACCCTTTAATTTGCTACATCTGCATTTTCCAAATAAATCTTGGAAATCTCCTTCGCATATACTCCATGACACGAATAGTAGGTTTTATCATGAACTGTCGCATTCTTTGATCAAAATCTGCAGAAACAGAAGCATATTTTGTAGTCCTGCTGTAATTCCCTCTCTTACATAACGGTATGCTTGCGCCAGTCGATTTAGAGAGGGTGATGATTGCCACTTCAGGGGCTTGCTAAGTGTGGTTGGTTTTGATTTTTCTGAGAACGCACAGATCCAAGCCCAACAACTGGCTTTTTTAGTCTAGTCTTCTCTGCATTTTCAACGCTTGGTTTAGATAAAAAAAAGGGAAAGTTTTGAAATTCGTATCTAGACTATAATCAGGGCATACAACTCTTTTGTATTAGGGTGTAACACTGTTGCCCTGTAAATTTAGGTGATGGATCACTTAAATGATGGTAAAATTAAATACCGTGAAAAACTCGTCGTCTACCCTCAAGGGATGCTAATTGGTTTTAGGTCAGAGCTAAGGGTCATGGTTTTTAATTGATTTTCAAATAAGATGAAGATGACAAAAACTTATCCCTGGATTTTGTCTGATCTTATAATCAGGCTTCAAATTGGGACCGACTGGACAATAAGAATTATGGAAATTTCTTTATAGCGAAAGCCAGCTGGGATTAAACAAAGCTTGAAAGGGTGCCTCACATACAATCTCAGATTTAATGCATTGGGATCCATTACTTCCAAGCATGAGTTTTTCCTGGCATTTGAAGGCTATTAGTTCAACATTGAACACAGAAGGCCATGGAAGGTACGATTACACAATATGAGAAAATGACACCCTCGTCATAGCTGGTGGTTATATTATCACTAAAATTGTCACCTCATTTTAGTTGAGAGTTCAAGGATTAAAATGAAGCATTTTTAGTTTCAGATTGGTAAGATGATTCCGATTATTATAAGGAAAACATGCATTTCTGTTAATATAAACAGTGAGAAGGCAGAAAATTCATATCATATGAAGTTGTTGGATCACACTTTGTGGGACAGAAGTGAACGTGCACGCATTACAGGATGTTATAATGAAAAGGTCATACTCTGTGTGTGTGAGAGAGAGAGAGAGACGAATGCAAAAATTATATGATCTCAAATTTCTAATATCAAACTCAAGCGAATAGTCCAAAAGTTCTAAGACGTGGCCAAGGTGGATTGGTTTTATATCAACAAGTGGAAGCTTTTCCTCGGTTCTTTCTTCTCTAAATGCATTACGAGTCTACCGGGGATGAGTCCATGCCATCATGCTTCTCCATTAGTATTGTAGTAGGTGTGGAAAGAGATAGATTAGGACACTGCAATTGAGAGATTAGCCACAAACTTTTGACCACAACTGACTTTAAATCCCACAAGGGGCTCAGCATAATTATTAGTTTTGTACCCGAAAAACAGTCCTGTTTTTCTAACAGTCTAGTTAAGATGGAAGATGAAGCAGGATGGGAGAAGAAGATGATTCAAAAGGATATGCTGCAAATTGCTGCATCTGTGATCCCAATATTCCTGCTCTTGTGGACAATTCAAGCTGGGATAAAGCTTGCAACTGATCCTGGGAACGAAGCCAAATACAACCAGTTTGCCTTATCGATTGGGGTTGTCACTATTACCTTTGGTACAATATACTTCATCATTGGGCTTGGCATAGTTGTAGACTTGGCACTGGGTTGGTCAGGTCGGTTGCGGGGGATGGAGGACAAGAAAACTGCAGTTCATCAAGGTAGCAATACAAACAGTCTCGATTCAACCCTTCTGTTAAGAGAGATTTTGCAGTTCTATTACGTTGTTTTACTTTTTCCCAAAAATCTTACTCCCACTACTGGTGAAGCAGCAAGGGAGACAAAGACAACCCAGAAAGATACTGGCCGCCTGGCTGCAACTGTGATCACAATGTTCATGCTCTTATGGGCAATTTTCACTGGGTTTAGACTTGTAACTGAAGCTACAAGAAGAGATGGAAGATACAGTGGCTTGGCGTTCTCAATTGGGGTTGTTGCTATCGTCTTTGGTTTCGTCTATTTTATCATTGGGCTCGCCATATTGGCAGACTTGGTCCTAAATATTTCAGAAGAGTTGCAGAAGAATGAGAAGGAATCCAACATTCATATAGATTGCAGCATTGATGTATAACTGTCAAAAATAGCTTCATATTTCCAATGTTACAAGGAATATATAGGGCCCCTTTTGCTCATAGTTTTTCTGTAAACTATACAACATTCATCCAGAAAGATATATGTAACCATGACAGAAGAGTCTAAATCATTCTTTCCTAAAGCACTATAACTACGAAATAAATCATCTATGCTTTCATCCATGTCTAAATCTTCATTTCAGTATTCAATTACCCACTTAACATGCTAGTGAAAATACAACTTGGTCTAATGAGATCATTGGAAGGGTTTCTCGATCTTTCTAGTTCCTTAGTTGTTGGGTGGTGGGAGGGGCAAGGAGATATGTTCTAACTAACTGGTTTTCTCAGTATTTCTTCCTATTCCAGAATCACCCATTCAAACAAAATACTAAATTTAAATCTCCTAATACTATTTTTTCAATATCCCTTTCCTTTCCATCATCAGTAATTCAAACAAAATGCTCAGCGTTTTTTTTTTTTTTTTTTTTTTGGATGGGCAAAACAAAAGTATACATTAAACGTGCCTAAAACAAGGCATAATAGAGTACACATGATGCATCCAGATAGAACCAAGTGGGCAAGCATAAAAGAGAAAGAGAACAAGAAACAACCTCTCTCCTTAGTGAGTAATCAACTAACCTACAAAGATTAAGTAGCAATCTCTCTCCTTACTAAGTAATCAACTAACCTACAAAGATTATCATGTTCGTAGGAGGATCATCTATATAAATTTTACCCCAACCCAAAAAATTTCACTGAAACAAAGATTTGATTGCTTGAACCAGACAGTTTGGCATCTCAATGATTTCTGTTCCTTGCCTTCCATAAAGTCCATACAAACACAAGGGAGTGGGCCTTTAAGCTTTGCTCTGCTTCTTTCCCGTAAAAGAGCCATGCCAACTCTGAAGAGCCATGCCACTCCACTGAGAGAAAAAACCAGCTGCCCAGGATTCTTAATGTGGAATAGTGACTGAGCAAGTGATCGGCTGATTCTTCCTCCTTTTTACACATATAACATCTATTAGGAATACCCTATCCCCTGAGCCAAGGAAGTGTAGAAACAAAACTATCCCCTGAGCCAAGTTAGTGTAAAAAACAAAACGCTCAGTTGAAATCTCCTAATTTCTTGTTTTTTCAATATCCCTCCCCCTCCAGGATCATTAATTCAAACAAGATGGTGAATGGAAATATCCCAATCCTCTTGGGTTTTTCAACACTCATTTCTCCCAAAGCCATCAATTCAAGCAAAATGCTTAATTTCTATTTCCTAGTTTTAGGGTTTTTGTCCTAGGAACTAAAAGGGGCTTTTTCTTTTAAGTTTTCCCGATTCCTTAGAAGAAGTCTTGCTGTCTCCAGTCTCCATTTTATTGATAAAAAACTCTTACTTTACAGAATCCATCACATATTCAATGCATTCAATCCGTAAAGCACTCAAATTGAATGTATAACAGAGAAATGATACTTCAAGATCAATGAGAAATGTACATGACAGAAATGGAGAAACCCTAGCTGAACGACGAAGTAAAGGAAAAAAAGAAGAGGAAGAATAAAAAAAAAAATCAGATGAGCTTAAAAGGGAGAGGCCAAGGAGTGGATCTGGGGACCTCAACCTTGTCCTTGATGCGCTCAATCATCTTCTCCTTCTTGGGCCTCGCGTTCCCGTACGACCCCTTGAACCTCTTCCCTTTCTTCGTCTTCTTGTCCCCTCTTCCGCACAGAATCGGCACCCCCATTGCTGCTGCTGATGAAGACGCCCCTGTTGATCTCTCCGTCATCGTCGTCATCATCCTCCTTGCCGCTGCGCCGCACCACTGCATCATCGCCATTTCTCTTCTTCTCCTTCACTGTTGTCGCACCACACAGGCGAAGGCCTTTGTATAAGGACCTGCCGAAATGGGCCGGGCCGGTCCGGCCTTGGTCTAGTCTTTCTATGGCTCTCATATTTCGCAATTGGGCCAAGCCCGAATAAAAATATCAATTTTTTTTTTTTGTAAAAATAACCAACTTTTAAAATTAAATTCCCACTACAGAGGGAAAAACATACACGAGAAAAAAAAAAAAAAAAAAAAAATCAGATGAGGTGTGGCTTCAAATCAAACACCTCATGAAATAACATCAACAATCTTTTTTCATCTTATATCAAAGGAAAATCTGTGACTTTAATTCTGGTTCATCGTCTTTGTTTTTCACAAAAAGGGGTCAACCCAATTGCTCATAAATGGAGCTCTGCAGAACCACTGCTGCATTCTCATGGGCTCACTCCATCTCTCCTTCTCTTCATTTCCCTCAACGCTTCTCGGTTAGTATATTCTCTCATTTTTCCTTCGTTTCTTGTTTCTTTAACTACTGATTTATTTATTTTTTAAATAAAAATTTAATTTGTTGTTTATTTAGATGTGTGAGAGTAAGGGCCTTAGAGTTTGTTGCGCCGTCAATGCCAGTGCTTCTGGGCAATCTCAGAAGGTAATGCTTTTCAGACTATGACCTTTTTGGGAGTCTCTTTTACTTTCTGTTTGGTTGCCGAGAAAATGGAGGGAAATTGGGATTTAATTTGGGTATTCTTAGGTTTATTTTTATTTGTAAACGGGAATCACAATTCGGCTTAGTCAAATTGAATTAAAGTAGATTTTTTTTTTCTTTATTTCTTTTTTTGGTTTCATGGGCTAGAAAATTTTGTTTTGTTGTCTACTTCCCTACATTTTCTCACCGAACAAACAGAATGTTAATGATTGACTTTTCAGACATTGTAGTTTCTGTCTTAACTTGGATGAATTAACTGTTGGGTTGGTTCGAAGTAACAGCCTTTTTGCATGATATAGATTACTGAGACCGTTTTTGTTCTGCCAATCTCAAAAGTGGGAGTGTCCTTTATATGTCTCTCTTGGTTAATTTTTCAATTTGTGATTGAAAACTCTTCATATGTTTACTTCAATGCCTAATGACATTATTCTCAAATTACTCCAAATTACTCGGTGAGAAACCTCTTTGACAGGTGTTTGCCCAAAGTTGAACAAGATGGGTGAGGCTACTAGCATTTTGTTTGTTGGCTCCCTCTGCTTGTTAGACTTGCTCCATCTAACAAATTTGTTTTCTTCACAATTTAAATGAATGATACTCATTTGGCATAACTTTGGGTTGTGGCGAATCATTGGCGTAACCCAGCTATTGGGTGAGTCTTGCTTCACTGTCGCAATATAGGGCTGCACATTTGGTGTAGCATGACGGGTAGTTTTTGACATGGAAAAAATGTTCAAATTTTTCACAGGTTCTTTTTTGGCATGCTTGGGTAGGATGGTGTTGGTTCCTTGGGGACTTCATTTACCTTTTATGGTTTGTTGCAGGAAAATCAGATGATTGTGTCCATAACAGGAGCAACGGGTTTTATAGGGCGAAGATTGGTGCAAAGGTTGCTTGCAGGTTGTAGTTACTCCAATGCGCTGTAACTTTGTTAACTAAGAATTATCATCAAAGGTGTATGTAGAATTGGACCATAATAATTTGAGTCGGGTTTGAGTCAGTTGGTTCTCAGATTGTATCCACTAAACCATACATACTCTACTGTAATATTTACCATATCACATTGTTTCAGACCCTCCATGTTGCATATATTATGTTTTGAAGTTCTGAATGATGTACCTTTATATCAGATGGGTTAAATCCCTTCCCTTTATTCCCATTGGAATGCAGATAATCATCGTGTTCATGTCTTGACACGGTCTCGATCGAAAGCTCGGTTAATTTTTCCTGGTAAGAAGGTAATAAATACTTTTATTTAATTTTTTACATATACAATCTCCCACATAAAGTTGAAAAATAAAATTGTAATTTACTTTTGGTTCTTCATAATTGTCACAGCTTGTAACCATTTTTAATGGATTATGGATTTTCATAACTCTTTTATTCTCTTCTATTTTATTTTTTCTTTTGGTCTTTTATATTCATGTATACTTAGAATCAACTTTCTCTTCTTCTTCCTCTTCTTCTTCTTTAATTTTAATTATTTTTAAACTTTTTTATTCACAATTTGGAGCTCTTAAATTTTCCTTATAACACTGAAACAATACTCATTCTATAGTCTTTTACCAAGTATTGTTCTGCTTAACTCTTATTCTTTTTTCTACATCCTGGAATCTGTAGCCAAGGACTTTCGAGGAATTGTAATTGCAGAGGAGCCAGAGTGGAAGAACTGCATTCAAGGTTCAAATGCTGTTGTAAATTTGGCAGGAATGCCCATAAGTACAAGGTGGTCTCCTGAGGTTAGTATCAGAAGTGTATCGAACTAATAGTTTCATCTTTTTCTACATTTTTATCTTTTGAGTTATACACAAGTAGTCAGAATGTCACTTGTTTCACAGTACTTTACAGTTTCTTTTTCTGGATCATCTGTTTGGTGATTTGCTACCCAGTACCTGTATGGCTTAGTTTCTAGGGCTTGAGACTCAGGACACCCTCTTTGATTCCAAGATTGCAAGCCAATACCTATATATGCCTAAGTATTGCGGTTTCAATAGCCATTCCAAGTCATAGTTTTCATTGACAGGGTGGTTTGGAATTAGTGCTTGTACTCTATTATGGTCATACATTCATGCCTTTTAGCACATCAGTAATCTATTATGGTGATAAATTAGTGCCAGGTGAGAATCAGTGTTGAGTAGTGCATTGGCCAGCTGTAAAAATGGTGTGTCAATAATCGGTTCCAACATGTGTCACTTATGAGCTGCATATCCCCTGATACAGCCATCAAATCACTCTATTTATTTGGATGAACAAGCTCCCCTGGAGAGAGTTAAACTTATTTTTCATGTTTTCAATGAATTTTTTATTCAAGTAATTATAGGGAATTTTTGTTCATAATATATGTTTCATGCTTTATAGTATGTTATGTAAAATACATATTTCTTATGCTGCTACCAGTTTGCAACAATGCTAATGATTAACATTTTTGTTGCATATGACTTTGATTAGCTCTCAGTGCTTCACTGGAGTTGAACATATCGGAATCTTCTGATGACATATTGTGCCATTTAATACTTAAAATTGAACAAATGTATTGTATTGCAGATAAAAAAAGAGATCAAGGAAAGCAGGGTCAGGATTACCTCAAAGGTCACCATTGTTTCTCCTTTACCAATATCTACCTACTGCGATCAACCCAAACTAAGTTCTTCTATTATTGATGCAAAAAGTGACAAGAATCTACTTCTTCTCTCTTCTGGTTGTTCATTTGACTATTTCAACTGATTATGAAGGTTGTGGATATAATTAACAACTCACAAGATGAAGTTCGGCCTACAGTTTTGGTTAGTGCATCAGCGATTGGTTACTATGGTTCGTGTCCATCACAATTTCTACTCATACTTTCTTTTATCAAATCATTAAATAACATGTGTAAATCAATTCTTTTGCTTATTTAACATGTTTCTTAGTTTAAATGCATTTCTAGGTCTTAATAAAGATCACCTCTGGATGCAATTTGAGGTACTTATGATATAGGTTCTAAGAGTGTGTTTCCTTTGTAATTTGTGGTAATAATTATATTACACAAGGTGCAGTAATAGTGTATACAAAGTAATAAAGCTTCCATCAGGGATAAGTATAGCTACTTGTAGGGCTACATTTGGCTCTTGAAAAGTACCAAGGACAGGGGGGAAATGCTAAAGAAAATGATTTTTTTATATTTGAATAACATGAAAAAAGGTAAGAAAAGAGAATATTAAGGAAAAGAAGGGAGGGGGCAATGCTAATAGATTTTCCTCCATATTTTCCTCGAAGAGATGGGGAAAGTGCATTCCTTAGTAATTTACTTTTTCCCCTCAACTTTTCTATGGATAATCAAACTTCTTTCTTTCTATTTTTCCTTTTTATTTTCTTTCCATGAACTTTCTAAGAACCAAACATAGCATAAAAGAACATGTGATTTCCTCACTTGAAAACATGGTGTTTTGACGAAGGAACATCCAAACTATCAACTCCCGGCCTCCCTTGGCTTGCTCGTCTTTCCTTTCTCTTTTGGAGATTGATGAAACTTCAAATATATTTAATATAAGAACCTTTGGCTTCTATATGATCATATGCTGAAATTTCATTTTTCTTTTTTCAAATGCTCAGGCGCAAATGAAACACTAGTATTTAAAGAGCAAAGTCCATCAGGAAATGATTACTTGGCTGAGGTAAACAAAATGATTATTTAAATTTCTGTTCCATATGATTAAAATTTCTCTTGTTAGATAGAAGTTAGCCTCAGTAACATCTTATGCATTTTCTTTCTTCCTTTCCTTCTTGCTTTCTTTCTTTCTTTCCTTCTTCCTTTCTTTCTTCCTTTCCTTCTTTCTTTCTTTCTTTCTTTCTTTTTTGTTTTGCATTTTTTCAGTATATTACTTGTATGATCTGTTACTTATCATATTCTCTCATTTAGTCAATATTTTGGGGAAGTTGCAAGTGTGGTTAATTGAGATAATTGATGTGCCATGTTAAAGCAATTTATTGAGCTAAAAATATTATAATATTTCATCTTATACAGCAGTTGTGTAATCCATTTGCATTTATTGTGGAAAACAGTATTGCTGCAATGCCCTGCTTTTCAAGTCGAAAGAAATTACTAATTTCTTCTTTTGATGGTGATGAATTTTGAATATGTTTATCACCTTCACCTTTTTGTGGCAATTGCAATTGTTTTTTGCTTCCTTCCAATGTCAACATTATCTGGTCAAACCAGTCATACAAGTAATATCAAGTCTTTTGACTGCCATTTTGAGCACTTGTTTTCCACTTGCAAAGCTCTTATCCATGCGCTGTAAGTGTGGGCCAGATTAGAGTGATAAATTGCCCTATTCGGCTTGTGGCTTATGAGTTGTGCAAGGAAGTCAATGGATATCAATGCCCCTCACAAAATTTTCCCTGGCATGTTGAAGAAAAAGATAAAAATCCTGAAGAACCTACTGTAAGATGTGATAAAGGCAACTTGATGTTTTCCTTTCATATTCATTTATCCAGTTCATTCCTATGATCGTCAAAACTGGTAATGTTTCATTAACTTGTAAAGGGAGACTAGTAAGAACTTATCTTATCAGTAAACTTCTGGCCATGAAATATAATCATATCTTAAGTTTCCACATGGAAATCCATAAGTATTTTACTGTTCTAGCCTTTGACTTACATAATACACATTATCAGGTCTGTAGAGAATGGGAAGCCAAAGCATTCAAAGTAAATAAGGATGTTCGCTTGGCGCTTATTCGCATTGGTGTTGTTCTTGGAAAGGATGGCGGTGCTTTAGGTATCATTTTGTCATTTGAACCCTTTTCTGCAAAGGATGGTTGCGTATTCCACTTCTCAGTTTTTTTGTTCATCTGACCAATCTTCTCCATTTAAATAATTTTATTCAAGGTATTCATTTGGTCAGACTTGTCCATGGGCTCTAGATGAATTTGGAAAATGACTTCCCAAAATAATAATTGTCTTTCATGTTTACTTTTGTTTCAATTGATGATCTTATTGAATTTGCTGCTACTGTTGGTTAGTTGAATTTGGTTCGCCTTAACCAAATATTCACATCTAAAAGCTTCAATCTGGCTGGCATACTTACTGTTTTGAACCTCTGCAGCTAAAATGATCCCTCTCTTCAATTTGTTTGCTGGTGGACCTTTGGGCTCTGGTAAACAATGGTACTGTGCTCAATTTTTGTCTCCCATTCAATCTTATCAGTTACCATTTAACACTTTCTACTGCTTATATGTCATTTGGTTAGTGTTTGTACGCATAAATTGAATTTTTTGTCGCTTGCAAAACCAAGAAATTTATTTCCAAAATGCTAATAAAACACTCTCTAAATGTCATGTTTATTTATTTATTTTTCTCCCTTCAGAAAATAGGAATCAGCTAGATAAATTGAAATATTTCTGAGGATTGATTGAATCATGGTTCTAATATTATTAATTTTGGCCTCCTATTCCAAAGCATTTATGTGCTTTTAATTATGTAGGTTTTCCTGGATTCATCTGGACGATATAGTGGAGCTAATATATGAAGCATTGTCTAATCCATCTTATAAAGGTTAGAATTTTGTTTGTAAGTTGAATAAATTCTCTGGTTATTCTTAAATCAGAAAATTAAGGGCAACCAAATATTCAATGTAGGATGGAGCTGAACTATATTACTGTTTGATGCTTTATCCGACTCTAATTCACTTTTATTTCTGATATCAAGTCTGCAAGCACATACAAACAAGTAAATCAATAATAAAACGTCCCTTCCTAACCACTATGGACATTTGATACCATATTCTGATGTTTTTCTGGAAATCTAGGTGGTCTTTAGAATCACTTTGAAATTCATGAAGTTAGGCTCTTGTCTATTAAATTTAAATGGGTTTGGGAACTTCTTGAAGGAAGAATGGCTTTTGGTAGCCTATTTCATGTTGTCATATAGAAGGATTTAAAATAGGTCAAAAGTTTATGTAATTTTCTAGGAAATAGCTTTCTTTCTTCAAATAAGTATTCCCATTCAACTTCATGCAAGAAGAAGCCAATATTACAAAATTACTTCAAGCACATAAATTGTTTGTTATACTAAAGAGAAATGTAATCAAGAAGCTTGCACCTTAATGTATATAGTTACGGTAAGAGTTCAACTAAGACCAAGTTCTTCTTTGAAGTTGCATTCAAAACTCACCCTTATTTCTCTTCCCTTTCACTTCATGCTGTAATTGCACTGAATTTCTCTCATATGTTTTTTAAGAAATTACAAGATTTTCCCTTAAACCCATAAACCTATTAAACCATCTGACTCCTTCCTTTTTTTGGTGTTCCTGATATTTCCTTTTCAATTGACCCCTCTTAATGTTTTTGGTAAATGACTGGATCAGGTCTGGAGTAGGCCTAGGTATGAAATTCATGTTGTCACATGTATAAGTAAAAAAATAAGGGATACTTGATTTAGGGTTTTACTTTTCTTCCTTCAACTATGGAACTCAGTTTCAGTAATCCGAATGTTAGGAGTTATAAATGGAACTGCACCAAACCCTGTCCGTCTGGCTGAGATGTGTGACCATTTGGGAAATGCCATGGGCCGACCCTCATGGCTGCCAGTACCCGAACTTGCACTCAAAGCAGTCCTTGGAGAAGGTGCTTCTGTGGTAAGAATTTCTCCCATATCCCCCCTCTTCGGTTCTGGTTTGAATCACATTATGGACAAATGACTTGAGCTGATTACAGGTCTTGGATGGGCAAAAAGTGCTCCCTGCTAGAGCCCAGGAGCTGGGTTTCACATTCAAATACCCATATGTGAAAGATGCACTAAGAGCCATCCTTCTTGGGAGTTAAGAAGTAATGGGATATGCACATTCTTTATTTTTCAGAAAAAGCTTCTCAAAAGTTGGGAGGCATGGAGTGAGATTCAAGCGATCAGATATGAGTCACGCTTACTTCTGCTGCGCGGAAACCATTTTGTCACTTGAAAATAAGTTACAAATTGTTAGCCTCTCTTCTTCCTCTGTTCTTTCAAAATTAGTTGCAATTATTTATGGTAATGCACCAATAAGCCATTTGCAATGTATTTTATGAAAATTTAAAGCGACTACTTTTCTTTCACTCTTAGATTATATTACCTGTGAGTGCCTAATACATAGCAAGGAGACGCTGAGTTTTGAGGCATAAAATTGCCGACTTTGATTTGAAGATATTGCCTGTCCGGAAAGCTGCATTGAGAACATAGAACAGTTTTCTATTTCTGAAAACATATTTTAACAAACTTAGGCTAGAATTGCTCCCAAGGAGAATTTTGTTTTTGAAATGATTGAGAACAGTTTTCAAAAATGCTACCATGCAGGCCTCAAGTTTTGGTGCTTATGTACTGTTATTTGGCAGTGTAGGCAGGCAACAACAGGACTATTAAGCATTGATCAAAAGAAATTGAGTGTTGCTTGCATGTGTAACATGGAGAAACTTACACCTCAAACAATACTTCCTATATATGAGATTTCATGGTATAGTGACTTCGAGGGATCATGATCTGCAGAATAGGACCTTTCTACATTGAGGGAAAAAAAATGGAGGTGGTCTGTGGGGCGATAACAGACCAAACCCACATAAGGACTCCCATGAAGCAATTGTATTGGCACAATTGGAACCCTATTCTGAATATGAAGCTTCACAATCCCATGAGATAAGTTAATGTATTTTTCTTCACTTTGAGAGGAAGACTTCCTATTGTCTTTTGATGATTACAGATCTAAGTCAAATATAATTCTTTTGTATTTCCTGATCCACAAAAGGACAAATGAAGCAGAACAAGATTAAGACCAGAGACATCCATCTCAAAGAATTCATTCATCCCTTCAAAGAGTACTTTTTCCCAGAAAAAGGCTGGAACTTCGGCTCTTCTTTCTTCGGCTCTTCTTTCTTCGACTCCTCCTGTTTAGTGGCTTTTGCAGCTTCCTGCAGGAGTAAAGAACCATCCAAAATGAACAGAATTGTATCAACAGCAGCCTTTTTTTTAAAAACCATTTTAGTTCTGAATGGATGATGAAACAACAGTACCTTTTGTGTTTCCTTAGGAGTTCGATTTACATTTGAACCAAAAACGAGCTTCCCCTGAGACTGACGAGAAGAGCTTTGTGAACTAGACCCTGCAGAAGGCTGCCCACTACCACTGTTAACAGGTCGCTTGTCTTTGGACCCCAAGGATGAAACTGGTGGAGGCTGATACTTCAGAGGTTTTCCATCCAACCTTCTACCTACTCCACAGAAGGGGTTGAACTTTGGTTCAGGCTCTACTGGAGCTTCCTGAACTGAGAACAGAGATAAACAATTTGTCTTAGAAGAAGGGTACCCAAATCTGCTGATTTAATGACATTAAGTTTTATATACATTGAAATTTCCAAGTATTCCACATGAGCGTTTGCTTCAAAAAATTATTGAGAGAGTATTTTCCATTCAACAAGAGAAACTTATCACTACTTATGCAAAACATTCCCATTTATCAACTTCTTGCCACCAGTGGGGAAGACACCTAAAAAATCTCACACAAACAGGCAGATTCATATTTCCAATTGACAGAAGTCAAAATACACAATAGTTGAACAGACAGATACTTTTCCAATTTATATGCTAATTTCCAATATTAAAATATTTTTCATCATATTTAACTACACATATACGATGTTATCCTGATCAGATATCCTGTGTTTCAATCTAATCAAATTCACCCACAAAGTGTGCTCTAATTCCCAAATCATCATCTACAGTTTACGGGAAAAAAAAAACCAAAAGAATCAGTTAAGTAGCTAAATTTTCAGCTCCATGAGATCTCTTTAGCAGCATATGAATTGAAAAAACAGTTAAAAATTAAATAGAAGTATAGCTTTGCTACTACAGTTTATGCAACTCCCATTGGATCCTGTGAAGAGTTTAAAATAGTGGCAAATAGTGTGGTATGCAGTGACATAATGTGAACCCCTTTCCAGAACAAACACTATCATCACATCTCCCACTCACCCTAATAATAATACTATTGATCTAGCTAAAATTTCCTCATTGTAGCTTTTCTTTTCTTGTTTTTTATTTTTTTTATTTTTGATAACTAAGGAACCTTCCATGGCCAAGTCCTTAGGACTCTCCATGGGGACCCAAACCTTAGGGTGCCCACCGTCCCGCAACAACCAGCACCAAGTAAATTTAGGGTATCATCAGTGATAGGATTCGAATCTAAGACCATGTGCCACTTACTAGGATCACACTTCCCAGTGTTCTTCCTGACCAACTGGGCTACCCTGGCGGGTTCCTCATAGTAGCATTTCTTCTTAACTGCTTTTTATGTATTAGACAATTCCTTGCCAGGTTCACTTTCATTTCAGCATTATGTACTATGTCTGGATTGTAGAGGGTGCATCAACAATTCAATGGCCACTATAATTCTCATGTAACTTATACAGTTTTCTTCTAATCACTTATTGCTCTCAAGTTATCACATGAATGGCACATGACAAAAAAGGAAGGGTAAAAATCATTCATTTACTTCGTACTTTGGTGTGCTCTTTTTGGCATTTTTTAATGTTTTTCTTGTTTGCCTATCAAAAAAATAAAATAAATCATTCATTCACTTGTCCAAAAAAATTATCCACCATGGTTCTTTCAAGTGTTATAAAAAATAGGTATGGGATGAGCTCCTAGAACACATCATGTACATATCCTTACTATCAGAGGTTCACAACTTAACCTTAGGTACAAAAGAACATTAAGGATAGTGTTGCTTCTTTAATAGTCAAACCCAAGTAGATGAGATTATGTCTTTGACGATTTGATCGTTACTCAACTTACTCTAGAGGGTATAGCAGCTCAACAAAGAAGGGAGGGAGAGGGTAAGGGGCTAGTAAGCTTGTTGGAATGGAAGCCTAGAACCATGATGGAATGAAAGAAAGACAATGTGCAATAAATGAACCATAGCTAAATAAGCTGATGAGATGTTCACCTTCAGCAGCTGCCTTGCCCAGGGGAACAGGTGCAACAGGCTTTTCTGGTTCTTTGTAATCAAGAGGAGGTGCAAAATCCACCTCACAGTCTGTCTCAATGATACTTATAGCATTAGAAGGCTTTGTTTCTACAATATCTATGTAATATTTCTTATTATTATATGCCACCATGATACTATCTCCAGTGGTTAAGCAGGAAAAGTTCCTTAGTGTTGTCTCCAAGCTGCATTACAAAAGAAATGAAAAAAGATAAATTAGTGTACCTGCTACAAATATCCATTAAATGACATAGATGAGCATCAGATATTTTATCAAAAAGATAAATGTACATAAAAATCATAGAATGATAAGTGAAAAGGTTCTCTAACACCTTCAAGCTTCAAATTAAATGAGCATGTGATCAGAAATTTTCTTCCAACTTACAAACTTTGTAGAAGGCAGTAGTAGTTATACTGAAGTTCTCCATAGCATTTTTTTTTTCTGTTGGATAGGTCAGTTCTCCATAAACTTGTAATTAGAAAAAATAAAAAATAAAAAATAAAACAACTGCTCTATTGAGAAAAGTTTCTGTGAGTCACTGGGAACCTTGTGGCTGTACCAATTAACCCTCCAAAATACAATCCTTTCATCCCTAAAAATCTCTCTGGACAAAGGATAAAAGAGAAACTCTGAGAATCTCCAACATTATCCCTTTTTGGCTTTTGCATAGAGAGAAAAGAACTATTCCATAATAGGAATCTTGCCAACGTTTCAAACAGAAGACAGGCAAGAATACTAGACAAGTTATATGAGTTCTTGGATGGATCAAATAACTGCCCACCAATCAAATTTCACTTTAGTGGGGTGGGGTGGCAGTCTATGCTAACTGACCCACCTAGGAGTAGGGAAGAACCCGTCAGGTACAGCAGCAGCCTCTATGTTCAACACATCCATTCCCTTATGTGGCTACCATCAAGTCAAATAACAAGGAAACAAAAAACCATGTACACCATCATGCAATAGACATTGCACATCATGACATGATATATCATAATATGGATTACCATTTTCAACTTCAGGATTCCCCCCTCTTGCAACAGCATAAAATATTGATGAACATCAAGAGACACCTTACCTACCTTCTCCTAGCAATAAAGATAATAAGCAACAACTCACATGGCTTTTGGGTTTGAAATATCCAAGAAGTCTGTTGTATGGGGCTGTAGTTTTACATATGTTCCCTTCGGAAGAGTCACATTTTTCACCTGCACAGTGTCTCCCTCTTGTAATAGCATGTTCTCCATCATCTGACAGGAAACAGTTAAAAGGATCACAACAGGAATGAGTGCCCTGGAGACATCTGCAGTAGTAAAACTGACCTACAGCAAAACATGTTTGCAATACCAGGCTTATACAGACAAATACTTTTGGATGCCTACCCAATATGGCATATAGATCATGCCCTCTTCAGCTATGAATTCCAGAACTCCACAATGGGAGACCCGCTGAGCAGTAGGATTACTAAGTTCGAACAACATGGGATAATCAATATGAAGAGAAGCTGCAGGATTAAGTTATTTGTTATCATCGTAGATAGGTTAGTTAAGAATCTGAAGTGCATCAACCATATAACAAATGCCATAACATAGGCTCCAACTAAAAGAACTAACCTAGGCGGTCAAGGGCTGAGGGAGGCATTATAACTGAAACAACATAAAGAAAACAAAATCAATAAAGATTAAAAAGAAAAGAAAATTAAATCACAACCAGTAGCATGAACTTGAAGACTTACTTTTACCACCACTTTCTATCTGTGGCTGCAGGATGTGAAACAACAAAAATGAAGTCAGAATTCTGGAAACGTTGACAAAAAGGACAAGAAAAAAAAGAATTTCTTTCAGGAAAACATAGGGTTGCAAAGCCCATGCACATGGATTAAAAGGTGCCATGCTTCAATTAGCTTTAGAGAGGAGGCAAAGTTTTGCATATTGGAAAGTCCTTGGTTGAGGGCATGTAAAATATCACAAAACCATAAAATCAGACAGCCAAAATGAAAAACTGAACGAAATTAAAGGACCAAAAACAAGCTCACATACTAAGTTCTTGTTTTTGCATACAAGAGGTGAGTCTAGGGACAAAACTAAATTAGCACATCACAAGGTAGGTATTGAACCTTATCTATAAAAGATGCAGGGTAACATCGATATTTCTGCTCGAATGACATTCCATGATATCCATATCCAGGAAAATACTGCAATGTCACAACCAACAGAGTGAATAATAATAATAACAAAAACTATTAATATATAATAAGCAATTATTCAATACTGTCAAAACATATAACAATGTTATTTACAAGAACTGAGGTAAAATAAAGGTGTAAAATGCTATGAGTTTTAGTAATGGCATCCATGCTTCATGGTTCTCTCTTACCCCTGTCCTTGCATTCTAATTGATTATTTCTGACCCATCTCTAGCTTTGGCTAAGAATATACAATGGATTCTAATGTGTCTTCTAATGAAAACTAAGCAAAGTTCTAACATTGGAAAGATATAAAGAAAAAGAATGAACACTAGGCTATGTTTGGTTCTTGAAAAGCGTTGAGGAAAGCAAAAAAAATGATAATGAAATGAATCTTTTCCTTTTTTTTTTTTTTTTTAAGTTTGGATAATATAGAAAAAGGTATAGGAAAAAAAAAATATTAAGGCTGTGTTTGGTTCTCAGAAAATTTGAGGGAAAATGTAAGATAAAGAAAATAGAGAAAAAAAGTAACATAAAAGAAAAAATGAAAAAAAAAAAAATTAAGTCAATAAATTATTTTTATATACTACTTCAAACTCCTTTCACTTATTTTAAGTTTTTGTGATAAAGATTTAATAATTAAAAAATTAATGAGTTTCTAATTAATTTTAATTATATTCAATTTAAATATATATTCCATATTACAACCAAACATGAGAAAACAATTTTTCTTAATTTTTTTTTTCCTTTCCTTACTACTTTTTGGGAACCAAACATAACCTAAGGAAAAGATGGGGAAAAAATTGTCTACAATTATTCCTCCCCATTTACCTTTAAAAAAAGCAAGGGGAAGTTTGTGGAAAGTGCATTTCTTAATAATTTAATAATTTAATATCCTCTTTAATTTTCCTCCCCAAATAAGAGAAAGTGTTATATTTTTTTTCTTTACCTTTTTCTTTTCTTACCTCAATGTAGCCTTAAAGTGATGAAAATAAAAATAAAAAGCATAACAAGAAACAAGGGGAAATCATCATTTGTCAAAACTAATTAGGCTACATAAGAGGATATAAACTTGTAAGCAATTGCCGCATTTCAAGCTCAAACATAAAGCAGCTGATTTTCAAAGGGAAATTTACAACAATAGTAAGAGTTTACCATATCCAGACATTTTTTTTATCAAACATAGCACAACAATTTCATTTTGCGTTTTCAAAGTCAAAAACAGGTGGAAAATAGTTTACTATATGACTGCATGGTTCTCAACTCCATGCTGCCAACGAATTTCAGCTCCACCTTATCTCAATTTTAAAAAGTTTCCCTCCACAAATTTAGCATTTTATTGGTAGCTTCACAACCTTTCAAAAAATGGCACTTTGCAGAATCATATGATTACAAGGACTTAATAAAATATCATACCTATTTGAGTTGCAAGTCATAGTAATTATTTAAATAGAATTTTTACTTGTCATGAATGGTCAATTTAGGTGTGCACCATTCAATAATGGAGGGCAAACCTAGCCCATCTCCAAGTTGAACTTACAAAAACATTTTGCCAAACTTTGGTCAACAATTACATAAGTATTCTCCATCCCTGCACACCCATTATTACCAATAATTATTCAATACAATACCAAAACATACCATTTTCTATTCCCACCGAGTAATCAGCCGTTGGAGTTCCCTATCATAAGACAAACAACGACAATTCTCGATTATCGAAATACCCAAAATGGAGATTTAAAAGAACAGATATTATAATATTGAACTAAGAATATCCACCAATTCTTGCTATATTTCCAATGAATAAAGGTCTACAAATACACCGTTTTCAGAATTATCATCCACAACTTGTTTGGTTGCAGAGAGAATGCCGTATAAGGAATAAAAGGAAAATTGATTTCCAGCATTTTGCTTCTTTGCGATCCAGAAAAAAAGAACCTTCAATCAACTGTGCCTTCCTAAACCTATTTGGCTCAGTTGATTCAAGTACTTCAGTTTTTCTTGGAAAGCAAGACACCTCAAAAAGAGAGATTCGAAATTATATATTCCCCCATTTCCCTCAGTTTTCTCACCAAACAAAAAAAATATTAAAGAAAAATAGCACCAATTAAAAGGATTAGGTCGAAGAAAACGCAAAAATTTAATAAGATTAATACTTAAAGAATCGTGTAAATTCAGATCTAGAAAGGGAAATTGAAATCGAAAGCGAACAGAGAGTGAAATATGTGAACTTGAGAGTGGGAATAGCAATACCGAGCTTGGAGGAAGAAGATGAATTGCAGAGAGGGACTACAGACGATGATCGTAGAGCAGAAACAGAGTTGAAGAGCATTATAAGGGGGAGGAAGTTTAAGATGCGCTGCGGTGCGTGTTACGCACGCTATCTCTCTAACTGCCACGTGAACGGTCCAGATACTCTGGGCTTTTCTTCTTGGGCCTCACCCACCTCCCAATTAGTTCAATTGCACGTTCCAATATCATGGGCTTTCTTGGGCCCCAACCTTGATCGATGGCATTTTTTGGGCCCCCACTGATAGGCTTGGTTTTGGGCCTCCTGATACCGGGCTTGGACTCTTAGGGCCCATAAATTGCCCCATTTAAAATGGGCCTCTATCTTTTTGTCCTTTGGGTGCTGGAACTAAACCGAACTTTCTAATATATCGGTGTCCTGTTTTACGCACCCATGTGATTTTTTTTTAAAATAAAGATATTTTTAATATTTTTAAAAATATAATATATAATAAAAAATTCTAAAAAAATTATTTTCTCTTTGATAAAAAAAATCAAATATAATTAAAATTGACCAAAACTTATATATTTTAATTTTTTTTTTTGTCTATTTTCTTTTTTCTCACATTTTTTCTTATTTTTTTTGGAAAACTAAGTGTATTTTTCAATTTTATTCTAGAAAAAAAAAAAAGAAAAAGAATTGCATTAATTGTGATGACAAAGTGCTTCTTTACTTAAACTAAAAAATATTTGCAAAAATTGAAGAAAATTACACCCAAAATCTGTTCGAAAAGCAAATTCGGAATGTGGTATCATTCTTCTTTAAATTGGTAATACAAAACCTTCAAAAAACACATCATTTTCCAATCAGAAACAGTGCAGGAGCTTTTGGGTTTTGGAAAGAAGCAAATAACAAAGTCTCAACTCCACATGCCTACTACTCTACACCAATGCTTGTAAAACAAAGAATCTTGCAAAAAAGGACCATTTTACGAAGGTTTTGTGGTCAAGAAGCTTATAAGCACCGTCGTCCAACTAAGAAAAGCATAAGTTCTCCTCCTCCATTGAAGTCGCCCCAATATTAACACTCTTTGAACTTCCCTTTTGTGTCTTTCATAGCATATTTTTTTAATAAAGATGATTATGTAGAGAAAATTTGTAATATCCCAACATGATAAGGAAAGAAGTTTACGATATTATACGTGTATGAATTTTTCTAACTTTGAAGACCCTTTGGGGTTAAAGGGGGACAATATATCCACATAATTGGAGATAGATTGTTGCAAATGATATTAGAATTGATCTCCAACCTAAATGTTAGAGTTTGTTTGACCTTATTACGGGTGTCTAACAACTTGATCTCACATTCTCTTAAGGTGTAAAATAAACAATATCTATATGTCAGAAGGGCCATTGCAACAACCCTTCTGAAAGGTACCTTTCTCTTGTTCTGAAATACTGCCCAAACTTTTGTCATTTGATGTCGATGGGAAATCTCCACTCCCAGCAAATTAGATATGAACTCAATGTTACAAACACAATTGAGATCAATGATGAGAAAACAAAGCACAAAAAGAGTTCTTGGATTGTTAATGAAATTCTACTGGATCCAAAGCACACATACCTTAAACCTCATACGTAGAATCATCAATAAGCAAGGATTACGAATGAATAGTATCAGAGCACAAAGCGTTTATATTCTCGGGAAAAGGACTTATTTTCTCTTTAGTAGCTGTAATATAGAAGGGAAATCATCAGGCAAAAAGACCAACAACCATGGCAAAGACAAAGCTAATAGTGCAACAGTATTTTCATCTGTGTGTACCATGCACCTCAACAGAGACTTGTGGTAGTTACAATAAGTTAGATTACTGTTGAAAAAGAGGGAAGCTTATAGATAATCACAACCCCTGTCGGCTACACAATGAGAGTCACGTGTACAAGAATTCAAGGTCATCGAAGGAAGAAAAAAAATGAAAAGAAGATTAGACAGCAATCAAAGATTAAAGTTATGATTAAAAGAGCTCATACAAACCACGATATATTCCATGATATCCAGAAAGTGGGAAATGCTATTTTGTCCTACTAGAACAATGAAGACATGAGGTATGTAGTAAGGAAAAGGCTGGTCCTCCACTGAAACACAAGGATGAACCATCTGCAGGGCATTTCATGTTGAGCAGCACACTTAGCTACCCACCTGAAAAGAAAATTAAGTGCTGATACATGCATACCGATATTGTCGGCAAACTCCATCATTGGGTTCATCTGTGCTAGGCTACAAGTCCATCTGCAGAAAAATAAAATCATCAGCACAGATTATGCTCTTCTGTGGTAAGAAAAGGGGCCACATAGGATTGATCCTCTCAAATATGACAGCCTACCAAAGGGAAAAGCAAAATTACCCGAGTAGTTAGTTTTTCCACCAGAAAATCATTACTCTGAATCTCAAGCACAGATTATGCTCTTTACCAAAAAAAAAGATCACAATAACCATACATCTACTATTTCTCAGGAAGGTGAATTCACCATTCTGGATATGACAACCCACTAGAGGAAAGGTGAAAAGGGTACCTATTTGTTTAAATTTTCTAACTTTCAGTAACCCACAGAAATTAAAAACTTTAGACTGGCAGCAGAATTCACATGCTACATACCAAAAGAACAAAGGAAATCCTACCCACAGAAACAAAAAGTCCAAACCATTATGTTATGCGTCATGTGTTCCCACCAGAGAGATTTCACGCCATTCAATACTGTTATTTTTCCAAAAATTTACACAAATCAGGCTTCTGTTATGAGTTACCCATGATGATTAACAGATAAGTCTCTAAGACAATTTATTTATTTAGTTTTGGGAAGAAGGGAAGAACAAAGACAAAAGCTGAAAAACCTAGAGGACTGTGGTCCCCATTAAGCAAGTTGATAACCAGGGGAGGGTGAGTGATAATGGTGAAGTCTGAGTCAGTGTCTGGGACTATGTAGGCCAAATGGTATGCAAAAAAATAAGCCTTACAATAGGTATGGACCATCCTACATCCCAATTTTTCTTGATCAAAGTCCTTCAGTCTTCAATCAGAGCCCTGATATGGTCCCTCCTGGCTTCAGCAGAACTAATAACTTGGATGATAGCCTGGGAATTGGTTTCACATATGACCATGCTCCCTACATCCTTCTTCCCACACCCCACCATGAGACCATAGTGAATCACTTCTAAATCAGCTGTCACACTGGAACCAGTCCTCAGATTAGCCGTGAAACCCAACAGCCAACAACACCTATGGTCGTCTCAGATTGAGACCGCAGCTCAAGCTGCCCCTAGGTTTTCTTATGAAGAACATCCATCAGTTTTCACATGTACTCATAAACATCAAAGGAGGTTCCTGGTCTCAGTTTTATAACATAAGGCATCTTATGTAAGATGCCAATCCAAACAAAAACAACAAAATTGTCCTAATCTTGTTATTGTATCCTTCTTCCCTTTCATCAAACTTTTTGCTTCTCTAAGGATTTTAAACCTTTATCTAAAACCAATTTGTGAACTAATAAGTGAAGTCACTGTGTTATTGATACCTTGCCCTCATGGACCCTCTAAATCTTGGGGGACTTTATCCAAACCACCCTTTTGTGTTTTCAGTATATTATATATTTGATCACCAATCAGAAAGAAAAAACAAGCATCTCTTATGGTCAACAAAATAGACTGCTTCCATATGTGTTCAAGCGAAGTCCTATATGACATGTTGAACCATTGAACCTTTTAGGAGGTGCTCACAGCATGGGGACACCATCATGCCTAAAGGGGGAAAGATTCAGTGGAAAATTACAGGTCTAATCAGCATACAATGCTGTTAATAAATGAACTTGATTAGGCCCCAAACACGGTGATTTTGGCTTTATTCATGCTCCATATAATTGAAGCAACCCATATTCCACTACGCCCACACCCCACAAGCCCCAGTGCACCAGTACCAACCTCTGAGCCTATCTAAAAGACTGACCATTTCTAAATTTTGAAGTTAGAAATGATTTCATCCTCCTTATGATTCATATTTCGTATCACATTCTGCTTGTGGAAACCCATTTAGAAGCTGTAACTTGATAAAATTTTGACAGCTCAAAGCTAGCTATTTAGTTCAGAGTCAGTCTCCTTTACGTTCTTGATCTTCTTAGCTACACAACATTTGCTTGTATCAAGTTGCAACCACCACAACTCTAGTTCTTTTATCCTATACTCCACTTGGTTCACATCATCTATCCCATACTCTCCTGAAATTTCTCTCAATCTTAGCCACATGAGACATGAGGCTGTACACACATCCCCTAAAATTGTGGCTAGCTAAAGAATTGTCTGCCTCTTGGAAGACCCAATGTCTTTCAATGTTTTTATGATGAATCAAAGATGACACTAGAGCTACATGGATGGGAAACCTACCACTTCCACCCTGAGGATTTGTTTATTCATCCCAATAATCACAATAATTTACTGTTCACTAGATATATCCTACTTAAATCACAATCACATAATAATTGATTACTCAAGCACATGTCAGGTCAAATTGGCAAGCCAAACTGCGCTCACGAGACAGTCTAAATCAACATGACCCCACAGAGAATAGATTTCAGAATCTTGTTATCTGACTTTTGTCCCAGAGCTGACCCCATTTCCATTTATTTTCTTTTACAAATTAATACAACGAAACCCAACCAACCAGAAAAGGGCCTACACAAGATCACAAGTGAATAAAGAGAAGGTAATAACTTCAAAAAAGCCACCAATAGAACATCCATCAACCATTCAGTTGCAGCATAAACTGATAACTTCAGAACATGCATTCTGGTTAAAAGAATGTGAAAAGGAACAAAAACACTGCAACTGCTTTTTAAACTAAAATTTCCAAAGTTTACTAGATGGAAATAAAAAGATTACAGAAAAAGGGGAATAAGATTCCGAATTTACAAGGCTCTGATTCGGGCCCATTCCCCTCTCTTCTTCACCGAATTCAGAAAACTGTTCTAACCAAATTAAAAAAAAAAAAAAAAAAAAAGGAAAAAAAATTAAGGCGACCTCAAGGACAAACAAGACATGGGGATGCCAAGACTAGCTCAAGCAAAGCAGTAAGACCAATGGTCATCATCCCCAGCAGCAGAATCAGCAGCACGATTGTAGTTGTCTTCATTGCCATAATAGTAGCCGCTGTTAGTCATGCAGCAAGAAGAACCCGCCACAAGATAGGGCATCTTGTGGAAGGAAAGGGCAAGTCCACTAGCAAGGGAACCATTGGTCATACCATCCTCGTGACCGCACTCCTCAGCGCGGTGCTTAAGCGTCTCGAACATGAGCTCGGGCTCATGCTGCATCACTCGGAGCACATCTCCGCAGGAAGGCCCTGGCATGGCACGCGTCACTGCGAAGCTGTGAGGTCCATCGCTCTGCAACACCCGAACAACACTCGGGCCACCAAACAGATTGTGCAAACCACCGAGCGCCTCCTCGTAAGCCCCGCCCAAGAACATCCCCAAGTAGTACTTCCCACTACCACCAAAAACAACATCTGAACCTTCTAGTTCATGCAGAGGCAAGCTTGACTCACCGCCAATGAACTTATCAATCTTCCCATCACTGTCACAGGTCAAATCCGATAAAATCCCCCTCGCCCCAGGCCTCTGGTCGAGTCGGTGAATGGGGACTATAGGGAACAGCTGCCCAATACCCCAGAAATCAGGAATACATGTGAAGACTGATAAATTCACATGGTAAGTGCGCACGGGATCAGTGGCACCAACCTCCTTGGAAACCAAGTCACACAGCCCATCAACGTCAGCAAGCTGTTCAATACCTAACGACCCTTCCTTGAATTGATCAACACATCTTTGCTTCAATTGATCAGCAAAACGCAAGCAAGTCTCATACTCGCCACTAACAGCAGCAGCAGACAGATTCCGGTAATCAACACGGGCTTCCTCAGAAAGTCCCTCCACAAAGCGCTGTAAACTGAGTGAATTAGCAGGTGAATCATGTACAGTTGCCGAAACAGCCTCAAAGATCAAAATTGAATGGTGAGAGACTAAAGCCCGGCCACTTTCACTGCAAATCACAGGGTGTTTCACTGACTTGCGATCACATACATGCTGGACAGCTCGAACTACTGCCATGGCATACTCTTCAAGCCCATAACCAACAGAAATATCAGACTCACTAGATTTCGATCCATCATAATCAATACCGAGGCCACCACCAATGTCAATGACTCGCATATGGGCACCGAGACGGACCAATTCACAGTAAATCTGAGCAGCTTCACTGACCCCATCTGCGAGCAAGTCTGTAGAAGGAATCTGAGATCCGATATGGAAATGCAGTAATTGCAGAGAATCAAGCATTCCTGCTTGTTCAAGCTTTCTTACTACTCGCAAAATCTGTGTCGTAGTCAACCCAAACTTCCCTTTCTCGCCAGACGTGGACCCAAAATGGCCCGCGTGCTTAGTCCTCAGCTTTGCTCGGACACCAATCACCGGATGTACGGAAAGCTTCTGGCTTAGATTAATCACCAGATCAAGCTCTTCCTCTTGCTCAAGAACGATCACAGTATTCAAAGCAAGTTTCCTCGCAACCAGAGCAAGCGCAATGTAGTCAGCATCTTTGAAGCCATTGCAGACCAGAAGAGCTTCAGGGTTTCCTTTGCACAAACAGCTCATGGCCAGAAGGAGCTCCGGTTTGGAACCAGCTTCGAGGCCGAAACGGAAAGCCGACCCGAACTTCACGATATCTTCCACGATGAACCGGTCCTGATTGCATTTCACGGGGAAAACACCTTGGTAGTGAGATCCGTAGCCTTGAGATTGGATTGCGAAGTCGAACGCCGACTGCAGAGACTCCAGACGATTCTGGAGCACATCAGGCAATCGAACGATGAGAGGAAGCTGCAAACCGAGTCCTCCCACAGATTTCGGATCCGAAACTTTCTTACTTTCTTAACGATCTTCAACAGATCAATCTCTTGATGAGGAAGGGTGTTCTTACCGTACGGACGAACAGAAATGTTGCCGGAGGTATTAATGGAGAAGTACGGCGCCCCCCAACCGTCGATCCTATACAAATCCGCCGAGAGGGATGGGGACCAATGAGAATGTTCGCCGGTGGGGAGAGCTTCAGCGTCGTTTGTCGCCAGAGGATCGCCGGCAAATGGCACCGGCGAGGGAAGAGAGCTATCCCCGGCAAAGGCGTAGCCGGGAGGCGCAACAGCAGCATCTACGCAACAAGCCAGGGCCGGCATCTCTTCCCCGATATCAAAACAAAATGAAAATGATGAAAAAAATCTAGGGTTTTAGATCTTCGATTGTGAAGGTGGGGGCTTTAGAACCCGCCGAGGCCGGAGCCCCGGCTACCCCCTCAAAAGAAGCAATAAAGATCGGAGAAAACAGATCCGGACCCTAACTCACCCTTATGACACTCAATTATCCCCACGCCTGACCGTCAGAAGACGATTTTCCAACAAAAACACAACCTGAAAGGCCTAAAAACTCAAAACCCCGGCAAAGATCTAAACTTTCTGATTAAATCTCACCATACAGATCCGCTCTGACCACAAAGAAAATGAAGAATACACGAAACAACACAGAAAGAAAACGAACACGGACACGAAACCAAAACTCGTTCAGAGATCTCAGAATTCTGCGCCCGAAAGGGAGAGGAGGATGAAAGAAAAGGGAAAGAAAGGAGCGAGAAAATAGTCGGGAAAATAGGGGGAAATGGACGGAACCCTAACGGCGGCGAGGGAAAGAGAGACGGCGAGAGCTAGGGTTGGCGTTCAACTCCAAAGACCACGTTAACGAAGAAGAAGCGGGCGAGAATTGCATGAAAGCAGAAGGTGCTTTATATAGTAGAGGGGAGGGGTTTAGTGGGCCTTGGCCCACCCTTTGGGCCGAAATAAATATCTGTTTTTTTTTTTTTTTTTTTCTCCAAATTCTCGTGCTTTTCATTTTGCCCATTTTTTTTTTATTTTTTTTCCTTGGGTTCTTAGATAATCAGCGGCGAGAAGCCGCGTGGCCCTGGCAATGTGGAACCCTTTTCTTTCAGTCCTCCTCTCTCCTGATGGTTATCGTCTTGCGTGGCGAGAAAATGAGAGTAGTTTCAAAATATCGCGATATCTGAGACAAACGTGATGAGAGGAAAGCAGCAGGAAGTTTCCTCTGGATCGGAGTTTCCTTTAACGTCCATGATTTTGCCACGTTATCGATCGTTGATGCTCCGCTCCCTTTCCTATTTTCATTCCCTTGACCGGTGTGCATTTAATGACTCAAGAAATAAAAAATTCTTTAAAATCTATATACCATTTTACCTTCGTTTTTATTCTTTTCTCACGTGTAAAAATAAAAAATAAATTATATACATTCAAAAAAATTATTTTAAAATTATTGATTAACTTTAAATCTTTTTAAAAAATAAGGTAAATATTATAATATATTTATAAAACTATTGTAATATATGGCTCATACTTAAACAAAAGACATATAAAAAAAAAAAAGGCAAATATTGGAGTGAAGCGAAGTAGAACATATCGTTAGTATAAATACCCATAATCCTAATTTAATACATAATGAAAGTCTTCTTTCCTATTTTCGTAGATATAAAGCAATTTACTGAATTAAATTAAATCTGCATATTTTTTCTAATTTTCACCATAAATTATTGCACGAATTCCAATAAAAGCACTTATCTTTAATGTTACATTTGTTTCTAGAAGCTAAAATGTGAAAAACTTTTTTAACATTTTTGTTTAAGAAGTCTCGTATTGATTCCTTAAAAATCCCTAGTACACATAGTTAGGCATCAAAGTACGACTGACTCGACATCTAAAGTAGTTAAAGATTCACCTTCTCGTTGGCCATATAAATACAAACTTTTCATGCTTGTCAAAGTGGAATAATTTCATTTCTACGGTTCTACCTCAAAGTTCCCCATTTCACATTGGAATAAAATGCAAAGCAAATGCGAAATGGAAGAGGAAAAAAAGATTTTATTTTTCATAAGATTATATATTCCTTAAATTAGTTGAAGGCACCTTTCATAAAAGGTTTACAAATTTTGGTAGAATATTAATTTTTAAATATCTCATATGATTTTTTTCTCCCTTTTTCCCAAATTAATATTCATGATTTTTTGTTTCCAATTTAATACTATTTTGATAAACTAAAAAAATAAAAATCTTCAGGCAAAATAAATTAGGAAAAATATTTTTGGAGTTATTAAACAAAAAATTGCTTTTGAAAATATTTTAAAAAATTAGTTATCAAAAAATAATTTTTTAAAATAATTCTGAAAAATAGTTTTTAATTAAATAATAAAAAACTATTTTCTTGATTTATTTTTTATAAATGTATAATACAAATTTTGAAACATATATTTTATTTTTTAATTATTATTGAGAAAAAATAATTAAAAATACCTTAAATGCATTTAAAAAATCATCTATTTTTTAAAATTTGTTCTTTGTAAAATTTTTCAAATATTTTTAAAATTAAAAACTATTTTCTATTCTAAAATCCTAAAAAAAAAACTCATTTTTGGCTAGTCCCATTTGTTTAAATATAGTTTCATTTCCATGATAGGACTGATTGGTCAAAAAAAATACCCACCATTGCATGCTACCTTCTTGGTGCTTGTTTGGGAACAAGGAAAATCAAACAAACAAACTGATAACGAGATTTTCAAAATCTCGCCAAAAGACTGAAGCGGTGTGGGCGTAAACCTTATCTCCGAGAGAATCTCCAAAATTTTGACGCTGCAAGTTTGAAAATTTGACACCTGCGGTCCTTTTTTGACGCGCATTTGACACGTATTTTAAAAATAATTAAAAAAAAAAAACCTAAAAATAGAGTCTTAACGTTTCAAGAAACGGTAATGGACTTAGGCAGTTGTATCTGGGCCAGGTTTGATTTAGTCGCCGCACGGCCCGTCAAGAAGGCCCCCCACCACCACCACTACGCCATAGCTTGCGTCTCAAGGTACTATGGAATTTCCCATTTTGCCCTTTATCTCTTTTTTTTAGGGTTCTTACCTTAGACAGCTTCATATGGTTGGTCCATACAAAAAGAGAGTCATAATAGTAACTTGGCTTCTCACCAACCTTTCCACTATGTAAGAGGACACATCATATTATAATTTTTAAATAACCAAAATTTTCATGATAGTAGTAACTTAACTCCATTGCGCTCAACTATGATTGGTTAAACGGTGATTTCAGAAGAACTTTCGTGAGTCTAATATCAAGTAACTTAAAAGATTTAAGATATGTTTGAAAGCGTTTTTCAAAATCGTTATCGAAATACAATTTTTAAGAGAATAATTTTTAATTTTCTTTAAGAATAAAATTACATTTGAAAATTCAAATATAAAAAATAATTTATTCGTTTCCAAACCATCTTCATATTTTCATTGTTTAAAATAATTTTGTTTTAAAAAATAATTTATTGTATATTTCTACATAAATATTAGCTTTAAAAGTAAGCTTTATATATATAAAAGAACTTTCGTGAGTCTAATATTAAGTACTTTAAAAGATTTAGAATATGTTTGAAAATATTTTTCAAAATCGTTATCGAAATACGGTTTTTAAGAGAATAATTTTTAATTTTTTTTAAGAATAAAATTATATTTAAAAATTCAAATATGAAAAATAATTTCTTCGTTTCCAAACTATCTTCATATTTTCAGTGTTTAGAATACTTTTCAAAAGGGTAATTAAAAATACCTTAAATTTGTTTTGAAAATTAATTTATTGTATATTTCTACATAAATATTAGCTCTTAAAGTAAGCTATATATATATATATATATATATCCAAAAAAATTATTAAATTATTGATATGGGTAAATATGCATTCTTTTGATCTGTGGGACTAATTGGGCATTTGAAGTACCAAGAGGGTACCCATTAGAAAAGCTAAAGAGCAAGGAATGTGGAATTTTCTTTCAACAAAATCAAATTTTCTTACTCCAATTAGCTTACTAAAAAGTTATAGATGAATTTTCAAACTAAAAGTCATGCATGGGCATTCAATGGATAAGGTTATTTCAATTCAACTCTACATGCAACTTGGTTGAAGTTAACGGCCCAACAAGAGAGAAAAAAAATTTGAATTAACAATTCACCTTCATAGCTAAATTAATGGAAAAATAAAACATTAAAATTAATAACATTTCTTCTTTTTTTAAAACCTACTCTTGTAGTGTAATAATGCTTTTTTAAGGACTTATTCAAATGATAGTGATACTAAATATTATAAAATGTTTGATCTATGTTTATTAGATACCGATTAGTTTTTAAGTGCATGGTTAAAGTCAAATCTAAAAATTGGTATTAGAGTCAAGAATCAAGGAAGCGTGATATTATGAGAGGGATGGTTAGGGAATAATAATTGATTTTTATGAATTTACTCGATAATTGAATTTTTATTATTTGTTTTCACGTCGAACTCAAACCGAATTTAGATTGTTAATGTGCAACAATTTTTCATGAATTCATTATCAACAAAATTTTGTTATTTGATTTTCACATTAAACTCAAACTCTAGTCAGAAACTTAGTACTTTTATACGACTTTTTGTGTAATAAAAGTTGCATTTAGAACATAGTTTTGGACTTTGAAAAAAATTCTCATTGATATGTTATATAAATAAATTATGAAAAAAAATGTGGTAAAGATGATGATATACACATTACTATTAAAATAAATCATTGTTGAATTTTATGCATTGGGCACATGTTTTGAAAAAAAAAATTCATGAATTCACTTGGTAAACCGATTTTTGTTACTTTATTTTGCTTTGAATCAAACCCTAGTTAGAAACTCGGTACCTTTATGAGACTTATTTGTGTGATAAAAGTTGCATTCAGAACATAGTTTTGGACTTTAAGGTTATGTTTGGTTTTTGGAAAATTTAAGGGAAAATGCAAAGGATAAAAAATAGAGAGGAAAAGTAAAAAGAAAGAAAAAGTGAAGGAAAATAAAAAATAGAGTTAAAGATGACAAATTATTTTTATTTGCTACTTCAAACTCATTTTATTTATTTTAACTCATCAATATAAAGATCAAATAATTTTAAAATGTATAAATTTCTAACTAATTTTAATTATATTTAATTTTTTTTGAAATATTTTATAGGACAATCAAACATGAGAAAATCATTTTTCTTAGTATTTTTTTCTTTCCTTTGTACTTTTCGGAACCAAACATAAAACAAAGAAATTTTCATCGAAATATTATGATTATGTTTGGTTCCCGAAAAATATCAAGGAAATAAAAAAAAATGCAAAGGAAAATGATTTTCTCATGTTTGGTTTCACTATAAAAAAAAATTTTAAAAAAATTAAATATGATTAAAATTAATTAAAAATTTATACATTTTTTTATTATTTAATCTTTATATAATGAAGAAAATGAAATGAAATGAGTTTAAAGAAATATATAAAAATAATTTTTTAATTTTAAATCTATTTTTTATTTTCTTTTATTTTTTATTTCCTCTTTATTTTCTTTCCCTCACATTTTTCGAAAACTAAACATAACCTATATAAACAGACAATAAAAATTATCGTACAAGTGATGATACACATGATACCATTCAAATAAAATATAATCTAACTTTCTTCTTTTACTAAAAAGGAACTTTCATGACTAGAATTTCGTTACTCGGTTTCACATTAAACTCAAACCCGAATTGAGAACTTGGTAGCTTCATGGGACTTTCATGGAACATACATTTGGACTTTGAAGAAAATAGGGACAACAGCAAGAAAGAGGACCCATGAACCATGTGCATTTAACACCTAAGCCTAGTAAGCCAGTCTTGTTTTACCCGGAACCCATTCTTTATCATTGACTCCTTGACTTGGTGGCCATGCCTTTGAAAACGTATCACATGGAGGGGTGGGAGTTGGAATTGAATCTGATGTGATTTTTTGTGGACCAAATCCAAGGTTTTTGAACATCTAATCATTGGCTACAACTAAGCTAAACCCCCCCATGTTTGTCTTTGGACACCTTTTGATTGTGAAGTTTTGAATCAAGAATATTCTCCAAATTACTTATTCTACCCACGGACTTATCTCATCAACATGGGCATTCTTGTCGTTTTTCTTAGTGTATATTCCATTTAATATCGAAGTTGTTCCACTGGGTCGGTCTTCTAACAAAATAAGATCCATTTGGATAGGGTTTAGGATTTTTTTGGGTCTTTAAATATACCTCAAATTTTTGGTCATGACATTTGGAATCAATTATGTTGGGTGTGACCTCCCTCAAATAGGTTCTTGCAGTGTTCCCCAATTGATGTAAACTCTTTTTGCATTGATCCCCAAAGATGTAACTCATTTTGATTTTCCTTAGTTAGGTTCAAGAAAAACACAACCGCCTTTTTTGGTTTTTCTCCGCGCATGTTTGCTTACAACCAAATTTTTGACTTTTGTTTCTCGCTAAAATCTTTGTTTGATGTAACTTTTTTTTTTTTTTTTTTTGTTTGAATTGATTGACATTAAAAATTGGTAGGTCAAATAATTAACATTACCATAATTTGACTGACTGAAGATTAAATATTATTGATTTTCTTGCAACGATTTTGTAGTGAAGAAATTAGAAAAAAAACAAAAAAAAACATATAAACGTGGTTCAACAGATTTGTCTACATCCGCCCACGGAAATAAGGAGGAAGATTTTCATTATTTCATAATTAGAATTATACAAAAAGGTATTTATATTAACCTTCAGGTATTAAAATTTCAAAAATATCCTTGAACACTCCCCTCGTTCCATTCTACTCCAATCCGACATTTACCCATTTTCTCCATATAGGCTTTTCACTTAATATGAGTCACATACTACAAAAATATATAAATATACAACAATATATATATATAAATATATATATATATATATATATATATATATATATATATATATATATATATATTTTAAATTATCAAATACCTTTTTTTTTCTAATGAAATTGGTTCAAAGTATTAAATTACACTTGTATCCTTCTTAAATTATTTCCAAATGAGTCGTTAAATTAGTGTTTATTTGATACACTTTTTGTTTTCCTTTTTTTAAAAAAAAAAAAAATTGTAACTTTTAAATAGGATATAAAAACTCTTAAATACTTATATTAAAAATAATAATTTTACAACTATTTAAAAAATAAAATATTAAAAAAATTATTATATTAAATTTTAAAAACATAAGTTAAATCTATACCTTTATATAAGATCATCTAATTTTATATAAAAATTTTAATTTTAAAAATAAAGAATCATAAATATAATTTTTATCTCAAAACATAACTAATAGGGTTGGAGCCATACAGCCTATGATCACGGGGGCTACCGGTTTTGACTAAAGATTGTCTCTTTTCAACTCCAACTCCAAACAAACCGTCATTAATTTTTTGAATTTTTCGAACGTTTTCAATACGGGTACATTTCAATGAATTTTCATTTCATTTGAATTTGTCCCCCCTTTCACGTGAATCTCCTGGATCTTTAAATACAACAAGCAAGCATGAAAACGAAGAAAACGGAGCAAACGGAGAACACGTCCAAAGGCTCTTTAATCATAGCCATTTAATTTCGGAATTAAGCACAATTCCGATTTCGCCTCTCTCCGTGATCAGGGCGGCATCTTGTGGTCGAGGTTGGATGTTCGTGAGGGCATTTCGGTCTTTTTCGTGGGAAAGGAATAAGTGAATATTTTATTGGATGGGGCATGTGAGGTGGCAGTAAATAATAGGTGGATTGGAATCTAAGAATCTCGATCCCTTATACGGTGTTTGGACTGAACCAGCGGTTATTCCGGAATTGTGGTTAACGAGGTGTGGGCCCAGCCCGCTGGGCCCATGGGCCTGGCAGAGGATTTTGCTTTTATTCTGATCCAGAGGCCTTTTTCTAGAATCTAGGCTACTTTCCATTTCTTATTGGGAAATGGGGCACGATACCCTCACAGTGCACTTTCTATAAAGTTTGTAACGGTCCATTTGAAAATGATTTTCAAAAGGTTATAAGAAAAGTTCCACTTAAAAACGCTTTCTTATATGTTTTCCCGTTTTCCAAAAAGCACTTTTGAAAATCTAGGCCTATGGTAACTATTTCAAAAATAAATTTTTGTTTTTTAGAACAAAAATGAGAAAATGGAGCGTTTTGAGATAACATTTTTAATTGTTTTCATTTTATTTTTTAATATTATTTTAAAAAATAATTATATAAATTTTAAAATAATTTAAAATAAAACACTATATAATAAAAATTATTTTTAAAACATATTTAAAAATATAAAAAAATATGTTTTCAAAAATAATTTTTAATTATAAAACATGTTATTAAAAGTATCATCAAAATAGTTTTTAAATTTATATCTAAACACTAAATAATTTTCCATAGGTTTGTAAAGCAGGGTTTAAGATATTGAGGGGCATTAATATTTTATTCAAATCCCACATCGAAAATAAATAGAAAAATGATTTACTTAGTTGTAGGGGTTGATGGATATATGTATTTAAAAAGGAAAACTGAACTTTTAAGATGGAGTTCAAATTTTAATCCAAAATATTTGCCATTTGCTTTTCAAATTTCTTTATTCTAGATTTCAAATCATATTACCTTGTAAATATATCCCTACTTTATTCTAAATTTTGAATCATATTAACTTGTAAATATATTCCTATTATTCATAAAATCCATTATGAAACTATTCTCTCTCTCTATATATATGGCATATACCACATGTTATATATAAACTTAATTACACCAATTTCAAATATAATATAATCCATTAATTTATTTTACTTAATATTAAATAGAAAAATATTTGTGAAAATTAAAATTGGAAAAATAATTCTTATTTTTAATTTTTTTTAATAACCTCATGAGTACCCATTTTGGTTATTTAAAAAGGTGTTTTTAATGTAAAATAAGTAAAATAATATAATAATAATAATAATTAAAAACCAATAATAAAAACATCTTTAAAAAAAAAAAAGATAAGAATGAAGATGAAACAATTTCGGGAAGGATCACTTTTATTTCAACTTCATCTCATTTATTTATATCTATTATCATCTCTACCAAAATAAAAATTAAATAGGGTGCAGTAGGGCGCGGTAGTGCAGGGCAAGTCTATAAATTTCTCATACTTGCCTCACCCCACCCTATCCCTCCATCTTGTTTAATTTTTTAAAAAATTTTTGTTATTTTTAAAATTATTAAAAATAAATACAATTTAGAAATAAAATCATATATAATCAGAATAAGGGTACAAAGTCATATTTGAATTTGTCTTAAATTTTTAAAAACTTTTCAAATTTATTTTCTATTTATTTATCTTTATCCCAAATCGTTTGAGAAGGGTACTCAACAAATTATGTCATTGTCAATTTTTTTTTTTCAAATGGCATATTTATAAAAGAGTTGAGGTTATTTTTCTAATTTAGAGATTATTATATCTCTTTTAAAATTTATTTTTATAACTTTAAATTACATTTAATTGTTGAAAAATGATCTTGCACAAAAATAAAAAATAAAACTTCCGAAATTTATGGGGAATTTGTGATGTTCAGTGTCCAAGAACTATTTTTTTATTCCTGTTTTTGTTTTTAATAAAATTAAAATAAATTATTTAAAAAAAGTTTATCTTTCTCTTTTTCAGTGGAACAGTGTTGGGACTAGGATAAGAGACATAGTGACAGGAGGTCACATGAAAGAAGAGAAAAGTGAGTGACACGTGGAAGAAGTAGGATGTACACAACATTGACATGGTGTCATCTATGATTTCCTAATCATTGTTGGGATCAGATGTGGAGGCAACCACATCTCCTTCTGACATCAGCAAATCACCTTGCGCCACATTTTTATTATATTTTATTTTAATTTTTTAAAACAGGTTCAAGCTTGAAAACTTGTTGCCCTCCATACATATATATATATATTTTTAATTTCTCTTTTTGCCTTTTTAACTTGCTTTTGGGGCAGTTATCCCATCACGTGACGACTCAAAACACTTTTAGTTTAAAAAATATTAAAAAAATAATAATAATTATTTGAAAATTTATGAAAAATAATTTTAAAAATATAAAAAAAATATCCAATAGTACTTTTTGAATAAATATTTTATAGGTGATTATTATAAAAATATTTTTAGATAAAACACTTCAAGTATAAATATTACCAAAAACACCCTAAAAATTACATTAAAAAATGTTTTGAAATCATTGATAAAAAATTATATTTTATTTGGGAGAACGAAAAATTATTTTTAAAAATAATTGTCAAATAAGATCAAAATGAGGACATTAAAAATAATGTTTTAAGGATCAATTGAAAATTTTTAAAAAATAAAATTTGTATATTTTATTTTTAAGATAACTTATAATTATTTTTTAAAAATATTCTTAAAAATTGTTTTTGGGAATTGGCTTATGAAATATGATCAAACATGTGTATTATTTAATAAGTTTTGAGCTCAAAATTACTTTTTAATAATTTTATGAAAAAAATTGTGTTTATTAAAAAAAAATTAAAGATCTAGTATTAATTTCATTTTGAGGTATAATGCTTGCTTTTGTTTTGAAAAAGATTTCAAAACGTTTTCTTTATTTTTTCATAACAATATTCCATTTAGTATTAGATTTTAAAACACTTGGGATCCGGTTAGGGAAATGGATTACTAAATTATTGGTAGTTGATCATTGACATGGAGACAATCACAAAAAAAATATGTTTGGAAAGCAAGAAAATTAGAGAATGCATTCCCTCCATGATACCAAATACCAAACCCCACATGGCTTGTCTTTTAGACATAACCTAAATGGTCCCTATTTAGTGCATGATCCATCATCATACTATATAATTTTGTGACAAAAAAGAAGTATAATTATTTAATAAATCAATATAGTTTAATTCTGTAAATATTCTTAATCAAAATAAAAATATTTAAATGGTATATATTCAACATCTTGACCTAATATCATATATACAACTATTGGATAAGACATGTGACCCTATAAGTGCAATTATTGTCCCAATAGAGATGAATTATGCGATTCCTTTCCTCCTTTGGTGAGGAAGTTCGGGAGGTATCCCAACTTGACAATCCCTCTAATGACATTGTGAATGGACAACAATGATATGTTATTTTGGTCATTCATGACGAAAATCCACTAACAATCAACTTGGAGTAGGTTAACCAAGTTGTCATCAACATTTTTATACAACTGAGCTATGAAAGAGATGTTATAATCATATAATGTTGCTTTGGTGGTGACTTTATCAATGACAAATCGTAAACTGCAATGAATTTTAGTGGATGTAAGCGATTCAACTTATATTTATTTAATAAAAAATTGGGCTATCTTCCAACCAGTTAACTTCAACAATAAACTCCCTTATCGTGTTCAATAAGGATTCTATCACTTCAAATTGGTAAAATATTGTTACTTGTCAATGTTGAATTGACAATTATTATAGTGAAGTTCCTTATGGTTAATCTCGTGTCTCTTTATAACGTTGTTTTAGTGCAGAGTTAGATCTATCATACAAAGGTTATTTATATCGATTTTGTATATAAAAAAAGAAAATACTGTTCTTAACTAGTAAAAGGAGTAATGAGGATACTGATTGATCAAAGTTTTATTGAGAAATATTATTTATAGGTTTAGAGGAAGTTTTTACGAGGTCCCACATTGGTTTTATGGAATTATAGAAACTACAGCGAGTGACAAGAAGGAGTGAAGATTCTTTCTCTACCATAAGAGAAATGGAAAAGGTTAGTTTGCCTAACTACCTTTTTGGCCGTTGGTTTTGCTCATGAGGTTGTTTCATGTTTTTTGTTTTTTTACGAGAAATGTCAAAACATTTTACTAGATTTTAGCATTAGATTTTGAAACACTTGGAATCTGGTGAGGGTAATAGATTATTAAAATATTGGTAACCGACCACATGGAGACATTCATAGCAAAGCATGTTTGGAAAGAAAGAAAATTGTAGAATGCTTTTCCCACGTAATACCAAATACCAAAACCCCACATGGCTTGTCTTTTAGACACAACCTAAATGGGGCCTACCTATTGCCTACATCATACCATATAATTTAATGTTCAAAAAAGTATAATCATTTTAATAAATCAGTGCAGCTTAATCATAAAAATAATCTTAGCCCAAATAAAATATTTAAACAAAAAAAAAAAGTATGATAAAAAAATGAACCCATCCCTCACAAAAAAGAAGAAAGTGTTGATTAAAATAAAAATAAAATAAATAAATAAATAAATGGTCAACATTGATGTGGGAAAAGAAATAGTGGAGATTGAAGAATGACCTATTTTTTTCTGCTAATGAGCAGTGGCCTTCTTCAAATTTCAAACACATCACCACCATGACCTAAATTTTTCCAACACATCATCCAAAAATGAAATCATCCCACTATCCATGTCACCATGCCACCACCCCCCCATCAGCCCATCTCTGTTTTTTTTATACCTTATCTCTTTTATCCTTTCTTGGAAAATTTTGGAAAGCAAGTTTATTATAATACCAAGTTACCAAATAAGATTCTATCTTTTTTTCCTTTTTTTATTGTTTAATGCCTAAAAATGAAATGGTTTCATCTTTAATTAATGCAAGGAAAAGGGCAAAATATAATAGGATGATTTTTTTTAATTTTCTTTTTTGAATGCAAGACATGGATGAAGTCACAATGGAATCATTCAACCCCATGATCTTAAAAGTGATATTAAAGATATGTGTGGTGGCAAAAAGGAGATTTATTTATTTATTTTTAAATGGCATTAGCATTCCAATTTTGGAAATAATTTTAAAATGTAAAAAATGTTATATATTTGTGATTTAAAAATATAATTATATTAATTTTTGAAAAATAATGAAGTCGATTGCATTAGATGTACATAAATTAATGGAGATTTTAAATCCTCTATTTAATTGCAATTATACCTCCCTCAAATCTTAGGGCTTGTTTGGTGAAGTTTTTCCAAAATAAATTTCAAAAATCAGTTTTTGAAAATAATTTTTAAAAATAGTTTTAAATTATTTTTAAGAACAAATTTTGTTTGAGCCTTTTTTTTTTTTTTTTTTTTTTGAAGTTTCACCTATTAATGTATAATGCAAAAGTTTATGATATATTCTACATTTTATAATTATTTCTCAATATAATCTAAAAAAATCCGAAAATACCTCAAATTTGTCCTAAAAATCACCTTAAATTTAAAATAAATTCTTGAAAACCCAATTTTAGACTTCGGCTCAAAAGAATAAAATATTATTTTTGAGAATAGTTTTCAAATAATTCCTTACTTTGTGATTTTGGGGGGTGGTTGGTTCTAAAAGCCTGGGGTACCCTTTAGTGGCTTTTAAGAGCGGGCTATAAAGTCCATTGGAGCCCAACTACTAAAGCCTGGGCTCAAATGGACAAGCCCATGACTGCAAAACCAAGGGTCCAACCCTTAGCCAACTTTGTAAACGTTCATTAAACCTAAGTCCAATACAGCGAAGCAAATAAACCCAAGGGTCTAAACCTCTCATACTAGTCATATTTGAAAAGTAACTTGATCATTGATAGGAAGTAACTTACAACTTTTTAGAAGTGATTTTAAGAGAATTAAAAGCGCTTCGTAATATTTGAAAAAGCTTTCTTACAAAAATTAGATGTTTGATAAATATTTGAAATTCAATTTTAAAAATCCTGAGAAATGAAATGATTTTCGAAAAATCATTTGATAGGTGATTCTTTCAAGAATTATATTTTTAAAACGCTATAAACTAAGTGCCCGTTTGATAGTGATTTTAGAAAGAATTTTTAATCTTTTTAACACTTAAAAATTTTAATTGTTCAAGTATTAAGAAGGCTAGAAAAGTTTTCTAGAATCACTACCAAACGCACTCTAAGAAAACTTAAATCAAAATCACTCCAAGTCCCAAGAGGGACATGATGATGAATTCAACAATTAAGATTGCCTCATGATCATATAGGTTGGTTTTGAATTGGGTTCTCTCGCCAATTCCCTTTGCCAAAGCCCAAACTCAAAATCTAAGGTCAGATTCAGGCCTTGCACAAAAAAGGTACACCTATCAATGGGGAATGAAATCCAACCCAAAACTAGTGTACATTTAAAAACCCATTATGGGTCAAGTTGTGGCCTTTCTCCAAAGCTCCATGGCACACACTGAAGGGATCAACATCCCTGAGGGCACAGCTTCCATCCAAGAATCCAAAACGGGCACCCAATAACATTTTAATGCAACAACTTCGCACCCAAAAAGAAACAAGCTTCATCTAAGCTGTTGCTAAAGGGTCACAACTTCATCTGCCTTCTAAGGATGAAGACAGACCAATGTCACACCTTGCCTAAAGGGTCAAGAGGCCTCACTGTTGCTAAAGAGGGATCAAACATGACCCCCTAGTGGCAAGGAAGACACAGGCAAGGCGACACCCATTGCTTTCTATGTGACAGATTACACTGGGTGCGGGACATCACAAGAAGAAAACCCTTAAATGCCATGACACCGAGGAGGAAGATTACCTAACAAACTCCCAAATCTGTGACACCAAGCTCGTTAGCTCATTTTGTGTGATGAGGATGACCATTCATGAGAACTTAGGACCTAGCCTTTAGTACCAAATTGATACCAAAATAATGGACAAAACAAAGGATAAGAAGGCAATCAACTTCACAAAGATGCAAAAGTTACCACCCTTTGAGTCCACTAAAAACTTGAAAGTAACCACTTAATGGAATCCACAAAAGATATATAGAGGTCTTTGGGAAAATTACTCTCTATTAAAAAAAAAACCTCAACTCCAACTTTGCTCTAAAAGATTTCTTAAATTTTAATTTTAATTTTGTTGAAGCTTAGGAAATTAATGCGAGAATATGAAGTCCCTTTGAACCCTCTCATTAATTTTTCATTTTTTTTTTCAATTTTTTATATTACATTTTGTAAAACAAAAATTGTTGATTAAAAATATGCAAGAAAATATAGTGTAAAATATTAAATAATATAATATTTAACATATGCAAATTGTTTTTAAATATATAACAACATAATGTAACTTTTTTTTTTTTATAAATTTTAAATATTTTAATCATGAATATTATTAACAAAGAAATAAAAAATTAATTACTAAATTATAAATTATAATTTATACTATATTTAAAAATAAACATTGAAATATAATATAGTTTTTATTTTAAACAAATATCGAACATTGATATGCAATATATTTTTCATTCCATTTTTTTTTTAATGAATAAAACATAAACATAACATAACATATCCTATTAGAAATAATATCTTATAATATATATATATATATATATATATATATATATATATATATATCCTATTTACTGAGATATGATATCGTGATATATACATATTTTATTCTATCCTACCAATTAAAATTAACATTAATTTCTTATATTTGTATAAGAATCAATTTAGATCATTTTTAGTGCTTTTCCATTTTTTATTTATGGATTTTATTTGCCAAAAAGGATTATTATTATTTTTTTTTGGTAAGACAAGATTTGGAGAAAAGGTCGAATAGGGAATATTGTAAAGTTGGTCACCAGTACAAAACTCTTTACTATATATTACTTTTCTTAATTAACGAAAAATACAACATTCCTTATTTTCTCGGAATCAATTTTCATGAAAGAAGGTATGAGTATGACCTCCACACAAAGCAAAGTAAATTAAATTAAATTGAAATACTGATCATTTGTAGAAATTTATGAGATGACAAAATGTCTAATTCATATAGGATGCAACTACCACAAACATGAAATGATACTGCAATGCATGAAAAAGTGGCTATGAAGTTACACCACCTAGAGGAGGAAGATCATCAGTCGTGATATCATGAATGCTGGTTCTCTTCCTTTTCTTGCCCATATTCCCAGGCCTTTGTCTTGCAAAGTACTTTTGAGCATGGCTTGCAACCTGGGATGGCGTCCTGGATATCACAAAGTTTCTAGAGATGCTTTTCCAGTCACCTTTTCCATATTTGACTAATCCTTCAAGAAACAGTACGTGCTCTTCTTCAGTCCATGGAATCCCTTTCTTCTTCTCAACTTTTGAGCCAGCACTGCCTTCTTCTTCCTCGTGATCTTCCTCCTCTAAGTCCCACCGGTCTGGAATGTACTGATCCATGCCACCGAAGTCGATCGCATCGATATCTTGTATGAGTTTTATGTAGTGTTCAAGCACATCCACGGGAGATTTTCCTGGTATTTGGGTGACAATCTTATACCACCTGTTTGGGGTTTCCTCTGGAAAAATCAAAATGGCTCTTTCAAGGAGAATGTCTTCTGAGCGATTCCACATAGAGACAAATGACAGTGAATAATCTATGAATTGAGACATCTCCAGAACTTCAGAATTAAATAAATGTATTTGGAAATTGATCGGACTAGATATGTATTTATAAACACACAAAGCCATGATGGTCACTTGTTTTGGCAACAAAATCCAGTTTGGTCAATCTTGAATAAGAGAGAAAAAAAAAAGATATTAATTGCTACATAGTAGGAAAGGAAAATAAAGAGGCATAAAAGGAATATCCGCAATCTAAATAAGCCAAAGCAATCCAATCCAAGCTTATTTATTTTGGTGGCAATGAATTAGAAAAAAACTTAGGGTTTGTTTGAGAATTATTTTTAGAGCAATTTTTTGTTTTCAGAACAAAAAACACAAAAAATATGTTTGACAATAGAAAATTATTTTCTACTTTTTGTTCTAAAAAATAGAAAACGTATTAGTGTTTTCAAAAAACATCTTTTAATTGTTTTCACTTGTTTTCTGAGGGTTGTTTTAAGAAATAATTATGTAAATATGTATAATGATTAAAAATAAAATATTAGATATAAAAATTATTTTTAAAACATATTTAAAATATTAAAAATGGGTTAAAAACATTTTTGGTTTCCAAATAAATTTTTGTTCTATAAAAATTATAGAACAATTTTAAAAAATTGTTATCAAAAGTTGGTTTTTAAAATTGTTTTTGAAAATAATTACCAAATAGACCCTTAGTGATTTCAGTACTGTTCCCACAAAATAATTATAATAAATATAAAATTTTTTAATGCCGAGGAGTATCATACCAAAATTTTGTAAGATGGTCATTGTTTGTATCCTAGTTGTATTTATCTAATCATATTCTTGATTACATTCTTACTTTACATATGCCTATGTAAGACTAGACGAGGGCATTGGATGTGATACCAAAACCTTTACTTATCCATGTTGAATGGTGGATGGAACAGAAGTAATGGTTTCATAGTAAAAATGGAAAGAGAATTACCAAGAAAGAAACCTAATACTATTGCCATGGAAAGAATATTTGCAATCTAAACAATGAAATCCTATCGAAGCCTAGGGTTGTAATTTGGGTGAGTCCAACTTGATGTTTGAGTTGGAATAGGCAAAGATTGGACGAGTTAGGTTGGGCCTTGGGTTAGAAAAATACCAACCCAAAAATATTAGGATTGACATGGTTTAAAGGTCCAAAGAACCTGTTGAAACAAAAACTATAGATTATTTATTTATTTTTATTTTTAATTGTATTATGTATTATCGTTTTAAAATATAAAAAAAAGCATAAAAATGATAAGAAAGAACTCTAACCTTTCTTGGTTTTAATGATACTAGTGTAATGATTTTATTATTTTCTTTAATTATTAAAGTGTAAGTTTGAGTTTATAAATAATTACATAGATTAAATTAGTAATTGATGATTTATTTTATAATTTTGAAATTAATATTTATATTTTAATCTCTTATTTCATATTATGATTTATATTTGATATGTCTTAAAGTTTTTTATGTACCTATTTTTATTTGATGGCCTATAAGAACCCTAGGGAACCTGAATTGACCATGGCCTTGACGTGGGTTAGGATTTCTCAACCTGACCTTGAGTTGAGTTTGGCATGGGTTGGACATATTAATATGAGGGTTTGATGTTGGTTAACCATCTAACTCGTGGCATTGAATTTGAAAAGAATTCAATAACTTGATCAATCTAACTCAAAAGTTATAATAAGTAATAATACTACTATGGCTAGCTACTTTTCGTACTAACACAACTACTATTATTTGTCATTCTTTAAAGGAAAAAAAAAAAGGTTATAAATATTTATAATAGTTTATGGATGATTTATCTTGTTTGTATTTTTACTATGTTGGTATTATCTCTTAGCCTATAAATAAGGGTTTGTGAATTAATAGAGAGAGACTTAATAGTTGAATTATACTTTCATTTTTTTTCTTATTCTTTTATTTTATAATACATTATCGGTACCGGTATGACACGATTGCTTGACTCGCCTTCGGCCAGGTACGCCCTCCGACCCCTTCTTCCTCTTCTTCTTCTTCTTCTTCTTCTTCTTTAGTCCATCGGGTTGCAAAGGGCTAAGGCCAAGCCCTAATTTTTATTTTTTTTTATTTTGTGGGTCCAAAACCTTTATTTATTACGTGAATTGGAATGCTTATACTAATTTGAATTGTCCTCAATTTCCTTCTCCTTGAACTTTTCTTATTCAAACATAATCTTTATTCTCTTAGGGTGAGAGAGCCTAAAGAACTTGGTACTATCCTCCTCTTAAGTGGGGAGAGCATGAAGAACCACCATAAGTGTTGTTCTTGTTATCTCAGCGAGGAACAACTTGAAGAAACACCAATCCTATAACAAGAGGAAAGTTCAAAATGGAAATAGCACCCAAAATAACAACATCAATTATATTTGGAAAGAACTTCTCATGAAAATTTATTTCCCATATGAACACCAAAATATTTTACTTTAGGTCACTTATGCAATATATAAATAAATAAATAAATATTTCCCGTGGCCTTTGGGGATCCTATCACTGATTTTAGATATTTCAATTTGGAATACCAAACATCCAAAATTTACCAAAATACCCTTATAACAAAAAAAACCTACCTAAAATACCCTAAAAGTACCATACGTCAACACAATCTCTCGCACTGCATAAATAATCTCCATTTAAGGTGTCCACTGCACAAACAATTCAAATTATATGTATAAAATGAGCACAAGGCCGCAGAAAACAAAAATCATACATGCACTAGGTCCAGAGTTCCTAGTTTCTATACCAAACAAATACACAGCTTCACAAGCATTTTATTCTTGCAGATAAACTCAATCCTACTTCTACAAATAACAGAACAGAAAGATTGTTTTGGAGCACTAACTTCCATTATGAAAACATTGGTGAACCCTGCAAGTGCTCACCAACCACTGCTGATCTCAGAAGAATTAAGTTATTTTCTTCCCAAAGTGTTACCAATGAACGATACAAGAATACTGGGCAGTACAGTCCCTTTCTTATTCTGCTCTGGACTGGCCAGCTCGGGATGACAAGATAATGCCAACAATAAGGCCATATAGGGCCAGTGCTTCAGCAAAGATGAGAATGAGGATCATACCAACAAAAAGTTTAGGCTGCTGCGCATTAGCCCTGCAAAACAAATCACATATTCAAATTTTGATTAGTCCCACTAACAAAGAATTTGTCCTCAGCCAAAGCAACTTATCCTAAAGTCGTCCAAAGTACAGTCTGAAGAAATTAAAAACTGAAAGAAATAAAGAAAAAAGACAAATTTTAGACCAAAAAAGGAAAGAGAGAAATTGAAAACAAGCTGCCTGTTTAAACATCTGTCTGCTAACAAATTTTCACTTGCACATGGACCTTTAATGATTTTCTTTAAGAGCATTTCTGGAAGTGTTTCTAAAGAAAGCGCCACAAACTAAGAGCACCTTAACCAGAATCACTCTTTTTTCTAAACGTGCTCTAAATATGTTTTTTTTTTTTTGTTTCAGATATCACACTTACAAGTGGCAGAAAACAGTTTTTGGGAATATAAAGGCTACAATGCAAGAAAAGGCACAAGGAGAATGCATCATTCCAGTAAAATTTCAACAGAATAAATATAATAATACAACATTAAAATGCATTCAATTCTGCCTGCGCATACCCTAAAACCAAATATAGAAGAAACATAATTAATGGCAAACTATCTAATGGAAAACAATTTGATTATTAATCGAGGAGGAAAGAAAATGACAGTAACAATTAAAAGGTGGCTGAACAAGGAGGCCTATTGTTTCCACACTTTTGGCTTTTTTGACAAAGGTGTTGTAGAACCAGAGATCAGGTCCAGGTCGCTCTCAATCAACCAAATTCAATTTTAAAGCTGATTTCCACCCAGTTAGGACTGAGGCATAACCTCAGAAATCCGACATGATAATACTCGAAAGGAAAAAGGAATTCAAACATTTACACTTGCAAATCTCTAATTGTGATAAACCCAAATAAAAACAAAAGTTTCAAAATCAAATTAAAAACGCACTTGAACTCCTAATTCTCCACAATTTCAATTCAGAACCTCGAGATTAGCACATGGGTGATAGTCCCATGTCCATTGATGCATGTGTCGCTAGTAATTCACATAAAACACCATGGTCTCATAAGCAAATAGATGAACTTGATAAAGCCATTTCAAGTTTCAGCCAAGCCCATCTCAACATACCATATTCTTCATGTAATGTCACAGGCGCGTTAACAGTATCAAACATCAAACGAAACCATCCATCAAAACTCAACATCTAAATCAAATTATGCAATTACCTGACCCCGGCATCGCCAACAATCCCGATTGCCATTCCGGCTGAGAGCCCGGCCAGACCACACGCCAAACCCGACGAGAGATGCGCATAGCCATCGAAAAGGTAGTACGATTTGGCCTTAGGGTTAATCCCAGTACTGATGATAACAGCAATGATAAGCCCGTAAATACCTAAAACTCCAGCCATAACAACTGGTACAATCGACTTCATCACCAGCTCCGGCCTCATCACTCCCATCGACGCCACTCCGACACCACTCTTCGCCGTTCCATACGCAGCTCCCATACCTGAAAAATTATAAAAACAACAGTCAATCAGAATCGAAGATCTATATATCTATGTCCGATCATTGAGAAAATGAAGAAAAAGAAGAAGAAAATATCGAATCTATGCATTCAGTTATAGTGAGATCAGCTGACTAAAGACCAAAACTAAGCTCAGATATTCATAATCCCAATCATCCTATTTTCATGCGGTTTCTCAGGAACCAAACGCAGCGTAAAAATGGAAAAGAATGGAGATAGCGTGAAAATGAAGCGAATAGAGAATTAGGGTTTGAGTACAGGAGAAGACGAGGGCAGCAGCGGCGCCGAGGAATCCGAAAAACGGTGCCGTTTCATCGCCGCTGAATGTAGACATTTTAGATTTAGAGGATCTGAAACGACGTCGCTTGGATCAGCTTGGTCTCTCTGTCTCTCTGATTCTCTCCTTGAAGATCAGCGCAGCAGAAGATGATTGCAAGTGTTTAATAGTCACACGTCTGCTATTGGGCCTGAAGTGGGCCTATTGGGCCTCTATTATGTCAACAACATGTTGAAGTAAACATTTTGATTAGAGTATTATATATTTTTTATATAATAAAATTTTGGATGAATAATTTTGATTTACTTAACTTTGTAAAAGAATTTTAGGATTAAAACTTAATTATCAAGTGAGTATTTTGATTTTAAAATTTTAATTTTATAGATGTTTTTAAATAAAAACTATACTTAAGTGGAAATGAATAATATCATTTAGAACTTAACCGTAATTAAGTTTTTCATAAATGAAACTTCATCAGAGTTAAGTCCAAGTGAATAATCCAATGAACTCGACCTCGATTAAGTTATTTATAAGTGAAACTCAATTATGGTTAAATTCAAGTGAAGATTATGAGTGAAAATTAATTTATCAACAATATTAAAAGCATAGTAATTTTTCATAAAAAAAAAATTGTTACTTATCATATTTTAACCTTGTCATATGAAATATAAAAAATCTTTTATTTTTGGACTATTTATTCTCCTTTCTTAACTTATTTTTCATAACTAATTGAGGGAGGAAATTATTTCCACAAATATGAATTTTATTTCTTTTTTTTTTTTAATCAAATAATCCTTTTTAAAAACTGGTTTTTAGGGATAAATATTGTCAAAGAAAGAAAATTTTGGATTTTCCTTTAAAAACTCTGGCATGTTCCAACGCTCAAAACGACGCCGTTCCACTCTGGACGGCAGAGTGGTTGATTATTCAATCGAATCATCTGCAGTCGAAAGCTAGACACGAGAACAGCCAACCAGAGAGTGTCCGTGTGAGAGAGGGAGATCAACCAAAAATGGCGATAACACTCAATAGTGGCTTCAAAATGCCCATACTTGGTCTGGGTGTGTGGCGTATGGACGGCAAAGACATCAGAAATCTCCTCATCAACGCCATCAAAATCGGTTATCGCCACTTCGACTGCGCTGGTAACCCCACTTTTCCCTCACAATCTCTCTCTCTGAATCACTGCCTGTGATTGTTGTATATGCATCCATGTGAATGGTTCGTATGTTATGCTTAATTCTACATGGGTAGTTCAATGGAGTGTGAGATAGAGAGTGTGGTGGCAAAATATTTCAGGATCTTTTATGATTATTTATGAAATTGGCTTGTTTGGGCTAGTGTTTGCCTGTGGAGTTTGAGTTTATGTGCTGCCATTTTTGTGCAAAGAAATGATGGAGGATGGGTCTTCCCAAAACCCTTGATAAGGGGGTTTGATGGGTCATCTGCAGGTGTGTACTAGTTTTCTTGTAGGGATGTGTTCTATTGCCAAGCCGCTGGTCATCGTAATGGCATTTTTGGAGATCATTTCTTTATTGTTGAGGTTGTTTGAATTAATGGAATTACAAAACATATGGGTATGGTGCTCCATCTCTTATGCCACTGCTGTTAATTTACCAAATTTGTAGGTTTGGTGAGAGGGCCTTCCTTTCTATGTAGACATCGTCTGAGATAGTCTGGTCTCATAAAAGGTGTCTATTTCTCTGGTCTGTAATCCTATATTGGATAGGGGAGAGTTTTTAGCGCTATATATATACTCCTCCTGACCTTATAGATGCGTTTTAAAGCCGTGAGAGTTCATTTAGCCTTAGAACAAACAATATCTACATGGTTGGGTAGACGTCGTTACAAATGATATTAGAGTTGATCTCAAACCCCTATGTGAGGGTTTGTTTGGCCCCGTGAAGGGAGGAGTGTTTATCTATTTGGCCCTACAATCTAATAGAACACAACAAAGACATTGTGTTTGCATGGGGGGTGTTTGTGATATTCCACCTCAAATAGTAGAGAAAGTTTCTGACGTTATATATGTATAAACTCTTCTTAATCTTGTAAACGCGTTTTAAAGTCGTGAGAGCCTCTTTGAGCTTAGAGTGGACAATATCCACACAGTTGGATGAGAGTCATTACAAAAGACACCCCATATTTGCTTAAGAAGTGATTTTGATATTTCACATTGTTTAGGAGAAGAAGTTCCCGACATTGTATACACAGACTGTAGGAAACAATATCCACACGAGAGGAGTAGACCATTAGGAAAATGGATTTCACATGCGGGGATGATGTGAAAGCTTAATAAGGAGCGGGATCTGGATATTCTTGTGCTAATACTATAGTATTTCTAAAGGATACATCACATATTTCATCCTAGTGTGGGACTTGACGAGGATGACGTGTTTTACTATATACGTAGGTGACTCTTTTTAACTGTGTACCATGAAGGACCCCATAAGGAGAAGGTTGCTGGACTTGGACACTCTTATGATGACACTATTGTTTTTCTAAAGAGTGTAATCACATGGCATTGGATGTTACTGTTTTTTCTTTCTTACTTTTTTTTGGTTGAAGACCATAAATGTAAAAATGAAAATGATGAGGAAAATATGTTTGGCATGATGCCTATGGAAAATATTTTTCAGGAAATTTGTGGAGTGGCTGCTTTCAAGAATGTCAAAAGTAGGTTTTTGTTAAAGAACAAGGGAGGTGTGGACGTTGTTCCTCTCTTTTTTTGGAGTTTCTTGGGTCTTTCCTTATTCAGTAAAGGAAACCCTTTTAGGATGGAGGGGCTCTTTTGTGGGCAAGAAGAGGAAGGTGGCGTGGCAATTGGGACCGTTATGCTTGTTTTGAGTCATTTGGAAGGCTAGGAATACTATTGCTTTTGAGGACGGTGTGCTGTCCATTCAAAAGTTGAAAGTTTCTTTTGTGTATTTACTTTGGCCGGAAACCAAATTGTGGATAAAAGATGGTCCTTCGACCTTATTAGATTTTATAGAGTGGGTGTGTTTGCGTTAAGGGAGAAGGTTTTTTTGTGTTTTCCTTGTTGTTTGGGTCCTTTTGTAAGGGGGTGAGTTTATCTATACTGTAATTCTGTGAGTCGCTTCTTTAGCGCCTCTTTGCTACACATTTTTTTGCTTATTGATAAAAAAAAAAAGTAGGTTTTTGTTTTTTTGAAGATAAAAATAGCTTTAACTAATGAAATGAGATGTGTTCTCAAGAATTTTTATTGTTGTCATTTTTGTTGTAAAATTCTTTTCAAAGAAATTTGTTTTGAACCCTAAACTAAACAAGCATGCTATATATTTTCATCAACTATTGTTCCTTCAAGCTCCAAACTTGAGAAATCTTTGAAGTTTATATGAGGAAGATTATTAACCCTATGTTTGGTTCTTGAAAATGTTGAGGGAAAATGCAAAGGAAAGAAAAAGTGAAAAAAAAGAAAAATAGTTTGAAGTTCATAAATTATTTTTACATGCTTCTTCAAACCCATCTCACTTATTTTTGCTCTTCTATATAAAAATTAAATAATTAAAAATTGTATGAGTTTCTAACTAATTTTAATTATATTTTATTTTCTCTTGTATTTTTCATAGTTAACCAAAGAAGAGAAAATCATTTTCCTTAATAATTTTTTTTCCTTTCCTTTGTAGTTTCCTTGGAACCAAGCATAGCATAAATATTTGAAAATTTAAAGTGTATATGGAGTGTCTTAGCCTTTTTACACATGCTCTTCAAACATACTTCCTTTTGAAGTGCCAATGGAGTATGCAATTTTTGACATGATATTGCTTGCAGCTGATTACCAGAATGAAGTAGAAGTTGGGGAGGCATTTGCAGAAGCATTTCAGACTGGGCTTGTCAAGAGGGAGGATCTTTTCATTACCACCAAGGCCAGTTTAATTGCAAACTCTAAAATCTTGAAATCTTTCATTTTCTATCAACACTGATCCCTAATCTTCCAAACAATGAAAATTTGTTCCTGCATTTGAATATGATTGCAGCTCTGGAATTCAGATCATGGACATGTTATAGAGGCTTGCAAAGCCAGTCTGAAGAAGCTCCAGCTAGATTATCTGGATCTGTTCCTTATTCACTTTCCCGTTGCCACCAAACATACTGGTTTGTCCTCAATGCCTTGTTCATCATTCATATATTTGCGTCTGTGTATTGTATCATCTGCCTTTTTTTTTGAGGTATGACACTTAATGGGACAATGTACATGCAGTGGCATAAGTTCATGGGGTTGAGGTGTAATGACAAGATGAGTTGTCTTGTGCTTCAGGAGTCTCCCTCCGTGTTCTGGTTTTGCAGAACCTTATGCAATTCTGATAGTTGGTTTTTAGGGATTTTTTATGTTATTCTGCACACTCACAGGTGTGGGCACAACTGGGAGTGCTCTGGACGAGGATGGGGTGTTGGACATCGACACAACCATATCCCTGGAAACTACCTGGCATGCTATGGAAGAATTGGTTTCTGTGGGTTTAGTTCGAAGCATTGGGATAAGGTATGCTCACAAGTTGAAAATTTTAGGTACAATTTGGCCAATACTGTGAAATTTCATACAAGCACTATCCATCATATCCTATGAAAACTTTCCCCTTTCTTCAAGCCTTACTCTGGAACTTGGATGGAAAAAAAAAAAAGACTCTTTTAAACTAATCAAGGTGCAATTAGAGAAACAGTTGAAACTTGAATTTCTATTTCCATGTCAATAAGGGTTTGTTAGCGACATCTCTTATTGATTGGGGGAAAAAGTTTCTGACATTATATACGCAATGAACTTTTAACTAAGTATATGCATTTTAAAACTGTGAGAAGTCAAGGTTCAAAATGATAATGTCTACTCAGAAGGGAATGAGTCATTACAAAATCTCTCTTGCCAAATGAAATTAAAGGCTTCAAGTTGTTCCTTTGTTCTGATTCTTCAGTTTTGTAAATTTATTTTGAAACTCGGGAATTGTGTTTTGAAAGAAAGTTTTCTTGCAGCAACTACGACATCTTTCTAACCAGGGATTGCTTAGCTTACTCCAAAGTGAAGCCTGCTGTGAATCAGATCGAGACACACCCCTACTTCCAACGCGACTCCCTCGTCAAATTCTGTCAGAAGCATGGAATCTGTGTCACTGCCCACACTCCTCTAGGCGGCTCTGTGTCTAACACAGAATGGTTTGGTTCAGTATCATGTTTGGATGACCCAGCTCTCAAAGTAAGTAAAACTCTTCTCTTACATAGATCAACCATCAATGCTGGTTTGCAAAATAATGTCTTCTTGTTTCTTTGGCTTCAGGGTCTGGCTGAGAAATACAAAAAGACTGTACCTCAGGTTGTTCTCCGATGGGGCATCCAGCGGAACTCGGCTGTCATCCCAAAAACATCAAAGCTTGAGAGATTGGAAGAAAATTTCAGGGTTTTAGACTTTGAGCTGGCCAAAGAGGACATGGACCTGATTGGAAGCCTGGACCGGAAGCATCGAACCAATCAGCCTGCAAAGTTTTGGGGCATAGATCTGTATGCTTGAAGGTGTCCAAGTTTCATGAGTATGTTCTCAGTTCTCTTATGTCTTGCAAGAACTAAGAGTAGGGGATTCAAAACCCTGGATATCCTTTGTACTGTACTGCCATTGGAAAACTTTGATTGATCTTTGGATATCATTCTTAAAGTAACTACGTCTCTTATAATTCCTCTCAATACAAAACCCTTCTGTCAGTAACCAGTTAACATTAGATTCTAATCATTTTCTGTTTTAAAAAAAACTTTTTTAAAAAATCTGAAAACATTTTAAATCTGTTTTAAAAAAACAACCTATTTGCAGAACAAAATTTTAAAAAAACTAAGGTGTTCTTCTATGTTAGAAAATTATTTTTCATTCTTTAGAAAAGAGCACGCCTAAGTTGTAGGCTTTGTAGGCTCAAAACAAGATCAATCTAAATGCGAGGGTAATTATATTATGTAGCAAGGTACAAAAGCTCCTTTTATTAGACTACTTGGATATTTGAAGATCAATCATTATGGATAAAAATCAATGATTGAAAATGCTTCTTAAACATTCCATTGTTAAAAATTTGAAGGATGGTGTTACCTTAAAAAGAGATATCATTGAATTTTTCCTCAATGAAAAACCCTCTAAGCCTATTCCATGAAATCAACAAAATCAATTCTCCATGTTCATGACAAGCTTGTATCACCGGCTAAGACCCGTAAAAAGGTGAAGAGACAGCAACTTTGTTATTTGGAAACTCAAATATAAAAACAAATATTTATACTTTTTAAGTGTAACCATTTTCTCCTAAAACCCTCACCAGATTGATATAGCAGTTATTCCCACAAATGTAATTTCCATTACGGATGGACAAATATTCTTATCCACCCATTTATTCAATGCTGGAATTAGGTTTGCTATTAATGTGGGTATTTCCGTCTCCAGAGTAGGATCCGCGGCTCAAATTAAAGCCATGAAACAAGTAGCTGGCAAATCAAAATTGGAACTGGCACAATTCGCAGAATGAGTTTCCAGATTCAATAGACAAAGTTTCTTTCACTCAAACCACCTAATAATAGTGATACCCCAGTATGCAAACATGTTAAAAGGTCTGCACCATAGCATTAGTAAACAAATGGAATAATGGCGAACCGATTGCTGGGGTAATTGTCAAATTTATGGAGATACCACCTCTGTGTTTCTGCTGCTGCAAATATGAGATTTGATGCCTGCCACCACCAAATAAAAAGCTTAAGGTTTTGGAGGATTGAAGTGCAGACAATGGCAAAGAAGTTTTCACATTCAGAGAAGTAAGAATACCACAAATCCAAAAAGTAACCAGATTGTCAAGTCTGAACCCCCACTAGCCACCACAAGGCCACCGTATATAACCTTCATTACAAGAAAGAAAACCAATTAATACAATGATAACAGTAGTTCAGGAGAAGAAACTTCTACGATTCAAAGAAACAGAGGGAGGGAAGGGAGTTACAATCTCAGCCAGGTAGTGTGGAGAAGAAACTATTTCAAACCAATCCCCATGAGGGATTCCGTATTCACCTTCTTGCTCCTTATGCTCTTGCAACAAGCCCTGATAAACAGTTGAAAACCCCAGATGAAAACAAAATGGATGATGAAAACCGATACAGTTCCATGCCATGTCCAAGCGAGATTTTTAAAGGGCTCATAAAGAATGTTTTGTGGGGATAGAATCATAGAAATGATAACAGAATCACCAAAATAAAATGAAAAAAGTACAAGTAAAGAACATGGACTCACAAGAATTGCATGACAACGATGCTGATGAATCCAACCCCAAATGAATATAGCTGCACCAAGCCAGGAAGGCCATCCAAGCTTCATGAGAGAACTCATGTATCCCCACAAATCAAATTCAATGACAGGCATCTGATTCTTGCCTTTAACGATGAATTCCTTCAATTGATTTGCAGCAAATTTAAATACCTCTGGTGCACAAACACAGCAGAGTGACAGTGGTGCTGCTGTGTAGAAACTAGTCTCAGAAAAATAATATAAATCAGTACGATGACACAGCATTAAGTACACAAAGAACAGAAGGCAAAAAAGAAAAGAAAAAATGAAGGGGGGAAAAAAATTGACCACCTCCTTACTGGCAGTTCAATCAAAAAATAAAATCAAACAAAGAAGAATTTTCAAAAAAAAAAAAAAAAAAATGAAGTTACAAAAATACTGTTTCATTTGAACCTCAATTTAGTGAAAGGCCTATGATTTTGCAATAACTTCAAGCAGTCAAGCATCCCAAAAGATATTAGACAGTGTCTTAAATATAGCTGATAAAAAGAAGGGTGCCTTTTCTTGACAGACATTTGATATTAAAAGGCGCCTAGCAAAAAGAACAGGAGCAACCAGGACACACCAGATGTAAACATGGAGCACTGGAAACCAAAAACAACAGTGGCAAAAATGAAGTTAAATTGGAACCTCTGAAGAGAAAAAAACATTGTAGTTACATTCAGTATCACAACAGTCCCAAAGTAACACATCTATGATTTGATACAATCAACAAGTTAGATTGGCAACTAGTAACTCACTATATCAGGTAAAGGGATGAAACAGAGGAAGCATCATGATTCAAGAGTACATGTTTAAGCTAACTTTTCCAACCACTCATCACTAATATGGATCCAGATAAATGACAAAATCAATATCACGAGCAGCAGAAAAATAGAGGAGCAGGAAAACTAGACTGTAAAATCTTTGTGACACTTACAACAGGCCAGTCAGATAACCAAAAACATGCATCCGAGCTGAGCTGCTATAATTTAAAACATATATTGTCTCATAAAGGCGTCTCATTACTTGGACTTCCATCAACAAAAGCAGGAACACGGATCGCCAAACAAGGTATCTATACTCAAGTGGAGTTGAACGAGGTTTATGCAAGGAAAAGATATGTGAACCTCCAGTCAAATGGCTCGCAACGGTGGAATAAAGCAATGGTTCAGAGGCCAATGGTGCCATTCTGTATGCATATAGCCAAGTTGCAAGAACCAACAATGTTGTCCACACCACTGCCACCACATAGAAATGGCAGAAGAATCTTTGTGGAACGGTGAATTTCTACAATTCAAGAGAACACAATATTAGAGAAGTTTGATACAGTCATGGAATAGACATGAACCCCACTAGAAAAGAACCAACTGCAACCACCATCACCACCGAAACAGAGGCAAATTGCACATACAAATTTAGGAGGAGGAGCTTAATATTGTGGAACAAGCACATAAAGGTTTGATAATGGACCAAAATGTCACAATCTCTGTTAAGGTGCACTCAATGGACACTACTTTGCTTAAACCGAGTTTTGCCTCAAAGCATGAAGCTGACTTCCATACCAATCTACAATTTAATCAAAATGCATATAAACCTATTGCATCAAATCAGAGTTGGCGTGAAATTGTGATATCCCAAGTCGGATAACGGAAGAAGTTGTTGATACTATATGTATAGGTTTCTATTAACCATGTAGATGTATTTTAAAATCATAAGAGTCCACTAAGACTAAAGCAAAAAATATCTATACTGGTGAGAATCGTTCCAAACAGTATCAAATCCCTGATCCCAATGTTGGACTTTGTCTATCTGGTTCCACAAGGAACGAGGATGTGCATCATGTGATTATAAGTGTTTTAAAACCATGAAAGTCCATTAGGGCAAAAGTTGACAATATCTCCTCAAGAGGGAGCGGAATGCATACAAGCTATGTGAACTGTAAGGGAACTCAAAATCCACAAATTTCAAGCTCACTGGCTCTTGTTGTCTTTTAGCTCAATGTTTATCACATCCAATTTAACTATCATGGCACACAATACGATATGCCCTTTATGGCTTTCAATCAACATTTAACATCATTCCCTAGGGTTTAAGCAATCATTAAATTCGCAACAATTATTAGTTGTAAATCTTCATGGCAAAAGACTACTCTCATATTTCCCCTTCCATGCTAACAACACCATCTGATGATCATAAAAGAGACTTGGACGAAATCATAAATAGCCTCCGTTTAGGTAATTGCTGAGAGGGGAAAACAAAGAAACAAATTCAAAATAGCAGCAAAATCTAGGATTCCATATGCTGGTAATGGAGTATAGACACATCAACCATCACAAATTCAACAACGCCCCGTCTGATTGCCTAGAAAAACGTAGGAAAAACAAAAGGAAGATTCGAAACCCACATACACAAAAAAAAAAAAGAAAAAAATCTCTTCTTCATTTGCTATAAACCAAAATAACAACAAAAGAAAACACACAATTCAAACTCGTCCCGTTTTCTTCCCGTTTCCCATCGGCCAAACAGAAAGTAAAACTCACGTATGACGAGGATGGCATGGTTTTCCCTCTCCTAGCAAACCCCAACACAAGCCCATGAAAGGAGTGGAGACGAGAAGAGGGAATGGAGGCTATGAGTATGGGCAATGTTCCGGCAATCCAGGCGGCTCTGAGCAAAGCAACAAGGTCTAGCTCCATTGAAGCGAAACAGAGGGAATTGAGAAACCCCAGATGGGAGGACGGAGCAGTGTCGAAGATAAGCCATTAAAAACAAGGGAGAGTTAAGTGTAAGCAGAGGGTGCGTGCGGGTGTCAGGCAGTAGAGATACCAGACGTGAGTGTGAAGAAGAGTTTGTGAGGAATCCAAAGTATCCACACGCAAGTTTCTTGTTTAGGTATCTCTTCTGTGTTTTCAAATATTTTTTAAAAATAAATTTTATTTATGATGTTTTATAATTAACAAAATCATTAGAAATAATTTTTAGTTTTAATAATTCTTCATGTTTTTACTTAAAACCATTCTTAGAAAATAACTAAAGCAATTAAATATATTCTCAAAAAATCCCTATTGTGAGACCATTTGACAACAAAGCATGTTTTCATGTTTTATGTTTTCAAAATCAAAACTTATTTTTTAGAATTATTAATTCCAATTAGAATTTGAAATTGATTTCATAATAAAATCGAATCGGCAACTACGAAAATCATATTCTATTATTTTGTACCAAATTTATATCTTTGCTTTATATTTTAATCTCATTGTTTTGATATTATTCATTTATATCTGAATCTCATATATTTATCTCATCATCTAATTATCTATATTATTAGATATATTTTTAATAATTGAAATTACAAGTTTAACAGACACCCAAATGGTACCCTAATAATTTTGTTCTCAAATATTTTGATAAAATGTTTTATTTGACAATGAATATAATAACTTAAAAGAATTTTTATTTATCTGGTTGTGATATCATAATATTTTTGTGATGGGATATTACACCATCTTGTACCTTCAAATCTAAAGTTGGTGTGTCGATGTGTAATAATATCACTCTTAAGTGGATGGATCATTCAAATGACGGTGATTTAATACCTAATCCAAATTAAAGGTTAAGTCTACCATTATTAGACACCAATCAATTTTCGGATAAAATAGTCAAAAACTAATTAAATTTTTTGGTATGGAGTCAAGGTTAAATCTAGTATGATCACTCGAGACAAAATATAACTCATAAAACTTGATTATGCTTTATGCATCTTAGTAAGGGTTAGTCCACTTCTATTGTGTGGATAAAAGTTTGCCTAATTATATGTTTATTTGATTCAAAATGTTTCATAACATTTTTTGTATTTTAAATCATTACTCACAATATTAAAAAAATAAAAATGAAATTTTATTTGAAACTCCAATACTTGTAGCTTATTTTTCATATGGGCACTATACATTTATTTACAATTCAAGATGCTTCATAATATTTTTCATATGTTAAATCTTTACTCAAAATATTAAAAAAAAAATTGATGAGAATGTTTCAAATTTATTATAAAAAATAATTTATTTTACAAAATAAATTCTCAAATTTTGTGTGAAACTAGCTTCTATTCGAGAAGTGTTTTAAAAAATAATTAAAAAATATATATTTTTTTTAAGAATCATTTTTAGAAATCGTTCTTTCAATGTTTTTTAGAATAAAAATTTGGGTGAGTTTTAAAACAATTTTCAAAATTTGTTTTATGATATTTAGTAAAATAAAATTATAAAAGATTGTTTGAATCTGATATGTTATTAATCAATTTTCTATATTTTTATTTTTTTAAAACTTAAATTTTATTCATATTATTTTATTTTTAATCATTCTTCATATTTATATAATTATTTTTTAAAATAATCCTAAACAATAAGTAAAAACTTAAAATATGTTTTAAAAAACACCATACTTTTAAGACTACAAGACTAGTTTTCGTTTTCTTGTTGTGAAACACATATTTTTTAAAAACCAAAAACTGTTTTTGAAATCAACTTCCAAAATTACCCTTTAAAAACCTTTCTTTTTATTTTTATTTGTTGAGAATTTTACCAAGCAAGCACATTTTTGTTTTTCCATATTAATGCAACACACCAATCATATATTAAAATAATAGTTCCATAGCAGCAAATAATTGGAGGAAAACCAAGGGAGCTACACAACTCTCTTTCTCTCTTTCAACTGTTCATCCCCAAATTCATCGCCTCGATTCTTCAATATCACACATGTATGCTAATTTTCTTTGTCAATCTGCAAAACTACAGCTTCTTTTCTCATTCAATCTCTCTTCCATGGCCATTGTGTGGATTTGTGTGTGTTTTTGTGTTCAAAACCCTAGCTTAACTGAAATTAGAGTTCTTACATTGATTCTATAATCGATTCATGAGTATGGTAAATTGTTTGACGGAGTTCAGCTTGGGACTCTGCAGTCAGTTTGTGTTTGTAGCCAGGTGTGTGTTCATTTTTTGCGGGATCGCAGTCCAGGGACTACACTTGAGGTCTGTGTGGTTACTAAATGAAGGTAGATGAGGATTGAACGATTTACTTTTTCTCTGGTACATTTCTCATTAAGCAAACAGGAAATTTGGGAAAATTTTGAGTCCTTTTAATGAATGTGTAAAAAAGGTTTTTCTTTTTTTCTTTTTTTCTTTTTTTGTGAAAAGCTGCATTTTTTAGAGTTAGGGTTTCTGCTACATGATGGTCTACTAGCGTATTTGAAGGCAATGATAGGAAGGCAAGGTAGGATCTGTAGATAAGTTTTAGGGCGTGGAACTCCGATTTGGAAACTGATTCCTTTTGTGAACTTGGACAATGTGAAAATCTGATGTTTGAATTCGATTTTTGATGATGAAATAAATGAATTGTGTTAGAACGATTTCTTTGTTGTTCTAAAGTTTATGCAAAATTATGATGATTTTGAACTTCTCATGAAATTCCATGGTATGGGGTGGCAAGGAATGTTGCCAATGCCAAACAGGAGAGCTGTAAATGTGACATAGGGTAAATTGTAAATCTAAGTGACACTGTTTTAATGGTGATTGGGGGGCATATGCGCCCAAGTAAGATTAGGTGAATTTAATAAAGGACCATTTCGGGAGGGTGTGAATGTTTTGATTCAAGGGGGTTATTGGTTTGCGGAAGAGAATTAGGCGATGGTATCTAGAATTTGCAAAGGCATAATCATCTCTACAGTTAATAGTCTACTCATTTTGATTTGTAATGACAATTGTAAATTATCCCAAAACATGCTTTCATAAGATGGATCAATATAATATAATTTAAAATCAAACAAATACTAGTCAGTTACACTTCTTTCTTACTAGAAGTTCGATCAAAGGTCATATAGAGATTTTGGACTTAAAGTGAAGAGTGTTTAATCTTTCAACAAGCATTATGGGTGCTAGTCTACTAGATATGCATTAGGAACTGGATAATAGGGGAAATGGGCACCTAAGAGTCAAGTGGTGGAAATCATGGTTAAAGATAAAATGATTAAAAAGTGAATATTAAGATATAGAAATTTGCATGGACATTTTTTATTTATTTTTTATTATTTTGGCATCTGACATGGTGAACCAAATGACTCTGGTTGTTTTATCACTTCAGTGGCTTTCCATTTCCCAAGTTCCTTATTATTGTTATTATTATTATTATTATTATTATATTATTATTATTATTATTATTATTATTATTATTATTTGATTTTTATTTTTTATGTTTTGTTTTCTGCTACTCTGCCAAAAGTTGTGGTCATTGGTGTATATGTTGAATTGATGCTTATGTTTGATGAACTAATCACTAACAACAGAAATGTAGGTTATTTTTTTCCTTATGGCAAGTATCTTGCTTGGATGTACCTGAAAGGAAAGATGGAAATGCATGTATTCTTCTATATGGCAAGCTGACAATTGCAAAAAAGCTTGTTTGTGCAGTTTTTAGCTGTCTGCCCTTGCAAGAAGCCCGGCCATATATTGTCTTAACATGCTTCTAATATTTTTTTATTTGTGTCAAGTGGCTTGATTTTATCTGGTACATTTATTTTCTCAGATAACTTGTGGGGCTGTTGTATGGTGAAATGCAGGTAGCTTCTAAGAGACCTGTCCGGATATCATATGAGAGCTGTTCCTGTGGTTCATTGTCATTCAGGTTAGCAAATTTCATCCTTTTTTATTTATATTTTATGTTTCATAGTCCATGCTGTGAACTTGTGTGAGAAGCTTCTCTCTTCCCAGTTTTGGCAACATTTTGCTCTTGGAGTAATGTTTTAGGGTGTTAAAGGTTCTTTGGCTGCCAAGTTATGGAGTTTAGACATTTCATAACTGATTCTTGGATGCTATCAATTTATATTTTTCTGCATGGACAGCACATTCCTTTTCAACATACTACCTATCTGTATTTTTAGTTCCAAATTGTTAGCCTAAGACTCAGAAGAACCGAAAATTAACATTTCCACAGTAGAGTCCCATTGATTTTCCATTATAGGCAATGTGTTTTTGCTGTAGTCCAGAGTGACACGCTATAACATAACACATTAATCATCCTTGTATCTGACAATGTGGAATCTCTTTCATAATGTCTCATGCATATCAAGTACGAAGCTGTTCTTATGGCTGTTTTAGGTATACAGAGCATAGGGCTTGCATTCATTTATGGCCAATATGATGCTTCACTTTGGAATCTTGGGTTTTTGGGCTGCAGATTCAGTTTCATGCTAACTTGTCTACTTATGGACTATTAGTTCTTAATACTATATATTTAAGTTCCCACCGGGCCAGTGGTTTATTTAACAGTGGAAGAAGGGTTTTAACAAGAGCATTTTAACAATAAGATTTTTTATGTCTAGAAGAATCAAACACTCTTTCTCATAAGTAATCACTCTTAATATTCTGTTGTGCTAGAGAATGGGCCATGCTATCATCTAATCCCAGGATCCACTCACTCCACAAACTTTGGCTGGAAATTGCCTTCATCAGAAATCTTTTGTAGCTGTTTTAGTTATGTAACTGCATTAGCGTGGCAGTTGCTTATGCTTAAGGTGGTTGTCCTTTCTGAAATCCAAATTTTTCCTTAAGCACCTTGGGACCTGTTCACCCTCTTTACCTTCTTTTTGTTCAAGCAGCAGAAGCAGTTCTGATTTCTTTGGCAATCTTAATGCTAATTGCAATTTCTTAGGAGCCTGCTGTGTTTCTAAGTAAAGCAGTTGATAATGCAGTTCTTTTGTATTGCGGCTAATTTTGTTTGTTTGGATGCTGCAAATTTCTGGTTGGTTGCAATTAAGACATTAGGAAAGAACAGAAATTTGAAATCTTTCAACCAATTGGATATTTGGGGTTGGGAGGGATACATCTCCGTTTCACATCCAAGGAGGCCATGCCTCTTTATTGGGATAATTGTTGCTTGTCAAGTTTTTGCTTCACTGTGACAAAATGGCACTTGAAGCGTGTTTTTGTTCCCTGACTGATTTGTGGGATGGTTTTTATTTATTTATCTATTTATTTTGGGCATGGGGAAGGGGTGTTGTGGGTTTGGTTCCATTTGCTCAATCATTGCTGTTGTCATTATTGCCGCTTGCTATCTTGATTTCTACTACTCCAAATGAGGTTATTTTTAGGATGCATTACTATGTATGTTGTTTCATGCTAAGTCCATATTTTTCACTGTCTTCTAAAACTTAACTTCTACCCCAAAATCAAAATCCTTTCCTCCATTGTTTACCATTTGTTATTTTTATTTATTTATTTATTTATCTATTTCGTTTTTGGAATTGAGGAAGGATCCTCCAGGTGGAAAATTAGTTGATACTGGATGTTCTGGATGTTGATCTTTGTTGGCAACTTGAAATTATCTGGCTTTACTTGTAACAGTTAGTGGAAGATGGATGATGGTGGGCAGCGGGAAAATGGGAGACATAAACTGGATTATTATAAAGGACCACAGAATCCGGTAGGAAAAAGCCACTAGTCTCCACCCAAAAAAACCAAGTAAAAAGGGGGGAAGAAAAAAATTTTGATTGTCATCTTTGTTTTATGCATGAATTTGAGCTCCATCTGAATAGTATACAAATGAACTTGTTAGCCGTCATTCCCCTTTTTATTGCAGTGGAATATGATGCCCCAGCATCATTTGAAGGAACAAAATGCCTTGGCGATGAATAAGAAGGTTGTGAACATTCTTGCTGAGAGGGATAATGCTATTCGAGAGCGGAATATAGCCCTATCTGAAAAGAAGGCAGCCTTGGAAGAGCGGGATGAGGCACTAATGCAACGAGATGCTGCAATCTCTGAGCGTGATAATGCCCTTCTGGAACGTGACAATGCTATTGCTGCCCTTCGATATCGAGAAAGTCTCATCTCAATTCAACGTGGGACAAAACGCATGGATCACCCCCCAAATCATGCAGCTAATGGAGCTGAAGGTTCTTACAACACCAGGGAAGTACACATAACTGATGCCTTTCCCATATCAACCATTGCTGCTGATTCTGTCAAGTCGCGCAAGCGAACGAAGGAGAACAAGGCGGTTTCTTCCAAGGGTCTAAAGCCACCAAGGAAGGGAAAGAAAGTAAATGAGGATTTGAACAGGCAGGTCACTTCTGATGGGTTGAAGATAAAGTCTGAGTGGGACAGTCAGGATCTGGGCTTGAATCTAGTCACTTTCGATGAATCCACCATGCCAGTGCCAGTCTGCTCATGCACTGGTGTCCCTCGACAGTGCTACAAATGGGGAAACGGAGGATGGCAATCATCTTGTTGCACAACCACCCTGTCGTCATACCCACTACCACAAATGCCGAACAAGCGCCATGCACGAATGGGTGGCAGGAAGATGAGTGGAAGTGTCTTTACAAGATTGCTAAGCCGACTGGCAGCAGAAGGTCATGATCTCTCAATGCCTCTGGATCTCAAGGACTACTGGGCCAAGCACGGGACAAATCGCTACATCATCATCAAGTAGCCTGCCATCAACCTTCAAGGAATGGAGTATGTTTTGCCCTTTTAGGCCTCTCTCTGTGGTCTAAAAATCTACGGTATTTTCTTTAATGACAGCAAAGATGGAGCTTCACAGGCAGCACAAGGTTAGTTTACTTTCAACTTTGGTTGCATATCTGTATGTTATTTGACTCAAAACACCCTATCCCAACGGTACAGGGGGAATTTTTTGTAAAATGGCAACCCCCAAATAGTTGGGATATAAGGTCGTTTGTTGTTGTATGGGAGTTTATACTCTGGCAGAAGACTGACTGGCTGGCTGGACCAAAGTAGATCACCTCTGTTTTGCTGCATTACCAATATTTCAAACTCAACACCTTTCTTTTTCTCGATGGCACAAGTAGATAGGCTTTCGAGGTGAGCTCAGGAGAATCATATCACCTGTTGAAACTTTTTTTTCTTTAGGGGGGACATAGCACGGGACGCTTGAACACTTTTAACCTTACCTTGGCATTTGGGGAATATTTCGGGAGACAAAAGGGATAGTGGGATGGGTGAAGAGTAGGACCCAACTTGAACAGATTGATCTAACCCAACCCAATTTTTGGCCGGATTTGAGCAATTATTTTTAATGCTCTGCCCAGGCTTGGATAGATGGAGTCAAAACTTGATCCCATTTTATATTTTTATAATATTTATAATTTGTATTATCCTCTATGATAATATTTGTTTTATTTATTTACTTTTTAGATTTGTAAGAAAAAAAAATTAAATTGTAATTATATCATATATTTTTTTCATTTTTTTATTAAGCTATATAAATTTATTTGTACTTTATTGTTGTTATTATCCTAAAATTTGTCTTATTTATTATTTAAATTTGGTATGAGTATATAGTAAATAAATTTTTAATAAATATTACGAGTGGATTTTTTGAACCATATGAATTTGAGTTTACAAAAATGGGATTGGGTTGGACTGACTATCCAATTGGGAGAGGTTCAAATGGTCTTTTAAAATGCATTTATATGGTTAAAAAGGAATCTACACATTTATAGTGTTAAATATCTCTTCATCATCAGCAACACGGCACCTCACCATGATCATTCTCCTCCCCCAAACACCACCCAGGTTATCACTGGATGATCTACTTCTCTCCATTGATGATCACCCTCCCCACCAAGCCTGTTTCCATTGCCTCATCATATATTTATGGCTGCCCTCACCCCATCTGCGACCACAGGTTGTGGATGTTGATCAGCTAGATGAAGCCCAGGCAGTGCAGAAACCAAGTACAGATCATAACTGAAGACCCCTCTCTTCAGCAAGTGGAGGTATTACCGAATAATCCGGCTTTGGAAAGGTCAGCTCCTTTGCCATCGTCTGATCCTCTCACCAATCACACCAACCTTAAGCTTACATTTAGCTTTCAATGATGCCTAGTTGACGACAGAAATCTTCAGTTCCTTACTTATGCTGGCATTACCAGTGATTTGTAAGTAGCTTAACATCCTGGTTCATCATTTTCATGGAGAAGCTCCTTGGGCTTATCTCTGAAATTTGAGCTGTAGTTTTCAAAGGCCATATATATATATATATATATATATATATGGAGATTGAAGTTGGGGTTGTTAGTAGTAGGTTGGTGTATTAAAAGAGTTGTACAACAACTCCATTGCAGGGGCTTTGAAGACAGAGCAAACCCAAATCAGTTATGTCACCAGAAAGACAAACCAGTTGGTGGGTGTCTTCAATACTGGCTAGGAATTTCTATACGCACCGCAATGCTGGTTTTTATTATCCTTGGCTCCATTTCTGAAACCAAATCGGCTACAATAAAAGCTAAAAGGCTAGTTGGGGACATGTGTTCAAACTACTGTTTTTAAGAATAATTTTTTAAAAAATTGTTCTTAATTATTTTAATTCATATATAGTGCAAAAAAAATCTCTTTATATGTTCATATTTTTAATTATTACTCAAAATATTCTATTAAAAATAACTGAAAATATGTAAAAGTTTATTCTAAAAATAACTTATCTTATTTTTCAAAAAATTTTGGTCAAAAATTATTAAATGAAATTTTGAAAAAAAAAAATTGTTATTAATCATGTTCCCAATGTCATTTTAATTTTTCTTTCTTATAAAATGTCTTAGATCTTAATAAAATCAAAATTTAATAATAAAAAAAGCAAAAAATGGGGAAAAAAGGTTATTAAAAATAAAATAAAATAAAACAAAATAAAAAACATTTTCTCTATCTTTTAAATTAAAAGGTGACTTTTGACTTAATGAACACTCCAAAAGCGATTGCAACACACGCTTTCTTGACGTCTTCACTAACCGCCATTTTTTCTCCTTAAACGATGTCGTTCCTACATAAACGACGTCGTCTCCCTTCAGTAGGCTCCTCCTTTTCAATCCCATCATGCCTCCGCCTAATTCAGTGGGGCCCATATCTGCTTTTTTTCTTTTTTTTTTTTTTTCTAATTTTTGGATAAGATCGCTTTTCTTCATCGATTTACTTACCTTTGCCACGTGGCCAACATTTAATACCACGTTCCTTTCAACACGTGTCCATGCCCCTCGTGCCCTTCCATGCAAAGTCAACTTAACTGCGTCATCGACGGGTTGTGGAAGGCCACGTGTACGACTCAGCGCCTTTTTCGGGGGGTGGTGATCACGAGACGTGATTTCAGGGGAGACCTAGCATAGGAGTTAGGCTCCATCTGGGACTGTTTGGATAACTGTTTATCGTACTCCCATCACGGATAAAAGTTGTCTTTAAAGTAAAATTTAGGTAGTTTTTTATTCAAGTGTTATATAAAATTTTATTGTTTAGTTTTTTAATTAAAATATTAATTTAGTGATTACGTAAAAAGAAGCAAAAATATATGAATAAATAAATAAATAAAATAGGATAGCTCATGGTTATAACTTTTAAGTGGCTCTTAAAATGTGTTTCGCAGTGATTTTAAAAAGTGTTTTTAATTTTGTTAATATTTAAAAAATTTTATTTTTTAAGTATTATAAAGATAAAAATTAGTTCTTAAAATCACTATCAAACATACACTTAATATAACAAAAAAATAATAATAATAACAATAATAATAAATTAAAAATATTATAGATATTATATGAAATTTTTTACAAATTTATATTGAGAATAATTGTTTTAATTTACTTTCCTAACCATTTTCTTAACTTTAATTAAAGAAAAGCAAATTTTAATAAAATATTTCATTTGAAACTTGACATGTAAAATAAGTTTTTATTTTTTATTTTTTTTTTAAAACATTGGAATTCCTTTGGAGAAATAGAATTATTGTAAAATTTTCCTTCAATATTTAGTAGTTTCCAAATATATTTATCATCAGAGTATGTTTGGCAAGTTTTTTAGACCGATTTTTTGTTCTTCAAAATAAAAATAAATAAAAAAACAGGTTTAACAACTAAAAATTATTTTATATTATTTTTATAAAACATCTTTTAATCATTTTTTATTATTTTTATTTGTTTTACATATTTAATTATTTAATATATTTATATAGATAGTAAAATAAAAAATTGAATTTACCACCATGGTCACATTATTTTTAAAGATTTTTTTATTTTAGTTTTAATATTTTTGAAATCTCCAATTATTATGGATAATGATAAAGGAGCGGGCAAAGTAGCATGTGCCTAACCACCCAACATTTCCCAATACAATGGTACCAAATGAGTTGGTTAATTTTCCATCCTGATTTTTTCCAGATATTTCTGTATTTTTGTCTCAATTCATTGCCATTTTTTGGGTGGGGGGTTTGGTTGTCTTACTTCATTCCATGCCTTGTGGCCAAAAATTATTTGGGGGTTTATATTTGATTAGACAATTTTATTTAAAATATTTAATATCAAAATTACTAAAATATTATTTTTATAATGATTTTTTAAACTTATACAATACATTATTACTTTTGCTTCAATTTAAATTTATACCTAAAATAAAGTCTAAATGTACTTCTCCATCATTATTTTGAAAAGTTGATTTCTTTAATAACTTTTTTCAAAAAAAAAAAAAAAAGAAAAAAAGAAAAAGAAATGGAGGTAATCACATTGAAGGTAAATTATTTTTTATTTTTTTTCTTTCTAAAATTTCATGGAATTTTTGCAATCCTGTGGACAGGTGGGTGTGCAAATTTCCCTCCAAGTTACAATGCATATAAATTATAATATAATGTTAAAATTGAATTCTATTCTAATTGTATTTTTCTCTTTATTTTGAGACGATGCCCTTTTTTGGGGCCAAAATTGAAAAGGGGGCCACTGAAATTCATGGTAATTTATTTTTTATTTTTAACAAAATTAGGGTATTTTCTAAATATTTTATATTGTTTATTAATTTAACATAATTAAAACTTAATTATAACTAATTCTAATACATGGCTAAAAACTATGTCTTCATTTCAGATAAAAATATGATATCGAGTAATATTTTTTTGTTATGATATTGAATTTTACGTTTGTAACCTAATCTCATTCTGATATTTATGTTTTTACTCTAGGTTCTAATATCTTATATGGTCATTCCCATATATTATACTTTAATATCATTTATTTGTACCTTAATTTAATATACATCTCAAAATTCAATCATGAAAATTACGTGTTCTATTATTATTTATTAGTTTAACTTAATTATAACTAGTTGTGATACACAGCTAAAAATTATATTTTCATTTAAGGTAAAAATATGATACCAAGTGATATTTTTTTTTTTTGTTATCATATTGAATTTTACGTTTATACCCTAATCCCATTTTGGCATCGATGTTTTTACTGAGTGATTATGTTAAATTATTATATCTCGATATTAATATCGAAACACGAATTTTTTTTTTTTTTGGGATATAAAATAAAATTCGATTTGGTATGTCTAGGCCAATCTCTTAGGGCAAAACCATAATCGCCAATGTGGAGTGAGGAACAAGTTAGGGTTTCATTGGTTCACCTTTTGTATTAGTAATTTTTTTTTTTTTTTTTTTTTTTAAAGATGGGAATGTGAAAAATGATAAATCACTAAAATCTTGAAATCTCAGCCACTTATAAATTCTCTAAATCATAATTGTAGATTTATATCATCAAAGATTTCTTAACTTATATATTGTCACTAAATCAATATATTTATCCCTATCAAATATACAAAAATATCTAATTTTAATTTCTCCTCATGTCTTTATCAAAGAGGAATTTTCTTACTCAATTTTCTACATTAAAAGTATTTAAAGTAAAACTAATTTTAAAAGTAAATTACTAAAAAGGAATTGAAGTCAACCCCCATCCCAAAAAAATCTAATATTTTGATTATATAATTTAATGATAAATTTTAAAAATAATTACTTAACAAAAATAAGACAGTTTTTATTAGTAATAAATTATCAAATTTAGAAGAAACCCCATATTTATTTTTTAAAGAAAAAATTCATTAATATTCTCCATATCTATTCCATATCATTGATTGTTTAATGGAATTTTTAATGATATTTCTAATTCCAAAATAATATCATACTATTTTTTTTTTATTTTAATTAATATTTTCCATGTGACATTTCATATAGAAAAATGCAAGAATTTGATGGAAAATCTATCCATTAAAATGGAAATTTATTAATAAAGGGTTAAAATTAGAGAAAATTAAAATAATAAATCTAAATTATTATATGTATGAAAAACAATAATCATACTTTAATTTTTTTTAGGAATTCATTTATTTGATTTTATTTATTTGAGGAATTATGTGAAGAAATGCTATGATAATAATTAATGATGTGGAGTAGGGGTGCACAGGGCCATTACCATGGGGGTGACACTAGGGGATTAGGGCCAATTAAAGGAGAAATAATAATTTAATTTCTGCCATATAAATCAAGATTCACATCAAAACGAAACCAACCACCCCAATTTGCCACCGCACGCGCCACTAGGAAAAGGGAAACCAGCTGGGTAGTGAGTGCACGCGCATTTGAAATTGAGTGGGTGCCGCCGAGGAAATGAAAATGTTTTAAAATTTTTAATTTTAATTTTTGGGCAATAATATATAGAAATTTATTGCAACATAATCTGCGGAGATAGAGGAGAAGATTGATTTGTCCAAACGCAAATGCGGTCGGAATGAAATTGAAATGCGGCCCAAATGCAAATTCCAAACCCAAATGAAATTCTTATTAAATTCACGCGTAGCAGTCATGAAATCCGTGTATTCGCCAGTCGTCTTCTTCTTCGTCTCTTTTTTAGAGAGAGAAACGGAGTGAGTGTTTTTTGTTTTTTCTAGAGAGAGAAACTGTAAGAAAATCGCGTCCAAGGCGTGCACTTCTTCGGTATCTCCGTCGCCGACAGCAGCTACAATCCGCAACAGAAGAACCCATTTTTGGGAAACAGCTTCGGTGGCGCCGCCGCCGAATGCGGCGGAGATTCCCTCGCTAACACTGTCCGGCCTGCAACTGGAGCTCCATTGTTGCGGTTCACGAGGTACTTGTACTTGTGCTCAGTTGTCTCTGCTTTTTTAATGATCGAGTGATTGTAGAGGGAAATGAAAGTTAGGGTTTATTGTGCATTTCTTTCTGGGGTGGTCGTTTGCGGTGTCTAGGGTTGTGGTTGATTGTGTTGATTACGTTTTGCTAGAAGTGAAGTTGAATTGGGGTATTCAGAGTGACGTTTGATGATTTTTAGGGGTTTTTTGTTTTTTTGATTATATTATATATAGTGGGTTTTGAAGCAAAATGGGTGATACTGAAGAAGCTAATATAGATATGATTCAGAGACTTCAGTCTTCATTCGGGACTTCGTCTTCTTCGATTCAGAAACAACCCATGTCTATGAATCAACTTGATATACCTCAGTTGAATGCGTCATCTCAAATTCGTGCTCCAATGATGCGGCATTTTTCTCCGAATTTTAGTGGTGATAGTAGCAAGAGGCACGGTTTTCCGCCCTCTCATCCACACCAGATCCCACCCATTTCGCCGTATTCCCAGATCCCGGTGCCCCGGCCGGCGAATCAGCAGCTGGTTTCCCAGAATTTCAGCCCGGGACCGTCTCATTCACGATCTTTATCACAGCCGTCATTCTTCTCGCTGGACTCCTTGCCCCCCTTGAGTCCATTGCCCTATCGGGACTCATCATCGACTTCAATTTCTGATGCGGTTTCGGCTGATATCTCAATGGAGGATCGGGATGCGAGCTCGCACTCTGTGCTCCCTCCTTCACCATCACCATTTTCCAGGGGCAATTCTATGAGGGTCGGTGAGAATCTTCCTCCTCGGAAGGCACATAGGCGGTCCAGTAGTGATATCCCCTTTGGGTTTTCTTCGATTATGCAATCTTCGCCGCCTCTTATTCCATTAAGGGGTTCAGGTGCTTTGGAGCGGTCCATGTCAGGTAGAGATAATAATATGGCAGCAGCAAAGCCAGTTCAATTGGTTAAAAGAGAATCCAGTTGGGAGAGAGGTGTTGATAATAATGCAGAAGGGATGGGTGAGAGGAAAACAGAAGGTGAAGTTGTTGACGATTTGCTCTCGGCATATATGAATTTGGACAACATTGATGCGTTGAACTCTTCCGGTACTGAGGAGAAAAATGGTACTGAGAATCGCGAGGATTTGGATAGCAGAGCTAGTGGGACAAAGACCAATGGAGGTGATAGCAGTGACAATGAAGCAGAAAGCAGTGTGAATGAGAGTGGCAACAGTATGCAGAAACCAGGAACTAGTTCTTCAGCTGAGAAGAGGGAAGGAGTCAAAAGAAGTGCAGGTGGTGATATTGCTCCAACCAACCGACATTATAGAAGTGTTTCTATGGATAGTTTTATGGAGAAGATGAACTTCGATGATGAGTCGCCAAAATTGCTGCCATCGCCAGGAACCCGTCCTGGACAACTATCACCAAGTAATTCAATGGATGGGAATTCAGCCACCTTTAGCTTGGAATTTGGCAATGGAGAATTTAGTGGGGCTGAGCTGAAAAAGATTATGGCAAATGAGAAACTTGCTGAGATTGCTTTAACTGATCCCAAGCGTGCCAAAAGGTAGCACATTCTTTTTTTTTTTTTTTCAATAATAATGCATTGTTTAATTTGTCACTGCATCTTAGTTAACCGATCTGATCATTAAGAGGCATTTCATATGTATGTTCCTACTCATTTGATTGGTTGATCTTAGGATTTTGGCCAATCGTCAATCAGCTGCTCGCTCTAAAGAACGGAAGATGCGTTATATTTCAGAATTGGAGCACAAGGTCCAGACTTTACAGACAGAAGCTACTACATTGTCTGCCCAGCTAACTTTGTTACAGGTTGTGATTTTGATTGTTGAAACTTTTTTCTTTCTTCATTTTGTTTCTTCTAATGCCTAAAGTTTTGTTTCTTATATTTGCATCCAGAGGGATTCTGCTGGACTCACAAGCCAGAACAATGAGTTGAAGTTCCGCCTTCAAGCCATGGAACAACAGGCACAACTTCGAGATGGTATGAATTTTCATTGTTCTATTTCTCACATTGCATTTACAGCATCCAAAGACGCTAGACTTTGATTGTGTGCGCAAAAAGTGGGCATCAATAATTTCTTGTGTGCATTTTTTACTTGAGCATGTTTTCTAAACTTGTGGATTTTGTAATTTCTGTGGTGTAATTTTCAGCCTTATATATTTGTGTTAGACTAATGATGATAATTAAAAGACACCATATATGGTGTAGATATGTATGTTTATGTTAAATTTATATTTTTGTGACATCACTGATTCTTTCATTTTTAGTTAATTTGCTTAAGCTCATGGGCATAACATGAGGGTAGCTAAAAATGGCATTCTTTTAAACAAATTTTCAATTGAAGAAGGTGCATGAACTCATTTTCTCGATATCTCTTTTATTTCCTAGATTGGCATTAGTTTTCTTTAGTTGAATTTCTGCCTACTTCCATGTTTTCACTTCAAATTTTATGGGAAGCAGATTGGTGGATTTGAGATAGATGGTAGGTTGGTCACCACGCATAGCCATGTTACCTTACCTTTTTTGCACATGGTTGTTGGATGTTTGAAAAAAATTACTCAGTAGTTCATATATGTGCATTTTATAAGCTAAAAACCAGACACATTTTGATAATTTGACTCAAAGTAGGTGATGAATTTGTTGACTTCCTTTCGAAGGGGATCTGCTTCATGAGAACTGCCCCTAACATTCAGATTTCTTTCATATACTTCCATGCTTCATTAGCAGCATGCTTGGACTACTTGTCCGCTTAATTGAAATGAAAATGGATTGTTAATTTCGGTGAAATGTGACAGCTCTTAATGAAGCGTTAACTGCGGAGGTCCAGCGACTGAAAATAGCGACTGCAGAGTTGGGTGGGGAATCTCAGGCCTCTAAGTGCCTCGTCCCACAGCTTTCCGTTAACCCCCAAATGTTCCATATCCACCACCAGCAGCCTACCCAACTCAACATTCACCAGTTGCAGCAACAACAGCAGCAACAACACAATCAGCAGCAGCAGCAGAATGGCAGCACAGCCACAAAGCATGAATCAAACCAATAGGTTTCTGAAAAGATGGGAATGGCTTGGAGTTCTAGGAATGGCCCTCTCAAAGAATCATCACATCCACATACGGATCTCAATATTCCATACTACCTTACTCTACCTTCGATGCCTTTATTCATTTTAGTCTCTGTCTGTTCGGTCCGGTCCGCACAAAAGTCTTGTTTTTTTTCTTCTTCTTTTCAAGTGGTGGTACTCTCTACAAGTTCAGACTTAAGTATGAAGTCATATACAGGTCTTTTATATTTAATTTTTATCATAATTATAACTGTTATTTATCTCTGGTAGATAACCATATTGGGAATGTAAACATTATTTAGACATGTTTTGTTATATCATATGTTAAGACAGTAGAAGAGTTGAATCGAACTCTTCCCCCCAGTTGTTTCATATTTGTTTATCTTTATTAAAGGCTGTTGCAGACAAATTTAAGCTTGTAACTCCCATATACATGCAGGTTACTCCACTCTATCAGGGTAGTAGATCTTGTTTTCAAGTCACAAAATTCATAATGGTTTGGTTCCTCAACTTGGCGAGTGTGAGACTGTGAGTTCGGTAGATATATCGGTTTATTAATTTCTTCTTTCAGAAAAATTATTAACCACACCTTGTACACTCTCAAACGAAACTTGGATATATATCTCTTTACCTAACTTAAATCCTTGTCACACCCAGCTTTTAAATATGTTTTAAGTCACATAAGTTTCCAAAGAGAATGAGTGTACTTGATACCCTCACTTCATATCTAACTTAGGCCTTTCAAAGAAGGAGACTGAAACAGTCTTTTACTTTTTTTAGATGCATTTCATCTAACCAAAGATTTTTCACTCCCATGACGACTTTAAACTTGATTCAGTGAATTATATTACACAGGTACTTTTTGAAAACTTTCCTAATTCGTAAAATATATTTGGCAAAAGACTTTTCTTTTTTTTTTTTTTTCAGAAAATTTGTTAAGAAAACAAGTTGTTTTAAAGAATTTTTTTTAAAAAATTTTTTTTGGTTGTTTTTTAATCTATTTTAACTAATAATTAAAAATGTAGAGAGGGTTTGTGTTCACTATTAAACTTATGCCTTTCCATTTCTTTCAAGTCGCCCTTAAACTCGTTATGCTGTTTGATTGAATTTGTTGACCCTGTGTCGGTCGAAATCCTATTTGAGAACCTTTTTTATAGATCCCATTCACCAAGTCATTCCTAACAATCAACTTTTATCCCTTTGAGTCAAAGGGCGAGTTCCTTTCTTGTCTTGCTTAAAGACTTTTTAGATTCTCATTAGAGCAAGACTCTCTTACAGCAAGATTTTACACATAGGATCAACTGCTTTCTTTATCTCACTTGTCATTGGTTCATCTAGTGCCTTTCGATTGGGGTCCACCTTGGGGTTAGACTGCTTGGGTTATATTCTATAGTCTTGAAGGAGTCATTGTGTCAACCATTCTACTTTGAACACTTTTATATTTTTCATAAAAATATGTTTTTTCAAATAGAATTTTATTTTGAAGCACAAAATTCTTACTTGAATTATATTGATATAATAAAATGTTAGGCTTTTAAACGAAAGTCAGGATGGCCGAGTGGTCTAAGGCGCCAGACTCAAGTTCTGGTCTTCGAGAGAAGGCGTGGGTTCAAATCCCACTTCTGACATTTTTTTCACCTTTTTGCCTTAAGTTTTAATCACTAAAACGGTGCGTTCGAACAAAAACGCTGCGTTTCGATGTCGTTTCACCTTTATCTTCTTAAAACAAAGCTTAACCGCATTGGAACCCAGTGGAAGAAACCCTAAAACAGAGCAGACACGTCACAGCCACTGAACCGAGTCGACTCGGCCGCTATGGACGGGTCGTCGGTAGAGCTCGTCGAAGAAGCGAAGGCTGCAGAGAGAGTTGAGAAAACACCAGAAGAACTTGTTGCCAAGGCCATAGCTCCTGTGAAGAGAGGGTTCCTTCGTCCTCCGCCTCTCAGGCCTTGTAACGACGTTGCTTCGGACTCCAAGTCCACTCCTTCTACCTTCGTTAAGGAGAAGAAATCCAAACGCCAGCTCAAACGAGAACGCCGCCAGGTCCTCTTATCTCTCTCTGAAACTTCATGTACTTACATCAAACAACTGCGTTTTTGGGTTCTTCGTGGATTTTATTTGTTTGTTTTGGTGAGAATGTGATTCAATGTATATGTATGAGGGCTGTATTATGATCCATCAATGTATAATTTGTTCTATATACTGTGTTTGGCTCCAAATTCCAAGCTTGATTTTGGTATTTGGAAGCAGTTGGGCTGAATTGGGATATGGAGGAGCATCCTGTATGGAATTCGGGTGGAAAATTTTCTCCCATAAATTTGGGAATTCAGATAAGGTTATGAAGATTTTGGGATAGACTGGGAGGAAACCGAGTTTCTAATACATTTTCCAGTATCAGCATTCAGCAATTTAGCCAGAATTGGTTTATATGGGATTAACTGTTACTCGTACTGAACCCTTGGAACAACAGGGGTTATGGAATGTGGTAATTTGACCTGGGTTTGTGTATTAGTGGTTTGCCTGAAAACGATTGTGAAAGAAATAAACAGCTTCTGAGTGCTTGTCTTGTAGCTTTTGTGTTTAAGTTATGTGCCCTTGGGTTCTGATTTTTGAGAATTCTCGTCTTGTTTGTTAATTGCATAAGCTTTTGATTTTGTAATCTAACTGCAAGAGGTAATTCTAACCTTGCAGGAGCAAAAATCAGCCCTAAATATCTGTTCCGAGATTGCTAAGACAGGCAATGTTAATGCATGTCCTTATAATGAAAAGTGCCGCTTCAGCCATGACTTGGAAGCCTACAGGGCTCAGGTACTGCAATGGTTATTTATTTTTTAATCAGTTGGAATGATTTTTCATGTGTGCAAACACATTGTATTATTTCATTCAACCTCATGATGACTTATTTTTTTAAATGTAGAAACCAGCTGATTTAGAGGGAATCTGTCCCTTCACAAGTGCTGAAGGAGCATGCCCTTATGGTTTGGCTTGTAGATTTTCTGGTACCCATAAAGATGGTGTTGCTGCTGGAACTTTGAATCTTCAGAAGAAAAACTCTGAAATTAATGGACTGAACAAAGATGTTCAGAAGCTTTTGTGGAAAAACAAGATAAGGTTCCCCAAGGCAGATGCCAAACTCAAACTTCTTGGACTTCTGGTATGAACATATAGTATCCTACATCTCTATGTGCATATGAACACAAGTTGAAGCCTTTTACTACACCATTGATGTCTTGATTGTTCACGGACTCACTTTCTTTGGTTTTTTGGTTCAGTTTTGTGCTTCTGCTATTGTAGTTCTTCCTCATTGCTGATTTGCATTGCATCTTCTTTTGGTTTTCTATTTGGATTTTGTCTAAGGGCTTAGGGAGTGTGTTTTGAAGTGCCATGGAAGTTGAACCAGTTCATTGTTTCCATATATAAACAAATTTGGTGTTTAGCATTAGATAGGAATAGTTACTATAATATCTAAAACATTCAGAAGCAGGATCATCTATTGAAATTCTGAAAATTTACAAGTTTAAAGAAAATATGAAAAATAAGATTCCGTTAAATGCTATTAGAAACAGGCTGGATTCATTTCAAATTCTATGTTGAACAATTTGTATTAATATAATTTCCACTTTAGGTGTGGATGTTTTGCTATTAAATTTTTTTCCCACAAGTAACGGTTGCATTTCTTGTCATTTTTAGACTGTTGTCCTGGTCTCAGATATCTTTTTCATTCTTTCTGCTTTTTCTTGCCCATCTTGAAGTTTGATTGTGCTGAGGTTGTTTGTGGTAAGGGTCCTTAAATATTTACCTCTGTCCATTCCATTTACTGTCTTATCTTTATGGCAGGGGAAGGCCAATTCAAAAATTAAGACATTCGAAGATAAAGAGGAAGGTGATCTGACAGTTTCAAATGGTACTCATGCTACTAATGATAATAGTTGTGGTGAATTGGTCATTGACTCAGTTAATAAAGTAGAGGGCTCTCCAAAAATGCCAGAAGAGGATGATGTTGAGGGATTTGCAACTGATGAACCTAGACCCATGAAGAAAATAAAATCTGCAACTAATGAGGAGTGTTGCACTGGAAATGCAGATAATGGTTGTCATAACTTCTATCTCAGTTGGGATCTATATTTCTTGGGTATTTACTTATTGTTGTGCATCTGTGTTCTATGAAACCCACAGGTGCATCTGTCCAGGAGAAAGATTTAGGGAAAAGCTGTACCCAAATTGAACCAGAGTCAACAACTGATAATATTTTTTCCGAAAGTGATGGTAGTCTAAAATTGCACCCACGTGAGAAGAAGCTTATTGATTTTAGAGAAAAGTTGTATCTTGCACCTCTAACCACTGTTGGGAATCTTCCTTTCCGAAGGGTTTGCAAGATGTTGGGAGCAGATGTAACATGTGGGGAAATGGCAATGTGCACAAATCTCTTGCAGGTATTTTATTTTTTTGACCCCGAATATTTACAATTTTAATGATAGAATTGTCATCACAGCTGGTGGTAAGATTTTTAATCCAAAACTGTCTGGGTTGTAAAATATCGCATATGCTACAAAAGTTAGAAAGTTATATAAATGGGCTGTAACTTTAGTGCAAAAGTCATTCACAAATAGTCTCTCTCGGATTCATATAATTATATGGATAACTTTCTGCCTGGTGACCTTTTGAGTTCTACCTTGAAGGCTATTAGCGTGGCCTAAGTGAAAACTTTATAGTATGCATTCAAAAGGGCCACTTTTTCCTTTGCCTGTATAGGATGGCTGTCTTAGATTTTTGCAGGTTTTCTGTCAGAGCATAAGACTAATATTCATACTCAACATGATGTCATATCGAGAAAAATAATGTTTTCTGCTATGTAACATACAGATAGAATATAGTACTTTGATGCAGATGATGATTTTTTTTTAATAGGCAATAATCTAATTTTATAATCAAGTGCCAAAGAAAACAGTGCATCAAGGTTTTGATGTACATAATGATTGAACCTAGCAAAACAAATTATTGTTATTGTTGATCTTGTTATGCATGGAGGGGTGAGGTGGTAGTATGACTTGTTTTGATTAGGGTCAATGTATCAAATTCTAACCACAAATTTGATTTGGGAGTAGGGTCAAGCTTCAGAATGGGCGCTGCTGAGGCGACATTCAGCAGAGGATTTGTTTGGCGTACAGATATGTGGGGCATATCCTGATACTGTGGCACGTACTGTTGAACTTATAGACCAGGAGTGTGAAGTGGACTTCATTGATATAAACATGGGCTGCCCAATAGATATTGTCGTTAACAAGGGTGCTGGGTCAGCTCTTCTTACAAAGCCAATGCGAATGAAAAACATTATAGAAGCAGCTTCTGGCATAGTGGACAAACCTATAACTGTCAAGGTAATTGATAGCATTTTTCAACACTACGCAGATGCTTGTAAAATAATTGCATGAGTTTTGCTGGTAGGCATTTTTTAACTGGAAATCATGGTTGGTTTTATTTGTTCATCTTGTGATTTTGAAAATAGTAATTGTAGAATTCTTGTGATGATAATGCACTCTTCATCTTTGCTGAATTTTCTGAACTCAGTTTTAATTTTTCACTTCTGATCTCAACATCATATTATTTTTTCTTATCAAGCTCATTGGAGATGCATTATACTGAAGCTTTTTTTCACTCTAGGTGCGAACAGGTTTTTTAGAAGGGCGAAATCGAGTTGATTCATTGATTGCAGATATTGGCCAATGGGGAGCCAATGTGGTAACCATACATGGTCGTTCACGTCAGCAACGCTATAGCAAGCTTGCTGATTGGGAGTACATATATCAGTGTGCAAGAAAATCCCCTGAAGCTCTGCAAGTCCTGGGAAATGGGGACATCTTTTCATATTTAGACTGGAACAAGCACAAGTCAGCCTGTCCTGAGCTTTCTACATGCATGATTGCTCGAGGGGCTTTAGTTAAGGTTTGTCCTGTGAGCTTTTGCTTGCTGTGATTGTTCTTGATATATGTTTGTAATTTTGATTTCCATATCCTCTCACATGCCAATGAACCTTTTGATTATAATTTTTTTTGGGAGGGTGTTTTTACAGCCTCTAAGTATTATTGCTTGTACTTTGCAGCCTTGGATATTTACCGAAATAAAGGAACAGAGACACTGGGATATCAGTTCTGGGGAAAGGTTAAATATTTTGAAGGATTATGTTCAGTGTGGCCTTGAACATTGGGGTTCTGACACAAAAGGTATGTAATGTTCATTAATTCTTGGTGTGTGATATTTGTTTTCATGCATCCTATTCTTGGATTGAGTGGATGAATCCAATTGTTTTTTTTTGATAAATAAGCAAGTATTAGATTAAAAGGCAAAAAGCCACAAGGCATACAGGGAGTATACACAGCAGCCCAACACCAAAAAAACAAAAAGACAAACACCCTCACCAGCCCTTAAGTGGACGCTAGCCACTCCAAAAAGCCTAACAGAGATAAGGACTCCTCACCAATGTTCACTCGAGCCCAACTCCAAAGAGTGCAAACAAAAGAATTTTTGAGCTTTTGTATAGCTAAAGACCCCCCCCCCCCTAAAAGCTAACCTATTCCTTTCTTTCCAAACCGTCCAAAAAATACACAACGGTATGGAATTCCAAATTTTTTTCCTTTTCTTCCCCACAAAAGGATCTTTCCAACTGAGTAAAACCTCTTTAACGATCTCTGGGAACACCTACGGAACCCCGAACAAGGTGAGAATGATCTCCCAGAGCACCCTAACAACTGTACAGTGTAAAAGAATATGCTTTACAGTTTCTTCTTCACAGCCACACAAAAAGCACCGATTGGGGAGCTGCCATCCCCTTTTTTTAAGCCTATCCTGGGTGAGAATCTTCCCCCAAGTAGCTTCCCACGCAAAGAAAGCAGCCTTGGTTGGAACCTTGTCCACCCAGATGTTCTTCTTCGGGAAAGCGATATCAATGGGAGCGACCAGCAGCAGGTAAGCGTCTTTAACCCCAAAAATGCCACTCCCCCCGCCTTTCCAATAAACTGAGTCCTCTAAAGTAATTCTGCAGTCCCTCAACAAATTCAGCAACTCTCCTATCAAATCCAGCTCCCAATCGTTGAAATCTCTAGAGAATCTAAGATTCCAACCATCTTGACCAAAGCTAGAGTCCCACACTTCATTAATTGTTGCATTCTTCTAGTCCGCCAAAGGAAATGACTGGGGGAAGGTTTGGGACAGCGGTGCATTGCCACACCAATGATCTGTCCAAAACTTAACTTTAGTCCCTTTACCAACTTTAAACTGAAATTTATCCCAACACCAGCAAGCCTCCTTCATAATCTCCTTCCAAACCCCCACCCCATACGCCCCACGCACCTCATTTGTCCTCCACCCAAGGCCCTCTTGGCCATACTTTACCACCAGCACCTTCTTCCAAAGATTATCTTTTTCAATGGCAAATCTCCACACCCATTTCCCCAACAAAGCCTTGTTCAAGACAGCAATCTTCCTTAGGCCTAGACCACCCTTCTCCTTCTGGGTGCAAACAACCTCCCAATTGATCAAGTGGACTTTCCTTTCCAAATGTCCCCCACTCCAAAGGAAGTCTCTTTGTAATTTTTCCAGCCTTTTAGCAACAATTTTGGGCATTCGAAAAAGGGAAAGCTGGTAAATAGGCATGCTGGCCAGCATGCTCTTAATAAGGGTGATTCTCCCACCCTTGGAAATATACTGACTTTTCCATAGGGCTAGTCTTCTCCTCATTCTCTCTTCCACCCCATCCCAAATGGAAGGCGTCTTGTGATAGGCTCCTAATGGCAGTCCAATTGTTTTGTAGCTGACCTAGGTAAAATGAAATTTTCTTTGAATCAATGTATAATGAAGACTGTTTGTAATTGCATCCATAATTTTGAATTTACTCCTCTGTGAATAGATGTTTTTACAAAGTTGAGATGGTCTCCAGTGAAGCCTAATCACTCCCCTGATTCATCCACCCCCATGAATAGATGCAATAACACTCTCCTAACAAATTAATCAATGTAATTGACATGTAAATGAATCAACACTCTCTAATTAAGATTTACATAAACTTTCAACTACTTGAATCACACAACTGAATATCCAGATTTAATGCGAAAAATCTGCAAAGAAATAAAAAACCATAGGGTTACAAGCAATCCAAAACATTCATTATGAAGAAAATCAACGAAGTACATGGGCCAATACTCTGAGCCCTATGGATATGAGCTAGGTAAATCCTTGTAGTTAGTTAATTTTCTTTATAGTGGATGTTTTCATTGCTTATAGGCCCTCTGGTTTTTTATCTCTTCGGAGATTTTCTACATTAAATCTTGATGTCATTGTTTCTCTTGTTTTATCTCTTCACTTGTTTATCATTACTATAAAACTTACATTGTTTTAATGAGTTGGTTGGTTGAGGGTTTGAGCCTTGGAAAGTTTTGATATCATTTCAATTTTGGTTATAGAGTTGATGGATATTCGGTTATGTGATTTGATTAGTTGATAGTTATGTAAATCTTAATTGGTTAGTGTTAGATTCATTTGCATGTCGCGAAGGAGTTGTAGATGGTTTAGCAAATAAGAGGACATCAAATTGAAGGATAGGCTGTAGATAGAAGTAGAACTTGGCAAAAGATGACTAGAAAGGTTTCTACAGAATGACCGTACAGATCTATACTTAGTTACAGGCGATCCCTTTGTGACAATAACTTTGTAAGTTTGAGAAAAAAGCCTCCAGTTGCAATTAACGAACCTCTGTAGAAACAGATTATTGTTATTATATCTAAACTCGATTATTGTGGGTATACTTATTTTTGCCTAATGTCTGCAGGAGTTGAGACGACGAGGCATTTCATGCTGGAATGGCTTAGCTACACATACAGATATGTCCCTGTTGGTCTGTTAGATGTTATCCCACAACAGCTGAACTGGCGGCCACCATCGTACTTTGGCCGCGATGACCTTGAGACTCTAATGGCCTCTGATTCTGCAGCTGACTGGGTATGCAATTGCCTCTTATTCTGGCTGATCAACAATATGGTTAACCTCCCTAACAAAACTCTCGCAATCGACCGACCTTATTTTTCACTCGTCATAATTCTTCTGCAGATTCGAATCTCTGAGATGTTGCTTGGCAAGGTTCCTCCAGGCTTCTCATTTGCACCAAAGCACAAATCCAATGCTTATGACAGAGCAGAAAACGGTTAATCATCAACAGTTTTGAACGTTGGTGGGGCCGATGACAATGATAACAATGGCTTCAACTGCAAAAACAACTTTTTTCTGGACCTTTTCCCTCACTTTAATCCAATGGGTTTTGCTGGAACCAGGCAATGACACACTCTCCCTCAAAGACGTTGATGAAGAGAAAAAATCCAGTGGGCATCGGGTTGATGTGTTTTTAAACTGTACTATCAACTCAGTGGACGCAGGTTGTGAACTTGCCTTCCAACCCCAGAATTTTACTACTTATTTTCCAATTTTAGAAAATACCAACAATTTCTTTTATGATAATGTATCACTGAAAATTTCAGTCGGGAATTTTTTGCTGCTTCATCCTAGGAATTTGAAATTTTATTAGATTATTTAATAAATTTATGAAAATAATTTATTCTATTTTCATCCAATAGCCTTATTTTTTTTAATGGAATGTTTGGTTACATCTAAGTTCTCTAAAGTACTCTTTAAATTATTGTATATAATAATATTTATTTATATGTTTTCTCCAATAATTTTAAAGAAAAAAAATCTCAAATTTGGATCAAAAAGAGAAAGAAATTGCGACAAACCACGTGAGCAAAAACCATACAATGACGAGAACCTGTACATGGTGATGACATTCGAAAACCCTCCAAAAGCATTTCACATCTCTAAACTTGCTACGATCTATTCTTTATGCCCTGAAGCATCATGTTTTTGAAATTTTCAACATGGCTAAATCTGCATATATATGCAGGAACCTGTCTCATCACAAATGAGGCCTCACGGCATCAGTCTGCTGGAAACAAAGTTTATTTTCCATGTATTGAGTGTTTACAGAACTTAATTTAGCAGTCCAACAATCAATGCTGTTATCCAGGCATGAGCCTGTGATCACACTGCATCTTTCATTAGTGTTTAATTCATCTATTTCCATCATGATTTGGTATGCATTCCATTAACTTAAAATTAGTCGGGCATTACGGTTCCATCCAGACACAAACCCTAGACTCACCCAAAAAGACACAGTAAAGAAGAGAAACAATAATCCAAGATTAGGTTTGATTACAACATGAAGAGAAGATGAGAATGGGCCAGAATAGTAAAGTTACTCATGTTGGCTGCCAGGCAACAAACTTGTCTCCTAGTAATCTTCTAAAACTCCATCTTTTCCATCAGTGACTAGGAGATGAGAATGGACCAGAATAGTAAAAAAAATTTCAGGTTTTGCTAATACTTGTCAGTCCAGCCACATGCCACTTCACTATTGCCACTCAAATACAAAACCTCCTCTGCATTTATTGGTCGGTCCAGACAACAAGAGCCAGTACCTCTAATGCTTGTAACAAGCATTTAAGACTTGCCCAGTGATTTAAAAGTTCTATTCACCAAAGAGAAGAAAAGAACAGCTTCAAATGCGTCATTTGCCATCTACAGAATTACCTTTTAAGGCAGTCAAAGAATGAAAGTCACGGATTGAAATTATCCATAGGCTCTATCATAAGTTCTGCGATATGTTAGGTCATGGCCTGCAAACTCTGCTGAAATTTTTTATCATAAGACTAGACTGTTGTGCTGAATCTTTCATCATAACTTAGGGATTCTAATTCAATGCGATTTCATATTGCATTGGTTTTCCACTAACATCAAGCTAGAGACCTGGGTCCAATGATGAATGTTGAACAATCAGATACAATACTCCAGCAAAAGCAAACCGACGAGTAGAAAAACGGGAAAGGCATCAATTATAAAGCACGAGACAGCCATATGAAAGGTGGAACTAAGTTTCAACCCCAGAATTCATCAGTAAGAAAAAGTAAGCCTAAATCAATATCATATTCAATTAAGCAAAAACATTAGAGTAGACAAAGAGATTGTATAAATTTTAAAATTTGGAACCCATTTTTCCAAATAAGCCCCCAAATATTGTCCTCAAGAGCATTGCAGACAACTCTCACTCACCAATCACATACAAATACCCCAAAATCCCGTTTTTTCCATCACAAAAAGCATTTATATAGTGAAATGAAGGCATGGCAAACAATACACCTTCTGAGGCAACTATCAGGAACTGCTAGCCACCTTCTGAGCCACCTGATTCCTAGATGCTTGAACCCAACCCCCATCGATGGATTCTATACTACCATTCAACCCATCATCCACAAAATCACCAACCCTTTTCACTTTAAGCTCTGTAGGTAGCACTGGGTAGTTTCCAGAGAAACAAGCATAACAATAATTTGGAGCTTCCTGATCATACAACTTCTTCATGCTGTTGATTGGCAGAAAAGCAAGCGAATCGCATCCGATAAACTCCCTGATCTCCTCCACACTCATCCTATTGGATATCAATTCCTCTGGGCTTGGTGTGTCCACTCCATAATAACAAGATGCGATAATTGGGGGGCTCGCAATCCTCATATGAACTTCTTTAGCCCCTGACTCCTTAATCAACCTAACAATTTTCGAAGAAGTGGTGCCCCTCACAATTGAGTCATCCACCACCACAACCCTCTTCCCTTCCAATACGGCTCGGACAGGAGAGAGCTTGAGTTTCACTCCAAAGTCCCTAATCTTTTGTGATGGCTCAATGAAAGTCCTTCCAACGTAGTGTGACCTTATCAGCCCCTGCTGAAAGGCCACCCCTGCTTTGGCTGCAAAACCTAATGCAGCCACCACCCCTGAGTCCGGCACAGCTATCACAACATCGCAATCAACCGGAGCTTCTGTGGCAAGAATTTCCCCGAATGCCCGCCGAGATTCATAAACCGACTTACCAAAAACAACCGAGTTGGGCATGGAGAAGTAGATATGCTCAAATATACATTTCTTCGGTTCAGGGTGGGGCATCAAACAAAGGGACTGAACCCCATCTTTATCCACCACTAATACTTCGCCTGGATACACTTCCCTCTCATATGTGGCTTCGATCAAGTCAAGGGCACAAGTCTCTGAGGCAAACACCACAGCGCCATTACTCCTCCTCCCCATGACCAATGGCCTAAACCCATAGGGGTCTCGCACAGCAACCAGCTTGTCCTCGGTCAAAAACACCATAGAATATGCCCCCTGAAGCTGCTCACAAGCATCAACAATCCTCAAAAAGAAAGGCCTGGCCTTTGAAATCGCAATAAGGTGGAGAACCACTTCGGTATCAGAACTAGTATTAAAAATTGACCCGCTATCTTCCAGCTTCGCCCGAAGCGACCGATAATTCACCAAATTACCGTTGTGGGCAACCCCAACCGACCCGAATCGGTACCCGGCAACAAAGGGCTGGACGTTCTTGAGCATGGAGGAACCAGCAGTCGAGTAACGCACATGCCCTATAGCAGAGTCTCCGGGCAATTGCTCCAGTTTAGACTGGTTGAACACATCCGAGACCAGTCCAACGCCGGTAATCGACTGAAGAACGTTGTTGTTGACGGTGACAATCCCGGCGCCTTCCTGGCCGCGATGCTGGAGGGCGTGGAGAGCGAGATAACAGAGCCTGGAGGCTTCGGGGTCGCCATAGATGCCGACGACGCCGCATTCTTCCCGGGGCTTCTCGTCGTGATCGGACAGAGCAAAACCGCTATCTGGGTCAGCGTTGCTTGCACATACAACACCGGAAATAGGATTTTTCGAGGATAAAACCAAAGCGGGTTTGCGGGCATGAGAACTGGGCTGAAAGGATGAGGGCCTGTGAACAAAGGAGGGTTTTTGAAGGGTTTTAGGACTAAAACGGACAGGGGCCTTAGAATGGTTGCCAGACAGAGAATAGGGTTTTTCACCAGAGAGTGAGATAGAACTGAAATTGCTTGAAGCTGCCATGGCGGTTGACGAGAACTGCAGAGAACGAGAGAAGACGACTAAGAAAGAGGAGGCTCCCCGGAGTGAAGAGAGTCCTAGGTTTTGTTTTTCCTCTCTATTTTTTCTTAAATTTCCCAAAAAATTGGTGGCGTAGTTTGTGTCACCCTTGGTGATATAGCCTCATCACCCTCAACTATTTATTGGCTGGTAATTATTAAGCAAAAAAAGAAAATTTATCATGTTGTTTTATAAAATAAAATATATATATATATATATATATTTATTTATAATAAATCTTTTTTTCCCTATTGAACTTTAATTAAACGAGGAATCTAAATAAAATCCAAATAAAATTACTAATTTGGGAGTGTTTCTAAGAAAATTATTTTTAATTTAAGTATTTTTCATGGACAACACTATTATATATACAAAAAAAATCCTTTTAAAGAAAATTAATTAACATATTTGGACATATTCAAATAAAAAAGTATTTTAATAACATTTTTGGTAATTTAATTTCTAATAAAAAGTAATTTTATCCAAAAAAAAAATCTCATTTATTATAATTTAAGAAAAACTTAAGATTATTCTCAATATTTTTAATTTTTAAGAGGAAAATATTTTTTAATATAACAATATTTTTCTAATTCTAGAATTACTTTTAATTGACTAATAATCTCTCTTATTAAAAGGAATTGGAGAGATTGGGCACAAGGGATGGTTTGGAAGACCCCATTGTTCCTCTTTCTTGTGGGCAATTATTGTATTTGTTTTTGTTTTTTTTCCCTTTTTTAATAATTGATATTTTGGGGGCCATTTGTTAATTCATCAATAATGAACATTTATGGAGACAAATAAATTTATATTTATTTCCTTTATTTGGGCACTTGGGCTTTGTACTTGTTCAATGAGATTGATGAGGAATTAAATAATTCAAATTAATAATTATTTTCATGATTCACCCTAGTTTCATGATTATAAAAATAACCCATTTTCTTTAAGTCAAGAAACATGTAAAGAAAAAAATGAAAGTCTCCCCTTAAAGACCAATAATAGAATCTTCTTCAATGTGAATGCAGCCCTAAAGTCAAATCAAAACAAAATTTTGACTCATTATGAATTGTGAAAGTGGCATACACATAGAGGGTTGGTCCAATGGAGCCCGCAATGACCTTTATTGCCTCTCCTTGAGGTCACCTAACAACGACAAAGAATGAAAAAACACCATTATTAGGCTTCCACCATAGTATTTTTTTTTTTTATAAAAAAAAACGATCAATCAAGTGATACCACATGTGTATCTATGTAAGTATCTCGGGTCTTATTGTTTTACATTTTACATATAATTTCATTATTTTACATGTTGGTTTCATTTTTTTTATCATCTTGATCTTATTTGTTTAAACCTTTTTAAATCGTAAAAGTTAAAAGTTCAATAAGTATTTAATTAAATATTGATTGGATATTTGATATTTCTCTTATTACTAAAGAGGAGATCGAGATTATAAAGATATCTAGAACCCGTGTTATAAATAATGAAATGATTATGACATGCAGGGCTAAAAAAGTAAGTACATTTGGATTGAATTGAGAAAATATTTGTTTGTTTTCCATGAAAATGTGGAATGAAGATACCCAAGTTTGAAATGGGATATTTTTATTTTTTATTTTTGGAGGTTGTGTTTGATAGTGAGTTGGGAGAGGGGATGGGCCAAGAGAAATAGGTAACAAACATAAGGACAGCAAAGGATATACTCCACCACACTCCTGCATCCAAGTGGATTCTTTCTAATTTAATTGATAGGGACACACATGTTATTGTATGATCTTTTTAAAAGAATAAAGTGAAAGTATTTTCTATGTTCGGAAATGTGAGGTCCATGGAGAAAGTTTCTTTGTAGACTTTGTGAAAATTTTTGAAAATTTTTTAAGTGATTGATTTAATTTAATTTGAATTTTATTAGGAGGGTATAGTTGTAATTCAAAACTCAATTTATTCCTAACCCAATCGTATCGATAATTTAATTTATAAATTAAATTAAAAATGAGAAAAAAAAAGGTGAAGTCAAATTAAATTTCATTTTTTAGGGGCTTAGAAAAGTTGTTATTTATTTTTGTAAAAATATTTATTAATTGGACAAAGAATATATACCACATGAGTTGTCATGTGTAAATTAAGAGATAATAGAATATTAAAAATAAAAAAAATTAGGTTAAAAGAGGAATGCAACCTGAAATGGAAAGTTAGATGCGATTTTGGATTGTATTCCGTGCGTTGTTCCATTAAATTTTTACATAATATTATTTTATTTTTATTTGTTTTAAATTGTATATATATTCTTTCAAATCTAGAATTTTATGGTAACTATTTTCGAAATCTAAAATGTTTTAATCTATTTTTAATATTTGTATATATATTTTAAAAATAATTTTTATACGTAGTATTTTATTTTTAATTATTTTATATACTTATATAATTAGAAAAAAAAATAGAAAACAGTTTTAATTGTCAAATATGTTTCTTGTATTTTTTATTTTGAATAACAAAAAATTGTTCTAAAAAATAATTAAAAAACACACTATTATTTACTTTTTTTTTTATTTTTTATTATGATCATATTTTTTCTACTCACGTTACAATTTTTATAATTTAGTATTATTAGCAGATTGGAGGGTTGGCTGCGTCCATCAACTCCCGTTATGTTCACCATGGGCGCTTGGGTGAATGCACTATAAAATTAAGGTATACGCCTTTCCTAACAACAATTACCTTTAAGAGAGTTATTAGGACCTGAGGTCCTACAAGTGGTATCAGAGTCGAGGTCACGAGTTCGAACCCTAGGGGTGTTGCTAGGGGGAGATTGTTGGCAGATCGGAGGGTTGACCGCATCCATCAACTCCCCTTGTATTCATCGTGGGTGCTTAGGTCAATGCACTATAAGGTTAAAGTATGCGTCTTTCCTAATAGCAATTACTTTTAGGAGAGTTGGTAGGACCTAAGGTCCTACAAGTGGTATCAGAACCAAGGTCACGAGTTCGAACCCCAAGGGTGTCGTTGGGGGGAGACTGTTGGTAGATTTGAGGGTTGACCGTATCCATCAACTCTCCTTGTATCCCCCGTGGGTGCTTAAGTGAATGTACTATAAGGTTAGTCTTAATCACATTTTTATTTTTTACCATAATCATATATTATTCAAATTTTTTTGCACTCTAATAATATTTTTAATACCCTAATTATAATTTTTTTTTGTATTTTTGTACTTTAATCATATATTTTTTCTTTTTTCATATTTTTACACCATGATAACATTTGTCATGCCTTAATTACAATTTATGTACCTTATTATCTTGATAATATATTTTGTATTTTCGACACATTTTTTATATTGTAGTCATATTTTTATTTACCTCAATTACGTTTTTTTCTTTACCTATATCACAATTTTCATATCTTACTATCTTACTTACACTTTTCATTTTTATTTTTAAAAATAAAAATTCTTATGAATTCTCATGCTAAAAGTCCCATTTCAAATTCTTTTTCTTGTTAGTTTTATTTAGTTAGTATTTTTAAGTTTTTTTTTAATATATTTTTGAAAAATTATTGAACATTCCATAGAAAAAAAAAATAGAAAGAAAATTTTTGTTTAAATTTGATAAAGAATATTAAATTTTGGAAGAAAAATAAAATTTAAATTGGATAAGATTAGAGAAAAGTAACAAGTGTCTAGATAAGCATTTTTGGGTTTTTAGGACAAAAATTGGAATAACGTATGGGAATGGAAAAAGTGGAGAAAGATGCTAATTCTACTTCTAGCCTATCTCCTCCTTTTTTGTCTTTTTCTTTTTTTTTTTTTATTATTATTGTTATTATTATCAATGATTTAATATTGAATATTAAAATCTAGTGATTCATATTAAAATTTTGGTACGTCATGATATTATAAGATTTTCAAAACAATTTGTAAATATTTTTTTTATATCTAAAATAATTAATTTTTTTTTATAAAAGCGTTTCTAATAATAATATTATTGATAAAGTGCTCTAAGATAAAAGCAAGTGGTAATATTTTTTTAAGCTTTACATAATCTTGTAAGTAATAAATGCTAAATAATGCAACATGCCAAAATTTGAAAGATAAAAATAAAAATATTCATTTTTAATGTGAATAGACATAATCTATCAAAATTTATGATTTATAACCCGTTTGATAGTGATTTTATAAAGTATTTTTAATATTTTTAATACTTAAAAAATTTTATTATTAAAATATTAAAAATATTATAAACGTTCTTTAAAACCACTCTTAATCACATTCTTAGTTGCATTGAATATAATCTACTAATTCAAAGAGTCTTCTCAAACAAGATTCTTCACGTCTTTCATTGCATTTGAATTTCCGAGCCTTTTTAAGCTTGCAAACTTTAAAATCTCATACACAATTGTCATACCTCATCCGAAAGGAAAAGGGCAATAAAAACAATTAAAAGTCTTTAGAGAGTTGGTAAGCAATTTATAACAAAAGAAAAACGTATTTGATGAAAGAAAACAAATTCAAACTTCCACCGCTCTAAAAACTTTAAAAAAGGTATTCAAAGCACGTATATAACATGTAAGTGTTTTATTGGTTTAAAAAGTGTCAAGGCATGTTTGCGGACTTTTTGGGATCAAACTAACCATTAGTTACAAGTTTGTTGAAGATATTGATTAATGTGCCCAAAACTTAATTAATCAGTAGAGCATCAAATACATTATAAGTAATCAGTAGAGGGCAATTTGCTAAATAGGTTGATCAAATTGAACAACCTCTTGGCATGCCATAACTATTTTTCACAATTTTTAAATTTTCAGCATGTTACAAGCCAATCCCTCTCTCTCTCTCTCTCTCTCTCTATATATATATATATATATATATATATATATATATATATATATATATATTGCTAAATAGGTTGATCAAATTGAACAACCTCTTGGCATGCCATTACAAGCCAATCCCTCTCTCTCTCTCTCTCTCTCTCTATATATATATATATATTGCTAAATAGGTTGATCAAATTGAACAACCTCTTGGCTTGCCATAATTATTTTTCATAATTTTTAAATTTTCAGCATGTTACAAGGCAAAATAAGCCAATCTTTTTCTCTCTCTCTCTCTATATATATATATATATGAAGTGCAATGATATTTGATTTGTGAATATGAAATATTTGTGATCATAAGCATTTATACCCATCAACACTAAACATGTTAATCTTTTGATCGATAAAAACTATTTTTATAAGAATTGCTTTCAAAGAGGCTCTTCTCGCAATGATATTTGATTTGTGAATATGAAATATTTGTGATTACGAGCATTTATACCCATCAGCACTAAACATGTTAATCTTTTGATCGATAAAAACTGCTTTTATAAGAATCGCTCTCAAACAAAGACTTAGAGCTTGTTTGGTCGTGATTTTGATTAAAGTATTTTTAACTTGTAATGCTTTTTTATTAATAATACTTCTATGAAAAATACCTTCAAGAAAAATCACTAGTATTTGTTTATAAATAATAACAAGTGTTTTAGTAGTGTTTTTAGTGATGTACAAATAATGATAATAAAAAGAAAAGGTATTTTGATATTGTCATGTTTTTATCCCATTCTCAGCCCAGGGCCAGGAACATACCCAACAAAATTTCTTGGCTGTGACCTTGAGCCCAGTACATTGGTGAAGGCCCGGACCAGGCCCAGCCCGACTTGAATTACGGCCCTTGAATTTTATGGTTTGGGCCTGACTTGTTAAAGGCTTATCAAATTCCATGTTTCGATGTTTCACCGTTTTGTGTTTCACCGTTGCGGCAATCACATATCAAAACGCAGCGTTTTGCGTTGGCTGATCTAGGGCTAGGAATAAAGAGGGCTGCTGTCATCTTCAGTTCTTTAGCTATCGAAACAGAGATCAGTGAGATGGCGCCTCCTCCAGGACCCTATTCCGGTACCAGCACCCTTGCTTTGGTAAAACCCTAATATTCTTTTTTCTTTATTTTGGGTTTTCTTTTCTCTTCTACTTTCTCGGCATCCAATCATGGTTTCTATGGATCTTGTAGGTCGCTCGTGTTTCCGCATTCTCTGCGGGTCTGGTTTACGGGAGCATTAAGCTCAAGTATCTCAAGGTATTCCATACTCAATTTCTTGTGTTATCATAATGGATTCAATTCATTCAATGGTTTTGAATTTGGCATTGTATTTCGATTTGGGTTTAGGGTTTAGATATGGATTTGGATGGATTAAGGTGTCAGATTCTAGTGAATTCGGCCCATGCCTTAAACTTGTGTGTTGAGAAAGAAATGGAATTTGATGCCTCGAAATCTTTGAAGAGAGTCGAACCCAGTTCATACTTCTGAGTTGGGGGTTTATGGAAAACTTAATTTGCGTAAAATGGGAATTCTCTGGTTTCATATGGTTGAAACAGATCAGATATATTGGATTTATAGAAACAGAATGACTTGGCTTGGAGATTTCGATCTTATCATTGCTAATGACCATTTGGAGGTTCTAATGGGTTCTTTGTTTTCTAGGGTAGTTTTTGAAATATATATGTTTGATTTTTTTCAAATCCATTCCATTACGTACTGTACTCTCTCTTAGATGTTAAATTGGGAGGGCTAAAGATGCTTTGTAGTGCTGCATTCCATCTTGAATTCGAATTTGACATGGTAGAAAGAGCTTTGTGACCCTTTTATGTAGATAGTTGTAAATGGAGAATGGAAACCTTTCCATTCTCTCATATGAACTGGCATCGGTATGGGAAGGTTTTTGCATTCTTGAAGATGTCAGTTTTGATTGGAGCAATTCCTTTATGTTCTTCTTTTAAGATGTCCAAAGGGGATTACATCTTGTTTCATGGTTTTGGTTCTGTTTTTCTTGGATTTTTTTTGCAAGTAAACTGTTGATTTAATTTTCCTGTGTGAAAATAATCACTTTCTCTGGAAGATGATTATGCAACAAGGCCAACTTGTTCTGTTTTCGGAATCTAGATTATATAATTTTGTACCACAGACAGTCCTGGAGCAACACAATTATTTATGTGTGTGGTCTCTTGGTAAAGGTGAGTGTGCTGAATATCTCGGCCAGAGGGTAGGGGTTGAGGGGTCTTATAATGCCATTGGAATATGACAGGTTATTGCTCACATGTATATGTGGTTTTTTCTTACACAATTGTATTTGGGATGCTGAATTTTGAATTTGGTTGGAAGAAGCTTCTATGGGACATGCTCCAAGGCCATGGGTAGAAGTATGAAGTGAATAACTCATTTCACTTTAGGTGTTCACATTTGTTTAACTATTTTTACAGAAGAAGATAATGCTTATTGTTGTTTTTTATTATTTTGTTACCTTCCATTTAGTGGATATGGATATGGATATTGTTCACATTCAGTGCATTTTCTCAAATATCGATGCTGTTTCCTGCTTGCCAAGCCAATGATGTTGGCTAGTGCCAAATTATTGGCAGCAAGGATTTGCTATCTATCTTACCCCATCAAACATCCTTACAAATCACAATTGATGCTTACTTTATGCAAATAGATGCGCACATGAAGGATATTTTAAGGTAACATGCAAGGAAAGAAATTGAAGAACATTTGAAAACGAGGAGTAGTCTGTTCAAGTGCTAAAGTGCACTGTCATTAGAAATCAAGTGTTATAGGTTAGCATTTACATAGGAGAAGATTTGATGCCTTTAATTGATTTATAGATTGGATGAGATCTAGTTGAGGGAGGGAGTAGTTCTTCTAGTATTCTCTCTATTTCTGGCAACGGCTTTTGTTACCCATTATATATGATCTGTGTACCCTGGTGTATAGCTTCTATTTTTGTATTTATAATATTTCCTTGTATAGAAGAATGTTTGAAATGTGTACTTTTGTCTCATGTTTTTCTTTGCTCTCAGGCAAAGGCAAAGTCTCAGAAGAAAGCTGAAGCAAAGTCTCATCACTGAAGGAGATGGGCTGTTTTTTTTGGTTTCTGATGGAAATAATTTGATTGTGGCGGAACATATTTCATCTTGGTGTAAAGCATCTGTGTTCTATGATGCCATGCTTATAGCTTAGTGTTTTTTATTTGTTGAGAATTGTTGGTTAGTCGGCTATGGCCATTACAATGGTAGTTCAGCTTGCTCCATTGCCTGTAAGCAAAAAGGGTGTTCGCTATCATCTCTACCCTTGATTAGAAAAATAATTTGTTCCTCAGTTTAAAGATCCCAAATCGAGCTTGCAATTTTGCAGCATTGTGTCTGTTGCTATCTTTGTGTTTTGGTTGGTATTCAGTTGTCTTCTTAATCCTTTGGAATGTAATTACCACAATGCTAGTAATTTCAGTTTGAGTGAGAAATTTTCAAGAAGAAGCATCCTAACACCGGTGTAACCCAGCTTATAAGAGGGTGTTTGGAAATCGTTTTCTATTTTTCAAAATAAAAAATAATTTTTTACACTTAAAAAACAGGTTTGACAAAATTTTATTTTGAAACAGATTTTTGAAAATTGGTTCTGAGAACAAGTTACTTTTTATAATAGATTTAGGTTGTTTTGAGTGGTTTTTTTTGGAGTTATGAAGAGCATTTAAAAATAATATGGATGATATTTTGATAGTATTTACATTGGTTGAGAGGTAAAGCATCTTCACGGAGAGTGGACGGATAGGTAATTTTTATTTTCTAAAAAATAATGTTGATGTAACCTTAACCTGAAATGCTTGACCAGGGAGCCCAGGACCAAGCCTTCAACATTCAACCCAACAAATACTTTTATGAATAGAGCGTAATAAGACCAAAAGGCTTTTGATGGCAGATGCAGAGTTATTTACATAAGAACTTGATTCACTAAATGGGAATTGTCCACTGCCAAAGTTAAAGAGCTTGCACACTACTCTCTCACCTAGGGCCTACATTTAGTGTTTGAGAAGTAAAATTAGACATTGAATACAACATGATGAGTTGTTGCAACGGGAGTTGAACAAAATTCTGGGTAATTTCAGACAGGATGAATGTTGAGATCTATAATTCAAATGACCGGCACAGCTTGGGAGGACTTGCTTCATCTGCACTATAAACTTGTATGTTGAGAGAGAAATGGAATTTGATGCCTCGAAATCTTTGAAGAGAGTCGAACCCAGTTCATACTTCTGAGTTGGGGGTTTATGGAAAACTTAATTTGCGTAAAATGGGAATTCTCTGGTTTCATATGGTTGAAACAGATCAGATATATTGGATTTATAGAAACAGAATGACTTGGCTTGGAGATTTCGATCTTATCATTGCTAATGACCATTTGGAGGTTCTAATGGGTTCTTTGTTTTCTAGGGTAGTTTTTGAAATATATATGTTTGATTTTTTTCAAATCCATTCCATTACGTACTGTACTCTCTCTTAGATGTTAAATTGGGAGGGCTAAAGATGCTTTGTAGTGCTGCATTCCATCTTGAATTCGAATTTGACATGGTAGAAAGAGCTTTGTGACCCTTTTATGTAGATAGTTGTAAATGGAGAATGGAAACCTTTCCATTCTCTCATATGAACTGGCAGTGGTATGGGAAGGTTTTTGCATTCTTGAAGATGTCAGTTTTGATTGGAGCAATTCCTTTATGTGCTTCTTTTAAGATGTCCAAAGGGGATTACATCTTGTTTTATGGTTTTGGTTCTCTTTTTCTTGGATTTTTTTTGCAAGTAGACTGTTGATTTAATTTTCCTGTGTGAAAATAATCACTTTCTCTGGAAGATGATTATGCAACAAGGCCAACTTGTTCTGTTTTCGGAATCTAGATTATATAATTTTGTACCACAGACAGTCCTGGAGCAACACAATTATTTATGCGTGTGGTCTCTTGGTAAAGGTGGGTGTGCTGAATATCTCGGCCAGAGGGTAGGGGTTGAGGGGTCTTATAATGCCATTGAAATATGACAGGTTATTGCTCGCATGTATATGTGGTTATTTCTTACACAATTGTATTTGGGATGCTGAGTTTTGAATTTGGTTGGAAGAAGCTTCTATGGGACATGCTCCAAGGTCATGGGTAGAAGCATGAAGTGAATGACACATTTAGTGGATATGGATATTGTTCACATTCAGTGCATTTTCTCAAATATCGATGCTGTTTCCATCTTGCAGCAAGGATTTGCTATCTATCTTACCCCATCAAACATCCTTACAAATCACAATTGATGCTTACTTTATGCAAATAGATGCACACATGAAGGATATTTTAATGTAACATGCGAGGAAAGAAATTGAAGAACGTTTGAAAACGAGTAGTAGTCTGTTCAAGTGCTAAAGTGCACTTTCATTAGAAATCTAGTGTTATAGGTTAGCATGTACATAGGAGAAGATTTGATGCCTATAATTGATTTATAGATTGGATGAGATCTAGTTGAGGGAGGGAGTAGTTCTTCTAGTATTCTCTCTATTTCTGGCAATGGCTTTTGTTACCCATTATATATGGTCTGTGTACCTGGTGTATAGCTTCTATTTTTGTATTTATAATATTTCCTTGTATAGAAGAATGTTTGAAATGTGTACTTTTGTCTCATGTTTTTCTTTGCTCTCAGGCAAAGGCAAAGTCTCAGAAGAAAGCTGAAGCAAAGGCTCATCACTGAAGGAGATGGGCTGTTTTTTTTTGGTTTCTGATGGAAATAATTTGATTGTGGCGGAACATATTTCCTCTTGGTGTAAAGCATCCGTGTTCTATGATGCCATGCTTATAGCTAAGTGTTTTTTATTTGTTGAGAATTGTTGGTTAGTCGGCTATGGCCATTACAATGGTAGTTCAGCTTGCTCCATTGCCTGTAAGCAAAAAGGGTGTTCGCTATCATCTCTACCCTTGATTAGAAAAATAATTTGTTCCTCAGTTTAAAGATCCCAAATCGAGCTTGCAATTTTGCAGCATTGTGTCTGTTGCTATCTTTGTGTTTTGGTTGGTATTCAGTTGTCTTCTTAATCCTTTGGAATTTAGTTACCACAATGCTAGTAATTTCAGTTTGAGAGAGAAATTTACAAGAAGAAGCATATCCTAACACCGGTGTAACCCAGCTTATAAGAGGGTGTTTGGAAATTATTTTCTATTTTTCAAAATAAAAAATAATTTTTTACACTTAAAAAACATGTTTGACAAAATTTTATTTTGAAACAGATTTTTGAAAATTGGTTCTGAGAACAAGTTACTTTTTATAATAGATTTTGGTTGTTTTAAGTGGTTTTTTTGGAGTTATGAAGAGCATTTAAAAATAATATGGATGATATTTTGATAGTATTTACATTGGTTGAGAGGTAAAGCATCCTCACGGAGAGTGGACGGATGGGTAATTTTTATTTTCTAAAAAATAATGTTGAAATAAAATGTAACCTTAACCTGAAATGCTTGACCAGGGAGCCCAGGACCAAGCCTTCAACATTCAACCCAACAAATACTTTTATGAATAGAGCGTAATAAGACCAAAAGGCTTTTGATGGCAGATGCAGAGATATTTACATAAGAACTTGATTCACTAAATGGGAATTGTCCACTGCCAAAGTTAAAGAGCTTGCACACTACTCTCTCACCTAAGGCCTACATTTAGTGTTTGAGAAGTAAAATTAGACATTGAATACAACATGATGAGTTGTTGCAACGGGAGTTGAACAAAATTCTGGGTAATTTGAAATTTCAGACAGGATGAATGTTGAGATCTATAATTCAAATGACCGGCACAGCTTGGGAGGACTTGCTTCAGTCCTTGTTACCATCAAGACCTACATCTCCCCCCTGCATAAAATAAAACACTGTCACGGACTTGTAATGTTAACTCAAAGTTAATAATAACTAAACTGCAATTGTGATACTATCACCAAAAGTTATCAAAGTAAGATGAGTAACTTATCGAAGATGTATGATGATGCTGCTTAGAGACCAGTCATGGCCACAAAATAACACTCCTTGCATCATGGAAAGCCATTCAGGCCATCAGATGGGATCCCTGTGGAAAACCTAGGTTTCATCTGCACTATAATACCATCCTTTGATATTTGATGGTATCGTCTTCATAAGAATCAGAGCACTCTTGCCTCCTTGAGTTCTAAAGCTTATCACCAAGTTACACTATATTTAAAAAAAAAATGGTATTCTAGTAAAGATTTGGGATTAAGAATTCATTCGCAGATATAATAAATGCCTTGGAATTTGGTTCAGGTTTCCTGTTTATGTGGGACATTTGGGTTGTATTAGGAAACTAATATCCCTAAGCCAAGCAATAATTGACACAAAGACATGGTGAATACTAATGTCTATTGAAAATAGCAAGCTAGGATATGAATTCACCACCACAAGGTAAATGATCACACCTCGCTTATTCAGGCTCGCAACTAAATTCATGGAGGATAAGACCAAGCTTTGAGGATAGAACTAACCTGTGAAGAAATAAACTCATGCTCAAAACCAGAGGTGCATGATCACTAAGCAACTGGGAAGGCAACTATTTTATATAAATAATGTTTTCATCAGGGTCATCACCATCACCCTCCCAGTCATCATCTTGAGGTAGATCAGATGATTCGGGTGGTTGATCCTGGCTTTCTGCCATCTTTTTCTCATTCTTTATCCTATCCAATATTGCAATCACCTGAAAGGGGAAAAATCAAAAGATCAATCAGTATTGGCAGACAACATTACTCCTAAGTTCATGCTTTGCTTACCCAGTAAAATGAACATAAAACTGAAAGTATGTTTATTGTCAAACAATTTGCTGATAAAATTTTTAAAATTGGTATAATTTAGAGATGTTCCATGCATGATTCATTCCACCATGGAAAAATTAAACTTTATGGAATCAACAAGAAGATTAAGCCAAAAGTAAAGTTTATGGAATCAATAGAAAGATCTAAGGCAATTCTCGTATCATGAGAAAACAAGTGAATTAAATTGTAATTCTATAAAGCCAGATGCAACAGGAAGACCAATCTTCAAATTGCTATAATGTGGGATTTCTTCCCTTCTGGCCACAATTTGTCCTTCTGAATTGTCAGCTGAATTCAGTGGACTTCAAATTTTGTATTATTACTCCAACACTGTCCAAATTTCACTCCGTCCTAATGTTATACTAAGATTTTGGTCCCTTTTGACTTGAGATTTCTTCAATTCTCTCAATACTTGGGAACTTTGGCATTTTGAAGGAGAAATCATTGTTTTCTTGTCCAAAATTGCAGTGACCCATACGTTTGGTAAGACAAAAGGGGATGCCAGATGACCTCATGTGACTAGAAATTGGAAGGAAGCAGGAATGATACATAGACTTTTGAGTTCTTGATGCCCAAGTTAGCCGAAGACCCTTGTCTGAGTTGGGAGACCTTTGTCCACGTTGATAGCTCAAATGTAACTATATGATTCATAACTGACCACACAAATAGCATACCACATGAGACCACGAGGGTTGTGTCAAACATGGGAATGCCCACACAGATAGTGGAGCCTAAAAATAATGGGAAAGGGTGGTAATTTTGGAATATAATTATGAAAAAATAAAGAGGATGATTTTTCACTCCTACATCCATTTGTCAGCATATATTCATTTGACATGAATGCTCAAATTTTATATGGATGAAAGACTAGAGATAAAATTTTCATGCGGATGGGCACTCTAACTTGCCATCACTCATTAAGAGACACCACTAAAATGTATAGGTTGAGAGGATCAGAGAGTCTCCATAAGACCACATTTGAGGTCCTGGACTTCAATTATAGCATATTAAAAGGTATCCAATCTCAGTAAATAGCTTAAAGTGGCAACCCTATGATGATGCGTGGTCCTGGAAGTGCAATGTCTGTAACATCCCATATACAGACCACTGACAGTTCATATAATGTGGATAACATTTAGGGTCACATCCTATATGAGATGTGTAAGGCATGTTCGCTGCATGGCTATGACCACTACAGCATATGCTTTGAAGTGCATTTACAATTCAGAAGCAGGAAAAAAAATATTAATGGAATGTACTTAAAAGGAAAACATGGACATGGGATTGATTTTAACCAGCTAATGAAGAAATCAGACTTAATGAAAAAAGAAAGAGAAAAATAACAATCAGAAAAAAGAATGTGAGAAGAAACTGCCTAACAATATATCTATCAAAAAAAAAACTGCCTAACAATATAGAGTAATTTTTAGAACATAAAGAATATAATTTATATGGAAAAAAAAAAAAAGTTATCTATAAGAGGGAAAAAATAGATGAGCTTTTACCCTGCTTCCTCGCTCTAGAGACTCATCCTCTACGAAGCGTATCTCTGGAGTTAGCCGCAGCTTCATACGCCTCCCCAACTCACTTCGAACATATTTAGCCTTCGACTTCAAACCAGCAATGGCGACCTCCTTTCCTTTCTCATCCCCAAAAACAGATACATAAACTTTAACCACCTATGAGCAAGGAAAGAACAGTAACATGAAAACCAAAAAATTTGTAACCTCATAACCTCGTTCTTGCTGAAAGAGAACTATTCTGCAAACTCTATTAGAGAAATAAACATAAAGGAAATGACAACTCTAGTTAGGATGGGAAAAAATTATCTTTCCCTCCAGTATCATAAATGGGACAACAGCAATAGACATAAAACTCATACTCATAGCTTCTTGGACACAACAACAGTCTCACGGCCATTGATGTCTTTTATCTCATCCATTAGATTAATCATTCCATTGGATGGTGATGAAGAAATATAGAAAATGATCCACAAAGAAGGCAAAAACTTTCATGGCAACAGTGTGTGAACAATCAAAAACAGTTCCCAAGCATAATATATTGTCAGAATTCCAAGAAAATCTTTACTGTTTTTGCCATTTCTAGGCGCTTCTAATACAAGCTCTACTTACCCATCAAAAAATTTCCAGTTGCTTTGATGATTTGTACCCACTGCTCGTTGATACCTATTTATCTATATGCCCCCTTCATGATTTTTTTCTCTTTCATAATCAGGAAGGTGATTGCATTGAAACATTTTTGTTGGGAAAAAAAAAAAAAACCGAGAGAGTTGGCTAGTCTTTTTGAACTAATCATCATGAACATCTTAGACATTAGGACTACAGGGTCATAATAGACCCTCCTTCCCCCAAAAATTATCCAGGAATCAACATACATATGTAAATAATCAGACGGAACAAATTGCTGCAAAGAAAAATCAAGTATATAGGTTGTTCCATCATCATTTCAAAAGAAACAATTTTATCGGCTACTACATGATGCCAAATGAAACTAGCTTATATAATTATGTCCCAGCCAATCTTGAGGTTTCTGAGTAATCGAATTGTTCTCATTCTTAGAGAAATTTTAGCAGCCAAGCAAGATTTCTAACAAGAACATCAAACATCCACCTCAAGTATTCCCACCATATATAGAGCAAAGTTACTTTCCTACCATCAAACTGGATATACCAATTTCATCATTTCTTGTAGAAATAATGGTATAAACTCAACTGGTGTACTGTTATGCTTTTTTGCACTTCTAATACATTCTCTTACTTAAAAAATAAATAAATAAATAAATAATGGTATTAACTCAACTTGCACACTAATTTTCAAAATTAATTTCCATCATTTTCCTAACTTCTCACTCATTCATAATCTGAAAACCTAGGTCCAGCACCACCCACATGGTCTTGAGAACTGTGCTCACTCCCATATCAAATTAGACACAACCTATGCCATTACAAAAAAGCGATTGAATCAGTCTTTTTTTTTTTTTGTTGGACAATTACTGTACAATTTTTCTTATTATTCTCAAGATAACCATGCCCTCACACTTCTTCCCATAAGTTTTGCATTTTTCTATCTCACCATTTTAGTCACGCAATTTCCAAAAAGGGACACTGACTCCATACTATTCACGATAAATCTAACACAAGTAAATTCAACCGAAAACACACTTAAAATGGACCAAAATGCATCCACAAAAGTGAAAAAGAAGATTTCAGTTCAACATGAAATTTATATACAGCGAGATGGTAGATAAAATATTCCTGAAATTTTCTTCTTTTTTTCCTGCCACACCGATCCTTAATAAGAATTATCATGCTATCATCCCGCTTAATTGAATAATTACACGAAAAATCATATAGTTCATCACTCAAATTCAAACATATTTCAGCAAAGTTAAACACTACCACATTCACGATCAAAACCCATCCCCTCATTCGGAAAATTCGAAACTCAATCACTCATTGCCACGAAAAAATCAAATAAAATAAGCAATAGAAATCAACATCGAAAAATAAAAAAACTCGACCTATGAAATCATCACAAAATCACCTGCAAATCAGCGGAGACTTCGACATCGCTGATAGTGGTGAGAGAGGAGAGATAGCGATCGGCGCCGAGAGCCGCCTCCGGAAGAACAGCGAACTGCAAAACCTTGTCTGTGAGAAGCATATCGGAGAGCTCTCTCCTTATCTGTTTGGCCACCATTTTCACTCTTCTCTGGTTCGCCATACACCTCACTGTGGCAATCTGGTGCGGACCAGCCACATGGACTTCCATGGCTGTGGAAAGTGTTCTCCTGAATAATGGACATGATTTGGTGGTGGAGGTGGTGATGGATGACGATCGACGGTGGTGATGAGGGAGAGGAGCATGGCGGTGGTAGAGGGGGAGGTGCAGCATTGCTATACAGAATCGAGCGGAGAGCGGTGGGTTAGATTATTTGCAGTTTCTATCTATAAAGGGCATTTCGGGCAATTCCTTACCCTTCTACTTGTTAAATACATCCGTGGCTTCACTCTCTGCACCCTTCTAATTGTTAACGGAGTTTTTATAAATAAATTTGTTAATTTTCAAATAATTCTTATTTTTTTTATATACATATAAATTATAATATTAGTTTACTAAAATAAAAAAATAAAATTTACTTCTTTAGTTTACAATCTTTTGAATCTCTTCAATAAATTTCTAGCTTTTTTAATACAATTTTATTTTTATTACTTCTTGAATAAAATATTATTGAATATTTTGTAATTACATGATCAATAAAAAAAAAAGATTATATATATATGTATATTATAAATTTAATAAAAAAAAGAAATGAAAAATACATTACATTTTACAATTTGATATTTTTAAATAAATTTATATTACATATAATATTTATTATTAAAAAGAAGTATCAAATCTCTTACGTTTAATATTATTTTGTCATTTTTATTACATATAAATAATATATATATTTATTTTAATATTATTTCATCACATATTTTTTTAGCATATTTTAAAATTATAATTTTTTTTAGTCAAACTTTTTTGTTTCATGTGTAATATAAAAGCTTGAAAAAAAATGAATACAATAACGAGAAAAATAAATTTATGATCGATGAAATATGTGTACCTTATATCTCTATTTAGATTAACAGATTCACAGGAAGGGGGTTCATCATTTATCTTATGTTAAATATGAGTTATAATAAATGATATAATAACTTATTTTATTCTTAATTAATCTACCTTATCTCACTATATCCAACCAATCAAAAAAGGACCACACTTGGAGGTCATCAATATTAATTTTTCAATTCAACTCCATTATGCTTTATAGATTAAGAAAAAAAAAAGGGCCCTTCAAGAGAGCTGGGTTTGATGGTCTGGGTGGTGGTGGGAGAAGCAGATAGTGTGCTGCATTACGAGCTTTCTTGGCCCCTGGTGTCCTTTTGATCCAAGTTCTGTAGATAGAAACAAGATTACCCAGTTTTCAATAGTAGGATTTTGATTGAATGTATACACCAAATGAAAAACATGGTCAGATTCAGAGCTGGTAATTTCAATGGTTACCTTGAATTACAACATTGATTGATGGGATATGATTTTGGCAGAAGAGTATACTCGTCTGGCATCATCTGCAAAAACAAAAATTCACATATTAACAGAGCTGTAAGATATCGTAAACTGAATATGAATTGATCCACATGCAGCTTAACCATGAACCTATTCATGATTAGGATTATAAAAAATGGATGTATTATCATTTTTAACATCATTTTGACAAGAATGGGATATGTTTACACATACTCACTGGCTCGTTAATCCAATTTCTTGCCAAGAAAATCATTTAATTTAATGCGACGTGTTCATACCTGCAATTTTGGCCAAACTATATTCAGAAGGGACATTGGTCTCTGCCTCAACAGCAGCTTTGGCTGCTGCAATACCAGCTGCCACACTTTGCAAAACATCTAGACCTGCACACATGGAAGCAAGTGTTCCACCAACCAAGCAGTCCCCAGCCCCTGTAAGCCTTGCAACTGATGCAGCAAGTGCCGGAAGATGAACAGCAAAGGGATAAGTTTTGCTTGAAGAAGTTGCAATGTTTAAAAACAGATTGGAAGGACAGCTTTCAGTCATAATTTCATGTAACTGGCTGCTGAAGCCATGAGGTTTGGTTCCTTTCAGAACATTGTTTATAAAGCCGGGTCCTTCTTTAGAGCATAGGAAAACCCCATCTGATCCCAGGGTCAAGACAACTACTTTTATACCCTTTTCCAGCAAAACCAGGATTGCTGGTTTTAGCATTTGAAACAAAGATTCTATTGAGCATTTAGTTCCAATATCGTCCCGCTGAATTGGATGAAACACATCTTCGCAAGACAAAGCATTTGCCATGGCAATAAGTTCATCTTCATTAGGTGATGCAAAAGTTATCTGCAAGAGGACAAAGATACATTACAGTTAAAGAAACCTGAAAGTTCAAGAACATGCCACAAAAAGAATGCAGAGTGGTATTCCCATGGTGCAGTCTCCTTTTACCACTACCCTTTTCTACTGCAAAGTTGTAGATGGTTTAAGTTGAAATCTGATTCTGAACTTCCAGCATGTTCCTTTTCAGTAATCTTTTAACAAAGAATTGGAAGATGGACACTATAAGGTAGAAATTCCGAGTAATTAGAAATTAGATGCAATAAGAGGTTGTAGAAATTTCAGGATTTTGCAAACTTTGCTACTGTTCAGAATTAAAAAATAGTTTGATTTTAGAATTTAATTGAAATTTAAATCTAGTTCTGAACAATGGACATTCCCTAGATGGGGCCTGACAATGAGTGTGCTTTGCGAAACCTCAACTCAGACCCTCCACCCCCACTTAAATGAAATTATAAAATAAAAGAAAAGGACAAAATTTAGGAAGACAAAATACCATACTCCCTGCTTACTTGCTGATAATTGGCAGTAAAATTTAGTGATATGCAAAAATATTAGCACTCACATACTTGGCAACTGAAGCAACTCTTCTGGATTTTATTACTGAAACAGGTTCAAACCACACTGGAGTGCTAGACTCAGCTGCCACTGCAAGCATGACCGCAAAAGGGTAAATCAAAAAGACAATTGAAAAACGCAAAAGTAGTCACAGTTAGCCTGAATATCAAGTTGGCAAGTTTTTCATCTACTCTCTCAAAGTTCAGAGAAGGGAAAAGAATTACTTGATGAATTTCACTATTCATCAAACATGAATGTACTTCTGATTCAAAAACAGAAAAGGTACCAATTACAGAAAAGTACAGCCCTGAACTGATTCTTATGATACCTAGATTCTTCAACTTCACATAGTATATCCATGTTCACATGACGTGTGGTATCCTTGTTGGATACTTCTGCTTTGCTTTTGATTTTGATTGACTTATGCTCTTTTCATTTTCAAATCCCATAACAAATAACTACATTAAAATGGAGAATTTCCTGGAAAAGTGAACTTCTGTCAAAGTTATAAGGGGTAAAAAAGGAAGGAAAAAAAATTTGGGGAGTGTTTATCAAAGATATATTTTCTTTTGATTGATTTCTAATTAGTGTTTTTTATTTTTTATGTTACATCCAAGTGTCCATACCCACAACATAAATCCTTTTTAGCCAAGTCACAGTATCCTAAAATTTGTAGTTATGAAGGATGGACAACTAGACCCCCGAAACTTTGATTAAGACTGATTCTAGAAAGCTCCCACCATTAAAGTCATTGAAGTGATAGAGCATCAATACTTTGAAATACTTAAATAACATAGCCTCCAATTTTTTCTCAGTCAATATAGACAACACTAGCAAGAATTTGAGAGAGAGGAGTTAAAAGTATGCACTCTGGCAAGAAGCTTCAAGAGCAGAAGGACTCAAGTTTGCATCAACCATCAACACTGGAGCAGAACATATATTGCACTTGAATTGCTTAATCCAATCAGATGTGAGAAACTTTTCCTGTATCAAGACCAGCCAATATGTAAGCAGTTGGGTTCCTTAAGTAATGAACTTTGCATAAGCTTGCAATTGTATCTGATTCAACTGAATCCATCAAAGGCAACTCACAATCGCTTCCACACTTGCAACACCTGCTGCCAGCTCTCCATCACCATCAAATATGTGACACACAACAGATGTCTGGATATCATGGTGCTTTCGAATGCCTACATCAAAACTAACATTTTGCATTTTCTAGAAAAGGAAAGGATAGAATTATGCCAAAAAAATTTCTTTGGTGCTTCAGTTTATTGCAAAGAGAACATAAGAAAGGAAGAGAAAACTCATACTCACTAGAGATTGCAGTTAAAATGGCTCTTACAAGATCCTAATTTTCATCTTTCTGTCATAACTTATATCAAATCGGCCACTAGTGTGTAAAATTCACCAATCCATAAATTATTCACGACTAAGAGATGAGGTACCATATCATAAAAAAATTCACAAATTATTATGAATAATTCCAGAATGACCCATGTTTCTCTCTTTTTGCGACTTGCTTGCATTTCCATGACTTCTATTTATTCTATAAATTGAGCTAAATATTTTAACCAAATGTTCTTAATATTTTTTGCAAAAGTTTTCCTGAGTTTCCCTGTCACTGCTAGTTTCCCAACTTATTCAAGACACTTTTAAAAAATTTCCAATCATAATTACTCTTGGAACCATACCCAATTCCAAATTAGACATCACGCTAGTTTGACCAGAGAATCATATATGAAAATGTTTATGGGATTTGATTATGGTGGAAATCAAGACATCAACAATCACCTCGGTCTCAAACAAATGAAGTCATCAGTTGGGTTTCAAACAACGAAAAGAAACAGTACATGCCCATGATAGACTATTCACAACTCAATAAATGTTATGAGTGTTTGCAAGCACTGAAGCAAAGCCAAATAGTTTAACAAAATATGGAGAGATACTATTATGAGAGTAAAGAAACATTGATGCAACTTAGTGCATCACCAAATTAGTTCTCTATCCAACAATCATCATAGATGAAATAATATATTTGTAAGCAAGAAAAATGTCAACCTTCCATAGATAGCTGTGCAGATTTCCAGTGCTCCAACAGCATATTTCCTATTTAAAAGGGGGACAAAGAAAAGGATAAACTTTGTAAGTTCTGTAGGAAGTAAATTCTGTGTTTTTTGCAGCCAACTATGATATGACCAAAAAACTGCATTGTGATACAAATAATACAGATTTGTCCACAGTCCAGAACCCAAACTTCTCAATAGATCACATCTGGATGTTTTGAAATGTAAAGTAGTAAGTTTTTCCTTTCTCTTTTATCAGAGTAATGGGATAAGATTGCATGGGACTAGTTGGTCATGTTCTTATTGAATCTCAAATGTAAGAAAATTATGAAACCTGGATAATGAGATCTTATCTATTTTTGCACGAGTTAATGTCTTTGTGCATCCATGTGTTGATGCATGGATTATTCTATCACGTACATACATAAGCCTGTTCTGTGATGATCATATAAACTGACAGCAGGTTTATAATAGATTTCATTAAATATTGCTCAGATTATTATTCAATTTATTAACATGCCTTCTAGCTGTGCATCTTAAGGGTCACCAGTATAGGGAGCTTTCAAGGACAAATGGGCAATCAAAATGTTCTGTGTTCCAAACACATTGATTTCTCATCTTCTTATTTCTGGATTCAGCATCACATCACTTCTAATGAATTTAACAAATTAAGCTAGGACCCATAAAATGGTACTATCATCCTATCCTGTCAGTGAACCATGAGAAGTGCCTAAATAATTGAAGGTATGATGCCTTCTATAAAAATTAGAAAGCTGGCACAATGATTTAACGAAAAAGTAGAACACACCTGCCATGTCAAGGCCCAGAGCACTAATCATGTAAGGCTTTGTTCCAAGTTTTGACATACACTCAGCAATGTTCCTTGCCACACCTCCTGGTACATAGTGGACCTGCATAGAGAAGCCCCAAGGAAACAGCTCTGCATTAATGACTTGCTTTCAATAATATAGACAGAATAAAACCTGCATCTACCTGTGTTATGAAACAGTACTGAAACTCACTAAAATCTAGAAAGTAAAAAAATAAAAAAGGGTAGAAAGGCTTGATGTGATGCCAGGAATTCACCCAACAACAAGGCATTTCTCTCAACTGCTGGTGAACCAACCCGGGTGATATGGGCACAACCCTCTACCCTACACCACTCAACAAGGCATTTACCTCAACTGCTGGTGAACCAAACCAGGGTGATATGGGTACAACCCTCTGTCCTACACCACTCAACAAGGCATTTACCTCAGCTGCTGGTGAACCAAACCCGGGTGATATGGTCACACCCCTCTACCCAACATCACTTAATGAGAATTCACCCGACAACAAGGCATTTATCTCCACTGCCGGTGAAACAAACCGGGGTCATATGGGGCACACCCCTCTACCCAACACCATTTAAATGGAAATTCACCCGACAACAAGGCATTTATCTCAACCGCGTGAACCAAACCTGGGTGATATGGGCATACTCTTCTACCCTACAATACTTAAATGCCAGGGAGGCTGAAATTCAACCTTCAGGTGGTTACTCCTTTCAGAGCCTCAACTTTCGTATAACCATACAAAGCCTTATGTCCAGACATCAAAACTTAGGTAAATTCTCAAAGAACCCTTCTCCCTCGTTGATACTAGATAACCTAACATCAAAGAATTATCATTTCCTTTCTGATTCTTTATATTTCATATGAGAAAATTTCATTGACAAACCCAGATTTTTCATTATCTTGACTAGCTCTATCATGAATCAGAATTATTCACAAAACCTAACTAACTAGTGCAAATATAAAAGAAACCCAAATGTGAATGAAGAATTTAAACAAAAAAAGAAAAAGTAAACGAACGTACCTTTCCAGGGGTTGTAGTTTTGGGTTTTGCAGAAATCGAAGGAGAGGCTTGTATATCCAACACCATACCTCCTATTAGCACTGGGTCTGCCTCCACATCTTTCACATGTACCCCTCTTAGTAGATTCTACGTAGAGAAAAAAGTAATGAAATCAAATAAGAATCACCGCATATTCAGTTAAAGATATATAGATGTTGCAAAGTATCTCACTGGAAAAAGAGATCGATTGGCTTGATGGGGCCGCACGAAATGGCGAGAAAGTGAATCTAATCGTCTCTGGGAACCGCTCTCCATTTTTCCTGTCCTTTGCACACCTCTGAGAGTTGAAATTTTGCCCAAGGAAGACAAAGAAGACGAAACCACTGATGGGTTTTAGGATTTGAGTTATGGTATCAGAAGTCCTATTTGAATCTAATCATTTTATTAGGTGAGCGGAGGCCATTCGCCGAGGACTTGAAACGACGTCGTTTAATGAATTTGAAATATTTTTAACATATTTTTAATATTTTTAAATATATCCTAAAAATAATATTTATATGTATTTTATTTTTAATTATGTATAATTATTTTAAAAAAAATCTCCAAAAACAAGTGAAAATAATAAAGATATATTTTTTTAAAACACTATGTCATATTGGTTGTTGTTTTTTAAATCTATTATAAAATAGTTTTTAAGAATGATTTTTAATGTTTTCATAAATAAAATTTATTTGAGAATTAAATTTTGAAAAATAATTTTTATTTTTAGAAAAAAAAAATATTGAGTTGATAAAAAAATTTTTAAATAAATAAAACAAAAAAAAAAAACATGTTTAGAAGTTGTTGTTTTTTTTATAATTCCTTCCAATTTATCAAAAAAAAAAAAAGATATGAAATAAAATAAATAAATAAAGAAAAAAATTTCAATAAAAGATATTAACAAGAGAGTAATGGATTTGAACATTTTTTATTTTTTATTTTATTTTAATTATAGTAAATAAGAAAATAAAATATTTTAATAATAAATTATTAAATATCATACTAAATGAGGATCGATAAAAAGGTGATCATCTTTAATAAATGGTTAGACTTTTTAATATTCTAAAAAACTTTAATAATTAAAAAAAAAAAAGATAAACTCGCTAGTTTAATTTAAGATAATTAAAATGTAATAAACTATGTCCTAAGATAATTAAAAAAATTAGAAATATTATAATATATTCCTTTTATTTTAAGTAAAAAATAAATAACATAATTTGAATATAATAAATAATATAGGTGGGTTTAGGTTTTCATACATAGTCCAAGCTAATGAAAAAATTTAATTGCACATGGGATCATGCAAATGGAGCTAAAAAAAGAAGAAGAAGACCAAAACTAAGGTTTAACTACCACTAAAGATCATGAACTTCCACTTAAAGTATTGGGAAACAAACATTGGAAATGTCTCCTACTGCTTGTACATAATTAAGCTGCATAATTTTCTGTTGACAAGTTCTTGATGTAGCCCTGCAGAGGGACAGCACTGCACCCTCCCTAAAGCAAACTCCAATTCTTGTTTAATTTTCTTGCTTTTTGAAAATAAATAAATGAATAAATGCAGTTAGCATAGATCCAATTGAACTGTTTTGAGTTCAGAAGCAGGCCCCCCAGCATATATTCCCTAAATCTTTCCATTTTTTCTATTTTAATCAGAGATTATTGTGTTAAAAGATACTGGGAGACAAAGAGATCATGGGATATAGAATAAATAAATAAATACCCAAGTAAATATTTTATTTTATTTTTTATTTTTGGTCATTTTCATTCTTAAATCTTTGGTTTAGTTGATCATTAACTGAAAATCTTATAAGCATAGGTTCAACCATGTTACCTACATGTTTAAGTATGGAGAAAAGGTTGACATATTTGTTTTTCTCATATTTGATATTTGAGGTAAGTCCCTTTCTCCCTTGGATTACGAAATGACTCACTGAGTTGGGTTGGGATTATTGATTCATACTAAGATTATAAAAGAAAACGTTCATTTTTGTATGTTTATTCCGATTACCTTGTTACTGTCATCTTTGAGAAATAGAGTTTGGGTTTTTTTTCACATATTTTTTCAATTTTGTACTATGACAATGAGGCGTGTTTGGGACAGCTTACCCGTATCCTAACCTTGTCCCATTTATTTATATTTATTTTCATTCCTGACTTAAAAATTAAATTAAATGGGCAAGATGAGAGAGTTAGGTACAAGAAATTTCCATACCCACTCTTTTTTTTTTTTTTTCAATTTTTGTTTTTGTTTTTAAATTTTAAATTTTATTAAAAAATATATGATTTGTAAATAAATAAATATTCAGAATATTTATAATTTATTTTTATAAACATTAATAGTTTATTTATTTTAAATTTTTTAAAAAATGAAAAAAATCAACTAAAATAAATTTTTATTTAAAATTACTTATAACGGGGATGGAGTATGGCAAGATAGAGTCATACCTGAACGCACTTTGAACGGTTGAACCCATCCTAAGTTTTTAAAAACTTCTCAAACCGTCTTGGATTAATTCATCTTTTTTTCAAATTCTTTCCATTAGGAGTAGGGTAAAATGGGTACCCAAAAACCCTGTTACAATCCCTAACATTCTTATTTATTTGTATTATTATTATATTCGTTTTATATTTCGTTCAACAATACATATTTCATTGTATTTAAACTATTTAAAACGAAAACTTTGTAATATTAAATTAGTATCATAGATTTTTCTTAAGTAATAACATGTTATTATTATTATTTAAGAAATATCATTGTTTAAAATTTTTCATTATTGAGGAAAAAAAGAAGGTAAATTGGAATGTAGAGTAAAAGGTACTTGTGTGGTTTAATTTTAGGTGTGGGCAAGTGGCTATGATTCAAATGTGAATTAAATAGAGTAGATGACAACATTATTTGAGATTATTACAAATGTGGACTCTTATAATACTTTAATTTTATTTTAAATTGTGTAATTAATAGAGTTGATTGTGTTAGGTGTTAGATGTAAATGTAAATAAAATACCAAAACTTTCTTATAATTATATTTTTTTATTATTATTTTTTATAACTCTTTAGTAAAAACTAATAAGGATGTGTTTGAAATTGATTTTAAAAAATGTTTCTAATATTTTTAATATTTAAATGATAAAAATTTTAAAATATTAAAAATATTAAAAGTATTTTTTAGAATTACTATCAAACAGATTCTAAATATAATATAAAATTTTAGTAAATTAGAAATATTTTTGCTAGCAAAAAAGGTTATTAATATCTTGAATAGGAAAAATATATTTGATAGAAAAAAAGGAACACAATAAACAAGAAAATAAGATTAGTGAAACTCATCCCATGTTAGGCACTTAGATGGTGTCATTGTGGTATGCTGATGACGTGGCCATGAACCTAGTTTCGTAATTATATCCCAATCCATGCCCTTTTAAGTTTTCCACCACCTATAAGGCTACAACTCCCTCCTTCAAAAGCCAACAGTAGACCACCTCTCACTCTCTCTCTATAGTCTATACTTTCTGGCTCTACGTATCTCGCCGGAAAATGCAGCCGGTCATGGGGAGCTGCGACAAGATCCGGCACATTGTGAGGATCCGGAAAATGCTCCGTCGCTGGCGAAGGAAGGCTTCGTCGTCAGGCGGTCGCATTAGGGTCCCGTCCGACGTCCCATCCGGCCACGTGGCGATCTGCGTGGGGAGCGGGTGCAGGAGGTTCATCGTGCGCGCGTCGTACCTGAACCACCCCGTCTTCAAGGCGCTGTTCCTCCAAGCCGAGGAGGAGTACGGCTTCGCCAACCACGGCCCGCTAGCGATTCCCTGCGACGAGTCGGTGTTCGAGGAGGTCCTCCGAGTGGTGTCCAGGTCCGAGTCGAGCCACTCGCCGCGACTCACCATCGGTGACGACTTCCAGAGACGCTGCCACGTGGAGTCTCGGCCGTTGCTCCACGGTTTTGCCGAGAAATCTATATGTTAATCAACCAGTGAGTCATTCCGAGTGAGTGTATTGGAATTTCGTGTGTGGGTTTGCATAATGGGGTTGAAGACAAGTGGGTTTACGTGCGCATGGGGCTCACAATTCCTCTTCTAAACCTTGGCCGGCCATTGAGTCAAGAGCTCTCTTTTATATATCCTGAAAAGCTTAGGGTATTAATGTGTGTGAGGAGAGAGAAGAGGAAGTGAAGAGACCGCCATGTCTGCAACTAATATACGCATCGAAGATAAAGTTTTTGGCTCTCTATGAAACATTCTAAGCAACGGTATATTAATTTTTCCTTTTTCTTTTTCCTGGAAAAAAAAAAAAAAGAAATAAATTGGAATGCACGAGTTGAAAGTAGTTGTATGTTTGGATTTTAGTCGTGGGTAAGTGGTTATATTTGAAATATCAGTTTGGTAAAGTAGGTAGTAGCATTGTTTGAGATTATTCCAAATGTGGACTCCCCAGGTACGTCTAAAGAAGATTCCCTATCACTTTTTGTTGTTTGTAATTTTCTTTTCTTATAAATATTAATATATATATTTAGCTTTTATAGTCTCCAAAACATTATTACCTAAATACCATATTTAATTAAAATCTTTTACTCATACTATAATATTTTTAATCACTTGGAAAATGAAAGTAATATTTACAAAATATTCTTGTTCAAAATACAAATAATAAGTTTTTTTTTTTTTTTTTTTTAATAAAAAAATAATTTTGATATATCAAATAACTTATTTATATTTTTCTATTATTATAAAAAAAATACCCATGAAATTTTTTAGGTGGTCATTTTATTTTTATCTTAAACCTAATTTTAAAGTTTTCGATAAAATTTCAAAAACACTTTTAAAATTTTGAAAAATCGCTTTATAAAATTTTTTGGAAAAACAATTGATACGTGATTCTCTCAAATGCATCGATAATTAATTTAGACAATAACAAATGATTTTTATTATTATTATAATTATTATGCCTATATTTGAATAACATGTTATTAATTAAGATGAAAAAACCATTTTTGAAAACAAATATTTGGATGTGTAGAGCGCAATAATCGAGATATTTGGACTAGTAAAACAAATCCCACGTTAGATGGTGACTTTGTGGTCTGCTAGTGCCAATCACATGGCCATGAACCTAGCTTCGTAATTATCTTCAAATCCATGCCCTTTTTCATTTCTCCACTACCTTATAACTGCCTCGTTCAAACGCCACAGCTAACTACATCCACCTTCTCTCTCCCCTCTCTTTCTGTACTTTCTTGCTCTACGTATCTCGCCGGAAAATGAAGCCGGTCATCGGGAACGGCGACAAGATCCGGCACATTGTGAGGATCCGGCAAATGCTCCGTCGATGGCGGAGGATGGCTGCGTGTTCGTCGTCGTGTTTGTCAGATGTAGTCATTAGGGTTCCGTCCGACGTCCCAGCCGGCCACGTCGCGATCTGCGTGGGGAGCAGGTACAGGAGGTTCATCGTGCGCGCGTCGTACCTGAACCACCCCGTCTTCAAAACGCTCCTCCTCCAAGCCGAGGAAGAGTACGGCTTCGCCAACCAAGGTCCCCTGGCGATTCCCTGCGACGAGTCGGTGTTCGAGGAGGTCCTCCGAGTAGTGTCCAGGCGCGAATCGAGCCACTCGCCGCGAATCACCATCGTTGACGACTTCCAGAGATGCTGCCACGTGGAGTCCCGGCCGTTGCTCCACCGTTTCGCGGAGAATTCCATATATTAATCAACTAGTGAGTCGTCCCGAGTTGAGTGAACTCAGCTAACTATTATTTATTTATTAATTTATTAGTTAGCGAGTTATTTCTTCCTATTATTTAACCTTGAGTCGCCCCGAGTCAGAGGAGGCGAGTTAGGAATAGCACAAAATTTTTGATTTTTTTTTAATTATTATTAATTTATGTATGTCATTTCATCTTCTTAATGAATCGCAATTAATTATTTTTAATTATATATTGAGTGGAAGTGAAAAGAAGAGTAAAAGTTTCCAGTGTTAATCATTCTATTGAGATGATGATTGCAGTGAGTGGCACTCCGGCACTGCTACTCATTGCTTGCAACCAAGCTTCCGATGTAATGATTTATTTAAGTTTTGAAATTTGAATCAGAAGTGCAATTCATGTTAGGGTTGGACCCCATCCCTTTGTTTTCTAGCTGGAGGTCACCACACTCACCACCACCTTTATCATTAATGTCTGTAAAAGACTAATAAAAGGTTTTCTTATTACTCTTTGGCATCAAATATAGCATAAAGGTTTAATACAATCTTGATAACTTTTGAAACAACCCTAATTTTAGCATTCTATAACAGAATCTTGACCTTCTTCCAGAACTTGTCACATAATTCCTTGCGAGAAAAGGGGGCCTATGGATTCCCATTCTATAAAATAATAAAAATTATTTATTTATTTTGTATTTTATAAATGTAGTATACAAAATGTTCCGCGTGAGCAATAGGTAACGCCGCGTTAGAACTTAGAATAAAGCAAAAAATAAAAGGATAAAATGTATAGAATTTCATGAAAATGACACCATTTTGTGGGGATGCATGATATGGGTTTTGTCTTAGTTCAAAAGATAGGCATTGGAAGATTTGTTTAGAGTAATAATAGAGAGGAGCATGTTCTTGGGGCCCTCTCCAATTGGAAAAATGGTCTCATGGAGGTCACTTTTCAATGAAAGCAAAAGGGTTTGCTTGCCTCTTTGACATTTTTGTATTATTTAATAAATTTTCTATGTTTTTTTGTAAGGAGTGGATGATGTATTATGCTTTTCTTTTTCAAACACCCCACCAATTATGTTAAGAATTTAAAGATTAGATTATATGAATTATTATTAGATTAATCCCCTTATTCTTTTCATTTCATTTCACGTCCTTCCGAACGATTAAATTAATCTTTCATTTCATTTCATTTGATGTCATTTTTGTGTCCCATGGAAAGATTGTGAAAGGAAAATAATAATGAAGAATTTATTTAATGTCTATGATTTGATTTGCTTTATAAATTATATTGAGAATTATTTAAAAAATGATAAAATTCTTAAAATTTTTGTTGTTTATATATAAAAGATTTAATGACATTTCACATCCGATGTCCTAAGGTGTATAGTTTAAGTGTCACACATGCCATGAAAAACTATAGTGTTGTTACAATCCAACAATTTCTTTGATTTTTGACTTTAATACTAGCTTTTTATTAAAGGATTACTTCCCGATATAAAAGGAAATTGAATTTGATTGATCGTCTTTAAAATTGATTTTGCTTCCTCAAATATGTGAGTCGGTGTTGTTTGATTTTACGACTTAACAACCCAGTTTTAATTAAGTATACACTTTCAATAGCTAGTTGCGTAAGACTTTTAATCAAATAATTCAATTTATAAGAATAAAAGAAATCAAGAAAAATAGAAGTAAAGAGGAGGGTGGAATACAAACAAATTTTATAAATTAACTTTTTACAAATAATTTGAAAATGTGTAATTTTATATATATATATTTATTTATTTATACTCTGATGCACGGTATGAAACCGATTTTCAGTATGGGATTGCTTGCAGAAAAAAACAATGTAAACTAAGAAAATGAAAGAAAGTGAAAGAAAATGAAGTGGGAAATGCAATATTGAAAAAGCAGTTTGAAGATAAAATACAAATTATTTGTATTGTCTCAATGATTAATTCATTTTATAAAATGAATTAGAAAACAAGGGAGCTAACAGAATCTATAATAGCAACTATAAACTTCATAAAGTTTCAAGTTTCATTTTTCTTCTGTTCTTTTCTTAGCAACCAAACAAAGGTTTGGGTATTTTTTCCTTTGAAAGTGTTCTACAAGAGCTTTCCAAATAAAGCATGTTGGGCTGGGCTTGAATTGTGGTCCAACTTCCAATTCTAGTCAAGTGTTTGATGGGCCTTGACCAAGCCCAAGACCTTCCTTGGTTTTCCTTAGAGAAAAGCTCAAGATCAACAAAATTTAAATACATCACCTTAAATGAAGGCAAATTTAAACATGAGATAGATATGTCTGGGAGTGATTTTGAAAGAGGTAAAATTGATTCTCAACTCTTGAAAGCGCTTTCTTATAGAAATTAAGTGTTTTGTAAATTTTTAAAAATCTAAAAAATTATTTAAAAGTCATTTCTAAAGAATCACTTTATAGGTGGTTCTTTCAAAGCTCGCTTTGGAAAATTACTTTCAATTTAAAACACTTCAATCAAAATAAGTGATAAATAGGCTTTTATTCCTTATTTGGATACCAAGAATTGTTTATCAATATATGATAAAATTATTTTCTATAGTTATATTATTTTTAAAAATTAGAGCGTATCTGAAAGTAATTCTAAAATGATTAAATTCAATCAGCTTAACCCGTTTTTTAATGACTTCAAATTTCATTTCAGATTAATAGCTTAACACGATATCAAGGAATCAATTGATCACAAGTCATAAATTCTTGATATCAATTGATCACAAGTCATAAATTCGACCCTAATGACGTCTATTTTTAGGTCCACTTGTCACATTGGTAGCTTTTCACAACTAGTACCATACAAAGGACAAAATTGAAAAAATAATTAAGAAAGTTGTTTCAAAGAGAGTAGCATTAATCGCACACAAGCCTTTCATAATTTTGAAGATGAGTTGTTATGAACTATGGAAAAAGCCCAAAAGAATGATTAAAAAGATTAAGAAAAAAACATTATTATAAGATATGATAATTGAGAATTCAATCAAATGATGGAACTTTATAATAAATCCTAAAATACCACATGCTTAATGTAACTCTAATTAAGAAAAAAAAAAGAAGGGAAAAATGAAAAAGAAGCCAATAAAATATAGATAGAAGAAGGGAATTATTAGGAAGGAGATAAGCTTTTGTGTTAAGTGGGGGTGACTAAGATGTTGAAAAAAAGAGACAGGAGGAGCCCAATGTGAAGCTGGTTGCCATGGGAAAGGGTAATGGATGGAGCCCATGAACACACCCTGGAGAGCAATAATACTGTTGTTAGGGCAATAATTAGGGGCCACTGCTGGGTTTTGAAAGGACTCAGACTTGTCTAATCAGTTAATATGGGTTGGGTTCATACAAAAAAAAAAAAAAAAAAAAAAAAAAGTCAATTAGTCAATCCATACCTATCCAACGTATAAATTATAATTGAATGGTTTCTCAGTTTCTGTGACACTTGTCACTCGTGATCTTGATCATTGAAAGTTTCCTTTCACACTTGTCGATTTTTAATTTTCATGGTGGGGAAGTATTTTAGAAAATAGTTTTTCAAATATGATATTTGTTGTTTCACACTTAAAAAATCTTTTTGTAACTTAGATATATTTTTAACTTGTGTTTTTTTTATTTTTGAATATGTTTTAAAAATAAATTTTATATGTATTATTTTATTTTTAATTATTATTTTTAAATAAATTTTAAAGTAAATAAAAATAATTAAAAGATGTTATTTAAAAATATTATATTTTTTATTTATAAAAATAGAAAATTATTTTTCCATTATAAGTGTTTTTTTATTTTTTTTTATTTTTATATATATATATTTTAAAAATAGTTATAATATAGAGTTTAGAGTGTTGTTTGATGGTTGCTTTTAAAAATAGTTTTTCATTCTTCATAACAAAAAACCTCATTTGGCAAATAGAAAACTGTTTTCTATTTTTTGTTTTTAAGAATAAAAAATAAAATATTTTTATAAAACATTTTTTTTGTTATTTTTATTATTTTTACTTGATTTTAAGTGCTGTTTTAGAAAATAATTATACAAATATATTAAACATAAAATATTGGATATAAAAATTATTTTTAAAATATATTTAAAAATAGGTTAAAAAAAATTGATTATATATATATATATATATATTATCATTAAAAAAAAAGAAAAAATGAAAAGGGAAAAGAAGTAGTTTGGGTTAATAATAGAATGGTGCAATAGATTGGGTCAAAAGCTAATTGGGCCTATTGATCAGATATTGCCAGCAAAGTTGTGAAGAGACTTGTTAAAGTGCTCAGTTTCCAGGGCCCTTCCCCTCTCTCTCTATTGCCCCACTTCCACATGGTGGAGGGCCCAAATCTTTTGAGCTTTTTGACTAATTATTATCATAACTTTTCCTTTTAGGTTGGAAAAAAAAACATTTCAAGTGTTTTCTTAAATTACACTTTTAAATATGATTATAATATTAAAAAATTAATCAAGAAAATGAATAATGTGACTACACTATAAAACTTTAGTACATTCAAATTTTCCCTTTTAATAAATTATCATTTTGATATTTTTAAGAAAATGTTAATAATCTATCAATAATTCAATTTTTAATTTGATGCCACTTTAAATAAAATAAAAAATTAATATGGAAATGACCATTTTATTTCAATCTTATTTTGAGATCAAAGCATGCTTCAAGTGACCCCATTTCATTTCATTTCATATGTGACAACTTTGAATATTGAATATGAAATGACATTCAAATTCTCAACCCCCACATGGCAAAAACATTTCCAATTATTTTCATTAATATGGAAAATTTTATTCTTGAAAACATACGTTCTAACTAACTTAGTGCTGGATCCAACTTAATTTCAAATAATTCCCCATAATTTTCAAGTTTTCCTCAATCGTATTATGATAAATGTTTTTGAATAAACTTAGAAGATGCTCTTTTTATAAAAAAAAAACCCGAGATTTATTTTTGAATAAGCTTATTTTAGACATTAATTTTTATAATATTAATAAAATATCCGAATATAGATACATTTATTTTTAAATTATTTTTTCATAATATCAATTTTGAATTTTGAGATATTTAATTTATGATCAAAATAACATTATTTTGAAGTGAAAGAAAGCGAAAGACAATGATTTAAACTAGTTCAACATCAAGTAGGTCCAATTCTTACGCGTGTTCTTGGGAAAGGGATTCGATTATTGATTCTATCAGTAAAATTGATGATGTTGACTAATTTTTTTATAAAAATTATTACTTTAAATTAAATGTTTTTATGAAAATATAATACACTACATTCATGCATGGACCAAAATTCTCATTTTCCTCATAAGAATTACCAATGTGATATCATGCATGAAGATATACCAATAACCATAACCATGACCCCAACTCAAACCCATAAAAACCCAAAAAAATTAACTCATGAAAAATGAATAAAAATTGAAAAATGTCCAAAATATAGAGAGACCCAAAACCCTAACTAGGGCAACAACCAAGTGGGTACATCTATGTACTTGCAAACGTTCTACTATTTCGATGATACAAGTGGGGGCACCGATCACATGCACATCACCCCAATGAATAGTAATGAGGATGACCCACCAAGAGATACGAATAGAGACCCTATTGGCTAGTTTGAATTGGATCACACGCTCAATATTCAACAACTCCCAAAAAAAAAAAAAAACCTAAAACCCTAGGATTTGATTTGATGGAGCAAGGCCCATATATCACTTTCATGGAGTTGCAGCAGGGTTTCAGTTTTGTCATGAGGGGTGGTAGTTGTGGGTGGTGGGTGGTGAAGGGGTGAAGGTGGTTAATAAATGGCAGTTATTTTAGGTGGGTGTGTGAGTTGTGGCGGGTGAGATTATCATTCCCTGACAATGCCCCCCACGAAAGAGATTCAGTACAGATTTGTACCATATTAGGAGTAGGACACTTTTGTTGGTACACCCTCTTTGGCTCACTCTTCAAAGCAATGTGGCCTCAGATATATGGGGGACCAGATCAAAACGACGTCGTTTTGTTGGTGGTCCATTCTCCATTTTTGCTTATTTATTAAAAATTTAAACCAGCTTGCAAAGAAAAGGGTTGTCAGATAACATCATAATGGTTCATGGGTAACCTTGTTTTTTTTATTTTTTTATTTTTTTTAAACCTAATTATAAAGAAAAAGAGGAAAATAAAGGAGAAAAGAATGAAAAATTTAAAAATTACAGAGAAGGTACAAGGGAAAAGACAAAGTTTAATTTAATGCTTTCCTCATTTGGAATTGGGCATAGAAAAATATGTGGAGAAGAAGAGTTGAAAATGAGACGAGGGGAAATGAAGGGTACCCTAGTGGAGGACACCTAGTCCGACAGCACATTCAATCTCAGAGTCACAATATCTCTTCAAATATATTTCAACCTTGAAAGGCCCCCCAACATAGACATAGGGTTCCCTACAACACCTCCCACCTCCCTACACTAGTGCCTCTCTATGTCCCTTCAGTGCCTTCACCCAATTTCAAGCCTTGAGAAATTAATGTAAACTATTTCCAAAAAACAGACACATCAAAAACAAAAACAAAAACAAAATCATAATTGTGGCCGTGGGTACATGAATAATATCATGCATGCAGTGGCTTAATTTTGTTATCAACTTGTTCCATCTTCATCCATTTTTGGGATTTTCCTTTTTATTATTATTATTATTATTTTTATTTTTATTATTATTCTTTGAATTCATTTGAGTGTTGGGAGTTTAAGGAGGGTTTAAGGTGTGATAAGGTTTTGATGAAATGCTTTGTAGATCTAGAAGTGATTACATTAGGGTTTTTAGTTCAATACCAAAAAAAAGGGCATCTTTTTTTGGGTATGTACAAGAAAACTATCCGGAAAAGAACAGAATTTTTTTTTTTGAAACTTAGAAAACATTGAAAACATTATTTTAAAAATTTGTTTTGAAAATATGTTATTTTTTTGGAAGAATTTTGAGGTGTTTTGAAGTGGTGTTTAGAGAATATTCTAAGAAATAATTGAAAATTTTAGAGAATATTTAAATTTTGTCTGTATTATATATAAATACACAATGCTTTAAAAACAACAAAACTCTTTTTTATATTTGATTTTTTAGACAAAATTTTGTTCTTAAAAATAGTTCTATCAACTTGTTTTTTACGAAGATGTTATATATAGGTATAATATAAAAATTTCTAAAATATTTTTTATATTATCTATTATTTTTCAAAATATTCTACAAAAACACTTTTAATTTTTTTTTATAAAAAATTTCAATAAAAAGATTTTTCAAATGTATTTTTTTTATTTTAAAAAATTAAAAAACAGTAAACTATTTTTAATAATAGTTTTCAAAGAAGCCCTTTAAGTGCCCATGTTGATACATAAGGTTAATTATCTTAAATTGCCATAAAAAAATCTTATCTTAATATCCACCCTTGACTAACTTATGTTGTATAATATATAGTATTGATTGTACTATATTTATTTTAGATAAGGTAAATGAATATTACTCTAATCATGGTAACATTTGTGATGGCTTTTCCTCCCAACATTTAGAATATTAGTATTCAATTCATTTAGACTTTTCCTATTTCCTATTTCCTTGAATTATGGAAATGTGTAAAATCAGAATTTTAGTATCCATTTCATTTAGACATTTCCCATTTCCTTGAATTATGGAAATGTGCAAAATCATAAATTAATTAATTAAATTTTTTCTTGAATTATGGGTATACCTAACTGAAAATGATCAAATGGGGGCATAGAAAAACAAGATTAGATGGGGATAGTAATGCCATAATGGACCATTTTAATTAATATTTTTTAATTGTGATTTATTCAATATTTTATTCCTCAGCTGCCAAGAGCACATGGGCTGCCCAATTTGGTTGTCCAAATCATTACAAGTCAAACAAGCTTAGATTAGAAATAATCAAATCCCATATTTTTTTATATTAAAAATTTATCTTAATTATATTAAATTTAGGTTAAAATATGGTCTATATGAGTTTACCATTTTATTTAGAAGTCTAAATAGACAACGTACGAGACATTTTAATCATTCTCAACGACTAAATCCTAGATAATATGAATTTTCTTTTCCATCTTATATCGCTTAAATACGAGAAATTTCAAATTCTACAGCTTTGATTCATTATTAGGTAGTTAACAAGAAGGCAAGTTGGACTAATACGCACCAAAATAATCCAAAGGAATTAGTCCAACCAATAATTTTTTTTTTCTAAAAGTGGCCAAACACCATTCAAATGAAGGTGAGGAGCAATTCTAACAGTGGAATACAAATTATGACTGTTGAAAATAGTTATTTTGGCTCTAAGAAAGAGAAATGAAGAGTGAATTAAACAGAAAAAGGTAATGAATGTGGAGCCCTGTGGGGAAAAAGAAGCAAAAAAGAAAAGAAAAGAAAAGTGCATATACATGCAGAAAACTGAAAATGATGGAAGCCTCTCTATACTTGAATTATGTTTTAGGTCTTGTTTTTCTAAGAGAAAAGGTCCTTGAATTGAAAGATGATCTGATCACTTACTGTCATTTTATCACCATTTTCTGCATGTGACTATTGTCTCCAATGTCAATGGAAGGGGCCCCTTGTTTTTTATTTAGACATTCAAACCCATTTCCATAGTAATACATTCTTTTGTATATTTTTTTTTTAAAATTTTAATGAGTAGATTTGAAAATTTTTCTTTTGTTGAGAAGAATTTGTTCTGAGAACTTATTTGAAAATTGTATTATCTTGAATGTTGGCAAAGCAAACTTAGGTGACATAAATCCACTTTTCAGATAAAACACCTCTACACCCTTAAGGGCTTAGAAGTTAATTTTGAAGAGGGGGGAAACAAGAATAGACAATGAGGCCATTCATGCCTGGGTGACGATGCAGGGGACATGTGGATGACCAGTAAATATCAATAAAGAGCATCACAAACTAGGGTAGATTCCATGTGCATCATGAGTCAGATACATGCCTGACCTTTATCATTGCTCTACTCAGGTGAAAAACCTACTTTCAGGTGAGCACCACCTATCTGGAACTTCCTTCAATTAATTCTCATGTTTAAACCACAATGTGAAAGCATGGAGTTTAGCAGATGAGTGTTTTAATGGTTGTGCTGACAAAAAATGGAGTTTCTAACCTACTCTACCAACTCACCCACCATTCCCATACACAACTTTTAATGGGGTTAAATGGGGGGAAAAAAAAAACTAAAAGAAAACAAAGGAAGTCACAGAGGGCATGCAAGACATGGATAAATTATATTAAAAAAGAGGGAGAGAGAGTGGTAGGTATGGGCATGAAGAACACCAGAACAATAATGGGGGAACTGGAGATTTTTTTTTTTTGAGGATGAGAGGATTCAGAGACGAATTTTGGCAGTAAACAGAGGATATTCTTTTGGGGTCCAAGTCAGTTGGGAGAGGGAGAGAAAGGGAGAGAGAGAGGGGGAGGAAGAGAGAGAGAGCTGTGTGTGTGAGTTGTCAGAAGAGGAGTCCTGTGGCTGAAACAAAAAGAAGGGCAATGATGCTGTACCAAGAAAAAGAGATCACATATTAGAAGAGGACCAGCTAAAACTGTGGCACCTCCTTGTTTCTCTTGCTGGTCCTACTCTCAAAAAGCAGCAACTGCTTTGAAAGATTACATAAATATATGGTTGGTTTCCCTTCATAGCTTCAAAATTCAGAGTGTCTCTAGCATAACCCATATCAACAATATCAATGCATGCCACACAACATTGATTGATTGATTCATGCAATGTATAGTGCATACCCACTTGCCAAAACACAAAGAAAGAGACTATATATACAGCTTTAACTCCTGCTAGGAAAACCCAGAAAAAAGAACAACACAAGGCTCTGATGATCGATCTAGAATACAGCACAGCTGTATATTATCAAATCAGAAATCATTTTCACTAAGCTGATGAGTTTCATGATGAGATCATCCTTACAATCATATCCTTCTACTTCAATACCATGAAAAATATATAAGCATGAGGATAAGGGTAGGGTGAATGACGTGCATGATGACACTAACATGTAATGCCCATATGATCTCTAGTGTCATGCATTCACCATTAATACACAAATTAAATGCAGATGTGCAAGTGCATGTGGAGAGTGGAAAATCTGTGGGTAGGAGCTTGAAAGAATTTGATGGTTATCCACAAATCCTTTTCTGGGGGTTTCCTCTAATAGGGGAGTACTTTTAATTTGTGTCAAAGGGGCTGAGAATTATCAACTATCCTAGTCCAACTAATCGGCTCATTGAGTGAAGTGTAGGGGATCATAAAGTACCGTATCATGATGTCATTGTGAAACCACATTCACCTAAGAACCCTTTTTTCTGTTCAAGGACCACGCTCTACTGCATTTAATTAGCCCTCATGTGCCCACCCTTTTATGTGTTCTAATTGAATCGTATACGTCTTTTTTAAACATACTTGGCAGTAAAACTCAAATAGGAGGTTTCTATTCTTCATCTCCACGCCGACAAGGTGGTAAGATTTAAGAACAGTCCTAATGAGATGTAAATTTTTCAAAATTTTGGCTCTACTCTTATACTTTTCTGAATTCTGTTTGTACTAATGAATCCTAACTTTTTGTAAGTATTCATTCTGATGAAAGAGCCTAAGATTATTCAACTTTGTGGTACAGTTCTCCTAATGTCTTGTTGTGGTAACTTTGGGAATGAAAATTAAGATATTTGTTCTATGATTTGATTTGACTAGAGATTTCATTTTATCATTGTGTTTCAAGCCATGCACAGAATTTACAGGCTAAAGAACACTAAGAGAGAGAGAGAGAGAGAGGGAGGGAGGGAGAAAATTGTAAAGTGAAAAGGAAAATCATTCTTGCTTTTCATTGACATGATCAACTTCTCTCAAAGGGTGTAGCAAGGCACCTCTGTGAGGAAAATCTTGGAACTTTATACAAATCTAACCCAGAAAAAGTTCATGGGTCTTGGGCTAGAGTCGTTAAACACAAAAACCCAGTAGAGAGGGTTTCAAAAGAAAGAAAAAATTAATCTAGAGGAAGAATAACAAATGAAGAAAGATGTTAAAAAAAAGAGAAGCAGTGGGCAATGCTGCTTCATCTTAGTCATCGATCTTCTCCAAACAAACCCCATCATAATAACACCCTCTCTTCTCATCTGAGCATCGATGTTAGAGAGCGGAAAACAACTTCTTCGCATGGAATTGTGAGGCCCATGTCATGATCGAAGCCGAACTCTTCTTCAGCGCGTTGAAGCAGGCATTGGAACTCTGGATGAGACAAGAATGAGATTGGGACAATGTATCTACTTCTGTTTTCTCCAACATATACAGCAAAGTGACCCTTTGGGACGTCGAGAGGAAGGCCATCTTCATCGTAGCCATTTTTCTTTCCTAGGCTGGAGCATCTCTTGAGGATTTGCTTAAGAACTGCAGTTTGAGGCAGTTTGTTTGATTTTCTGATGGCCATTTGGGGTTGAGAGAGTTTGTGGTGTGAAGGAAGGAAGCAGATGTTGAGAGAGACTAAACAGAAAGGAGAGCACAGGTGGTAGTGGTGAGAGGATTGAAGGGTGTGAAGGGTATTTATGAAGAAAGTCGAGAGAGAGAGAGAGAGAGAGAGAGAGAGAGAGAGAGAGAGATAGTCATGTGGAGTGTGGGGGCAAAGGACAGACCACGGGTGTTTTGGGGTCTGTGTATGTGCGCAAGGACATGGTGGGAGCCAAGGCCTTTGGGTTTACTCTTCCTTGTTGGTCCTCCAAATGACAACATGGACCCCCCCCATCCCCCCTCTCTCTTTCTCTCTCTTTCACCTCCAAACATCTAAAAATCTACTCTAGTTTCCTCTTGTTTTCTCTTAATCTTAATGTTTAGGAGCACCTAATTTCTGTGTCTGCTCTTCTAATAGAGTATTGTTTGGATATTTGTAGTTCACCACAATCCCTTCATAGTGCTACCCCAAACACCAGCTTTCACTTTGGTATCTATTTCAAGTTTCAATATCACAGTTTTCAGTACACCCATTTCCATTTTCAATGACACCCTACTCCAATCTTCTAAGTTTTCCAATCCCATTGAAATTTCAACTTCTCATTTAAAATAATCTTCCTCTCCTTTTTCTGTGGTTCCATATTTGCCTTCTACTGCATCCAGGAAAGGGTAGGGTGTCCTTAATTTATGTGGTTTATCACATAATACAACAAAGAGAAATCTAGATTAATTTGTCAACTTGCTCTCCAGACAAACTCTCATAAGTGCCTTCAAATGTGACAGACCTTGTGGAAGAGAAGATCTGAAAAGCTTACTGCATTCCTACGATAAAAATAATGGCAACTGGGCTGCTAAGGATTTAGTGTTTATTGGGGTTGCAGCTCACTGTACTCTTCGACCCTATATTTTATCTTCAACCTCTCCTAAATAACTCTCTCACAAATCACGGACTGATAATAACTGTACTAGGGAGTACCACCCAGTAGAAACTTTGGTTTTTTCTGATTGTTGGGCTTGTGATTCTGTCAACTGAGTGATGGATTATAGAAATAATTAAAGAAAAAACAACACTTTCACTTTTCACAGAGCATGTGCAGCTATAAAATTGCAGAAACCCATGTGTATTTCACTGCAATCTTTGCAGCTGTTGACCCCAGTACCTTTAACTTTAAATGGTCATACAATAATAGCGGGAGATGCTAACTAAAAAAGGAGAAAAAGCCTAAAACCCTTAAACAACCCTTTACATGCATCTATCTTCTCTTCTGTTTTAATATTCAGCAAGTCCTAGTACTACTTTTTGTACTTCTATAGTCTCTTCCATCCTACTTCACTTTGGATAATCTAGATTATTCTTCCATGCCAAGTCATTTTAGGGTCTCATCTCCTTTTTCTGAACCTAATCTCGCCATATATCCTGTACATGTTAGTGGCCAAGAATGGAAGAGACCACACTTGATGGGTACCCATTTGGGGAGATCTTTTAAGACCGAAAGCATCAAGTAGAGACAATATTAATGAAGGGTTGGTATCGATTCAGCTGGACATATAGGCATTTTGTATTGATAACTCACCGATCAATGAGTAATTGGCTTTATTTCTTGGCATTGGTTGATGCGAAGAAGCTTTTGCCGGGGCACGTATATTTCAGAGTTGTCAATAACCTCTAGAAGCTGACAAGAAATAGTATTCCAATATGCAAGTTGATGGGGTTTTGTCATAATGATTCCTAGTTTCTCCTCACTCCATCATGAAGTTCAGAGAAAGGGGAAAGTGCAGGTTAAAAATTTCGACCAGTGTTTGAACCAGAGCAGGAGGTGGTGTCTCCACAGTAAGGGGCCTCCCATGTGGTCCTCCTGCTGAAACCACCACCACCAAATAGAAAAGAGCTATAATCAAACATAAATCTACTTCGAATGAGCACCACTGATATCCCTCTCTAGCCTGGCTCATTTCAGAAAAGTTATTTCTCCATGTTCCAAGGCTCAGAAAGCGATCTGCCAAAGCTAGATTTAATGCCTGATACGGCTATGTCCGGCATTTCTGTCTTCTCTTTTTGTTTTATCCAACCCCACAAAAAGACCATGACAGTACATGCATCCCTATTGGCATAAACACATATGTAGCCACCTAGAATGTGGTATTAATGGGTGTAATGACCAACATCTGAGAACACATACAGGCTAATTCAAGACTCGGTCAGGTGAACTCTGTTCATTCATCATCTTAACAATCTTCCTAACTAGATTTGAAATAATCAACTGAAAATCAGAACTGTACACATACAAGGTCTCCAACAGCAACAAATCCTTGGTTTCAGCCAGACAGATCATTTTTGGCCATAGAATTCTATCCGGGGTGTTATGGAAGTTTTATCATGACTCCTCCCTTTGCCTTGACCCAAGTTCTTTCCAATATCACTTGTTTTGTTCTTGTAACGCCTCCAAACTTAAAAGTTACATACCCTGGACTCTGTTGAATTTTTGAGGAGTGGGAGAAGGTAACCATGTGTTAATTTATTGAAGGTGACAAGAGAAATGAATTTATAGATAAAACCCCACAAAATTAGAAGCAAATTCTTACCCATGGGTCACCGTCTTTGGAGGAGGCTTCCCCATGTTCTGTGAATGAGATTGGTTAGGAGAATGGAGGATAAAAACAGAAGGGAGGAGAAAGGCCCACCATTCTCACTGAAAATGCGGTGACCCCCAAAGCTAATCAACAAAGGCATTTTCTTTTGAGTTGATGGAGACCCTTCTTTCATCTAGCACATGAAGGCCATGTTACTCTTGCCCCCAGACTCTCCTGTAAAGACAACACAGTAAGGTCCTCTGAGATCATCCCAACTACTTGAAACGGCTATTACTTACTTACCCAACTGAACCATCTTTCAAACTGTAACTGCCCACTTGGAATTTTTTATAAACCCTCAATTTTTGTATGCACTTTTTCCTGAGTTGCCTTTGTCCTTTACAATGGCATTTGCTAGAGACTGGTGAGGAATGAGATCACGGTACTCTTAAATATTGGTAAATATTCATGACAAATGACTTTATCTATATCTGCACATTCTAGATATAGATAGAACTGCAGATATTAAATGACACCATTGAAAGGTGATATCATCAGGATGTAAATGAGCAAAACCAATGACATTGAAGGAGGTTGTGTACAAAGTACTCATAGAAAAAGCCTGAAAATGCACGATAGAACCTAATGATGAACAAACTAAGGATGATGCCAGCAGATATACCATCAGATATGAGTTGCTTAAAAGATCAGCTTGCCTACCTCTACATGCTTCACTAGAGCTACGGTAATCAATAAGCAGAACCACACTGAAGATAATGTTAATCGGCCAGACAAGTGTTGTTCTGCAGGAAGGTTCAGAATTGACCAAAAAGAGACGAACACAAATTCAGCAGGCATTAATCATCAAATTAAAACCCCAACTATATGAAGCCTAGATAGATCGAAATAGGCATTATGAAGTTGAGATGAGAAGATTATTCCCCTGGACCCACTTGAACAAAAATAAGAGGATTTCTGAGCTTTAAGGATAGAGATTCGTACCTGGTACATGCCAAACCAAGTCCAGAGTGATAATCAAATTATATCGAAAAGACTGACAGCACATGGAGGACCCATACAAAAGTCAGAATCTATAACCTACTTTAATTTACCACCTACAAGTGAAGCATGAAAGGACTAATTGAGGAGGTACCTTAGATGGCCTCCCAGCTTTATTCAAATGTCCTATTATCACTCACAGAAGGAAACATTGATGTGAAATCATGTCCTCTGCAACGTCCAATAATTCTACAACTTTGGAAACCATTTCCAACTGAGCGTCCAAGTTAGGTGACTGATGTGCTTATAGAGAGTGAGGATGAACGGTACCGTTAAGTAAGGCTCCAGCATGGATTACAGAAACAAATAGGACTATAGAAAACAAGATCAAAGCAAAAATTTGACCTATTTTACTGATTTCACAATAAAAATAAGTAGCCCAATCTAGAAGAGACACAAGCCTTTCCTAAACCCCTTCAGATGTATGCTAGAGGAAGATGATACATGATACAAGGGATGATTAGCCAATCCCTAGAGACATCTTCGATAGGAAGTGTCCTTTAATTGCCTTATCTTGGCTTTCCCCTATATCACAGCATTGAAGTCATGTGTCAATGGCATCACAACCATCACACAAGGAGTTTTAAGTTGTCAAGGTTTCCTTGGCTAGTGTTAGTTTGTAATTTATGCATGTTTGTTTTCCAATCTTTTGTAAAATTTTATTTTACATTCAAATTTAAATATCAATTATAAATAGAATAGATATGTTATTGTGATAAATATCTTGATCTTAAAGTAAGGTAACAAAAATCTAATCATAGCCTATAGAAGTTGAACCTTTTCTTGATTTGTTGAAATATAAATACTAGAGGATATAGTATGATAACCATGGGGTCCAAACACCCCAGCATGTTAAGCACTTTTGCCCCAGAAAAATAATGAAAAGACACCTTCTGGAATTCCTTAATACAGGTAGTCATGAACTTGGACATGGAAAACATCTGCTCAAAATTTCAATCTCATCTTTATTTTTCAGTACTTCCAACCAAATGACACAAGCAAGTAAAAATCACATCATACCATAGTTACAGTTTCAATTATTCATCGTTCATCAGTTCATAGTATTCCCCATGAAAAGACATTTTCTTCAACCACAATAATACAAGCAATCAACCTGCAGCTATCAAACCCAATGCTCTTTGGAACCTGATAATAGCATATGGTTCTCACTCGAGTTATCATGTTTTAGAAGGACAATCAAATAAAAAAACAAAAGGGTTTCTATTCAATCAACCCAGCAGACAGTTCATAAGATAAAGTAAAACCAGTTTTGACCTTTTAACCAACTACAATATATTCCTTTTCCTTTTACAGTTGGATGCAGAGCAGCATTATCATTCAGCTTTCTCGAGAAGGAAAAAACTACAGAAAGAAGATAAAATGGAAAAGAGGACAAACTTGTCAGGGCCGAATAAATACATATCATTACATTCTTAGGTGATCATGGATCTCCATCATCAAAACCAATTAGAAGTCTCAATATTTGTAGGAACGCTGTAAATTCACTGGTCAGATGTGGGTTTCAACTGTTGATGCTGCCCATCAATTACACTTATCTGTCTTCTGAGTTTAGCGATATGAGCTTGCACCTAACACATTGAAACTAAATTGTCAAAAATTTTGGGTTTGTGCATTTTTTGGTAAAAATTGAATGGTTTATCTCCTCTAAGCCATGCAAGTAAAGAAGCTATAATACAACTTATCCAATCACTGATGCAAAAAAAGTCAGGATTTAGGATCTATTTGGCACTGAAACCTGGAATCTCAGAATTTGTTCTTATGATCCATCTGGGAAAAGATCTAACCAAAACATGGTCCTAGCTAATAGGGCACTCACAGCCCTTTCTGAAGCTTATCTGCTGAGGCAGAATATTATTAATAATTACAAATGATACAAGTTTCAGATGAAGCAATGATATGAATAAGGCTAAGTAACTAGCCTTAATACTTCACTGCAACCAAAGTGTGAACAGCATCAGGACGGTCAAATTGCCAGGGATTTTTGGTTGCTACAAACCCATCCCAAACAGATTATTGTATATCTCCATCTGAAAGACCAACTTATCAAAAAAAAAAAATCTCCATCTGAAAGACCATTGAAGCAACTGAGGCATGTCTGGGAATAGCCCCTCCCCAGTATAAGGACCCAGTGGTTTCACTATCTCATATTTTCTGGATGAAAAGAAGTTAAGGTCCATACACAAAATTATTTGGGTTAGCTTACTAATCCTTTCTGCCATTCCAATCTTTGAAATCTTCAATCCAATCTTAGTCCACTATTTCTCATTCTTTACAAAATTCTTCCTGATTCTCAAAACGAGTCTATGCATCAACAATTACATCATCCATTTTTATTGACATTTGAAGCTTCTACATGAGGACTACAATGTATAGACTTATCCATTACTGCATGACATCAAAATTCATTTTCCACAATAGCCACACTCTTCTTACACTAAACCAAGTTTCATTTTTTGATAAGCAAAAAAAAAAAAAAAAAAAAACACAAGTGCCAAAGAGATGGTGCACCAGAGTACACAAGACGCATACAATGAACACCATAAGGTGCAACCAAAAAGAGAAAATACAAAAGACAACTCCTTTTCTTAGCAAGAACCAAACCAATCTACAAAATCATTTAAAGACAACCTATATCTATGTGCATCTTCACTCGCAAAAACAAATTTCTAAGAAAAGAAAATTTCAAGGCTTGATTCCATTGCTCCACCTCGTCAAACAACCTTCAATTCCTTTCCTTCCATACCATCCAAAAGATTCACTAAACCAAGTTTCATGATTCAGTAACTTATGTTTCAGCTGTTTATAGCTCATAATCTAACCTATAGAGTGATTTTGTGGCGACAGATGTATTTCATCATATGGTGCACACCCTAGAATAGATAACAAAATTCATAATTTCCTCATGCTGCAAGGTTGCATTGCTTTATGAGGGTAAAGCTTAAATCCAAAAAATAGAGTTGTGGGAGACCAGTTCATGGTTCCATATTTGCCCATAGCATCACAACTACTATAAATAGAACAAAGCCATAGAAAGGGTGTGGCTAACTCACTAACATCATAAAAGAAGAAAGAGCTATGATCAAAGAACAAAACTCTTCTTCATGTGAAACTTTCTTACAAATGCATACAGAATGAGGATGGTGAGCTATTCCTAAAGGAATCCTCCCAAGGAACAATGAAACTACAAAAAGCTTGAGCGTGACATTAGTGCATGGCTGTACTGAGAGCACAGTACCATATCAACAACATGAGATTATCATGTACGTGGTGATACAAGGCTATTACCAGAAATCAACTAACTAAAATTTAATAAAGGAAAGAGAAAGAAAAAATAAGCCATTTTCTTTTAAGGATTCTAAATTTTAAGGACAAAAGGTTACACATGTATGTGCTACAACCACAACAATGATGGAAGTTTCCAAGAATGTTTTCTATAAACTTATTAGATCATTTGCTTTAATCTTTTTGTTATTGGGGAAATCTTTTGTTATATTCTAACCAAGGATACTGGAAATTTGTGTAATATCGGTGGTTAGATTTTACAGAAATTTTGATGGGATGGAAATTGATCAAAAATCATAGAAATATTAGAAAAAAAACTCTTAAGAGAGGATAAAATAAATAATAATACATGTATTGAATTTTTATTTTTATTTTTAAAGAGAACAACATTTATATATGATAAAATTTATGACATTGGACAATAATATGCTGTGATTAAAAACACATTTAGTAGTAAAATGATAATCTATCTAGTTTGGATGTATTTAGGGATATAAAGATATGTGTATGATTTTATTTTTTTTTTATTTTTTATTTTACAAAAAATATTTATAATTTTATTTACAAGTTTATGTTTTTCTTGTATTTAGTTATTATACAAAAGATATAGAAAAATTCATCAAAAGGATTATCATGATGATTTTTATATTTTCAACTAGTTTAATGGAATTTGAAAGTAAAACAATTAAAATTTATTTATTTCCTAAAGTTTTATTTTAAATATTTTATTACTAACATGGATATAGAATTAACATTTTAGTTTAGTAGAGACAAATAAGGTGTAAATATTTAATGTGCAGTAGTAAAATTAAATTGAAACTGGCTTGTGGTAAAGCCCCCATCTCTTCTGGTCCCTTCATTAAATTTTAAACACAGGCTAGTGAAAAAATTGCCAAAAAATTCAATGATTTATCGGTGATTTTTGGATGGACAAAATTTGGGTCCTGTTCCCATATTGAGTTGCCAAAAAAATGATGATTTATTGGCGATTTTTGGATGGCTGAAATGGGTTTGTTTCCACATCAAAGCCAACCGAAATCCAAAATTTCAGTGAAATATCAGCCAAATTTTCTGATTTTTCAAATACTGATTCTAACATGATGCATGGTGTAGGGAGCTTCTGGTGACAAAATGATAGACCACATTTATAATCTAGATGATTCAGATAATTACATCTTGGTGTATAAATAGACACCCCTTCATGTTTGGAAGGATGTAGAATGTATATGTTGCCATTTAGGTGGATGTATCATGAACAATATCCACAATTTTCACATGAACTGAAGAACTAGTAAATGCAAATGGAAAACAACCCATTCATGCTGACCTGCTGCCGAGCTGCTGCAAGTTGTAGTAGTTCATCTGCTTCTGAAAAATTCCTGAACCACTGGTTTAGAGGATTGTCTTTTGAGTCAAACCTCTTCTTTTCATTTACATCCTCCAGAGGTACTACAACAACCAAAGAATATTTCTTCTTGTAAAGAATATCAAAGAGCAAATCTATAGAAAACACAGCTAAGAAACATACCAGGTGGTGGTAAACTAAAACCAGCAGGTAGCCTGGGCACAATAACAGCTGGATGATTCTGCACACGAGCAAAGAAACCTTCTGAAGGTTCAGAGAAAACAATTTCATCATAGGATTCTACAACAACAGGTTTCTTTGCCGACATGGGTCCAGATTCATCCTCTGGGTACAACTTTAAATGATGATATCTGTAAATAGTTTAAACTTCATCAAAATATGCTTAACAGCTTGTTTTCCAATATCACATTTTAGGCAGAGATAATAAAATGATTTTGAACTAAAAAGAAACTGTTTCAACTTTCATTAGTTCACTGCTTGGTTGCCAAGAAAACCAAGGGAAAGAAAAGAAAATATTTTTTGAATCATATGTTTTATACTGTTTTCTTTCCCACTCTCACCACCTAAAATAAGTTGAATAGTTGTATTAAATTTACTTGAATGGAGGTTTTTGTTTTCTCAATGCTTAAAGTCTAATTCCTTCTTTTCCTACCATTTCTCAGCAGCCAACCAGAAAAGAAAAAAAAAAAAGCAAACTTTTGAACTTTAGCTCTTTTACTCTGAGATCACAAAAACAGTGTCCAGCTCCAAAAATGTTCTACATAAACGATAACTGTATGACCTGAAAAGCAACTCACAAGTTCAATAGCTTATCACAAACATCACTCTGGAAATAAAGCGTAATAGCGATTTCAAATTCACCCCATCCCGCTTCCGACAACTCAAATGGTGGTGACTCCACAACCCTTGTGGGATTATTGAAACTCGAATGCAATTGAAACACGGCACGCTTTATCACTACACCCAGATCCTCATTTGTTGGAGACCGAACATAAACAGTCCACTTATGCGACTGATACCTAATTAAAATTTCAGAAACTCAATCAGGCATTTATTCAAACATGCAATGAGCAAACCAAAAAACCACTCACTCAACAATAGAATACTTACTCGCTTGCCTTTTTACCAAGCCAAAATGCGATGTTACCATACACTATTGGAACACTGATTTCAACATCTTTGAGCCTTTTATTCAAATTCTACACCAGACCCATGATCAATAACACATTAAACAGCATGTCTCTGTTATCAGAGGGCAATTTTAGAGCAGTGCACTATAGTTTTGTGATTGAAAAAGTGTTCCGGCCTTGCGGGTTTCCTTTTTTTGGTGATTCAGATAATGGGTAATTGTTCAAAACTTGAAATGAAGAGGAACGTTACCTTCTTCTCACCATCTTCCGTAGATTTGACCATTTTCGACCGCTGTGATTTTGGCGTGGGCCCAACTATGTCCGGTTGATCCGGACCGTGCTTCTTCGTCGACAAGCTGTGCATCTCAAGCGCTTCTTGTTGTAAGAAATCGAAAAGGAACCGAATGAATTTAGGGTTCTTGTTGCAGAGTATGGATTCGAAAACCTAGGGTTTGAAAGAGGAATCGTCTTCGGGAGGCCTATCGCAGGATTACCGAGCAGCCAATCAGGGCATGACATGTCATGGTCAAAAGGCCTTTAAATGGACAAAATGACCAAACAACCCTCAACAGAATGACGTGTCGCACTGATATTAACTATCTTCATTGAAAAGCAGTGCACTAGAGCTTTGACATTTCTTTTACCGTTAAAGTGACAGGTATGAGGTACCCTATGGGTAATTTTACTTCACTGCCCCCATGCTTTTGGGTAAATTAATTTAAACTCTAATATAATTTTTTTTTGGAATATTTAAATATTTTGAAAAGTATTATACATTTGTATATATTATATTAAAATGCTAATGCTATTTTAAAGTAAGGTTAATTTTATGTAAGATATTTTCATTTATACCACCTTCATGCATTATTAAAATTTTATTTATTTTCAAGTGTAATGAATTTAATTTAATTTAGAATTTAAAAATCAAATATTCAGGAATAATATAACCAATTATGATGTAATTTTTGCTCTTTCTTTCTTATGATTAATGAAATTTCTTTTCTTTTTTTTACCTTTGCATTCAATTTAAGAGAGAAAAAAAAAAAAAAAAAAACTTTTGACTGCATGTCTTTTGACTGAAATCTCTTTGTATATTTGGATGAGGTTTGTAGATACATCCACCTCAACTTTCCTGACATCTACCTTTTTTTCTTTTTTCTTTTAAATAATAAATTATAAATATGAAATTACAAAATTATCATCTTCTTTAACCCACCGATCATATTCATTCATCCAAACCCCAACCCTCTTCTTCAATTATTTTTATTTTTATTTTTATTTCCTTCAATTTTTTTCTTTATTCGATCCCTTTTCATCCTTTTCATCTTCCTCTTCAATTTTATTTTGAATACTTAAAAAAAAATAAAAAACAAACAAACAATTTTTTGTTTTTTCTTAAATTTGAGAAAGAATGAAAGAATAAAAAAAAAAAAGAGAAAAAAAAAAAGAGTTAAGAAGAGAGTTAGTGCAGTATTTAGTAAATTTAGTAACTTAAAGTGACTTAATAACTTCATTTAAGTCATCAAGAAAATTAAGTATATTTGATAAAATAACTCAATGGTATAACTTAAATTAAAAAACAACTTTACGTAATAAGTAAAAAGAATTAATTCATTCTTAAGTTTGTATTTTCATTTTACATTTTTATCCCTATTCATCCTAGTTACCTCTACGATTTCTTTTATTACTCTACAATCTGTATTGTCACTCGATCTCCTTTATTCTAATTATAATTTATGATAATAAATATATTAATTTAATGATATAAAATAAATTTTAAGTTAATTTTATCAAATAATCTTAATATTTATAATAAGAATTAAGTAATAAGTTGTAAGTCAATAATTTAAATATAATTTATTTTAAAGTCAAGTTAAGTTATTAAATAATAAATAATAAGTTTTGTTCAACCTGAGTTTAAATAAGGTTAAAAGATGAGAATGAGGATTGTGTTGTTAGTTCACACTTTCACTTTATCTAAAAAGAATGGATATGGGGAAAGTTTAGGGGGATGTCTTTAATTTAAAAATTCTTTTGAGTTAAAGAAATGTTCACAATTGATGTGTGGGAAAAAAACAAAGGAAAAAAACAAAGTAATGTGTCTATGGTGATTCATTAATTCTAACATTGCGCTCCATTGCTTTCATTTGACTTGTTTTAAATCATATCCCTTGTAATAGGGTTCTTTTGCTTCGTCAGAGAGATGTCTTAGATATTCCCGAGGAAGACAAGTTGACATCTGATTGATCATCAAGTGCTGTATTTAGCTCCAATGCCATCGATATCATCCTGAGCCAATTTCTTGGTTACTCCATAGCTAAAGGTTGCGTACATGACGACTTCCTCAACTTGGCTGTGCTCAAGTCCTAGAATATGACCTATTTCATGCGTAGCAACACTTTTCAGATCGACAGAACCACCAACTGCACCGACTGACCACGATTCTTCCTCATCGAAATGGATGGTTAGATCAGTCAATGATGTGTTGGCGTAAGCCACGGTTCCTCCAGGGCCATCACGTTGGGTAAACGTAACTCGGAGTTTAGCACGTGATTCCTCTCGAACCTTTTCGAAGTTGAAGTTCGAAACAGCAACCCCCATGCGTCGAAACTATTTGCAATTGGTTGCTTAGGTTAGGAGCCAGTGCACATCATGTAGTGGATATGTAAACAATTTTTTGACGTCACTGAAGGGGTGTTTGATACATGGATTGATACATGGAAATAAGGAGTGAGAATAGATATCTCATTCCTTTTCTTCTTTATTCTTATATTTGGATAAATGTTAAGAAGACAAAAATTCAATAAAAAATTATTCAGACAAAAATCAAATCCAACTTATAAATCGTATTTGAATTCATCAAAAGTAAGTGGTATTCTGATTCATTAAACCCATTTGATACATAAATTTATTATTTTACCCTCTTATCTCATTTTTCAAGCCTGATGCTTATCTTCTTTACAAAATTAGAGACTTATTCATCATTCACTTCTTTACAACAAGTGATTCTCCCAAACCGAATCAATCAAACCTTCTGCAACATTTAGAAAAAAAATTTCAATTTCTAATTTCTAAGGTTTTGGATGTTCATTTTGATTGTTGAAATTTTGATATATAAAAAAAAAAACGAATATTTAAATTTTTTTTAAGGTTATGGATTTTATCGGATATAACACTTGTTGAAAATTAGAATGAAATTAGAATTTTTTTATTTCCTCTTTTGGAAATAGGAAAAACATTTGCTAGCTTTGAAAATTTAAATATTATAATAAATATATTTTTTTCTTTTTTTTTGGTAAAATATAATTTTATAACTACTTAAGCATGACAAATTATTCCAATTTTTAATAAAAATAATAATTGAATATTTGTACATTAGGGTTATATGATTTTTTATGATTATTTTATTTATTTATTAAGTATATATATATTTTTAGTCTTATTATTTAATAACAAAAAAATTCTCAAAATTTATTTATTTTAAATAATTTTTTTTTAAAATTATATGTAAGGATATTATTGTAAATTTATTTCTTTTTCATTTACATTCATATTATTATAATAAAAACAAATAATCATTCCAATCTTGCATTCCTAAGTTTATTCAAATGCTAAAAACGGAATCATCAAATTCATTTTTATACACTAAGAAATAGGAATGAAAACAAAATATTCATTTCCATTTCCTATTTTGACGTACCAAATACCCCCTCAATATAATTAAAGAGAACTTATTCTCAATAAATTTAATTTAGTTATATTAGTTAATATCAATATATTATTTTTAATTAAATAAAACAAGTCAAAATATTTAATTTTTTTTATTCAACCAAAAAATAAAACACCATCTTGAATTAAAGATGAAGAGAATGTTAGTTTTGTTATTTCATAGTTATATTTTATTTAAAAAAGAAAAAAGAAGATGGATAAAGGGGAAAGTTTAGGGAAAAACAATTCTTTTGAATTAAAGATATGTTCATAATTTATGTGCCGGAAAAAAAAAAAAAAAAAAAAGAAAGCTCTTTGGTTTATTTATCCTACATAATGTGTTTATGGTGAGTCATTAATTCTAATAATGTGCTTTATTTCTTGCCAAAAATGAATAACATTGAATTATTTTCTAATAAAAAAATTATCCTTTCATGATAGTCCATTGTTTAAGAAATGAAATATGGTAATTTATATAACCCAAAATGATAGAAATATTTCCAACATAATATTTGATTTTAAATATAAGTAAGACTACGAGTAATCATCCCACATAAATTTGAGAAAGAATGAAAGAAAAAAAGAAAAAAGAAAAAAACAAACAAAAGAAACATGGAGTTAAGAAGAGAGGTAGTTTGGTGTATCGACTTAATAATTTAATTTAAGTCATTCAATAAATTAAGTATATTTGATAGAATAGTTTAATGGTATGACTTAAAAAAAAGAAAAATAAAAATAATTTGCTTTTTTTTACCAAGAAAAGTCTTTGGTTGATTTGCCCATGGTGATTCATTAATTCTAAGAATGTGCTATGTTGCTTTCACTTGAAATGTTTAGAGCTTTTTATTTATTTTATTATTTTATTCAGATGGAGAGTACGGCAATACTTCGTCTTTTATTCTTTAATTCATTTGCAGTAGAGAAATATCTAAGATATTCCCAAGGAAGAGAAGTTGATATCCGATTGTTCAGCTGTATCTACTTGTAATGCCATCGATATCATCCTGAGCAATTCTCTTGGTGATTCCATCACCAATGTATGCGTACATGAGGGCCTCCTCAAATTGGCTGTGGTCAAGTCCTAGAATATGACCTATTTCATGCGTAGCAATACTTTCCAGATCGAAAGAACCAGGAACTGCACCAACCGTCCACGGGTCCGTCTCATCGAAAATGATGGTTGCGTCAGTATATGATGGGTGGGCGGTACCCAGGGTTCCTCCAGGGCCATCACGGGGGCCAAACGTAATTCGGAGTACAGCACGTGATTCATCTCGAACCCTTTCGAAGGTGAAGTCCGAAACAGCAGCCCATGCGTCGAAACCGTTGGTAATTGGTTGCTCAGGTTGGGAGCCAGGGAACACTATGTAGTGGATATCCATCTGATCACGGGGCCATTTTATGCGCTGTATATAAACATAATTAGGGTTGATGGTACTGTTTGAGTTTGGGGGGTGGTCTGGGAACCCACATCTTGGCCTGGACATCAGCGTGGCTGTTGGGCCGTCTAGGGTTCCTGTGGAGTTCAGACGGTAGAAGGTCTGAAAGGCTTTGAGGGAAGACTCCAAGGCATCGTCGAAATCATCACTACCCATCTGGGAATAATGGGTGGAGCTCAAGTAGCCATAGCGTTGAAGGTACTGCTTCACCTTCTGGATGCCTTCCCTTTTGTCTCCCTTTTTGGATCCCTCCAGATGGTTAAATGATCCAAAGCTCTGCAGATGCCCGAAAGGCCCGACGCGCGAGGGGCCTGAGGAAGTTGCCTGAGAAAGGAAAGGGAGGAGGAGAGAAGAAAGAATGAAGGAGAGCAGGAGAGAAACCCTAGGCGCCATGGCTGACCACTCGTGCTTTACTGCACTCCAATGAGGTGTTTTTATAATCACTCCAATTAGGTGTTTTATAATTACCATATTTGGACTTGGTTGAGATTATGTATTCGATGGCAAGATTTCCTTTCTTCTTCTCTTCTTCGTTGATCAAATTACCAGATCACTTTTTTTTTTTTTCCTTACAGAAAAGAAAACAAAAACAGTATAATTTTGTTTTAGGAATGAAAAGAAAACAATAATTGACGTGCATCTTTATAAAATATATTCAACCAATATGAATATATATATAAATTTAAAATTTTCCTTTTTTTCTTTTTTTTTTCCTTTTTGTAAAAGTGGAAAAAATCTAATTTAATAAAAGCCCATGCAAGTGAATTGAATTTTAGAATGTAGAAAGAAATCTTAACCTTTATTCCCTTTTCATCCTTAAAAAAAATAAAAATTCAAAGAATGTTTGTACTTGGTACTAAAAGGGCAACTGTGTTTGACCACATACAATATATATTTGTTGTCTTTTCTTAGTTTTGAGAAAGAATGAAAGAAAGCACATGAAAGAACAATGGAGTTAAGAAGAGAGTTTCGCGGAATTTGTTCTTCAATTGAATAGAAAAAATTAAAATATTTGAATTTTTTATTGTATTAAAATAATTTATTAATATCAGGGTGGGAGCCATGGAAGACGATATAGTGTATGCATCTGGTCAGGGGGCCATTTCGCGTCTCCTGGGTAGAAAGCATAATGGGTGCCTATATTGAGATGGTGATGGCCATGGGTTTGATAGTGTTTGAGCCAGGGGTGGTCTGGGACCCCACATCTTGGCCTGGACATCTGCGTGGCTGTCAGGGACTCAAGAATGTCTAGGATTTCGGTGGGCTTCAGATGGTAAAAGGTCTGGAAGACTTTAAATGCAGACTCCAAGGCATCATCAAACTCATCAGTGTTGGTTTGGGAATAATGGGTAGAGCTCAGGTATCCATAACGTTGAAGGTACTGCTTCACCTTCTGGATGCCTTACATTTTGTCCCCCTTTTTAGACCCCTCCAGATGCTTGAAAGACCTAAAGCTCTCCTGGATGCCTTACATTTTGTCTCCCTTTTTAGACCCCTCCAGATGCTTGAAAGACCTAAAGCTCTCCAGCTTGAAGGACCCAGAGGGGGAAGTTGCCTGAGAAAGGAAAGGGAGGAGGAGGAAGAGAGAAGCAAGAACAAAATAGAGCAAGAGAGAAACTACAGGGGACCAGGCGCCATGGCTGACCACCTTGGCATTACAACACTTCAGTTAGGTGTATTTATGAACATTCCTTAAAAAATTATGGAAGGTGAATAATCTGTACTGTAATCTGTCTTAATTTCTTAATTAATCCAATTAACATTCTCCCGAAGTTACCACATATGGATTTGGTCCGAGGATACTCATATTCAATGCTAGATTTCAATATCAGTGGAAAGGAAAACTAACATAGCCTCGTGAAAGGAAAAGATGAGATTTTTTCCTTGTTTTCTTCTTTTTCTTGTTTGGTCATTTCACAAATTATCAAAAAAGTTCCCATTCGAGACTCACTACAGGTTTTGAAGATTGGATGAGATTCCCCCATAATCTTTCCTTTTGGGAATTTGTGGAGCAGTCAAAGATTTGGGAATGATTGTGGAAATGAAGAAAAGGAAAATCAATGAACCAATTTTTAGGTAAGGGAAGTTAAAACTTTCAACAGAACTTTGTCTCATCCATCATATTTTTTCCTCTCTTTTTATTTATTTTTTTTAAAAAATAAAACCTTTCAGCCTCATCCATCTAAACCCTAACCCACTTCTTCAATTCCATTTTTCTCTTCTTTCCTTTTCTTTCTTTCTTTTTTTTTTTTCATCCTTTTTTTCCCTCTTTCCCTATAATACATACTAAAATTAAAAAACAAAGAAAAAAAGAAAAGAAAAGAAAAGAGAGAAGTGAAGAAGGGGTATGTAGCTAGGCACTGAAAGAGCAAAAGTGCTGTGTTGTGCAGCCCTTTTGAAAATTTCAAACTTTCTTGCTAATGAATTGAAACATAGAGCCTATGAAGACTAGTGAAACCAGAGATATTCAGGAGAATTTGTTGATTATTTCATTGATTATCAAAGGTATTTACTGGTTAAAGTATACTAAAGAAGCTATCAAGGTAATGGAGGCATAAATTTACAACATGTTCTTAAGGGTAATGATACAAAACCTGTAACTTGAAGATGAAAGGTGGAATCATCAACTTTTCACCCATTTTGTTGCAGCAACAAAAACAGAATTTCCTTGATGACCTCGATAGACTCCCTTGCTATTGGGTTGGGGAATTCCTCAGCCATCTTATGGAGCTTCATTTCAATGGTTCTGAGTCTTCTGACCATTCAAGTTTCACCACCTTCAGCCTTCCCAGAAAAGAAAATAGCGGTTTGTAGTGAGCTGTATTGAAGAGCATATGAAGGGCAACTTCCCTTATATATCATCATACCGAGAAATTATCTGCCCTCTTATGCTTGAGCAGCTACAAGAAAAGTGTATGCTGAGAGATTTTCGCCTCATGAAGTTGTGTCTTTGTTCTCAGTGTAACCAAACAATTCGAGGCTCAGCCCTGAAGGTACCCAGTAGGCACTTCTTAGAGCCATCTTATCAGGAAATGCAGAGCCAATTCTATACCTTCCTGGCCCTCCCCATTCGAACTCTTCAATGATTTGCAATCGTTTAATCACTAGCAATTTAAGACATGAATAAGCCTGCAGTAAGTTAAGAATGGAATCTGATATCTTCAATGTTATGTAGATTCCAGGACCTCTAGCCCAGATTAAAATAAGTACTTTCATTTGCTGCCAAGTTTCCTTCAATTCAACTTGTAATCTCTATCCAACTGCATCCAACATCTTTCTTTAAACCACTTTCCTTCATCAACTCCCTCAGCTGCCCAATCTCATCCCACATACTGAATTTAGCATACATATTTGATAACAGAACATAGATCCCGACATTATGAGGATCCATCTCAAGCGCCTTGTGAGCAGCCAATTTACCCAATTCAACATTTCCAAATTCGTTGCAAGCATTAAGCAAAGCCCCCCACATTGAGATACTGTAACTGCCATTCTCTTTAGGTGTCATCTCATTCACCATCTTCCATGCCTTCTCCAACTCACCAGCCCTGCAAAGCAAATCAACTACACAACTGTAATGCTCTGGGCCAGGTTCCAATCCAAAGTCACTGACCATGGACTCAAAATACTTAATTCCAAGTTTCACATGGCCAGTGTGTCCACAAGCAGAGATGACAGTCACAAATGCCACCCCATCTGGCCTTATCCCTTCCCTCAACATCTCTTTGTACAACTGAATTACTTTTTCAAAATGCCCATTTCTACCATATACAGCAAGCATTGAGGTCCACAGAACAACATCTCTCTTTCTCTCCCCCTTGTATCCAAAGCCTGCCAAATTGAAGACTTGCCCAGCCTTCTCCGCTGAGCCACACTTACCATACATTTCAATCAAAGAACTCTGCAAAAAGACATCAGCTTCCACATCAGAAACCTTACGGATCACACTCCCATGAACCTGCCTACCCAATTCAATTGCGGACAGACCAGCACATGAGCGTAACATTGCTGACAATGTGAAATGATCACAATTCAAATTCAACGAACGCATCTTTCGAACGAAGTCAAGCCCTTCAACCCACAGCTTAGCCTCACCATAACCTGATAATAGTGCATTCGCACAAACAGTGTTCTTGACAGGAATTTCATCGAACACCATTGCTGCGTCCTTGATAAGCGACAATTTGGCATACAAATCAACCAGAGCACTACCCACAAAAACACTTGACAACCAACCTGATTTTTCAACACGGGCATGTATCTGTGCACCAAATTTAACGTTTTTCATGGAACATGAAGCCACTAAAGAACAACAAAAACTATATGTATCTAAAGGAACCCCATTGGTATGCATGAAAGAGAAGGTTTGCAGAGCCAAAAAAGAAAACCCACTTCGACAATAATCGGATAGAATCATATTGAAGGGCAATGGGTCTGTGGAGTGGATGCAGTTGAGCAAGGTGGTGAAGGTTTTAGAGTTGTTTCTATGAAGGCATGTGGTGTATGTGAAGATGAGTTTGCTCTGAAAACTAAGGGAGATGAAGAGCAAGCCTGTTCTAAGTAGATGAGCATGAAGCTTCCTAACGCCTCTCACATTCTTAGTTTGAGAACAATGACGCAAGAATCCATTGATGGAATCGAACTTCTGTGTAGAATGCCAGTTAGACGTCAATGGCGGAATCCAATGGCTTTGGGATTGTAGACCATCAATCATAGTTCTCCATCATATCAAAACGCCTTCGTATTCTGCATCTCCATCTAGAAACGCCTCCATTCCTTCCTCTGCTGAACAAAGCTGCAAGGTGTAGGGTTCTGGTTTCTCTTCGAAGGTACACAGAAAACGTCATTGATTAATAAAACGGCGTTGCTTACCTTTCTCCGTTTGACTTATTTCCTAATGAAACGGCGTCGTTTTAGATTCTCCGTTTCTTTCTTCCTTGCATCTAACAAAGAATTATAGAATTTAACTGCAACTTTTTTAGCTGAGAAAATCTATGATAATCCTACTTCCATTTTCCATAAGATTTGATGGGTCTAATTCTTTATCAAATGTCCCAAATATCCCAAAAAAAATTTAATGAGAAAGAAGAAACAGAAGAGATTCTATTTGAATGTTTTGTATGGAGAGATCTGACTCTCAGCTTTGTCTATACAAAAATTTATAGATTACAATGAGTGGAAATGAAACAACCAAGTCCTCTTAATTCAAAATTTGGGACACTGGCTCACAGATCAATGTTGTTAGAGATCCTCGGCTTTCATCAGCAATTCAAACTACTAGTGACATCAATGAAGGCTTCTTCTGTGCATGGGATTGTGAGGCCTCCCCTTGGATGATCAAACCCGAACTCTTCCTCTGCCTGACTCAATAAGTTCTGAAATGAAGGATCCTTCAAGTAAGAAACTGGCACCAGAAATCGCTTCTTCTGGTCTTCTCCCACATAAACAGCAAAATAACCTTTTGGTACATTTTTGACCTCTCCGCCCATCCGCACTCGCTGTAGGATCTGCTTAGCGTTAACGATCCCAGGCAATCGAAAGCCCATGATTGTATGAATTCAGAAAAGTAATGGTAAGGAAAATTGTTCTCTAAGATGTCTTACGATAAGAAACCTCTGGCAGTGGGATGCCATATCCGTAGGATGAGTGGAATATATATAGAGGAAGAAAACTCTATACGGACAGTCTTCTCAAATGGAATTGGTGGTGAAGAGAAGTCTCTGAATAGGGTCCATCTCTGGACATTCAACACAAGGGTTCACATGGCTTTGCCTCCCAGCTAATAATGAGATCTTGCTGGGATGCATTCATGGCCTACTGCTTAATTAACAGAACAAACTTGAGAAGCCACTTGAAATTGCTAGCTATTTATTATTATATGCTGATCAATGACTCTGAATCTGGATCAACTGACATGGTGGGGACTGTGGATTTGGATCAGCCAACTGGTAGGGACTATATTCATTCCATTAACCATTGGCTTCCAGTGGTATATGTCTAAGCCTGTATGGGTTCTTATAAACATGAAAACTATCAGTGATACATTTGCTATGAAACTATCACACACTAAAAAGGAACACAAAGTATAAGCTCATGTGACAATGTTTCTTGAAATGACAGCCACACAAAAAATCATTCCGTACAAGTGTCCCTGTCAATGGGTTTAACAACTGAGAGAAGCATAAAATAAATTTAGGTTAATCTTCCTGCTCACTCATGAGAAATTCAAACTGCAATTTAGATCTTGATGTTCTTAGAAAAATGATAGTATTTTGGATTTTTTTATAGAAAGGAACACCTAGGAGATAGTAACTTGAAATGGGGGTTCTTTACTTGTTTTCAGTTTCCCTTTCTTAGTTAATCTTCCTATTTAACAAGCCTTTTTTTTCTTATTCGAGTTGAGTTTGATTCAGGTTGCAGCCCTGGATACTCGTAATAAAAGCTTGTTTCATGCAGTTAGAATTGAAATATCAAGCACTTCACTTGACGTTTTTCTTCTTTCTTGCTATAATTTCGTAATGCAAACATTTGGGAAGCAGAGTTACAATCATATACATCTGTTTGGGGATTCAGTTCAAAAATCTGAAACCAGAATATGATGAGAAAAACTTGTACTGAATGGCTGCTGGAGAACTAAAAAAGGATAAGGAAAAGTAAAGCTATTCAATTAATATGAACACATTTGACTGTATCAAATTGCTTTATAGAAAAATACAAGAAATTTACATTGTTCTCAGTACAAAAAGTCCTATCTCTCAATGATAAAAAATTTCTTTGTGGTCAGAGGAGTTAGAGATTCAGAGTCCTTCAGACTGGTTGTCTAGAGATTTTCCCAGTTGCTCATGAGCAATTCAAACTGAAAGTTAGATCAATGAAGGCTTCTTCTCTGCATGGGATTGTAAGAGCACCAAGTGGATGATCAAACCCGAACTCTTCCTCAGCCTGACTTAGCAAGTTTTGGAATGAAGGATGCTTCAAGTGTGAAATTGGAATCACAAATCTCTTCTTTTGAGATTCTCCAACATAGATAGGAACATGGCCTTTAGGCACATTTGTGGATTCTGGAGAAGGAAGAATGCGTCTCAGGATCTGCTTTGCAGGAATAATCCTCTGAAAACGTATGGCCATGAGTATCAAACTTAATTCCTCGAAAAATGATGGTGGGAAATGGATTTCAAAGAATTTGGAAAACAGGAATTAAGAAAAGCTATGAGACTTGCTGGGCATATGCCCCCTTGCAATAGGTATATTTATAGAACAAATGCTATAAAGCCACCACTCTCAAATGGAATGGGTGGAGAAGAGTTAACTACAATGGGGGACCCTTGAAGGAGATGCATCACAAGGGATCACATGGCTTTGCCTCCCAATGAGTAATAAGATTTTTATAGCATTCATAATGATATATATTCGTTGGTTTGCCAAGGCCTACCACAGCCAGTCTCCACCAGTACTAGTTGTGGTACATGTTATGACACCTTCAAGTCAGAACAAACAAGTTACATTGTCATGATTACACATAATGGTCAGATTTACAGCTTCCTCACCAGTATTTGCTCAATATAGATGCTGTCATTGTATTTTAAGTCTTGTGATGAACATGAACATCAACATATATTCAAAGTATGTTCACATTTCCTCAATAAAAACAGGCCTAGCCCCATAACAATTGCAGTAAATATGGTCAAACTTATCATAGGGATTTTCAGGGGAACCTTGTTACATAAACCTGCATGTCAAAATTGACCATAAACAGTTGATTTGCATGCATTTTCAAACTTCACTTTTTGAACATAGTGAGGCATCTATGTCAAGGAAAGGCCAATTGAGGAGAAAAAAACACAGAAAGAAAAGGACATTGCAATCCTTTTCTTAGTTTTTTTCAATCAGATATGATGGTTGTGAAGCAATCCTTAATGAAATATTTAGCTTTTGGTTGACAAACTCTTACAAAGAAGAACTAGGTAAGTCAGAAATCAGTCAGTTGAAGATTCAGCTGGAAGAAGTTAAAGAGTATGGATAGGCCTAGGCATAGATGACAGTTCAAATCCCCTTCTAGATACGGAAACATGATGTTAAGAAGTGTCCCAAATTCGTAATTAGTATAGATTCCTCTTTTGGAAAAAAAAAATATTATATAGAATATTTTTAGGTTGATATATTATTGTAATATTAGACTTCCTTATAGAATAAGGAAGGTTGTTGGAAATATTTCTATATATATTTTAGGTCATGATGGAAAAAAGTTATGAAATGGAGATGAGTTTGTAAAGACTATACGAGGTGGATAGAGATGTGAGGAAGAATGGGAGGTACCCGGTGGAGCGAGATGGCTCGTGGTAGGGTAGGGATACGAAGAGTGGGGAAACATGGGATGTTTCAAGCACCCAATAGTTGTATTTGGGTTTGTCCTTTGTAATATTTTGGTTCTGTCCTTTGTAATGTTTTTTATTGTATAGTGGAATGATTCTCTCTCATCTGTGGACGCAGGCACCCAATAGTTGTATCTAGTTTTGTCCACTGTAATGTTTTGGTTCTATCCTCTGTAATGTTCTCTATTGTATAAGGAATGATTCTCTCTCATCCGTGGATGTAGGCATGATTGGCCAAACCATGTTAAAACCTTGTGTACCATTTGTGTTGATTATTTTTTTTTATCTTTGTGTTCTTGATTAACGATGTTTGCATCAAAGCTTCCGCCTCCATAACACATGAATATTTCTATCCTCTAAAGTCAGATTTGAGGCTCTTTAAATATCATATACCAAAAGGCTCTTCGTGTTCCTGCAACATTTTAGAAGTCAAGACAGTGAGGCGGTCAGGCACAAAAAATAGAGTATAATCAATAAATTTGTGTAGGTATTTTGGGAACATCTGTTGCAAACCAACTCAGTGTGCCCATTTATGAATAATGCATACCTTTTATTTTGACTTGGTTCTCCTGAACTACATCTTTCAAAGTGCATGATCTTTCTTTCTTGTTCTTTATATAGAGCATCACAGAACAATACCATATGATATGTTGGTTAGGCACTTGGTCAAATTTTTGTTCCCCCCAGATTTAATGCTGAAATTCATACCATCACTGTGAGGAAACAAGAAACATCATCACATGAGACAATAGCTTGTTGTTCCAGTATATCCGAATGATCAGTTGAATATAATCAGTCAGATGCAATACAAAGATAATAATTTCAAGTGGTCCTCTGCTGTTTGTTGTAATAAAGAGGCAGGTCATGGTGAAGAAACAAATATATACCAGTATGAAAGCTATCAAAATCTTATAATTAGTTGGGAGGCAAAGCCATGTGATGCCTTGTGACATATCTCCTTCAAGGGACCCCATTGTAGTATTCTCTTCTCCACCTATTCCATTGGAGAATGCTGGCCTTGTAGCATTTGTTCTATAAATATACTTATTCGAAGGGTATACATCCACCAAGTCTCCAAGCTTTTCTTAATTCTTGTTTTTGAAAACTCTTTGAAATCCATCTCTCACCATCATTTTTCAAGGAATTAAGTTTGAAACTCATGGCCGTCCACTTTCAGAGGATTATTCCTGCCAAGCAGATCCTGAGACGCATTCTTCCATCAGCAGAGTCCACAAATGTGCCCAAAGGCCATGTTCCTGTCTATGTTGGAGAGACTCAAAAGAAGAGATTTGTGATTCCAATTTCATACTTGAAGCATCCTTCATTCCAGAACTTGCTAAGCCAGGCTGCGGAAGAGTTTGGGTTTGACCATCCCCTAGGTGGTCTCACAATTCCGTGCAGAGAAGAAGCCTTCATTGATCTAACTTGCAGATTAAATTGCTCGTAAGCAAGGAGGAAAATCTCAAAACCACCAGCCTGAAGGACTCTGAATCTCTAACACCACTGACCTCAAAATCCAATCCCACCAATTTTGTATCATGGAGAAATAGCCCTTTTTGTAATGAGAACAATGTAAATTTCATCTCCTTTTCTGTCAAGCAAGTTTACAGTCAAATTTCTTCATATTAATTGAATCTCTCTACTTTTTCCTTATCTTCTGTTGTCCTCCAGAAGCCATTCTGAACAAGTAATTCCATCAATTTGCAGATTCATTTGCAATACAAATACTAGCAATCCAATAGCCCGATTTTTAAGTATTTGGGATTTGACAATAGAGATACTCTCTCATTCTGGTTTCATTATTATGAATGTTCACTACCTGAATCAGCACTCAGCCCTAAGAAGGAAAAAATGCTCATTAAATAGGAAGAGGAAGAGTAAGTAAGCAAAAGAAACTGAAAATAACCCCATTTCACTGGGTCTAGTTCGCCATGTGTTAGGTGGTCCTTTCCATAACAGCTAAAATGCCATTGTTTTTACTGCGAATATCAGAAACCAGGAAATCCTAAACGAGTCTTAGGATCAAAATCCTTCAATACTGTTTTGACTGCTTAGTTCATTTTTCATCTCTTTTATGTTTGATTCTATTGTTTTTGACAAGGACATTTGCATAATGTGATTCCTTTTATGGCAATTATTTCAAGCAACATTATCACATGAGCTGATAATTCGTGTTCCCTTTTAGTGTATTCTAGTTTCATAGACTATATATTACAGGTGGCTTCTGTGTTTATGAGAACTCCAACAAGCTTCAGACATGTACCACAGGTACCTATGGTTAGTGGAATGAATATAGTCCCTACCAGTTGGTTGTCCAAATCCACAGTCATTGATCACAAGATAATAAGTTGCTAATAATTTCGAGTGGGCTTCTCAACTTCGTTCTGTTAATTAAGCAGTAGGCCATGAATGCATCCCAGCAAAGAAATCTCAGTATGAACACCACCCAAATTGTATTATTATTTGGGAGGCAAAACCATGTGATTCCTAGCGATGAATGGACCCTATCAGAGACTTCTCTTTACCACCAACTCTGTTGAGAATACTGGCCATACAGAACTTGCTTGCTCTATATATATGCTACTCATCCTGAGGATAAGGCATCCCACAGCCAAAGTTTTCTTGTTCTAACAGATCTTAGAGTACCATTTTCCTTACCATTACTTTTCTGAATTCATAGAAGTCATGGGTTTTCGTTTGCCTGGGATGTTTGCTGCTAAGCAGGGTGCCGAATCCAAAAATGTGCCAAAAGGCTATTTTGCTATTTATGTGGGAGAAGCCCAGAAGAAGAGGTTTGTGGTTCCAATCTCATACTTGAAGAACCCTTCATTCCAGAACTTGTTGAGTCAGGCTGAAGAAGAGTTCGGGTTCAATCATCCAATGGGTGGTCTCACAATCCCATGCACGGAAGAGGCCTTCATTGATGTTACCAGTAGTTTGAACAGCTCATGAAAGGAGAAGAAAGATATGCAAATTGATAGTGTATAGGATGAGTAATATCTAACACCATTGACTTGTAAAGCAGTCCCTCCAGTTTTGAATTAAGAGGACTGGACTGTTTCATTTCCATCCATTGTAAAATTATTCTATACATTTTTCTGCTAGAAAGTTGAGAGTAATATCTCTCCATAAATACAAAGGTTGAAACAGAATCTCTTGGTTTCCCTTTTTTCCTGTTGATTTTGTTTCCCCTGGTTTCCATATAAAATTTGAGTAACCTGAAAAGATCAGAAGTTTAGGCATGGATTGATGTATTAACTAGTATGCATGTGCCTATATCATAACTATTTGGGCATAATGTGATTCATTTTTCACTCAAGTCAACTAAAATCAAAATATTCAATCCAGGATTTTCTTTTCAATCACTATAAGCTGGTGAATTAACCAGATATGGAGCGACTACAAGGACCTTGGAATTTTTGGAATTATGTTGAGAATTGTCTCTAGAATTTGGGATATTAGTGAATTGTTAGACCTTAGAAATTCCGGCTTAAAAGCAAAAAATCTTTTGGGAAATCCTGTCTCAAACATAGGGTCAGAGACATACTTCTGATATTGAAGAAAAGAAATCACTAATTTATGATTCCTTCTCTTCTCATCTCTTAACTAAACCCTGCATTGAAGCACTTTCATTTGAAGCAATTCAGCTGAAGGAAGTTATAGTATTGATGGACCTATGTATAGTCTATAGATCAAAACTTGAATCCTTTTCCTGATGAGGAAACATGAATATTTTTGTCCCCTGAGGTTAAACCTTGTGCCATAAAAATACTAAGAAAAAATTTTCTACAAATTTTGGAGTATATGTTGGAAACTAATCCAGTGTGCCCATTTATGAATAATGCATGCTTTGTTTTTAGACTTAGGGAGTTCTTGAACTACATATTTTCAAGGTCCATAGTCTTGCTTTTGAGTTCTTTATATAAAGCATCATAGAACAATATCATGTGATATGTTGGTTAGGTCTTGCTTCTGTTCAAATTTTCCTCTCTGCGTATTTGATGCTGAAGCTCGAATAGTCACTGGTTCCTCACTTGTGTAGAACAAGAGACATCATCACATGAGAATATGGCTTGTTTGTTTCAGTATATCCAAATGATCAGTTGCATATATGTTATAACAGTAGGATGCAATACAAAGATAATAATTTCAAGTGGTCCTCAGCTGTCTGTTCTATCAACTGGTAGGCCATGATGAAGCAATGGATATATGACAGTATGAAAGATATGGAAATCTTATTATTGGTTGGGAGGCAAAACCATGTGATCCCCCATCACATATCTCCTTCAAGGGACCCCATTGTAGTAATCCCTTCTCCATTCATTCCATCTGATAATACTGGCCCTATAGAATTTGTTCTATAAATATACCTATTCTAGGGGCATACATCCACCAAGTCTCAAAGCTTTTCTTGTTTTCCAAACTCTTAGAAATCCATTTTCCACTATCAATTTTCTGAGTAACTAAATTTGAAACTCATGGCCATCCGTTTTCAGAGGATTATCCCTGCAAAGCAGATCCTGAGGCGCATTCTTCCATCTCCAGAGTCTACAAATGTGCCTAAAGGCCATGTTCCTGTCTATGTTGGAGAAGCTCAAAAGAAGAGATTTGTGATTCCAATTTCATACTTGAAGCATCCTTCATTCCAGAACTTGCTAAGTCAGGCTGAGGAAGAGTTCGGGTTTGATCATCCACTTGGTGGTCTCACAATCCCATGCAGAGAAGAAGCCTTCATTGATCTAACTTGCAGTTTGAATTGCTCATAAGCAAGGAGGATAATCTCAAAACCACCAGCCTGAAGGACTCTGAATCTCTAACACCACTGACCCCAAAAACCAATCCCATCAATTTTGCTTCATTGAGACATAGGCCTTTTTTGTAATGAGAACAATGTAAATTTCTTGTACTTTTCTGTAAAGCAAGTTTACAGTCAAATGTCTTCATATTAATTGAATAGCTCTACTTTTTCCTTATCTTCTTTTGTCCTCCAGCAGCCATTCTGTACAAGTTAGTCCATTAATTTGCAGATTCATTTACAATACAAATACTAGAAATCCACTGGCCCAATATTTAAGTATTTGGGATTTGACAATATAGATACTCTCTCGTTCTGGTTTCATTATTATGAATGTCCACTACCTGAATCAGCACTCAACCCTAATAAGAAAAAAAAAGCCTTATTAAATAGGAAGAGGAAGAGAAAGTAAGAAGCAGAAACCGAAAATAACCCCATTTCACTGGGTCAAGATCGCTATGTGTTAGGTGTTCCCTTCCATAACAGCTAAAGTGCCATCGTTTTTATTGCAAATATCAAAAACCATGAAATCCGAAATGAATTTAGAATCAGAATCCTTCAATAATTTTTTGACTGCTAAGTTAATTTACATTTACTTCATGTTTGATTCTATTGTTAAACACTTCGACAAGGACATTTATATTATATGATTCCTTCTATGGCAATTATTCCAAGCAACATTATCACATGAGCTGATAATTCGTGTTCCCTTTTAGTGTATGCTAGTTTCATGGACTATGTATTGCTAGTAGTTTCTGTGTTTATAAGAACTCCAGCAAGCTTCAGACATGTACCACAGGTATGCTATGGTTAGTGGAATGAATATAGTCCCTACCAATTGGTGGTCCAAGTCCACAACCATTCCCAGGAAATAAATTTCTGTATGAACACCACCCAAATCTTATTATTATTTGGAAGACAAAGCCATGTGATCCCTTGTGATGAATGGACCCTATCAGAGACTTCTCTTTGCCACCAATTCCATTGGGAATACTGGCCATACAGAACTTGCTTGCTCTATATATATTCTACTCATCCTGAGGATATGGCATCCCACAGCCAAAGTTTTCTTGTTCTAACAGATCTTAGAGTACCATTTTCCTTACCATTACTTTTCTGAATCCATAGAAGTCATGGGTTTTCGTTTGCCTGGGATGTTTGCTGCTAAGCAGGGTGCAGAATCCAAAAATGTGCCAAAAGGCTATTTTGCTGTTTATGTGGGAGAAGCCCAGAAGAAGAGGTTTGTGGTTCCAATCTCATACTTGAAGAACCCTTCATTCCAGAACTTGTTGAGTCAGGCTGAAGAAGAGTTCGGGTTCAATCATCCAATGGGAGGTCTCACAATCCCATGCACAGAAGAGGCCTTCATTGATGTTACCAGTGGTTTGAACAGCTCATAAGAGGACAAGAGAGAGATTCACATTGTAGTGTATAGGATGAGTAACCTCTAACACATCGACTTGTAATTTGTAAAGCAGTCCTTCCAGTTTTGAATTAAGAGGACTGGACTGTTTCATTTCCACCCATTGTAAAATTATTCTATACATTTTTCTGAGAGAAATTTGAGAGTAATATCTCTCCATACAAAAGTTCAAAAAGAATCTCCTGGCTTTTTTTTTTTTTTTGTTCTTTCCTGTTGATTTTGTTTCCCATGGTTTCCATTTAAAATTTGAGTAACCCAAAAGGCTCAGAAGTTTAGGCATGGATTGATGTATTGACCAGTATGCATGTGCCCATATCATAACTATTTGGGCATAATGTAATTCATTTTTCACTCAAGTCAACCAAAATCAAAATATTCAATCCAGGATTTTCTTTTCAATTACTATAAGCTGGAGAATAAACCAGATATGGAATGGCTACAAAGACCTTGGAATTTTTTGAATTATATTGAGAACTGTTTGTAGGATTTGGGATATTAGAGAATTGTTAAACCTTAGATATTCAAGCTAAAAAGCACAAATCTTCTGGGAAATCACTGTCTCAAACATAGGATCAGAGACATACTTCTGAAATTGAAGAGAAGCAATCACTAATTTATGATTCCACCCTGCATTGAAGCACTTCGAAGCTAGAAGCAACCCATTCCAAGCAATTCAGCTGAAAGAAGTTACAGTATTGATAGACCTATGTATAGATGAGGACTTGAATCCTTTTCCCGATAAGGAAACATGAATATTTTTGTCCCCTGAGGCCAAACTTTGTGCCATAAAAATTTGTCTAGAATTTTTAGAGTATATGTTGGAAAACAATCCAGTGTGCCCATTTATGAATAATGCATGCTTTGATTTTAGACTTTGGGGGTTATAGAACAACATATTTTCAAGGTCCATAGTCTTGCTTTTGAGTTCTTTGTGTAAAGCATCACAGAACAATATCATGTGATATGTTGTTAAGGTCTTGCTTCTATTCAAATTTTCCTCTCTGCGTATTTAATGCTGAAGCTCGGATCGTCACGGATTCCTCACTTGAGCAGAACAGGAAACATCGTCACATGACAGTACATCTTGTTTGTTTCAGTCTATCCAAATGATCCGTTGCATATATGTTATAGTCTGATGCAGTACAAAGATAATAATTTCAAGTGGTCCTCTGCTGTCTGTTCTAATAACTGGTAGGCCATGATGAAGCAACAAATATATGACAGTATGAAAGATACCGAAATCTTATTATTGCTTGAGAGGCAAAACCACCTGTCACATATTTCCTTCAAGGGACCCCATTGTACTAATCTCTTCTCCATTCATTCCATTTGAAAATTCTGGTCTTATAGAATTTGTTCTATAAATATACCTAATCTAAGGGCATACATCCACCAAGTCTCAAAGCTTTTCTTGTTTTCCAAACTCTTAGCAATCCATTTCCCACCATCACTTTTCTGAGTAAAGAAATTTGAAACTCATGGCCATCCGTTTTCAGAGGATCATCCCTGCAAAGCAGATCCTGAAGCGCATTCTTCCATCTCCAGAGTCCACAAATGTTCCCAAAGGCCATGTTCCTGTCTATGTTGGAGAAACTCAAAAGAAGAGATTCGTAATTCCAATTTCATACTTGAAGCATCCTTCATTCCAGAACTTGCTAAGTCAGGCTGAGGAAGAGTTTGGGTTTGATCATCCACTTGGTGGTCTCACAATCCCATGCAGAGAAGAAGCCTTCATTGATCTAACTTGCAGTTTGAATTGCTCATAAGGAAGGAGGAAAATCTCAAAACCACCAGCCTGAAGTACTCTGAATCTCTAACACCACTGACCCCAAAAACCAATCCCACCAATTTTGAAACATGGAGAAATAGGCCTTTTGTAGTGATATCAATGTAAAATTCCACCATTTTTCTGTAAAGTGAGTTTATAGTTGAATTTCTTCATATTAAAAGAATAGCTCTTTTCCCTTATCTTATTTTGTCCTCCAGCATCCATTCAATATAAGGTATTCCATTGTTTGCAGATTCAGTTGCAATAAAAATACTGATTTCTCTCATTCTGGTTTCATTATGAAGAATGCCCACTACCTGAATCAACACTCAGCCTGAATAAGAAAGAAAGGCTTGATAAATAGGATGATTAATTAAGCAAGGAAACTGAAAATAACCCTATTCCACTGGGTCAAGTTTGCTCTGCATTAGTTGTTTCTTTCTATAATAGCCAAAATGTCATCATTTCTTATATGTTTCTCTCTGCTGTTAAAAACATTGACAAGGACATTTGTATGATATGATTTCTTATATGGCTATTATTTCATGCAACATCATCATATGCCACAGGTCTGTTATCGCTACTGGAATGAATATAGTCCCTACCAGTTGGCCAATCCAAATCCACAGTAAGCCAAGATGAATCGTGGCAAATAAATTTCAGAATGAAAACCACAGCAATCTTATTATTAGTTGGGAGGCAAAGCCATGTGAACCCTTGTGTTGAATGTCCAAAGATGGACCCTCTTAGAGACTTCTCTGGACTCTCTATATATTCTACTCATCATAAGGATATGGCATCCCACTGTTAAAGTTTTCTTATCCCAAGACATCTTTAAGAACCATTTCTTGTTATAGTCTGTATCCATTCAAAATCAAAACAGAACATAATTCAATTTCTGTCATGAAGTTAGAGATGTCTATCTTAAAGAAAAAACTTTGCCAAGGGTGCTTTTTAAAAAGGTTGATTTGCCTAGTGCTGTTTTTAATGCACCTAGGCCTACTTTACAAGGGAAAAAAAATTAAGCTATGAATATGATCTTCCTTTTGTCTTCTTCATTTTCATCATTTGAGCTTTTTCCCTTTCCTTGAATTATAAATGATGGCACTTTTATTTTGAACACCTGCATCCCTCAGTCAAACTTGATGAAGAACCCTCGAAAAACATGGTACTAACATTTTCTAGATAAGAAAACAGGAATAGTTTGTCTTCAACAGTCAAATTTGAGACTCTTTTAAATATCAGAAACTTGTTGCAAGTCAAGATGGTGAGGCAGTAAGGATCAGAAAACCAAGAATAATCAATAAATTTGTCTAGGTATTTTGGGAGCATATGTTGCAATCCAGCTCAGAGTGCCCATTTATGGATAATGCATGCTTTGCATTTAGACTTGGAGTCCTTGAAGTTCATTCATTGTCTTGCTTTTGAATTCTTTATATAAAGCATCATAGAACAATACCATATGATATGTTGGTTAGGTGATTCCATTCAAACTTTCTTCTGCTAGATTTAATGCTGAAGAGTGAGGACCATATCATCACTGGTTCTTCACTTGCATAGAACAAGAAACATCATCACATGAGGATATAGCTTTTTTGTCCAGTATGTCCTAATGATCGGGTGGATGTATGTTATAATGAAATACAAAAATAATGATTTTAAGTGGTCCTCTGCTGTTTGTTATATTCAGTGGTAGGCCATGATGAAGCAACGGATATATGACAGTATGAAAGATATCGAAATCTTATTATTTCTTGGGAGGCAAAACCATGTGATCCCTGGTGATATATCTCCTTCAAGGGACCCCATTGCTATAGTCTCTTCACCATTCATTCTATCTAAAAATACTAGTCATATAGCATTTGTTCTATAAATATACCTATTCTAAGGGCATATCCATCAAGTCCCAAACCATTCTTGTTTTCTAAGCTCTTAGAATCCATTTTTCACCATAACTTTAGTTTGAAGAACTAAGTTTGAAAATCATGGCCATCAGATTTCAGAGGATTATCCCTGCCAAGCAGATCCTGAGGCGCATTCTTCCTTCTCCAGAGTCCACAAATGTGCCCAAAGGCCATGTTCCTGTCTATGTTGGAGAAACTGAGAAGAAGAGATTTGTGATTCCAATTTCATACTTGAAGCATCCTTCATTCCAGAACTTGCTAAGTCAAGCTGAGGAAGAGTTCGGGTTTGATCATCCACTTGGTGCTCTTACAATCCCATGCAGAGAAGAAGCCTTCATTGATCTAGCTTTCAGTTTGAATTGCTCATGAGCAATAGGCAAAATCTAAAGACAACCGGCATGAAGGGCTTCGAATCTCTAACAACACTGACTCCAAAAACTAATCCCAGAAATTTTGCACCATTGAGAAATAGGTCTTTTTGTACCGAGAACAATGTGCATTTCTTGTGTTTTTCTGTAAAGCAAGTGGACAGTCAAATGTCTTAATATTAATTGAATAGCTTTACTTTTCCTTATCTCTCTTTTATCTTCCAGCAGCCATTCTGTACAAGTTTTTCCTTATCACATTCTGATTTCAGATTTTTGAACTGAAGCCCAAAACAGAGATATACTGTTGTAACTCTGCCTCCCAAAAGCTTGCATTAGGAAATTCTAACAAATGCTTGATATTTCAATTCCAATTACATGAAACAAATCATTTTGTTATGAATGTCCACTGCTGCAACCTAAATCAAACTCAACCCAAATAAGAAAAAAGGGTTTGTTATGTAGGAAGACTAATGAAGCAAGGGAAACTGAAAACAAGTAAACAACCCCATTTCAAGTTACTATCTCTTAGGCGTTCCTTTCTATAATATAGCCAAAATGTCATCATTTTTTTTTTTTTAGAATATCAAGATCTAAATTACAGTTTCAATTGCTCATGAGCGAGCAGGAAGATTAATCGACTTTATTTTACATTCTCTTTGTTGTTAAACTCATTGACAGTGACATTTGTACATTAAGAGTTTTGATATGGCTATTATTTCAAGCAACATTGTCATATGAACATCTGTGTTTCTTTTCAGTGTATGCTAGTTTCATAGCAAATGAATTACTGGTAGTTTTTGTGTTTATAAGAACCCAAACAGGCTTAGACATAAACCACTGGAAGGCAGTGGGTAATGGAATGAATATAGTCCCTACCAGTTGGCGGATCCAAATCCACAGTCCCCACCATGACAGCTGATCCAAATCCAGAGTCATTGATCAGCATATGGTAATAAATAGCTAGCAATTTCAAGTGGGCTTCTCAAGTTTGTTCTGTTAATTAAGCAGTAGGCCATGAATGCATCCCAGAAAGACCTTATTATTAGCTGGAAGGCAAAGCCATGTGATCCCTTGTGTTTGAATGTCCAGAGATGGACCCTATTCAGAGACTTCTTTCACCACCAATTCCATTTGAGCAGAGTCAGCAGACTGTCCATATAGAGTTTTCTTCCTCTATATATATTATACTCATCCTAAGGATATGGCATCCCGCAACCAAACTTTTCTTATCCTAAGACATCTTGGAGTACAATTTTTCTTACCATTACTTTTATGAATTCATAGAAGTCATGGGCTTTCGCTTGCCTGGGATTGTTAATGCTAAGCAGATCCTGCAGCGAGTGCGGATGGGTGGAGGGGTAAAAAATGTACCAAAAGGTTATTTTGCTGTTTATGTGGGAGAAGACCAGAAGAAGCGATTTCTGGTTCGGGTTTCATACTTGAAGGATCCTTCATTTCAGAAATTATTGAGTCAGGCAGAGGAAGAGTTCGGGTTTGATCATCCAAGGGGAGACCTCACAATCCCATGCACAGAAGAAGCCTTCATTGATGTCACTTGGTAGTTTGAATTGCTGATGAAAGCAGAAGATCTCTAACAAAATTGATCTGTGAGCCAGTGTCCCAAATTTTGAATTAAGAGGACTTGGTTGTTTCATTTCCACTCATTGTAATCTATAAATTTTTGTATAGACAAAGCTGAGAGTGAGATCTCTCTCCATACAAAACATTCAAATAGAATCTCTTCTGTTTCTTCTTTCTCATTAAATTTTTTTTGGGATATTTGGGACATTTGATAAAGAATTAGACCAATCAAATCTTATGGAAAATGGAAGTAGGATTATCATAGATTTTTCTCAGGTAAAAAAGTTGCAGTTAATTTCTATGATTCTTTGTTAGCTGCAAGGAAGAAAGAAACGGAGAATCTAAAACGACGCCGTTTCATTAGGAAATAAGTCAAACGGAGAAAGGTAAGCAACGCCGTTTTATTAATCAATGACGTTTTCTGTGTGCCTTCGAAGAGAAACCAGAACCCTACACCTTTCAGCTTTGTTCAGCAGAGGAAGGAATGGAGGCGTTTCTAGATGGAGATGCAGAATACGACGGAGTTTTGATATGATGGAGAACTTTGTTTGATGGTCTGCAATCCCAAAGCCATTGGATTCCGCCATTGATGTCTAACTGGCATTCTACACAGAAGTTCGATTCCATCAATGGATTCTTGCGTCATTGTTCTCAAACTAAGAATGTGAGAGGCATTAAGAAGCTTCATGCTCATCTACTTAGAACAGGCTTGCTCTTCATCTCCCTTAGTTTTCAGAGCAAACTCATCTTCACATACACCACATGCCTTCATAGAAACAACTCTAAAACCTTCACCACCTTGCTCAACTGCATCCACTCCACAGACCCATTGCCCTTCAATATGATTCTATCCGATTATTGTCGAAGTGGGTTTTCTTTTTTGGCTCTGCAAACCACTCTTTCATGCATACCAATGGGGTTCCTTTAGATACATATCATTGATTGATTTCCATTTTCTTACCTAAAATTTGGTTAATGGATTCCCATTTTCTTCATTTCAACCACTATTCCCGGATCTTTGACTAGTCCACAAATTCTCGAAAGGAAAAATCACGGAGGAATCTTAACCAATCTTCAAAACCTGCTTGTTACAAAGAGAAGTGATGTAGTGAGTCTCACTTCTCTGATAATTTGTTAAATGAACAAAAAGAGAAGAAATTAAGGTTGATGATCAAAGATTACATCAATAATAATAATAATAATAATAATAATAATAATAATATTTTCTTTTCTTTTCTGGACAATCACCTATTTGGTTAGTTTTCCTTTACACCAACATTGAAATCTAGCATTGAATACATGCCCTCAGTCCAACTCTATATACAGCAATGTTGAGAGAATCAAGACAGGCTACAATACAGATTAGTCGCCTTCCATAATTTTCTGAGCAATGTTCATAAAAATACCTAATGGAAGTGCTGCAACGCCAAGGTGGTCAGCCATCGCGCCTAGGGTTTCTCTCCTGTTCTCGTTGGTTCTTTCTTCTCTCCTCCTCCTCCTCCTCCTCCTTTTCCCTTCTCAGGCAACTTCACCCTTTGGGTCCTTCGGCCATCTTCTAGGACTTGCTTACAGTCAAGTTCAGGAAGTCATCATGTATCCGTACATTGAGTCTGGACACAAGATCACCCCAATATTATTTCCTCATAAAAATCAACTATTAAGAATCAAGATCATAATAGGCTGAAAAAATAGGAGAGGGATTGGAAGTTGGTTTTTAGCAGGCTGATTGATTTTTTGGTGAAGGGTGGGATATGTCCATCTATATATTGAATTGTAGATAGGTCTCATGGTAGAATATTCGATAGAGATAAAAGAATTAGACGGGTAAAAAAATAGAGCAAAGCACTTTTTTCTAACTGACCTAAATTGTAGAGAGATTATTAGATGAACGTGGGTTTAACAATATTCTTAATTAAAAATTTGGTAAAAATTGATTTTGATTTTCTTCATTTCCACAACTTTTCCCTAGTGTTTGACTGGTTCTCCTTTCATTAATCCTCAGGCATCAACAATTAATCAAATGGTCAAACAATCCTCAAGAAATTCTCAAAAATGGAAAAACTATGGAGGAAATTAATATTTCTATGTTTGGAAGAAATTCTCAAAAGGATTAGTAATTCTGTCACGAAATTCCTTCCATATATAATAATAATAATAATTTATTTATGTTTTTCTTTAATTAAAAATGAGAAGAAATTAATACAACCCTTTGATTCTTGAACAGCAATTTCAATATTTGGTGACAGAATTACTAATCCTGAATTAACCTTCATGACTTTGTGTTGATTCTTCCTAGAAACTCTATATGTTGCCAACATTTTGGGTAGCTTTCCTTTCCACTTAAACTAAAATCTAGCAATAATGCATATATATCCTCAGACCCAAGTCCATATATGGTAATAATGTTTGGCCAATCTCAATTGGATTAATTAAGAAATCAAGATATTAACCTACCATAATTTTCAGAGGAATATTACCTATAAAATGATCACCTAATTGGAGTGATGTAACGCTAAGGTGGTCAGTCATGGCGCCTAGGGTTTCTCTCCTGCTTTCCTTCATTCTTTCTTCTCTCCTCCTCCCTTTCCTTTCTCAGGCAACTTCTTCAAGCCCCTCTCGCTTCGGGCCTTTCAGGCATCTGGAGAGCTTTGGGTCTTTCAAGCATCTGGAGGGGTCTAAAAAGGGAGACAAAACGGAAGGCATCCAGATGGTGAAGAAGTACCTTGAACGTTACGGCTACTTAAGCTCTACCCATTATTCCCAAATGGATAGTGATGATTTCGATGATACCTTGGAATCTTCTCTCAAAGCCTTTCAGACCTTTTACCATCTCAAGCCCACTGGAAGCTTAGACGCCCCAACAGCCACCCTGATGTCCAGGCCTCGATGCGGGGTCCCGGACCACCCCACTGGCTCAAACAGTATTAACCCCCAGTATACTATCGACCCAGGGAGCGTGAAATGGCCCCGTGATCAGATGCATATCCACTATATCGTCTTCCCAGACTCCCACCCAGAGGAGCCAATCACAAAGGGTTTTGATGCATGGGCCGCTGTTTCAAACTTCACCTTCGAGAGGGTTCGAGAGGAATCATTTGCTAAAATCCGAGTTTATTTCCAAGTGAGGGATAAGGGAACTGCACCACCCCTTGATGGGCCTGGAGGAATCTTGGCTTACGCCGGTCCATCATTAACTAATGCAACCATCCATTTCGATGGAGAAGAGAATTGGGCGGAAGGTGCAGTTGCTAATTCTTATGATTTGGAGACCGTTGCTGCCCACGAAGTAGGTCATCTTCTAGGACTTGGGCACAGTCAAGTGGTGAAAGCCAACATGTATGCTTATCAGGGTACTGGAGAGACGAGACCTTTGATTCAGGATGACATCGATGGCATTAGAGCTAAATACAGCACTTGATGATCAATCGGATGTCAACTTCTTTGAATGCTATGCATTGGCTCATGCAGTGAGTTTATTTCCATGAATAATAAATTAATTCCATCCAACTCAATCACAATGAAGAATAAATAAAGTTATTGTATTGGGATCAAACCATTATATCCATTGTACCCTTTGGCCCAAGGTGCTATCATATAGATTTTACCATTAATATACCTTACAATTTTAAAATATATTATTTTATCTCTTATTCTATCTTATATTCTATTCCATTTCGGGTTTACTATTCCATTATAATATTTCATTATGATGATTAATGGAAAATATTCCATTTTGATGATTAATAGAAATTATAACATGGAAATAAAATTGGACGGGTGTGATTCGAAGATCAAAAGGTTGGCTCATGGTTTATAAAAAGTTAATGTCTCAAATATAATTGATTGGTATGAAGAGATTGACTCTCAACTATATTCAACAAATTTACAGTTTTCATCTATTTCTCAGAGATGAAAATTTGCTGGGATTAGTTAGTTTTTGGGGTCAGTGGTTATAGAGATTCGAGCTCCTTCGGGCCACTTGACAGAACAAACAGCAGAACCCTACTTGAAATTGTTATCTTTGTATGGCTTCCGATTGATTCTGACATATAACCATTTGGTCATTTAGATAAAAGCCTACCTACAGAATCTGGTATACAGACCAGATCTCTCATATTCAGGGACCAAATGCCAGACCATAGTAGACCACCAGTATTAGACGTGGTACATATTAGGACGGTACTGTTAAATATCTGAACAGACAACTCCAAACCTGAATTTGGAGGGATGAAAGCAATATTTTCATAATGATTGGTAATTGCACCAGAAAAATTATTCATTCACGGGTGGCCAGACTTGAATCGTCATCAAATTAATGATCTCATAAATATATAATTTAAATCTTATTAAAAATAAAATAATTATAAAATTAAAAATATAAAATAATTAAATTTTTTTAAATATATCTCTTCATCTTATCTTTAATATTGATAAATTAAATCATATGATAAGAATAAAATTTATTAATGTATTGATATTTCTAATTCTATTAAATAATAAAAATGTAACTTTTAATGGTTAACATGAGATAAAATTATATTAACTATCTTAAAAAACCATGATATAATTAAATTTATTTTTATTAATATAATTCTAATTTCTTAATTTTATTTATCTTATTCACGTGTTATGCTTTTAAGTATTTATGTCTAACATCTTTTGTTGTACAAATTTGGATGCATTATGAGTTGCATGAAAAATCTAAATCATGAATTCATTATAAGTAGATATATTATTTATAGTTGATTTATGAATTTAGACAATCTATTTGAAATTATAGTACACTATCTCTTAATTGGAGAGATGATCGTTTTGATCATTGAAATGGTTTTATCAAGATAAGTGCATTAATGTGTATAGTTACATGTTGGTTAGAATCTATGGTGAGTCATGACATTAATTATCTGGTAGTTATGATTCTATCAAATTGTTATACTGTATTTTCAATCTTTAAAAACAAATACTAAGTTAATACTAAAATTTTCAATGACTTTGATAGGTGAGAACTTAAGATGGTCATATATCCTTATGGATTTTATCATGGTTGATGAAGTTTGGTGGTGATTGGTGTACTCAAGATAAAAACTATGATATTTCCAAGGTTTTGAGACGGTATGTCCCATTGGGCGATTATAAGGACATGTAATCAAATGATCTATAGTTATAGTAATTCCAAATCAACATATGATCTTTGTGAGGTAAAGTATGTCAACTAATCACATAATAAGAGAGTTTGGGACTTAAGGATTATAAAGATAATCTTAAGAAGTTGATGACATTTACTTTATTAAATTACAAACATCAATTCATAGGGAACCTATATATAATGGATAGTAAGTCATGAATTTGATATTAGTATCTTATTATAATATCAAAGGATGTTAGAGAGTAATTGATTCTCTATAGTGAGATGTTGAGTTAATTTTGAAATTAAATTCTAAGAGAGCTATTATTTTTCTATGGGTGCCATTGGTCCCCACTCAAACTCGTATTATTTGATAACACATTTATTAAGTGATATTTATTCATATATGTATATTAGGGTGTTTTGGTAAATACATAAAGTTACACAAAAACTAATGAATGGTTTTTCTAGATTGAGTTAATTGATTAGTTGAAGTCTAACATGACTAATTAATCAATTAAGACTCAAATAAGTTAGATTAAGTGACTCAAACTCAAGATAACACTTAAGTCTAGGAAGCCTATATAAGCCTCCTTAAAGGTTAGGGCTTCAATTTGAGTATTCTTATTCACTCCAAAGCGAGGAGAATCCTAACTACCATCCCTTTGTGAATCTTTTAGCACCTCAAGTGCCAGGAGCAAACGAAAGAGAGCAATTGGATGAAAGATCTCTTAGTTTATTAGATCCATGTTTATTTTCCATCGACTGAAAATGATATAAGAATATTTAGATTTCAAGTAAAGTGCTATATATACAACTTTTAGATTTAAGTTTTTAATATGTAATTACTTTTGCTTGTTAGATCTAGAGAACTTTTAAGAAAAGCTTTGAATGGACCTAATAGCCTAAGGATGAGAACGGAGATATTAAGGTATTCCTTGTAAAACCAACATAGCATATGGTGTTATTTTATATATGATGCAACCTTTTATATAGAGAATTCAAAGCATGAACTATGAAAAAATTAAGTTAGGAACCTAAGAGTAAATGCAAAGCATCCACTAATCATAAAGTGGGAATAATAAAATATGCCCCTCAAAATCCTAGATGGATCCACGACTTATTCTTAGTTTCTCATGGCTAATCAACTCTCTATTGATTTGCAACTTGTTGCAGGCATCCAGGAGCCATTTTGGTTTATGATATTTAAAGAATCTTGAGTTTGTTGGGGGACAAAATTCATGTTTCCTTATCTAGAAAGAAAACAAAAGACAACTACATTTTCATGAGAGCTTTCGGCTAAGCACAGTCTATATTATCTGGCCATGCATTCTTTAGTTTTTAAAAGGGTATAATTATGCTTTATTTAACAAGTTTTTCCAAAAACAGTTTTTGAAATTTTTTATTTTTTTATTTTTATTTTTTTTTTATGATGTTTTGTATAACAAATGTTTGTTTAATAACCTAAAATATTCTTAAACCTTTTATATATAGTACTTTTATTTTTAATCATTCATCGTATTTATGTAATTATTTTTTAAAATGATTATTTGATTAAAAGGGATGAAATCATCCCAAGTTTGTAAAGCTAACCCTTCATTTTTTTCACCCTAAAAAAACTCATTTCGGATAAGAATGCTCTCACTTTTTTTATCACAAAAACGGCCCTTTATTTTAAAACACAAATGTAAATATTCAAAATGTTAAAGGATATTTATGTCAAAAATTAAGTTACTATTCAAGTAAAAAAACGAGAGTGGTTAATTTTACAAATTTGAGATCTTTTTATCCCTTTTAATCAATTAATCATTTTTAAACAAGGTCTTAAATCTTTGTATGTAAGCCAATGTGTCACCCACCCAATTGGCCTCTGAACAAATTGAGAACCTTGCACTTCCAGCTTCTATGGCTTATCTCTTGACAAGCTTTTATTTGGATGACATGAAGACTCCTTGCATGTATCTTCTTTTGGGTGAGGACTACAGAAGTTTGAGAATCAACTTCTGCTCTACCTTTTTATCATGGCAGTCTCTCTTTTTTGAAAATTAGTTCTGTTAGAAAGGTTGAACTTCATTTCTTGCATAGATATGGCTCCTAATGGGTCAACAGGCCACTGAAATTAATCATTGTTTAAGCTATAATTCTTCTGGACCTAGACCTTCCATCTAATTGCAGCGAAATAGTAAGCAAGTCATGATCTCCACTCATCCTTTTCTTAAGATTGAGGAAGATCCCATCTCTGATTGGCGCAGAGAAGAAGCTGTTCTGGTCAATATTCCTCAAAGTACTAATCCAAATGCCTTCAATGATAGGACATTCCCTAAAGAAATGTAGATTTGAGTCTATTGAGGCATCACAAAAGTCACAATTGGCTGAGACAGCAGGCCTTCTTTAACCAACTTTTTCCTCCCTGCAGATTCGAGTCCTCCTTCCCTGCAGATTCTGAAAAGATTGGGAAGAGAACATACCTGAAGTAGATGGTTCCTAGTGCCTTAAATCTGTCAAATCTTCAAGAAAATTGAGGGGAATGACTTCACTTTCCTGGAAGAGTTGATCAGGAAGAATTCCAGCCAAAGCAGCCAAATCCCAATTGCTTGGATTGTTAGATAGTCGCTACCTTTTTTTTCTTTTTCCAAATCAGTATTGTTCAGAGGTTGCAGGGTATGATCTATAAGAATCATACCATTAACCCATCTATCCTTCCAAGAAAGTTGTTGACCCATCACCAACTCTCCAAGCCAAGCTTCTATTCTGCACCTACTTCCCTGCCATAATACTCCATGTACAAGACATGGTTCCTTGGTTCTTCAGTGTCAACATCTCACCATCAACTTGAAATGTTTTTAAGAAATATCATAAGCTCTTCTTTCTTGAAATGTTGTTGAGCATGCCCTTAGTTGAAGATTTGACTTTTTAGCAGAATGATTGAATCTGAAATATTTAACAAGCCAGAGGAGATTTATAAAGGCTAATGGAGTAACCCTTTATGTAGATTTTGTCTGGTTGATCTGCTGCAAATGCATTTGGAAAATCTAAGGCAATAACCTTCCTTCACTATATGGTTGCAAGAGGAAAAAATATAAGTCAAAAGCAGAGCTATTCAATTGAGACGAAGAGATATGGCTGTCAATTTTCTTTACAGAAAAATAAAAGAAATTTACATTGTTTTCACTACAAAAAACACAATTCTCATAATCCAAAATTGCTGGCATTGGTTTTTGTGGTCAATGGTGTTAGAGATTTGGTATATCCTTCAGGCTGGTACTGTCGAGATTTTCCTTCTTGCTCATGAGCAATTCAAGCGGCAAGTTAGATTGATGAAGGCTTCTTCCCTGCATGGGATTGTGAGACCACCCAATGGATGATCAAACCCGAACTCTTCTTCAGCCTGACGTAGCAAGCTTTGGAATGAAGGGTGCTTCAAGTATGAAATTGGAATCACAAATCTCTTCTTCTGAGTTTCTCCAACATAGACAGGAACATAGCCTTTGGGCACACTTGTGGACTCTGGAGATGGAAGGATGCGTCTCAGGATCTGCTTGGCAGGAATAATCCTCTGAAAACGGATGGCCATGAGTTTCAAACTTAGTTCTTTGAACGAAAGTGATGATGAAAAATGGATTCTAAGAGTTTAGAAAACAAGAAAGCTTTGGGACTTGATGGATATGCCCTTAGAAGAGGTATATTTATAGAGTAATACTATATGGTCAGTATTCTGCAATGGAATGAATGGTGAAGAGGCTACAGCAATGGGGTCCCTTGAAGAGGATATATCACATGGCTTTGCTTCCCAACTAATAATAAGATTTTGACAGCATTCATACTGATATACATTTGTTGTTTCATCATTGCCTACCTCTTAGCAAAACAATCAACAGAGCCGCACTCCACTGGAAATTATTTTGTATTGCATCCAACTGATTACTAGCTGTGTTATAACTTAAGACTCTACTGCATATCAGAACAGCGAAGTTATCTTTTGATGTCATGATCTTTCTTGTTGCCATACATGTGGGGTATTTGTACTGAGGGTGACCTTTCATCTTGAATTTATTGGGATGAAAGATAGAATGGAAGCATTGAACCAGCAGAGCATATGTTATTGTTCCATGATCTGATGTCTAGACTCAAACCGACCAGATTCACCAAACCTTAGCTAAGCATGAATTGGATAAAGGAGCCTTTCGTTTCACTGGTCAACTCAAAAATTTCAATTCTTAGACCAAGTTCCACCACTTGCAGCCTAAGTACTTGGCAACAAGATAAGGAATCTTAGCGACTGAAGCGTCAAATTGCAAATGATTAGAAGCCTGTATATAACTTAGCATATATATATATATATATATATATATATATGTTCATATATTTGGAGATTTGTTTCAGAAAACACGCTGTTTGTCTAAATGCATTCTTAATAGGAAATCATGTTGCAGCTTATAGAAATGGTGAGTACTGCTAGATCTTGATGGTACCTTTCGTTGTTTAAATTTTGGTCTCTCAAAAACAAATCAGGTGAAATAAACAAGAAAGAAATGACAACGTAATTTCTGTCATTTTCTCATGTAGTGTAACCTATATTCTCTCTCTCTCAAAAAAAAAAAAGTTACACACAAAGGAGAAAAGGATATACATGGGATTGCATTCATTCTTTACAAAATTGTCATCAGTGAAACGAGAAGATTGATTTAGGAAAATATCTTCTCTGCAAGGGATTCTGGGACAGCCCATTGGATGATCAGATCCAAATTCTTCTTCTGCCTTGTGGAGAAGCACTTGGAATGAAGGTAGGTTCCAGTAACCTTTTGAATATCTGCAGCTGCTGAAACCGCTCTTGCAGTCATAATAGATTTGTGGAGAATTTAGTTTCTTAGCATGAACAAGGCCAGCAGGAAGGTGGACACCCATAATTTTTTATAGGTAAATCTCTTCAACAGAAGAATGAACAAGCTTGGGCTTGAAAAACAGAGAAAGCTTTGGAAGTAGAGAATTTGAACACCTATGTTGATTGTAATACTAGCATACGAGTATGTACAGAAGGAATGGTATATTTGAATAAATTGTGGAAGGAGTGGTATGAAGATATTTGGATAGTAGATGAATATGAATATTTGTACACAAAAATGACCCACTTGAAATCAAGAAGATAGGAGAAACTCTTTTTGATTTTAGAACAGTACAAAGCTCAATATGTACATGCACTAGTAGCATGCTTGAGACATCTGATTCTTTTCAGTCTTCTTAGCAAGGAACCATCTATTAGACATGCAAGCCTATCTAAATAACAACTTGGTTTGAATTGGGTCTCCCCCAGCTTGAACTCACCTGTCAATCCTACCAAGTGATTCAAACATGATTCTCTCCTGACAGAACAGATACTGGCTCAGTTGATGCAGATGAATTATGAATATATACACTCTAAATTTTAAATCACTGATCAGCTCTGATATTAAATAACGTTCATATAAACAATAAAGGAATTCAAGGTATATTCATAGCTGGAGGTAAAAAGAGAACAGCAGTTAACATATCTCCAACAGAAATCACTGGCAATGAGCTACTTTAGTACACCAACTTGCAAGGGACACCCTTTTGAAGAGCACATGAAGTGTCTCCCACTACCCCCTAGGCAGTGGGATCCATTTTAACCACCAGAGTGCTATTGTTATAGATGATGTTATTCTAAGGAAATGAAATTCAATATTGCAAAGCAATCCTTGATTGAAATTCGAGCTTTAGGTTGAGAACAGAGGAAACAAATTAAATCAATGGGAAAGCAGAAAAGTAAGAGATTCTATTTGATTCTTTTATATGAAGAGAATTGGCTATCAACTTTTCTTACAGAAAAAATGTATAAAACAATTTTACAACAAGTGGAAATGAAACAGTCCAGTTCTCCTAATTCAAAAATGGAGACTGGTTTATGAGTCAATGGTGTTAGAGATCCCGCATCATAGAGCCTAGTCATTTGCATATCTTTCTCCTCTCATGGGCTGTTCAAATAACAACTGAGATTAATAAAGGCTTCTTCTGTGCATGGGATTGTGAGACCACCCATTGGATGATCAAACCCGAACTCTTCTTCAGCCTGACTCAACAGGGTCTGGAATGCAGGATTCTTCAAGTATGAGATTGGAACCACAAATCTCTTCTTTTGGATTTCTCCCACATAAACAGAAAAATAGCCTTTAGGCACATTCTTGGACTCTGCACCCACATGTTCCCGCTGCAGGATCTGCTTAGCATTAACAATTCGAGGCAAACGAAAACCCATGACTTCTATGGACTCAGAAAAGTAAAGGTAAGGAAACTGGTACTCTGAGATCTCTTAGAATAAGAAAAGTTTGACAGTTGGATACCATATCCATAGGATGAGTAGAATATATATAGAGCAAGCAAATTCTGTATGGCCAATATTCTTTGTTGGTGAGGAGAAGTCTCTAATGTTAGGGTCCATCTGTGGACATTCATGACAAGGGTTCACATGGTTTTGCTTCCCAACTAATAATATGATTTTCAGTGGTCTTCCTTCTGAAATTTATTTGCTGGGATCATCATGGCCTACTTCTTAACTATCAAAACTAATTTGAAAAGCCCAATTGAAATTACTTGTTTAGCTATCTGGCAATTAATCTGACTCTGATCTATATCAGCCAACAGGTGGGGACAATATTCATTGGTGCACTAAGAATAGCTCACCCATAGTGTATGTTTGAAATTTGTTGGGGTTCTAAAAAACACAAATTATCAGCTCATGTGATGATGTTTCTTGAAATGAATTATCCATATAGGAAATCATATTATTTACAGTCCTTGTCAAGGTGTTAAACAACAAAGTGAAACAAAGGAAACTGTAATGGCAGCTGGCAAGGAATGGATATTGATAATAAAACAATGCCCGTCTCCCGTCCCCATTTGTCCTACCATTGGAAATGCCTCACTCGGTTTTCAGATTCAAACATAATCCTTCTCAATAGATTCAAGTTCTAAAATTCTGTTCAGATGCTTTATCAAAGATATAATCAACATTAGCATCTACAAACATGCTGATTAGTTTCTGATGAGTTTGAAGAATCCAAACTGTAATAGACATGACAAAATGGGCACCACTTGCCTTTTAGATGATGTTGAATTATGAAGGTTCAAAGAAGGCCATTCATTTGAGATTACATTTACATTTTGACTACTATTTCTAAGCCATCAATTACAACAACAGGAATAGGATATTACAATTTTAATTTTTTTATTTATTTTTATTAATAACCATAATCATAAGTTGTTCTTTCTTAAGATGTTACTGAATATGCCCTTAGTTGAAGATTTAGTTTTACCAGAATGATAGAAACCGAAATGTTTAAACAAAGATTGATAGATTTTGAAGGGCAAATGGAGTAACTCTTTAAATATATTTGGTCTTGTGGCAATAACTTTTACTAAATGGCTGTCAGGGGAAGACAAATAACATAAGAAAAAGGTAAAGCTATTAAATTAAGATGAACAAATTTGGTTGCAAACTTGTTTTCCAGAAAAATAGAATAAGTATACATTGTTCTCTCAAGGAAAAAGAAAAAAGGAAAAAAAAAAAAAACCAACTCATAATTCAAAAATTGTTGGGTTGGTTTCTGTGGTCAATGGTGTTATAGATTTGGTATCCTTCAGGCTGATCATTATGTGATTTTCCTCCTTGCTCATGAGCAATTCAAGCTGCAAGTTAGACTGATGAAGGCTTCTTCTCTGCATGGGATTGTGAGACCCCCCAGTGGATGATCAAACCCGAACTCTTCCTCAGCCTGACTTAGCAAGTTTTGGAATGAAGGATGCTTCAGGTATGAAATTGGAATCACAAATCTCTTCTTCTGAGTTTCTCCAACATAGACAGGAACATGGCCTTTAGGCACATTTGTGGGCTCTGGAGATGGAAGAATGCGTCTTAGGATCTGCTTGGCAGGAATAATCCTCTGAAAACGGATAGCCATGAGTTTCAAACTTGCTTCTTCAAACTAAAGTGGTTGTGAGAGATGGTTTTCTAGGTGTTTGGGAAGTAAGAAAAGCCTTGATACCTGGTGGATATGCCCATAGAATGGATGTATTTATAGAACAAATGCAATAAGGCCAGTTTTCTCAAATGGAATGAATGATGAAAAGACAATTGCAATTGGGATTCCTTAAAGAAGATATATGACAGGGCATCACGTGGTATTGCCTCTGATGCTTTCATATATTTGTTGGTACATCTTGGCCTACTATTTAATAGAACAAACAGAGAATCCCCACTCAGAATTATTATCATTGTATTGCATCCCACTGATTATAATGTATCGAATTGATCATGTGGACAAAAACATAATTTGAAGGACTAAAATGCAGACCAGACTTCTCATATTCATGGACAAAATACTACAAACTATAGCAGACTACAAGTACCAGATGTGTTATAGGTTATGACAGTACCAAATATCAGAGCAGACAAGTTATCTTCTAATGTGATGTTTTTTGCTACCATACAAGTGAGAGATTAGTGCTGAGTCTGAGTCTTTGGCCTGAATTTAGAGAGGCGAAAGATTGAATGGACTCATTGAACCAACATAGCATCTGGTATTATTCAAATGATGCTGATGTCTAGACTCAAACATACTTGATATTGACCAAACCCCAGCAAAACATGAATTGAATAAAGAAGCCTTTTATTTCAACAGTCAAGTCAAATATTTCATACCCCTTACATATGGTATTGTTCTTATTTTGGAAAACCTGTTTTCTCTTAGAAAAGACTTATGAGGAGGACAAAGGAGAAAAAATGTACATGGGATTGCATTTCCTTCCTTACAAAGTCATTGTTGTTTTTTCTTTTCATTTCTTTTGGTAAGCTCTTTTTATACATGTAGCCCAGTCAAACGAGAAGTAGGATCGAGGAAAATATCTTCTCTGAAAGGAATTCTGAGACCACCATTGGATGATCAAATCCAAATTATTCTTCTGCCTTATGTAGTAGCTCTTGGAATATGGTAGCCCAATTGTTGAAATATATATTACATCCTCTAACTCACTGTCCTGGGCAAATCAATCACAAAATCATAGTGCAGACCAGGTTCTGACATGAAGTAATGATTCATGAATTAAAAGATAGTATAGCCAGATGCTGGAAGACAACCGAAAAAATCATACAAATCCTCATGTCTGAATTCCCATAAACCTGAACTAGACGGTAATATTTCTCTTCTTTTCCCTCCTGTCTGAATTCTCCATAAACCTGAACATGTCCCAAGCCTTCCCCCCTAAGCATTTTCCATGCATTTGAATCAAGGAACTCAGTTGCAAGACTCCATGTATCACATCTGTAATTGGACACACCGCATTGGAATTCATCTGTTTATCTAGCTTATAGATCAGTTCATCTCCAAAAATTGAGAAACATTAGCTCCTCAAGGCTTTATCCTCCACCTCATAGATGGTAATTCCAAAGGTGTATATGTACATAATATGCCCTGCCGTTTATTAGAGAACTATGAAAAAAGGACCCACTTGAAACCCCAGATATGGAGAAACCTCTTGTTGATTTAAGAACAGTACAAAGCTCAATCTATTCATGCATTAGAGGCATGCCTGAGAAAATCTAATTCCTTTCTGTCTTCTTGGGGAGGAGACAGAATGGGGACTTACTTCATTGGCCACATGGGTAACTTTCTTATTACTATTCACTTAATTTCATAGGTGCTGCCAGCCCATATTAGACCATTCATAGCTATGTAAATAACAATTCATTTTCGACTGAGTTCTCCATAGCTTGACCTCACCTTTCAATCCAACCAAAAAACTGTGAAACAGAAATGGCCAAGTAGTGTTAAGAGTAGAATACAAGGGAATGGCATGGTTTTTTTCTTCTAAAAAAAACAAAGTCAGAGTCAAAAGAAATCCTTCATATTCTTTATGTGAAGCTCAAAACAGAAATCATTGCTGTCATGTGGCATCCCAGTTTTCATTTGCTTGGAATTGTTATTAGAAAAAGCGACCCTTCATATTGAATTTGGATAATCTTTCTAGAAGGCCTTCAAGCTTTGAGTAGGAGAAACACATGGACAAGGACATCTGAATAATATGATTGCCTATATGGCTAATTTATTCCAAGAAACACCATCACAGGAACTGATGATGATTTGTGTTTCAATTATATTGTCTGCTAATGTCATAAGAAATGAATCACTGGTAATTTTCGTGTTTATCAGAACACCAACAAGCTTCAGACATACATCACTGGAAGGCTATGGTTAGCCAAATGAATGCAGTCCCTACAAGTTCGTTGAAATAGCAAACAGTATCAAGTGGGCTTCTCCAGTTTGTTCTACTAAATTTAAGCAGTTGGTCATGACGAGTCGTCGTTCAATAAATTTTCATGATTAAGACCGCCAAAATCTTATTAGTAGTTGGTAGGCAAAACCATGTGATCCCTTGTGTTGAATGTCCACAGATGGACCCTATCAAAGACTTCTATTCACATCAACTCCATCTGAGAATACTGGCCATACAGAACATGCTTCCTCTATATATATTCTACTCATCATAGGGATATGGCATCCCACTGCCAAAGATATCTTTTTCTAACACATCTCAGAGTACCATTTTCCTTACCATTACTTTTCTCTGATCATACAAGTCATGGGTTTTCGCTTGCCTGGGATTGTTAATGCTAAGCAAACCCTGCAGCAAGCACGCAAGGGTGCAGAGGCCAAAAATGTACCAAAAGGCTATTTTGCTGTTTATGTGGGAGAAGTTCAGAAGAAGCGATTTGTGGTTCCAATCTCATACTTGAAGAACCCTTTATTCCAGAACTTGTTGAGTCAGGCTGAAGAAGAGTTTGGGTTTGATCATCCAATGGGTGGTCTCACAATCCCCTGCACAGAAGAAGCCTTTATTGATCTTACTTGCAGTTTGAACTGCTCATGAGAGGAGAGGAAGATATGCAAATGGCTAGTCAGTAGGACATGTAATTTCTAACACCACTTGACTTGTAATCCAGTCTCTCCAATTTTGAATTAAGAGAACTGGGTTGTTTCATTCCCTCTAGTTGTAACTTATTCTATCCATTTTTAGTCAAATTTCTCCATACATAACATTCAAACAGAATCCTTGGTTTTCTTCTTTTCTCATTGATTTTGTTTCCCCTGGTCTCCTTGTATAAGTAGTCACTATGGATATGCACATAAATTTGAGAAGAGAAACAAAAAATCCCGGAAGTTTAGGCCTTCTTGATGACTTTTAGCTCCTTCACTGCAGATACTGATGTGCATATGCCTGTCATAAATATTTGGGCAGAACATGTTCATTTTCCACTTACGTCAACCAAAATCTAAACCTTCAGTCCAGGAGTTGCTTTTCAATTACCATGGTCAGTGAATAGACCAGCTGTAGGCATTGGGATCTTGTTTCTTCCTTTCCTTCTATCATCGTTCTTCTCCTTTTCCCCATTCCTTGCAGCTATTAAAGCTAGAGGCTTAGCTTACTCTATTCAAGACTATATTTCAAAACTATTTACAGATCAACCAGACATTATAGATTTTGATATTTTGCAATGCAGTTTTACCATATATACTGCAACCTTGATGGGGTTAGGCCTGTTTTTCTTCCTACTTCTATCCAGCATCATTGAATAAAAAGGCAACAAAAATTAGGGAAAAGTAGTGAGCTGCCAGGTTGTCATTTCCTACTGATAATATAATCCATTAGACTTGCACCCAGGTATTAAAAATGGTCCAACTGCGAGTGGAACTAGTAGGAAATATTTCATGTGCTCTTCACAAGGGTCTGTTGCAAGCTGGTGTTCTAAAGCAGCTCACTGCCAGTGATTTATGTTGATGACATGTTAACAGCAGCTTTACTTTTTCATTCAGCTGAGGTATACCTTGAATATATTTGATTTTCATGTTTGTTATGGTTTATGTTCAATGTTTATTTCCATATGGGTTGTTCTTTTACGGTTCTTAATCTACAATAGGCTTCTCCTGTCTGCCAATCTTGGATTTGGAGTGGGTCCCCTTCGGAAGGTCTTGTGTCTCAAAAGATAAGTTCCCAGCCCTTTCATCTATATATACACTCAATCTTAAATTTGAAATCATAAGCCTTTGATTGTCTACCACCAAAGATTTAATTCCTTCATCCTACATTTCCCCTAAAATATTTTTCTTGTTTTTTTACTATAGATATATTTGCAGTCTCTCCTATAAATCAGGGGCATCTATCAAAGATCTGTGTTGAACACACTATTCAAATAGAGGATCAGAGACATAGTTCTGAAATTGAAGAAACAAATTATCAATTTATCATTCCTTTTCTTCTCATCTCTTTAAGAATCACTTGACTAAATCTTACGAGAAGAAATTGGGAAGCTGAAAGCTAGTCATTTGAGGATTTGGGATGGAAAAAATTTACAATATTGTAAGGTTTTCTACATAGGAAGAAATGAATCTTTTTGTTCCCTCAGGTTAAGCTTGAGGCCAAGGGCGCTTGGTGTGCCTGCAATATGCTGCAAGTCAAACACTTGTGAGGCAGTTGGCTGCACGAAACAACAATGAACCAATAAATTTGTTTAGGATTCTGGGGAGCATCTGGTTCAAACCAAGAATGCCCACTTATGAATAACAGATGCTTAGCATTTGGACTTGGAATTCCTGAAGTTCTATAGGCATATAAGTGCTATAAGCCCATAGTTTCCCTGTTTACCAACAAAATGCTATGTTCTCTCTTTCCTATTTCAATAAGTACTGATAGTATTAATTCTTCTAAACGTTTCTAAGTCGTCAGTAGACGGCTAGTGTTGTCCTTCAACATGGCAGTGAAACAAATCCCCAATTATTTGTACCACACCATCTAATGGATAAGCTATCTTTTGAAAGCTATAATGTGATGGACACGCAATTAACTCAAAGCCAGAGATATCTAGGCTTCTAATTATTTGACATTTCTCAGAATCCAAATATTTAGGTTGCTGATGGTTGTGTGTTGCCTCACAATTGAAACATTTGAGTTTGACCACTGCAATAAAAGACTTTATCCAATTCATCATTTTCAGGGGTTTGGTGATTCTAGTTGATTCTAGTTGATTTGGGTATAGACATAAACATCATAGAACCATACCATATGTTATATTGGTATGGTGCCTCTGTTCAGTCTTTCATCTCCCAAATTCTGGCTGAAGCTTGTATTCGGCCCCAGATCCTCACTTGTCTGCTCTAATATTCAGCAGGGGTGGCCTGCTATAGTTTGAAACATTTTGTCCTTGAATACAAGAAACCTGGTCTAGAAGTTAGTCCCTGAAGTTAGGCTTTTATCCAAATTATCAGTAGGAGATACATTGCATCAGTCGGATGCATCACAAAAATAATAATTTCAAGTGGGCCTCTGCTGTTAGTTCTGTTAAGTGGTAGGCCACAATGAACCAGAAAATATATCACAATATGAATGCTATCAGAATCTTATTATTTGTTGGGAGGCAAAACCATGTGACTTTTTGTGAGTTATCCCCTTTAAGGGACCCCATTGCAGGAGTCTCTTCATCACTCATTCCACTTGAAAATACTGACCATACAACATTTGCTCTATAAATATACCTACTCTATGGGCATACATCCACCAAGGTTCAAAGCTTTCTTATATTCTAAAATCTTTGAAATCCTTTCCCACCATCACTTTTTGAGAAACCAAATTTGAAACTCATGGCCATCCGTTTTCAGAGAATTATTCCTGCCAAGCAGATCCTGAGACGCATTCTTCCATCTTTGGAGTCCACAAATGTGCCGAAAGGCCATGTTCCTGTCTATGTTGGAGAAACTCAGAAGAAGAGATTTGTGATTCCAATTTCATACTTGAAGCATCCTTCATTCCAAAACTTGCTAAGTCAGGCTGAGGAAGAGTTCGGGTTTGATCATCCATTGGGTGGCCTCACCATCCCATGCAGAGAAGAAGCCTTCATTGATCTAACTTACAGTTTGAACTGCTCATGAGCAAGGAGGAAGATCTCAAAATGGCTGGCTTCAAGCTCCGTCTCTCTAACACCACTTACCCCAAAATCCAGTCCCAACAATTTTGTATTACTGAGAAAAAGGTCTTTTTGAAGTGACAACCATATAGTTTTCTTCTATTTTTCTGTAAAGCAATTAGTTGACAGTCAAATGTCTTCATCTTAATCACACACAAATAACCATGTTCCTTTCTCTTCTTTTCAAAAGAAAGCATGTTGTTTCTTTTCTCCCTTGTGATTCCTCACTAGCCAAGAAGATGTTTCATTTTCTCAGTTTTTTATCTTTCCATTACATCCATGCAACAATTGGCTTCTCCCTCTGTGTAAAGCACCATCATTCTAATTTGTAAAACACCCAGCTCTGACATTGAAATAAAACTTCAGATAAACATGAAAGACGTAAGCTGCCATCAACATGAAAAGTAGAGATATATTCAAGGAATATTCACAGCTGGAGGCAAAAGGGAGAACAGTAGTTAACATTGGCAGTGAGATACTTTAGCACACCAACTTGCAAGGGACACTCTCATGAAGAGCACATGAAGTGCCTCCTACTAGGGCCCAAGGCGGTAGAATCCATTTTAAAACACAAGATCATTGGTTGCAGTGTTGACTTGGAAAAGTTGAATCATTAACAAGGCCCTTCCTCATCTCTCTCTTCCAATTTTTGTTGAGTAAAACTGAATGAACGACTTAGCCCCATGAAGATCAATTAAATATGGTAAATATTTATATATAACTTGTATCAACTCACTCTTACTAATCATGGACATATTGTCCATTTTGAGACTAAAGTACCCTTATAGTTTTAAAATACATACATATATATAGCATAAGAACTTTTTTCCCTATCTGATATGAGATATCACAATGATCCTCCATATAGATATAATGTTTTTGTTATGTCTCATGAGATTGTGGGGTCAAACAAACATTCCTTGCAAAACCAAACAAACTCTCACACAAGGATTAGGGATTGACTCTAATACTATTTGTAACACCTATTTTCAACGGTATAAATATTATCCACTCTACACTTAAGGAACCCTTAGGGTTTTAAAACACATCTTTATGATTAAGATGAGCTCATGCATATATAGTATTTAGGAAAAAGTTTTCCTTGTCTGATGTTAAATATCAATATCCTATATTGTTATCATTATATCCTATAAGATTGTAGAACCAAACAAACAAATACTCCTTACGGGGCCAAACAAACTTCCACGCTAGGGTGTGAATAAACTCTAATACTATTTGTAATGACTCGCTCTCAATCGTGTAAATATTATTTGCTCTACACCATAAATACTCTCATGGCTTTAAAACTTGTTTACAATATTAAGAGAAATTTATACATATATAGCGCCAAGAATTTTTTTTCCCATTCAATGTGGGATATCACAACCCCCCTCTTCCATACAAACACAATGTTCTTATTGTGTTCCATAGGATTGTGGAGTTAAACAAATAGACACCCCTTATGGGGTCAAACAAACTTCTACATCAAGGTCAAAAATAAACTCTAATACCATTTGTAATTAATTGCTCCCAATTGTGTAGGTATTGTCCACTCTAGACTAAGGCCCTCATGACTTTAAACGCATTTATAGGATTAAGAAGAGTCCATACAAATATAAAGTCAAGAACTTTTTTCTTTATCCAATGTGGGAAATTACAACCACCCCACCTCCCATGCAAACACAACATTCTCATTAAGTCCCATGAGATTACAAGGTTGAGCAAACAGACACCCCTTCTCTTGTCCCCAATTGTCCTACCCTTGGAAATGTTTCCACCCAGTTTTCAGTTTCAAACATAATCCTATTTCTATCCTTCTCCATGGATTCAAGTTCTAAAATTCTGTCTAGGTGCTTAATCAAAGATGCAATCAACATTAGCACTTCTATAAACATGTAGATTGGTTTTTGATGATTTTGAAGAATCCAAACTGTAATAGACAAGATAAAATGGGCACCACTTGTCTTTTAGATGATGTTGAATTATGAAGGTTCAAAGAAGGCCATTCATTTGAAATTACATTTACATTTACAAATACATCTGAAATCACTTCTTTTAGATGACTACTATTTCTAATCCATCAATTACAATAATAGGAATAGGATACCAAAACTTGAAATCTTTTTATTAATAACCATATCATAAGTTGTTCTTTCATGAAATGTTGCTGAATTTGCTCTTAGTTGAAGATTTAGCCTTACCAGAATGATAGAATCCAAAATATTTAAACAAGGCACGAAGGATTTTGAAGGGCTAATGGAGTAAGCCTTTAACTAGATTTGTTTTCATTGATAAGCTGCAAATGGGTACTGGAAACTTATGGCAATAACGTTTACTAAATGGCTGCCAGAGGATGACAAATAACATAAGAAAAATGTAAAGCTATGCAATTAAGATGAACAAATTTGGTTTTCAATTTGTTTTTGAGAAAAATAGAATAAATTTACATTGTTCTCTTGAGGAAAAAAGAACCCAACTCATAATTCAAAAATTGTTGGGTTGGTTGCTGTGGTCAATGGTGTTACAGATTTGGTATCCTTCAGGCTCGTCATTATGTGATTTTCCTCCTTGCTCACGAGCAATTCAAGCTACAAGTTAGATTGACGAAGGCTTCTTCTCTGCATGGGATTGTGAGTCCACCCAGTGGATGATCAAACCCGAACTCTTCCTCAGCCTGACTCAGCAAGTTTTGGAATGAAGGATGCTTCAGGTATGAAATTGGAATTACAAATCTCTTCTTTTGAGTTTCTCCAACGTAGACGGGAACATAGCCTTTGGGCACATTTGTGGGCTCTGGAGATGGAAGAATGCGTCTCAGGATCTGCTTGGCAGGAATAATCCTCTGAAAACGGATGGCCATGAGTTTCAAACTTTGTTCTTCAAACTAAAGTGGTTGAGAGAAATCGATTTCTAGATGTTTGGGTAGCAAGAAAAGCTTTGATACCTTGTTGATATGGCCATAGAATAGATGTATTTATAGAACAAATGCAATAAGGCCAGTTTTCTCAAATGCAATGAATGGTGGAAAGACAATTGCAATGGGGGTCCCTTAAAGAAGATATATCACGGGTCATCACATGGTCTTGCCTCTGATGCTTTCATGTATTTGTTGATACATCTTGGCCTACCATTTAACAGAACAAACAGCATAGCCCTACCCAAAATTGTCATCATTGTATTGCATCCCACTGATTATAATGTGTCGAATTAATCATGTGGACAAAAACGTAACTTGAAGGACTAAAATGCAGACCAGACTTCTCATATTAATGAACAAAATGCTACAAACTATAGCAGACCACAAGTACCAGATGTGTTATAGGTTATGACAGTATCAAATATCAGAGCAGACAAGTTATCTTCTAATGTGATGTTTTTTGCTACCATACAAGTGCGAAATTGGTGCTGAGTCCGAGTCTTCAGCCTGAATTTAGAGAGGTGACAGATTGAATGAACTCATTGAACCGGCATCATCATTCAAACAATGCTTATGTCAAGACTCAAACCTACCTGATATTGACCAAACCCTAGAAAAACATGAATTGGATAAAGAAGCCTTTTATTTCAACAGTCTAAGTAAAATATTTTGGTATGGTTTTGTTCTCATGAAGGAAAACCTGTTTTCTCTTAGAAAAGAATTTTTATAGAGGACAGAAAAAAATGTACATGGGATTGCATTTCCTTCCTTGCAAAGTCTTTGGTGTTTTTTCTTTTCATTTTCTTTTGTAAGCTCTTTTAACACATGTAGCCCATTCAAATGTGAAGTAAGGTCGAGGAAGATATCTTCTCTGCAAGAAATTCTGAGACCACCCATTGGATGATCAAATCCAAATTAATCTTCTGCCATATGTAGTAGCTCTTGGAATGTAGTTGCCCAATTGTTGAAATATATCAAGTCCTCTAACTCACTGTCCAGTGCAAATCAATCCCAAAATCATACTGCAGTCCAGGTTCTGACATGAAGTAATGATTCATGAACTAAAATAGAACGTGGCTAGATGCTGGAAGACAACCAAAAACTAGTACAAATCCTCAGGCTTCTCCTATTTCAACCATTGATTAGACAGGGTAATGTCTTTCTCTTCCCTCCTGTCTGAATTCCCATAAAACTGAAAAGCACTTTTCATGCATTTCAATCAAGGAACTCAGTTGAAAGACTCCATGTATCACATTAGTAATTGGACAGACCACAGTGGAATTCATATGTTTATCTGGCTTACAGACCAGTTCATTTCTGAAAATTGAGAAACATTAGCTCCTGAAGGCTTTATCATCCACCCCCCAGGTGGTAATTGCAAATGTGTATATGTACACAATATGCCCTGCCATTTATTAGAGAACTACCAAAAAAGGACCCACTTGAAATCCCAGAGATGGAGAAACCTCTTGTCGATTTAAGAACTGTACAAAAGCTCAATCTGTATATGCATTAGTGGCATGCCTGAGAAATCTAATTCCTTTCTGTCTTCATGGGGAGGAGACACAATGGGGACTTCATTGGCCACATTGATAACTTGGCTATTACCATTCACTTAATTACATAGGTGCTGACATCCCATATTAGACCCTTCAAAGCTATGTAATAACAATTCATTTTCACAGCTTGAACTTACCTTTCAATCCAATGACAAACTCGAACATGATTCTCTCGTGACAAAACAGATACTGGCTTCGTTGATATGGATGTATTATGAACATTTAGGCATTTTGCTTTTTCCACTTCCAAACAAAGAAACTGTGAAACAGCAATGGCCGAGTTTCTGAGTGTTGAGAGGAGAATACAAGGGAATGGCATGGTTTTTTTTTCTCCAAAAAACAAAGTCAAAGTCAAAGAAATCCTTCGTATTCTTTATGTGAAGCTCAAAACAGAGATCCATTGCTGTCATATGACATTCCAGTTTTCATCTGCTTGGAATGTCATCAGAAAGGGCGACCCTTCATATGGAATTTGGATAATCTCTCTTGGAGCCCTTCAAACTTTGACTAGAAGAAACACATTGACAAGGACATCTGAATAACATGATTTCCTATATGGATAATTTATTGCAAGCAACATCATCACATGAACTGATGATTTGTGATTCAATGTTATTGTCTGATAATGTCAAAAGAAATGAATTAGTGGTAGTTTTTGTGTTTATCAGAACACAAACAAGCTTCAGACATATATCACTGGAAGGCTATGGTTAGCCAAATGAATATAGTCCCTACCAGTTGGTTGAAACAACTAACATTTTCATGTGGGCTCCTCAAGTTTGTTCTGATAATTTTAAGCAGCAGGCCATGACGAGTTGCAGCAAATAAATTTTTGGTATTAAGACCACCGAAATATAATTATTAGTTGGTAGGCAAAACCATGTGATCCCTTGTGTTGAATGTCCATATATGGACCCTATCAAAGACTTCTCTTCACACCAACCCCATTTGAGAAACTGGCCATACAGAATTTGCTTGCTCTATATATATTCTACTCATCCTAAGGATATGGCATTCCACTGCCAAAGTTTTCTTATTCTAGCACATCTCAGAGAACTATTTTCCTTACCATTAATTTTCTCTGATCATACAAGTCATGGGTTTTCGCTTGCCTGGGATTGTTAATGCAAAGCAAGTCGTGCAGCAAGTGTGCAAGGGTGCAGAGGCCAAAAATGTACCAAAAGGCTATTTTGCTGTTTATGTTGGAGAAGTCCAAAAGAAGCGATTTGTGGTTCCAATCTCATACTTGAAGAACCCTTCATTCCAGAACTTGTTGAGTCAGGCTGAAGAAGAGTTCGGGTTTGATCATCCAATGGGTGGTCTCACAATCCCCTGCACAGAAGAAGCCTTTATCAATCTTACTTTCAGTTTGAACTGCTCATGAGAGGGGAAGAAGATATGCAAATGGCTAGTCAGTAGGACATGTAATTTCTAACACCATTGACTTGTAATCCAGTCTCTCCAATTTTGAATTAGGAGAACTGGATTGTTTCATTTCCACAAATTGTAAATTGTTCTATACATTTTTCTGTATATAAAGTTGAGAGTCAAATCTCTCTACACAAAACATTCAAACAGAATCTCTTGGTTTTCCTCTTTCTCATTGATTTTGTTTCCCCTGGTCTTCTTATATAAATAGTCACCATGCATATGCACATAAAATTTGAGAAGAGTAACAAAAAAATCCTAGAAGCTAAGGCCTACCTGATGGTTTTTATCTCCTTCACTGCAGATACTGATGTGCATGACCTGTCATAAATGTTTGGGCAGAATATGTTCATTTTCCATTTACTTCAACCAAAAGCTAAATCTTCAGTCCAGGAGTTGCTTTTCAATTACCATGGTCAGTGAATAAACCAGCTGTAGGCATTGGGATCTTGTTTCTTCCTTTCTTTTTATCTTCGATTTTCTCGTTTACCCCATTCCTCATAGCTATCAAGGTCAGAGGCTCAGCTTACTCTGTTCAAGACTATATTTGGAAATTAGTTACAGATCAACCAGTTATTATAGATTTTGATATTTTTTAATGCAGTTTTATCATATATACCGTAACTTTGATGGGGTTAGGCCTGTTTTTCTTCCTACTTCTGTTCGGCATCATTGAATAAAAAGGCAACAAAAATTAGGGATAAGTAGCAAAGCTGCTGAGTTGTCATTTCATAGTGATAATATCATCCATTAGACTTGCACCCAGGTATTAAAATTGGTCCAACTGCTAGTGGAACTACTAGGAAACACTTCATGTGCTCTTTACAAGGGCCTGTTGCAAGCTGGTGTACTAAAGCAGGTCGGTGCCAGTGATTTTTGTTGATGTCATGTTGTTAACAGCAGCTTTACTTTTTCATTCAGCTGAGATATACCTTGAATATATGTCATTTTCATGCTTTTTACAGTTTGTTCCATGTTTATTTTCATGATCTAACGTAGGATGATAGTAACCATATACATGTTGTTCTTGTACGGTTCTTAAATTGACAATAGGCTTCTCCTGTTTGCAACCCTTGGATTTGGAGTAGGACCTGTATGGGTGGTTCTCTAAGAAATGGTATGGCATCATACGTTGAACATTATGAGTAGGAAGGCGAAGCTGCATGATCTGTCAGAAAGCGTTGTCTCTCAAAAGAAAAGTTCCCAACCCTTTGATCTATGGATACACTCAATCTCATATTTAAAATCCACATTAAGTCTTTGACATTGTCTACCGCCAAAGCTTTAATTCCTTTATCCTACAATTCCCCCAAAATTGTTTTCTTGTTCTTTTTCCGTAGATGTATATGTTGTCTCCACTATAAATCATGGACTTATCGATTTATGATTCCATTTCTTCTCATCTCTTAAAGAACCTCTTGACCAACTCTTACCAGAAGAACTTGGGAAGCTGAGAGCCAGTCATTTGAGGATTTGGGTGAAAACAAGTTACAATATTGTAAGGTTTTTACATAAGGGAAAAATGAATCTTTTTGTTCCCTCAGGTTATACTTGAGGCCAAGGGATCTTTGTGTACTTGCTATACGCTGCAAGTCAACACTTGTGAGGCAGTTGGGCGCATGCAACTACGAATAACCAATAAGCCTCTTGTTTTCCCTGCTTACATACCAAATGCTATGTTCTCTCTTTCCTTTTCCTAGAAATACTGGTAGTATTGATTCTTCTAAAAGTCACTAAATCTTCAGTAGACGGCTTGTTTTGTCCTTCCAACATGGCAGTGAAAACAATCCCCAATTATATAACTATACCATCTAATGGATAAGCTATCTTTCGGAGGATATAATGTGATGGCCATACAATTAACTCAAAGCCAGAGATATCTAGGCTTCTAATCATTTATCATTTGACAAGTGTCACTAAGATTCCTCATCTCAGTTGCCAAATATTTAGGTTGCAGATGGTTGTTGCATCACAATTGAAACATATGAGTTTGATCACTGAAATGAAAGACTTCATCCGATTCATGGTTTTCTGGGGTTTGGTGAATCTGCCTGATTTGTGTCTAGACATAGACATCATAGAACAATAGCATATGATATGTTGGTATGGTGCTTCTGTTCAATCGTTCATTCCCCCGAAATTCTGGCTGAAGCTCGTACTCGGCACCAACTCCTCACTCAAATGTAACAAGTTGCGTTAGAAGATAACTTGTCTACTCAGATATTCAACAGGGGTGGCCTGCTATATTTTGAAGCATTTTGTACTTGAATATAATAAATCTGGTCTGTAAGTTAGTCCCTGAAGTTAGGCTTTTATCCAAATTATCAGTGGAATATACATTGCAATCAGTCAGATGCATTACAAAAATAATAATTTCAAGTGGGACTATGCTGGTTGTTCTGTTGAGTGGCAGACCACAATGAACCAGCAAATAAATCACAGTAGGAATGCTATCAAAATCTTATTATTAGTTGGGAGGCAAAACCATGTGACTCTTTGTGAGTTATCTCCTTTAAGGGACCCCATTGCAGTAGTCTCTTCATCACTCATTCCACTTGAGAACACTGACCATACAACATTTTCTCTTTAAATATACCTACTCTGTGGGCATACATCCCCCAAGTTTCAAAGCATTCTTATATTCCGAAATCTTTGAAATCCTTTCCCACCATCACTTTTTGAGAAACTAAATTTGAAACTCATGGCAATCCGTTTTCAGAGGATTATTCTTGCCAAGCAGATCCTGAGACGCATTCTTCCATCTCCAGAGCCCACAAATGTGCCGAAAGGCCATGTTCCTGTCTATGTTGGAGAAACTCAAAAGAAGAGATTTGTGATTCCAATTTCATACTTGAAGCATCCTTCATTCCAAAACTTGCTAAGTCAGGCTGAGGAAGAGTTCGGGTTTGATCATCCACTGGGTGGACTCACAATCCCATGCAGAGAAGAAGCCTTCATTGATCTAACTTGCAGTTTGAACTGCTCATGAGTAAGGAGAAAGATCTCAAAATGGCCGGCCTCAAGTACTCTCATCTCTAACACCACTGACCCCAAAATCTAATCCCAACAATTTTGTATCATTGAGAAATAGGTCTTCTTGAAGTGAAAACAATGTAAATTTCTTCTATTTTTTTCTGTAAAGCAGGTTGACAGTCAAATGTCTTCATCTTAATCACACAGAAATAACTATGTTCCTTTTTCTTTCTTTTCTCCCTTGTGATTCCTTATTAGCCAAAAAGATGTTTCATTTTATCAGTTTTCGGTCTTTCTATTACATCCATGCAGCAGTTAGCTTCTCCCTCTGTATAAAGTAACATAATTCCAAATTGTAAAACACTCAGCTCTGACATTGAATTAAAGTTCCAGATAAACATGAAAGATATAAGCTGTAATCAACATGAAAAGTAGAAGACATATTCCAGGAATATTCACAGCTGGAAGCCAAAGGGAGAACAACAGTTAACATGTCCCCAACAAAAATCACTGGCATTGAGCTACTTTAGTACACCAACTTGCAAGGAACACTCTCATGAAGAGCACATGAAGTGCCTCCTACTATGGGCAGTAGAATCCATTTTAAAACACAAGATCATTGGTTGCAGTGTTGAATTATTTTAAAACACAAGTGCCTCATCTCTCTCTCTCTCTCTCTCTTCCTTTTTTTTTTTATTAAAACTAAGGAACAGGCTTAGCCCCATGAAGATCAGGTAAATATGGTAAATATGTATATATAACCACTTTGAGAGACACATTCAAATGCTTTCAATGCTAATCAGAAAAAGTCAGAAAAGATAAGGTCATCATCAATATAAACAATTGCAGAGAATGTATACCAATTAAATGTCATTTATAATATTTAGGAATTCCAATGCAATCAAATTCTATTCATAATGTCCAAGACATACTGTGAATGTTATTTCATCATCTATGTTTGGTAATTGAACAAGTCTTTGATTGAAGGTTTAGCTTTACGCTCGCTTTGAGTGGTAAACTAAACATTATGACTCCCAAATGGTTTATTTATCAAACCTTTGCTCAAACTTTTTTGTGTTTTGGATTGCTCAACTCAAATTTTTTAGCTATCTGGCAATCTGATCTATATCAACCAACAGGTGGGGACTATATTCATTGATCTACCGAGCATAGCTTACCCATAGCATAGGGTAGAAACTTGTTGGTGTTCTAAAAAACACAAATTATGAGCTCATGTGATGATGTTGTTTGAAATAAATTTTCCATATGGGAAATCATGTTGTTCAAAGTCCTTGTCAAGGTATTAAACAGCAAAGATAAACAAAGGAAAATCTAATGGCTACTGGCAAGGAATGGATATTGATAATAAAACAATGCCCTTCTCCTGTCCCCATTTGTCCTACCATTGGAAATGCCTCTACTCGGTTTTCAGATTCAAACATAATCCTGTTTCTATCCTTCTCCATAGATTCAAGTTCTAAAATTCTATCTAGATGCTTAATCAAAGATATAAATCAACATTGGCACTTCTATAAGCATGTCAATTGGTCTGATGAGCATTAAAGCTCCAAAATGGGCACCACTTTGAATTAGGAAGGTTCAAAGAAGGCCATTCATTTGAAATTACATTTACATTTTGACTATTATTTCTAATTCATCAATTACAACAACAGGAATAGGATACTAAAACTTGATATGTTTTTATTAATAACAATCATCATAAGTTGTCCTTTATTGAAAGTTGCTGAATATGGCCTTAGTTGAAGATTTGGTCTTACCAGAATGATAGAATCCAAAATATTTAAACTTTTGGTTTCATTGATAAGCTGCAAATGGACACTGGAAACTTATGACAATTACTTTTACTAAATGGTTGCTTGAGAAAGACAAATAGCATAAAAAATAAGTTAAAGCTAAGCAATTAAGATGAACGAATTTGATTGTCAACTTTTCCAGAAAAATAGAATAAATTTACATTGTTCTCATGACCAAAAAAGAAAAAAGAGAAAAACCCAACTCATAAATTCAAAAATGTTGGGTTGGTTTTTGTGGTCAATGGTGTCATAGCTTTGGTATCCTTGAGGCTGGTAATTATATGATTTTCCTCCTTGCTCATGAGCAATTCAATCTGTAAGTTAGATTGATGAAGGCTTCTTCTCTGCATGGGATTGTGAGTCCACCCAGTGGATGATCAAACCCGAACTCTTCCTCAGCCTGACTTAGCAAGTTTTGGAATGAAGGATGCTTCAGGTATGAAATTGGAATCACAAATCTCTTCTTCTGAGTTTCTCCAACATAGACAGGAACATAGCCTTTGGGCACATTTGTGGGCTCTGGAGATGGAAGAATGCGTCTCAGGATCTGCTTGGCAGGAATAATCCTGTGAAAACGGATGGCCATGAGTTTCAAACTTAGTTCTACAAACTAAAGTAGTTGAAAGAAATGGATTTCTAGATGTTTGGGAAGCAAGAAAAGTTTGATACTTTGTGGATATGCCCATAGAATAGATGTATTTATAGAACAAATGCTATGTGGCAAGTTTTTTCAAATGGAATGAATGGTGGAGAGACAATTGCAATGGGGGTCCCTTAAAGAAGATATATCACAAGGCATCACATGGTCTTGCCCCTGATGCTTTCATATATTCGTTTGTACATCTTGGCCTACCATTTGATTGAACAAACAGCATAGTCCCACTCAAAATTATTATCATTGTATTGCATCCCCCTGATTATAATGTATACAATTATCCAATTGATCATGTGGAGGACTAAAATGCAGACCAGACTTCATATTCAAGGACAAAATGCTACGAACTATAGAAGACCACAAGTACCAAATGTGTTATAGGTTATGACAGTACCAAATATCAGAGCAGACAAGTTATCTTCTAACGAGATGTCTTTTGCAACCATACAAGTGAGAAATTGGTGCTGAGTCTGAGTCTTCAGCGTGAATTTAGAGGGGCAAAATATTGAATGGACTCATTGATTCAACATAGCATATGGTATTATTCTAATGATGCTGATGTCTAGACTCAAACCAACCTGATATTGACCAGACCCTAGCAAAATATGAATTGGATAAAGAATCTTTTTATTTCAACAGTCAAACCAACCTGGTACTGTTCTCATGTAGGGATACCTGTTTTCTCTTAGAAAAGAAATTTTATACACAAGGACAAAGAAAAGAAAATGTAAATGAGATTGCATTTCCTCCCTCACAAAATTGTCATTGGTGTTTTTTCCTTTCATTTTCTTTGGTAAGCACTTTTTATACATGTAGCCCAGTCAACTAAGAAGTCAGATTGAGGAAGATATCTTCTCTGCAAGGAATTCTGAGACCACTCATTGGATGATCAAATCCAAATTCTTCTTCTACCTTATTTAGTAGCTATTGGAATGGAAGTTGGACCAAGCATGATATTGAAACTGCAAAGCGCTTCTTCTGTCCCTCTCCAACATAAACCATAAGGTAGCCTTTTGGGATGTCTACAGCTGTTGCAAATGTGTGTTATGTACACAATGTGTCCTGCCATTTATTAGAGGACTACCAAAAAAGGACCCACTTGAAATCCCAGAGATGGAGAAACCTCTTGTTGATTTAAGAACTGTACAAAGCTCAATCTGTATATGCATTACAAGCATGCCTAAGAAATCTAATTCATTTCTGTCTTCTTGGGGAGGAGATAGAATGGGGACTTCATTGGCCACATTGATAACTTAGTCATTACCATTCGCTTAATTGCATAGGTGCTTCCATCCCATATTAGACCATTCTAAGCTATGTAAACAACAATTCATTTTCAGATGGGTTCTCTATTGCGTGAACAATCCAACCAAAAAACTTAAACATGATTCTCCCCTGACAAAACAGATACTGGCTTAGTTGATATGGATGAATTATGAACATTTAAGCATTTTGTTTTTTCCAATTCCAAACAAAGAAACTGTGAAAACAGCAATGGCCTAGTATTCTGAGTGTTAAGAGAAGAATGCAAGGGAATGGCATGGTTTTTTTTCTTTTTGGAAAAAAAAAGTCAAAAGTCAAAGGAATCCTTCATATTCTTTACGTGAAGCTCAAAACAGATATCTATTGCTGTCATATGACATCCCAGTTTTCATTTGCTTGGAATTGTTGTCAGAAAAAGCGGCCCTTCATATAGAATTTGGATAATCTCTCTTGGAATCCTTCAAACTTTGACAAGAAGAAACACATTGACAAGGACATCTGAATAATATGATATCCTATATGGATAATTTGTCCCGAGCAACATCATCACATGAATTGATGGTTTGTGATTCAATTTTATTGTCTGCTAATGTCAAAAGAAATAAATTAGCGGTAATTTTCATGTTTATCAGAACACCAACAAGCTTCAGACATATATCACTGGAAGGCCATGGTTAGCGAAATGAATATAGTCCCTACCAGTTAGTTGAAATAGCTAACATTTTCAAGTGGACTTCTCAATTTTGTTCTGATAATTTTAAGCAGTAGGCCATGACGAGTTGCAGCAAATAAATTTTCAGGATTGAGACCACCAAACTCTTATTATTAGCTGGTAGGCAAAACCATGTGATCCCTTGTGTTGAATGTCCATATATGGACCCTATCAAAGACTTCTCTTCACCACCAGCTCCATTTGAGAATACTGGCCATACAGAATATGCGTCCTCTATATATATTCTACTCATTATAGGGATATGACATCCCACTGCCAAAGATTTCTTGTTATAACTCATCTCAGAGTACCGTTTTACTTACCATTACTTTTCTCTAATCATACAAGTCATGGGTTTTCGCTTGCCTGGGATTGTTAATGTTACGCAAATCCTGCAGCAAGTGCGCAAGGGTGCAGAAGCCAAAAATGTACCAAAAGGCTATTTTTCTGTTTATGTGGGAGAAGTCCAGAAGAAGCGATTTGTGGTTCCAATCTCATACTTGAAGAATCCTTCATTCCAGAACTTGTTAAGTCAGGCTGAAGAAGAGTTCGGGTTTGATCATCCAATGGGTGGCCTCACAATCCCCTGCACAGAAGAAGCCTTTATTGATCTTACTAGCAGTTCGAACTGCTCATGAGAGGGGAAGAAGTTTTGCAAATGGCTAGTCAGTAGGACATGTAATATCTAACACCATTGACTTGTAATCCAGTCTCTCCAAGTTTGAATTAGGAGAACTGGGTTGTTTCATTTCTTCACATTGTAAATTGTTCTATACAGTTTTCCGTATAGAAAGTTGAGAGTCAAATTTCTCCATACAAAACATTCAAACAGAATCTCTTGGTTTTCTTCTTTCTCATTGATTTTGTTTCCCCTGGTCTTCTTACATAAGTGGTCACCGAGTATATGCACATGAAATTTGAGAAGAGTAACAAAAAAATCCCAGAAGTTTAGGCCTGCTTGATGGTTTTTAGCTCCGTCACTGCAGATACTGATCTGCATATGCCTGTCATAAATATTTGGGCAGAATATGTTCATTTTCCACTTATGTCAACCAAAATCTATATCTTCAGTCCCGGATTTGCTTTTCGATTACCATGGTCAGTGAATAAACCAACTGTGGGCAACGGGATCTTGTTTCTTCCTTTCTTTTTATCATCAATCTTCTCGCTTTCCCCATTCCTTGTAGCTATTAAAGCTAGAGGCTTAGCTTACTCTATTCAAGACTACATTTGGAAACTACTTACAGATCAACCAGGCATTATTGATTTTGATATTTTGCAATGCAGTTTTACCATATATGGGGTTAGGCCTGTTTTTCTTCCTACGTCTGTTCAGCATCATTGAATAGAAAGGCAACAAAAATTAGGGAAAAGTAGAAAGCTGCCAGATTGTCATTTCATAGTGATAATATAATCCATTTGACTTGCACCCAGGTATTAAAATTGGTCCAACTGCGAGTGGAACTAGTAGGAAACATTTCATGTGCTCTTCACAAGGGTCTGTTGCAAGCTGGTGTACTAAAGCAGCTCAGTGCCAGTGATTTTTGTTGATGATATGTCGTTAACAGCAGTTGTACTTTTTCATTCGGATGAAACATATACCTTGAATATATGTGATTTTCATGTTTATTACAGTTTATTTGAATGCTTACTTTCATGATCAAACGTAGGATGATAGTAACTATATACGGGTTGTTCTTGCACAGTTCTTAAATCGACAATAGGCTTCTCCTGTTTGCAACTCTTGGATTTGAAGTGGGTCCTGTGTGGGTGGTTCTCAAAGAAATGGTAGGGCATCATGTGTTCGTGAGTAGGAAGGCAAAGCAGAATGATCCTCCAGAACGTATTGTCTCTCAACAGATAAGTTCCCAACCCTTCCATCTATACATATACTCAATCTCAAATTTGAAATCCACACTAAGTCTTTGACATTTTCTACCACCAAAGCTTTAATTCCTTTGTCCTGCAAATCCATCAAAAGCTTTTTCTTGTTCTTCCAACATAGATATATTTGCAGTCTCCACTATAAATCGTGGACATCTATCAAAGATATGTGTGTTGCACACATTACTCAAAAGAGACATAGTTCTGACATTGAAGAAAAAAATTATAAATTTATCATTCCTTTTCTTCTCATATCTTAAAGAACCACTTGACTGACTCTTACCAGAAGAACTCGGGAAACTGAAAGCAAGTCTTTTCATTTGAGGATTTAGGATGGAAACAAGAAACACTATTGAAATGTTTTCTACATGGGGAAACATGCATCTTTTTGTTCCCTCAGGTCAAAATTGAGACTAAAGGCTCATGGTGTGCCTGCAACATGCTGAATGTCAACACTTGTGAGGGAGTTCAGTGCTTGAAACAACAAATAACTAATAAATTTATTTAGGATTTTGGGAGCAGAGCATATGTTTTAAACCAAGTATGTCCACTTTTTGTATAACGGATGCTTTGTATTTGGATTTGGAATTCCTGAAGTTCTATAGGCATATAAGTACTAGAAGTCTATAGTTTCCCTGTTTACCTACCAAATGCTATGTGCTCTCTTTCCTTGTTCAAGAAATACTGATAGTATTAATTCTTCTAAAAGTTCCTAAGTCTTCAGTAGAGGGTTTGTATTGTCCTTCAACATGGCAGTGAAACAAATCCCCTCTTATATATACCACACCATCTAATGGATAAGCTATCCTTTGAAGTATATAATTTGATGGCCATGCAATTAACTCAAAGCCAGAGATATCTAGGATTCTAATCATTTATCAGTTGCCAAATATTTAGGTTGCTGACTGTTGTGTGTTGCCTCACAATTGAAACATTTGAGCTTGACCTTTGCAATGAAAGACTTTATCCGATTCATGGTTCGCTGGGTTTTGGTGTATCTGCCTGATTCGGGTCCAGACATAGGCATCATAGAACAATACCATTTGACATGTTGGTATGGTGCCTCTGCTCAATCATTTATCCTTCCAAATTCTGGCTGAAGCTCGTTCTTGGCACAAATGTCTCCCTTGTATGTAACAAGAAACATTATGGCATGAGGAGATAATTTGTCTGCTTTGATATACAGCAGGGGTGGCCTACTATAGTTTGAAGCATTTCGTCCTTGAATATGAGAAATTTGGTCTGTAAGTTAGTCCCTGAAGTTCGGCTTTTATCCAAATTATCAGTGGGATATACATTGCAGTCAGTCAGATGCATTATAAAAATAATAATTTGAAGTGGGACTCTGCTGTTTGTTCTGCTAAGTGGTAGGCCACAATGAACCAGAAAATATATCACAGTATGAATGCTATCAAAATCTTATTATTAGTTAGGAGGCAAAACCATGTGACCCTTTGCGAGTTATCTCCTTCAAGGGACCCCATTGCAGGAGTCTCTTCATCACTCATTCCACTTGAGAATACTGGCCATACAGCATTTGCTCTATAAATAAACCTACTCTATGAGCATACATTCAACAAGTTTCAAAGCTTTCTTATATTCCAAACTCCTGGAAATCCTTTCCCACCATCACTTTTTGAGAAACTAAATTTGAAACTCATGGCCATCCGTTTCCAGAGGATTATTCCTGCCAAGCAGATCCTGAGACGCATTCTTCCAACTCTGGAGCTCACAAATGTGCCCAAAGGCCATGTTCCTGTCTATGTTGGAGAATCTCAGAAGAAGAGATTTGTGATTCCAATTTCATACTTGAAGCATCCTTCATTCCAAAACTTGCTAAGTCAGGCTGAGGAAGAGTTCGGGTTTGATCATCCACTGGGTGGCCTCACTATCCCATGCAGAGAAGAAGCCTTCATTGATCTAACTTGCAGTTTGAATTGCTCATAAGGAGGAAAATCTCAAAATGGCCGGCCTCAAGCACTGTCATCTCTAACACCACTGACCCCAAAATCCAGTCCCATCAATTTTGTATCACTGAGAAATAGGTCTTTTTGAAGTGTTATCGATGTACATTTTTTCAATATTTCTGTAAAGCAATTAGTTGACAGTCAAATGTCTTCATCTTAATCGCTGAGAAATAACTTTTCTCCCTTGTGATTCCTTACAAGCCAAAAAGATGTTATTTCATTTTCTCAGTTTTTGGTCTTTCTATCACATCCATGCAACAGTTGACTTCTCCCTCTGTCTAAAGCACCATTATTCTAATTTGTAAAACACTCAGCTCTGACATTGAATGAAAATTTCAGACAAACATGAAAGACATAAGTTGTCATCCATTTGAAAAGTAGAAGACATATTTCGGGAATATTCACAGCTGGAGGCAAAAGGAGAACAGATATTAACATGTCCTCAACAAAAATGGCTGGCAATGAGCCACTTCAGTATGCCAACTTGCAAGGGACACCCACATGAAGTGCCTCTTACTAGGGCCCAAGACAGTAGAATCCATTTCAAACCACAAGATCATGGGTTACAGTGTTGAATCGGAAAGGGTTAATACTAATATGGCCCTTCCTCATGTCTCTCTTTTCCATTTTTTTTTTAATAAAACTAAAGAACAGGCTTAGCCCTACGAAGATAAGGTAAATACGGTAATATACATATAACTACTCTGAGAAACACATTCAAAAGACTTCAATGCTAATCAACAAGAGTCAGAAAACAATAAGGACTTCATCAATATAAACAATTGCAGAGAAAACATATGGATTAAATGTCATTTATAATATTTTGGAATTCTAATGGGGCATTTTTTTTAATCCAAACGACACCAAATTCTATTCATAATGTCCAAGAGACACTGTAAATATTGTTTTATTTTTATCCTCTTCTGCCCCCTGGATTTGTCAGTACCACCTAGACTCCATGTCAAATTTTGAGAAGATTGTGGCATAATGAAGTCTATCTCATAAGTCTTTCTTGTTTGGGATTGAACACCTGATCCATCTTAAATCCTTATTTAGAGGCTTATGGTTTATCACCAGCCTTGGAATATCTCTCTCCAATTCTGCAGCCTACCCAACATAGAAAGCTTGATAACTCGAGGGAGAATAACTATTTATGGTGAGGCTTTCTGGGCCTCTTAGATGATCTCTTGGATAGTCTCTTGCAATGTGAAAAATGAGAAGATCAAAACAGAAAGAAAGGAAGAATGACGAGATCAGTACCTGCTTCTGGTTTATTTATCATCTATATATGATAGTTGAAAAGCAATCTTTGATCGAGGCTCTAGCTTTAGGTGAACTTTGAGCGGAAAACTAAGCATTATGATGATTCCCAAATGGTTTATTTATCAACCCTTTGCTCAAATTTCTTTGGTTTTTTGGGTTCTTAGATCAAATTTTATGTGCATAGATGCAAGGCAATTCTCATATTAAACTGTAGACCAGAGGAAACAAATTAAATCAAAGGAAAAGCAAGAGATTCCATTTGGTCTTTTTGGGATGGAGATAATCGGCACTCTACTTTCCATGGAACAATGTATACATGAAGAAATTGTATAATGAGTGGAGATGAAAAAAACCCAGTTCTCCTAATCCAAAAATGGAGACTGGTTTACAAGTCAATGGTGTTAGAGATTTCACATTTTCCCCTCATAAGCTGTTCAAACTACTAGTAATATCAATGAAGGCCTCCTCTGTACATGGGATTGTGAGACCCCCCATTGGATGATCAAATCCAAACTCTTCTTCAGCCTGACTCAACAACTTCTGGAATGAAGGATTCCTCAAGTATGAGATTGGAACCACAAACCTCTTTTTCTGGGCTTCTCCCACATAAACAGCCAAATAGCCTTTTGGCACATTTCTGGCCTCTGCACCCTGCTTAGCAGTAAACATCCCAGGCAAACGAAAACCCATGACTTCTATGAATTCAGAGAAGTAATGGTAAGGAAAATTGTGCTCTAAGATCTCTTAGAACAAAAAAAACTTTGGTTGTGGGATGATGCCATATCCATAGGATGAGTAGAATATATAGAGAAAGCAAATTCTGTATGGCCAGTACTCTCAAATGGGGTTCGTGGTGGAGAGAAGTCTCTGATAGGGTCCATCTATGGACATTCAACAACAAGGATTCACATGGCTTTGCCTCCAAACTAATATCAAGATGTGGGTGGTGTTCATTCTGAAATCCTGTGTGGGTGGTTCTCTAAGAAATGGTGGGGCATCATGTGTTTCAACATTATGAGTAGGAAGACAGAGCTGCATGATCCTTCAGAAGGTATTGTTTCTCAAAAGAAAAGTTACCAGCCCTTTCATCTATATATACACTCTATCTCATATTTGAAATCCACATAAGTCTTTGACACTGTCTACCACTAAAGCTTTAATTCATTTATCCTACAATTCTCCCCAAAAGCTTTCTCTTGTTCTTCCAATATAGATATATTTGCAGCCTCCACTATAAATCATGGTCATCTATCAAAGATCTGTGTTGAACACATTATTCAAATAGAGGGTCAGAGACATACTTCTGAATTGAAGAACAAAATTATCAATTTAAAGAACCCCTTTAACTTCCTTTCTTCTCATCTCTTAAAGAACCTCTTGATCAACTCTTACGAGAAGAACTTGGGAAGCTGAAAGCTAGTCATTTGAGGGTTTGGGATGAAAACAAGTTAAAACACTGAAAAGCTCTCTACATTGGGAAAAATGAATCTTTTTGTTCCCTCAGGTTAAACTTAAGGCCTAAGGCTCTTGGTGTGCCTGCAATATGCAGCAAGTCAACACATGTGAAGTAGTTGGGTGCACAAAACAATGAACAACGAACAACGAACAACAAATAAATTTGTTTGGGATTTTGGGGAGCATATATTTCAAACCAAGTTTGCACACTTAATGAATAACAGATACTTCGCATTTGGACTAGGAATTCCTGAAGTTCTATAAGCATATAAGTGCTATAAGCCTGTAGTTTCCCTATTTACCAACCAAATGCGTTGTTCTCTCTTTCCATTTTCAAGAAATATTGATAGCATTAATTCTTCTAAAAGTTTCTAAGTCTTCATTAGACAGCTTATGTTGTCCTTCAATATCACAGTGAAACAAATCCCCAATTATATATCCTACACCATCTAATGGATAAGCTATCTTTCGAAGGATATAATGTGATGGCCATACAATTAACTCAAAGGCAAGAATATCTAGGCTTCAAATCATTCATCATTTGAAAAGTGTCACCAGGATTCCTCATCTCAGTCACCAAATATTTAGGTTGCAGACGGTTGTGTGTTGCCTCATAATCGAAACCTTTGGGTTTGACCACTGTAATGAAAGACTTTATCCGATTCATGGTTTTCTGGGGTTTGGTGAATCTGCTTGATTTGGGTCTAGACATAGACATCATAGAACAATACCATATGATATGTTGGTGTGGTGCGTCTGCTCAATCTTTCATCCTCCCAAATTCTGGCTGAAGCTCGTTCTCGGCACCAATGCCTCCCTTGTATGTAACAAGAAACATTATGGCATGAGGAGATAATTTGTCTGCTTTGATATACAGCAGGGGTGGCCTACTATAGTTTGAAGCATTTCGTCCTTGAATATGAGAAATATGGTCTGTAAGTTAGCTCCTGAAGTTAGGCTTTTATCCAAATTATCAGTGGGATATACATTGCATCAGTCGGATGCATTTCAAAAATAATAATTTCAAGTGGGACTCTGTTGTTTGTTCTGTTAAGTGGTAGGCCATAATGAACCGGAAAGTATATCACAGTATGAATGCTATCAAAATCTTATTATTCGTTGGGAGGCAAAACCATGTGACACCTGGTGAGTTATCCCCTTGAAGGGACCCCATTGCAGGAGTCTCTTCATCACTCATTCGTTGGGAGGCAAAATCATGTGACCCCTGGTGAGTTATCTCCTTGAAGGGGCCCCATTGCAGGAGTCTCTTCATCACTCATTCCACTTGAGAATACTGAGCATACAGCATTTGCTCTATAAATATACCTACTCTATGGGTATACACCCATCAAGTTTCAAAGCTTTCTTTTATTCCGAACTCGTTGAAATCCTTTCCCACCATCACTGTTTGAGAAACTAAATTTGAAACTCATGGCAATCCGTTTTCAGAGGATTATTCCTGCCAAGCAGATCCTGAGACACATTCTTCCATCTCCGGAGTCCACAAATGTGCCGAAAGGCCATGTTCCTGTCTATGTTGGAGAAACTCAGAAGAAGAGATTTGTGATTCCAATTTCATACTTGAAGCATCCTTCATTCCAAAACTTGCTAAGTCAGGCTGAGGAAGAGTTCGGGTTTGATCATCCACTTGGTGGTCTCACAATCCCGTGCAGAGAAGAAGCCTTCATTGATCTAACTTGCAGTTTGAATTGCTCATAAGCAAGGAGAAAAATCTCAAAATGGCCGGCCTCAAGCAGTCTCATCCCTAACACCACTGACACCAAAATCCAATCCCAACAATTTTGTATCACTGAGAAATAGGCCTTTTTGAAGTAACAACAAAGTAAATTTCTTCAATTTTTTTGTAAAGCAATTAGCTGACAATCAAATGTCTTCATGTTAATCAGTGTTAAATAACTATGTTCCTTTCTCTTCTTTTCAAAAGAAAGCATGTTGTTTCTTTTCTCGGTTGTGATTTCTTACAAGCCAAAAATATGTCGGTTCATTTTCTCAGTTTTCGGTCTTTCTATCACATCCATGCAACAGTTGGTTCTCCCTCTTGTCTAAAGCACCATTATTCTAATTTGTAAAACACTCAGCTCTGACATTGAATTAAAATTTCAGACAAACATGAAAGGCATAAGCTGTCATCCATATGAAAAGTAGAAGATATATTCCAGGAATATTCACAGCTGGAGGCAAAAGGAGAACAGAAGTTAACATGTCCTCAACAAAAATCACTGGCAGTGAGATACTTTAGTTCACCAACTTGCAAGGGACACTCTCATGAAGAGCACATGAAGTGCCTCCTGCTAGGGCCCAAGGCAGTAGAATCCTTTTTAAAACACATGATCATTAGTTACAGTATTGAATTGGAAAAGGTGAATCATAATATGGCCCTTCCCCCATCTCTCTCTCTTCCATTGTTTTGAATAAAACTAAGGAACAAGCCTAGCCCATGAAGATCATGTAAATATGGTAAATATCCATATAACTACTTTGACAAATACATTCAAATACCTTCAATATTAACCAACAAAAGTCAGAAAACAATAAGGACATCATCAATATAAACAATTGGAATTCTAATGGGGCATTTTTTCAATCCAAATGGCATCAAATTCTAAACATGATGTCCAAGAGACTGAATGTTGTTATATTTTTATCCTCCTCTGCCACCTGGATTTGCCAGTACCTAGACTCCATGTCAAAGTTTGAGAATATTGTGGCATTATGAAGTCAATCTAACTAGTCTTTCTTGCTCAGGATTGGATACCCGATCCATTTTGAAGCCTTATTTAGAGGCTTATGATTTATGACCAGTCCTGCAGCCTACTCAATATAGAAAGCTTGACAACTCCATGGAGAATAGCTATACATGGTGAGGCATTCTGGGCCTTTTAGATGGTCTCTTGGAATGTGAAAAATGAGAAGATCAAAAACAGAAAGAAAGTAAGAATGAAGAGATCAAGACCTGCTTCTGCTTTATTTATTATCTATATATGGTAATTGAAAAGCAATCCTTGATTAAAGTTTTAGCTTTAGCTTCACTTTGATTGGTAAACTAAACATTAAATGATTCCCTAGTGGTTTATTTGTCAACCCTTTGCACAATTTTTTTTAGGTTTTTGGGTGCTCAGCTCAAATTTTAAGGCAGTAACTCATAGTACACAGGAGACTAGAGGAAACAAAATTTAATCAAAGGAAAAGCAAGAGATTCCATTTGGTCATTTTGCATGGAAATAATTGGCACTCAACTCTCTCTGGAACTATGTATAAATGAAGAAATTGTACAATAAGTGGAGATGAAAAAAAACCCAGTTCTCCTAATCCAAAAATGGAGACTGGTTTACAAGTCAATGGTGTTTGAGATTTCACATTTTCCTCTCATGAGCTGTTCAAACTACTAGTAATTGCATCAATGAAGCCTCCTCTGTACATGGGATTGTGATACCACCCATTGGATGATCAAATCCAAACTCTTCTTCAGCCTGACTCAACAAGTTCTGGAATGAAGGATTCTTCAAGTATGAGATTGGAACCACGAACCTCTGCTTCTGGGCTTCTAGCACATAAACAGCCAAATAGCCTTTTGGCACATTTCTGGCCTCTGCACCCTGCTTAGCAGTAAATATCCCAGGCAAACGAAAACCCATGACTTCTATGAATTCATAAAAGTAATTGTAAGGAAAATGGTACTCTAATATCTCTTAGAACAAGAAAAATTTGGCTGTAGGATGATGCCATATCCATAGGATGAGTAGAGACATATATAGAGAAAGCAAAAATTCTGTGTGGCCAGTATTCACAAATGGAGTCTGTGAGAGGATCCAATCTATGGACATTCAACCAGAAGGGTTCACATGGGTTTGCCTCCAGACTAATATCAAATATGGGTGGTGCTCTTTCTGAAACTTAGTTTCTGGGATTCATTATGGCCTAGTGCTGACTTAGTGTCTGCTGATAAACCCTAGTATGGATTTGGATAATGCAGCATGTAGGGACTATGTTCATGCTACTCACCATGGATTATGGTAGTGGGGTTCTTATGTATAAACACAAACACTACCTGCAAATTAATATACTAAGGTTGTGTTTGTTTTTTGGCTTAATAGAAAAAGCCAAATATTTTAGCTTTTTCTATTCAACTAAAAGTGACATGTTGACATCATCCAACATAACTAAAGTGAACTTGTTATCAATAAGTTCAGTTTAGTTATGTTGGATGATGTCAACAGGTCATTTTTGGCTGAATAGAAAAAGCTAAAATATTTAGCTTTTTCTATTCAGCCAAAAAACAAACACCACCTAAGACTTTTTCCTACCGTACTTACAAATTTTACAATCCATTTTGATATTGTCAATGTTATTTTGTATGGGGCCATTACATTATACAACTCATTGTTTCTACCTTATGTGAAGAGAAAACATATTAAAAAAAGGAAATTATTTTTCCTTTATATCCTGGTTTGATTTTTTTAAAGCTTGGGGCATATTGCCTTGGTCCCAAACTCAATTTGGGCAATGGAGATTATATAAGGTGGAAGGAGAAACAAACGGCGTCGTTTTTGTTGGATTAAATGTCATAAAAAGGAGAAAACCAAACGACACCGTTTTACTCGTTAACAGCAGTGAGTCAGCAAAACGACATCGTTTTGGTTTCAAATTTAACTGTGTTTGTAGATCCATCGAAACGACGTTGTTTTGATTTTTCCGTTTCCTTTTAAAACAGAATCAAACCACGTTGTTTTGCTTCCCTAATGATGCCTCTACCTAAAACGGCGTCGTTTCTATTGTTCTATTCCTCCCTATTATAGAAATGATACGTATGTTGATCAGATTATACAAAAGTTGAGTTGAGATTCATGACAAAATTCAAATTTTCCTTCCAAACCCAGAAAATGAAACAAACAGAGAATCTAAATTTCAAGGAAAAGATGGCCAATTCAGGGATGATCTGATTCCAATTTCCACAAGATTTGTAGCATATTTTCAGGTCTAATCTCCTACTTTTACCCCCTGCTTTTCTTTCTAATTTTCTCTAGAGAATATCACTGGAATTGATTCAAGATCTTGATTCTAATTCTGCTTTGAATTTGTGTTGCCTTTGTCTTTTTCTGCGTAATTCAATCAATTCTACCATGTTTGTTTGCTGAGAAAATATAAGAAAATTCTTTGGATCATTATTTTGGGGACCCCAGAAATCTGAAACCTCCATTAATTCATATGACTCCAGCAGAAATTTATATGCACGCATGAGTGGGTTTGTTGATTCGAAGATAAACCCTTTTTCTATCCCTTTTCATATAAGAATTACTCATTGATCATTGAATTTAACGTGAGCTTCTGACATTCCAAGTTGTATAGTGCTGGCTCAGACATTGAATTAGAAGCTATATGACAGAAAGTAGAATGCTAGAATTTATATTGTAGGGTTTGATAGTGCAGGGATTGTGGAGATTTGGTTTGGTTGATCATCTGCAAATGACTTCTGCAAACTCATGGCAATATAAGGAAAAAGTAAAGCTATCAATTTGGATGAATAGACTTTGCTGTCAACTTGTTTTACAGAAAAAATATATGTAAGAAATTTACATTGTTCTCACTACAAAAGACCTAATTCTTGGAATTCAAAATTGCTGGATTGGGGTTTTGTGGTTGATGGTGTCAGAGATTTGGTATCCTTCAGGCTGGTCATTTTGGGATTTTCCTCCTTACTCATGAGTAATTCAAGCTGCAAGTTAGATTGATGAACACTTCTTCTCTGCATGGGATTGTGAGGCCACCCTGTGGATGATCAAACCCAAACTCTTCTTCAGCCTGGCTTAGTAATTTCTGGAATGAAGGATGCTTCAAGTATGAGATTGGAATCACAAATCTCTTTTTTTGAGTTTCTCCAACATAGACAGGAAAGTGGCCTTTAGGCACATCTGTGGTCTCTAGAGAAGGAAGAATGCGCCGGAGAATCTGTTTAGCATGAATGATCCTCTGAAAACGGATAGCCATGTCAAACTTAATTCTTTGAGAAGTGATGCTGAGCAATGGATCTCTTAGAGTTTGGGAATAAGAAAAGCTTTGAGAGTTGGTGGATGTATGCCTTTAGAATAGGTATATTTATAGAGCAAAATGCCCCATGGCCAGTATTATCATCAAATGGAATGAGTGGTAAAAGGACTTCTGAAATGGGGTCCCTTCAAGGAGATGTACCACAAGTGACCACATGGTTGTGCCTCCCAACTAATGATAAGGTTTTGATACAGCATTCACACTGTAATACATTGGTCAGTTCATCATGGCCTACCACTTATTGGATTAGACAACCGAGACCCACTTGAGCTTATTAATTATCTTTGTATGCCATTCAATTGATTGTAATGTATATCCAAATGGATCATTTGGATATAAATATGATAGCCTATTGCAGGGACTGATACATGGACCAGATCTATCATATTCAAGGATAAAGTGCTTCTAAATATCCTTTGCCGCACCTGTACTACATATCTTTTAGGTTAGTATGCTACTGAATATTGGAATTAACAAGGAATTATCTTCTCATAGGATGACGTTTCTTGTTACATGCAAGTGAGGATTCAGTACTGCTATGAGATGGATGAAAGTTTGAATGGACCAGCATAACTTACATGCTGATATCTAGACCCAAAATCAACCAGATTCACGAGACCCCAGGAAAGCATGAATCATATAAAGGAGTCTTTCATTTTGATTGTCAACTCAAATATTACTATTTTTATACCATATATCACCACTTGCATCCTAATTATTTGAAAATTCAATAATTAAGGAATCTTAATGACTAAAGTTAATGTCAAACAATAAATTATTAGAAGCCTATCTATCTTTCGGTACAAATTGCCAAACCCATCACATCATATTCTCCAAAAGATAAGTTTGATTAGATGGTGCCTCACATATCGCTAGTCAATACCCTATAAAGAACAAAGCTAGTCATCTGTTGATGATTTAACAACTTCTAGAAGAATTACAATCATAAGTTTTTCTTGAGAAAGGAAGAAAAACTTTACTGCTTGGCATGTGAATAGGAAAACTATAGCCTTGTAGAATTTATATACAATTATCTGTGTAAGAATCATTGAAGGTTTTGATAGAACATCTAGATTGAAGAGTCAAACTTGGAAATGACATGATAACTTTCATGCAGATGTGGGGATATAAATATGCTACAATAAGATGCTTTGAGCCAGAACAGTTGTTTTCCTCTCAATGTACTTTTTGATATGGTGCGTTTAAAGCTGTATATGAATAATTCGAAGCCAAGGTCGTGGACTTTGAAAAGATGAAGTGCAGGAAGTCCAAGTCTAAATGCAAAGCATGAATATCAGAAAAGTGGGTATGATGAGTTGTTTTGCAGCAAATGCTCCCCAATATCCTAGACATATTTATTGGTTATGCTTAGTCTCTCATATAGCTAACTGCCTCACTTTCTTAACTTGCAACATGTTTCAGAGACCAAGAGTCCTGATATATATGATATTCAAGGGTCCTCAAGTTTGATTTTAGGGACAAAAAATTCATGTTTCCTTATCTATTGACGGTATGAAATAATCATCTATGCATAGGTCAACCAATATTGTAACCTCTTTGAGCATGATGAGTTCTTCTTGGTCAAGTGGCTCTCTAAACGATAGGAACAAAGGAACCCGGATAAATTGATGATTCTGTTCCTTTTAGGGTCAAAATAATGCTTCTGATACCAAGTTTGGACATGTATTCAACACACATGTGGCTTGTTTTATTTTCAGCTATATGCACAAGTGGTAGGGCATTCAGCACATATACACAGTGTGCCCACTCAATCTACGAATATTAGTTGGAGGACAGAATCCCTGTGAAGATCCCTGTGATGCTTTTTTCAAGTATGCACCATATATTCTATATCTATATATATAGTCAAACATATGCCAAGGGAATAATTTTAATCAGCACAAGACCTTGCATCCTCCACTGTCATAGCTTTACTTATTCTTTTTCAACTATATGGAGGGTTCATCTATTTCAATTCCCTTTGTTTTCTAAAGCATGACACTCCATAGAGGCAATGAAAGCCGGATTCCCAGCCATTATGAAGTGGCTTTTTCCTGCAATCCAATCAAATATGGTGATAAAATAAAATTGTAGAGGGCCAGTTGGCTGTCTACATTGAAGTGAAACAGAAAAGCCACTCATAGTCCCTATAATTGTACTTGAACCACCACTAGCTCCAGGATCATGTAATCATGCTGAGAAAGAATTTGAGTTTGGCCATCCAATATTACTCTTCTATGCACTAAAGAGACCTCCAGTGGTCTCAGTTTTCACTTGAATGGCTACCAAAGGAGGTCAAGATTATCACACTATTCCCCCCAATTTTGCATAGTGGGGAGTTGACTATTTGTTTGTATATGTATTTTCTGCAAAGCAACAGGGAGCTGATTCTCTCTTTGGCAATATAAATATCAATCACATTCTTTTTTTTCTTCTTTTTTTTTTTTCTCATATTTAGTTGTAACACAGTGCTTAATCAAAAGTTTGAGACATCTAATCTCTTGATTTCATCTTCTTGTTTGTTCAACTTCTGGAATCAAAAAAGTTACTCATAAAAATTTTAGTTGCACTGTAATCTTGCATGGAGTTCTTATCAGTGAGTAGAAACAAGAGAGGGATAATGAGTATAAGGTTAACTGTCAAATTATAGTTGAATATCTCCAATTGTAATCCTTTCCTATTCTGCATGCTGTTGAAAATATAGCCAATAATCAGATGATCTGAAATGGGTGACTGTTGAATCAACTTCTGATTTAGCCTACTGAGAAGACAACCCAAGTATTCCCCAACAATCTGAATGTGATTTTTTTTTTTTTAAACTGAACTTGGTAGAAAATTCTGTTGGGTGATGCTTTTATGGATTTTGCTGTTGAACTGAATGAAAATATAGTTCATGGTCCCACGAATTGAACACAAAAGGTCAGAGAATTGATGGTTCATGCACACATTTGAGAACCAAACTTATGAAAAATATCCAATGACCCACCGTTAGACCAGTGAAAATTACATCTTATAGATCAAAGAGAACATCATATGGAGCCCTAATCATTCAACATTACATCTTTGTCAACATGCATATCAGATGAGAGAATGATCCATTGACATCTCCCTGGAAACACATCCCACTTCTCCCGGAAAATTGCTTAGTTTCCCAAAGGAACCCCTCAAATTTACCCGTTAGCCTCTTAGCAGATCCTCATTGGAGCTCCACGGAATCCATAAGGAACATGAATCACATCAGGAGGCAACACCATGCCCATGTTTGAATGAACACAAGGGAAACATTTGTCGGTTGCCTTCCACTTTGAAGTGGTATAGAAACTAATCCACCTGTCAATACTTAATTATTGAAAGCACAACGTTAGTAAAAAAATACTTCCATTTTTGTAAAGGAACTTTAAACAACAAATGGCAATAAGTGAATATGGGGATCATAGCTTGACTCAATGAAGTTCAGTCCTCATAATGTCCAAGATTCTGAGTCAAGAGCTAATCCAAAACTTGCAATTTGCAAATTGAGGTCTTGTATTGAATAAATGTTTGTGACCCCCAAACCACACAAGGTGGGTGTGGTCAGTTTGAACCAAGAAAAAAAAAGGAGGACTGACTAATACTAGTCTAAGTTCAATGCTTCAGAAAATAAGAGAAATGAAAGCTAGTGTATAGAAGGGTCTTTGATGTCAAGAACATGTCTAGTATCATAGGGGTCAGTCCTTTATTTGTTGAAACAGTAGGCATGTAACCGCACATAATCTCTCAACTTGCACCTCCCTTTGTTGGCTCCTAGAGGTGGTAGGGCACACTGTCATGCCACGTAATAGGCAAAACCATGTGCTCCTTCACTAAGAGCTTCACCTGCTATGTTTTCTCAACATTCTCACTTTGATAAGCACTTACTATTTTCTCTGTTTCAAAGTATTGGGGGTGTCCCCTATATATACTCACATTCAGGTGCTGAGGATATACCATTCAACTCAAGTCTTCCATCTTCTCTTACCAAAGCTTTCTTTTTCTCCTTAAACCTTTCAGATTCCTCCTCTGAAGATTTTCTTCTAAAGATGGGACGGATGATGGGAATAACTCATGCCAAGCAAAAGCTCCAGCGAACTCTCTCGTCAAGAATCACCGGAGCAATTTCAGCCACTGCAAATGTTCCCAAAGGCCACTTTGCAGTGTACGTTGGAGAATCGCAGAAGAAGCGGTTTGTGATCCCCATATCTTACTTGAACCATCCTCTATTCCAAGACTTGTTACATCGAGCCGAGGAAGAATTTGGATTCGACCATCCAACAGGTGGACTAACAATTCCATGCAGTGAAGACTACTTCATCAGCCTCACTTCCCATTTGAGTTGTTCATAGATGGTGGCAGCAGCCTTGTAACCTGGCTCTGCTTCATGCCTTTAGGCCATTTCTTACCTTTCTCCCAAGTCTGAAAACAGCAGAAACTGAGACAATCAAGCCAGTCTCAGCAATTTTGTAATGTGCGGGGGTTTTTCCTAAATCCTTCCCATTCGGATGCTTCTTTGCTGGAATCTGTAAATGAATTGTCCATCAATAAATTTTTTCTAATCTCATGATTTTATTAGCATCTTAGCTGGAGTACTTGTGCTACCACAAGATACACCAAAACTGCTTACATCCCACAAGACGGCAGACAGTAACCTATATCTCAGTATTGAATGCAATTAAATTTGTATATCACTTGAAGAGTCAGTGAACATTATTGATCTATGACACTCAACACACCTCTCTGTAAATGGGACCTTGGTCTGCTGTCAAGTTACAAGAGGAGTCAGTGTCATGAGAATGCTGCTTGTGTAGAAATAAGCCAGACAGAAAACCTGAAAACACACTGTTTGCCAAAATTCAATAACTCTTGAAAATGATGGAAGACTATCATTTCATGAATTTCATTTAGGTTATGCTTGGTTGGTAAGATAAGAAGGTGAGATATGATTTGAAAATTCTAATTCCCGGGTTTATGTACAGGTATAGAATAAGCTCAAATAAGTTATCCCGATCGGAAAAAGTGTATTTTCATATACTGATTTGAAGATATGCTTTTAGCATATGAACTCATTTTTTCTTATTTCAAATTATATCATACAATCTCATAATATTTATTGTTTTTATGTACTTTTAAGTAAAAAATGTCTCATCTCAGCCTAAGATTTGAGGGAATGGAATATCATTTCCAATTCCACAGTTCTTCCAACAACAAACCACACGACCTTATGAAACAGAACCAAAAATTATTAGTACTCAATGGGTTTTTAGTCATTCAAATTTTAAATTTATTCTTTAATTTTTTTATTTTTTGGTACAATAAAGTAGATGATATGCCATGTGATACTAAAGCCAATGGATCATTAGTATCTTTTGGAAAGTTGATCAACATATAAACTAAGATCTAGTACAGTCTACCCCAAACCTTTTCTTTACTTTTTCTTTTTTCTTGGAGGTTGAAGGGGCACAGATGATAGTGGAAATCTGAAGTTAGGGGCAGTACTGGTGGGGAGGGGAGGACTGAGGAGGCAGATCGGTACGAGAAGAGGTCAAAAAAGTATGAAACAGAGGAAATAGAACTCAATGATTGAGAAATTTTGTAGGGTACCCTAAAGCCGATTTGCTAAAAGTAGTGGCAGCTGCAATAGCCATATATCTGGATAATGATTTCATGGGCACATGGACTGACTCTGCATGTGCACCACCCATGGCCTTTAACCATAAGGGCTGAGCACATGTGCCTCTGGACTCAGAAATCAGCACATACTCAGCTGCTGGACCCCCTACAGCCCCACACCCATGCATGGGCACAGTCCCCCAGTCCCATGAGCAACACAAAAGGCCATTCAGTGTTCCAATTCTAGGACAGACAATGGTTTTTGTCCTCAAAAAATATTTTTGAAGAATAATTTTTAAAAATTTAAATATAAAAAAATAGTCTTCTTATTACTTTATTTGAATATTTTTCTTATTTTCTGTTCTTAATTTCTATAATAACTCTTGTATCAAATTAAGTTATGGATTTGTCTTATATTATTAAAAATTATTTCATTTTAAAAATATTTTAATACCTCAAATTTTTTAATTTGTTTTTAAAATTTGTTTTCTATTAAAATGAAGGAACTATTAACTGTTACATTTTATGCTAGAGTTATTATTTTATTTTTTAAAAAAATAGAAAAACTTGTATCAAAATCAAATCTTAACTTAGAGTACAATCGACAATTATTATAAGAAGTGTTTCTACTATTTTTAATACTTAAAAAATGAAAAATTTTCAAGTGTTAAAAAGAGTAAAAATATTTTTCAAAATCATTATCAAACACATTCTTGATTTTTATAAAATGATTATATAATTAGGTGTACACAGAAGATTAAAGTGTTAAGTGTTTATTATATTTTCAATTATTATTTTAAAAAAATCTAAAAAAATTTAAAAAGGCATTTCAATTTTATTCTAGAAAATAACTTATTTTCATAACATTTTTTCAAAAAAAAAAAAAAAAAAAAACTTAAAAGTTTAGGACATGTTTAATAACAATTTTTGAAAACAAATTTTAAAAACAGTTTTTTAGAATAATTTTTGAAAATTTATTTATGATGTTTTATAAAACAAAAATATGTTTGAAAACTTAAAATATTTTTAACATATTTTTAAATATGTTTTAGAAATAATTTTTATGTCTAATATTTTTTTTAAAAAAAAAAAATCGTTAGAAAATAAATTAAAACAATTAAAAACTATTATCTGAAAACATTTTATCTTTTGTTCTTAAAAATAAAAACAAAAAACAAAAAATAATTTTTTATTATCAAATATATTTTCCTTGTGTTTTATTATAGAGAGCATAAAAATATTCTTGAAAAAGGTTGTCAAATAATTTTTGTGGTTTTTAAATTAAGAAAATAATTGATATTCTAAAAAATAAAAAAGCTGTTTTAAAAATAATTGAAAGAATACTGAACTCTTGATCCAGATACAACCCTTTGTTGATGGGTTTTGTATGTGGAAACCAGTGGGCTAACGGGGCATATAAATGTGTCATCTTTCTTTAATGCCCAGTTGGGCGTGTGATGTCCGAATAATGCAAGGACGACAAGGTACATGTTTTGATTGGGTGTCCATTGTGAAATGGGGCTGCCCCTAGCCGGCTAGCCCCTACAAAATGATGTAGGCCCAACGTCCTACACTGCATGTATTCTATTCCCCTCCCATGCAGAAGTATCACCCTCACTGCCTCTCCTTTTGGGACCCCCCACCCCTCTCTCCATAGAAGAGAATAATCATAGATCAGAGAAAAATGACAATTCATATAATCCCACATATTGTTTTTCAGGTCAAACAAATCATTCCACCACGCTACATGTCCATAAAGGCCACTTTGTGATATACGTTGGCTAAGGAGAGAAGAAGAGGTTTGTGGTTCCTATCATTCTTGAAGCACCATCTTTTTCAAGAGTTATTGAGTAGGGCAGATGAAGAATTTGGATTTGATCATCAAATGAGTGGTCTAACAATTCCATGCGTCGAACATTACTTCCTCAATCTCATTTCTCTCTTAAATGAACCATAAGTTGATCAATTTTAACAAATATTTTTCTCTCTTAAACCAAGTTTTAACCCTAAGTCGATAATTGTTTTTTAAAACAGTTGTAAACAATAGTTTTTAAAAACAATTTTTGAAAACTTGTTTCTAGTGTGTCATAAAACAAAAGTCCAATTTTTTTTTTTTTAATCATTCTTTCTATTTACATGATTATTTTAAAAAATGTCCCTTAGAAAAAAATTGAAAACAATTAAAAGATGTTTTCTGAAATTATCGAAATCAAATGTAAAACAGGTTTAATGATTTCCGTCACCTTTTAATTATTTGTTGTCACTTTTTGTTTTTTTGGCCCAAGGATGATAAAGAAAGGTGTGATTGGGAGAAAGGGCAGGCAGCATGTTGGGGTTTTATTGAGGAGAGGAGGTTGTCGTTTTGGGCATATGGTGCATATGGAGGAAAGCAATTGCCTAACTTAACACTATAGTTTGGTGAATAATGATTTGTCTATGAAGACGTGCCACAGTTGGAATTGTTTCAAGCTTATCTTCTGGTTCTTTGAATGTTAGCCTAATCTCATTTGGAAAATAAAAGTATTCGATCGACATGAAAATATGAAAAATATAAGAATGATACGAAAAATATAACCAACATAAATACCGACAAATGGAAAACCCTATTTCACTTAAAATATAATTATTATAAAAAAAAACAACTACTAAAAATACTCTAAATCTATTCTACAAAATAACTTGGTTTATGAAATATACTTTTTAAGTTCAAGTATTTCCTTTCTTATAAATTTCTTACATATATCTTACCATGTAACCCTTATCATGTCGACCGTGCTTCCTTGCTATGGCCCCCATGCCAACCAGAGAGTGCTGCCATTGAATTTAACCTCAATGCATGTTACTTGACATCACTAATGAATCCAAGATAAGTCCCCTTATCCCTCAAACGGAACCCTACCTCATCCAAATTTGGCCTCACAACAACTAAATATTACTACTATATATGGTCGTCGAAAATTTTGAATAAAAACACGACGGAGAGATAATGAAAAGGAAAAGTAGAAGGAAGAAATAAATAAATAAATTTAAAATTAATAAGTTATTTTTGTATATTACTTCAAAATTATTTCATTTATTTTAAATTTTTTTGTGTAAAAATTAAATAATTTTTTGATTTATTTTTTAATACTTTCTTGAGACCGACCATAGCATAAATGTATGGTTGTAGGGTGTGAGTTTAACAATCAATAATCACGCTCAAAAGTCAATATCTAAATAAGGAAACACTAAAACTTTCTTGACTTGCTAATTGTGGTTATCTAAAGAGTACCTTCCATTCACAGGACATGAACACAAATCTGCCACAGAAACTTGATCAGATTTGAATCACTGGAAATTGTTTGGCTGGCACTAGATTTGTGAGTCCTTTTCAATTTGAAGCTAAAATGACTAAATTCAAATGGCTCTCACAGCCCCATGAACCATGTCTCCCAACTCAATTAAGCCCTTGTTGGAGAATTCGTCCTCCACTGTAGTATTTCTGATAAATTTTGTGTCATAAAAATGACAGGTTCATGCACTGATGTTCAAGGAGACAGGTCAAATTGGTACTGAATGGTTGAGTACTGAGCTCTGAGGGAAGACAGTGAAGGAAGGCCGTTAGAAAGTAGGTTCCAGAATCAACACCAATTGCTTATCGGTTTGTGCATGCACTTACCGGCTCAGGGGGCCCAAAACTCATGTCATCATTTCCACTGTGCTTGTCTTCACATAAGAAGCTCACATGGATCTGTTGCTCTCCATTTTTTCCAGTGTACGGGCATTTTTTTCCAACAACGAGTAGTAACAGCAGCCTCAGGTATTCCTTGTGAGCAAAAGAGCGGAGTATGAGCTATGCCATGTGAGTCCTGAAAAGGTGGGTCACTCTCAGCATTGCCTAACTGCCCGTCTCATGATCCCACACATCCCCCTGACTCTATTTTTAGTAAACCATTCCCTATAAATATATGAACCAAAGCCACCGTCCAACTCCAAAGTACAAGCATTCATCCTGGTGCTGGAGCTGCTTTTTTCGGTACCCATTTGAATTCTTGAAGCAAAGATAATTTTCTTGCCATTTTTTCTGCAGATAGAGTGATGGGTATCCGTTTGCCTTCCAAGATTCATAATGCCAAGCAGATTCTGAAACTGCAGTCGCTTCTTAGTAGAAACCAGTCCAGTGTGCCAAAAGGCCATTGTGCAGTATATGTGGGAGAAATCCAGAAGAAGAGATTTGTGGTTCCGATATCTTATTTGAATCATCCTGCTTTTCAAGATTTGTTGCATCTGGCGGAGGAAGAGTTTGGCTTTGATCATCCAATGGGTGGTCTCACGATTCCATGCGAAGAAGATGCCTTCATTGATCTCACTTCTCGATTGAATGCGACGTGAGTGATGTAAAACTAAGAGCAGCCTCTGCAATTTTGACTTTCCTTTTTCTTCTTCCTCTGTTTCCTTTCCCATTGGGATATGAGAGTTGCATAAGGCCATGTATAAAAATTTTCTTTTGCCATGTAAATGAGAAGTGCAGAGCAATCCTCTGCTCACTTCTCAACTCTGTAATTCATCCAGATGATCTTAATTCTTTTCTGATATTCTCCCCAAAGCTCATTCTCTTTTTTCGATGGCACTGGACTAAAAGGGATTGGTCCGATTGAACACAGAAGACATTACAAGAAATAAGAATCATCAAAAGACTGAACAAAGCCATAAACAGCCTGAAAACCACAGTACAGTAGAGTCCTTGATGAAATATGAAAGAAGCCAAAATAGATCATTCTCAGTATTAACATGCTCCCATGCTGTTGATACAACAATTTAACCAAAGTCACTGTCTCTGAAAATGTTCTTATGCTCTGATATTTCACCATGGTCCTGGACAGGGGAAAACTTACCCGCAAAATATTTACTCTTGGTAATCACTTTGGCCTTATGGTGCAGCATTTACAACCTCCATGAAGCATACACACACTACTCAATTTGTTCTCCAATGATCGTTCTATGCTATAATAAGACCATCTTCAATGCTATAATAATCAACAACTTCACCATATACTTCTTCCTGAAGGGTTGTAATTAATGATCGAGAAATCTGACATTAGGATGAGATAGCAGCACAAAAACCAACTATGATCAGCCTGTCTTCCATCTACCAAAATCTTGCCCATGATGAGATGAGACATACATTTACTACCCCCGTCTGAAACCTTCCTTTTTCGTTTCAACCCGGGTAGTAGCTCTCAAGTTGTTATCACCTTCATCAGGTTGCATTTATCAGTACCAGCAACATCACATGGATTGGTTTTTTCCCCGACTTCTCTTCGACAACTTGGTTGTACTAGCGGCACAAAAAGCCCCATATTTACTACGATAAAGATTTCAAACAAACATGTAGGCCTGCAAGGGCATGTGATATCACCCAGTTGCCTCTTTTGGGACCATTCAACTGCACACTGATATCCCTTCTCTACATTTTCATATACATCTAGTCACCCATTCATCTCCAAGTCTTCTCCCAAATTTCCATTCTCATTCTGTATCAAGCTCATTATCATTTTCCCAATTCTTTCAAAGGGAAGCCAGAGAATCCCGATTGCCCTCAATGGTTTCTAAAACTACAATCATCGGTATGAGCAGCCAAAACAAATAACACAAAAGGCCATTTTGCAGCTTATCGGAATGATATCGTCTTACCGAGGGAAGAAAATGAAGCGCCCAGGTTTGAAAGAAGAAAAATATTGTATGTGGCACATGACCATGCTGCCACGAATTCCACTACGTTTTCGTTTTCGTTTTCTCAGTTTTCTTGGGAAACAAACAGAGGATTAAACGCAATTTTCTGATGCTCCAGACCCGAGAAACGGAGACAGTAACCGACGCCGCCATAGGTATGCTCAATCGACAAACGACGTCGTTTTAGTCTTGACAGTAACTAATTGGTTATCCAAACCGACGCCGTTTTAACTGGCCAACCGATAATCTTGAAGTGGATTGATGAAAATATCCGCCATATTCATGTTTCAGACTCCTTAAAATTCATGGTTTGAAATGTACTCCAAATTTTTCGTCGCTGCAGTCAGGGGAGGCCAAAAGGCTTGGGTTGAAGCCTGGATAGCGAAGTCGATGTTCGTAAATATATGTTCATAATAAATATGTTAATACGTTAAATTTTATTTTTAAAAGAATAAATAAATTCATTCTAATTATTTTATTTTAAAATTTATTTAAATGATTAATAAAAATATCAAAACCATCATTATAATTTTCTTAACATTCTCTTTTTATATCATTTATATCATAATTAAATATAAAAAATATAAATATTAAAAAAATATATATACATCATTATTTATTTTACATTATTAAATATATTTGAATTGAATAAATTATAATATTAATATTAAATATGTAATAATTTATCTCATTAATCATATTTTAAAAAATTACTATCATTTCACTTTTAAATTTTTTATATTTATAATTTAAATTTTATTTAATTTTGAATTTTTTTATTTTAAAATATTAAAAATATAAAATTATTCAAAAAAATAACTAAAATTTTGATAAGATAAATAATAAATTAATTTACTAATATTTTTCTCATTGATCATACATATGTCAATTATACTTATATTTTTAAATTTTTTTAAAATATTTTTATAAATTTTGAATAATTTTCACGCTAGCGATCTTTTTTTTTATCAAAACACCATTGATAGTTTACCGATCAAAACATTTATTGATATTTTGCCGAGATTTGCGGAATATCCATAAATCGAATACCAATTTATTGTTATTTCAAACCATAACCATATTCCCCATATTTTGTAAAAATATTCAAAATCTACGAAATCACATCGGATTTTAACCATGTTCTTCTATAAATATATTTATTTTTTGTCAAAGATTGATATGAATTTTTTATATCTTTTAATCAATTTTGATGGATTTTTTTTTTTTTTTTTACAAAAATATTTTGACACTGATAGTCTTGTAAAATCAAATAATCGATATTTTCATCATGATCGAGTTTTGATTCCTAAAGCAAGGAAATGTCGTCACATTATGGCTGGATGCAGAACAATGTTGTTCTGGATGTTTAAACCTATGACAGAAACGGAGACACTACAGCAACTGGGTGTTGAATCATGGAAGAGATGAAACGGCATTGTTTTGGTATCTCAAAAAATGAATGCCAGGCTTTTGTAAAACCCTTCTGTCCATGTGAGTTTACAGCATGTTTTTCTCTTTACTTTCTCACATTTTCCCTCAAATTTTGACTAAATTGACTAAAAATTCTGCCAATCTCTCAGCTGTCTCTTGCCTGAAAACTATGAGAAGTTAGAAATCGAAATCGAATACGCTGCTCCGTCACTTCTGGAAATTTTAATGGTTCATCTCATACAAGGCGTAGGACACTTCATATCAACAATGGCAACCCACAAACCACGAATAAGAAGTGGTAAAGCTATTAAAAAAGGTTGTTGCTTGAGATTCTACATTGGTGGCATTACCTTATAATGATGAAAGGAACATCTCTCTTTATTAATATAAACGGATCATAAGATCTTTCAAAAACTGATCTCTAAACCCTAAAGCTCTACTTTATTTTTTCTCACCTCATATTATAATTCCTCAAAAGTACCAAGGACAAGGCAGCAAGTTGAGCTTAGTGCAGGCATCAGCATTGTAGGTGCAGGCCCGTGCTGAAACTGTCTAGTGCATCAGCTTACCTTGGAATCAAAAGATGTGCCTCCCCCTCCTAATCCAAAGAGAGATTGCCTGTTCGAATTTTGCGCTGCTGAAGACTGATCCCTGTTCCCAGCCGCAATTGAGAAGAGCTCAACTCGTCCACTTTTCCACTGAAAGGAGCAGCAAGCTTTGGCTGAAACCACCTTCTCATGGCAAGACCATTGATTCTGATTTTCCCGCGTGATTCATTCCCTTGGTAAGGTAGTCCTAGCCTCCTCAACATGGATGCAACTGCCTGGCTAATCCTGTCAACCAAAATGATTCTACCATTCACAACAATCCAAGAGTAGCCATTGCAATTGAAGCATACATAGGACCTAGTGACTAAGAGTAGACATTATAAAGTTTTTTTAAGGAAAAAAAAAAAAAAAAAAGAAAGGAAAATCACATCTCTACCTATAGATAAATCTGAAAAACTATGGCTACATACTGATAGTCTAAAGGTTTGGTCCTGCATATGCGCTTTTGGATTCAGTATTGAATAACATGCCAGTAGATGGACAGAGTTTGCATACTCATCTCTTTCCGGAACAAAAATGTCTACCAAAATTAGGACACAGAAGCTATTTGGTTGACAATATAGATATGTCAAAGATCTTTGGAGAGGTAGACCCTGAAAATATTCGAGAGAACTCCTAGAAACATTCTGTTCGCAGCAAACACCTACCAACTTTCTCAATAATGAATTTTACAATTGTCCACAATGGCTTTCTTTATTTTTATAATTAACATTATCACATTAATGGCCAATGCTCTCGTGAAACTCAGCATACTTGTGTATAGTTGTTTTCCTTGTGCTATGACTTATCGATGTATGTTAATGTTTCTCATGACATTTTCCAAGACTTCATTGGAAGCATACATTTTCTTTTAATTTTCTATAAATTTTCATGCTTCCATGATTTTGAACTAATGCTAGAAGTAATATACCTCTACGAGTTAGAATTGTTAGAAATTGACATTTCAATCACTGATCGGATATTTAAGCATTCTTCATTTGCCTTACCTTAAATTTATCACTCAGACAGCAGCACTAAGCCAACTTCAATTTTTTTATCAGACACCCAGCCAACTTCATCATTATCTCATAATTTTCTTTCTAAATATTGGATTGACAAATATAGTATTAATTGATAACCACCTATAATAAACAATATCCATAAAAGACAAAGAAATTAATACCAATATGTTTTTTCAATATGTAGAGCACTGGTGAGGTGATACCCTTATTAAAATAATCAAGAAGCTCCTCACCTTCCTGCAAGGTTAATTGCTTTCTCACCCTTGGGAGCGAGAACTTGTGTTGTCTCCATAGGTAGCAAAATGGTCATGCTAGGTAACTTTGCTCCTGCAAACAAATTCAAAAGAAAGAGAACAAACCAAACTGGTTAGCCACTTTAGTTTGGCATTCTTCTTACACTTGTATGTATTTATATATAACAAATTCAAAAGCAAGAGAACAAACCAAACTGGTTAGCCATTAGCTATTAGGATGTCCAAGCAAAAGGATATCTTACACCATTATCTATTCAATTGATGGTTCTCCTTTCATAATTTCTATATTTCTGAAGTTTTACTGCAATCTACTTCAGAAAAATGACTCCTAGTATAACCCATCAAAAAGTATGATGGAAAAGGATCAAGAAATGCACCACAATGGGTGCGCACTAATCAACTATTTGATAGAGGATTACAAAGAGCTACTTAACTTTTTAAACTGGTTCAAATGCATGCAAGGTTAAAGTGTTTTTGCAAAATGCCAAAAACAATGGCTTCTCCAGAATATATTGGCAAATATTTCCTGGAAGACCAGGGTATTAATAGATAAAAGTTAGAAAAAGAAATATGCAATAAAAAACAAGTTGTATTCCACAAGACTACATGAAAAACTCCATCAATCTATGCACAAATAGTGTGCATACATGATATATCTGCAAGTATCATGAGAACAAGGCCCTCTATCCAATGTACCTGGAAGTATTAAAATGAGGATTAAGACATGCTCAAAACAAAAAATTTAGTGATAAAGAAAAATAACGGAAACAGTTACAGAAGTGCATCATGGAAAATCGATAAAAAAAAAGCCTATATTCTATCGAAAGGGGGAGAAAAAAGGGACTGTCCCACCATCTCATGAGATTTGATTTTGAGGTAATAGGAAGAGATAAACTTCAATATACGTAGCATCATATGCCTGATACAAGTGATTTTGAGCAATCTTTTAAACCAACTAGAGGATACTGACAAGTTAATCCCTTACCAAGGTTTACCACATTTGCTCTTAATAATTACACTAGTCAAGGTTTTAAGCAAGCTGCTCCACAATAACATGGGATCCCGGGTTCCTTCTAATGGCATTATCACACATATCAATGACACTCTTAAGGATGTCCATTGGCTCTAGATGACCTAAGCATATTGGAAAACAATGATTTTGACATTGGAAGCAGCAAAAAGATTTTATTTTCTGCAGGGTGAACCCTAATCAATGATGATAAAAAGAGAGCATTCCAGTTTATATGGAATATTTGCTCTTCAAGGTGGTTTCTTCAATTTCCAAGTGCATCAATTCATAAATGGGACCTTTTCAAGTAGTGGTATAGAGGTAAAGATGTAATACACCGCCTAGTAATGCCTTGCTATCAAGTAATCATTAAGCCCAACAGTTTTTCTGTGCTTATGAATGATCATTGTGACAAATAATGCTCTCCCTGAACAATATTGTCATTATGACAATGAACAAGGAGCATTTTGACTTTGAACAATACCACATAATTTTCATTTTGCAAATCACATTTCAAGATGAGATTATAAAGAGTTGAGTCTTTTTAGATATTCAATGGTTGGAAGCAGTTACCTAAGTATTTGAAGAATATCAAACATTAACCAGACTGCCAAAATATCAAAAGACTCCACCATGGGCACTGAAGTGAAATGATGAAAGAAGGAAACAAAAATTTAAAGGTTGACAAATAAAGTAACTTGACCGAATTTCTAGTGAACTCCATAAAACTTGTCAAAATTTAATACTGATGAAATTTGAGTTAAGTTGACAAAGTGAAATTGAGCTAAGTTTTTCTAAATAGTCATGTTGGCCTTGGAACAAATTCAATAACTCAGATGTAATATTTTTCTGCTTCTATAAAATACTTCATTATTCATTCTTTAACAATAACAATCACATAAAATGCCATATATCAACCTGAGTTTACTAGAAAACAGGATAGCTATAAGTATAATCACTCAACTATTATGGTTGAAATAATTCTTTCTTATTTTTTCTTTCAATTTTGAGAAACGAGGGGTGATAACTGGATAGAACACATACTTTCTTGAAAGGATTCAAAACAAACAAACAAACTTTCACTACAATTTACTGTTTGTTCTTTCAACAGTTCGTAAATATATTCAATTACACATCCCTCTTCATTAAAGAGTTAACTTCAGCCCTTCAAGTAACGCAGAAGCAAACCTAGGAGCATATCTTACTGGAAAAAATAAAGATCAATGGAGATAGTATTACCAGCAGCAAGTCGATGCTTGAGACCTTTCAAAACTGTTAAGAGGTACGCCTGGACAGTTTTCAGTAAGAAATCAGTAAGCATAAATTTATGAATAGCACATAAGATTGCTGAGTTTCACTTGTTACTATATTAAAGCAAAATTATGTTGTTGATAATGATGATGAAATATAAATAAATAAGCAAGAACATATCTCAGAGCAAGTTTTTATTGCTGGATGTGTCAATGAAGATAATGAAGCAAGAATATATCTTGAAGCAAGGTTTTGTTGCTGTAAGCGCCAATATGTGGCATCTCCACAAGTTTTTTAAGAGGTTATAGAAAATTGGGAAGTTACAAATCAAACCTCCAATTAAATCAACAAACTTAAGTGAGCTGAAAGTTCCCAATGTTCATTACAGAAGCAAAGAACTTGAATTGATAACACAAACAGAACAGTTACATCTTACACACGAACAAATTGTATGAGAAGTTAAACACTATCACATGAAATTGCCATGTTACAGACAGGCTCACCTCAGCAATTCGGATCTGCAATCTCCTTGTATCAACAATGACAGGACTTTTCTTGAAGGATACACATGACACAACTCCAAGTGAAGCAGCTTCCTAAAATTTGGGAACAATTTCCTATGATCCGTCCAGTAATTTTCATGATAAAGCACAAGTTTAGGAAAAAGGGAAATTATTTTAGTTGTGTACTGACCTCAAGTAATGAAAAAGCACGAGAGTCATATTCCCCAAATCCATCTATCAATGAACATAGGTTTGAGCGTCTTGAAGCATCAGCACTCACTCCCAAATTCTCAATGAGTCTATTTCTCAAGGAAACATCACGGGGAAACTGCAGGCAACCCAAAACTAGTGAAAGAAGTTCCATAGTGGGTATTACTCCAGCTGAAACTGTTTCACGGTAGACCATTAAGGCCGATGAGGTCCTACAGGAAATTTGTTGGGAAAAGAAGAACTCATTATAGGAAAAAGACAATCCAGCATAATTATTCATGAAAATAGCCAATCTTTGAAACATTTTCAGGGTAAACATAGGATGTGGGATTAATTTCTATAAGTGTTTAAAAGTGCCCTTCAAATTATTTGAATGGAATACAGAAACTGATCTTTAATCGAGGAATTGAAAATTCTCTTTTCTTTAGAGGGAGGTAAGTTCAAAATTATTTCTTCCCTTTTTAAGAGAACACTTACATTAGAGTAAAAGATGTAGTGAACAAATGAATTATTCATTTATAATAACTGTATAAGGGCATCATGTCATGACTATGAAACATTTTATAAAAACTGCAGTAAACTTTGATGTAGAAGGTGAAATTTCACAAGAAAAAGGAAAAAGAAAAATTAGGAAATCTATTTTTCAATATTTCACTTACTATATTTTGAAGCATGTATTTTGCATTTGAAAACCTGTAATAAGAAAGCATGCATAGTAGAAAATTTGGATTTGCAAAAGAATCAGATACCATTTATTGTCAATCTGTGGCCTTCCTGAGTTGAAAGACAAAACAGGTTCACCAAGTGCACAAGCCTTCTCGAATCTTCGTAAGCACATGCCTTAAAAGAGATCAAAGTTAATGGATTATCAAAATTCATAAAAAACCCCAGAGGCTACCATATAAAATTAGGAAGTTTGGAAAGGTCAGAAGACAGGGAAGAAACAATCTTGATCACTACTTCCTTCAGAGCCCAAAGAAATATAAGTGAGGATCAAAGCCACAAAAAGGAAGCTACTAAACATTATGAATAACATAAGATGTATAATGATTTCATTCAACTCATGGAGAAGTGGGAACTGGTTTCATTGGCCCGATGAAAAGTTAAAATTCAGTTCCTAACTTCTCTAAAAGAAGATTTACATTAGCAAGTAGCCAGAATCCATGCAAGAAATAACTCTATTCTCAACTAAGTATAGATTTTAAAAATCAGGAGGTATTTTGAAATCAACAGGCAGAAATACTTCTTCTCATTCATGGAGTGATCAGTTTCAAAGAATTCAGATGAGTAGAATGCTCAGTTTGGATCTGACTAAAAATTGCATTTGGCTCTCTTGGATCAGCCTGCATTTTATTCTTATTTTATTTTGCACTTCTGGAAAAAGGAATCAACCTATGCTGAAAGTATCTCATGAATAGATTAAGATAAACTGGTAAACTGACACCTAATTTTCTGATAAAGTTTTCTTTAGCAGCTCAATCTAGTAAATGATTAATGCTTGATCCTTATTGAAACAAAGGGTAATAGCTAACTATTGCTCAGGTGTCAAAAAGTTGTATTTTCCATATTAGCTTTCCACTATTGATATTAGCAACAATTGAATTTATGAGAGGACACCACTCTCTAGACTAAAATGAAGCTAGAATAGGTCTAAACTTCCGAACTAGGTGAGACATAAGGACCTCACATATTTGATACTTTTTGTAATCTTGCAAATTTTCTTAATTATTAAGGGGATATTGGCCGAAGAAGTAAAACTCAAAAACCTTTTTATCTGCAGCATTTTAGTGCATAAAAACCATTTTTAGATGGGAAAGCCAAATAAAAAAAGAAAAAAAAATTGTTATTACAAGAATTTCCAATCTTTAACAAAATTAAGCCCTCTTATAAACACTAAAAGTGATCCTGTTGAATTGTACAGTTGTTATAGCCTAATTGACAAATCAGTGTGTATATATTTAGTTAGGAAAATTACCCCTTCAATCATGGGATTTATAGGTTTGACTTCTCTAAATTAGTTTATTCTTAAGTATATATATTGTTGTGTACCAATTATTTTGTTCAATGAGAAATCATCATTCTCTTATTTTTCTTGTCAGATCCAAATACATAATAGAAATAGAATCATTTTGAAAGTTGTTGTTAATGAAATATACGCATTTAGAATGCCACATGGAACATGATGGAAGAATCCACTTCCTTGGGATGCTCAAAAACCAAAGATTCATGTAGGGAAAATGCATAGAAGCTATTGAAAAGCAAAACCAATTGAACTTACCAACCAGGCATCTGCACATAACAAGATTAGGGGCTACACTGTCTTTTCTCGCCTGAGAAAGTATCATGAGGCCTACATCTATATCATCCTTTCTACAAAGATGAAAAAAATAAAATTAACTACATCTTGTCAAAAGCTATAGGCTCAAAAGGAAAATTGAAAGCCAAAATATAAATAATCAAAATTTAGAGAAATTACTTTTCACTAGCCACTAAAAGAATGGAGTATGTGATAGTGTTTGGACACAAGCCCACTCTCTTCATGTCAGATAGAACTTCCATAGCCTTCTCCAGTTGTTCGCCTTCACCTGTGGTGTAGCTGCTCATGTGATTTCTCAATCCAATTTTTGCTATCATAATTCACTTCAGACAAAGCAAATCAACATAATATTTTCAAAATTATTTAAGTTCCTTTTTTTTTTTTTTAACAGAAGAAGGAAATACTGCATTAAATAAAACAAAGTTGCAAATAAATAAAACAAAGTAAAATTTACGTATGTTTAAAATGTAAGAAATATTTATATGCCAGTTTCTGCTGTTTGTCAAAATCCTCGTCCAAAAGTTTATCATAAATCTGGAAATCCTATGCCATTATGTACGAGTTTAGTAGCTTCACACATCATCACCAAAGTAGCTGGGCAGTTTTTTGGAGGAGTGAATCCTAGAACCCACAAGCACTACTCTGGTCCTACAAAGCATTAAAGGCTATGGTCTAAATCCATCGTCTGATCATCTCTGACCAGATTTTGGTCAAGTACGTATATAGGCTCATCAAAAACCACAGAAACATATACAAAAGAATGGAGAATTAAGGAAACCCATAATGCAGTAGGGTGTCAGTTTCATGGTTCATCGTTGAGAAACTAAAAATCCTCCCAACAGTTGATCCCTTCCCAAAAGAAGAGCATTGAGAGTTCATGTCTCCTTTTCATATATGAATGTAGCCAGCTTGCTGAGATTAACCCTTGGTATATACAATTTCTTGGGCCTGATGCTCTAAGGATTTCAAGAGGATTATACTCGATGCTCTAAGAATTTCCAGAGGATTGTACTTGATGCTCCAAGGAATTGTAGAGGATTGGACTTTTGATTGATCCCCTTAACCCAATCCAGTGGTCCAACTGAGTTTTGAAATAATGCTGAGTCATGTGATCAATTGGGATAGCACATGCACCATGACTCTAGAAGAAAATTGGACTTTTAACAGTATTCCTATTATCATACTACCAGAAAAATTTATGGAAGAGAAATAGACTTACACAAGGCAGTAATCAAGGCATTCATAGTTGATACCGTTGGATTCAATTTCATGGACTTAATATCCACATACAGCTCCAGTGCCTTCTGCCAGTTTTTGGCCTGAAACAAGGATTTGGTAATGATATCATCAACATAGAAGGTTCAATAGCATAATGCAATTATATGATTAAATCATTTTCAAAGGAATAAAGCAGGATAAATCTACTTGCTATATAGATGAAGGAAATATTTTCAAAATCTGAGCAAGAGAATCTGCTCTCAGCAACCCAATCATGGTGTGAGTTAGGAATACATCAAGAACAAAATTTTGATACCCATAATGAGTTCTTGACAAAACCAGGATAAGAATTTCAACCGAAGTGTAGAAATTTTAATATATATATATATATATATATATATCTTTTCTTACTTTTAGGCTCTAGCAGATGCTTGAGCCAAGGTCCCTAGTAAAAAACCCAACAAATTTAATCAACATCTTTTGTTTAGAATAATGCTACTAAATATCACAATTCCCTTTCACAACACACATCAAAGATCAAAAGCGTGCACATAAGGGCCTATTTCTTGTACATGGTTAAAGAAAAAAATTAATCTAGTGGGGATAAGGTCACAACTTGGGCTCAACTAGCACCAACCCAGTCAAAAATTTTGGGACCTGATGTGCAGCAGGGTTGAGCTGATCTTGGACTGTCCCCAGCTGAGCAAGGAAACATGTCTGCGCTTGAAGTACATCGGTATTTAAAATTTCTTTATAAAAGGTTATAAATACAAGATACAGAAAAACCACAAAATGAAACAAGATCCAAAATAGGTTTGTTCTCAACCAAGATGTCTTGTGCTTGATTCAATTCATGTTTGGTGGCAGTGTTTTAAATTATAGAAAACACTAGTATTAAGTTTAAGCCAGGGAGATTTCAGACCTTTAATCCACCTTGTAGAGATCATAAGCTAATATTGATTCATAAATCTCATGCTGGAACTTTAAACTTGGGCTGAGCTGAGGTTGATGGAGCCAGGATTGGCTTGGACCTTTATGTGGGTTCTTAATCAATAAATTGTGAACCTGTGAAGAGCCTAATGCGTATTATTTAACTTCCAAATTTCTTTTTATTTGCTTGTCTTCTAATATGAAAATTTTTCTTGTAATACTTACTGGTAGATTTCATAAACTAGCAATGAAACAATACCAAGAAGGGTAAAAGAAAAGAAAAAAAAAATTCCAACATCTATTTTGAACTAGCATTAATCACTTCAGAAAAAAGTAATTAAAAAAAAACATTATGAAAAAATTAGTCAAAAAAAAAAAGATTTTATTTCTAAATATGAAATTCCTATGATCATAAATCTAGATGCCAAAATTAAACCATGAAAATTTGTTAACCGTAACTAAAATCCTTGAACAAGGTGAATTTAGGGGCTACAAAGGCAAGCTAAACCCAGAGATGATTTGGGAGCAGTTGGAGGATCCCAAAATTGCTATCGTGGTTGGGCATATTTCAAGACTATCACTTGAATCCACAAGTGAAATGTCCATACACATCAACATATCAAAACAACTGTAATTAGAACAAAGTAGATGGAACATACGTTGCTACAAGCCCCCATCAATGAGCTATATGATACAATTCCAAGAGGTATTCCTTGAATCCTAGCTTCTTGTATGACCTCAAAGGCAGCATCCAGCTTTCCAGCATGCCCAGCAACATCTATCAATGCACTGAGAAACATCTGCATGAGAGATTTGATACTTGAGTAAGCAACCTCCTTATCATGGTATGACACATGAAATGAAACCGATGCATTTGAATTTTGAAACTTCACCTAAATAATTTACTAAAGTTGAAGGTTGTGCAACAGGAAGAAGCCCTTGGATAAGCTGGCATAAATAAAATCCTATTTGAAAGCAGTAGATATCAGATAAACTTATCTCTCTTGCCGGCAGTTTTGGATGTGTCAGACAAGCATACGTTTTAAAATCCATATGTGACATTTTTCACATGGGTTTTTGACATATGCTAAACAATAAAATAGAAGATGAACCAAAACCAAATGAGAACTGGAATAACGGACCTTTTCCCATACTAAGTATTGATATAAACATACAAGCATATCTAATTCGTATAGTTATCCAAAAAGCATTACAAGATAATTCCATTCTGACATTTTGGCAGTAAATGAAAAAATTCCTAATTTGGGGCCAATATGTATCCTTCATCTTCTTTTTCTTCTTTGATAATGGATGAAATCTATTAATGTGAAAAAGCCAATACAAGAAGACTTCTTCTATTTCTTCAATTTGCAAATTTTAAGACAACTAGAAAAGGAGCCACCAAAGAGCCATGCTCAACCACAGCATTAACGGAACCCAGAGTTTGTCAAATATGCTAAACAATGAAACAAAAGTTGAACTAGGAACAAGTGAGAAGCAGGATAAAGGACCCTTTAACATAACAAAATATAGATATAAATGCATAAGCCTATTTAATTTCCATATTTATCCAACAAGCATTAAAAGATAATCACCTTCTGACATTTTTAGCAGTAAATAAAAATATTCCTATACTTGGGGCCAATCCTTGTGTTCTTCATCTTCTTTTTGTTTGTTATTTTTTCAGTAGGTAAATATTAATATTAGTCTACTAAAAAGGGCCTAGCAACACGAGTGTGTACCCCAAATACAAAGGAAGTATCTAAAGGACGCTAAAAGGCACAAAGAGAAACCCAAAAAGCCATCACAAAACTAACACATCCCAAACCATGACAAAGTCTAACACGGATGAAAGACTGTCCCTGATCGACTTCCTAGACCAAAGGAAACAGGAAAAGAGAATAATGAAAGATTCTTTTAAAGATTGATCAGAGAGTTCCAAACCTTCAAAAGTTGTGCAATTATGTTCTTGCTAGTGGTCCAAAACAAGCACAATGGAGACCTCCAAACTTTTTCTTCACATCTTTCCTAATAAAATTCAATGACAACCTACCAAAACCTGCTTTACCAACCCCAGAACACTAATGAGAAGCCAAAAATAGAGAATAGCAAATCCCACAATCCCCAAGCTTTACAGTTTTACCAGTGTAGAGGAGGGGACACTGCGACCATGCTAAAGATAACATCTACATGGCAATGGTACCAACCATTCTGGGAACTTGACATACACAGAACCTTCTATTAATTTTCATATTTGAGGGTTTCTAGGCCTCTAGAGATAAGTATAAAAGCTGGCCCAGTAAAACTTATTAATCAAGGGTAGTTGAGTTCAGAGTAAATTTGATTAGCCTTTACAGCTGTAATTTGACCTATGACATATGGGTAAGCAGTTGGCATTGTTTCTTTTAAACATGGTGATTCAAATTAGTTTTTAACCTGTATTTTCCTTCCTATGGTGGGTTGGACATGGAGGTATCTGACACTTTGGTGGTATTTTGTGAGATACACACATGATACTTCTGATGTGGTGGTATTTCTTTTATTTGGAATGAAATGAATAATGTTGGAAGATGTTTGACATAAATGACTGTTAATTTTAATGGTGGTTTTGAAGGCATGTGATGTTGCTGCAGTCGTGTTATTTACTAGTACCACAAGCGTCTAAGCCATGTATGAAGAAAAAACCAGTAAGTCAAATAAGTGAGCCAAATGATCAAATTAAAACTACAAGGTTGGTAGTACCAGTTACTGGCATGGAACCAGTTAGTGGTGCTATTTGGCAAACAGAAATTCCATTTTGTAGTCTGTGCTACTCTCTTTTGCACCAAATCTAGACACCAATTAGAAGGGAAAATCCCTTCCTAGACAAAGTCAAGAACTTTTTGTGAATAGACTCCCTGGTTTAAGTCCCCCTTAGCCTCAAACGAGAGGATTTATATGGATTAAGCAACCTCCAATAGCCTGGCTAGAGAGTTTCAGCATTGTTGTGTGCAAATGAGCATAAAAGCAAAACCAAGGGAACCATACTTCATCAATAAAGCACTTCCATAGGAAAATTGCAATTCTGATGTAGCCAATGTAGCCTGGATTTCATTGTAAGAGCACACAATGTTATAAGAGAATATGGATGAAATGCTTATTGAAGTTATAATAGGGGCATCCTATCATGTTGGACCAAAATGGAGAACATGAAGGTTCACTTGGCTAAAAATGCTTTTGAAGTAGTTCCTTGTTTCCACCAAAAAGACCAATAGGTAAGGCTGAAATATATTTTAGAAATTTCTTTAATCAAAGAATGGATGGATTCTAGGTCAATTTCCAGTCCTATATGAGATTCTAAGTGCAAGTTCATGCTTTACCTTAGGCATGTTAGGCATTTATGATATGCAAATATCAATTTGAGGATCATAAGGATTTTCTGGTCACATGGTATATAATTGGTGAAGATGGCTATATTATTGTTAATTTTATTCATAGGTTAGGCTACCCAAACCACAGAAATTATGACCATTTGAAACAGAGAGCACAGCAGGGCACAGTTTTTTCCATTCTTCCATAAACACTTGATAATCTAAACTGACTAAATCAACTGAAATCACTAAAATTATCACAATTTGACTACTCTTAAAAGATTAAATCTCATATGCAGCATTGTTGATGTCAAACCAATACACAAAAAATAAAAATGAAAAAAAATAAAAATCCAACTTTACATGTCACATCAAAAATCTAATGTCAAAGAAATACCTCATCTGGAACCACGCCTTTCCTCGTCATGTCAGTGTACACACTGTATGCAAACTCCCAATCACCAATCTGGCTGTGACTATTAACAGCAATGGTGTAAACCTCTGGAGTGCCCTTAATGTTATATTGATCAATCATCTTGTATACTTCTCGTGCCCTATCAACCTAAGAGATCCATTATTGAGTTAACTAAAACAGACCACCAACAAGACAATAGGAAAACTGATACTAAATGCATAATAATGGAGAAGAAAGTAATGCGGTAGTTTCTGAAAGAGAAAAAAAAAAAGAGAGAGAAAAAAAACAGACAGACAAGCATTACCTGACCAGCATTTGTGCATGCCTTTATCAATGCACCAACAGTGATGTGATCAGGGTCTATTGGTTGTGTCTCGGCCCTCATTTCTGCTAACACATCAAAAGCACGATCCACAGCTCCTGATTGACCACATGCAGTGATAAGTGCATTGAATACAACTCGATCTGGCTTCACTTTCTACTGCATATCAACATCTTATCAGTTTGAAACTTATTTAATATTCAACTTGCAGAAGCAAAAATGAACAAGCTTGGATGTTCTTGTACAAACTACCATAGACATGAAATCATTGGAACAAAAAAGAAAAGTGCTAACAAAAGGAGATTAGAAAATCTATGACTAAACTCATACCTTGGACCTCATTATTCCATAAGCACCAAATGCCTTAGCAACTTGTCCAGCTCTACCACAACCATCAATAAGTGCACCATATGTATGAACATTTGGTTCCACTTCAGCATTAACCATTTCATGAAACACCTATAGATGCAACTTCAAAGCAATTCATATGGGAAACCGACAATATAAGAAAATGGAATGTTTTAGGCAAGATCTATACGAAATAGAGGATGACGATTTCACACTAGGACATTGATAAGCTGCAAATAATATACACAAAAATATATAATATAAACTATCAATGAGTATTGAAACTTTATCAAACCTAAAAATCATTTTTACATAAGAAGCAGTTGAACTGGAGAGAAGTACAAGCTTTTTCCATGAACAAATGTTTTATTAAGCACTTGCGATATAAATGAAGGCAAAACTCAAATACATGCATTGTGTACCGAAGAAAGAAAGGGTAACAAAATCAATCAAGACAAAACAAATCTTATTCAAGAAAATGGAGAACCACCAATATAGCCTGAAGTTGAACCCCCTTAAAGCATGGAATTGATAAGAGCACTTTTCTTTGAAAATGGAAGCCACATACACTCTGAAAGAGCATTCTATTTCACTCCTCCCAAACAGACTTTAGAAGATGATGGAGAGTGGCTATCCAAATAACATTGTTCACTTATACTGCCCCTCTATCCTCGATCAGCTGTTCCTCATGGAACTTTCAATTTTCATAGGGATACGATCATTTAAGTCCAATCACTGGACCTTCTCAAAAATCTCAAATTTACCTACATCCAACTTTCAAGACTATGGGCTTTGGATCTTTAGAGTCAAATGGTTTCGCCATTTGCTTACTTTAAATACATAGAAATCAAGTCCCATCCAATTTCCTAAAGTAATCTAGCCCTCCAAAGCCTCTCCTAAGCTCACAATTTCTATTAAATTTTCTAGTCATACCTGGATTCTTCAACTTCACCCAGCATACCCACATCAACCAGATATGCCAGGGGTGTGGATGTGAGATCCTTGTCAGATATTCCCATTTGGCTTCTAATATTGACTATTTTGATACTTTTTAAATAGAAACAAAATAGAAAGGAAAGAGTTTTTTTTTTTGTTTTTCTTTTATCAAGAATGTGTTAACGTTTGCTTCCAACTTACTTTAATTGATTTTTTCTTTTATTATGTCATATTCAAGTATCATTCAAGATCCTTTTCAGCCACTCCCCTATATCCTAAAAATAGAGATGTGAAGGATCAAACACCAAGAAATACACCTGCACTTGAAACTTGCACCCAAACCCATGTAATATGGACATTCCCTACAGTGACATCCTAATTTTAAGGCCAACCAAGGCACACTTGCAGCCCAGTATATTTAAAACCATGTCTAGGCTGATCAACTTAAGAGTAATAAAACCTGTACAGACCCAGGTTATCTTTCAAGCCAGCTAAGGCTATGAAAATCAGGGCCAATCCCAACCCAGACCGTAGCTAACCACTGTCCACACCATATTCCCTAAGGTTCATAACTAAAAGAATCCTGTCGTATGGTAATTAATTGATTGCATTAGATCGGCTTCAAGTTTTTTAACAAAATAATTTTTTTTCTACCATATAAAGCAGGCTGCACTGTTGAGGGGATGTATAGAAGGTAACTGCATGAGGATGAGAAAAAAAAAAGTAGTAAAACTAGTGAGGAAATCTCAGTCAAAAACCACAAATATTGACAGTAATCTAAACCATAACAAACTAGCAAGGAAATAAACATACTTCAAACATTGCATCAACTTTTCCACTTTTAGCACAAGTTGATATCAAAGTAGTATAAAGTTTGCAATCGGCTTTCAGTCCGGCCTCCCGTACAAGTTGTAGAACTTGGAATGCTCCTATAGATACAATTGAGATATAAGAAATTTGAAGAATATTTATACATAGAAATGGCAGATTCTGTTGTGGTAACAGAACCCCAACCCACCTCACCCTCCAATCCTCCCCCAACCCAGAAAGTAAAAAAAGAAAAGAAGGCAAGACAACACATGAAATTACCAGCTGAATCTTGAGAAGTTGCACACACAGACATAAGCATATTAAATGTACTCAACGTTGGAGTTGGGATCAACTTGGCAAAACGAAAAGCTTCTGTAACAGCCTTTTGACTTCTGCAGATTTTGAAAAACCTTGCATGATAAACCTGAAACCAGAAAATGTAATAAGTTATGACTTGAAACAACAAATATAAGTCAAATTTGCACAATGGCAATTACAGATGACAAATGAAAGGATATGACTTCACCTTATCCATATCCAGCAAGCCCATTTTTTCCAAATCTTCAAGCAATTGTATGCAGTCAGATAACCTAATAAAACAAAGAGCTATTCAATGACAAGAGAAATTTTAGAGATAATTTTGGAAAGCAAAAGCTCAAAACATATAAAGCAATGACGTACAATCTAACAGTGCCTGATCAAATACACAGAGAAAAAACGGTTCGCTTCAATGTTCATTCAAATCAAATCATTTGTTTCATGAAAAACACATCAAAGATGAGATTTACCTCCCTTCACTTAATAATCGGTTGTAAGCACTGAATTTCTCAGAATCATGATATTTTTCTTTGACAGTCATTCCATTAGACAAAGGGAACTGGGACAGATTTCTATGGTCGCTCAGAGGTGGAAGCCTTCTGTTCTTGTCTCTGGGAAATCCCTTGCCTTTTACTAGATCATTCCTTTTACCAGAAGAACCTTCTTTATAACAAGAAAGAGACATTTTTCCTTCAACATAGTCTGGAAGAAACGTCCTTTTATAAAGTCAGAACAATGGGGAACTAAAAACTCAACGATTTCTTGCTATATTACAGGGCAAAGCAAGAAGGAAAAAAGTCCACAGTAATCTACAGATAATTAAAAACTTTTGAATGGCATAACCTGCAGAAGAATGTGAGTTTTGGGCTGATAATTCTGCTTCCTTTGATGTAGCATTCCTCATTTGAAAAGAAACACCGTTCCCATCCAAAAGGGAGGCATTTGAAGCTAATGTTTTTATACCATTGAAGTTTGTCATAGGTTTCATCACTGACTGTTTTGCCTCATAAAATGTGTAAAGCTCTTCTCTAATGGTATCTCTGAAAATGGCATTAAAGGAAATGATTTCACTCTCTTCATCAGGTCTACCGCCTCTATTCTTACATTCATTCACTTCTTCAAGTGCAATGGTCTCCGTAACAGAAGCAGCAATGGCCTTGGTTTGAACCACCGGTGTGGACAAGTCATACCCAAACTCGGTTTCCATTTGATGTTCTTCCAATTGCAATTCTGGCATCTCAGTTGCAAACACTAGAGGTTGCAGCAAGCCTGACTCAGAGAGCAGAGGAGGCAGGATCGATGGGCCTGCCTCTTCAGTTTCTCTTACAGATACACAATTTTTAGCATTGGATGAAAGAACATCCAACCTAGATGACTCTGATGTATTAGTGACATGAGTTTCTTCCTGCATCAAGGCAATTTCTTGCCATGGAGCCTCTTTATCTTTGGAAGCATGGCTGACTTCTTCCACTATGTCCATTGTAGCTCTGCTTTCTTTTTCAGAGGTCTCCCTGTGAAGATCTCCAAAACCCAGAATTGCACTCTCCATAAATTGGTTCATAACATCCCTGCTCAGTTGGGATATTGCAAAACCTGAGGGACCTGAGACCTATAAGATTAGCATAAGTATTAGGAAGTTAACCATAACATCCAAAATTCACCACATAAATGTGTTGCCAGAGAAAACTGACAAAAAGAGGGGAAAAATCAAAAAGAGAAGGAAGAAAACAAAATATTGAACCTTGTTTTTTTATCTTCATCACTGTTCCCAATAAATGAAAAAAATCAGACTGGACCAAACGTCATAATTGTACCAGGCATTGTTCCATAGAGGTCCATGTTTTCTCAGTTTCCAAACAATTAAAAATAAATAAAAATGCAAGCTTTCTTTTCTTTACCGAAATTTTCTCAGCAACCTAACAGAGCTTCAACATTTAAAAAACATCGTCAAATAAACCATAATTCTAACAAATAAAAAGTAATCTCCACTTCCAAAATCCACAACCTCCCACCGCACCATACTTTCAAACCTCAAATCTCGGTTCCAGAAAACAAAATTATCTCACTACCGGTCCATCTCAACGTATTCTCCCCAACGTCATTTCCGTCCAAACTTCTAAATCTTCGACTATAGCATGAATTAGTCTTTAAAATAAGTCTTTAATTTCTAAAAGCAAACAAACCGCACCTCTCTGGAGTTCTTCCTCCGCCTTGAATAGCTGACAAACCCAACACTGAAAGCAAAAACAGCCGCCACAGCAACAACGACGAGAACCGGCTGCGAAGCCAAGGAAGCCTTGAAGTAGAGCCTGGAAGGCGACTGGATCCGAAAACGTAGATTTTTACATTTCTTGGGAGATCGGAGACCTGGAGGCCTCAAATTATGGCCGCAACCGAGAAATTCACGGCGGAGAGTGGAGGAAGAAGAAGGAGAAGGAGAAGAGTAGAGTGGAGTGCATGAGATTAGGGTCAGAGCTTGAGATTTTGCGGAGAAGTTCACATCCATGGAAGTGTAGAGAGAGAGAGAGAGTGTGTGATGAGGATAGAGCGAAGAAGAAGATGAAGTGGTGGTAATGTGAGAGTGTGACGAGAGAAACGAAGATGATGTCCGTTTTGCTAATCCAGACTTGCTGACGTGGCACCGCTGCCTTTTTTTCAATTTTTTAAAAACGTTTTCTCCGTTTGTGTAAGTTAACGGAAAAGAAGCGCCGTTGAGAGATATTTGCGAGCTCAGTTTTGTTATCTTCTTGGAAAATGGGAAATCGTTAAGTGGGATAGCTAGTTTCCGTTAAATTTTATGAAAAGTCGATCATCATTCGGTTTAATACCAAACTTTTTATTCGATTTTATACCAATGAACTCTACGAAAGTATAAAGGGTTATACGATTAAAAGTGACTCCCAAAATTTAATTTTTGAAATTTAATCTCCAATAATTTTTTAGCATTATTTGGATAAAAATATTCTTATTATATTCTTACAAAAATAATCTTTTATTTTAAAACTTACATGTAAATACTTAAAATAGAAAAGAGTATTTATGTCAAAAAATAGTTACTTTTCCAAAAAAAATATGGAAAAGGTTAAATTTTCGATATGAAGATTATTTCATCTTTTTAACAAAATATTTTTATAAAAAATACTTAAAAACATTTATTAGTTATTTTTAAAAATAATTTTCGCTATTTACATAACATTAATACTTGTTTGATATTGAGGAGATTGATAAATTAATAATAAATTAATATTGATGTATTTTTTTATCATAAATAAATAAATAATAAATTTTAATTTTAAATTTATATTTTTAATTAAAAAATTAAAAAAAGAAGAAAAGAATTTATATTAAATAAGTAACTCTTCATATTAAAAAATTAATAATAAACTCATACATAAATAAACTAATAATAAATTCATTTCATGTATTTATTAAATAAATTAATAATATAATTAATGTATCTCCAGCCTTTTTTCCAGCCTGGAGATGAATGACGTCCAGAAAGTTCTCTTCTTTTGCCTTTGATAAGCATAAGTCTCGCATAAGGTCATGAAGACGACAAGTTGTTACATTACCACTCAAGCTCCTTTTACCTGCTTGAATCATACACCTATCTATCAGCTCACCTAAGTTACTCTCTGCAACATCTTCCACTCTTTCTCCCTCCACAAGGCATACTATTCCTTCAGCCACCCACATTCGCATCAAGTTTTTGGTGGGTATGTCAAAATCCACTGGAAAATGACCCAAATGGAGAAAGCATGGTTTCAATTGGTATGGCAAGTCGTAGGAACTCAAAGCTAACACCTCAGATAGATATCCCCTTGTGTTCTTCTTCATGGCCTTTACCCCTTCTTATATATGATCCAATGTTTCGGTGCACATCTCCCACTCTTTCAATGTGTGTTTTGTTGCTAGAAGTCCTCCTAGCACAACTAGGGCCAGTGGTAAACGGCCGCAACGTCTCACCATTTCCACCCCCAGTGTTTTCCATGTAGGGTCTGAAAAACATCCAAAAAATTAAAAGAGAAGGAAATTAAAACACTTCAGTAAGACTAACATACCTAAAATGGTCTTATGGTCCACTTTTTGGATCAATTGTTTGAATTCCTTTTACTTGAAACAAGGCCAATAGTTCTGTTGATGTTGGCATGCTGAAATTGAGATGGTGCCAGTGGGCAGTCGGAATTGGAAGAGTAAGGCTATGGATGTTGGCATGCCTAGGCCAAATGCCCTGTTCCAGATTCCAATGGTGGCATGCCCATGAACATGGTCTGCTCTCTAAGCAAGTTGTTCTATGTTTTTTTATTCAAAATTCTCATTTAGTAGCCATTGCTGAATGAACAAACAGCTAAGGTTTCTCTACCAAAGAAAAATGCAAAAAGGGTTCGAACTATTGCTGCAAAATAGAAGACTCTCCAGCATCTTTATTTCACATCTTTGGAAGTTGGCTCATAAAAGCACAATCAAGCATATTAGAGTGCATACATGCAAGAAATCTATTCCCTTACTTCAATTGTATCGGCCATATCTCGTTTCTTTTAAATCATATTATGTAAATTCAGTCACAGAATCATTGGCATTAAAATAGCAGAAATTACCTGTTGGGTCTGTTCTTGAAAGCATTGCTTTTCTTTGTAGCAGCTGCCAGCTCTGTTCTTCAGTCAGATACCATGGCTCATGGAGAAAGCCTTGCGGATCCGCATGGATAGCCACATCTTTATTGCGCGTTGTGAGCAGAATTTTGCTTGCTGCTTGCCCAATTGGAAGCCAGGTCGAAGGTTATCCCAGGCTTGAGTAGTCCAAATGTCGTCAAGGATCACCAAACATTTTTTCTCTTGTTGGACCTGGTAGAGCTTCTTCACTAGCTCTTCTTCTCTCATATAAGAAATCTCAATCTTCTCAGTACCGGTAGCAGAGGTCAGATATATTAAAATTCCTTGCAAAACATCTTTTGGTTGGCACTGCTGTGATATGTAAGCCCAAGCAAAACCATCAAATAGACTCCTGACTTGAGCTTGATGATAAACCTTTCTGGCAAGGGTTGTCTTGCCCAAACCACCCATCTCGCAAATTGAAACAACTTGGCACTTTTCTCCCACCAATCAATCCGCCAATTCGCTTATCCTCTCCTCCAAGCCAACAACATCCTCGTCAACCATGTGGGAATAAGTCAAGTCGCCTCTCATATGCAGAACTCAAGTTCTGATCACCTCTTCTCACCCCAACTACGCCATAAGTTTCTAAACTTCTTGTGAGGTCTGAGACCTTGATTTAGATGTCCTTGATCTCTAAACCAACCTTCCAATCAAGCTTTGTGAAGATTTTCTGGATTACTCCACTCCTCCTAGACTCCACTTTGAGGATGAAACTCTCCACCACATCCTCAGCGTCATAAGCAACTTCTCTTATCTCTGCAACCCAGTTCCGGACTTTCTGGTCTTCTTCTTGTCTGGCATCTGCATCTTCTAAAAAGCACTGCATCCTCCTGAGCTCAGTCTGCATTTGCTGGACATGATCACTCACCTTCCTTAGGAATCTTGATTTTTGAATGAGCAAATCACCGAGCCTTTCCACAACAAATGAAACAACTGCTTCAGCCATTTGTGTCTGGTGAGAGGAAGGCTTCTGCCATTTCTTTATACCACTTCTTGTCAATCATATTAGTTCATCAGACCAATCATAAAACCAACCAGATCATTTGTTGATATATAAATTTAGACCACAAGGGAATACCTTCTAGGCCTGGTTGTGAAAAACTATTAAATATATGATGATGGGGACCCAGAAGACAAAGCAAGAGAAAAAGTCAGAAATGGAAGCAAATATGAATAATCTTACCTTATAATAAATTGTCCTAAATTTGAAAATAATTGTTTAACTGCCATAGTTTGAAAAATATTTTGCATTAACCTTAAGCTAAAATGATGCCTTGTATGTGAGAAAAGATATTGATAAAACTTTATATGTTGTAAAATGAAACAACCATGAAGCATAATAGATGAATGGTATTCAAAGGTAATAAGAAATCTGGCTGCCTTATCACATAATAGATGAATTTATAAAAGGGTTTATTACACTTTACCCTCAATCAATATCAATCTATATCATATTTTTTATATTGCTCCATCACATTTAAAATAAAGTAATGTACCATCCATACTTCATAAATACATACAATATACATTTGTTGTGTGACAATGTTAGCTGTAATAAACAGAAGACGTATGTGCTGAGCACGTGACGTATTTAAATAATGGCAAAATTGTTGTTTCATTTTAAAAACCCTCAAAACTTCAACTCAGTTCTCTTTCGATCGTCAACCTAAATTCCCAAATTGCAGTGGAAGTCCTAAAATCTTAAAGAACAAATAATTAATTCAAAGCTAAATAAGACTTGACTTTTTGATCACTTGTCAAATTTATTTCTAATATGAGAAGGTAGATTACATAATGTTATTTACTACTTCATTGTGCATATCATTTATAATATTGAGGGTAATATGATATAGTTAAATTTTATAAAAATACAAAATAGAATTTCTAAAAAGAAAATGAAATTGATAAAATAAAATATAATCAAAATTCATGAAAAATATTTATAATAAAAAAAAAAAAAAAAAAAAAAAAAAAAAAAAAAACAGTATAAAACAAACAATACCCCACATTAAAAGTATTATTATTATTATTATTATTATTATGAACCATAATATAATATGCTTTGATAAAACATATAAACTCAATATTATTATAAAGATGAAAATTTTTATTTTTTTGAATTGCATTGTTAGACATTACATTTATTAAATAATTGCTCACTTGCCATTTTGCCGGCATGAAGAGGTGGTGTTTTGGGTACCGATAAGGGTGATCGGTGAGAGAGAATTCAAATGGCGACCTCGGATTTTGGTGTTTTTTTTTTTAATTTGAAGTAAGATTTTTTTCTTTCTTTAATGCTTTCTGGAACCAAACATAATCTAAATTAATATTTAGATGGAAAAGAAGCACAACACACACCGAAAAGTGAGAACAAGATGGAAAACTAGACAGAGGAAGTGAAGGCCAAGATGTCGCCATCTTGCTGGAGCTGAAGCATGTCTTGTTCATTCAAGGTCACCCATGCGTCAATTCCATCACCACCTTCACCGTCCAGCAGAAAAATTTGTTCAGCCGGAAAATGAACTTTACTCACCCAAACAGGCTTCCCCCAACCAAAATCTGCTTCATAGAAAGGCAGCCTACTCCAGCTGGTGAACAAAAACACATCTACTTCTTCGTCCTCCATAGCTTCATGTACCTCATTCCTGGATTTTATCGCCGTCGAGTACATATGCTCGCGAGGCACTGATGCATTGGATTTTGTAAGATCTCTTAGTAAACCCACCAAATCCTTCAAATCAGGCAACTCCCCATTGCTATCGTCCGCCATGAATCTGGCTTTCATCCTTACAATGAGGTTTCCACAGCACAAGGGTGGTAATGGTGGGACGATTTTTGGCCGCAAGTTCATGCTAAGGGAGGCTAGAGAAGTCCTCAAGCGTCCATGTTTTGCCTTACTTACACCCATGAGAGCTCTCCATATCAGCGCTATCACCACCTCCACCCGTGAAGGCTCCCGTTGGAAGCTGGGGTCATGAGCTCTGGCCTTGAGGGACGATATTTTGGCCCCATCAAACACAAACCTCCTGGTAACGACCTTATTCGTTCCAGAGATTTTCGGGGGAGGCATTGGCTTCACCATAGGTAAATCATTCTCCGGGAAGAAAGAAGTCAAGCCGAAAGTCGGAAAAATTAATTTACCTACGCCTTCTCTGCTTGCAGTAGCCCAAGAGCTGACAAAGCTAGCCGCAGTGAATCCATCAACGACGATGTGATGAATGCGAACTCCAATGACTAGTCCTCCGCAATCAAACCTGGTGATCTGAATTGATGCTACGGGACTTGTTGATGCTCCGCCTGATAAACGAACCAGTTGGTAGATCATCTCATCTCTCCGGCTTAGAAGTTGACTGAGTTGGCCCTCCACTTTGGCCTCCAAATACTCAACCCCTTCGTCGTTACAATCAATCGAGTGCCTATCTTTGATGTATCTTCCTGCTAGCGGGTAGAAACGAGTCAGGGTCTCTGACAGTGATGTCTCCAAGCGGTTACGTCTTTCAACATCTTCACTTCTGCTGCTGCTGCTGCTGCTCTCGGCACAGTAGTATAAAATAGCAGACGGCTTGACTGTATATGTAAATGGTTGGTCAATAGGGGATAGTTTCAAGGTCCGGAGGTGGGATGGCGTGGGAGATGATGGTTTTATCAGCTTGGTAGACAGCATCTGGACCTCCATTGTTGCCTTCTGAAGAGAAAAAAAGGAAAGGGAAGAATGATACTGGTAAAAATCCCTCAGCTTGGATGTTTAGGAAATGGTTTCTAGGCCACACACTTAGACATATCCTTCTACTCCCCTTGAAACACAAATATTTAATTTGATGTTGACTATTTGTTAATCTCGTCTATCAGATTTTATTTGATGATTATTGGACTGGAAGGTTGTTGATTATACTAAATTACTAACCAATCATAATTCAAAGAATAGCTGGCAACTTTTAATGTGAATATTGTACTGTGTGTGGGTCATGCATGCCGAGAGATGCCAATAATGCAACCCAATAATTGACTTGAAGCTCACTGTATGATAAATGCGAACAATCATCCATACACCATACTTTATACGAATCCAAAATTTATACAATGATGCTTGAGGCTACTCTCTAAAGCTTGTCATCTTGTAAGTTGTTATATGCTTCAGGGTTATATACTTCATGATGCATTGGTGCTTCTAAGAATCATCATCGAAAAAACCATTGTTGCTTGCTAAAAACTTCATCCTTTTAAGGGTTGTTTTATTGACAATTATTAAAAATGTCATTTTTAATTGTTTTTTTTTTTTTTTTTTTTTCATTTTTTAACAGCAATGTCGCTTCTAGAAGCATCATTGTTTACTAGCATTAACCTTGACATTTTCTACAAATGATCATTGCACAAGCCCCATTGCTTGAACTCTTGCTCAACATTGACTTCTGTAAAAGCGCCAAGAAAAAGTGTAAGCATCCTTGTATTTTTCTTGATTGTTCGACGCTTTTTTAGGCTCATATGATGTGTTATAAGTGCTAAGATGGAATTAAAAGTATCATTTAAAAATAAGTTGTTGGACTTATTTTCACATTTATTTTGCACATTATACTGAAATATTTTAAAATAATAGAAAAAAAATGCGATTATATACTAATTAAATTATATACCGTTAATTAATATGTCTCCAATATGAAACTGATGATGTAAGAATACTTGGATTACTTCATTACTAGCCTTGGATGGATAGGTTGCGTGCAAAACAATCATAGAGGCTCTCTAAATTTACATACTGGAAGCATGTATATATTAAAACAATAAATTTAAAGAATAATATTATACATGCTATCTAAATGTTTGCAAATTGATTTCAATCAATGAAGAGTGGATCTTGAAAACTAGTAGATTATCCATTCAATGACTTTCTTCCTTAGATCTTGGCAAATGAAAAATTGAAATGGAGGTTACGGTTTCTCTATTTGAAAGAGTGAATAATAAGGGTTAGAGTATAAAGCCCTCACCCCTAAGAGGATTTATATAGGTTTGTCTAAAAGCTTAAGTGACTCGAGTTTTTCTTAAGTTTTAGTATTCTTTAGTTTAGTATCTTAGGACCTAATTAATTAAGTAGACCTATTAGGTTTTAATTAATTAATTTAACCTAATCCAAAAAAATCATTCACAAGTTTTTGTACAACCTTGAATATTTATTAAAATACCTTTATACACACATATGAATAAAGAATTCAATTATATCTTAATAAATGTATCACCAAAGAATATAAGTTTAAGCAAGGACCCTTTGCAACTATAAAAAAATATTGGTTTTCTTAAAATCTAATTTTGAAATTGACCCAAAATCTCATTATAAAGAATTAATTACACCCTAGTATGTGTCCTATGATATTAAAACAAAATGCTAGAATTGTGTCAAATACTTACCATCCACGATATGCACACTCCTCATAAATTAGTATTCATAATTTAACTTGTGTCCTTACAATTGGCCGGGGTAGACAATATTTGTACCTCCATTGTTGCAAGTTGTCTTCCTTTCAAAAAAAGAAAAAGAAAAAAAGAAAATAAAAAAAGGGAAAAGTTTGAGAAAAGAATGATGAGATATATTCTTCCACGTGCCTTAAAAGTATGAATAGAATATGACTATTTCAATCACATGCAAACAAACAACCTAATAAAACAACTTAATCCGTGAATAGAATATGACTATTCCAATCACATGCATAGCATACGCCAATAGAATATTTGTTATTGATAAATATCTTATCTTGTGTTTTGAACAGTAATTACCCAAAACACCAATATATTAAAGAAGGATAATTCCACAGGATCTTAGAGGTACCATACCCCCCAAAAATATGAACTATTGGAATTTGCATGTTTGAAAACAAATGTTTGGTTCATTTTCATCGCATAAAAATGGAGGCATATAATTACCTCCATGCACGAGAGAATAATATCCGTTAAATTCTTTGCCTAGAAATGAAATAAAATGAGTTATTTGTTTTTCTTCGCATTCTTACATTTTAGGATTTTAGAAATCAAAAGTAGTTGACCCATGGATGTTTGAGGACACCCATTCCTCCAAGTGGAGCAATGGGATTCTCCTCCAAAGATAAAGAAAGAAATGGATTCCAAGAGTTGGGAATCAAAATTTTCTCCATCCCAATTGTATAAATGTTTCTTCCACTAATCCTAAATGTATTAAAATAAAGGTTTAAATACTTAAAATAAATATTGAAATAGCTAGTGAAAAAAATGAATATTAAAAACCATTAAAATAAATATTTACATATCAAAGTAAAACTGTTTAGAAGTAGTAATGTAAAAATCATGAATTCTTCAAAAGTATAATTACAATAAATTTTTTTAAAATTTAAAAAATAATTTAAATTAATGACATTCCTTTTTTTAAAAATGAAAATTTTAAAAAAATAATTGTTATTCATTTTCAATGGATTTAAAAAATAAATAAATAAATCTGTAAGTGTAATGATGAAAATTATGTGTATAGGGACAAAATGTTACATATACATATAACACTTCAAAAGAAATTATCTACATTATTCCGTTTGCTTCACTTTAAGTAAATGCTTCAATGGAATTCATGATTGCAACTGTTTTTGAGTATGTATGATTTCGAGAAAATACTAAAAAGAGAAAAAATAAAATAAAAATAATTTTATTTTGCTTTACCATGAAAAATATGAAAGAAAATTAAATATAATTAAAATTAAACAGAAAATTATATATTTTCAAATTATTTAATCTTTATATATAAGAGTTAAAATAAGTAAAAAAAAAAAAAAAAAAGGTTTGAAACAAGGTATAAAAATAATTTGTTAATATTAAATCTATTTTTTTATTTCTTTTCACTCTTTATTTTATTCTACTTTTCATTTTTATTTTCTTTATGTATTTTTTTTCCTTTATATTTTCTTTCCCCATATTTTTTCTCAAATTTTCCAAAAATCAAACATAGTGTTCCTACCACTCCCTTTCCTTTTGTTTGAATACATTTAAGAATATAGGGTGAAATTAATTATATATTTCCATTTCAATGTTACGTAGATGATCAAAATGAATGAAAAAAGAAATTGATGGTAATATTTGTACACATCTTTGTAGAGGTGTTTTTATTTTTATTTTATTTTTTTGTTAAAAAATAAGAGTGTAATTGGTAATGTGATTCAAAAATAATGTTTTGTTTTTAAAAACAAAAAAATGTGTTTAAAAAATTCATAGTATTGTTTAATCATTGTTCTCTACAAATAATTTTAAAAAATAAATTAAAATAAAAAACAATTTTTAAAAAATATAAGCTGTATTTTAAATTTATTATTCTTGTTTGTTTACACAATATTAAAATTAACCAATAATATGTTTTAGCCTCTTTGTTTTCATTTTTTTTACAATAAGTTTCTTATTTTTCACAAAGAAATGTGAATATAATTTTTCCTTTCCTTTTATTTATGGTAAAAGAAAAAAAATATGCAAACTAATTTTTATTGAATAAATTAATTAGAATGAAAACTCTAAGTATTATCTTTTCTTAAGAATAAATTTTTTTTGTAAAATATATAAATATATGCATGTATAATTGATAATAAGTAATTCTTTGTATTTTCTCGTTTGATTACAAAATATTAATATTTATTATCTTGTATTTTATTAATAATTTCATATTCATGTATTTAAAAATATAGGTTCTATTTTAAATCAATGGCTTTCATCTATTTACATAATATTAATATTTGTTTGACATAAAGGAAAATAAAATTTCCTATAAGTTATTTTTAAGTGTAAGATTTCTTATGACTTTTCATTTATTTACATTTGATTATAAAATATTAATATATGTTTGAAAGAATAGGGACTAATAAATTAATAATAAATTTACATTCGTGTATCTTTGATAATAAATAAATTAATAATAAATTTATATGCAAAATATTTTTTAAATATTTTATAAAGAAATTTTTTTTTAAAAAAAAAGGTTTATCTTGAAATCAATAAATTCATCTCATGTATTGTTGATAATAGATAAATTAATAGTAAATCATATTTATATTTATATAACTTTGATGGTAAATAAATTAATTATCTTTTATAATAAATATATTAATAGATTCATTTTTATTATAATAATATTTATATTTATTCGATATTATAGACAATAAAATTTGATTAAGAACTTCTTAAATTATAAAATGTTTTGCAAGGTGAACCTAATTTTAGATGATATAAATATAGATATTGATAAAAATTAAGTATTATTTTTATACTTTATTTTCCAAGATTTTAGTATGCCACAATCTTGCCATACCGTATCTTGAGGGTGGGAAAATGATCAAATTGCCTACAAATAAAATCATGTCAAGAGAGCCCACATGGTTGTAGTCATCATGCCAATTGGCTTTACTTTGACCTCTTCTTACCGCATTAGGGTTTATTCATTCTCTAATCCTTCCTTTTCTTCTTTTGCCTCTTCTTCTTTTCTTCCTTCATACAAAGCTCATTCCCTCTTTGTAGATAGTAGCTATCGTATCCAATTACACTGTCCCAAATTCTTAGAACTACAAATATGATCATTAAAATAGTTCATTTTGTTATTCTTTATTTTCCCTTATGTTTGTTTGGTGGCTAAGAAATGATGGGAAATGAGGGAAAAGAAACAAGAAGTTGGAATCTTATTCATTCGACTCAACTTTGGTCAACGGAGGATGTTAATTCTTCATTTCCCTTCACAATTTCTCAAATTTTAAAGGGATTAATGTGATACCATTCTTTTCCCCCATTTTTTTCTCGTTATTAGTCCATGTGTCCTTTAAGAAAGGGAAATGGTGAATTGAATTTTAATGATCAAAATGCGTCATTTTGTACACCACTTCCTCTCAATCATGTTAGTTCATCAAATCAATCATAATCCCAAATCATATGTTGATGTTTTGACTATAATATAGAATTGTACTTTTTCGGTATCTATTAAAAGGGTATTACTAATCAGGTAGTACCACATATGTATTTTTAGGTCTCATTATTTGTATTCTTATCAACAGTCTAGATTTTATCATACATATTCGATGATCAAGATATTTTATTAAGTACGAGTTTGATATCTTAACATTGATATATAAATTTAGACCACAAGGGTATAGCTTCTAAGAATTGTTGTGAAAAAATATTAAATATATGATGATGGATGACCCATAAAAGAAAGCAAGATAAGAAGTTAGAAATGGAAGCACTTCAATTTGAATGCAAAATATTAATATTCTTCGTAGAGATACTCCTCACTTCAAATACTCAATAATATAATAGATGACTAAAATTTGTATTACAATTTTATTTTTATTAAAAAATTGTCAAATATTCATGATTCTAACTCCATGAATTCGATGGAAGGAATGTGCTGGACTTTGTGAAAATCCTCTCCTCCTTCTCTGAGTCTGTCCAGGAATGTCTCTGGCATCCCACTTACCTCCATTTTCTGGAGGGTGACAATCAACCTCAATCCATCAAGAACTTCCCTCAGTTGTTGACACTTCATGATCCTCAAATCGCCGAGACTGGGCATGCTTCCTTCATCCACTCTCCACTTCTCCACATTGGGGAAGAGAGAAAGAGACAAATATTTGAGCTGTGGAAAGCCTTTTCCTGAGCAAACCATTTCCATGCCAATGAATGTTTCTGATAGTGAGAGAAATTTTAAGTGAGGTAGCTTCTCCAACGTTACCGTTGGGTCTTCCTCAAAGCTTAGAGCCCCACAAAAATAACTTGGTGAGGCCTCGAGGGAAAGCATTGTGCTCTGGTAACCTGGTGATGCCTGCAGCGAGATACAGTCCATAAAGATCATGATGACAACCCGAGAGCAGTTGCCTTAAATCTCCTTCCTCAATCCTCCCATTGAAGAAATGTAACGACAACGAACGAATGCGCCTTAAGACAGGGCTCGGGGGTTTGAAGATTACATCCAATTGCTCAATGCTTTTTATAGCATGAATATGCAATTTGCGAAGATTTTTCAATTTGACAAGATCTTTTACACAACATTTGTCTGGATCAATGTACCTCAGAATCTCCAAGTTGGTCAGCGTGTCCAGCCGCAGCTTCTCGGCATCGATTATTTTGTAACTCCAAGGAAGATACAGATGTCTCAATTGTTGCATCTTCCATAGCACATTTGGGATTTCTCCCCCGCTTCTTATCTTCAGAATGTATGAAAAATCTTGGGATAGGTAAGGTATTCAGGCACCTCGAATTGCCTATAGATGATAGCAACACTCTTATTCTACTGTTACTTAAATTCAAGTACCTCAGGTGGATAAGATTCCCTATTGTTGTAAGAAACTGGCCTAGCGTTATCTCAAATCCTTCAGAGTCCAAGACTCTTGAGCAACTTAAAATTTTGAAAAGCGGGTTTCAGTTTCTCCCAATTTCTTGCCCCAAGTTCATGAAAATATAAAAAGGACCTGATGGGCAAAGATTTTTCATGTTTTGAGGGGATAAATATATTGACGCCTTGATCCAAGTAGATGGCTAGTCTTCGGACTTCAACTGTACTTTGCCTCACTAATGACACCATGGAAGAAGAGAAATCACCTATTGCAGCCTTGTTTCCATCCTGGAGATGAATGACTTCCTGAAAGTTCTCTTCTTTTGCCTTTGACAAGCATAAGTCTCGCATAAGGTCATGAAGACGACAAGTTGTTACATTACCACTCAAGCTCCTTTTACCTGCTTGAATCAACACCTGTCTATCAGCTCACCTAAGTTACTCTCTGCAACATCTTCCACTCTCTCCCTCCACAGGGCATACTATTCCATCAGCCGCCCACATTCGCATCAATTTTTTGGTGGGTATGTCGCAAATATGAATAATCTTACCTTATAATAAATTGTCCTGAATTTGAAAATATTTAACTGCCATAGTTTGAAAAATATTTTGCATTTATCTTAAGCTAAAATGATGCCTCGCATGTGAAAAAAGATATTGATAAAACTTTAAGTTGTAAAATGAAACAACCATGAAGCATAATAGATGAATGGTATTCAAAAGTTACATGAGACTTGGGTACTGTGTCATATGTGGATGATGTCATGTAGCATAAACTTTATCATACATAATAGGAAAGACTAGGAAAATGTTTTTTCTTTTTGTAAAAGTGTTTGAGAAGACTATCCTCCCTTCTTAAACAAGTTTGAAAATTTCCAAATTTCAAATAAAAAATCAATGGGAGATTGTTACATTCTTTCCGTAATGTTCCACATCAGATAGGGGAGAATATTCCTGGCGCTATATATGTAGAGGCTCCTCTTAACCAAGTAGAGTCGTTTTGAAGCCGTGAGAGCCCCTTTGAGTCCAAAGCGGACAATATTTACACGGTTAGGAGCGAGCCGTTACACTTTTTGCTAAAAAGGGAGTGGGAGTAGCCAATTAGGCCTCCATATCTACACGATTGGGAGCGGATCGTTATACTTTCTATCACCATATAAGTGGGCGAGGGATGAGAAGGGAGTGGGAGTAGCCAATTAGGCCTCCATCTCTTCCAAGATTAAGGTAATCATGGTGCTTTCGAAGGAAGAATCAACATATTCCCCTTGGGATAATTGTTTTTAAAATAGTTTTTGAGTTATCAAAAACAGAAAAAAAAAAAAAAAAAAAAAAAAAAAAAACTGTTTGGAGATCCAAAATGTTTGTAATCGATTTTTGATAATGTGTTTCTCGATTTTTATTTATTATTATTATTATTATTATTATTTGTTATTGAGAACGAGTCTCTCCTTCTCTGATTGATGCCTTACAAATATTTAAAGGAATGTGTTAGGTTGATTACGAGTGGTTGTCATGCTATCTAAAGGGATGGGTTCGGTTGAAATATTAAGAACGGTAATTGGTGAACGGTACACTGCGTGCTCGTACTACATTGAGTGGTTGCCATGCAATCTAAAGGGATGGGTTAGGTTGAAATATTAAGAGCGGCAGTTGGGGAACAGAACACTGAGTGCTCGTACTACATTAATGAACCTCAATCCATTTGGCCACACACTCTCATCTTGAAAATGAGATGTTCCAATGACCAGTCCTCCGCAGTCAAAGCTGGTGATCTGAATTGATGCTACGGGACTTGTTGATTCTCCGACTGCTAAATGAACCAGTTGGTAGATCATCTCATCTCTCCTGCTTAGAAGTTCACTGAGTTCGCCTTCCACTTTGGCCTCCAAATACTCGACCCCTTCGTCGTTACAACTTTTGATTTTAAATTTTGTGAAAAAACAACCTTTTCTTCAAAAGATATATCTCAACGGACGACAAGGAAGTGCCTAGAGACTAGAGAGTTAGGCTACGGGGTAACTGTTTTCAAGCATTTAATAGATAGGACCACCGGTTAGAAAAGCCATAATACGTACGCATGAGTCGACTGCGAAGACCGACTGCACAGTCTTGAGTCGAGTCAATGCACTCATACACACCACCAATATTTTTGTGAGCAATGGGTGATGAACTACCCATTTCATCCACTACCTACAAGCCTGTAACCTACACCTCACATGCTCCAGCTCACTATTCCATGCACCGGCCCACTATCACTTGCGCACTTTTTAAATGTAGAAATTGATGGTTGACAACTATCTTCCAATAAATTCATTTTAATTCATGAAAATTAGAGGAAAAAAATTAAATTATTGAAAAAAAAAAAAATTTCTTTAAATTTTCCTCATCTTTCTCCAATAAAAATTAAGAAAAAACTTCTTTAACGTGCATGCATATGGTTAGAATTTTCTTGAGCGGCCCATCAATTGTGGTCCAATGCCACGTTTCTTTGCATTTAAAAAGAAAAAGGCACATGGGATGAAGAGATGACTAGATGAAACAGGGAAAGTAATGGTTGTGGCCCTTGTGAGTACTCGCACTTATGTCTCTGCACATGTGAACATAATGCATGGGGCGCGTCAAGAATTTGTTTGGTTGGGTGATATGATAACTAAGAATGAAGCAAGTAGCTGTCCTTTTTCCTTGTGCGAGATGAAGCAGATGATCACATGCCTCGTCCCTGAGACTGAAACCGTTGGTCCCCAGGCCCACATGAATCTCTTAAGACTTTTCAATATTCGAAAAGAAGAGGAAAAGAGCACAAAAGTGGCTTAGATTCAGAATAGACTATTGCTTTATCATATTTGAAATTATATCAATAGTATCAAAGGGAATGGAAAAGTAAACCTATAACATGTCGTGTCATGTGGCCCCATGTGCTAAATTGCTAATATTGGGGTTTTAGGGTTCTGTCAACTTGGTTTCAGTGCTTTTTTAATTGACGTGAGATGACTTTTTAAAGTAGTCTTCTTCTACCTTATAAAAAAAAGTCATCTCTCTTTTCCAAGCTCATCTTTATTTATACATTTTGTACCATCATGCATTATTTTATTAGTTAAAGATGACAAAAGGTTTTTGAAAATTTAAAAATTTAAAAATTTAAAAAAAAATCATCAAAATAATTGTTTATCATCTCCTCTCTTTTTATCTCGGTGAGCATGAATTAATAAAATCTATCCAATTTAATCTATCGGTTAGTCCAATTGATTGTAATTCAAAAAAAAAAAATTATTTAAAAAATTTAAATTTTAAGAAATATTTTTAAAAATTTTAAAAATAATTTATAATATGAAAAAATCACTTATAATATTTTTCTAAAGAAACACTTAATTAAAAAATTAAAAAAAAAAATCATCAAAATAATGGTTTATTATCTCCTCTCTTTTTATGTCGGTGAGCATGAATTAATAAAATCTATCCAACTCAATTTATCGGTTAGTCCGGTTGACTATAATTCCAAAAAACCATTTTTTATTTAAAAAATTTAAATTTTAGGAAACATCTTTTAAAATTTTAAAAATAATTTATAATATTAAAAAATCAATTACAGCCAACTTCTTCTCTATTGAATTGTGAGAAATATTTTATATTCAAATTATTCAAATATTTTATATAAAATATAAAAAATATTATGTATATATATATATATATAGATAAGAATAATTAAAATTATTCAAATTTTGATTAATCAATTTTATATTCACTTAACTTTCTATAAAATTTCCTTAAATTTCTTCCAATAAATTTATATTTTTTATTTGAAAAATGAAAACACTTTTATTACATTTTAGGTAAAAAATAAATAAATTATTCAAATTTTCCCAATGAGATTTTACATAAAATATTTTATTTTCTTTAAAAAAATTTGTTTGACAATTTCTCTTCTTGTAATTTACACTTTTTTTTATTATTCATTTCTTAAAATTATTAACATTTAGATTTTAAAAAGTTTGTTGTTATTGAATGAAATTTTTGAAAAAATTAAAATAAAGGCATAACATATTTAAAAAAATAAAAATAAAAATAAAATGATAATTATTTTTGGAAAAATCCAAGATAAATCACTGATTTATCTCCGAAATTGGATCTTAGCTATCCGATCTAAAATGTATAGGTTTATGAAACATGAAAATTTTATTTTCATTAATATTTATTTCTTTATTTCTTTAATACTTTTTGAAAATAATATATAACTTGAATTTAGATTAATTATTAATATTTTATTTATAAAAAACAAAACATAATACTAGTTAAATAATATTCAAATCGGTTTGGGTCTAATTCATATTTATTCTTATTTCAAATTAAAAGCCAGACACCGTAGACAACATGCCAGAATCTAGACAACATGGAAAACAAACACAATGCACCCCTAAAAGGGAGAACAAGATGGAAAACTAGACAGAGGAAGTGAAGGCCAAAATGTCGCCATCTTGCTGGAGCTGAAGCATGTCTTGTTTGTTCAAGCCCACCCATGCGTCAATTCCATCACCACCTTCACCGTCCAGCAGAAAAATTTGTTCAGCAGGAAAATGAACTTTACTCACCCAAACAGGCTTCCCCCAACCAAAATCTGCTTCGTAGAAAGGCAGCCTACCCCAGCTAGTGAACATGAACACATCTTCCTCCAAAGCTTCATGTAACTCATTCCTGGATTTTATCACCGTCGAGTACACATCCTCGCGAGGCACTGATGCATTGGATTTTGTAAGATCTCTTAGTAAACCCACCAAATCCTTCAAATCAGGCAACTCCCCATTGCTATCGTCCGCCATGAATCTGGCTTTCATCCTTACAATGAGGTTTCCACAGCACAAGGGTGGTAATGGTGGGACGATTTTTGGCCGCAAGTTCATGCTAAGGGAGGCTAGAGAAGTCCTCAAGCGTCCATGTTTTGCCTTACTTACACCCATGAGAGCTCTCCATATCAGCGCTATCACCACCTCCACCCGTGAAGGCTCCCGTTGGAAGCTGGGGTCATGAGCTGTGGCCTTGAGGAACGATATTTTGGCCCCATCAAACACAAACCTCCTGGTAACGACCTTATTCGTTCCAGAGATTTTCGGGGGAGGCATTGGCTTCACCATAGGTAAATCATTCTCCGGGAAGAAAGAAGTCAAGCCGAAAGTCGGAAAAATTAATTTACCTATGCCTTCTCTGCTTGCAGTAGCCCAAGAGCTGACAAAGCAACCCGCACTGAATCCATCAACAACGATGTGATGAATGCGAATTCCAATGACTAGTCCTCCGCAATCAAACCTGGTGATCTGAATTGATGCTACGGGACTTGTTGATGCTCCGCCTGATAAACGAACCAGTTGGTAGATCATCTCATCTCTCCGGCTTAGAAGTTGACTGAGTTGGCCCTCCACTTTGGCCTCCAAATACTCAACCCCTTCGTCGTTACAATCAAGCGAGTGACTATCTTTGATGTATCTTCCTGCTAGCGGGTAGAAACGAGTCAGGGTCTCTGACAGTGATGTCTCCAAGCGTTTGCGTCTTTCAACATCTTCACTTCTGCTGCTGCTGCTGCTCTCGGCAGAGTAGTAGCAAATGGTGAATTGAATTTTAATGATCAAAATGCGTCATTTTGTACACCACTTCCTCTCAATCATGTTAGTTCATCAAACCAATCATAATCCCAAATCATATGTTGATGTTTTGACTATAATATAGAATTGTACTTTTTCAGTATCTATTAAAAGGGTATTACTAATCAGGTAGTATCACATATGTATTTTAGGTCTCATTATTTATATTCTTATCAACAGTCTAGATTTTACCATACATATTCAATGATCAAGATATTTTATTAAGTACGATTTTGATATCTTAACATTGATATATAAATTTAGACCACAAGGGTATAGCTTCTAAGAATCGCTGTGAAAAAATATTAAATATATGATGATGGATGACCCATAAAAGAAAGCAAGATAAGAAGTTAGAAATGGAAGCACTCCAATTTGAATGCAAAATATTAATATTCTTCGTAGAGATACTCCTCACTTCAAATACTCAATAATATAATACATGACTAAAATTTGTATTACAATTTTATTTTTATTAAAAAATTGTCAAATATTCATGATTCTAACTCCATGAATTCGATGGAAGGAATGCGCTGGACTTTGTGAAAATCCTCTCCTCCTTCTCTGAGTCTGTCCAGGAATGTCTCTGGCATCCCACTTACCTCCATTTTCTGGAGGGTGACAATCAACCTCAATCCATCAAGAACTTCCCTCAGTTGTTGACACTTCATGATCCTCAAATCGCAGAGACTGGGCATGCTTCCTTCATCCACTCTCCACTTCTCCACATTGGGGAAGAGAGAAAGAGACAAATATTTGAGCTGTGGAAAGCCTTTTCCTGAGCAAACCATTTCCATGCCAATGAATGTTTCTGATAGTGAGAGAAATTTTAAGTGAGGTAGCTTCTCCAACGTTACCGTTGGGTCTTCCTCAAAGCTTAGAGCCCCACAAAAATAACTTGGTGAGGCCTCGAGGGAAAGCATTGTGCTCTGGTAACCTGGTGATGCCTGCAGCGAGATACAGTCCATAAAGATCATGATGACAACCCAAGAGCAGTTGCCTTAAATCTCCTTCCTCAATCCTCCCATTGAAGAAATGTAACGACAACGAACGAATGCGCCTTAAGACAGGGCTCGGGGGTTTGAAGATTACATCCAATTGCTCAATGCTTTTTATAGCATGAATATGCAATTTGCGAAGATTTTTCAATTTGACAAGATCTTTTACACAACATTTGTCTGGATCAATGTACTTCAGAATCTCCAAGTTGGTCAGCGTGTCCAGCCGCAGCTTCTCGGCATCGATTATTTTGTAACTCCAAGGAAGATACAGATGTCTCAATTGTTGCATCTTCCATAGCACATTTGGGATTTCTCCCCCGCTTCTTATCTTCAGAATGTATGAAAAATCTTGGGATAGGTAAGGTATTCAGGCACCTCGAATTGCCTATAGATGATAGCAACACTCTAATTCTACTGTTACTTAAATTCAAGTACCTCAGGTGGATAAGATTCCCTATTGTTGCAAGAAACTGGCCTAGCGTTATCTCAAATCCTTCAGAGTCCAAGACTCTTGAGTAACTTAAAATTTTGAAAAGCGGGTTTCAGTTTCTCCCAATTTCTTGCCCCAAGTTCATGAAAATATAAAAAGGACCTGATGGGCAAAGATTTTTCATGTTTTGAGGGGATAAATATATTGACGCCTTGATCCAAGTAGATGGCTAGTCTTCGGACTTCAACTGTACTTTGCCTCACTAATGACACCATGGAAGAAGAGAAATCACCTATTGCAGCCTTGTTTCCATCCTGGAGATGAATGACTTCCTGAAAGTTCTCTTCTTTTGCCTTTGACAAGCATAAGTCTCGCATAAGGTCATGAAGACGACAAGTTGTTACATTACCACTCAAGCTCCTTTTACCTGCTTGAATCATACACCTGTCTATCAGCTCACCTAAGTTACTCTCTGCAACATCTTCCACTCTTTCTCCCTCCACAGGGAATACTATTCCTTCAGCCGCCCACATTCGCATCAATTTTTTGGTGGGTATGTCGCAAATATGAATAATCTTACCTTATAATAAATTGTCCTGAATTTGAAAACAATTATTTAACTGCCATAGTTTGAAAAATATTTTGCATTTATCTTAAGCTAAAATGATGCCTCGCATGTGAAAAAAGATATTAATAAAACTTTAAGTTGTAAAATGAAACAACCATGAACCATAATAGATGTATTCAAAAGTTACATGAGACTTGGGTATTGTGTCATACGTGGATGATGTCATCTAGCATAAACTTTATCATACATAATAGGAAATACTAGGAAAATGTTTTTTCTTTTTGTAAAAGTGTTTGAGAAGACTATCCTCCCTTCCTAAACAAGTTTGAAAATTTCCAAATTTCAAATTAAAAATCAATGGGAGGTTGTTGTATTCTTTCTGTAATGTCTCACATCGGATAGGGGAGAATATTTCTGGCGTTATATATGTAGAGGCTCCTCTTAACCAAGTAGAATCGTTTTGAAGCCGTGAGAGCTCCTTTGGATCCAAAACAGACAATATCTACACGGTTGGGAGCGGGTCGTTACACTTTCTGTCACCGTATAGGTGGACGAGGGATGAGAAGGGAGTGGGAGTAGCCAATTAGGCCTCCATCTCTTCCAAGCTTAAGGTAAACATGGTGCTTTCGAAGGAAGAATCAACATATTCCCCTTGGGATAATTGTTTTTAAAACAGTTTTTGAGTTATCAAAAACAGAAAAAAAAAAAAAAAAAAAAAAAAAAAAAAAAGAAAAAAAAAAAAAAAAAAAAGAAAAAAGAAAAAAAAAACTGTTTGGAGATCCAAAATGTTTGTAATCGATTTTTGATAATGTGTTTTTCGATTTTTATTTATTATTATTATTATTATTATTATTATTTGTTATTGAGAACGGGTCTCTCCTTCTCTGATTGATGCCTTACAAATATTTAAAGGAATGTGCTAGGTTGATTACGAGATGTTCTATCTCTCTCACTCCTCTAAGTTGTGGAAGTAAGATTTAAATAGAGAATTGAGTCAAGGAAAACTTCTCTACAGCCAACTTCTTCTCTATTGAATTGTGAGGAATATTTTATATTTAAATTATTCAAATATTTTATATAAAATATAAAAAATATTATGTATATATATATAGATAAGAATAATTAAAATTATTCAAATTTTGATTAATCAATTTCATATTCACTTAACTTTCTATAAAATTTCCTTAAATTTCTTCCAATAAATTTATATTTTTTATTTGAAAAATGAAAACACTTTTATTACATTTTAGGTAAAAAATAAATAAATTATTCAAATTTTCCCAATGAGATTTGACATAAAGTATTTTATTTTCTTTAAAAAAATTTGTTTGACAATTTCTCTTGTTGTAATTTACACTTTTTTTATTATTCATTTATTAAAATTATTAACATTTAGATTTTAAAAAGTTTGTTGTAATTTTATTGAGTGAAATTTTCGAAAAATTTAAAATAAAGGCATAACATATTTAAAAAATAAAAATAAAAATAAAATGGTAATTATTTTTGGAAAAATCCAAGATAAATCACTGATTTATCTCCGAAATTGGATCTTAGCTATCCGATCTAAAATGTATAGGTTTATGAAACATGAAAATTTTATTTTCATTAATATTTATTTCTTTATTTCTTTAATACTTTTTGAAAATAATATATAACTTGAATTTAGATTAATTATTAATATTTTATTTATAAAAAACAAAACATAATACTAGTTAAATAATATTCAAATCGGTTTGGGTCTAATTCATATTTGTTCTTATTTCAAATGGAAAGCCAAACACGCTAGACAACGTGCCAGAATCTAGACAACGTGGAAAACAAACACAATGCACGCCTAAAAGGGAGAACAAGATGGAAAACTAGACAGAGGAAGTGAAGGCCAAAATGTCGCCATCTTGCTGGAGCTGAAGCACGTCTTGTTCCTTCAAGGTCACCCATGCGTCAATTCCATCACCACCTTCACCGTCCAGCAGAAAAATATGTTCTTCTGGCAAATGAATTTTACTCACCCAAACAGGCTTCCCCCAACCAAAATCAGCTTCGTAGAAAGGCAGCCTACTCCAGCTGGTGAACATAAACACATCTACTTCTTCGTCCTCCATAGCTTCATGTACCTCATTCCTGGATTTTATCGCCGTCGAGTACATATGCTCGCGAGGCACTGATGCATTGGATATTGTAACATCTCTTAGTAAACCCACCAAATGCTTCAAATCAGGCAACTCCCCGTTGCTGTCGTCCGCCATGAATCTGGCTTTCACCCTTGCAATGAGGTTTCCACAGCACAAGGGCGGTAATGGTGGGACGATTTTTGGCCGCAAGTTGATGACAACGGAGGCTAGAGAAGTCCTCAAGCGTCCATGTTTTGCCTTGCTTACACCCATGAGGGCTCTCCATATCAGTACTGTCACCACCTCCACCCGTGAAGGCTCCCGTTGGAAGCTGGGGTCATGAGCTCTGGCCTTGAGGGACGAAATTTTGGCCCCATCAAACACAAACCTCCTGGTCACGACCTTATTCGTTTCAGAGATTTTCCGGAGAGGCATTGGCTTCAGCATAGGTAAGTCATTCTCCGGAAAGAAAGAAGTCAAGCCGAAAGTAGGAAAAATTAATTTACCTATGCCTTCTCTGCTTGCAGTAGCCCAAGAGCTGAAAAAGTTAGCCGCAGTGAATCCATCAACAACCATGTGATGAATGCGAATTCCAATGACCAGTCCTCCGCAATCAAAGCTGGTGATCTGAATTGATGCTACGGGACTTGTTGATTCTCCGCCTGCTAAATGAACCAGTTGGTAGATCATCTCATCTCTCCTGCTTAGAAGTTGACTGAGTTGGCCTTCCACTTTGGCCTCCAAATACTCGACCCCTTCGTCGTTACAATCAACCGAGTGACTATCTTTGATGTATCTTCCGGCTAGCGGGTAGAAACGAGTTAGGGTCTCTGACAGAGATGTCTCCAAGCGGTTACGTCTTTCAACATCTTCACTTCTGCTGCTGCTTCTGCTGTTCTCGGCAGGGTAGTAGAAAATAGTACACGGCTTGGCTATTGATGTAAATAGCTGGTCAAGAGGGGATAGTTTCAAGGTCCGAAGGTGGGATGGCGTGGGAGATGATGGTTTTATCAGCTTGGTAGACAGCATCTGGACCTCCATTGTTGCCTTTTGAAGAGAATAGAAGGAAGGGAAGAATGATACTGGGAAAAATCCTTCAGCTTGGATGTTTAGGAAATGGTTTTTATTGATATATATATAGGCCGCGCAATAAGATATATCCTTCTACTTCCCTTGAAACACAAATATTTAATTTGATGCTGGCAACTTTTAATGCGAATATTGTACGTGTGTTGGCCATGCCGAGACATGCAAATAATGCAACCCAATAGTTGACTTGAAGCTCACTGTATGATAAATGCGAACAGTCATCCATACACCATACTTTATACGAATCCAAAAATATATACAATGATGCTTATTGATGCTACTCTCTAAAGCTTGTCATCTTATAAGTTGTTATATGATTCAGGGTTATATACTTCAGGATGCATTGATGCTTCTAAGAATCATCATCGAAAAAACCATTGTTGTTTGCTTAAAACTTCATCCTTTTAAGGGTTGTTCTGTTGACAATTATTAAAAAATGGCATTTTTAATGGGTTTTTTTTTTTTTTTAACAACAATGACGCTTCTAGAAGCACCATTGTTTACTAGCATTAACCTTGACATTTTCTATAAATAATCATTGTACAAGCCCCATTGCTTGAACTCTTGCTCAACATTGACCCCTGTAAAAGCGCCAAGAAAAAGTGTAAGCATCTTTGTATTTTTCTTGATTGTTCGACACTTTTTTAGGTTCATATGATGTGTGATAAGTGTTAAGATGGAATTAAAAGTATCATTTAAAAATAAGTTGTTGGACTTATTTTCATATTTATTTTGCACATTATGCTAAAATATTTTGAAATAATAGAAAAAAATGCAATTATATACTAATTAAATTAAATATTGTTAATTAATATGTCTCCAATATGAAGCTCGTGTTGTAAGAATACTTAGATTACTTTATTACTAGCCTTGGATCGATAGGGTGCATGCAAAAACAATCATATAGGCTCTCTAAATTTACACAATGGAAGCATCTACATATTAAAACAATAATTTTAGAGAATAATGTTATACATGCGATCTAAATGTTCACAAATCGATTTCAATCAACGAAGAGTCAATACGGATCTTGAAAACTAGTAGATTTTCCATTTGGTGACTTTCTTCCTTGGATCTTGGCAAATGAAAAATCGGAATGGAGGCTAGGGTTTCTCTATTTGAAAGAGTGAATAACAAGAAGTAGAGTATAAAGCTCTCACCCTAAGAGGATTTATATAGGTTTGTCTATAAGCCTAAGCGATTTAAGTTCGTCTTAAGTTTGAGTTATTTAATCTATAATCATTCACAAGTTTTTGTGCAACCTTACATATTTACTAAAATATTCTTATGCACACATTTGAATAAAAAATTTAATTATATCTTAATAAATGTATAACCAAAGAATATAAATTCACAATACGAAATATAAAGAGTTGATTACACCCTAGTACGTATCCTATGATATTAAAACAAAATGCTAGAACTCGTGTCCAATACCTACTATCCACAATACGTGCACTTCCCATAAATTAGTGTTCATAATTTAACTAGTTTCCCTCACATTGGGTAGACAACATCTATACCTCCATTGTTGTCTTCCTTTTGGAAGGAAAAAAGAAAAAAAAAAAAGAAGGTTTGAGATAAGAATGATGAGATATATCCGTCCACTTGAATAGGATATGACTATTCCCATCACATGCAAACAACGCAATAATGCAACTCAATCCGCGAATAGAATATATCCGTCCACTTGAATAGGATATGACTATTCCAATCACATGCAAACAACGCAATAATGCAACTCAATCCGCGAATAGAATATGACTATTCGCGGTTTTGTCTTTCAACATCTTCACTTCTGCTGCTGCTGCTGCTGCTGCTGCTGCTGCTGCTGCTGCTGCTGTCGGCAGACTGGGCAAAGTAGTAGTAAATAGCAGACGGCTTGGCTGTATATGTAAATAGTTGGTCAATAGGGAATAGTTTCAAGGTCCGGAGGTGGGATGGCGTGGGCCGGAGATGATGGTTTTATCAGCTTGGTAGACAGCATCTGGACCTCCATTGTTGCCTTTTGAAGAGAGAAAAAGGAAAGGGAAGAATGATACTGGTAAAAATCCTTCAGCTTGGATGTTTAGGAAATGGATTCTCCTTCAAAGACAAAAAAAAACGAATTTCAAGAGTTGGGAATCAAATTTTTTTCCATCCTAATTAAAAAAATGTTTCTTCCACTGATCCTAAATATTTTAAAATAAAGATTTAAATACTTAAAATAAATATTGAAATAATGAAACAAATAAATATTAAAAATCATTAAAATAAATACTTGCATATCCGAAAATTTGTTTTTAGAAGAAATAGGGTAAAAATCATGAATTCTTCAAACACATAATTATAACAAATATTTTTAATTTTAAAAAATAATTTAAATTAATGAAATTCCTTTTTAAAAATGAAAATTTTAGAAAATTAATTTTTATTCATTTTCAATGGATTTTTTTTTAAATCTCTAACAGTAATGATGAAAATGATGTGTATAAGGATAAAATGGTAAATATATATAAACACTTCAAAAGCAATTCCCTACATTATTCTGTTTGAATGGAATTCAATTTTGCATTTCTCTTTCACCTGTGTTTGATTCCAAGAAAGTACTAAAAAAAGAACAAAAAATATTTTATTTTATTTATTTGATTTTATCATAAGAAATACCAAAGGAAACTAAATATAATTAAAATTTAAATAAAAATTAAATATTTTTATATATTTTTAAATTATTTAATTTAACTTAAAATAAGTGAATAAAATTAAAATAACGTATAAAAATAATTTATTAATTTTAAATTTATTTTTTATTTTTTATTTTATTCTATTTTTTCTTGCTCTTTTCTTTCTCTCCTACTTTTTCTCTATATTTTCTTTCCCCACTTTTCCCAAATTTTTTCAAAAACTCATACATAGTATTTCCTTTCATTCATTTCCTCCCTCTCCTTTTCCTTTTGAAGTTAATAAATATGTAATAAGTTCATATTTGGTACATGATGGGAATGAAAAATGAATATTTTGTTTCCATTTATACATCTTTTCAAATATGGATGAATTTAGTGATTCAAATTCTTTTGTTTGAATACATCTAAGAAATAAGGTTGAAGTGATTATAATTTCCATATGTTCCGTAAATAGAAAATAAAAATGAATGAAAAAAGAAATTGATAATAATATCCATACACATCTTTTATAGAGATGTTTTTATTTTTATTTTTTTATTAAATAATAAGAGCGTATTTGATAGTGTGATTCAAAAACAATGTTTAGTTTTTAAAAAATAAGAAAGTATTTTTAAAAAGTTTATAATATTATTTGATCATTGTTTTTATGGAAATAATATTTTTAAATAAATTAAAATAAAAAATAATTTTAAAAAATAATTCACTAATTTCTAAAAAGAAAAAGAAAACATATAGAAGTAAAAATTAGAAAATTGGTAAAATACGATATAAATAATATATTTTTGTCAAATATTTACAAAAAAATATTTTTTTTTTTGAAATAAATTGTATTTTTAATACCAATGAGATGTTTTCACATTCTAAGTAGCAATTCAAAATATAAAAAATAACTTAACATTTCTTTTCCCTATTTTTATTTTTAATTTACCTAATTTTATTCTATTTCTTTAATTGCAATATAAATTTTAAAATATATCATATTGTATGAATGGGATCTAAATTTGGACCATAAAATAAATAAAAAATCATATTAAATGAAATAAAAAACTATTTGACATGAATAAATATTATAAAATAAATAAATTATTTTTTTATAAAGAAGTCAATAAATACATCTATGTAAAAAATGATCGATTTTATTCGATTTATTTTAAAATTTTTGAATAAGAAACGATGGATCGAATAATTCCATTCAATTTTAAACTTAAAAATCCCAAATTACGAAAAAAAAATAAAAATTGCACATATATTTTATTTCCAAGGATTGCATTATGCCACAATCTTGCCATATCAGCATCTTGATGTGGGGACCAACTGACGTGGCAAGGCTAAGATGGCCGCAAAAGGATGAAAAATGCCTCCAAATAAAATCATATCAAGAGGGCCCACACCGTTATAGTCGTTATGCCCGTTAGCTTTATTTCCGCCCCTTCTCTTCGCCCTAGGGTTTATTCATTTCCGGCCCCTCTTCTTCTTCCTCCTCTTCTCTATTTTCTTTCGCACAATTCTCATTTCCTTTTCATGGATATTCGCGATCGTACCCAATTACATTCTCCCAGATTCTCAGAACGGCGAAATTGATCTTCAAAACGGTGCGTTTTGTCATGCTTTATTTTCCCTCATGTGCTGTTTGGTTGCTGAGAAATGGTGGGAAAGGTGGAGAAAAGAAACGAGAAGGTGGAATCTTATACATCCGATTCAACCCCAATCAGTGGAGGAATCTGATTCTTCATTTTTTTTCCCCGCCGTTTCTCAGAATTTAATAGGATTGTAATACCATTGTTTTCCCTTACTTTTTTTCTCGCTATTTGTGTTTGATTCTATTTTATTGTTTTATGTTTTATCTGAATTTTGATATTCCATGTGGCCTTTAAATCATGATCAAACTTATTTTATTTTCTGTAAACTCTGTTAGAAGAAAGGGAATTTGGTAATTGGAGTTTGTTGATGAAAATGTGTCACCTTTTGGCGTGATGACGTAAACTATGTTTGGAATCCAAAAATGATATTACATTTAGATATTTTTTACCAATGAGTTTGTTTACAAAGAACCGCCTCTGAATCTTCAGGCCACAGCAAATTTGATTTGGTAACCTTTTGCTGTTATGTGGTCTATTTGGAGAGGGGTACTACCATGTTTTCCCAACTGCCCACCCGAAGTTATGTTCTGGGTAGATACAGAGATAATGCCCTTGATTTGGGAGGGGGAAGCAGAAGCATAGCATGCCCTATGTCCCCGTCAGAGAATTATTTGGCCAAGAAACTCGGGAGACAAGTCATTCTTATTTGGGGAAAGGAGGCAAAGTGGCTGATGTTGAGTCTGTATAGGTTTCATTGATGTTAAATTTTCAGTAGTACAGGCTAAGGTGGTAAAGTTTGTTTCATGGCCCTCGAAATGTGATTTTAGGGCATGGGGTGGGAGTTGCACGGGAATCTTGGAAGGGACTGCAGATTGTTGATTGTGTATTTGATTAGTTTTCTGTAGAAAACAAGGAGACATTTTAGTAAACAGTGTCATATTTACTGATGATAACTTTTGCTTCAGTGAATCTCAACAACAAAATCTTAGTACATTTGTGATGGTGATGTTTTGTCCATATGGGGTGATGCTTCAAAAATGCGTTTTCCTTCCTAATAGAACAAACTCTTTTCAAGTGGAAGGATTCTGTTTTTTTTCTTGCTTTTCTCTTGGCAGCAACCAAACAGATCATGGTCCTCCAAGTGAAAGGGTGGTGGTTTACTTTATATTTTATGGCATCTTGCTTTCTATGGACATGCTAGCTTTTCACATCTCATTCCTTATTCAGTGTTTATTATACAGTTAAATACTGCAATAATAATAGTAGATGCCTTATCCATCCCTGTACAGACACTTGTTGTTCCTTGATTCAGTTCTCATTGAAGTTGACAGTGCCTAAATGATAATTTTTGAAAAATATCTCTCTGGAAAATTGCTGCAGTTTAATCAAAATAATAATGGAAGTTTCACTTGTGTGAATCTTATATTTTCTCTACCTATGAGCCTGTTACATGCCTTGGAGGAATCCATGTAGCTTAAATCCAACTTGAGGTTATGAGCATTACCTTATTCATTTATCAATCACCTACTTTTGGGTATCAGTTATATATTGAAATTTAGCATATTTCAGAGGTTGGGTTTGGGAAAAGTTGGATTTGCGTACAATGACTTCATGTATGTTTGGAAGCAGTTTCAAGGAAGGACTTCTGACAGAATATTCAATGGTGATTTCCTGTTTCATGTTAGAAGGCCTAAAAGTAGTTCTTGTTTGAAGTTGCATTATGAACATGTTCTTTGAGCCTGTTGTTTTCCTTTATTATTTCCTTGTCAGGAGAAGACATTGGCTCTCAATGTTTCAAGCTTTTTATTTTTAAAGCCTCACCTTAACTCAGAACACTTATTACTGTAGATGGATGGTGAATCCAATCAATTTGAACGAAAGCAAGAACGTTTGAGGACAAGGTGGACAGCATCTCAAGATAAGATATTTGCAGACTTGGTGGTTGAGCAAATTCAGCTGGGGAACCGATCAAACAATGGTTTTGACCAGAAAGCTTGGAAGCATATCCGCGATCAGTTCAATGCACAAACAGGTCTCAACTTTAACAAAAAACAATTGAGGAAACACCTAGATGTTCTCAGGACACGTTATTATAATCTTAAGCCAGCTTTTGAGCAAAGTGGCTTTTATTTGGACCAATCTAATCATATGATAATGCCTGAGTTTGAACTATTGGAAGACCTCACTGAGGTATGTCTTTCTATTGAAGCATCCTTTGTTGTTGCTGTGTTAATTTTGTCTGCCTCTTACAACCATGCCCCTTGTTACATAGGTTTTTAGCAAATCTTGACCTCATGATCTTCTGACAATTGTACTAACAGGAACACAGTAAGCCTGAGATGCTGAAAATCAAGGATTGTCACATATATGACCAGCTGTGCTTGATATTCAATGAGCCAGGGTTGGATGGGAGATATGCTCAGTCTAGTCACTATGAAGGTTTGGAAAAGAACATGGAAGCAGTCCAGAATACAGGCTTGAAATCATCTCCTAGAAGTGCAAGTATGCTTGTTGGAACTGTTGCGCAAACCATGCCTCGTCAAGATAATGCTCCATCACCAGCAGCAGGTGTCAACGTGAATGTATCGGCAAATGAACGAAAGAAGCGCCGATCCGAGACATGTCTCAGTCCACAACCTCATGCAAAAGACCAGGAAAGATTAAATGGGATCATTGCAGAAGCTATGTTAGAGATGATTTCAGCTTCAAAGTTAAGGGTAGTTGCAAGAACTCAGGATAACAACCAATTTTCCATCACCAATTGTATCAAGGCATTGGATGAGATTCAAGGCATTGATCAGAGCCTGTACTTTGCCGCATTGGATCTGTTCGACAACTCCAATCAAAGGGAGATATTCTTGTCTCTTAGATGTGAGAAGCGGTTAGCATGGTTGCAAGGAAAATGTAAAAATGCTTCCCCTATTTTGGTGGTTTGACGCAGCGACTCGTATCTTATTCTAACATGATAGATACACTTGGATTAGGTCACCTAGGTTGGCGCATTGCTCTTGCTGTAGTTGGCTATTTTGTTAATGCTAATTCTATTAGCTTACGTCCATGGATGTCATGTTTCTATACAATATAATCAGAAGTCATAGTTCATATGCTTTTTGTGAATACAATAATTCCAAAAAGGATTCCATTGCCCTTATTATTATTATTATTTTAAATGTCATCTTGATTTGGGACTGGTCTGTATATCCACTGATCTTTGTTCCTACTTGCTGTGTAATTTATGCAAAGGTGGTTGGTTAGTCTTTTGTTTTATATTCTTTTCACTTGCTTGACCCCTTAATAGAAAATTCTGGACGTATGTGTTGTTCAAAAAATTTGAACCTTGCTTGACCCATTAATAGAAAATTCTGGACGTATGTGTTGTTCAAAAATTTTGAACCGAGGCCAATTTTTTGGTACTAATTGAAAAGGCATCGTCAATTATGCGGTCTTATTTGTTTGTATCTTTATATTTTTTTATTTTATTTGTTATCAGACATATATTGTTATTTAAGCCAAAGTTGTTGTTTCAAGGTGAATATTATGAGGAATATTATGAGAGTTATTGTTTGAAAGTGAATATTATTTTTATTTTTTTGGCATAAATATTACTAACGAAAATAGTAAAATTTATTTTAAAAATAAAATAAAATAAAATGGAATCACCAAACGCAGCGTTATTCGTACCGTTTCGGACCCGAAACTGCGGATAGGACAGAACTAGAACCTTCAAAAAGGCCGGTTTCGGGATGACTTTGGGATTCCTCTGAAAGCGCTGTCTGAGAAATCCCATTTCAGGTCTGGAGATTTCTCCTTGCTTTTGGATTTGTGAATTTTGTGTATTGTGAAAGTTACGTTCTTGTTTGGTTGCGAGAAAGCGTAGGAAAAGAAAAGACAAGACAAGAAAAAAAGAAGAAATTGTTAATATTTTCCACCGTTTGAGATATGAGAAAACAGAAAATTGCACTTGACTGACTCTTTGGGATCATTCGAGAAAGTAGTTTTACGGACCATGGCAGTTACTTTTTTCCCCTTCATTTTCTCACCAACCAAACAGATTGTTAGCGTTCTGGTTGTTTCCCTTTCGGTCTCTGTTTCTCCTAATTTACATTTTTCCTCTTGTAGGCATTTTGAAATATTTTTTCATTGGTATGGTACTAGATGTGGTCCTAAGTATAGTTTCTCTGTGTTTTTTCTCCTACGTAAACATTGTTTTCCTTGATGGAGGTTTGATTAAATTTGATAGTGATCTCCACTTCTACTTTTCAATACCTTAATGCATGCCATTTTTTATTATTTTGTATCTGTCATGTGTTTCACCATCAGTTTCTCTTTAGCCACATTTTGGCTGAATAGAAAACCAAGGAAAACAGAAGAAAATGTGGTTCTGAATTCATGTTGTTTCAGTTTCCAAATAATTAAAATCTACCCCAATTTGGCCAAATTTGTTAATACTAGTCTCAGTTGAGAATAGATTTTTGTTTTCACAGGTCCCAAATAAAAGATGTGTCACCATGTGTGCAACCTTGAAGTTCATCTAACAATATTTCCCATTCTCCTTAAGACCCACCAGGAAGTGATCTTTTTTATGATTTCAGGCTTGTTTGACTGGCAGAGAGGCACCTGAAGTCGTTTCCTTTTCTACGTGTTTAGGGACTCAAAATGATGGGGTCTTTTCTTTCAAGAGCTCTCATGTCTGTATATCTGAATGAAATTTAACACCCATTTGCTTCTCCAGCAGTTCATTATTTACTGAGAAAACTAAAATGTTCAGGTATATTTTGACAGGCTGACTTTTGGTTATGCTTATCCTGCATATGAATGCTTCAAAACTGTGGACAAGAATAAGCCAGAGATCGAGCAACTCGTGCTTTGGTGCCAGTACTGGTATGCTCTTTGACCCTCTGCTTCTGCTACTGCTAATAAGTGAACTGCAACATTAAAACATTTTTGTTTTGTTCGAATTTTGTAGGGTTTTAATTGCCTTGCTTACCATTTGTGAGAGAGTGAGTGATGCTTTCATTTCATGGTATGAAATCTCCCTTTGAGCAAAGCATGATGCTTCTGTTTCCCTTGTTATTCATTTTATGTTTCATATCATGATTGTGTGATCCTTTTTTTTTTTTTTTTTTTTGCAGGTTACCATTGTATGGGGAAGCTAAGTTGGCCCTTTTCATATATCTTTGGTATCCTAAAACAAAAGTATGCATTCAACATCTGGAGTCTGGATATTTATGACGTTTTATTGTTTGAATCCTTCTCACATAATTTTGTTTACTATTACTCTTACAGGGAACGACATACATTTATAATTCCTTTTTACGGCCTTACTTAGCAAAGCATGAGACTGAAATCGACCGAAATTTGTTGGAGTTAAGGGTTAAGGCCAGGGAGATTGCAGTTCTGTATTGGCAAAAGGCTGTCTGCCATGGGCAGACAATGTTTTTCAAGATTCTGCAGTATGTTTCTGTAACACAGCCTCAACCTGCTCAGGTATCTTATCCATGGATAAGAAGTAGATTCTGTTTTTATGGTACTGGATTTATTCTTCTTTCAGTGCTTTCTGTTCTACATACCCCTAACCATAACATTCTACTTAGGATAAAAGGAAATTCCCCTCATGCTTTAGGTTGCCATGAGGTTGTGGGTGTTCATTTTTCTTGTTCAGTGTTTCCTTCTTGGTCAATAGAGAAGCAAAAACAGAAAGGTTTGGTTAGTTTGTGTATTAATTTCTCCCTTCAGTATGCACTGAATTTAAATATGGAATAGATTCTGACAGCTATTTTTGCCTTGCCCAAATATCTACTTAGATTTGTGTTCATAGCACATGTCAAGTTTTACATAATAAAGGAATAGAATAGGACTTATTCGAAGGCTATACAAAAAAATGACATCTTTCCAGACAACAAAGGGGACAGGGAAGTTGATTGCTTTCTTCCCTTTGGTGTGAAGATTCTGAGTAAAAAGTTGGAGAAGTAACAGAACATAAACCCTGTTTATCTCAATTTAATTTGGTGATTTGTATATCATTCATATCTTACTTGCCTCTTGTTCTGGAACTGAGAAGAGCCCCTTTCTTATGCAAAATCGTATAAGTTCTTTACTACTACAATAAAGAAAAGACGAATTATATTAGAGGACAAATGCTTATCTTTAGGTGGGTGCCTTCAGGATAAAGAGTTTTAGGGTGCTGGTGTTTGGTTTATATTAGAGAACTGCAGCTAGGATAACTTGAAGCTTGTTAGTTTATGGAAGGTTAGGAGGGGGCCCTGACAAGTTTCTGGAAGATGGCGACCCTTTTGTTCATTGTGTTGGAAGATATGACAAGGGTTACCATGTTTGGAATATGGAAAAGTTAGAACTGACATGGACACAATGGGCAAGCTCCATAAGATAATAAACCCAATAGTACTTTGCATATTTAACAAACATGCTATTTACATATTTCTCTGATTCATTTACATCATGAATGAGACCCTCATTTTGATTCTTCTTGAAATTTGCAGCAACAACAGCAAGCCAGAGATGGCCAACAACCCCTTGCTTCTTTTCTTTCTCACCACAAATCTAGTTTTGAAGAATCTGCTGCAGAAGCCAGTAGCAAGCCAATATCAAGTAAACTGGAAGCAGCAAATGCAAATTCAAATGCAAATTCTCCTCAGAAAGTGAGTGTCATTGAGGGAGCTGTCCGGGTAACCTGTGAAAAACTGAGGAAAATCCGGGGCTCAGCTAATCACTAGTAGCATTACATTACAATTCATATACAAAGAGCACATTTAATCTTGCTGATACCATATGCTTGCTTAACAATGGATGAATTAATTCTAATCCTTAACACTGGTATCTGCTTCTGGTTCTCTTCTTTCTTGTAATCTTCTAGTGTACATGCCTTGGAATATTGTTGCAGAGGTCAAGGATGAAGGATAAAATTACTGGAAGACTGAAGAAAAAACTGGAAACAGCATATGTCTGAAAAGATAGCACGCACATTCTATGCAATTCCACGTGTAACAATGTAAAAGGTAGATGGAAAAGCCTGTGGTCCTGCCGCAGCATACTCATTAAAGCGACACCAATCAGCCATTACTTAACATTCTTCGAGGCACTTCAGCCACGTATTATTATTATTATTTTTTAATTTTTTTGAGGAATTTAATGCCGTTCTTATTCTTTATTTTTTAAAAATAAAAAATAATAGTAACATAAAAGGTACAGCGATATTCTTTTTATAAGAGTTTTAGCTTTTATATAAAAGTTTTAATTTATAAAAATAAAAATTAGAAATTTATGTTTGATAATTATTTTTAAAAACGGTTTTAAAAAATAATTTTTAAAAACGGTTTTATAATATTTTATAAAATAAAAATTTATTTGAGAATATAAATGTTTTTAATATTTTAAAATAATTTTTATATTTAGTGTTTTATTTTTAATTATTTTTTAAAAACAAGTGAAATTATTTTTTTATATAAAAGTTTTAATTTATAAAAATAAAAATTAAAAATTATATCTAAAAGATGACTGACATCTTGTTTAATAATTGTTTTAAAAAATATTTTGAAAAATAATTTTTAAAAATTATTTAATAATATTTTATAGAACAAGAGTAGGATTAATATTTTTAATGATCTCTTCAAACAAATGTTGGGGTCGGTCAGACTCATAATTGAATATCTCTCATTTCAAACATGTGCATGGATGAGAAGCTTTCCAGTGTAGTGGGTTCTATGATTTTAACTTGGGTTCACATGAGGGAAATCATAACTAAGAGAAGAAAAAAAATTAAAATTGCTGAAATCATAAGAGACTCGTTGGTCAAAAAGGCTTTTTCCAACCCCTCTTCATTTTGCCTTTTTTCTCTTCTAATCGTAAAAAGACAAACAAGAACCATCAAAACCTTGAACACTAGCAGCAGTCTCCTTGATTAACACTCAAGCCTCAAAACCTCATCCAACCACCTCACCTCTCCCACCTCCCCTGTCTGCCACGTGGCTAAAAAGTGCTGGCCCCTCAGAGTAGAAAAGTCCAAGCCCATTGGGCCTGCCCTACCCAAACCGCCCCACGTGTCCCAACCACAAATTCATAAGAAGAGGGTGGCCACAGGCAGGAGGAGGAGAGAACTTAGAGAGGAAGTCTCTGATTCAGCAGCTTTAAAGGTAGTGCAGTTCACGAGAGTGCTGAGAAAGTTGAAGGGTAATTAATATTTTCTCGGGAAAATGGCAAGTGGCAGTGCAAAGAAGAAGGTTGTAGGGGGAGGAGGAGATGCTGGTCAGGTGCTGGACGGTTCAGATATAATGGAGTTGGTTGAGAATGAAGAAGTGTTTAGCAGTTTTGTGGATCATAAGTTTCAGGAACTGGATAGGGATTGTGATGGTAAGTTGTCCGTGAAAGAGCTGGAACCTGCTGTTGCTGATATAGGTGCTGCTCTTGGCCTGCCTGCTCAGGGTACTTCTGCTGATTCTGACCATATCTATTCTGAGGTACTTTGCTAGCTTGCTTGCTTGGTTTCTTTTCTTTTTCATTTTTTTGTTTTGTTTTCACCTTTATATCTTTGGTTTGGTGCGGAGGGGCTGTTGCCCTTAGGTTTTTTGGCGGGTGCTTGAGAAATAGATGGAAAAAGAGAGGGAGTGCTTTTGAAAGGCAAGGGATCTGCATGAGAGGACATGGGTATGCATCACTCGTATGGGTTTGCTATCTGAGTTGTGTTTTCTCTTCGCCTATTTGATTTGTGGTGAGGGGTTGTTTTTTGGTGGGTGTGTGAGAAATAGGGGGAAAAGGGAGGCAAAGGATCAGCATGAGAGGAAATAAGATCGTCCCTCACTTGTAAGTGCTTGCTAACTGAGTTGCACTTTCACTTTTCGCTAATTTGGGGCGTTGAGGGGGCTATTTGGAGTGGGTCTATTTGGGGTCTCTCAGAAAATTAGTGGGAAAAGAAAGAGAGGTCTTGAAAAGCAAGAAACCTGGGAGGAAATGGTTATGTATGACTTTGTATATGTGGGTTTTCTAACTGTGTATTTGGTTTCTGGGAATTAATAGGAGAAGAAAGGAAACTTATCAAAAAATAAAAATAAAAAAAATATAGGAGAAGAAAGGAAACAATTGGATTCCTTTCTTTTGGGAGATCTAGTCTGATGTATTTGCTAGCTGTTTTGATTTCTTATCTATTGTTTTACATTTTTATTTCGTTTGGGATTTGGAGAGGAGATGGGGATGGGTGTGTTTGTTTCCTGAGAAATGGTGGGGGAAAGAAAGGAATGTTCGGGACCCTTTTCTTATTTCTCTGGTAAACCTAACGGACCACAGAAGATTATGGGTTTGAGTCCATTGTGTGTATTTGCTTGAGTTGAACCTTGAGCCATCTGCCTCTTTGGAAGAGGGAGGATACTGTTCTATCTGATCGCTTTTGCAGACTGTTTGGCTGTTTGCAAAGAAGTTTGGTGTACAAGTCAAATTAAAAATATGCCTTCTTTGTGGTGGGAAGTCATAAACTTTGTATCAAAATAAAAGTTTGATTAGTCTTCATTTTAAAAATTAGATTTTAATTTCTAGTATTCTTGGATCTAGTAGTTCTTAAACTTCAATGAAATACAGTAGCAATGTTTATTTGTTGCTATGATTATAACAGGTGACTGGAATTTGATTTGTTATTTAGTTTCTTGACGTCTTAAGTTCTAAGATACAATTGATTGCACTTGCCTTTTTGTGGGTACCCAGAGAGTCAAATTTTCAATTTTCCATTTCTAGCTGGCCCGAGAAACATCCAAACTATGAATCAGCTTTGTCGGTGTTGTTGGACTTTACTTTCCAGCTGCCATTGTTATCCTATTCACCTTTTTTTTTTCTTTGCTTCTTTATCATTTATAGGAGGAGGAATCTTTGTCAATGCTGTGAAAGCTACCTATAGTAATGGAATTCAATAATTTGCATGAAAGTTTTTTAGTTGTGGCCAAAGTCAATCTTATATGTTTAACATTAATGGACTGAAGCAGTGTTTGATAGGAGCAGGGCAACACCATTTTTTAATGGCTTTGTTGGTGGAGAAAGTGATCTTAATTGCGTATTTAATCTGCTAATGATGTGGCAGGGCTTATTGTTAATTGTTATTATTGATTGGAAATATGTTTCTAGAATAGTTCTTCCAAGCATATGACACATGATAAACGAGGGGACAATGATGGTCCTCTAGTCTGATCAGCTCATGTGACCTCTGGGCCCTGATAGTCCTCTCTTACCTAATTCCAAAATCAAAGAAATCAATGATTGATGCAAATTTCAGGGCAAGCAATTAGTTATTGATGTGCATTGAGCATATTGACTTTTGCCATGGCCCTGTCAGTATTTTCTTAGTGTTTACTTGGAAATGACCTTTGGTTTGATATGTTATAGGTTTTGAATGAATTCACCCATGGCAAACAAGAACAAGTAAGCAAGACTGAGTTTAAAGAGGTTCTCTCAGATATTCTATTAGGCATGGCTGCTGGTTTGAAGCGAGACCCTATTGTGATCCTCCGTATTGATGGGGAAGACCTGAGGGAGTTCATCAACAGCCCAAGTTTTGAACCAGAGATGATTTCCATCTTCTCACAGTTTGATTTGCCTGAAGGATCACTTCGCGATTACATTACCAAGGCTTTGCAACAACTTACTGTTGAACAAGGAATGCCACCTTCAACAGATTCTTGGGTAATTACTGATTGTTACTAATTAGTACTATCTTGATTGGCACAAACTCCTAGTCTTTTAAAGCAAAGTCTCTTATATGCTTTTGAAACTGAGTTTTGCTCATTGTCTTAGATAAGTTGATCTGATGAATTTAGCTTACTTTCATCATAAATTAATCAAGCATGACCATAGGAAGTCATCAATAAAGACATGCTTCTTTTGTTCTTATAACTAGAACACAACTAGCCTAAATGTGCAAGAATAAAGGCAATTTTGGCTTCATATGCCCCTAATTAAAAGGGAATGAGCGTGTTCTTGAAAAAAGAGGGGGGACCTCAAATCATGGGCCATACCAATTTTTTCTGGATGAATTTTGGACCGACTCACATATATTGATTGACAAGCCCAAATCCATACTGTTTATTATAATTCTTGGCTTTCTTTTGTAGGTCATGAGTAACATTGTGGAGCCTGCTCTGCAAACTGTTGCTGGCTGTGCTCACGAGCAACCCATCTCTCAAGATACCTTCCTAGCAGAATTCAAAAAGGTTGCAGAAAGTGTGGCTCAACATCTGGCAGAGCAGCCAGTGATCGTTGCCCACAGTGAAAACACATTTGATGGAAGTGGTATTAAGAGACTATTGGCCAACAAATTTGAATTAGATAAGGTTAGTAGTTATCATGATTTTCATTAGTCCTGAAACTTTATTGACATTATCTGAAGTATTAATGAATGAAATTCTCTCTTTCATCACCGAAGACAAAGTAGTGAGCAAGTGGATCATGCATCTGACTCTCATTGAAATTGGTTTTTGTTCAGTCATTGGAAGCAGCATTAAAGACAGTGCCAAAAGATCGCAATGGGAAAATGTCTAAGGAGTATCTCCGTGTGGCATTGGATGTTGTGGGCCCATCAGCAGGTTTACCCCCATATGGTGGGCTTGAAGAGGTATTGTTAATGATCTAACTAAACCAAAGTCTCATGGATTCAATGAACACATCATGCATTGTGATCCGGCAATCAGTGAATTTGTTGTTTAGGATTTGGCTGCATTCTTAGATAACCACTGAAGAACAATAGGCAGTCATTTAGCTATCAATGGAAAAGCCCTTCCATATCTCTATTCACATCCAACTACAAGACGGGCTAGCTTGGCATGGTTGGTGTAAAGCTTTACTTAGGCTCAGGAAAAGTTGTTTATCTTGGGCATACTTGCTTTGAGGAATTTAGCTTAAGTTTTTGTTTGCCAGGACTTTTACAATTATTAAACCTTTTAATGAATTTGATCTTGTAATTCTACAGATGGACAAGGTAGTGACTGATGTGTTCAATATGGTGAATGCTGATGATGGGAAGGTTGTTAAAGAAGATGAGTTCAAGAAGTTGCTGACTGAAATCCTGGGAAGTATCATGTTGCAATTAGAGGGCAGTCCTATCTCAGTTTCTTCAAACTCAGTCGTGCATGAGCCCCTTACTTCTCCTTCAACACTTCTGCCACTATCTTCATAGTTTCATGTAGGTAACTTTGGTACTGCAAATGAAGGGAATCAGAAATAAAAGAGCCATATAAAATCTCATGATCGGAAGTGATCACTAGTTTGAGTGATGTACTGTGCAGTCCACTCAATTGTGTCCATGGAGTGATTTACAAACGCGATAGAAGATGAAATCACTCTTGTACTGGTCAGTGGACTGCAACTTTTGTATGATTGAACCCATGAGATGAAAGAATTGTCATGATCTTCCAAGAGTTCAAGCTAAAGCTAAAAATCTTATTAGTATATGAATAAAAGATGGATTGTAGGATAGTTGTACTTGCAAGACATAATGGAATTCACTTTGTATGGGGCTAATTGTTTTTCATCTTTGCTGTTCTTCATTTCTGCTCATGACTAAACAAGTTCAAACTACTGCTCTCTTCTTCAACTTACTCAGAGAAATGGTGATGAAATGTTCAAAAATGCCCCTGCCAACCTCAGGAAAACTCGTGTTCTTCATCTACCCTCACCAAAATTTGCTTTTATTAACAAATTGCCCTTCCCAGGACAGACCTTGCAACTATTGGAGCTTATGCACCAGGTTCCCTGTTACAGTTATCTTGTAGATCGTTGAATAGAAGACACTAAGCCATAAGGTACAATTGAGGCAGTCTTTCCTTTTCTACGATTTCTTAGATCTAAATTCTCCTCAAGCATTAGCAACTCTTCAATCTAGGATTATTGATAGGTAGTAGATACATATACAAAAAGATGGATGCAATCATACAACATTTCCCACCCAGAAAGGCCTTCAAAGAGGCAAGGAAGGAGCTCTACACACCTGAATCAAAATTAGAGACAGTAAGCATGTTTGCATATGCTGTGAAAAAAATCACGGCAGTCCATTCTTACTTAGGACCTCTGTCCATGGTGGCAGATCTCGAATGGTCTTCACATACACATAGAATAGCAAGCAAGCAATAGCAGGACCAACCCAGAAAACCCAGAGGCCATTCCAGAGTTGACCCCCTCTAACCAGTGCTGCCCCCAAACATCTAGCAGGGTTCATCCCAGCACCAGCATAACCTTTGGTTGCTGTAACTGTTGTCGACACAAATACCAGAACCCCAGCCACAGCTCCAATGATCGAGCAAACCCGAACCAGCCCTAGTGCCTTTGCTTGGCGATCATCAAATGCAATCCATACTGAAGCAAACAATAACACAAATGTGCATATTATCTCAAGCCATAAAGCCTGCCCTGTGTTGATACCTACAGTGATAGCCCCATCAGGGCCTGGAACAATGACACTGAGGGTGCAGCCTCCAAGGGAGAATGTTTCTTCAATGTTGCTATTTACCACAGCTTTGAGTGCCAGTGCACCTAGCACAGCGCCTGCACATTGAGCCAAGACATAGACGAAAGCCCGTGAATGAGAGATCACACCAACTAGTGCAGCAGAGAAGGTGATTATAGGGTTGATGTGACCACCAGAAATGGGAAAGGTGGCAAGGAGAAGAATTGTGAGTGTGGGGAAAATGAAGAATGATATGGCAAGGTTTGGTGTTTCAGTTTTGGTTTGGTAGGAGGAGATAACTATGGTGTCAAGCACAAACACAAGCACTGCTGTCCCAAGAAGCTCTGCAACAGATGCTCTCCAGACCTGAGGAAACCAAGCTCAGACCAAAAAAATTTTGGGTGCCATACATATAACACAGAATTATATAGATGAATCTGACCTCTAGTGAGAAGAATTCATGGGAAATAATGCAGGGGAGAAATGCTGTCCTTGAAGAGTCCTTTCCTTCTAAAAAAGTTGCCGTGCCTTCCTCCACCTCTCTGGGGGAATCCTGGCCATTAATATTCATGACAACGGGATCCATTTCTTTCTCTAAACCCGGAGGAGGGTCTGAAGTATACGAAAAGGAAGAATGGGAGAAAGTAATGAGATTGAGATGAATGAAGTTTCCATTGAAGACAAGATGCAGTTAAAAGCACTTTGGTCAATAGCTTTCCACTATGTGAAATTGATAGGCTTAGTGGAAGCAGTTGTAAAGAATATGCCCTATGCAGCCAATACTTTGGTGCTTCATTGGGCGTTCAACTCGAAAGGAAAGCTGGAAAGGTGCTCTTAGGCTAGCTCAATAAAGAATATTCATACTTCAAATCAAGAATAAAGACGTGGGATGTGATCAGCTCCTAATACCGTTAGAGCTCGTCTGGAGTGATTCTTATTAAAAAAAGATATTTTATAAAAATGTTGTATTTTATAAAAATAAATAAATCCCTTAAATTCATACATATACACAGTCCAATTACAATACCCGACAATGGTGATTACAATTGTCCCCTAGGAAAAAGTCATGACTGAGAATCAAGATAGGCCCCTAATTTTCAAATGCATAGAAACGAGACCATGATTAAAAAAAATAAGAACAACCTAGTAAACGTGTTTGTTTTTTTAATAAACCTTCAAACCATTAAAGAAGATGATACAGGTAACAGATAGAAAAAAATACAAGTAAAATCATCAGAATGGAGGATGGAAATGAGATATTTATGCCATAGAAGTCTTCGATTAACATCCTAGAGGTTTCATTAGACCAAAATTTAATAATGGTGATAATAAGCTTTGCAAAATTCTCTCACAACACTTGTTTTTCCTGTCACAAGATTCAAAATCATCTTTCATTGATGAGAGATGGATGTTGAAACCATGTTCTATGGTAGACTCTCTTTGTGCCTTTCCATTTGGTCTGTTACGGAAGGCTTTCTTTCGATATGGTTTTTGAGTCTTACTGGGTATTTAGTGTTGTTGCACTTGCACCCTTGAGTGCTTGAGTTTCAAGAAAATTTAAATGGGTTTTCCCCAGAAAGAGAAATTTCAAATGGGTTTTCTTTAAAAATTAAAACAGTGATTTGGGGTTACTCATGCCATTTTCTTGGTTAACACCTCTGATTGTTTTCACCAGAAGCGCTACAGCTCTGTAGAGGTTGATATCATATTTTTTCGTCCTAAAAAAATGGCAGAAAAAAAAAAGAAAGAAAGAAAGAATGTTTGGTTTCAAGCACAGACTTTTTCCTTCTAATCCTAAAATTTTCCCCTTGCCAGTAACAGAAACGGAAATGAAGGTGGGATTTCATCCCAAGATTTGATTGGTCCCGGCTTGAACGGAGAGAGCAGTAGGAGGCCAGGAAAGTTGCATGTTGATAGAGGTTTTGAGGTGATAAATGACTTAGCAGATAGCTCCTCTGAATGGGTCAGTCCAATTCTCCCTTTTTTTGTCTATCTGTTGGTTGCTTCTTAGGTGTTTTCCTTAATCTTGTTCTGTTTATATATGTTTCAAGGCATGAATATTTCAAATTTTAATTCAATTAATTGAATGGTTAGTTTGTCTGTACTGTATATTATATTATAAAATTTTATGCAACTTGTGCTGTTATGTGACTTATTCTAATGCTATGCAACTCATATTGTTATTTGACTTTCTGGGTTTGCAGCAAAGGGAGGATGTGGTTGTTAACATGATTTGCTTAAGAGATAATAATATAATGCAACTTGTATTGTTGTTTGACTTTCCTGGAATGCAGTTGCAGTATGCTCATAATGAAGTTGTTAATATGATATAAAGAGATGAAAGAATTGATTGTAGGCAAAGCTCCAGCATTTTGCCAACGAAAATCTTACTTTCTGTTCAATTAGTGAAGAGAAAATGGCAGAAGCAATTCTCTTCTGTGCCTTGAAAAGGATTGGTGACTTGCTCATTCAACAAGCAGAATTCTTGGGGAAGGTCGGCGATGATGTTCAACTGTTGCAAACTGAGCTGAGGAGGATGCAGTGCTTCCTAAAAGATGCGAGTGCACGACAAGAAGAAGACCAGAAAATCCGGAACTGAGTTGCGGAAATCAGAGACGTTGCATATGATGCAGAGGATGTAGTAGAATCTTATATCCTCAAGGTTGTGTCTAGGAGGGGAAGATCCATCCATACGATCGGCAACATGCTTGCTACTTGGGAGGTTGGATCAGAGATTGAAGATGTCAAAGCCAAGATCTCCAACCTCGCCAGGAGCTTAGAAACTTATGGGATAAGGCCTATAAGAGAAGGTGATGATTCGAGATTTGCATATGAAGGTCGACAACAGCTGAGGCGAACTTATTCTCACCTTGTTGAGGATGATGTGGTTGGATTAGAAGAAAAGACAGAAGAATTGGTGACACTTTTGGTGAAAGAAGAGAGGTATCAAGTTATTTCTATTTGTGGTATGGGTGGTTTGGGGAAAACCACTCTTGCTAGGAAGGTCTACCATCAAAGCGAAGTTAGGCGCCATTTTGATTCTTTTGCTTGGGCCTATGTATCTCAACAATGCCAAGCAAGAGATGTCTTCCAAGGGGTTTTAATCAATCTGACTTCCCCTACCAAAGAGGAGAAAGAGCGAATTTTACAGCTGAGAGATGAAGAACTGGTCAAGCAGTTATACCAAATCCAATGGGAGAAGAAATGCTTGGTGATACTTGATGACCTTTGGACTATGCAAGCTTGGAACAGTCTAAGACCCGCCTTCCCAATTGGAAAATCGAGAAGCAAAATTTTGCTTACCACACGCAACAAGGACGTGGCTACCTATGTAGATCCAAAAGCCCTTATCCATGAAGTTCAGTGTCTAACTGAAGAAAAGAGTTGGGAGCTGCTACAGAAGAAAGCAATGTTACCAGGAGGACATGGTATAGGTAGTTTCTCTCCCCACTCCATTCCGCTATACTGTTATTAACTGTTGAATCTTAAGTCTTTAGAAATCTTTCTTAACTTCGATACCATATTAGCAGATCTGGATCTCAATTTCAAGATCCAAATCGAATTCACATATGGAATCCAAATAAATAAATATTAGTCTAGTATCAAGTTAAGCACTTTCAAACACTTTAGCCACAAAGTGCTAACTATTTTTGTTTGAACCATTTGAGGCCCTTCTGTTTACAAAAAGGTGATTTAAACTTTTCTTTTCCATATTCTAGTTTATTTAGAATATTACTTTTAATTTGGTCTTTTTGTTGTCTTCTAGACTTCACTTGGGAGAGGTTAGGGATGGAAATGGTCAGACACTGTGGGGGTTTGCCAGTGGCCATAATTGTGCTTGGAGGACTTTTGGCGACAAAACACACATTGAAAGACTGGGAGATGGTATACCGGAATATTAATTCTTATTTAAGAAGGGGTAAAGGCCATGAACAAGAATTTGGAGGAGTATCAGAGGTGCTAGCTTCAAGCTATTATGATCTTCCATACCAACTGAAACCGTGTTTCCTTTATTTGGGTCATTTTCCAGAGGATTTTGAGATACCCACCAAAAAATTGATGCGAATGTGGGTGGCAGAAGGGATAGTGTCATCTGTGCAGGGGGAAACAGCAGAAGATGTTGCAGAACGCTATTTGGATGAGCTTATAGAGAGGTGTATGGTTCAGGTTGGAAGAAGGAACTTCATTGGTAGGGTAAAAACTTGTCGCCTCCATGACCTTATGCGAGACTTATGCTTGTCAAAGGCAAAAGAGGAAAATTTTCTGCAAGCTACTCATCTTAGGAACAAAAACGACCCAGTTGCAGCATCTTCTTCCATGGTGCCCATAGTAACACCAATGGCTAAAATTCGCAGACTTGCCATCTATTTGGATGAAGGTGCCAATAGATGTATCTCCTCAGAATATGAAAAGTCTTCTCATCTCCGCTCTCTTTTATTTTTCTATGCAAAAGAAGTTGGGATGATCAATTGGGAGCAACTAAAGCCAGTGTTCAATAACTTCAAGTTACTTAGAGTCCTGGATCTAGAAGGGTTTAAGACAACAGAACATTTACCCAAAGCAATAGGGAAACTTGTTCACTTGAGATACTTAAATCTAAGGAATAGTAAAGTGAGAGTGTAGCCATCATCTATAGGCAATTTGGTGTGCCTGCATACCCTAGATTTATCGTTTGACTTACTTGATGGTCTGCAAAGAGGGGAAATTCCAAATGTGATATGGAAGATGGAACAGTTAAGCCATCTGTATCTGCCTAAAAGCTTTACTATAAATGGTGCAGACAAGTTGCGATTGGATAGTTGGAACAACCTAAAGACTCTGAGAAACGTTGATGCAAGAAAATGTTGTATAAAAGATCTGGTCAAATTGACGAATCTCTCTAAATTAGGAATGCATTCTATGAAAAGCTATGAAGAGTTGAAGGTAATCCTCAAACACCCAAGCCCCATCTTAAACAGCCTTCGGTTATTGTTCTTGCAGATCTGGGGTGAGACAGTTGAAGAAAAAGATTTAAGACAATTATTTTCAGATTGTCATCACGATTTCTATAGACTATCTCTTGGTACAGTGCTTAGCAAGTTACCTGAATACAACTCATTTCCTCCTAATCTCATCAAGTTAACATTATGGGGATCTAGACTTTTGGAAGACCCAATGCCAACATTGGGGAAGCTACCACACTTACAATTCCTAAGATTACCAAATACATGCTTTGGGAAGGAAATCGTTTGCTTGACAGAAAGTTTTCCACGGCTCAAATATTTATTCATTTCTAACTTTCCAAAGCTAGAGGAGTGGAGGATATATGACAGAGCCATGCCCAGTCTTTTAGAGTTGCAGATTAGAAGATGTGAACAATTGAAGAAGCTTCCTGATGGATTGAGATTAGTCACCACCCTCCGGGAATTGGAGATCATAGAGATGCCAAACGGATTTCTAAACAGACTGAAAGTTGGAGGAGAGGATTTCTACAAAGTCCAGCAAGTGCATTCCATCAAACTTTGGGCGAGATCATCATGCTTCTAATGTGATGGTTTCTTTCCTCCATTTTTGGTGGATGAATGAAGAATGGTAATCAGAAATTGTTAATTATCTTAAACAAATGCAAATTCTCTTCCCTATTGTGTTGGTTGTTCATCTTCATATTCACTTATTGATCCATTGCAACTTCATCCTTCTCCATTACCATATTGATAGTAAGCCCTGCTTGCAGAAACCCACACTCCCATTTCCTTTAGATCAACCCTGAATCATAACCCATTTTAGCATATCGAAAATATTTCTGTTTTTTCATTTGTGTTCATTTTACAGGACACATATACTAAGCAGTCTTCTCAACAAGGGAGGCAAAAACAAATGACGAATATTGGGATGTGTCAACGATAGTAGACTAATGTTATGCAGGGAAGCTAAGAACTGGAGCAGAGAAGAGGACAAGGGAGAGATCAGAGTGGGATTTGTCAGTTCTTCAGAAATCTGTTCTTAATCACAGGGTTGGAAATTCTATTCATCTTACTGATCTAGAAGGCAAAGCACAGATGGTATTCTTGTTTGAAGTTTCTCATCAAGGACCTACTTCCCATCCCATTACAGTTACTGGTATGCATATCAGCTAGATGTAACTTCTTTCAACCCTATTTCTCTTCATACTTTCATATGAAGTATAATAGGTTACCCTTTTCCAATTCTTTTATTTGGTCCTTGTCCTCTATTGCGTTGTAAGCATTCAAGACACAGTTGCTTGAGGAAATATAGTTTCAGCCTCTATATTTCCCATTTGTTTATGTATTTGCACTAACTGAATTAGGAAGACTAAGAGAAAATATGAACTTATTCCTGAATGATGGAGAATGAATGTACCAGGAGGAGAATATGCGCAGCATGTCTTCATTAATTCGAAAACCGGTTGGCTTTATATGTGGAATATAGTTAGTATGTGTCAACATGGGGATCTTCCATTCTGTGCCTGAGGCTATTATAGTGAACAAGTGGAAATATTGGGAGTTCTATCCCCGACAGTGGAGGCATTAGAGGTCTAATTATTAGCATAATTTTTCTCATAACCCGTGTCTGCTATGTGCTTGCTCACCTTTATAAGAATTAATTTTGGGCATAAGCCCCCTTTAGGAGGAAAAGATCAAAATGATCCTTTCTGGCATGACAAGTGAAAAAGTTTGTTTCCTCAACCAAAACTTCTACCTAAGGTTCTGGGGAAAGACATGTACCAAATGAGCAACACAATGACAATAATTAGGCACTGTGACCTAAACCTGAGGAAAGGAAAACAGAATTTGTATCAGTTCAGGAAATCACAAGATGGCAAGAGTATGAAAACCAAATGTATTGAATTCAAGGGCTCATAAAACAGAAATCTTTCATGATTATCATGATCTAGAAATGAGGTAAACATGGTGTTGATGAAGGGTTTTTTGTAAGTAAGATGAGAGCCATAGGGATGGCGAGGTGTCAAAGCTCAAAGTGGGAGCAGATTGAAGAGGAGAGTACAGAGACTAAATTGTGTAGTGGTCACGAAGTGGGGACAGAACACCTGGGAGCATGTAGGAGGAGACCCTTGAGGATGGGCTCCAGAGCTCTGAATGCACTCAAACCCAGAGAATGATCTTTATATCCTTCTTGCTCTTTATAAGAATGAACCTTTTGTGTCCTATACTAAGGCCTAAGATTGAACCTCAATGGTCAATAAGTCCCAACCAATAGGTGACCTCTATAAACTTGTACCAATTAGCGCTTGTACCAGTACCCCTATAGTTGTAATGACATGTGACATTTTAGGATGTTGGGTCTCTTAATGGCGACATGCCCCCGTCCTTTCACCTTTCAATCTGGTCAAGGTAGGTCTACCTCGAACAAGCCTCTAGCTCCATCCATGAAACCAAGAACCTCAATATGTCCTAGGAGCCCAGTCATGGGAAGGTCAAGGCCTATCATTAGCTGTTCTAAGCCCATTCCAGTCTTGTTCCCGACCTGAGTAGGTGTAATATACTTTCCTGAGGGTGTCAACCTTGATTTCTGATACACAAATCTTTATAGATTGAAAGATGGAACTCCGAAATTTTCTCAGCACTGTAGGCATGATTATTTGGTTCTCACACTTTTCTGAAAAGTTTTTGCTAAGCATATGAAATAAAATGAAATGGTCTCACAAACTTAGTTCCATATCACACCAAATAATTCACCATGATACCATCATATTAGTTTCTTCTTCCAAGTCCATGTTACACACTAGAAGCATATAGGACCACCAGTAGTAGCCAGCTACCCAGACTAAATTACACCTAAAACAAGGTAGATACAACATTTGCCACCCACAAAAGGCCTTCATTGATGCACAATGAGGCCCACAATTACACGTTAAATAGAAATTAGAGCACAATAAAAAGTATTGAACATGTAGATCCTTTCCTACTTGAATGAATGCCTCAATATATTCAAGAAATCATGCTTGTGCTCTTTGCCCTTGAAATGGTGATCTGGAATTATCTTAATGTACAGGTAGAATGCCATGCAGGCGATAGCAGGCCCAGCCCAGAACACCCAATGCCCATCCCAGAGGTGGCCTCCTCTGATCAGGGCTGGGCCCAAGCACCGGGCGGGGTTCATCCCAGCGCCTGCATAGCCCTTTGTTCCTGTCACCGTTGTCGACACAAACACCAGCAGGCCCAGCACCATCCCAATGATCGAGCAAACAACAACCGCCCCATGAACCTTGGCTTGGCGTTCATCAAATGCAATCCAAACTGAGGCGAAGAGGAAGATGAAGGTGCAGATCACCTCGATCCAAAGGCCCTGCCCCGTCTCGAGGCCTATTGTTATGGGCCCATTTGGGCCTGGCTCAACAATACTGAGAGTGCACCCTCCAAGGGAGAATGTTTCCTCAATGGTACTATTCACCACTGCTTTCAGTGCCAGTGCACCCAGCACACCACCTAGACATTGAGCCAAAAAGTACACAGCAGCGCGTGAGAAAGAGATAAGTCCTAGCAGAGCAGCAGAGAAGGTGATCACAGGGTTGATATGGCCGCCAGAAACCGGGATGGTGGCCAGCAGGAGAATAGTGATTGTGATGGCAACAACAACCGACATGATAAGGTTTGGTGTATTGGTTTGAGTCTGGATTGATGAGATAACTATAGTGTCTATGAGAAAAACCAGCAGCGCCGTCCCAAGCAACTCTGCCAACGATGCTCGCCAGACCTATTAACACAGATAAGTATCGTAAAATCATTAGCTATGAACTTGAGTTGATGAACAGCCTGCTGTTCAGCGGTTGTTGTATTTTCTGCTAAAAACTCATACCGACCTGGGGAGAAAACAGCTCATTCAAACCCAATCTGTCACCCATTGTAGTATTCATCTTCTTCCCTCCCTCACTTTTCCACTGCTCAGCCCTGCAAAATGATTTCAAAACCGTGAGAAACTTGTATTACAATACAGAAACTGCAAGAAAATGACGGGAAAAAAAACTTGCATTGGAGTAGAGAGAACAGGTTGAATTCTGATTCCATTATGAGGGTTTTCTTCATCACCCACAACCCCATTGTGTGAACCCATTTGGAAGCTGGAACAAGCTTCTTAATTGGCCTCTCTCTTGGTTGGAGTTATGGCCTTTTGCTACTCCTATATATATAGGGAAAAGTTGGGAGAAAGAGAGGGTGTAATTGAAGTAGCACTACACGTTCTCTCTATCTCATTCAAAGCTTTGATATAAAAATATATGGGCTGCCAGCTACTTATTAATGGCTGCCAATCCAGCTCTGCCCTTCCAAGTCTTCATCACTCCACTTTTCAACGGTTTTTCTTTGAGTTATTTATGGAACTTTTTCTTTGCCATGGCGATTTGTCATTTCTTCTTGGTCCTTCCGTGATTCCATTGTTTTTGGAAGCATCTGATTCAATATAATCTTGTGACAGTTGGGACCAAATAAAAATGCTTTGATCCTAACAGGAAAATTACTAGCCTTTTAAATTCGATCCAATTGCAATTTAGTTTGTTTTCAATAATTTTCACTGTAAATTATTGAAGAAGGATATTTGTAGTCCTTTCATAGTAGCATCTGATTCAATACCGTTGGGACCAATAAAAATGTTTTGTTGAATAGAAAAAGTTAATATTTTGTTTTTTTTTTTAATTAAAAATAACATATTTATATCTACCAATATAATTAAAGCAAAATTATTAATAAAAAATTTATTTTAATTATATTGATTGATATTAACATATTACTTTTTGAATATAAAAAATTAAATATTTTAATTTTTTTTCATTCAACTAAAAAATAAATATTACCTAATATTATTGGTTTCATAATAGAAGAAAGAGAATAAGATGCTAATTATAAAATCTATTTAAAAAGGTTTTAGAACAAAGAAAAAATTTACACCTTTGTTTTACTTAAAAGAATTTACAAAACATGATTTTTAAAATTATTTTTAAATTTTAATTTTAAAAACAGAAATCATCCAAATTTACTCTTTCGAACTTTCATTATAATACTACTTAATGAGAACTAATAACTAACACTTTGACACTTTGGTTGAAAGAAAATATTTAGCAAATTCAATTAAAAAAAATACCCTTTTATTGGAGAAAAATATTTAACAAATCCAATTAAAATTACTTAGACATTAATCCACTTCTCTATGATAACTATATTTTCTAAAATATAGCTCCATCCTGTTAAAATTTGTACCCTTATGGGAAATTATAAATGAATCTATCAAAACTCTTTTTACATCTACCATTTTAACGAAAATTTTTATGACATAAACGATCCTTCTTGGAATTCCTAAAATACCTTTTAGCATAAAAATGCATCCATTTTCCTCTTCTTTTTCCCTCATTCATTCTCTTCTAATCCCTCTATAAGCCTAATCAAATTTAACAAGAGAGTTTTGGTTCTTACCAATGGATGAGTAAATAATCATATTCAATTACCTTACAAGTGCACAAATATGGTTTTCATACATTTTTTGCATTTTTTATCACATTTTTTGGATAAAAAGAAGGCAGCCTTACGATTATTATTCGAAGTTAATTTCAAGGTTGAACATTTTATCATTGTTTGGCTTTGTACCTAAAGATGTTCTTAAGGATGTTTAGCCTTATACCTCCAAACATAATAAGTACTTTTTTCTTTCATTTACATTATAATTTTTCATAATTTCTCACTTCTAAATCTCCTCTACATTCTTTTTAATTGTTTTTCAACCATTTTTACAATAATTTTTTTCGTCAAAAATTATATATAAATAAGTCTGAAAAGATTTTCATGTTATATATTTTTTGTAAACAAGGTTTGTCGTCGAGGAAAAATAAATTGAGAGAAAAAAAAAAGATGGGTTTGGGGAGAAAATAATAAGAAGAGTGTTTTGAGTATTTTTAAAATTATGAGGTGGATATGTTACTTTGATTTTAAATTTTTAAATGGATATATAAATAAGATAATATAAAAAGAGTTTTAATTGACGTATTTATGATTTTCTTATCCATACTCCTTATACTTATCTTCGACCCTAAAAAGCAATAGTTTCATTCCCAAACATATCATTTCTTGAATCAATTTTTTATCGTCTCTTTAATCTGCCGACATTCAAAAATTTATGACTCCAAAAATATAATAATAAAGTAAAATAAAATAATCATCTCAATAATATCTCTTCTCCGGCGATGTGGGATCTAAAATATCCCCCTTTTCTAAGCAAGATGCCTCCTATCACGCTGATCATCAATCTTCCACATCTCATGCGCCATGCTTAGCTTCCAATACATTAAAAAACCAAACAAACCATCCACATTTTCCTTTAAAAATACATATACTTCCCACCTCCCGCAAGCAATTGCATAAAAATTAATAAGAAAAAAAGAAGAAAAAAATTTCTCATAATTCCAAATGCATGTGGGTTAGCCAGCTTTATTTTCATGGCCATTAGAGTGGAAATGAGAAATGGAAAAAGGTCAAAGGAAGCAACCAAGTGGTTGTGTGTTTATGAGACCAAATCGTTATCCAATCAATTTCTTCATGGGTTGGAAGATGGATATACTTTATATAAATATATATAGTCCCAAAATATCTTGGCATTGACATTTGGGCTTCTTTTTGTAGAATTATTTTAATGGGGATGTGTCTTTATGGCATGTGAATTTTCACATCATAAGAACCTAAATATGTGGGCTTTTGCAACTTTTATTCAATGACCTAGGTCACCAATGTACATTGGCTCAATATTCACTACCCTCCATTCTTACTTTTGGTATAAGGTTATCAAATCGATACCTATCGAAAATATAATTCCTACCATTGAAAGTATAAGATAATAATATAAGATTAAAGTATAAATAAGATCTAAAACAAATAAATCATATCAATATATAAAAAAAATTGTTGAATTGTGAAGTTTAAATTCATTTTGTTACATTTCGCTTAAAATATCAAAGGTCAAACTCTCCATTGAGTTCACGAGGATCGAGCATTGGTGTACTCTGTGTATGTAGAGATCGAGATTTTAATTAGTAGATTCTTGAGTGTTGGTGCATTTCATGGACATAGGGATCACATTGATCATCCAATTTTGTTAAAAATCTTGTGTTTTCTTTATTTATTTTTACTCATATATGTGTGTGGGTTTGATTAACAAAAATAAGATTAAGATATAAAATAATGATATTGAATTTAAATACAAAGAAATAAAATCTAAAGTGTATATAAAATATGATCTAATTAATCCCATTTTTCAATACATATTGAATTAGCACTACATTTTCTAATTAAAAGATATTTTAGATATCAAATAAATTTATCAAATTCATTCATCAATGATACGCAAGATTGGAATCAATGTAAACATTTAAAACCTAAGTCTATTTTATCAATCATTTTTGACAAATCCTTTTCAATTGATTGGCACGGCTGTTGTCATATTCATTTATTAAAAAATGTAATTGCTAAAACATTTAAAATAAAAAGATTAGCCAAATTTTGGGATAAAATCAATTTAGATAGTATTATAAGTAATATATTTGATTTGCATAAATATATAATAATATGCAAACCAAATAATAAGATAAATTTAATCAAACTCAACTCTTTTTTATTTCTCTGATTGCAGAGTCAATCAAAGTTCAATAGGTTGATAAATTAAAATTAAAATATCTAATTTTTAAATCGTGATTTGAATTATTTAATATTTTGTTTGAGTATATTTACACTCTAAACCTTAAATTTTAAACTCATAATCATGAATCTTATTTGCCAAGAAATAGAAATTCATATAAATTCAAGAGAAATAATGTATAAATCAAGTCATTGAGTTCATAGAATAACTCAATAAATGATTTGAAGATCTGTTGATTCTAATAATTGATCGCAGAGTTGATCATTCGGACCTTTCAATGGATAGATGTTGATGCCATTGTATGCGTACCATGTATAAGATACGATCATCCGTACACAATGGTGGTTCAAATTTAATTGCGCCTACTAGGTTGGGAAAGAGTAATAAATGGGAAAGTGGTCTATCCATGTCCAGCAACTGGGCCGATGGGCATTAATTTTAACGGATGGGAATGGGCCCAATGAAGGATATGCAGCTTTATTCACCGATAAGTTCAGCTCCATGCTTTATTATTAATCAAGTGATGGTGGGCCCAAGAGAGCTGGTTGTTAGCAGGAAACAAACACACATGGCCTTTGACGTTTGAACCAACGCCATGGGCCATTAAATGAGAAAAGGAGAAACAGGGCTTCAAACTGGCCCATTACACTGTTCAAGATGGGCTCTTCAGGATCCAAGCTGAGCCACACAAAAAGAACATGGGATGTTGAACAAGATGGGCTCTACCGTATCCATGAATGGAGTTTTCTTCCAAATAATTGCAAAACCAAGAAAAAAAATATTATTATTTTTTCCACTGTTTTTATCATCTTTTTTATCGTATTATTATCTCGAAATGGTAAGTTAATTATTAGTATTGATAAATGTATTTTTGGAAATAAAAAAGTGACTAACGTTAATAGGTAGTAAATATAATAAGTTTATAATGATAATTACATTATGATATTACTTGTTTTGGAATTACCAGTCTTTATAGTTTTATGAGATTATATATATAAACTTTTTTAGTCTTATAAAAGGGTTTTAGAGTCGTGACGACTTTTTGAGGATAATGGGATTATATACGTTGAGAACAGGATATTTGTCTATTTAATCCTATAATCTTGTGAGATACGGGAATGACATTGTTTATGTATGAGAAATAATTATGCTATCCCTTAGGACCCTTTGAACGTAAAGCGGTAACGTTTTCTTATACTCATTTAATATCTATATAAACATGTTTTAAAATCATAACAACCAATAGTTATAAAGCAAATAATATGATTATTTTTATGTGGGTAGTTTAATTGGGAACATGCCTGTGCCTACATCATTGGCGTATTTCATTAATTGATTGGCGATGGGTAAATTGGGTTATCTTGAAAATGGCCACTCAACTGAATTCTGGTCACTTTATGAAATTAATCAAATGGGTTTTGTATCTTAGCACTTGGCTCTACTTTTTATGATGATTTTTTGGAGATTTCATCTTCAGCTTTGTCTATGTGGTGTGTATTGGAACCTGCAGGTTAGTGATACCATTGGGCTCTAGGACAAATCGAAGTGATTGAATAAAAATAATCATCTGTAGCATCAAATTGTTGAAAATCCTAGGACAAATTATGGAATCCGTCCAAGAATATTTCTTAGTCACTTCTAGATGGTTTTCTTTGACTTGGAACTATTGGATAATTTAAATTTCCATATAGGGGTTACCTATGAATTTTATTACTCCAATTTTGGCCTTTTGAGTTTGCCCTTTGGTAATGATATATTCCATGCATTTAATTTGACCATGGAATATTTGAGACATCATATGAACAATTAATGGGAAACCTTGTCAAACAAATAAGATTTGTTGCCAAACATATGAACAATAAAACCTTTGAGATAGGGTTTTAGCCTATATTGGTTTGCCATCCATTATCAGTCAATCAAAGGAGCTAATTGCAGCAAATGCTTCTCTTGCAATGACACCTTACTTTAAAAGCCATTTGTTTAAGCATGATCTTTATCCACTTAACTCATCTTTTTGCCAGGTGGCAGCAAGTGAGTGTTGCCGCCCCATGAAGCCCACCAAACAGGAGATGGCTAAAAGGACAAAGGAAGCCTCCCAAAATTTTCATATTCTGCTGAGTAGTAAGCCTAGACCACCATAGAATCCCCTGCTTGGACTCTTTTGTGTGACTTGCTCAAATGGGTTTTGTCTCTTCATTTCCAGTTGAAATTTCCAATGCCTCTTGTTCTTTCTGCCACGGTATCGATGAACAGAAACTGGGTTTTTTTAGGTTTGGAACCAGAACATTCCCTTCCTTGTTAGAAAAGTTCATGGTAGCCCTGTCTGTCTCATTCCACTATAACAACTCCTGTCATCCATCTCCATCAGCACATCTCCTAAAGGAAAATGGAGTTGATCTTTTCCCCCATATGGGCTTTTGCTTTGAAGTTGACATTATTATTAGTCGTCATGTCCAGTTTATCAGGCATCATTTATACAGATACTTTTCCTTTTGTTACTTCACTGATTCTGTTTTTTAACAAGTTGGTTTACTCTTTCTCTGTTTTTGCAGATTGCTATGACCCTCTGGATCCCAATGGGAACATCACAGTTACTTTTGACACTCATAAATGGACAGATGATGGCTATATGGTTAGTGTTTTGTCTCAGGCTCAGTAGTGTTTTGGCTATGTGGTTACTGCACTGTATTTTTTGCTACCCAGTTGTCTTATTCATCAAGGCAATTGTTTGTTGCAGGCAAGGGTAACTATCCAAAACTACTATCAGTATCGCCATGTGGAGAAACAGGGTTGGAAGCTAGGATGGACATGGGCTGAGGATGAGGTGATCTTATCAATGAGTGGAGCCTTTGCGACCGAGCAAGGGAATTGCTCATCCTTCAAGTTCCAGACCCCACCACACTCATGCTTGAAAAACCCTGTCATAGTTGATCTGGAGCCGACTGCTGCACCAGAAATCATGACCGAAGACTGCTGCCATGGTGGCATTCTTTCTGCTTGGGCTATCATTCCTTCCAATTCATTCTCATCCTTTGAGATTATGGTAGGAAACTTGAAGGGGAATACTTATGGCAACAAGCCTCTAAATCTTACTCTAATGGCACCAGGTCCTGGTTACACTTGTAGCCCAATTGAGGATACTGATCCCACAGTTTCTTTAGTTATTGGGGGGAGAAGACAAATCCAAGTTTTCAGTAAGTACTCCATAAAAGTTCAGCCCCATTTGAAAATAGATTAATGTTCTTAACACCTGACCACTGGTTTATTGATGGCAACAATCTAAGAATATATGTCTATTCGGGTTTGCAGGGACATGGAAATCAACTTGCACTTACTCTACCTTTTTGTCCAACAAAGTGCCAGTTTGCTGTGTTTCACTCTCAACATTTTACAATCCCACCATAACCACATGCCCTCAATGCAGCTGTGGATGCAGAGCTGCAAACCCCAGTACAGATTCATGTATTAGGTGTGTCCTAATTACAAATCACATCCTTAATTATGAGAACCTGCAGTTCAAGGCGTGTTTCTAGCTTTGTGATTGTTTGTTATCCACCTAGTTTTTAGAGTTTAATCCTCTCTCTCCTTCTGTCTATATTCATGAAAGCAGAGAAGGTTCCTCTCTATCACAGTTGAGTTCTGGTAAACTTGACATAGTCCGATGCACTGACCATATGTGCCCCATTCGAGTCCACTGGCATGTTAAGAACAACTACATGTTTCACTGGAGGGTGAAACTGACAATCTCAAACTACAACCACGCGAAAAACTACTCAGATTGGAACATATTGGTTCAGCACCCTGGTTTCAGCCAGAATACAACAACATACAGCTTCAACAGCACAGCACTTCCCACTGTTGGGTTTGCAGGTACTTTCACTTAAGTACTCTAAATTTAGCATTATGCCGCCTTACATTGAGGGCTTCTTTACCTTAGAACCACACAATATGTCAACACACAATAACCCAGTATCATATCAATGTGCAATAAATTCTAATCATAAGAGGTTGGCATCATGGGAATCAGAAGAACAGGACTGCTTTATATTTTCTCTGTTGTGATAGTTTCTTTTTTTTTCTTTTTTTTCTGTTTTTAAATGATGGGAACTCTTGCAGATGAGATTGCTCTCTTCTGGGGAGTAGCCTTCTATAACAATGAGCTCTTGCATGCTGATGACAAAAAACTGGGCTCAGTGACAACAGAGATACTTCTGGGCAAGGACTCAAACTCATTCACATTACACGACGGGTGGGCCTTCCCTCGAAGAATATATTTCAATGGTGAGAACTGTGAAATGCCTCTTCCAGACACTTACCCTATGCTGCCAAACGGTTCCTCAACTCAGAAGCTTACTCATCCCCAGTTCTTCCTTCTCCTACTCTGTTTAACTGTCAAAGTTCTAGCTATTTGGCTTTGATGAATAAGTTTTGCACCCCCTATATTCTCTAGTTGCTGTTAGATGTACATGATTCCACAGAAAATGGTGTATGAATTGCTCTGTTTTTACCTAACATTCTAAGAACTGAATGCATCTATGCCAATCCTGCTTCCCACGAGGCTGAACTGTGAATTCTTCCCATTGTATTTCTATCCAAATTTGGGAGGAAAAAAAAGAAAAAGAAAAATCCATTCTCTTTTTCATAACATCCGAGAAGGGTTTGTTGTTGCATTGAATTAAGATGTATCAGTGAAGCTGCTGTCCACCCACATGAAGACAGAGAGTTGGGGCCCCAAACAATGACACAAATTCCTGGTTCCATCATTCATGTTCCTCAGTTTTGGATGTGATTAAACCTATGAAGCCCACATGTCCACTCATTTATTTAAGGTAGCTTCACACATACTTGTAAGAGTAGGTTGTAGAGAAGAATTGCAAAGGAGAACAAATGAGAAGATCAGTATTTGGCTCTTTGACTGGTGAAGGGACATTCATGCACTTACCGTATGTCGACCGCACGGTCGTCCCACCTCAACTTTTTTTCAAAATAATTCTCATCTACACCTTATTAATAAAATTAAATGAGCCAGGCAAGGTAGGTATGCAAATTTCCATTACTCACTTGGCCGTTCTAACCTTGTTGAACTTCCTTTCTTTTTAAAATTTTCAACACTTTTTTTTAAAATTTATTTTTCAACATTTTAATTATATTAAAAAATATATATTTTAAAAATAATTAAAATATTATCATTTTTATTTTTATATGCATTAAAAATTTAAAAATACAACATTTTAAATTAAATTATTTTTAAAAATTAATTTTATATATAATCTAAACAAGATGGATTGGACAATGCAATGTCTAAACTAAATCCTAAAGGTTTAAAAAATAAAAATCTCAAATCAGTCTATAACTTATTTATTTTAATTTCAAATTTGTCTCATTCATGACAGCAAAAAAAAAATCGATTTGCTCTTTATTTATCTTGAAAAAAAAAAAAAGATAATATATATATTTTTAAATTATTTAATTTTTATATAAAAGTGAAAAAATAAGTAAAATAAAATTTTAAAATACATTTTATTTTTCATTATACTCTGACTTTGCAATAACAACAAGAAAAGTTTTCCTCTCACCTTTCAAAGGGAATGCTAATGAAAAAAATCAAAAAAGTTGCTTTTCATCAACTCACAGAGGACTTGCCATCTGGTAGAGAGTCTAGAAACTAGAGAGTAGAGACTAGAGACCAACCAACCAACCATGGGAGCCTCATTTAATTGGTAACCCCAACAAGAACAAGACACCGTCCTTCCTCCTATCGCCAATTGCCTCGTCTCTTTCTTGCTAAAATCTCCTTTTTTGGGTGGGGCTCTATGCTTCATTTAACCCTAATGACGTTTAGATTCATTGGAAGCCTTATATGGCAATTCTAGAAATTGGGTTTATTCATCCATTCAAGTAAGGATTTTGGAGAGTCTATTTTTCGACCTTTTTTAATAATACATATCATAAAAAATAGAAAGCTTTTCTTTTGGGGTTCGCTTATTTTCTATCTCGTGGACCCGTATTTTACATCATGCGTTCCTACTCGATTTTTATAAAAAAATTTATTTTTTATTTTTATTTTTTATTAGGTAATTTGAGTGAAGATAAATAAAAGTCTTATTGACTTACAAATTTTGACTTTTAAGTTTTAATTCCCAAATTATGAAATTTATTCGGATTAGAATTTTTTTATTACTATACTTTGTCGTTTTATTCTTCCAATAAAATTTTTCACAATTAAAAAAATAAAAGAAATTAAAAAAGAAAAAGAAAAAGTTGTAAATCCTAAGGGGCCGCCGTCAACGAATGGCCTAACATAACGGCATTTTAGTAACAGAAGAATAATTGAAAGAAGTCATTTCATCTCTCTCTAGATTTTCCTGGAAAGTTTTTGGAATCACCGCAAAGCTCTCACCAGTTTTCCGGAGAGTCACCGTCGGCGATGGCTCCTCACGACGACAGATCCGGCGTTGCCGAGGAGGCCATGGTTGCCGAAGCCGAGAAGCGTCCCATCGCCACCATCGTCATCATCATCGGTGCTCACTCTCGCTCTATTGTTTTTTTGGTTAATGAGGAAAAGAAGGAAACTAAGAGAGAAAATTGAAAGCTGCTTGAATTTTAAAATAGTTTTTATTGTTGTTTACGGTGTGAAGGTCTGTTAACTGAGCAAATTACGGCTTTTTGGCTTTGTTTTCAGATTCGAGATTCAGAGATTGTATCTTTTATTCTTGTGTTGTCTTGGATTCCAAACGCGATGTTATTTTATCGGATTGGTGATTTGATTGATTTTCTGGTTTTTGTTTGGAGTTTCAGCTATGCAGACTGAGGCGCTTCCGCTAGTGAACAGGTTCCAGCTGACGGAGGATCTCGACTCTGTGTGAGTGTACTCTCTTGTTGCTGATTTTATGGTTTTGGGATTACTATCGCTGAATCTAGTATCGGATGTTACTATATCATCAAGTTCAATAGTGTTTTTTTTTTTTTTTTCTTTCCTTTTTGTTTTTAATTTTAAATTTGCAACGATGTCGTTTTTTAATCTGTTTGAAATGAAAATGCATGAAATATGTTTCTAATATTCAAGAAATGAAAAACTCAAAACTCACACATCAAATAAGAAGATGGGTGTTTTAGACCTGCTTGAATGGAGGTTTTTTGTTTTCTGGGAAATGAAACATTGAAAGTTTTAATTCTTTTATTTTTTATGCCTTCAGTTTCCCATCAGCAGCCAAACAGGGTATCCACAGTCTTTTTTCTGTATTCGTTAATATCATACGAGGCTAATTAAACCTAGGAAGATAGAGCTATTTCCTTTTTCTATATATATATTTTTTTTACTGCTATCAATGGACAGAACAAGAATGGATTCATTAACAGAAATTCCATCTTTGGGTCAATGATTGATTTTTCTCATGGCAGCAGGACAATTTTCCACTCAATTATTGAGTTTGACTGTTAGTTTGGTTGGAAAATTGTTTTACTGAACTGTCTTTCAAAGGAAAAAAGAGAAATTGCTTTACTGAACTTAATCCTTTGTATTGTTTGGGGATTTGAAATGTGATTGCTTTTTTGAAACACATACTCTGTTCTTGTAACTTAAAACTTCATATAACTGTGGTATATTTCCAACAGTTTAGGATTTTTTTTTAAAGAAATCTTTTTTTTTTTAATTACAAAAAACTTAGTTTATTTCATAGAAAATTAGTGATGATTATTGGGTAACTAAACCTTTAGAGTTAGATTCTCTGGGAGTGCCATGTATCTCTCTGATTTGGTTGCTGGTTTGGTATGCTAATGCTCAATTGTTCAGGTTCCCAAGAGGAGTTCCTTGGGTGCGGTATCATGGTATCTATAAAGATCTGCATATCAGTATAATCTGGCCAGGAAAAGATTTAGTTTTGGGTAAATATATGGTTCTGCTATTTATTTATTTTTTCTTAATCCATTCAGATCATCGAGTACATGCTTTGCCAATTGTGTGGCTATTCTTTGTCTTTTTCTTTTTCTTTTTCTTTTTTTTTGATAGGCAAATAAGAATATATATATACACACACATGTGTACACATATGAGAAACATAATATGCAAGAAGTATACATGTGAGAAAACAAAAAGAAACAACCTACAAACTGGAGCACACGTATAGATTAGATATAAGGGAGTCCTTAAAAGATTGGTTAGCATGTTGTGCCCCTTCAAAGGTTCTTCAATTGCGTTCCTTCCAAATTGTCTAGAAAAGGCAAATGGGAGCTGATCTCCAAGTCCTTCACTGAATGGGAGAACCCACCAAATAAAGAGAATATAAAATGTCACAGCCCTCTAGCTTTCACATAATGGATGAGATAGTCTACTGATTCTTATGCCTTTTTACACATGCAATAATAATCCGCCAAAAACCATCATCTCCCTTTGAGTTGGTTCATAGTTAGAATTCCCATGTGAAACAAACACTTTGGTACAAGCCCCAGAGCCCCTCATTATATTTTTTTTTCTTTCCTTTATTTTTATATCAATCACCTATCAGGAATGGATGCTTTCGAGATATTGGAAACATTTTTTCTTTTCATTTTCTTGAATTTTTCAAGTTGTGGATTATGTGATTTGGCAATTATGCAGTTATTTCCTTTATTTATCCATAGCTCAAAAATTTCTGCTTTGGAGACTTTGCAAACAATCTTTATTTGTTGCAAATTTCAAATCTTATCAAAGCAAATGCTCCGTATGACTGTATCCAGTTACTGTAAATGCCTTGACATTTGTATTCAAGGTAGTGTGCATCTGTTCTTTTTAGAGAATGATAACTCATCCTTACATTGGTCCAAGTTAGGGTAGGGTGGGTGGAACCACGGCCGTAGCCCAACTAGCCTACCTTGTCACACTTGCATCAGTTCCAGATAGCCCAGGGAGTCCACTGACCTCCGAGCTGCTATATCCAAGACTCTAAAGACATTTTCCCATGGTTAGGAAAGCTCTTGCACCCACCATCTTGTCGAAGTTATTTTTTCAATTACTCCATCTAGAACTAGTCTCTAGCTACAAAGATGTCACCCTGTTCAATTTTTAGTGACTTAAAAGATTCTATGTCATTTGTCCTTGGAATTTTTTTTTTTTTTTTAATGCTTGGCTCATATATCCTACTTAGCACCTTATGTGAAAGAAATGCTGGAGCTGTCTTGTTGGCCATTGAGCAATTTCCTAAGAGTCAAGAGCAAAAACTTGCTTGGCTGGTGAAATATCCCCAATTCATAGATGTTAAGCGATTCATTCTCTCTGGTTGAGGTTTCTCATATTATCTTTCTTTTGTGGTGAGGGAATTTCATTCCCACTGTGTTTTTTCATTGGAACCCGTTTGGTTATTTTCCATGCTGCTTTTCTACTGGATCTTTTTTTATGCTTGATTCCATAATTGTTAACACTGAGAATTCTCCAGGTTATGCTCAACATAATGTTAGAAATGTAGTGGATATTGACCACCTCTAAGCAGGGACAAATGTGCTACATTGCTTTTATTGGAAACTTCAAGACCACCCATTCCAGAGCTATGCTACGGAACTTTGGGAATTAGTTCTATTCAGTGTTAGGAGAATGGATCAAGGAGCATAATAGACAAACATGTGACAACCATGTAATCATCCACAAGTAGTATTTATCTTAATTTGAGTTACTCAATGATGAGTTGGTTGTGAGTGCACTTGAGGCGTGGCCCTACTGGCAAGGGGTTGGGATGGGGATGTGAGAGGTTCAAGGTTCGAAGTTTGAGGTTTAAGTCACAGAAGGGATTAAAAAATGGTTGCCCACAAAAGAGAGTTGGTTTTTGGTGTTTATCAGTGTCTTTATATGTTATGCCTTGTTAACCTAAAATGTTTTTCATCTTTCACAGGACAAAGCCTCATCTATTTAACTTCAGTTTTTAATCCATATTAGCCCGGTATACATTGTGGGCCCAAAGCTTGAGTCTTTTTTTATTCCCCCATCTGTGGTTATGATCTGTGATAGTTTGTTATTCATTGTGGGCCTATTATCTAACAACTTAAGTCTTTTGGTCAAATCGGTAGCCTAATAATTCCCATATATGTTTACTGTAATGTGTGAATTGTGACTTTAATCTGTGTGCATGCGTTTGTGCCTGAGAAAATATTACAAACCTGTCTTCTTTTCGATGTCTGTACAAATATTTCTTAATTGCCTAGAAAGCTGTTAATTTTGCGTTGAATAAAGTTTGATTCATTTAATGTCAGATGCAACTTTGATATATCCATTGACTATATCACTACTTGTAAGTTTATTATATGCATGTTTCTGTTGGGCTCTCTAGTTCTTGGAATACCATCACTGTTTTCAATGTACTGCATATTTCATGTGGCTTAATTCCGGATTCCTTTTTGCTGACTTCTCCACCATTTCTTCAGGGGTTGATAACGTAGGCACTGTTTCTGCATCTCTTGTGGCCTATGCTTCTATCCAAGCATTACAACCTGATCTAATCATAAATGCAGGCACAGCTGGTGGTTTTAAGGTATGTTCCCTGCTGCAAAGAACCGTTATATATATATATATGTATGTATGTATAGAGAGAGAGAGAGATGGAGGCAAATAAACTATAATTAGAGAAAGGTGGTGCAACCCAAGTACATCAAATATACAAGGTGCACCAAGGCTTAAGAAAACAAAGAATTACATAACACCTCATGGATTAACATGAAGCCAAATTATCCTCAGAATTTAGCAAGGTGATATTGGGATCCACCACCAGCCCCTTGGACTAAATAAGAATGTTTTGAGAAATTGATTTTTCACGACTAGTAAAGACTGCTCTTAACCATCAAAAGATCTCTTTTTCTTTTCTTTCCAATTTGTCCAATGTAGACACAGAGACTTTTTTTAAAATAGGTAACATTTTTCTTTTCTTTTTGTCCCTATTGGGACTCAAACTTGGAACTTGCTATATCCCCAATCCAACTCCTTATCACTTGAGTTAGGCCTCAAGGGCATATAGGAGCCATTTTCTGAACCAATCTTGGACAACAATTTAGGGTCCCAAATCTCTTTGATTGGAAATGTTAAGGCTGCACCTGAAGACAGTCTTGTAGGAAGACATGACTAAGGAGACGCCCTTCTGAGAAGCCTTGTATACCAACTTATCCTAAATGCTGCTGCTGCTACTACCACTGTGTCTAAAAGCTCCATAAGTAGGTCTGCGAGCTCCCACTTCTAATCGAAGAAACCTCTCCATGATGCACTGCCTTGTTGTGCTACTCCCTCAACCAGATAATCCTGATTCCCCAAAAGAAGCTTCTTTGCCAACTGCTATATTAAATAACGCCAAGAAATGGACTTGCATATGACCTCTCCACACCAACCATCATGCCAAAATTTGCTTCAAAGATTGTACTCCACCAAGACGCGAGGTCTAGAAGAAAGCTATTCCAACCTTTTCCAATTACTTTTCAGAGATTCACCTCATAATCTCCCTTACCTGCTTTAGATACCAACGAGCTTTATTAAGGAGTGAAATGCTTCTAGTACTCAAACCACTAGTGGGCTTATCATAACATGCTGTCTCTCACTGAACCAGAAAATTTCTTTTCTTTTCTTGTTTAAAGTATCTGAACTCATCTAGAGCTATTTCTGTTTTTTCTTTTCCATCTCTTATATTGGTTGAGATCCTTAAGCTGATAAACTGTGAAATTGTCCATCATTGTTTTAGGTATACTATAGTAATCGTCAACCATTGGATTTGTCTTTTTTTCTTTCTTTCTTTTTCCTTAGAGGCTTGTTATCTTGGACTATAATTAATAATAGAGCTATGCCCTGTTAGAGAAGGAACTAAACCCTTTATTGCATTTTGTAGACTTATTTTCCATGAAAATTGTGTACAATTTTATAATATTTCTTTATGAGTTGTCCATTTATTTGTATATTTTGAGATTTATTCTTAGATGTTTTCAGGCCAAAGGAGCATGTGTTGGTGATGTTTTTCTTGCGACTGATGTTGCTTTCCATGATAGGCGGATACCTATTCCTGTAAGTTTTTCTTGTAATCAGTTCTCATCTTTCTGATATCTTGTTAATGTGGCAAGGCACCTTGAAGAGTGGTTATCCATGAATTTGTCCTTAATCTGCACTATGGAGCATAAGGGAGATATTCAAATTGCAGAAGTTGTATAATTTTCTTCTATTCACCTGTTCAAGCAAAACCTAAGCTGGATGTTTTTGTGGTGTGTTACCAGGGTTCAAATATAATAATGATATTCTTGGATATAGATTCATATTTAAACAATATTGTAGAGTACAACCAAATTTATAATGTAGATTAAGCAATGTAACATTTATGGATCATCAATATGCATAGATAGGTATGGATGAGCTTACAAGAATAAACTGTATATAGGTATGTAGTCCATTGCTGGAGTTCTGGATCATATTTTTCTGTTTCGTACCAAAAATGGCCATTTTTACTTATTGACAGTTCCTATTTGTTCTTTTTAGATGATGGAATGGTTGATGATTGCATTTGTGAATGCCAAACAATACAAATTAGTTGCTTTCTCTTTCTTGTCAACCCTTTTAGTGGCACTGTTCACTCAATTTTCAACTGCTCCAAATTTCTTTTTCAGGTCTTTGATCAGTATGGAATTGGTTCAAGGAAGGCCCTCTCAGCACCCAATCTTTTAAAGGAGCTTAACCTAAAGGTGTTTACTGGGCAGTAAAAATGCTTGGATTAATAGTTATTCAAGTCCATCTTTGTTGCTAAGTTTTTTGAATGCTTTCTTGTTTAGAATGGTTTGACATATCTATTTGACAATTTAAGCCCATTGTAATATCATCAGCAATTCAAGTTGTTTTATTTTAGAACCACCTCTATGCAGAACTCTTAGCTAACTGTTTAAGGGCATTAAATTCTCAGTTTTTTAACTGCTCAAAAAGTGCTCTTGTTTTTTCCTGTTTTGATTTTGGTCGCCTTGCTTTTGTCTTGTTGGATCATTGGTCATGACTGCTATTCTAGATACTTAAGCCTTCGATACAATTTATTGGAATTTTCTTTTAGGTGTTTGGAAAGAAAGCATCAGCTTCTTTGTAGAGACATATATTCAGGAGGTTAATGAGGGCATAGTTTTGCATTCAGTCTAGGTCCTCTGTATCTCATTTTTGTAGAGCATGTAGATGCTTATGAATATCTTCTCTTTGTGTTAACAAATTTCTGTTTTAAGAGTGAGAAAATATGGGTCTTTAGTAGGATAACAGATAAATTTAATTTACAGATATTGCTTCTGTTTGTACTGACTAGTTAAAATGAATAAGTTTCTGCCCCTATGGTGTTCATAATGTAAACAATGTCAATGCTTCAGGTAATCATGGCTTTACCTATACACTAGGGAACATTTCTTCATGGTTGGATGTTGATACATTGATATGATGTAGGTTTTTGTGCCCATCTATTATATTTAAGATGCTTTCTTGTAGCATGCTGAAGTTGTTATTGTGATTAAGTTGTAGCATTTTGGCAATTTTGTGACCATATGTAGGCAATCAAGTTGCCCATTTGGCATATTTATTTGGCTTCTCTGAATAAAAATGACATGGTATTGTTTCTTCTCTTATAACTACAAAGACCTCTTAAGTCTCAATTATGCTAGTTTGCATGTTTCAGGTTGGCACATTGTCCACCGGGGATTCTTTAGATATGTCTCCACACGATGAATCGTCAATTTTGGCAAATGGTGCTACAGTCAAAGACATGGAGGTAACCTTTTTATCATTCTTGACCTAGCTACTAGCATATTTCTTTTCTGCCTTCACTTCAGTGGATCGGCCATTGGTTTCATCAAAGTACTTACTTTCTTCTGCTTTGAACATGTGGGTTGTGGGAGTTACCAGGATCCATTTTCTTTTTAGTAGGCAATAAGAATAATATATTGTATTAACAAGCGCCAAAAAAAAACAGCGCTCCAACATATATAGGACATATACAAAGAGTGCTAAAGGATCAACACAAGTCCCCCTCTCTTAGCAAGAGTTCAACCAATCAACAAAATCTGTTAGAGACTTTGAGCCTTCAATACAACTTTACCCACCAAAAAAGGGCACCAAGGAACAGACTCTTAAGAACATGGACTGATTGCTCCTCATTTTCAAATGACCTTTGATTCCTCGCTTTTCAAACTATTCAAAAAATGTGTTATGCTGCAGCTTTCCGTACCTCTCTTCGTCTTCTTACTAGGAAGAAGCTATGTCAACCTAGACAAGTCTCTCTAACTGTGGTAGACAAAACCCAAGAAACATCAAACTAAGAGAAAAGCAACTCCTAGAGAACCCTTGTCTTGATACAATGCAATACAATGTAATTTATTGATTCTTCTTTGACTTAACAAAAGAAGCATTTATTAATCAGAGTCAAAACCTTTCCCTAACAAGCTTTCTTCACAAAGAAGAAGCTTACTTTAGATGATATGAATGTTCCTTATGCTTCCATTGCAGCAAGCCTCTCCATTATTGATTTCTAAATTTGGGTTTCAGGGAGCGGCCGTTGCCTACGTAGCAGATCTTCTAAAAGTCCCAGTGATATTCATAAAGGCAGTGACTGATCTCGTGGATGGTGAAAAACCAACAGCCGAAGAATTCTTGCAGAATTTGGCAGCTGTAACTGCTGCACTCGATCAGTCAGTCACTAAAGTTGTTGATTTCATCAACGGGAAGTGCATTTCTGAACTTTGACCGATCCGGTGGGGTCTCAACTCGCAGGTTTCTATAAAGATAAACATGGAGGTATCTCATAAACACCTCTATTTCATTAAAAATATCATATGAATGATTGAAAATGTGTAATTTAAAAGTTAAAAACAGCCAAAGTTCCCAGTTTGGTTAGGCTTATGTTTCTCTTTACTGGTCTGAGTCTCATCTAATGAAATCTATGGATTATCTGCAAATTGGCATCTTCCTAGTCATACTGCCTTTTCTTCTGAGCATTGTATAGTTACTCTTGTCTTACTGGTCCAGTCCTTTTTTAAACTGTTACTGTAACAACAGGAAATGATCTAGGGCATCACTTTGAAAATTTGGTTTGATTATCATTGTTGATGATTTCAGAGTCTCAAACGGGGAGGTGTTGCGCTTGATTTTAATTATTCAATTTCTAGAACCAACAATGTCTCTAGGGTTGGAAGTCTGGTGGAGTGTTGAAATGGTGTAGCGCTCTAACTTCAGCCCATAATACGTACAGAGGTTGAGGGAATCTCATGCCCGAAAATAAAAGTTCTGAAGTTACAAAGTTGGTGATTTGATGGATGAAATTGATCTCCATTTCCTAGTTAACACATCGCTTAAAACGGACGCATTTGAGCTTCAAACAATGGGCGGGCTGAACCCCAGCCCAACCAAAATAATAAGACTATGTTTAGCTCTTAGGAAAAAAAAAATATATATATATATATATATTTTAATATATGAGGAAAAAAAAAACATTTGGGAAAAGAACAAGTAAAATACTTAAATATTTTCTTTTCAATTTTAAAATACTAAAAATTTTCCTTTTGATTTTCCTTAAATAAAGGAAAATGCAGTTTTCAATATTCTAATTATCTTTTCCTTGATATTTTTGTTTAGTAAAAAACTTTCCTTTCAGTTTTAAAATACTAAAAAAAATTCATTTCGATTTTCCTTAGATAAAGGAAAATTTGAGGAAAATATATAGTTGTCAATAATTTAATTATCTAGAGAATTTTTTATTTTTTATTTTTATAAAATTTCTTTACTTCTTTTCTTATTTTCTATCTCTCTCTTCTTTCTTTTTTTTTCTTTTTTTTTTTTTCTTCCTCAAACTTTCCATCATTTTACCTTACATTTCTGACCAGCAAAGGTATGCTAACCATTTCACGTGGTTTTGTAACTGGACTTGGTATTTGGTGGTAAGATGGGGACATGGTCAACCCCACAGGTCTATTCTACTTCAGAATCCTATGAATGGGCCATAAATTCATGGGTCAACCCCTTCATCAGAATAGCAATTTCACGTCCAGAGGAGTTTTCTCAACAAGACTCAAGATCAGATGGTGGTGATTGATGAACAAAATGCACCATCTACAACAAATCAATCAATGCCGCTGATACAGCCCATACACAAACCCTTCACCAAACCTCTACCTACATCTTCAAACTTGAGACCCATGAAGTCCATGCTTCTCAGCTAATCCATTAAACCTCTATACATAACAATAGAAGACTTGGGTGTCACCCTTCACATGAAATGATAAAGTCACAACACCCTTTAGCTTATTTAAATATCAAAACCATGCAATGCCACAATATATATATAAATCAACAGTTCAATGCTTGATTTCATTGAAGGGGAGAAGAGTCTCTTCAACCTCTTCTGCAGGCAAAATATTCGGCATTCCTTTTGAAAGAGAGGGGACATGGGGAGTGGGACAGTTGAGCAAGTGGGCTCATTGAAGAAGGCTAACCCTGGCAAAGCCACGATTCTGGCTCTGGGTAAGGCCTTCCCTCATCAGCTTGTCATGCAAGAGTTTCTGGTTGATGGGTATTTCAGGAACACAAACTGTGATGATCCAGACCTCAAGGAGAAGCTAGCTAGACTCTGTAATACCTCTAACCTTCTTTTGCATTTCTTTCTTATTAGAATGTGGCAATAAACAAGGTTAGGCTCATCTCAATTTATTGCCATTGCAAACCTGCCACCAACCACAGCAATCCATGTCAGGGTATAACTAAATGATGAATAGAGAAGCAACTAATCTTGAAAACTAGCAACTTGGTGGCTCGAGACTTTTTCAATCTAAATATGAGTCAACCAATGATATAGCAAGCCCCAAACAGAAAATCATGGATGGTCAATTCTTAGGATCCTTTCGAGGATCATCACAATTTGGTTGTGATGGATTTTGATACATCCAGCGTGGTGGGTGTTGAAAAGTAATGTGATAGTTCATATGGTAAATGCAGCTCCTCTGAAGGCTTATAACTAAAGTAACTGTCATCTCATTCTGCACTGTTTCTTTACAGGCAGGACAACGACAGTTAAAACAAGGTATGTGGTCATGTCAGAAGAGATCCTAAGGAAGTACCCAGAGCTTGTCATTGAGGGCCAACCAACGGTAAAGCAGCGATTAGATATATGCAACAAGGCTGTCACACAGATGGCAATAGACGCTTCAAAAGCTTGCATCAAGAACTGGGGCAGGTCTGTTTCAGAGATAACTCACTTGGTCTATGTGTCCTCAAGTGAGGCCCGGCTGCCAGGGGGTGACCTCTACCTAGCAAGAGGACTAGGGCTGAGCCCTGAGACTCATCGGGTCCAGCTCTACTTCATGGGTTGCTCAGGAGGTGTGGCTGGCCTCCGTGTTGCAAAAGACATTGCTGAGAACAATCCTGAGAGTCGAGTTCTGCTTGCCACTTCAGAAACTACTATTATTGGGTTCAAACCACCAAGTGCAGACCGTCCATATGATCTAGTAGGGGTTGCACTCTTTGGGGATGGAGCTGGAGCCATGATAATAGGCTCTGACCCAATTCCAAGCACTGAAAGGCCTCTCTTTGAGCTCCACACAGCCATCCAGAATTTCTTGCCAGACACTGAGAAGACCATTGATGGGCGACTCACAGAAGAAGGGATTAGCTTCAAGCTAGCAAGGGAACTCCCTCAGATAATTGAAGATCACATCGAGGCATTCTGTGATAAACTGATTCGAAATGTTGGATTTTCTGATAAAGACTACAACAAGATCTTCTGGGCAGTCCATCCAGGCGGGCCTGCAATCTTGAATAGGATGGAAAAGAGGCTTGACTTGCTGCCAGAGAAGCTGAATGCTAGTAGGCGAGCACTGGCAGACTACGGAAATGCTAGCAGCAATACCATTGTGTATGTGCTGGAGTACATGTTAGAAGAGAGCTCAAAGACGAAGAGGCAAGACCAGGGAGATGGTGATTGGGGATTGATTCTAGCTTTTGGTCCCGGGATTACCTTCGAGGGAATCCTTGCAAGGAACCTCACTGTCTAAGAATAATCTCCTGCTTTACACCTCTCACAACTTAGTTTTCTACTAGCATACTACCATTCTCATCCAAGACCTACGCTTGGATTTTCTTTCTGTCCAAACGCCTTTTTTTTTTTTTTAACACAAATTGCAATCAATTAATCCAGAATGAAAGTTCTTTGCATGTCTTCAGAGGAATCGAAACGGGAAATTCTAAACTCGAAGCTCGTTTCATTCTCTTTACAGAATCCATTAACGTATAATTTCAATTTCTTCATAGGAACAAAACGAGGACTCATCGCTATCATTTGGCGAACTAGGTTTCATGAATTATCAGAAATATCAGAATGGACTTGTAAGAGAAATAATGAGCATTGCATCACTAGGTTTTCTGACCCCAAGAACAAAATCCTAACTTCACTGCGCTGATAGGGTAAGTTTCTAGTATCAAATTGACTCCATGTTTCAATTAGGTGAATCCATCAACAGAAGAAGACAGAACAGAAAACTATGAAACCTTGAAGGCACAGGACGAAAATGGTTAGAAGAAAAATAATCTCACCAGAACCATTCAGAATCGCACACCCTTGTTCCACTCCAAAGATCACGCAATATCTTCATTGCATGAGAAATTCGCGAAGAGCGCTATGCATTCATAATTTTTCGAGGCCCTGTTTGGTTGCCGAGAAAACCAGGTGAAAATAAAGCAGAAACGGAAATTTGAATCTGAGGTCAAGTGTCGTTTTGGACTCTGAATCTGAGGTCAAAAGTCAAAACAGCCAACGGCGTCGTTTTGGTAGTCAAACGGAGAAAATGGAGTGAATTTCGGCATCAAGACGACAAATGGAGAAAAAAACGGAGGAATAACGGTGTCGATTGCCCGTCGAGAACGAAGAAAGAGAGGAAAACTAAACGACGTCGTTTCAAGGATCATGACTCGAACATTAAAATAGACATAATTATACAAAGACAGCAGCTTAAAATTATTTTCCTGCCTGTTTGGTTACCTAGAATACCAACTCAACCCACCCAAAACTATCCATTCAACTATCAAAAAAACATCACATATCACTCATTGACATATATTTAAGCCCTAATTGATTGGCTTCCGAATTGTTAAAGTACATTTTTTTTAGGTATTTATTATATTTTTAATTATTTCCTAAAATATTATAATAAAAAAAATACCTTAAATTTATTCTTTAAAAATCTCATACCTTAAAAAAAAAAAAAAAAAATTCCTAAATAGAAAAGAGTTTCCACCCAAACCATTTAGCTCCTTTCCATAACTTTTAACCTTTTACTCCTCTCCATAACTTTTTAACTTGTTTTTCTCTAATTAAAACTTTGAAGAATTTCGAAGAAATCAAAAAATCTTTTTAAACTTAGTAAAAACTTATATTTTTATTTAACTAATTTTATTTAATCACATAATACGACCGTTTTCGAGTTCTTTTCTATACGGATGGTTCGTGTTATTGGATGCCGATTTTCGTCTTCATTGTAATTACTCGTCATGAGCCCACATTAGACATAATATAAAAATAAAAAATATGCTATTTTTTATATAAGTTTTATTTTAACTAATGAAAGATTATTCATGTTTCATAAATTGTAAAGAACCATTGAATGACAGGTAGTGGATGGAGAAACGAGGGTATGGTGGACTATCGGATGGTTGTGGCTAGTGGAGCAATAAACATAGTCACAGCACTTTGTCGTAAAGGGGTGGTGGCTGTGGCATGGTTATTGGAAAGTGGAAACCCACCACCCACAATGAACAAGAGGCTAAAAAGCTTATACCATTTGATCCCATCTATATATTTTTTAATCCTAAAAGCCTAAAACATTCTCATGTTCAAACCATTCATACAAGCATGACACCAGTTGGGTTCTTCCTTGTTCGTTTAACCATTCATCTGGGAAGGAGAAAACAATTATTCAATTCTGAAATCACTTAAACCAGATTTCGATTTAAGCCCAAGATTAGTGTTGACACAAAATAAGTTAACCCAACTGTGATAAAATCAACTGTGTTTTTGAATTCAAACATCCACCCCAATTCATGCATCCCCAACTTCACAATCGACTCATTTGATTTTCAGTCATGAATGCAAGAGAGAACCAGATACTAACAAGAACCGTCGTGTAGAGCAGGAAGGAGGTACTTAAAAAGAAGAGCATCCAGCCGCATGGCCTATATTCTTAAGTTAATTTTCGGGGCAGTATGCTCATATGGTATAGCACAAGAGATCACTGGTCACACCACTCCTGAGGGAAGCCGCAGCACAAGCTGTCCTCCAACAACACTGCAATGCAGAGAACAATTGTTAACAAGAATATTAAGAGGGTTAAGCACTTTTGTAACAACACAACCTTAAAAATCTGCAACCAACCTTTTGATATAGTAGTAACAGAAGTCTGCTAAAATGAATGTTTGGACAATTTCAGAGATAAGAACCATGGAAGGCCATAATCCATAGCCGAGAGCTACTAGCAAGTGTCCACGGGTATCCAAGACCTGTTGAGAGTAATAACAAGGCATTGACAGACCACAATGAATGAACAACTTCATATATGAACATGTAAAAGTAAATCATAAGGCCATAAATCTGAACCAAACACCAACAGGTACGTACTACATTTCACTTCAAAACATATTTTGGGCTTAATTAGAGGCATTTCTTTCTTGCTCACATTTATGATATGATATGGAGGCACATTATAATGAAATGCACTCAAGAATCTAAAATGTTATATAAATTGCAATATCATTGGCAAAAAAAAAAAAAAAAAAGATCATTTGCCCTTGAGCATTTGGCACATATTTGATCAAGATGCATTTCCAATAGTAATAGTGGTGCTTCTGCACCATGTGACTAACCCATTAGATGCATCAAACTGCATTAAAAAGCAGGGATCATGCCATCTTAGTTGTTTAAATCCCATTGCTAGATAGCTGCTTCCATAGAGTGAGCAAGTCAAAATGGCTACTAGGGCCAATTTTAAGTGAGGGATTCAACCCCCAATTGCAGGAAACTAATCATAAACTAATTCATCAGCCACATGAATTTAATTTGCAAGATCAAACCTGGAGAACCCAATGGGCACAGCTCAAGAACCTTGCAACACCCAATGCAAATACATAATGAGCGGTGAATGGTTCAACAATCTGAAAATAACAAAATAAGACCAAATTATTGAGAAAAGCATTAATCTTTGATGCTCCAAAAAGAAAGAAAACAAGAAAGAAACAACCACCCATAATTAACTATGTCTTCCAGTCCATTGGATACTACCTTTGTGTTCTGCATGACTCGCAACTGTGGTAGAACAGAAACAGCCTCCAGATACACACAGAAAGCCCAGAAAATCCTGTTCACAAAATGATGCGATGTAGATGGATGAATAACCAAAGCTAACAGAGCACAGGGTCCCACCTGAAACCCAATTAAAGAACAAAAAAATTATTTCAGACAGAAAAGGGAAAACAAAACACAAAATACATAGTTAACTAAAATATGATTCAGCAGAGGATAAAGGAAAGTAAGTATGCAACTAAATCAACACATACCTAAGACATAATAGCATACAGCAAAAGCATAAGTATGAACAGCAATTTAAGAACAGCATAGAACATAACACAGCACCAGAGTATTCTGTTCTTTATTTACTAAGTACTCTAATGTAAAATAAATCTAAATATCTTTAATAATATTATACAACAAAGGTGCCCATGCACACAAAGTATCTAATATCAGAAAAGTCAAAAAACTAGGGGAAGAGAAAGGTTCATCCAAGTTAGGAACATCCTGAGGTTGCCAAATCTTGAAGAATATTCACACATCCATTCCTTCTCCAGGTGTTCAAATGCATATATGTGTGCACATAATTGAAAAGCATCATAAATATAAATCTCAAATAATTCTGTTTTAGCAGCCTGCACATGTGGGATTTGCATCTTGAGCCCCCCTTCACCCAAAAAACACAATGTTTCAAACTGTAAGAAAAGCAGGTGGTACACCTGGTTGGACAACCTTATCCATAGAATCCACAGCCAACCAATGGTCTTGCAAAAATTGATCTCCCCATTGACCCACATTGTGCTTACTCCCCATCATTCAACAAGCAGATCTAAGGGGAATCTACCTCCCATGTGGATTTGGCTACTGAACAGATGCAAAGACTTGATTGAAAGAAAAGTTTAACCAGACAGATATAAAACCAACTGTGCTTTGTCTATAGTACTAGGATTCCAGAACAACATGTTGATAAAATGCATAGCCAAAAAGGAAAATGCTGAAATAAATGATTGGCAAGACAAAAAAAAAAAAGGGAAAGTGATATGTAGGATATATTGAAAAGCTAGTACTAGCTTTGGAAAAAATGAAGGGGAAGTCAAAAGACATTATCTGACTATAAGATATCAAGAAAATGGTTACACTAGTAAAGAGTGATAAGGATCAAATGTAATGCATGGATGAGAGAACACCGATGTGTAGTGTCATGCCCCAGAGAAATGCCCTAAAGATCTTTCACTAAAGTGATAATCATGTTATTTATGAGTATGTTTATAGGGAAGTTTATACCTTCTTTATTTAAAAGCATTATCATCGCCTGGGTTGGACCCTATTTGATTGATGCAGTTAAATAAAACTCTTATTTAAGAAAAAAATAAAAAATCAACTCTGGAATCAAATATCTTTGCTTTACAAGCTACCAGGACAAACCCGTTAGACTGCTTCTTTAACCAAATGAGATTGTGCAGATAAGTTACAGAGTCAAATTTTAACCCACAATATTTGGATTAAACACAGGATAAGTTTAACATAGAAATAAAACTCACCACATAATATATTGCAAAGTTGTCTTTATCCTCCATGTAACTGGACTTTAACCTAAAGCGAATCATATAAATAACCCACAAGGTTGTGCCCAATGTAGCTGAATCAAGTAGAGTGTGTATGTCATATTCCATCACAAAACTACAGTACAATCTCACAGCCAAGAATATAGCTGTTAATTCCTGGGATTTGAGTGAAAGTCCTGCAAATAATCCAAAGTAAAAAAGGATAGAGTGATAGAAAGGCATTAGCTACTGTCAGGAAAAATTAAAGAAAGAAATGTTCTTAGCATAAGGGAAACCTCTATAACTTAAATCAAGAAGAAAATTGCTGATAAATAATCAAGTTGATGGGCTAAAAGAAAGATATCATCCGAAGCAAAACAATTCTAGCTACATAGAAGTATCACAGATGAACTTATGGAAGATAAACATTTTAATAAAAACAGGAGAAGGGGAATTAAATAATAGCGTTTTTCCCTGTATTTCTCAACATAAATGAGTAAAATTTCATATGAACCCTTTCTGAGCACATGATTTGAAGGAAAATGGCAAAATTTCATTGTTGATTTTGTTCGAGCACATGATTACTAATTCCTAGCCATGTGAGGACCCTTTACCTCTTCAAATGAATGGATAATTTAGCATAAGAACAACTAATTCCTAATGTAACTAATTCCTCATATTCCATTTACTTGATGTAAGTATCATGTTTACTCAAATTGCAATAATGTGCAACAACATTGAGATTTAATGGCAGTGATGCAGGGGAAACGGCACCATAGCATAAGAACCAATTCACTTTGTGCACGCACATGCACAAGCACTTTTTTGAGGCTTTGAATTTATCAGATCATGATAACTGACCTTACTGTTACTTGCTTATAAAAAAGGAGGACCTTTTAACAAAATCAAAACCTTCAATATGGCCTTTATGGAAATGAAGACCATATGAATCCTTAAAAATCACAAAAATGCAACCAAAGAAAATAACTTACACCTCCCCAAAACCCTCAAATATAACTTCTAATAAAAATTTAAAAGTGATCAATGATCAGGGTATCGCAAACAATACTATAGACAGAACTTCAAATCATATCAAATCCTAATTAATAACTCAATAGATTACTCTTTATGCAGTGATAAACCCACTAACTCAAAATACATGCCAAAAACAAATTTATATACTGCATCAAAAGTTTTGGGTTACGCTGTTTTAGTTTCCAAAATGGAAACTTCAACTCAACTAAGCAAGATAGTTGAACTCTGTTAAGTAGAAACGGGCCTTAGTTTTTGTTGGTTCCCAAACAATGGAAATTTTAATTTCTTTTATTTTCATTCCCACAGCAACCCATCAGAGAAGGGAAAAAACCGAAAAAAAATAATAAAAAATTCTTCTTTCCCCAAAATAAAGAAAAACTCTACCATACCAAAAAGAAAAATCAAATATTCAACTCATTAAAAAAAATAGGTAACAACGTCTGTTTTATCAAAATTCCAATCCAGAATCCCTAATAAACTCCAACCCTAATTTTAAAATGGCAATCAATCGCATTGACCGCAGGGAAAAGAAAATTCAAAATCTTGCTAAATCCAATCTCATGGAATACACAGAAAAACAGAAACCCTAGAAATTTTCAATTACCAGCACAAGTTTTCTCCTTCATGAGCTTGTAGATGAGAACACAGATTCCGATAGAGTGAACGGCCTCAGCTGCGACGAATAGATTATCGTGATCATGAACGACGATGCGGAGCAGCGCCAGCGCAGCCATGCCCGAGACGACGGCCAGGAAGGCCTTCACCTTGGGCGGTTGCCGCCGAACCCATGCGGACACGGTGTGGATCGGTCTTCGTGGAGCCCTCATGGCGGTGGTCCCTTTGTTTTTTGTTTTTGCCCTTGTTTGGCCGGCGAGAAAGTGAGGGAAAAAAAAAAGGGGCGAGGACGGAGAATCAGTGGGGCGTCCGAGTAAAAAAAATGAGATTTTGATTTGGATGTGTAATCAGTGTGAAAGGCTGAAAGCACTTTCGCTTTGCCGTCAAAGCTTCCAAAATCAGTGTGGAAATAGAAAAATTGGAGGTGGATTTGGCAGCATTGAAACGACGTCGTTCAATTGTTCAGTAAACTTCTCTCAGTTCAACGACGTCGTTTGGTGAATGACTGTTGCAAAATTACTATAAAATCCTCTACATCTTCGTAGATTCAGAGAATTTCTCGGTAGCTAACAGCAGAGATTTCCTCCTGTTCAAATTTAATTATTAATTTGCAAATGCGAAAATTATGAGACCCCAAACAGACCCCAAAACACTCGAAAAAGAGTTTTTGACTTCTGAGTACCAATCCAAACAGACCTTTGTATGCATCTGTGCTTTAATAAAAAGTAAAAACCCATAAAGGCTGGCCACAGGCACTGATGCTGTTTCATAACGCAGATAGCTACAAAAATTAAAAGAGTTGCAGACCAAGAACAGTGGCCCCTGGTCCTTGTTTGATTGTGGGCCGAGAGCAAATCTGAGCCTGGGACCATGAGCTTTTAATTTCCCATCAATTTGCTGCATTCAGCCTCTGGAATTTATATTTCCACAGCCTAACTTGTAGAAAAATCAATGAAAATCTCTTCCAATTTTCTGTCCCAGCAACTTGTTTTTCCATTTCCAGAGAAAATGAAAACCACCCAGAACAGAAAAAAAAAAAGGGAGAAAGAATAAATGTGATTTCCCATATATAAACAGAATACAGAATACAGAATACTGAATACAAACTACATGCTAAGAGATCTTATTGGAATTTGGAAGAAGTGTGTTCTCACTTCTCAACTTGAAACTGACGCTAAGGTAGAGAGGAAACAAGGAGAAATAGTATCAGAAGGTCCATGAGGCTGATCTTTTGATGAGGGGCTTCATCTGTTTGTCTTCCTCCAGTGAGATCATACCCAGATGGGAAGGGTCCTCCAGCATCATTTTGGCCACCAAGTAACCAGCAACCGACCAGGTTTGGAATTTTCGTGCCTGCTTCCCAATGAATCGACCGAGCTTTCCATCATAGTATTCTGGCCAGCTGTCTTTCACCAACCTGCTCTCAGCAAGTTCAATGGCCCGTCTCGCAATCTGGGGGCGTCCAGTTTTGATGCAGGCAGCAGTGAGGAGCCATAGAAGCACTGCATCCATTAAAGAAATGCAATATAAATACTTCTGGGCAGGAATTTATGACAAAAATGAAAACTAGAACCAGACTGTTGAATTGTCATGTTCAGTATTCTCAGCGGGTGTATGTTTGGACAAAAATATATGAATTCTACGAGAAAATGTAATGAGTTTTTCCCTCTAGTATGATAATTCATTATGAACTGCAAAATGAACTAGAGTTTTGCAGTTTCCAAAACCGGGCATCCGCAGTTTGTTGTATGCTGATTTTGTGCCAAGAGAACCAAGAAAGCAGAATCATACCTGGCCAAGATCCTCCGTTGTGGTAACTCCACCTTGTATTTTTTGGATCACAACCTGTTACAATTCGCCATTCATGGCCTTCTATGGCAGGATAACAAACCTTTAATGGCATGTCTCCAACCAATTCCTCCCAACGTGATTCGATAAGATCCATAATTGCAGTGGATTGTTCAGGGGTTGCCAATGATGAGAGAATTGCAACACAGTTACCCAAGGCAAACCAACGGAAGTCCATTCTGGCAGGGCTGACATTCCCGATGAAGTAGCCACCATAAGTTGGCATAAAATCAAAAATCCATTCAGGAATAGAATCAGGTATTACATTGAACTTGTTGACAGCAGTGTGAGAGTACTCTTCCGTTTTGTATCGATAAATATCATTAAGTTGCTTCATATCAAGCCAAAAATAACTCCTCATGTGATAGCTTAAGGCGTGCAGACGTTTAACTATCCGTTCTATAAAGTCCTTACCCTGGTCATCTTGCTTAAGTAAAAGCAAAGCACATCTTAAGGCCATAAAGAAAAGTGCTTGTATTTCAATGGGATACCCGTAAACACCCTGAACATATACATATAGCAAAAAAACAATAAGACAAACAAAATTCAAACAAAACTGAAGGGGAAAAAAACTGATAATCAGCACAGAAGATTACTCCAAATTACAGTTCCACAGTTATTGTGAATATGGAAGTTTAATTGCTAAGAGAGCCCAAAGCAGGGGCATGCCCTTGAATCTTTGATACCAATTATAGGAAACCCAAGACATATTTGATCCTTAAATTTTGTTTCTTGATGAAACGGATGTTTTCATGTCAATGACAAAAATGCTTGCAGCTCCCTCTCTTCTTGTTAAACAATCTATAAGGTTCTATACATGACCTTGAGTTTCACAATACTTGCTTCAAATAGTCATGTGGTTGATTGATCTGCATCATGGTACTAACAATGTCCTACATGTTTTTTATACATTTCAGTCTTAATTTTTAGTTAATCTTTCTTTCTAATACCCGAAATGTTTGCGGTTGCATCCTACCATAGTTTGGGTCCAATTAATTTGGACAAAACTTCATTGAGTTGAATGGAGATGACTGTCCTGCCAATGCATCCATACAACTTCCTTCTCATATAGAGTAATTGCTCTTATAAGATTAAGAGTTTGTTTGAAAGTGATTTTGAAAGGGCTTTATGATGGAAATTAGGTGTTCGACAAACTTATGAAAATCACTTTAAAACATCTAGAGAATCGCTTAGTAGGTGATTCTTTCAAAAATAAGCTAGTGAAAGGTAATATAATTATCAACCAATAACTATGTAGTAAATAAAAAATGGCAGAGCTCACCATTCTTCGATCAATCATACAGCATCCATCAGCACAGAGAAGAGTAGGAAATGTGTCGAACCCCTCAGAAAGGCATAAAGTTAGAATAAGGCGCATACCCTTCTGGCATTCAGGCAGTTCAGCTAGGGAAGAGTCTCCTGTGGATTTTGTGTATGCCCGAAGCAGTATAATCCACCAAAATCCAGAATCAACAGGAGCCACTCTTCCTATTGCACTTTCACCAAAATCGGCTATTAAAGTATCAGAGTTCCTGACTGGATCATGGAGTACTTTAAAACTGGCTGGCATTACACCCTCTCCAAGCTGGAAACGATCTACCTTTTTCTCCCAAGATTGAAGGCGAAGAGTCTTTACAAGAAAGTTCTTTACAATTTCAGGTTCCCCATTCATCAGAAAAGCCAATGCGCTTGGGACAAAGTCTCTCACAAACACCTATGAGATTAGAGAAAGTTAATAAATCACATTTTCCAACTTCGCTGCCTCTGAAACTCGGGGCATGGATCGGTAATTAACCAAGAAAGAGAAGGAGCCTCTCCCTTACACATGTACAAGCTCAAAGAGAAGAACAATCAAGGGAAAACATTATTTATACGGGATTATACCATAATTCTATAAACCAGATGAACATGTCAACTACCAAGCTTGTTAGCACATAGGAAATAAAGAACAATGCTGCTTGTAGTATGCTAGAATAGTTGAACTGAGAATCTATCAAACATGGGATAAGAGGGATACAGAGTGTCACCTGATCATAGTTAAGTTCTTCTTCAGAATTATCTAAAGCAGCAATGGTGCCAACTGGTTTACCACGGAAAAAAACCAATGAACGTCTTAAAGATTCCCAAGCTTCTGCAAACATTGGGTGCGGCTCAACCTCCATCGCTGACCTTGGTGTGTTAAACCCAGACCGTCTAGATGGAGAAAACACGTTCTCAAAATGATCCATATTTCGGGGATAACTATCAATATTTCTGATGGAGAGCCGGGGCGACATTCCAACAGATAATTCGCTCAAGAATGACCTTTCATCATACGATCTCTGTCTCTCCATAGTCAAAGGTCTTGGCCTTTCAGAAAGTTTAGAGAAATCAATGTCTTCAGTTTCAGCCACTGTACTTGAAGAATCAATGTTCTTTACTGTTCCATTCTGAGCCAAATTAGGGGAAAGCTCAGACATTCCTAAAATTCTCAATCACAGAGAAAGGGTGATCCGGATTGATTCAGTGTTCAACAATCTGGTATTTGATGAATATAATTGAATCAGTCATAAAAAAGAACTACAAGTATAAATATAAAAATTATAGACAAAGCTTTTCAGACATTGAATAAAACATCCAATACACGAAGTACTCACAGAGTCACAGGTTAGAAGCAGCTCAAGGAAGTGAAGAACTGAGCAGCCAAAAGTACGGAACTGACCACACTCCAACTCCAATTAAACTGAAACATATAACATCTGAAATTTGAGAGATACAGGCATTACATAAGTCCTATGTTTGGTCTCCAAGAAACAGGAAGAAAATTAGAGAACAAAACAAATGATAATTGAACCTCATCCCTCTACTTGGGTTTCAGAATTAGTGGTAAAACTGAAAAGAAAATGCTAGAAAACACTCTGGAAAAGAAACCAACTCCAAACATTTCCCTATCCTTTTCCTCGTCCTCCCAACAGCCAGAAACAATATCAACAAAACAATACTACCCAATCAGCCCCTGTGCTGGCCCGCAGTGAGGTTTTTCCCTTTTAGCCTTCTTTAAAAACCTTACTTTAGAAGCTCAGAACTTCAAATTCCACTCGTTTTGATTTCCAGAATTTTCCCAGGACCCAAACATGAATCCGCAGAATTGAACCGAAACGTTAACGAAGGATCTCTCGAAAAACTAAGAAAACCAACTCAATCGAGCTCTTTTGCTTTTCTCTTCCAACCCGTTCCCAGAATTATAAAACCATAAATTCACCCCATTTCCTTTTCCAAAATTCCTCGGGAACCAAACATGAACCAGCTTGATGGAAGCTGAACAAAAACATTAATGCATAACCTTCAAAAACAAAAAACTCAACCAACCCAGTGCAAATATTTAGCAAAATTAAGCTTCTTTGCTTTCTCTAAAACCATTCCCACTTCATATTCCAGGATTTTCTCATCAACCAAACATGAATCATCACCATTAAACAAACCCAAAAAATGCAACATCATTCAAAAAAAAAAAAGAAAAACAAAACAACACCAACAATTAAAAAAAAAAAAAAAAAAACCCCATTTACCTTGATTCTTCAACTTCAACAGTGCATTAAAGATCAAAGATCAAACCTCAAAAAATTTACAGAAATTAATAATAAATGAAATGAAAGAAACATTTACCACTGCTCACGTGTAAGTTTATAAGGTACCAGGTGACAGGTGACAGGCGACAGGCGACAGGCGACCGGAGGAGCCAGTAAACTACTGTGTAAGATTGGTAGAGGGCGACCGGCAGGTGCGTCATGCAAGAAGATCCGATCGGAAGGTGGAGCCCAACCGTCTATTTGACCGCCATTGATCCTGACCATCCAAATTCTCTCTCAGAGTTTGAATCGAAAAAAAAAATTCAAAATTTTAGATCTGTAATTTATTTTGCATGGATTTCAATTCTTATTACCAGGACAGGAGATTCACTTTTTCCGGGACATACAACACGTATAATTAAATTTTTTGGAAATTATTTAATTATTTGCTAAATTTATTAACAAAATTATTATTTATTTTTTGTTATTATTTTGTCTTTTATGTTCTAGAACCCACTTTGACTAGCGAAAACATCTCGATTTTTTTTATTATTATTAAAAATAAAATTACTTCATAATTTATAAATATTTTTATTAATCATTCTTTTAAAAAATATTTTAAAAGTTATTACCTCCTTTAATTAAAAAAAAAAAAACAAATTAAATTTTAGAAAGGGAACGACAGGGGGCATCGTCCCAATTCAAGATGCCCTTGAGATCCTCTGTGAATGCAGCCACAGAGTACATCGACGTCAAGAGAGTACAACCACGCAGGAGAAAGTGGAAAGTGACGTGGAAGAACCTCATCGGTCAATGCATTGGGTTTCGGTAACTCAATAATGTGACGTCCCGCAGGCGATCCTGTGACTCCTGTCCGCTTGTGCACGTGTACAGTCAGAAAATCCCGATAACACCGCCGGTGAAAGTTAGGTGTGCGTTTGAGAACTCTCCCTTTCTCTTACTTACCCTCCTTTTTCTTTTTCTTTTTTTTTTTTTTTTCTTTTTTTTTTTTTTTTTTTAAGGTTTTGTTTTTTTTTTTAATCGGTCGCAAGTTGCCATTCCACTGAGACGGCTGTCGTGCGTCTTTTCTTCTACATTCAGATTTTTGTTCGTTGGTATTACTCCTAATATAGTACTTATTATTTAATACCTTAAATTAAATTATATTTAAGTAATTAATTTAAAACTTATTATTTATTTTTTAAAATTTTATTTTTAAGTACCAGATTTAAATTAACATATTTACCTTAATTAATTTTAATTAATAATTAACCTCATTAATTTAAACTCATATTTATTTTTATTAATTTTAAACAATAAATTTATTTATAAAATATTAATATTTAAAGTATTTTAAATATATAAAATAACCCTAAAAAAATTTATTATAAAAAATAAATCACAAATATAGAAATATAATTCTTAAATATATTATATAGTTATTAGGAAAGCAAATGAAGCAGAAAAGAATTTAAAACTAAAAATAAATTAACTATTTTAATTTAATATTTTTAATTATTATTTTTTAATTTAAATTGTAATATTAAGTTATTACTACTCTTCTAAATAAACGTCTTAAAAAAATAATACTAATCTTCGTATTAATTATTTTATCTAAATTGGGCTAATATTTTTTTATTTAATTTTATTAAAATAAAAATAATAATTTAACTCGAAAAAAAAAAAACTTCAAATGAAGGGTTAACAAATATTTCATAATATCAAAATTATCATTTCAAAATCCTATTCAATATCAACTTCAAGTTAAAATTAAAAATAAATAAATAAATAAGGGGTTGTTTTTAATCATTGATGGAGGAAAAAAAAAAAAAAAAAAAAAAGTAAATATGAGTTATGCCCATGTGCATGTGCAGGTAAAGTTACTCATTGGGGCCATTGCAGCTTTCCAACAAAACCTCAATTTTTAAATACCTTTTCACACACATGATTGTGGCTTTTTTTCTCTGCCAAAAATAAAATAAAATATTGAATAAAATAAAATAAAATAAAATATTTATTTAATTTGATTAGTTAAACATAGAAATTAGGTGGGCCAGTTCATGCACTAATTATTATGTGCCAAAGTTTGTATTTAATTAAGCAAGTATTTAATTCATTGCCCTCCATAAATGATAAGGGTTTTCAAAAAGAGTTTTTTAGGTTTGTTTGGAGACTATTTTCAAGAATATCCTTCTCTTCTTCAGAATTAAAAAAAAATAAAATAAGAAAACATGTTTAATAATTAAAAATTATTTAAATGCTACTTTTAAAAAATATATTTTAATTATTTTATATTATTTTTTAAAAATTATTTTAGAAAAATAATTATATAAATATGTAAAATAATTAAAAATAAAATATTGAATATAAATTTTTTTAAAAAAATATGTTTAAAAATATTAAAAATTTAAAACTGTTTAAAATATTTTAGGTTTTTAAATAGACTTTTGTTCTATAAAACATTAGAGAATAGTTTTTGAAAACGGTTACCAAATAAAACCTTAATATTTTATATATAAAAAAAATTATTTAGAAACATGAAATATTTTTAATATTGTTAAATATGTTTTAAAAAATATTTTTTATATCTAATATTTTATTTTTAATTATTATCAATATCTATATAATTATTTTTCAAAATAGTTCTAAAAACAAGTTAAAAGATGTTTTTTAAAAATACCAATGTTTTCTATTTTGAAGTTTTTAATTGTCAAATGTGTTTCTAGCAAGGAATCCGCTATGGTAGCAGCAAGGTGACCAGATATAACTATTAGGATTGAGCCTTATGAGCCCACCATGGTTGGCGCTTAGCACCTCCGAAGGGAAGGCCAGAGGCCCAGAATTGTAACCCTTCAATTCACCAATTATTTATTTGTCCCTTTTTTAAAGGGGGGGCGTGTCTAGAAATCGAACTCAGGACCAAACCTCAAAGGTCCTTTTACGTTTTACCAGGATTGAACGTAAAGGGACCTTTGAGGTTTGGTTTTGAGTTCGATTCTTAGGGACGCCCCACGGTTTTGGGCCTTTGGCCTTCCCTTTTGCACCTCCATGGTAGGCTCACAAGGCTCAATCCCAATAATAACAGCTGTAGCCTGACTTACTCTCCTCCTTTCAGCTTGGGTTTCTCTTCAGCTTTTTCTCCTTCCCTTTTGCCTTTTAATTGTGTCGTCTCTTCCAACACTTGTTGATGCTCATAGATTCTCCCAAAAAGCTAGCCTTCTCTATTTCCTCTCACCTGCCAAAATTTAACTGTACCAGAGAGACCTCTCACAATTAGTCCCAATTGAAGCCAACCCCCAACCCCCAACCACCACTGTTTTCTGTCCCTTTCTTCCTGACCCTCACGTCAAAAATCCCCCGTGATACCTTACTAGCAACCCCACTAAAGCTTCACAGTGCTTCCATTGAGTTCTTCCTCCTTCCTCATTTTCTGCAGTAAGGAAAATTCCAAGTCCCAGTGAGAGCCCCGCCCTTTTCTGACTTTTGCAGCCCCGTGTATATATATTTGCAGATAGCTAGCTAGCTCCTTTTTCTTCAAACTTTTCTGCTCAAAAAAGCCTTCCAAACCAAAACTAGAGCCACCCCTCCCTCTAACAATCCACTGCATTTCCTTTATAACCGAACAGTACTCATTCTCCCTATGAGCCCTAGCTGAAAAGAGAGCGACAATCTCTCTGAGCCCCCTCCCAAGAAGCTGCTGAAAGAGCCCTTTTCTAGGCAGCTAGCCTTCAGCTGAATCCCCAAGCAGCCTCCTCATTAATTTTCCCACACGGTGCTCTCTGTATTTTCGTTCATTTTGGCCTTTGATCAGTACGTACTACTCTTTCATCCTCCATCCATGATCCATGCATCGAATACTCCAAGCCATGCAGCCACAAGTTCGTTTCTTTCATGCCTTCCCCTCCATGATCACATGCATATCAGACAGATACTCCAAGGGTTGCCACCACGTGATATTCTTCATTGTGCATCAGCCGCGCCATGTCTCCCTTGTTCTTGCACTTGGTATATGACCAGCTCTCAACCGTGCAGATATTGTCCGTTTTAAACCCAAAGGGGCTCATACGGCTTTAAAACGCGTCTACTTAATTAAGATAAGCCTTTACATATACAGCGTCAAAAACTTTCTTCTCTATCCGATGTAGGATGTTACAAACACCTCCGATACAGACACAACATCTTCATTATGTTTCATGGGATTGCAAAGTCAAATATACAAACACTCCTTATCAGGTCAAATAAACCCCACATCGAAGTTGTTACAAAGTTATGTTGATTATGCATTGTTGAATTTGAGTCGTCAGTAGATCAAATCATTTCTTTTATACATTTTTTTTTTTTTTTTAAATTTCAGGTGGGGCATGCCCCTCCTGGGCAGAAGGTGGCTTTGTCCCTGATTTTGGACAAGGTTGCTTGTGAAATATCGAATGATCATTGCTTCTAAGGAGATGAGTTCCTTTTTAACAAAATATTGTATTCAAACTTTTTTTTTTTTTTAAGGAAAATAAGAAAAAAGTATTGAGTTCAATAATAAAGATGAGGAGAAAATAAATTAATCATCTTTTTAAAAAATAAATTACATATGAATTATAGAGATTAATTTAATATAACTTATAATTATTTTAATAGGGAATTGTCACTTGGAAAAGGAGAAAAGAGAGTTATTTTCTCAAGTAATGACCTCACACAATGTATTTTTTTAAAAAAAATATTCACTAAATAGAAAATTATCATTTTTAATTGCCAGTTTTCCCAATTCACAAACTACTTCTTCTTGTAAAATCATATTAGAGTCCATTTGACAATAATTAAATACTTTTAACTTAAAAGGGTTTTTGAAAAAAAATTAAGTATTTAATACATTTTTAAAAATCTAAAAAATTAGTTGTAGTATTGAAAAATGACTTATAACTTGTTTTTTGAAAAAATATTTGATTAATGATTTTCTTAAAAACACTTTTACTAAAAGCACTTTTTAGATGTATTTTCAAGTAACATGTTTTTAGAAGATTTTTTTCTCAAAATATTTTATTTTGAGTCAAACGTGGATATGAAAACCTTTTCATATAGATGATTGTGGCATTTTCATATTATTTAATTTAATCAATTAAATATCTAAATAAGGTATACGAACCAACCCACAACCCATGATTTTTAACTTTATTTTTAATTTTTAATTTTTATGTGGCATTGCATTTTAGGGGAAGTTAGTGTACATGGGCTAAGTTGAATCCAAGAATTTAGTTTCCCATTATAGATGTTGGTTTGTGGTGATAAAATGAGCCCATATCATACACAAACTCAATTAGGCTCCCAATTTATCCGATCAAGTTTCCGTTAACTCGTGTTTGTAGCACTATGTCATGATTTAATCCGAGTTCAGTTGTTTTAAGTGCTTCACATGAGCTTAGAAAAAGCCTAAGACCGTGACAACTAGTACTTAACAAGAAATATAGAGGATATGTTACTACTTACTACTATATATAACATTTATTTTCTTATTTATTAATATTATAGATTATAAATGATGGGCTAATGCGATCTGGGCCCGGCCTACTTACAAGCCCATCTCCAAAACGACAAGGGAAGAAAAATTCAAAACCCAAACCTAAAACCCCACCGAGGAAGAGCTGTCAAACCCTCCAATGGCGGATTCAGAATCGAAGCCGAAACAGAAACACACAAAGAAGAAGAGAAAGTTAAAAGGTCCAGAGGATGATCGAAGACCTTCCAAAACGCAGCGTTTCGATTTTCCAGAGACAGAGAAAGAGAAAGATGCAAAAGAAGAACGCCCAATTCGGAGGCCAGAAGAAGGTCGTCCGTGGGGGAATCTGCAGCTGATTTTATCATTACAGAACAAAGAACTTCTTCTTCAAGAGTTAGTCTCTCTCGCTGTTTTTTGACTTTATTAAATTAGGCATTGTATTTTATTAAAAATCTTTTGATTGGCAATCTGTTTGGTTGCGAAGAAAGTTGGGGACTATAAGAAAGGAAAATGAAAGTTTTAAGTGTGTTTCGGCTAACTGATTAGACACAAGTATATATATATATATATATTCCGACCTTTCCTTTTTCTCAGGAACAAGCATGGTAAATTGGATTCCCAAAAGTTATTAACTATCTATAATGCACTATTTGTTATCCTTTAGGCTCCAAGTCCTGCATTATTTTTTCTTACCAAGTGTTCGGTTGCTGAGAAAACTGGAGAAAAAGAGATAAAATGGAATGCCCACACATGCAAAAATGCAGAATTCAACTCAGCTAACAAAAATAGTTGTTTTAAGTTATGTGGAGTGTTTGTTAGTGATTTCTCTGGCAGCAGGTATCCAAAAGTCCAAATATTTGGATTTCAGTTTATTTTATTTTTCAACCTTTTATCATTAATTAAGAGGAGGATTAAGGTTGTACTTTGATCAATGAGGAAATTTAGTGTAGCAGGGTATTATCATTGTTAGTCAGTCTCTCTAAACCACTATATTTTGTTTGCTGAAATTAGTATTACACGTAGTTTTTTCCTTACCAACTGTTTGGCCACCAAGACAAATGATGAAAAAAAGGCAAACTTACGCTGCCAAGATAAATGATGAAAAATGTCAGAAATAAAAGAAACTTATGATTTATATTCTGTTTGTTTTTGAAATAGTAGAGGAAGTTACCTCCTCTTGATCACAAAGTTGTGTTTACCCTTGGTTGAGTGGAGGTATTGCTTTCTATTATTCCAAATAATGAGAAATCTTAGACTTAAAATGTTCAAGGATTTTTTATTTTTTATTTTATTTTTATAATTTTTTATTTTTGGTGCCCTCCTAGACCCTCTTAGCAACCAAATTTGCAGCATTAAGATGTCTATGACAAATGAGTGACTTTAAATGCAGGAAAGTACAGCTTGCATATGATTTTGTTGCTACAAGAGCCAAAGAAGAAGAGGATGACACTGAGCAAGGTTTTGAAACAGTGAGCCTTTCACGAGTAATTATTTTCCTGAATGATTGGATCCAGTCATTGTTGTTTTCTTCGGAAAAGAAAAGTAAGGTTGATTTGGACAAAACTCAGTCCGGAGTTGTTGGGACATGTTTGGATTTTAGATGCTGGGAGATTTTTAAGTTCTGTTTAGAGGAGTCTTTGGAACGGCATGTTCCACTAAACATCTCGCGAAACTTGTTAAAAGCTATTCATTGCATTGCAAGGAATGCATTATCCCAACTGAATGATGCATCTTTGCATGCAAAAGAGTCATTTTTTATTGTTGAAGGGTTTGAATTGTATGGTACTGTTCTCAATTGTGTTTCACTGGTGTTCTCATCTCATAATGGTTTGTCAAATGAAAATTTAGACTTGTGGATTTCAACTGTTAATGCCGTGCTTGAGCTTGTTTACAAAATTTACACTGACAACATAGCAGGTGGCAATGCGGGCAAATTTGTGCTGCAGTTCTCATGTTTGGTACTTGAGCCATTCAGCAAGTTTTTGAGGGTCCATCCATGTCGTAAAAATGGTTTTCGTGATTTCGTAGATAAACTTCTTGAGCTGCTACTGCATTTGTTGGGTGTCTTGAATCTTCAGGCTGATGGAAATAATCCTGGATGGACAAGAGACCTGTTGAAGTTGGTTGAAGAGGTTTTATCCCATGGGCTGTTTCATCCAGCCCACATTGATGGGTTTCTCAGCTTACATGGTAAAGAAAAGCATGGAAAAGAATATGAAGGGCAATCAGAAGAGCCAAAAATGGTTGTTAAAAGTTATCACAGACATTTGTTTGATAAACTGGAAAAAATTGTGGCTGCCAAGAAGGTATTACCATTGAGTGGCATAGGAGAACTATTTCGTTTGCTTGTTGTTCAAGTAAAAAAGCAAAAAGGATCCTTGGTGTTGTCAGAAGGTACCAAGATTGTAGGGAAGACAGTAGGTTTCATTCACTTGGAAGATTTTTTTTCTGGTCATATGTCTATGATGTTTGCTGGGAACCATAGTGTGCTTTCAGAAAACAGTTATTTGTCGAGTAGTTTGAATTCAGAGACAAGGAAGTCTCTTTTTGATTTTTTTGTACAAATTATGGAGCCTTTGCTGTTTCAGATAAAAGGCTATCTCCAAATCAAACTGGAAGTGGGACCTGCATTATTGGATGTTCATTGTACTCTCAAATCTACCAATAAGTTACTTGCTAGCTTTATGCATGAGAAGGTTTATGTCCGAACAGAAGATACCCATGAAGGAGCTTGTCTTAATTTCTTGAAGGTGGTTTATGATAGGATCATGTCATTTTCGGTCGAAATAAATCAAATGTGGCTGTCAACAGTTGATGCAGACAAGGGGATACATGTTGATACTTTAAATTTAATAGGCAAGGAGCTTATTGCTGCATTAGGTTATTTCTTGGAAATTGATTATGAGGTTATTGGTAATGATTTAGTAAGCTTATGGCTCATGATGCTTTCATTCTTGGCCACTGGCCTTTCTTCAATAGACTTGTCAGATCAATCTTCTTTATCTTCAAAGATGGTGGATGTTGGTTGCCAGCTGATAAACCTCTATAGTGAACTTCGACAGGTTAGTGAAATCCTTTGATTTGCACGTGTATGCTTTGCTTTTTAACTTCTGTATAGAGTGTAATGTCTAGCATCAAGTGGTTTATGTTATTACATCTTCTAAAGTATATCTTCTTTTCTATTATTTTTAAACCCTGCTGTTGGGAACTGGCTCCCTTGAACTTATATTCTATGAAGGAAAAGCAAAAGAGGGAAAATGCCTGGTGGGGCCTACTAGGTCACACCAAAGATGTCACATAATAGATGGTTGATAGGTATGGCTTGACCTACTTGTTTCTAGCCTATGTACCATGATGCTGGATATATGAAGGGTAAAACCATGACCCAGATATCCTTATGTGGCAAATCCTGAATAAGTAGGATGGGGACATGATGACTATATGGTTATGTTCTTGTATATTAATGTAATATATATGAAATATACTGTGTTATGAGTAATTGATCAAAATTTATTGACAATTGCATATGTTGGAAGAAGTCCATCAAATACATTCACGCACAAACATTACTAGTATTGTTGTTTCTTACTGTATTTGTTTATTTATTTTCTTTACTAAGACAAAATCATTATATTCTCATGTAGTCACTATGTTTTTGACCTGTTTTGGCCTTGTGCACAATGTAGAACAATAATTTTTTTTTTTTTAAAGTTTTGCACCTTCAAGTGTTCAGTACATAGTTTCTATCCTCCTTGGATTTGGAGAAATTTGAATATGTATTGTTCATGGCTGCTTGGGTAGTTTTACAGATTATGTGTTTGGTTATAAGTTATTTGTTCTCATTCTTATGTGGGGTTATTTAGTCTTAGTAAAGTCCTGTCATTGTAGTGAAATTTCTTAAGATTGTGTAATTTAGAACTAGGCTTTATGTGAAGCTCTTAAGTCCATCAGCCCTGCCATATGCGTTTCTTATGTGGTTGTGTTTTCCTAAATTTGGGTTTTTTAAAGCTTAATAGTTTACTTATTTATTTTTTAATTTTAATTTTATTATTTATTTAGTTTATTTATTTTTTTGGGATGGAAGTTTCTTATTTTGAAATTCTCTCCACAACACTTATTTGCTTTGCTGCAGACTTATATACTTCCTATTTACTTTGTGCTGCCATTTTTGGGGCTTATTAATATATTGCTCTCACTTATAAAAAAAAAAAAAAAAAAAAATGATAATAATATACTGCTCTTTTGCCTATCAAAAAAAAGAAAGCAAAAAAAAAAAAAACACTCTCCACACACATGCACATAATATGTATATGTATGTATTGAAACCACTGGAAAACCTTCTTGAAACTCTAAGGTTTATCTATCTTTCTTCTTTTTATTCTTTATTTTACTCTCTTTGCTTCTGTGCACACTATCACACTGGCAACCGGGCTCCCATATTCCTAAATTTCTCTCAAAATCCTACCCTTTGATCAGAAATACTGAACCTACTTTTAGTCCACTACCTTGACCCTAAAATCCAAAAATTCCCTTGCAGTCTAGAAATTCTATTATCTTCCTTTTTAATTTTAGGCCATTACAGCTTGAATGTCAGCCAATTAATCCATATCTTTTCCATGCTCCCTAATTTCACATTTTCCTCCAAATACCATAAGCTATTAATGTCAGCCTATACAACTTCAGTCTTGTCTTTAATGACATGCTCTTACATCATTTCCTTTTGTAGTGTTTTTTTTTTTTTCTTTTTTTGATAAGTATCATTTCCTTTTCTAGTGTTGACTTGCCCATAATATCCTTCATGACACATTTTACCATCACCTTTTCTTAGCTTATTCTACAGTCATGTTCAATTTAGCCATGTTTTCTTGTATCTGTTTATCAGTCCCCAGGATCTGTGAAGGTTGAAATGATGTTTGTTTTGGATTAGATGGCTCATGCCTTGTTTTTATACTTCTGAACTAATGTAGGTGAATAATGCTATTTTTGCACTCTGTAAAGCAGTGAGGCTTTTGGTATCACATGATAGTGATTGTGAACTGAATTATTCTGGATTTATGTCCTGCACGAATTCTGCATCCTATGAAGCATGTGCAAAATCAGTGGAAATGTTATTGTGCTCGCAAGAGTTCAAATTTGCCATTTATAATGCTATTAGATCTATACCAGAAGGGCAAGCAAGTGAATGCATTCGGCAATTAACAACAGATATTTCAGATTCACTGAAGTGGATGAAAACAAGTTGCTCTGTGGCTGCTGGAAAAGAATCTGGAAACCCGAAGCAAAGTGGTAGCCTACTGGGTTTTGATCTGCAAGTGGAACTTCTGGGAAAAGGTTTGGCAGAAATATATACACTGGTGCTAGATTCTCTGAATGTCACAACAGGTAACAGTAGCCTCTTAGGAGTTTCTATAGAGGGCCTAATGACAGTTATACGCCCTGGCATGAGTAGTCTGGTTGCACTACAGCTAGATGGTGTCAATGAGTTCATTTCTTCTGTCACAGAAAGAATCTTCTACGACAGGGTGGCTGAATGCAAAAATGATTTCAGAAAATTAAGAGCATCCACTCACTGGATCTTTGTTTTATTCTTTCGTTTGTACATGTCCTGTCGAAGCTTATACAGGCAATCAATCAGCCTTGTGCCTCCAACTTCTGCAAAAAAGATGTCTGCAGTAATGGGGGACTTTTATACAGCACACACTGGAAGGGATTGGGTGGAGAAAACTGATTGGATGGATCAAGGCTATTTTTCTTGGATTGTCCAACCTTCAGTTTCCCTTCCTAATATTATACAATCTATTTTAGACCTTTATCCTCAGGATAGAGTTGTAACTTGCTCTCCTCTGGTTTATGTGTTGCACACCATGGCTCTTCAGAGGCTTGTTGATTTGAATAGGCAGATTAAATCATTTGAGTATTTACTGCAGGGTAATAATAAGCTAGTCCAAGAAAAGTTAATGGATGATGATGGCTTATCACAGTGTCATGAAAAAGACATAAAGTCTAATAAAAAGAAAAGCAGAAAGTGGAAAAGTTTTATTGCTGTTTTGAGGGAAGAGGCGATGGGCCTTACTGATTTCATGATGGGATCTGTCTCATTAGTGACCAAAAAGCAACAGTGTTTCTCCAGTTTTGATGATACAACTTGTAAGGATACATGCGCCAAAGCTCTTCATGAGGATGATGCATGGGATTTGGGTGTTTGTGCTGTGAATGAGAAAACATTGCCCACTGCAATTTGGTGGGTTCTTTGCCAAAATATTGATATTTGGTGCACTCATGCTGCTAAGAAGAAGTTGAAGACATTCCTCTCACTTTTAATATGTACTTCTCTTCCTCGTATCGGAAGCAGTTTTGGAGAGGTTAAAAAACACAACACCAAGGAACCTGGCTATCAGAGGAAAGTAACCGTGGGGCAAATCTCAATGGAACTTCTAAGTGACACCACTCTGTATGAACAAAAAGTAAGACAATATTGTGAACCAAATATTTTTTTTCTCTTGTGTGCATGCCCACCCCAAAAGTAATGATATTTATATATGTCAACATTTATTCTTGTGCATGTATGTTTTACATGAATGACTCATTTTCTTCTGTACTTTTCTGTTGTGGTTCTGCTTTTAACTTTTAGTGCTATTCTATGGTTTTGTTGGAAGTTATTGCATCAAATGATGTTTGTACTATCTCTTGTACTAGTTTGTTTGCAGGCACATCGCATCAAGGTTTTGCCGTAATCTGGAGAAGTCATTATCACCATTACTTAGTGATGCAGCATACAGAGATTTTGACTTCAATTCATCACCCAATTGGCAAGAGGTTTTAAGTGCCTTTGACAACTTATCAGTGGTTGTTTCAGGCGCCAAGTATGTAACTAATGATTGTGCTTCAGTGGCAGAACTGACTTCTCATCTATCTAATAGGCTACCTACAGAATTTAACGAGGAAAAGAAAGCCTTTCTTTTACAGAGCATGGAATTTACAGCTTGTCAAAGTTCGCTTAATCTATTGTGCTGGATGCCAAAAGGATATTTAAATTCTAGATCATTCTCCCTTTATACAACTTGTATTCTCAATCTTGAAAGGTAAATTCTGTCACTTTTCATGTGATCTTTTATATTTTGATGACCTGCCTGTTCATAAAATGCCCTGCCCTCCTTCAAATGGAGATTGTTGCATCTAAAATCACTAGAAATAAATGAACCAGTGAGAAGTGTTCTCTCTCTCTCTCTCTCTCTCTCTCTCTCTCTCTCTCTCTATATATATATATATATATATATATATATATATATCATACTTTTTTGAATTTGTTGAAAAAATATTCATAAAATGAGAAAAAATAAAGAAAATCTTAAAAAGTTGCAATTTAATCTGATATGTGCAATTTAATTGTTCTCCAATTAAGTACTCGACTTTTCTAAATTAGTATGTGGATCTTCTGACGATCTTACCGGACCCTACTATGGAGGGATTTGAGATATTCACTTTTAGAAATACCTGTGTTTTTGAAGCATCAGTTTTCATTTACGATCTTTCCTGCACTTTGTTACCTTAGCAATGTCTTACTTGCCTTTTGGCAGTCCAAAATGGATCATTGGTGTGCATAACCTAGGATCAACCAAGTTGGGAATCGCTGTATTAGTAAAATAAGGAGTATGCCTCAAATCCAATTAGATGAGGGAGTGTTAACCGTAATGAGCTAAAAGGATTTTCCATGAGATGGGAGATGAAAACTTTTGGCCCTACATGAGGCTTAGAAATAAGTATTTTTTTGGTAATGAGCAAAATTCTATACTGCAGAAATGTCTGACACCACCAGCGAGGAGTGTTGGCACTGGCAACAGTAAGGAAAGTATGAAGGGATCAGTGGAAAACTCTTGTAGAAATTGGAGAAAAAATAAAAGAAATCTTGAAAGATGACAAAATAATGAAAGATGTGGTTTAAGTAGTGGAAATTTCCTTAAAAATCACGGACAAGGCTCAGATCATTATACTGATGAACAAGATCTTGTTACGACATAATATATAGCTAGCCAACCACATGCATGATATGAGCTCTCTCTTTCTCTCTCTCTCTCTCTTCCCCTCTTGTAGGAGCCTTGTGAAAGCGAATGATGTGAATTTTTATATTATAGTGGTTTGTTTTTCTTTTGGTTCTGAAGGATTCTGATGGAGTGTACACTTGCTCTTAAACTTTATAACAGGACATTTTCATTAATGATGCATGGAATTGTGAGGAAAAGAACTATATGGGGGAGTAAATTGTCAGAGAGAAGAGGTTAAAATAGAGGAAAATCTGAGAGACAATAAAAAAAGTAAAGAAGGTTAAAATATATTAATTTTTCTTCTGAAGTAATAAGATGGAGTTGTTTAAGATAATTTACTCCTTGAGAAAGGTGTAGAACATGAATTGGTGGCATCCTGTACTAATAGTATGGATGACTTTTTTTTTTTTTCTTCCTGTGTGTTTCAGGTTTGTGGTTTGCAGGTTAATAAAGTGTCATTGTGCATTATGTTCCCATAATCATTGTGAGCTTTACAGATTGTTTTTGTCTTGCCGGAGGACCTTGAAACATCTAATAATGGCATTTTGTGAGGAGAAAATGGAAGCTAGTCAATCCTCACTTACTTCAATATTTCCTGAGGTTTCATTTCCTCTTTTATGGCTTTTAAAGTCAGTATCTGTGATGGTTGGGCTTCAACACACATTTTCAGAGGATAGAGCTAGCCAATTTAGATATATGTCCTTCTCATTGATGGATCAAACATCATATGTGTTTTTGATGTTTAGCAAAAGTCAATTTAGTCATGCCGTTCACTTCAGTATGAATGTGAAGAAGTCTTGTGCAGAACAACTCAATTCTGATCTTGTCCATGAGCAGAGTCATTTAACTGAAACTGATCCTTGTTCAGATTCCTCAAAAGCTGTTGATGCATGGAAAAATGTGGTCCTTGTTGCTGAAGCTTTAAAGGAACAGACAGAAAATCTTCTCATCTCTCTAAAGGATGCCCTTTGTAACAAGAGGGTGGAAGTTGGAACTGTGGATTTGAATAGATTATCTTCTCTAGTGTCATGCTTTCAAGGGTTTATGTGGGGCCTTGCATCTGCCATGAACCATATAGATGTAAAGGAGTGTGATGATGAAATGAAATTGTTGAAATGGAAGAATGAACCTTTCTCCAAACTCAACCTTTGTATAAATGTCTTCACAGATTTAATTGATTTTTCCTTATGCATGTTTCTTATTGAGGATGATCAACAGCCTGAAGGTTTAGGTGGTGCTCAAAATCTTTCCGGGTTGGACCAGAAAAATGACTTTTCACTTGAACCCTCTGGTGGTGAGACTGATATTTCATGTGCTAACAAGCGACAGAAATCCAAAACTGCAAGGAGCTCAGGATCATTGCACATCGACAATGATTCTGAAAATACTGGTGGTCAAGAAATGAGGTTGCAGTTGGACAGTGCAGTCTGTGCTACCAATTTCCTGTCTGATGTTGATTTGTTTGAGCTACGACGATTAAATAGGCCTTTGCTGCGAAGCTTGTTAAAAGGTGATAATCCTGAAGCAGCTTTTTTTCTCAGAGAGTTATTTTTAGCTTCTTCAGCTATTCTGAGGCTAAATTTGCAGATCAACTGTATTCCCTTATCATCATGCTTTGTGCCTATTTTTAATGGCATTTCACAACTTTTGTTATTGGAATTGGCCAACATGGCTGATGTGCCACAGCCAATTTCTTTGGTGTGGTTAGACGGTGTTTTAAAATATCTGGAGGAATTAGGGAATCAATTTCCTTTAACTAATCCTACCTTGTACAGAGATGTTTATGCCAAGCTGATAGATCTTCACTTGAAGGCCATAGGAAAATGCATTTCTTTGCAGGGGAAAAGAGCTACTCTAGCATCCCATGACGCAGAGTCAAGTACCAAGACACTTGACAGTCATGTAGGATTAGCTGATGCATCTCTTTCTCGTGGGCCATATTGCTTCGATGAATTTAAATCAAGGTTGAGGATGTCATTCAAAGTGTTCATAAAGAAGCCATCAGAGTTGCATTTATTATCTGCTATACAGGCTTTAGAGAGAGCACTAGTTGGAGTACAGGAAGGCTGCATGGTGATCTATGAAGTAAATACTGGAAGTGCACATGGGGGAAAGGTTTCCTCAATCACTGCAGCTGGCATTGACTGCTTGGATTTGGTGCTTGAATTTGTTTCAGGTAAGGTTTTATTAGCATATCAAGGGCATATTTGGCTATAATTTCTAAATAGAATCATTTCACTTTGTGAAAAGAGAGGGAAAGGTGGAAGCTGATTTTTAAACAATGGAAATTCAATTTGTCAGGAATGGATGCTTTGATGCTTTCAGGATATCGGAATTCTGAACAAAATGATGAATCTTGCTACATAACTGATTTACTGACAGCACATCTGGATTTTTGCACTTAAGAATTTTACTTCAATTTCTGTTTATCAATATAATTGCATATTTGTTGTAGCTGTTTTGGACAGATTTGTTCTAACTGTTACTTTCATTCTAGGACGCAAACGATTGAGTGTGGTTAAAAGACACTTAAAGAGCTTAATTGCTGGCCTGTTCAACATAGTTTTGCACCTGCAGAGCCCTTTTATATTCTATAGGAAATTGATCCATAATAAAGGTCAGACTGATCCAGATCCTGGCTCAGTTATTCTTATGTGCATTGAGGTGCTGACAAGAATTTCTGGAAAGCATGTTCTGTTCCAAATGGATCCTTGCCATCTACAGCAGTGTTTGCGGATACCTGCAGCACTTTTTCAATCTGTCCGTGGGCTTAGACTTTCTGACAACCAAGATAATGGTTCTCTGGAAAGCATGGATTCTTGTACTGTGGATCGACAATTCACAATAGATCTATTTGCTGCATGCTGCAGATTATTGAATACCGTTCTTAAGCATCATAAAAGGTATACTTGGCCTTTTTATACATTGATATGGGTTCCTAAATGTTATGGTTCATTTATTCTGTTGGCAGGACATAATTCTTATTTTTTATTATTTTACTATTTTATTTTTAACTTTGTCAAATATTTCATCTTGGTTTTTCTCTATTAAGATTTACAATGCTATGTGTCTCTTCCTTCCTTTCTCCTGCGTGAATATTCTACTTTGATTGTGGGTGAATGTATGTATCTTTCACATTAAGCTCAGGTGGAAACTTTAATACTGATCTCAACAAGACCTCTGCCTGACCATTTGATATAGCCTGACAATTTGAGTTCAGTGCCGTACCACACTATCCAGGACCATTGTTAGTTATATCCTGGTTAATAAGAGCTTTCAAACATGCAAGATGAAGGGACAATTCGGAGTATGTGATTTAGACAACATGAGTTGAAGTTAGAATGGCTATTTTTGCATGCAGTAAATCTCATTTCATATTTTGATTAGAACTTCAATATTTGATGTACTTAATAGTTTATGCATTTTAGAATAGAACAAATGGAACATTTTCTTTTGTGAAATCCTAAAACTTCTGTACATTCTATGATATCTGGATCCTTCAATTTAACTTAACATACCTGTGTCAACACGACATGGCATGGGTGTGGGTATGAGATTCTTGTTGGATACTCCTATTTTACTTTGGGTGTGATTATTTGATTTTTTCATTGATATCCTTTTATTCTATCTACTTTTTTAGCAATGACTAATAATTACATTAGACAAAAAAAGAGTTAGTTGAAAAGTGAATTTTTGTAAGAATATTTAGTGATAAGAGGGAAAAGATGAGAGTTCTTAAAAAGGATATCTTCATTTCCAATTTATTTTTAATTGATTTTTCTTTTATTATGCTGTATCCAGTTCCTGTCCCCATTTTTTGGATCCTTTTTGGTTGAGTTCCCATGTCCTAAAATTTGAGTTGTGAAGAATCGGACACTTAGACACATACCTGCATTCGACACTCCTACCTGAACCCATGCAGCATAGTGCGCATTCTTAGGTGCTTAAGAACTCTACCATATTTTGATTGCATCTTAGATCATCTGTTTGACCATCTTGTGCATTTTATTGGCTTTTGAAAAAGAGGAAGGCTAAGATGAAACAGTTTAAGTTTCATCTAGGATCTGAAATGCAAGGATCTACGCTCGGTAGAATGGAAAGATGAGAGAGTTCTTTGATCCCTGATTGTCTTAGATGGTGGGTGAAGATGGCGATATCATCCCAAAGCTTATGCCATAGATCCTGAAACACTTTTAATTTGTGCTCCATTCGTGAGGATGCATTAATAACATCATACTTCCCAGGGCTTCTTATAGATTGAGAGAAGGTTGCCCATTGTGGACCAATTTTCAAGTTTTTATTTCTTTTCTTGATTTCAAGTTATGCTACTATTTTCTTTTCTTCTTTTATGTTGGAAGCATTTCAGGTTTGCCCTAATGCCAAAGGCTGTTCAACTAATGTCCAGACAAATATACTTGTTCATTAATAATTCTATGATTGTAGGAACATCTAGATGTTTATGTTGTCTTGATGTTTGTTGTTAATGCTGATATAATAATTTCTCATCTCAATCATGTCAAGTGTTAGGTTTGTTTTGTTTTTGTTTTCTACTTTGCCCTCTCTCTTCTCTCTCCATAGTTTGATCATTAGCAGCATGCACATCAGATTTGTTATTTTATTTCCTAATTTCTCACTTTACATGTTTATTCTTTCTTCTCTCCCTTTAATTTATTCTGTTCTGTAAAGAGAACATATAATTGTTGTGGTATTGTAGTGAGTGTGAGCAATGCATTGCTCTACTTGAAGATTCGGTTTGTGTTCTCCTTCGTTGTTTAGAGATGGTGGATGCTGATTCAGTGGTCCGAAAAGGTTATTTTTCATGGGAAGTAGAAGAGGGAGTAAAGTGTGCTTGTTTTCTTCGAAGGATTTATGAAGAGGTGTGTAATTTTATCATGAACTTGGTAATACTTTGAAAATGTATCTCCGTTGTTTGAGTTTCCAGATGATATTTAGAGTAGTAAAAATCACCCGCATAATTAGTCACCTTTTTTGGAAATTGATTTTTATTCAAAGGTTATAGATAGAGTCTCCTATTAGGGTGGGCTTCTGATACATGCAGGTGAGGTGACAGGCTCAATAAGTGAGCTCCAATGGTTTCGACATCCTCATTCCTTTGTTAATGATAAAATTTCACCCCAATTTTCCTCCTTAATGATCGGAAACTGAATGGACATTAGAATATGGCTCTTTTGTTTTCATGAATAAGAGTTTTAAATAAAATAAACTATAGGAATGGAGGAGTGATACCAACAGTAAATATTGTATGTGTCATATTTGGAAAAATTCTTCCAAGATATGCAATTATTAAGTATGCTTTGTGATTTTGCAGATGAGACAGCAAAAGGATGTCTTTAGGCAGCACTGTTTTAAGTTTTTATCCAATTACATATGGATTTATTCAGGATATGGCCCCCTTAAAACAGGCATCAGAAGGTGATATTCAGCATCTCATATGCACAACTTGATTATTGCTATTAATTACGTATTATGACTTTTATGTTTAGGTCTTTCATGTTCAACTTTGCATAGACCTTTTGCAGTCACAAATGAACCATTTGGTTAATCAATTTGCAGGGAAATTGACGATGCTCTGAGACCAGGAGTTTATGCCTTAATAGATGCTTGCTCAGCAGATGATCTTCAATATCTTCATACTGTGTTTGGAGGTATGCAATCTTGACTATTCTAAGGTGTAAAATCGGACTCTTGATGACATCTGCTTCAAGTCTCACTTTGCTTTTGATGTTATTAATTCTTGTAGAGGGTCCTTGTCGAAGCACTCTGGCAACTTTGCAACATGATTACAAGCTGAACTTCCAATACGAAGGAAAAGTTTGACCTAAGTTCTTTCCCCGTGCCAAGAAATCGTATTTATTTGTTCCCAGCAATTCTTATAACATAATGAGGGAACCAAGTGGTAACAATACCCTGGAGATAGCATAATAGGATCCTAAAATATCATGGAAGCATGATGATCATGATTCTCCATGCCCCAAATCCCCTATGGAAGTTGGAAGTGGCATGTCTGACATTGGATGGTTCCACAGTTGTTCTGGGTTATGATATTGACATTTGCTCAGTTGGGGCCTTTGTAAATGAGATCCAGCTGAAGCTGTAGACAAGGAATCAAGAAAAAAAGGGATATCTTTCTCATTCTGCAACCAATATTCAGCTCATTTTGTAAGTTCCATGTGTGTATATATGTAGACAAAGAATACATACTATATATCTTGGTATTTCAACAATGCAAATTTAATTTTATTGGTATCTTTTACATTTCATGTATTTACTGACATCATCAACATTCTTGTAATGCAACCCTGATTTTTATAGATTGAAGTTTCCTTTTCTTGGATGATGTATGCTCAATTCTTGTTTAATCCTTATCTTCTGATGGATTGATTATTGTAATTATTGGTAACTTGTGTTAATCAATCTTGAATTTTACTCGCAAAAAGTGCAGTCTTTTCTGGATCCAGATGATTGATTAGTTAGAGACCCTACCCAGATTTTGGTTGCCCTAGAAAAAGCCAAAGGAGCAATAGAGCCACATCTTTATTCAATGAAGGGCCACGTATGCTAGGCAGATATTAACTTGTACCTACCATCAACCACAAAGACCTAAACAAAGAAACATTGAATGCAAGTGATGTGACATGAACATCAATAATTTAGGTTTCGTGTTTAGTGGGATTTTTAGCAGTGGGATTAGCACTCACTATGAGCTGAAAAATAAAAAATCTGGTATCCACCAATAGGTCTCAGTCACATATCATCTATCATATATATTTGGATGGGCTCCATTATATATGTAACATTCTTTTAGGTATCTTTAATACAATTTTAGTGGAATTTCAGTATCATCATTATTAGACTCTCTTCCTGAGAGGATAAACCCTGACCTAGTGTGATGACTCAGTGGCTACATTGTTGTTCATTATCTATCATTTTTAGCATTTATTTGAAAACTAGTTTCGAGAACAACTCTTTTTTCTTTAGAATATAAACCAGCTTTCTAACTTCAAAAAAACAAGTGAGAATATGAAGAATAGTTTAGGAATTTTTATATTATACATAAGTGAAGAATGTTTTTATGAAGAATAAGCTAGAAAAATTGAGTTCTCAAATAAAATTCTGTTCCTAAAAATAATTAAAAATCTTTTTTAAAAGTTGTCAAAATTTGTTTATTTTTTCTATTGAGAAGTATATTTTGAAAATGTTCTTGATTAAAATTAGTAGTTAAATATGATACCAGTGCCTTGTTTTTGGGAGGTTATGAGTTCAAACATCATCGCTTATTTGTATTGAGCTTACATGCAGAGGTTTGATAATTGTTAGTGTATCACTAGATACCTTAAGTTTCGGGATTAAAATTAATTGTTTAACATGATATATATCTTAGCAGTATCTGCCACTTGTTTATTAAGCTCACATGGAGCCAAGATGCAAGTTAGCCTGCCCACGAGATGATGTACCTGAAACTTGATATAAATTATATTTATTGATCTGCTATCTAGTAGCTTAAATTTTTTGTAATAAAATATTTTATTTTTCATCATTCATAAATTGAAGCTAGTCATTTTCTAGAAGTAACATTAAGAACATAACTTGGTATATATGACATATTACTGAATTTATACGACAAGTAAATAATAAAGCAACTTGTTACCAAGATTAAAGCATTTTTTCCAAGCATAATTCAATAGGTTCCCACCTACCAAATCAAACTCTCTTCATTGCTATAAATAACTGCTCTGCTTTCATCAAGGGGCCTCTTAGAACTGGTGCAGTGGCCAAAAGGCCCTTCATGGCCTACAGAAGAAGAACCATATTCTCATCTATTCTAGAGGTCTTTACTCTAAGTCCTCTGCCATACCCAGTTCTCCTTATTCTAGCAGTGATCTCAATCTTCTTGTCTATATCATGGTATGTCTCTTATGACTCAATAGTAGAAGCTGCAGAAGTGCAGATGAGTTGGGTGCTATTAGCCATTCCTATACTACTTCTAATGGCAGTCCACTTGGTGTCATCCATGGAAAATTCTGGCCTCTTTGCTTCCTCGCCCTATGGTTATCGCCGCCGCAGCTACCATAGTCCTCAGGAAGGCAGCTCTCCATGGGGTGTGGCTGCTTTAATTGTGTTGTTGCTTGTTATGGTGCAATACCAGTCTGTGTTCCATGATAGCTGGCTTGTTTAGTATGTTAATTGTTACTGGGATTGATGAGTTTTGGTTGAAATATGTGATTTGAATAACTGGGTTTTGTGTATAATATGATTATAGTGAGTTAAAAGTATCTGTATTTAGGGTTTGGATTCTTGGCTTATGAATCTGGTTTAATTGCAGATGTTTGATACTTTTGATTACTTCTATGGCTATTTTGCTTCTTTTATTTCCATGGAATCAATCTTTCTTCCAAAAGAGAAGCTATCAATCACTTTATTGAGTGTGAAGCTATCTAATCATTCATGAGTCAACTGATCTGTAATTTTTCCTGGAAAAAATGACAGAAAATTTTCAACTCTTTGCATCTTCGAAGTTTGATGAGACAGCTCTAATGTGATGCAGTTGACTAAAGGCTTTTAATTAGGGTTTTTATAGGAATTCACACGCATGAATGAAAGCCATTTCTCAACACATTTGAGCTATATTTGAATGTCAGAAGCTGTCAGAAAAGGGGAAAAGAATTACTGAAAAACCATCATTTTCAGTTGTTTGGTTGATGAGAAATAGGAATGTGACCAAGACAAAAAAATAATCGAAGTTAAAAGAGTGGAAGAATTGAATTCAAAATAGTGTTTTTTTTCTATTTTTATTTTCTCTTCCTTCTTCGTCTCTGCTTTAACATTCCTCAGAACCAAACACACTGCAGAAAATCTGATAAAGGTTGCTGAAATAAGTGGATATTGTAGGACATTCCCCCAATTCAAGAATGAGAATGAATAAAATAACAAAAAGCATCCCAATAATTTGAGGCATGCAATGATTAATCTACCCAAAGGGTTCAAGGTTTTCAGCAACAAAATAGCTTAGATTTAATCCAAAACCCTAAGATCATGATGGGTAATAATAAATAAACCAAAAGGGTCCACACGCCGATCCAAACTCAATCACAGAATGGCCACCCTCACTTGGCTGAGTCCCTTGGATGGGCTTCTGAAAAGAGAGAGAGAGAGAGAGAGAGAGAGAGAGAGAGAGAGATCCTCAAGAGTCATGGCCCAAGTGTAATTTAGACCTGAAGACTTTTTCTCCCCTCAAGAGTCATGGCCGAAGAGTAATTTAGACCTGACAACACCAGGTAGCTAACAATCAAACCTACCCTCCCAAAACTGTAATGATACAGTGTTTGGTATAAGATAACCTGCCACTTAGCCCATGCAATATAGGCTACAACATTCATTTTAAAAAAACCACAAAATAAAAACCCTTTAATTTTCATAAGTTGAATGTAGTATCAATATCATAAAAAGATAGTAGTCAAATATCGTAATTTTTATCGAACAATATATAAAATCTTAATTATTTTTAAATTTATATATCAAATTTAAAATTTATAAATTTGAGTTTCTATTTTATGATTTTTCAATATATATATGAAAACACAATTTTTTTTTTTTTAAACCTCTATAACGATCTTAATTTTAAATTATATTATAGGATAAGAAATATGTTAAAAGAAGAAGAAGAAGATGGATTAGTCACTTTTATCTATGTCTTGTTGAACACAAAACAAGAAATATACACAACCCATCACTTTAACTTTGTGCCACCATGCTACAAATCATACCACACGGGATTTAAATACGAATCATATTACAAAACCCAAAAGAGAAGAAACTCAATAGATACCATAATCAAACCCAAAATATGTACATTCACTTGCCTTACAATGACAAGTAAGGCATCCTTATTGTCATATGTAGAAAGTACCGGAGTTTCTGTGACTAATTAAACAGAACTTCTGAGAGCTCCAAACCACTTTGACTGAAATACAGATTGGTAAGAGACCAAGACAAGAAGCACCCCCACCAGGACAGCAACACCCCAAGGAAAGCTCCCAGCTCTGTGATTGGACTCATGATGTCGATTTGGAGCCTGGAAACTAAGCCTCCCATCATTGGAGGAGGAGGCAATGAGGAAGATGAAGAGGACGGGCAACAAGAAGATGAATAGCTGGAAGTTGTTGGTAGTTTGGTATAATTGGGCCTTGTAGCTTGTGTAATTGGAGAGTGACAACAAGAGAATGACAATGGCAAAAATGGCTAGCAATGGGAGAGGTGGTGTGGAGATGTTGTTGAGGGTCTGGCCTGTCCACCCATGTTTCCACTGTGGTCCCCTTCTCTTGTGGAAAAACCACTCCATTGGATTCTCAATCTCTAGCTACCTTGGTTTATCTGCAAGAAGTAAATGGGTTTATGTAAGTAACGATGGAGTGGGTTTGCTTTGATATGGGGTTTGGTCTCGGCATAAATGCTTTGAGTGTAGAATCTATTTGGAAGTCTTCTTTCTCTTGAAGTTATTCTCATCCAGTTCGAGTGGTATTTACCAAATTTACAATTACAGATTGGAGCCAGAAATTTCTCTAGAGGGGTATAATAATAATAATAATTAGGCTCAGAGACAGTCACTGATCTAACTAGGTCTTGATCAGGCATGGATTCACATCCTTTACAGTCATATATGAAAGAAAACACGTACCATTTGACTTCATTATCTAAAATCAATCTTCTTGTGCTGCTGCATATAACCCCAAGAATCATTGGCGGTATAAGTGCCATATATCCTTGCCTTCTTCCGTCTTGCTGAAATGAAGATGAAAATCGAACACAACCTATTAGATCAAGAGAGGAAAAAGAAAGAGCATCCTTGCAGTTTTGATGTTTAAAGAAGGTCAGGGTGTAGGGCTATAGTTGATTTTGTTTGGATAGAATTTTATGAAAGGGCTGCTTTCTAGTTTTATTAGTAAATACAAATTTATGCGGTACAAGATATGAATGGAATAAATGAATACCAAATAATATAGCATGAGTGATCATAGTAGTCATATGGAAAATGAGCAATGAAAAAAACAAAGTGTTAGAGAGGAACCATGTTCTAAGGCACTTTTCTTAAGAACTCTCTGCTTAGAGTAATCCTTAATAGATGAGTAATCAAAAATGAAATTTGAGAACAAAAGATTTAGGTACCTTCTTATATCTTGCCATTCAGAAGAACAGGGTAAAGAAGAAATCCAGCGATGAGAATGTGGAGATAAATCAATGACATCTATCCTCCTCAGATGTAAGAGCTCACCAAGTCCATAGATGTCCAAGACACTTCTAAAAATCTGTAATTGAGTAAGGTTTGACATGCCACCCTTCTCTATAATCAACAACTTCGTCGGTCCGTATAAGTCAGAAAGTTGAAAGATTTTGAGTTGAGGAAAGCCATCTGCAGATACTTGCATTTCCCATCCACGGTATGACCACATTCTTAATCTTAAAATCAACAATTTTGGCAGCTTCTCCAAAATCACCATTGGGTCATAGTCTAGCTCAGTATCTTCTAAGGTCAGCTGTGTTAGATTTGGTGGGAACTCATGTAATTGCCCTATGGATCTTTCCATATGCAGCTTAGATAGATGGAGCAAAGAGCTCATGTCAAAGGATGGAACCGTGGAGAAATGTGATGCCTTAAGATACAAGAAGCGAAGATTCTCAAGCTTAGCAATGGAGTTTGAAAACTCAGCCACTATCGCGTCATCCATTTTTATTTTCAGTTTCCGAAGGCTAGTTAAGTCACTTGTGTCATTTTGTTGCCAATCACTAAACCATATTCCGGACAGAGTTTGGAGATTTCTTAGATTGTCAATCCGTAGTGGCTTGTCATCTTCTCTATCATACGAGAGGAAAAGGTGTCGTAGATTTTTCATTTTCTCTATCATAGTTGGTATTCCTTTAGAAATACATATATCCAAAGTCTGTAAACTCCTTAGCTCATCTAAGGAGGTTGGAAAGTTTACACAGTTCTGCAAACTCCCCAAACGAGGTGGACAGTTTGAATACCTATGCGCTGTTAATCTCAAGTACCTTAAATGAACTAGTTTCCCAAATGAATTTGGTGGCTCATAGATCTTTACATTTCCCAAGTCTAATACTCTAAGTAATTTGAAATATTTGTAAATAAAATTTAACCATGATAATATCCCATAATATCGACCATGGGGACTACGTTGGAGTACGAAAAAGAAGAGAGACCGAATGTATGGGGTTGAATGTTCTCTGGAAGCATACCACTCCAAGTCCAAATAAATACCTAGTCGACGGGATTTGGTGAAAGGAAAAGATGAAGTAGTTGAGGGAAGAGAAACTATGTCCTTTTGAATCTCAACAAAGTTTTGCTCTTTGGCTTTTTTTATGCATAAATCCCGTACTAGATCATGAATCCGGCATTCTGTAACTCTCTCATTAACACTCACTGCTACCGCTTGAACCAAGTTTCTATTGATTAACTCATTCAAATAGTCCTCAGCGGTGTCCTCTAGTCTTTGTTCATCTTGCTGTGGAATAAAACCCTCAGCCATCCATAGAAGCAGTAATGTTCTCTTGGAGATTACCTGATCTTCTGGAAAGAGGCCTAGATAAAGAAAGCACGATTTCAAGTTGTGGGGCAGATCGATGTAGCTTAAGCTCAATATTGCATCTACTCCATTGCGTGCGGCAAAGTGCACCCGGAGTTTGTTTAACACTTCTTCCCACATAGTCGGCAACTGCTTTTTGGATGACAGCAAGCCTCCCAATACAACAATAGCCAATGGTAAACCAGCACATTTCTTCACCATTTTTTCCCCAAATTCCTTCAACTCTGGAGGGCAACCGTCAGTAACATTGTCAGGGATTGCAGTTCTACAAAACAACTTCCAACCCTCTTCTTCCGAGAGAAGCTGCATGTCATGTGGAACACTTCGAGCATCTGCTTGCAAAGCAACATCCTTATTTCGAGTTGTAAGAAGTAATCTGCTGCCATTACTCTCCTCTGGGAACACCCTTGCAAGACACTTCCAATCGTCACTTTTCCATATGTCATCCAAAACTACCAAAAATCTTTTCTCCTCTAGGCGTTCGTGAAGTAAATCCTCCAACTCGTTCTCTTGCAATTTCTCTATCTGCTTTGGGTTATGAAGAAGTTAGTTTAGAATTTGCTGAAAAATATTCCTGGGTCTACAATCTTCGGATACATAAACCCAGACACGACAAGACTGAAAATGATCCACAACTCTGCTATGATTATAGACTTTCTTTGCAAGAGTAGTTTTGCCGATGCCGCCCATTCCTACTATAGAAACTACGCGGCGCCTTGGGTCCCCCGTGGTCAGCTGCTCCACTAGCTTATTTGCTTCTTCATTCAGGCCCACAATGACATGTTTTTCGGCGCGAGGAGTGGTCCGTCTTAGATTCTGCAGCATCTGACTTGAAGTGCTTGTTCCTACTCCAATATTTTTTATTCCCAGGATTTCCCGCCTCCTTGAGATGTCATGGAGATTGGTTTGGATCTCATCGATTTTCTTGCCAAGATTATGCAGATACACGGGCTTTTGGAAAATGCGCTTGACAAAGATTTTTCTCCTCAGGGCCTCAGCCTTAAGGATGAACATGTCGACAACGTCCTCAGCATCATAAGCAACATCTCGGATGTCAGAAACCCAGTTACGCACTCTTGGGTCTTCCTCTTGCTTTGCATCTGCTGCTTCTAGGAAGCAGTTGATCGCCCTCAGATCTCTATGCAGCCTCTCAATTCGTGGGCGCACCTCCTTCAAGAAAATTGCTTCTTCAATGAGTTGGTCACCAATCCTGTTTACGACAAAGGAGATTACAGCCCTTTCCATCTTAATCTTCTCCTTATTACTCCCCTTAAACAGCTGAACGGAGATGATAATCCTGAAGAGGAGTGGCTAGAAGCAAGAGCTTATCATGTTGATCATTCAAACACAAAGGTTATGTTTGGTTGTGGAAAATAGCAAGAAAAAAAAAAAAAAAAAAGCAAGGAAAATGGTTGTTTTCTATTTGGTTTCATTATAAAAAATAAAAAATTAAATATAATTAAAATTAGTTAAAAATTTATACATTTCAAAATCATTTAATCTTTATATAATAAAAAGAAAAAAGAAAAATGTGTTTAAAGAAATATATAAAAATAATTTATTAATTTTAAATTTATTTTTTATTTTTCTTCACTTTTTCTTTCATTTCACTTTTCCTTTTTATTTTTTTTTCTCTTACATTTTCCCTCAAATTTTCTAAGAACCAAACATAACTTACATGACTTACGTCATGCATGAGCTGAACTTGACTTCGATTGAGCAACCACCCACAATTGAGAGTAACATATCCGCCAATGGTTTCTAGATATCATTTAATTGCTTCACTGAAAAATTAATTTATTCATCCATCAGTCTATTTTATCACCTTTTGTTTTCTAATTTGTTTTTCAAAATGTGTCAGCTAGTTAATGTTAGAAAAAATGTACACCAAGTTCTATAATCAACGGTCCCTCACATTCGTGGTGCTAAAAAAACAAAAGCAATTTTATAGAAGTTCCTGCTCTTTGTTATTATTTTTTATTGGCAAGAGGAAAATGTTTGCTTTGAATTCTTCTCATTATATTAGTCTTCTTATTTTTTTCCTTGCGTTTACATGTTTCCATGAAGTTGAATAATATTAATAGGTAACTCATAATGATTTAAATCCCATGGTAGTTAGTATTTCCAAAGTTTGAACCGATGCCATAGTGATACCTACCGAATATGAAATCTGGATCATTGAATATATGTGGTGAGATCTCGACGATTAAATAAGAGTACAAAGGAATAAGATCAAGGTATAAGAATATAAACAAATAAAATTAGGGTATTACGGGACACCATTTGATAAATGAAGATTTTTTGGTAGGTATTGAAAAAATACATTTCTATATTATGACTAAACCCCCTCTTTTATTCTTGTTATCATGTGATAAAGAATTGAACTTTCGTGTGAACGGAAGAGATGACTTAATTTTGATTAACCACATCCCATATAGGCTTTGGTGTTTACATGATGCCTAAAAAGTTGGAGGACTGAAGATTTCTCCGAAGGCTAGTTAACTTGCTTGAGTTATTCTGTTTCCACTCGTTCAGCATGAAAGAGCGTGGAGACGCAATGGCATGTCATCTTCTTGCCCATCCAAGAAAAGATGTATTAAACCTAAAATAAATGAAGATAAAATAAGAGTAGTTGTTACAAATTAGAGGTCAGTTTTGAGAAGAATCTGCCTGGGTTTTCTGAAATTGGATATGCAGGCCTGGATAATTAAAATTTAGGCTGAAAATGTTGGATGGCCGCAGGTTGATGCTCGCATGGCCATGTCTGTTCTTGGAGCTGGCCTATCTGAACTACAGTGTGACATAATTGGATTTAGATCCATGGGGAGTGGTATACCTTTAGGTTGTGTTTGGTAGGGGTATAAGAATGGGAATGAAGGGGAATCAAACATGTAGAAGAGCGGAATAAAAAACTAGACAAGGTGAGGTAGGTTTTTAATTCCCATTAAAATGAATTTTCTATTCCCATTCTCATTTGTTAGAAATAATCCAAAAAGGGTAATGAATGAGAACTGGAATGGATTTCCCATTCCTCCTATTCAATCATACAAAGCCCATTACTCTGATCACAGTGCCCACAAGCATACTACCGCCTTACTGTACAGAGTTATCAAACAAAATAAGCAGAATTCAACAAACCCCAATAGAGACCAAGACAGCAACACCCGGTGAAGAAGATGAATAGAATGGGGAACTATGGGAAGTGGGAACAGTTCTTTCAGCTGGTATTATAATAGGGGGATCGAACTAAATGACAGCAATTGGAGTGTGCAACAATAAAAAAAGTTGAGGAAACAGAGGAATCCAAAGAAGAGGATGAAGGAATCCTGACGCTTTGTTTGATGGCCCTGAAGAAGAGACAGATATTGTGCTGCTAGGACAAGACAAAAACATAGAAATTAATAGGATAACCTTCATTATTTATGGCTAAATCAACATGGTATTCAGAAAGAAGGAGACTATTCCAATTTACATAAATTACAAATGGAGGACTTGAAGATATGCTTGCAGGTGAAACAACAGTGACAAGCTCAAACAGTCACCAGCCTGACTAGGTCTTGACCAAGCACGGATTCACATCCTTTACAATCATATGTGAAAGAAAAACACCATTTATAACTTCATTACCTGAAACCCGTCTTCTTGTGTTGCTGCTTATAACCCCAGCAATCATCAGCAGTATAAGTGCCATATACTGTCACCATTTCCTGTCTTGCTGAAATGGAGATGAAAATCAAGCACAGCACAGCCTATTAGATAAGGCAAAAAAAAAGGAAAAAGAAGATAAGGGAGTGGCTATAGTTGATTTTGTTTGGATAGTCTTATTTGGGAAAATGATGCTCTCTAGTTTTATTAATAGAAAATGAAAAATTATGCAGTACAAGAGTTTAACATCGATTTCATTTCAAGTGCATTATGAATAGAATAAATGAATATTGAATAATATAGCACGAGTGATCATATCAGTCATATGTACGTGGAGAAAGAACAATGAAAAAAATGAAGGTGTTAAACAATGCACTGTGGCCCATTTTTAAGAACTCTGCCTGGAGTAATACTAGATGTATGAGCGATAAAATATGAGATTAAGCACAAAAGAGTCAAGTACCTTCTTACATCACGCCAGTCGGACGAACAGGGCAAGGAAGAAATTGAAGGATGATGATCTAGAGATGTAGTAATGACATCTACCTTCTGCACATGTAAGAGCTCGCTAAGTCCATTGATGTCTAGGACGCTTTCAAAAACCTGCAACTGAGTAAGCTTTGACATGCCACCCTTTTCTATATTCAACCTCCTCGTGTGGTTTAACCCAAAAAGTTGAATTACTGAGTCTAGAAAAGCCATGTGCAGATACTTGTATTTCCTCTCCAAGATATGAGTCCTTCCTTAATCTTAGAGTCAACAATTTTTGCAGCTTCTCCAAAATTGCCATAGGGTCATAGTCCAACTAAGTCTCTTCTAAGGTTAATTGTGTTAGACTTGGTGGGAACTAACGTGCATGAGGTAACTGTGGTATGCGTCCTTTTATTTGCAGCTTAGATAGATGTAGCCAAGAGTTCATGACAAAGGATGGAATGCCGGAGGGATATGCCTCAAGATACAAGAATCGAAGATTCTTCAGTTTGGCAATGGAGTTTGACAACTCAACCATTTCCAAGTCAAATTTCCCTTGAATTTTCAGTTTCCGAAGGCTAGTTAACTTATTTGTATCATTTTGTTGCCAATCACTGACCCATATGTTAGACAGAGTTTGGAGATAACTTAAGAGTGTCAATTAGCAATGGCTTGCCATCTTGACTATGATAGAAGAGGAAGAGAAAGAGATGTCGCAGATTTTTCATTTTTTGTATCACAGTTGGCTTTTCCAATATAACAATACCAATATCCAAAGTTTGCAACCTCCTACTACTTGAAGTGTTGTGGATCCATTGGTTGAAGGTTATGCCAGATAGAATATGAAGATTTTGCAATGTATCAATTTGCAGTGGAACATCTTCCTCTTGCCCCTCTATGTAAAGATATCTCATGTTTTTCATCTTCTGTGTCGCATTTGGCACTTATTTAAGATTTTTCAATAACTCTGCTATGATTATGGTTTTAAAAACGGGACTGGACCTGCAGGTCACAGTTCCCATCACCTTGGAACTCCTACCCTTTGGTGTTGTTTGTGGAAGAACCATTCCATTTTGATTTTGGCAACATTTGAAGGCACAACTCCACGCAGATTCAATGGAGCTATTACAGGGGAAAAAAAAGGTGGATGAATAACGATGGTGAAAATGGGATGGTATATGACAATCATTACATCAGTCCAATATGAAGTATCGTCTCATTTGAATGCCAATGGGCTCCCAAAGTGCATCATAATCCTAATATTTCCTTTGAAAGAAGCGAATATAAGTACTAGTAATATACAAGCATCAAAGCTTGTTCCAAATATATACTACTGCCTTTTCTAAGTCCACTCGTATCTTTTCCATTCAAGAAGCAAACCCCAGCCTACAAGCTTTTATAGGGAGTACAAACCATTGTTTGATTCATTGTTATCATGATTTAAAGTGCTATCATCATAAGAAAGTGATCACCATATGTTGAGCAATGATTGTTGATAAATTGTGAGTGATTATTATATGTTGAGAAACAATTGTTGATAAATAGTAAGCACTTGGGTTGGACAATTTCATTTTAACGACATAAAGTCAAATTCTAGCATCAATCAATCTTATTTGTGAGTTTTAATTTCTATTTGCTTTATTTATTTATTTATTTTACACATTTCTCAATTGATATATTATAAACAATTTGAACAACAATAACAAGCTTAAACAGTCATCAGCCTGACTAGGTCTGGACCAGACATGGATTCACATCCTTTACAATCATATATGAAAGAAAACTACTACTTCTAATTCCACCAATCTTCTTGTGCCGTGGCTTGTAACCTCAACAATCATCTACGGTAAAAGTGCCATAATTCTTTATCATCGTCTAACCTCCTGAAATGGAGATGAAAATTAGGCACACAATATTAGCCCAAGAGAAAAAGAGAAAAAAAAGAAAAAAAAGAAAAAAAAGGGCAGATCGAAACAATTTTGAGGTTTACAAAGGGTTGGGGGATAATTATAGTTTGGATAGAATCTTATGTGGGAAAAGGCTGCTCTCTAGTTTTATGAGAAAGTTCATTAAAAATTATGTACTATTCCAAGAGTTTAACATGGATTTCAATCCATATTATGAATATATATCAAATAATATAGCATGAGTGATCATACTGATCATATGTAGTGGAAAATGAGCAACAAGAAAAATAAAAAACCTATGTATGAGTGATTAGAAATGAAATTTGAGGATGAAAGAGTTGGACCTTTTTGTATGACGCCAGTTGGAAGAATGATGAAAAGTAGAAGCCCAACGATAAGCATCTAGATATGAATCAATGACATCTACCTTTTGTAGATGCAAGAGCTTGCTAACTCCCTGGATGTTCAAAACACAAAAAAAATTCTGCAATTGAGTAAGCTTTGACATGCCACCCTTGTTTATTTTCAAACTCTTCATTTGGTATAAGCTAGCAAGTTGAAGGATTTTGAGTTGAGGAAAGCCATTTGCAGATACTTGCAGTACTCCTTGTCTGAGTTTTGAGAACATCCTCAATCTTAAAATCAACAATTTTGGCAGCTTCTCCAAAATCGCCATAGGGTCATAGTCCAGTATAATCCTTTCTAAGGTCAACTGTGTTAGATTTGGTGAGAACTCATGTGCTCTAGGCAATTGCTTTATGTTTCCCTTCAAGTGCAGCTTAGATAGATGGAGCCAAGAGTTCATGACAATAGATGGAATGCTAGGGGGATCTGAATCCACGAAACTGTAGGCACTTAATGAGTGATCAAGGCCGAAGGGATATGATGATGTCTCAAGCTGGAAGGGATCTAATATCTCACGTTCAATTTGATCTGGAGTTCCAAGATACAATGAGCGAAGATTCTCAAGCTTGGCAATAGAGTTTGAGAACGGGGACACTTCCAAGTCAAATCCCACTTTGATTTTCAATTTATGAAGGTTAGGTAACTTACTCGAATCATTTTGTTGCCAATCACTAAACCATATGCCGGATAGAGTTTGGAGATTTCTTAAGTGTCAATTCGTAATGGCTTGCCATATTGTCTTTGATACGAGATGAAAAGGTGTCGTAGATTTTCCATGCTCTGCATCATAGTTGATACTTTCCAAAATTTATTTATATCCAATGTCTGCAAACTCCTTAAACTACCTAAATATTTTGCAAAATAAGTTCCAGTCTGCGATTTTAATCTCAAATACCTCAAATGAATCAGTTTCCCAATTGCTCTCGGTATTTCAATGACTGAACCTTCCAAGTCTAGCACCCTAAGCAGTTTGAAATATTTGCAAATAAAATCGATACGGGACCAACGATATATTAATGTGAAGAAGAAGAGAGAGCGAATGTATGGAGTTGAATGTTCTGTGGAAGCATACCTCCCCAAGTCAAAATAAATACCCTGTCGACGGGATTTGGTTGAAGGAAAAGATGAACTTGTTGAGGGAAGAGAAGACAGGCTCTTTTTTATCTCAAAAAGGTTCTGCTCTTTCGCCCTTTTGATGCATAAATCCCGTACTATATCATGAATTTGGCATTTTGTTGCTCTCTCATTAACACTCACTGTTACTACTTGAACCAAGTTTCTACTGATTAACTCATTCAAATAATCTGTGGAATAAAACCCTCTGCCATCCATAGGAGGAGCAATTTTCTTGTGGGGATTATCTGATCTTCTGGGAAGAGGCCTAGATAAAGAAAGCATGATCTCAAGTTGTGGGGCAAGTCAATGTAGCTTAAACTCAATACTGCATCTACTCCTTTGTCACGGAGAAGTGCGCCTGTAGGTTCTTGAGCACCTTTTCCCACTCAGTAGGCAATTGCTTTTTGGATGATAACAAGCCTCCCAATACAACAATGGCCAATGGTAAACCAGCACATTTCTTCACCATCCTTTCCCCGAATTCCTTCAACTCTGGAGGACAACTCTCAGTAACATTGTCAGCGATTGCACTTCTACAAAACAACTTCCATTTATGCAAGTGATCATGGAGTGGGTTTGCTTGATTATATTAGGTTAGGTTTTGGCATAAATGCATTGAGTATAGAATCTATTTGAAAGTCTTATATCTTTTCAAGTTCTGCTCGTCCAAACTGTCGTTACCAATTTTACAATTAACAGAGTTAGAGTCATGATAACGAAAAAAATATATATATAAAATCATTTTCAGTAAATAAGAATGATTATACTTCTTATCACTAAATTTATCATTGTTGTAGACTAATCAATACAAATAATTGGTTCCAAATGTGGGATTTGTTACCAAAACTATATGATTACATGAAAATCTTTTGCTTCTTTATAAGAGTAATTTTAGTGGATAAGAATCTTAACTCGGAGTTCAACTTCTGACATCCCTGCATAACGCAATAAGACTGATTCAAGCTTCACAATTCAATAGATGAACCATTTTGGGCTTGGCCGTAGAAAATCCGCACTCGTTGCTATTCAGAAGAATAGATAAATACATACAATCTTGGTAGCAAATTATTACAATAACAGGAACAGAAAAGCACACACTTTGCTAGGTCTTAATCACTTATCGACTCACATAATTTACAGGAATATACAAAAGAATTATACAAATTTTAAAGCAACCAAACACACCATGCATAAACAATTTTCACATATTGCTGCATAGGCCTCAGCAATCATCTGTGATGAAAGTGAATTGCACCCTTATTCGATCCAGTGTGCCTGAAATGAAATGAAAAATCATGCACAGCTAGTCAGATCAATAATAGCAACAATCATCATTACAATTTTGAACAGAGATTGATCGGCTGATGTTCTGGTTTTTTGTTTATTGTTATGTTTTTTTTGTTTTTTTATTTTTTCTATGAACACTATATGGTTCTTTGTATCATGTGTACATGGCCAAGAATTACGGGGTTGGGTCCAAATCAAGAACAAGTCAAGAATACATGTTGTACAAACAATCTAGACTAATGCAAACAATCTCAATCTCTAATTCTAATAACAAGCTCAGACAGTCACTGACCCGACTAGGTCTTGGTCAGGTATGGATTCACCAATCTTCTTGTGCTACTGCTTATAACCCCAGAAATCATCAGCGGTAAAAATGCCATATATCGCGTCTTTCTGTTGCGTCTTCTATCTTGCTGAAATGGAGATGAAAATCAAGCACAACCCAATAGAGTGAGAGAGAGAGGAGAGAAATGTTATTAAATGATTTTGTTCCGATAGAATCTTTTTTAGGAAAAGGCTACTCTCTAGTTTTATTAGAAAATGAAAAATTATGCAGTACAAGAGTTCAACATGAATTTCATTTTAAATGCATTATGAATAGAATAAATGAATATAGAATAATATAGCATGAGTAATCATATCAGTCATATGTGGAAATAAGCAATGAAGAAAAGTGTTACAGAGTAACCATGTTCTAGGGCCCCTTTTTTTAAGAACTCTGTACCTCGACTAATCTTGAATGTATGAGTAATCAAAAATGAAATTTGAGCATAAAAGAGTTAGGTACCTTCTAATTTTATGCCATTCAGAAGCATATGGCAAGGAAGAAATCCAACGAGGATATTCAACATTGACATCTACCTTCCTTAGATGTAAGAGCTCACCAAGTCCATCGATGTTGAAGCAACATTCAAAAATCTGCAAGTGAGTAAGTTTTGGCATGCCTCCCTTATTTATAATCAACAACCTTGGCCATGTTCTTAGCCATGTTCTTAAGCCAGAAAGTTGAAGGATTTTGAGTTGAGGAAAGCCATCTGCAGATACTTGCATTTCCTCTTCAAGGTATTTGGCCTCGCATCTTAATCTGAAAATCAACAATTTTGGCAGCTTCTCCAAAATCTCCATATGATCATGGCCTAGTTTGGCACGTTCCAAGGTCAATTGTGTTAAACTTGGCGGGAACTCATGTGCTTTAGGTAACATTGGTATGTATCCTTTCATCTGCAGCTTAGATAGATGAAGCCAAGAATTCATGACAAAGCATGGAATAATGAAGTCAAGTCCTACTGCCTCAAGATACAAGGAGCGAAGATTCGCAAGCTTAGCAATGGAGTTTGAAAACTCGGCCACTGTCGCATCATCCACTTTTATTTTCAATTTTCGAAGGCTAGTGAAGTCACTTGTGTCATTTTGTTGCCAATCACTAAAATATATGCCTGAAAGAGTTTGAAGATTTCTCAGGGTTTCAATTCGTAATAATGACTTGCTATCTGTTTTATAAGACAAGAGGGAAAGGTGTTGTAGATTTTCCATTTTTTGTATCAGAACTGGTCCATCTGTGAAAAATCGTACACTCAGAGTTTGTAAACCCTTTAACTTACCTAAGAAGCTCAAAAGGTATGGACAGATCTTCAACCCATCAAAACAGGTACCTAATAGGAGTGGATCATAGAAAGTTACAACCATCTCTAATGTCAAGTATCTTAAATGAATTAGTTTCCCAAGTGAATGTGGTGGGCTTATGACACCTTCTGCTTCCAAGTCCAACACTCTAAGCAATTTGAAATACTTATAAATAAAATTTATGGAGTGATACTGGGATTCGAAAAAAGGAGAGAACGAACGTATGAAGTTGAATGTTGTCTGGAAGCATACCTCTCGACGTCTAAATAAATACCTAGTCGACGGGATTTGGTTGAAGAGAGAGATGAACTAGTTGAGGAAGGGGAAACTTTGTCATTTTTAATCTCAAAAAAGTTTTGCTCCTTCGCCTTTTTTATGCATAAATCCCGTACTAGATCATGAATCCGACATCGTGTAACTCTCTCATTAACACTCACTGACACCGCTTGAACCAAGTTTCTATTGATTAACTCATTCAAATAATCCTCAGCGGTGTCCTCCATTCTCTGTTCATCTTGTTGTGGAATAAAACCCTCCGCAATCCATAGAAGGAGTAAACGTCTCTTGGAGATTACCTTATCTTCTGGAAAGAGGCCTAGATAAAGAAAGCAGGATTTCAGGTTGTGGGGCAGATCGATGTAGCTTAAGCTCAATATTGCATCTACTCCATTGCTTTCTGAGAAGTGCGCCGGGAGTTTGTTGAGCACGTCTTCCCACACAGTCGGCAACTGCTTTTTGGATGACAACAAGCCTCCCAATACAACAATAGCCAATGGTAAACCAGCACATTTCTTCACCATTTTTTCCCCAAATTCCTTCAACTCTGGAGGACAACCGTCAGTAACATTGTCAGGGATTGCAGATCTACAAAACAACTTCCAACCCTCTTTTTCCGAGAGAAGCTGCATGTCATGAGGAACACTTCGAGCATCTGCTTGGAAAGCAACATCCTTCTTTCTAGTTGTAAGAAGTAATCTGCTGCCTTTGCTCTCCTTTGGGAACGCCTTTGCAAGACGTTCCCAATCGTCACTTTCCCATACGTCATCCAAAACTACCAAAAATCTTTGCTCCTTCAGACGCTCATGAAGGAAATCGCCGAACTCGTACTCTTGCATTTTCTCTATCTTCCTTGCTTCATCTCCAGTTGGGTTATAGGGAATTTGGTTTAGAATATTCTGGAAAACGTCTCTTGGTCTACAATCTTGGGATACATAAGCCCAGGCACGACAAAACCCAAAATGATCCATGACTCGCCTATCGTTGTAGACTTTTTTGGCAAGAGTAGTTTTGCCTATGCCGCCCATTCCTACTATAGAAACGGCACGGCGTCTTTCATCCCCTTTCACAAGCTGCTTCACGAGCTTATCAGTGTCTTCCTCGAGGCCCACAATAATCTCTTCTTTTACAAGAGGAGAGATATATCTTAGCTTTTGTAGCCTCTGACCTGCTTGGCTAGTTGCTTCTCCAATGCTATTGATTCCGTACGTTTCCCGACTCTTCGAGATGTCCTGGATCTTAATTTGGATGGCTTCAATTTCCTTGCCAACCTCATAAGAACTCACCAGCCTTTTGAACATGCGCCAGGGGAAGAACTTTGTCCTTCCAGACTCTACATTGAAGATAAAGGCATCTATAGCGTCCTCAGCATCATAAGCAACATCCCGGATCTCAGAAACCCAGTTGCGCACGCTCTCATCTTCTTGCTGCTTTGCATCCGCATCTTTCAAGAAGCATTGCATCCGCTTCAGCTCTCTCTGCATCCGATCGACTTGCTCATGCACCCCTTTCAAGAAAATTGCTTTTTGAAGGAGTGCGTCGCCAATCCTTTCGACAGCGAAGGAAACTGCAGACTCAGCCATGAAAATAGATTTGATACTCTCAAAGAAACAGTAGCTTATGTTTTGTCAAAGTTTTGGTGCCAAACCCCAGATTACACTTTCCCCTTATACTGCAATTTAGCCTCCTCAATTTGTTGTTAGGGAGCCAATTGCTTTTGTTTTTGGGAAAAGTATGCTTTGGTGGACTCGTTCGGTATTATTGACGTTTTCAGAACCCAGCTTTCCCTAATCCAAGATTTGCCCACTGTTTGCAAAAATATTAAGGGAAATATGCACTCTGGTATGAGGTGTTATTTCATACCGAAAATACCCCTCCATGCATCCATGTCACCCGACTTTGAAATTTGGGGAAACTCTGTCACTTTTTCTCATTTTGCCCTAACCCGATCTGCATTCTCACAACTCTCTATCACTTCCTCTCATTTTGCCCAAACCCGATCTGCATTTGCATAACTCTCTGTGACGTCCTCTCATATCGTCTCATTTTGGCCTAACCCTAGTGTCTCTCTTCGTGAGCTTACCACCCAAACTCGATAGCCATCTTCCGAAAACCTTCAAAGAAGCCAAAGTTGAGCCATATCTTCATATTTCTTCATCAAAGGTGGAATATTTTTAAGGTATCTGGAAACCGAAGTGGAGCTTCCTCTTCCTTTGGAATAATCGCAGGTGAGTTTTCCATTCAAGGATTCGTTTAGGTGTTGAGGAAATATTGGGGCCGAAAACAATATTTTGTGGTTTGTTGTATTTTGATTCATCTTGGCATGAATGAATCAAAATCTGTCCAGCCCACGCAGGATGCAAAATCTGTCCAATTAATTTTTTTTAAAAAAAAAAAAACATAAGAAGCTATTTGGTAATCTGATCATGATTTGCAGTCAAATGTTGTATTTTTCAGCCTGGCTCAAAAATCGTGGATTTAGTGTCTGTGAAATTTTAATCCAATGGCATAAAATCAAAGAGACCCCAACATCAGATCAAGAAAACACAGGGAGGAAAAAAAAACCACATTTATTTTGTTTTCCTGGGGGGTTTTGCATGGATTTTGTCGGAAATCAAACGAGGATGAATTTTCTCGGAAATGAAATGGGTGATTGATTTTCTTGGGAATCAAACGGGGTTTGCAAAAAAAAAAAATTAATAACGTGATTAGATTAGTACCTGTGAGGATTGAGAGTGGCAGAGGAAATTAGGGCCTTTTTAGGGATTCTGTCATGTGGAGGCCATCAACTCTTCGAGCACTTCCAAAAAGGAAGCTTGATTGATTTTAATCATCCTGACCATCAACAATCATCCTATTTTGTGTAATCATTGATTGATTTTATTTAAAATAGCATATATGAGCCTGCACCGTTGTTCTCCATGAATACCCTTCTTTGGAGACAGCTTACTGTTTGGTGAAATGTGTCTTTTGTTTGCAGGGCTTGTGTGCTGATATCCATCATTGAAACTCTACGAGGATTTGTTGATATTTATGGAGGACACAATTCATTTCCTGAAATTTTCTTGCCAATATCAACATTGTTGCTTGCATTGGCGGAACAGGAAAACATGCCCAACGCATTGAAGGAGAAAATTAGAGGTGTTGAAGTGCTCATTAAGGAGAAAACTCATGAACACCATATGCTGCGTCAACCACTTCAAATGCGGAAACAAAAGCCAGTGCCTATCAAATTAATCAATCCAAAATTTGAGGAGAAGTAATTTACTTTCTTTCAATGTGTTATTTTACCTTGTTGAGATAATGCTACTATGAATGATCTGTGAGTCTTAATGATATATGCTATTTTGCAGCTTTGTTAAGGGTAGAGACTATGATCCAGATCATGAACGGGCTGAACAGAGAAAATTGAAGAAACTTATAAAACAGGAAGCTAAGGGGGCAGCTCGTGAACTACGTAAAGATAATTATTTCTTATTTGAGGTAAAGAAAAGGGATAAGGCAATGCAGGAAGAAGAAAGAGCAGAGAAGTATGGGAAGGCAAGGGCATTTCTCCAAGAACAAGAACATGCTTTCAAATCTGGACAATTGGGAAAAGGCAGGAAGAGGAGGAGATGAAACTGGCTTTTTAATGTTTGTAATACTTTGCTTCTGCAGTCTTCAAGGTTAAGGTAATACTCACATTTATTGGTAGGCTTGATCCCTTTTGTTTTTAGTGTTTTCGTGTTCAAGTGCACCATTCCTCTTTCTCTCTACACATCTCTCATGAATATTTACTATCATGAGAAATTATTTATTGTCCCAAATAATGCAAACAATGTTGTTGGTTTAGTGCAAATTCATTCCTCTCTCTCTCTCTCTCTCTCTCTCTCTCTCTCTCTCTCTCCACCTGTTATAAGAAATTCATATTTGTCTGAACTGGAAATTACTGTCTGTTTGATGAAAGTTTATTCCCACCTACCTCCCATGAGAAATTTTTTCTTGTCCCAAATGATGCTGTCGGGTTGATGGAAATAAATCCTCCGATAAGGGAAACTTCTGTTGTTGGGATTCTTTTGTGGAGGGATATATCAAATGGCCTGTTAGTGATATTTGTTGATGTTATTGTACGTCTAGTTTTTGGTTGAGCACTCTGTTTTATGAATTTTGTCCGAACATTTACTGGTGAAATCATTGTCATTGAGTTTCTGTTCTAGAATCCGGAGGTGTGAGACTTTGAACTCTACTCTTGCTGCTGGAACTAAAATTAGTTGTCCAACTGTGTGCTTTGCTCATAAATTAAGAATGGAGGCTACAGCAAGCTTTCGTAGATTTTGTGATTTTAATCATGCTCGGTTTTGGTTCAATCTTGTGACCTCTGTGATTCAGTTAATGGATGAATCCTTTAGTTTTTATAGTTGAGAAATGGTATTGTTTCCTAGTTAGAAGCTAGTTCACCATCTTCGGCTGAATGTATAATAGTTCCTCTAATTTTGGGTCAAGTTTTAGTAATATTGGCAATGCTTTTTATGTTACACGTAATACCTTAATTGATTCAGCCATTATTTTTTGCTAGGTCTTTTCGTCAATAGCTCCTGGTATTGCTTCCATGTGATGGAACAGTGGTGAAGAATCGTCAAGCCATTCATACATAGTGCAATTTTTGCTGCTGTTATGAGAAGATTCCCTAAAGAGCTTCCAGTTTTGGCTTTTGGCCGACTATCATAATTGCTTTCATTTCCTCCCTGCCCAAGGATTATCCATCATCAAAAGGAACTGGAGAAAACATATAGGTTTGAGGGATGCCTTTGGCTTAGTTTTTTTTTTTTAGAAAGCATAATCCTGATGGCACAACTGTTGAAATCTTAAAGTCCCAATCCACTTTCTAACTACCCTATCAATAGATGGTTTTGTTTTCTTGTATAAAAATAAAGGATGGGAAGGGGGGAAGGGAAACTAAGATTAAATAGTAGGTGCTCAAGCATGCACAGGAACAGCATATATTATTACGTTCACGCTCAAATCTTAGCTTAATTAAAGTTGATGAGGTTCAGCTCTTGAGAAGTCAGAGGCACTGTCACTAACTTTTCATCTTCATAGAAAAAAGGATTTTCATAGTACATGCTCATTATTTTTACAGTAACTGACAGGTTGAAGGAGCTGAGGGTCCGAATCCTGTAGAAATTTCAATTGCATACCTGCCTGGTGTTCTGAAACTGAAGAAGGAACTTTGTGGTGCACAGGTATGCAATGTTCAAATTTATTGATCATATTGTGAATTATAATACCAAGCATCTTCTTACCAGTATTATCTTGTTCAATTGCAGTCATTGAACGAATCCCATGTTCCTGATGTTGTCCTAGAGAGATTAGTATATGATACAAGTGAATTCCCTCCAGTTTGTGCCATCCTTGGAGGAATCCTAGGACAGGTGCATGCTTTAAACCCACTCCTCTTACAAACTCATTTCCATTTTTAAAGGTAAATTGCTTGATTTAACGCAGTTTTTATTATGATTTCTTAGGAAGATATTAAGGCGATATCAGGCAAGGGTGATCCCTTGAAGAATTTCTTCTTTTTTGATGCCATTGATGGTAAAGGCATAATAGAAGACATATCAAACCGAAACCCTGGAAGAAGAGCAGATTCTGGCTGGAAGGATTTGTAACTGCAAGATCTAAAACTTGAATCTAACTTATTATTGTCTAGTCATTAACTGTCATTCCTGCAAGCTGATTATGTTTAGGAGAAAAACTGAATCTGGGTTGAAATATCAAGAACTTTCCCAGAAGATTATGTTTAATTTATGACCCTTTTGATGTAGAATGATCCAGCATTAATGTAGCCATTTGATATTTTGGAAAGACAGTATTCATGTTGTAATATGATGGACTATGAGAAAGAAGGAAAGAAACCCGGATGATCATAATTAATGAATATTGGAAAGGCAAGATTTATAAGATGTAGATAACAATAACGTGACTGATTTTGCAGCGATGTGCTTCCAGTTATATTATCCAATCTCCATAACATATTTCCTCAGTGAGCTATCTTCTTCTTGTGTCCAACATCCCTTTCTACGTGCAGTTGGACAACCCATATTCTTCCTTTGTGGCCTGTCTCTCATTCATGTTAGGGGCATACATGTATACTCCTACCAGCCAATAAGAAGAATCAAGATTTTCCTATTTTTATTTACAAAGCATTTAGCAGCCGAATAGAGATCCGCAAATTTCCCCACCCTTCAAAGCTCTCTCTAATAATGTTTGCTGTCACTGACCTGAACAAGACGTCACACATTCAAGGACATTTGCAAAAAACTAATCAAAAGGATGATGGATGGATGAATCTGCAAAAAGGGTTGGAACTTTATAGGTTTTATGACCAAGACAATGGGGTCCATACCATCAATGCCTTTACAATTCAATCAGACAGTATCATCCATGAGAAAATTGAAACTAACCTTGAAGGGTTTTTCCAAAAAGAAGCCATATTATTTGAGTAGCAGAAGAGGATGGCTACCACCTCCCAATGTCAAAAATTAGCCCAGGTGAAGAGAATTGACCCTGACATTGCGGTGATGTGATGTGATATACACACAGGTCAATTGGTTAGTTTTGGAGAGACTCATGACAAATCAAAAGACCCCTACCCCTCGCTGATTGCATACAGAAGTTTCTTGTACATGATTTCCTGATTAAAGGAAGGCGATGGTTAATGACAACAATTCCATAAGTTCCTGGACATCTTCACAATTCACAAAAATACCATACCTTGGTAGAGTACGGAGGAAGCTTGAGGTAATTAGCACATGTCATGACACTTGGCAAGTCATCATCCGCTGATTCCGATGGGCCCGAACTACCATTGGCTGCTGTCCTGACTGTGCTTGAAGAATGCTGCACCATGATATGCAAGTATAAATTCTATTAATATGCATAGTCAAAAGTTCATGTTGATCCTTAATGATAATTCGTATTTGTTAAATAGTCAAAAATTCAAAAAAAAAAAAAGGAAAAGAAAGCCTCAAGCAAATTTAGTTTTAACATGGATAACATTGCAGTATATTACAACTATCATCTCCCTTGTCATCTACTAAGAGAACATGCGCAATAAATAGGCAAGGGTACTTGGAAATTTTTAGAGTAATAATAGGGTCCCTTAAGGTAGTACCTAAGGGCCATTAAGGTAGTACCTGAGGGCTCTTAAGGTAGTACCTAAACTACAGTTGGGCCAAAAACAAGGGTGGACCACTTGAGTATAGAGGAGAAGCACATAAAGGCATGGTGAAAGGGTTAGAAGGGAAAGGTCGAGGCTTGGGAAAGGTAGACTCCAACTTTAGCTAAGGTAGTACGTAGGGTCTCTTAAGGTAGTACCTAAGGGCCATTAATGTAGTACTTGAGGGCTCTTAAGGTAGTACCTAAGCTACAGTGGGCCCAAAAACAAGGGTGGACCACTTAAGTATAGAGGAGAAGCACATAAAGGCATGGTGAAAGGGTTAAAAGGGAAAGGTCGAGGCTTGAGAAAGGTAGACCCCAACTTTAGCTAAGGTAGTACCTAGGGTCCCTTAAGGTAGTACCTAAGGGCCATTAAGGTAGTACCTAAGGGCTCTTAAGGTAGTACCTAAGCTACAGTTGGGCCAAAAACAATGGTGGACCACTTGAGCATAGAGGAGAAGCACATAAAGGCATGGTGAAAGGGTTAGAAAGGAAGGGGCGAGGCTTGGGAAAGGTAGACCTCAACTTTACCTAAGGTAGTACCTAGAGTCCCTTAAGGTAGTACCTAAGGGACATTAAGGTAGTACCTAAGGGCTCTTAAGGTAGTACCTAAGCTACAGTGGGCCCAAAAATAATGGTGGACCACTTGAGCATAGAGGAGAAGCACATAAAGGCATGGTGAAAGGGTTAGAAAGGAAGGGGTGAGGCTTGGGAAAGGTAGACCCCAACTTTAGCTAAGGTAGTACCTAGGTTCCCTTAAAGTAGTACCTAAGGGCCATTAAGGTAGTACCTGAGGGCTCTTAAGGTAGTACCTAAGCTACAGTTGGGCCAAAAACAAGGGTGGACCACCTGAGTATAAAGGAGAAGCACATAAAGGCATGGTGAAAGGGTTAGAAGGGAAAGGTCGAGGCTTGGGAAAGGTAGACTCCAACTTTAGCTAAGGTAGTACGTAGGGTCTCTTAAGGTAGTACCTAAGGGCCATTAAGGTAGTACTTGAGGGCTCTTAAGGTAGTACCTAAGCTACAGTGGGCCCAAAAATAAGGGTGGACCACTTGAGTATAGAGGAGAAGCACATAAAGGCATGGTGAAAGGGTTAAAAGGGAAAGGTCAAGGCTTGGGAAAGGTAGACCCCAACTTTAGCTAAGGTAGTACCTAGGGTCCCTTAAGGTAGTACCTAGGGTCCCTTAAGGTAGTACCTAAGGGCCATTAAGGTAGTACCTAAGGGCTCTTAAGATAGTACCTAAGCTACAGTTGGGCCAAAAACAATGGTGGACCACTTGAGCATAGAGGAGAAGCACATAAAGGCATGGTGAAAAGGTTAGAAAGGAAGGGGCGAGGCTTGGGAAAGGTAGACCCCAACTTTACCTAAGGTAGTACCTAGGGTCCCTTAAGGTAGTACCTAAGGGACATTAAGGTAGTACCTAAGGGCTCTTAAGGTAGTACCTAAGCTACAGTGGGCCCAAAAATAATGGTGGACCACTTGAGCATAGAGGAGAAGCACATAAAGGCATGGTGAAAGGGTTAGAAAGGAAAGGGCAAGGCTTGGGAAAGGTAGATCCCAACTTTAGCTAAGGTAGTACCTAGGTTCCCTTAAGGTAGTACCTAAGGGCCATTAAGGTAGTATCTGAGGGCTCTTAAGGTAGTACCTGAGGGCTCTTAAGGTAGTACCTAAGCTATAGTTGGGCCAAAAACAAGGGTGGACCACTTGAGTATAGAGGAGAAGCACATAAAGGCATGGTGAAAGGGTCACAAAGGAAGGGCCGAGGCTTGGGAAAGGTAGACCCCACTTTAGCTAAGGTAGCACCTAAGGTCCCTTAAGGTAGTACCTAAGGTTGACCCTAACTTTTGCATACAAAAATTTGCTCTCATTGTATCTTGTAAAATTTTCTAGTAGATATAAATTTAGATGTGAGATATGCAGCATTTCAAATATCCTATATGCAACAAATTTTCCATGCCATTTTTGCAGGGACGATCAAGTTGACCCATTAGTGATGTTGACAATCAAATATCCTATATGCATTTCAAATATCTTACAAAAAATAAGCTCTTCATCACATGGAATGTCTTCACCAAGCTAGGACTTTTTTAACTCCACAAAATTGTTACTCTAGTCTCTTGCTCACAAATAAATCTTGGACTAATGTAATCCAAAATTTTCTGATATTAATAGATTCCTCTTTAAATCACAATGACATTAGACTTGGTCTTCCTAACGTTGTTTTTTTTTTCCCTCTCTCCCATTAATGAATTTGTGTAATATCTTATGCGCATGTCATGGCTAATGTCTTTTCCTATAATATACTTAGTCATTTGTTATGTTTGTTATTTATCTTATTTTTCTCCATTTTGGTTGATTTGTTTCTTCTTTTTTTTCAGGCTGGGCTTTTGATAGCATATACCCTTAAAACCTTGTATATTGGAAGGTAAGTACTTTCCTAATCAGCCCCAAAAATATTTTTATTGGGTTGATGCCAAGGGGATGTAAAATTTCATTGTCTTGTTTCTTGAATTTTGAAGGAAACAAAGAGAAATTTAATTTCAATTTGTTTGCAGACATTCAACTGTTCGTGAAATTGCTTTAATGGTTTTAATGGCATATCTGTCCTACATGTTGGCTGAGGTAACTGGACATGCTAAAAGGTTCCATGCAATTTGTGTGTCATCAAATCTGAACCTGAAAAGCCAAAAGATTGTTGATTTTCATCTTCAACTACTAGGAATCTAAGTATAGAAGGGTATTGGACTCTGTTTCTGTATCATCCTGATGTAACAAGTTTACATGGTAAAGAACATGGTGTCCCTCCTGGGGTATTCCGTGGATCTTTGGATCCCTGATTTTTAAGGATATGATGAGGAAGATTTCTACATTTTCTTCACAATGTAAATGAGGAACTCACACAATAATCTCCAAGTTTAAAATTGTTAATTCCCGTCAAGTTTAAGGCAGTTCATCATTAAACCGAAATTATCAACCAACACAGCAAAGATACAATAATACAGTTCATCGTTAGATTCTTAATGACCAGGCATAAGTCAAGTAAATTTATGCTGTTTAATCACAATACACACCAATCGCTCCCTACATCCAAAAACATATAAATCAACCTCCACAAAAGTTATCAATTCAACATGCCACATTCAAGTTCATCACTTCTTTTACCAATTTCACAGAATATCGCCTTAAAAAAAATCAACACAATATAAATTAACCGAACATCCCCGAAACCAATATTTACTCAGAGGAAAAAAAAACAAGCCGATCATTACTATAACTGAATTACCAACCAATCAATCAAAATCCAAACAAAATTTCTCAATAAAAAAAGAAAAGGCATTAAAGAAGAGTTTACTTTACGCTGTTAACGCCGGAGCTGCCGCAGTAGACGCAGTTGAAAGGAGCGAGAGTGTCTCGGAAAATGGTCTGCTGAATCGGAACGCCCTTGGATGGCCCACGAAGGCGTTCGGCGAAATGACTCCGGCCTGGTAGAGGTTCTGGTTAGGATGGTAGACCGCCGGGTAGGGGATCCCCATCACTGGTTCTTCCTCTTGCTTCGCCATTTTCTATGTGAAGAAAAAGGCGGGGTTTCATGTGAATGCCATTTCGATTGCTTTACATGGAGACTGGTTCGTTGGCTGCTGACATGGAGACGATGGTGGCTGCTGACAGGGACAACTAAAGGGTAATTTTGGAATAACCATTTGAAACACTATATAGTGCATGTTTCCCTTAATATTTTTCCAAACAGTAGGCAAATCTTGGATTAGGGAAACTTGGGTTCTGAAAACGTGAATAATCCCAAATTGGTCCACCAAAACCTACTTTTCCCTTTGTTTTTTCGGTGGAGAGGACTAAGAAGAGTATTTTAGAAAAAGTTTGGGGAGATTGCTGATAGCTGCTTGCGTAACGAGGGAATCGAACGGCCACGAATGAGCGATGTGGTGTGGGCCCTTGAGTTTGCACTGCAGTTGAAGGTTGAAGGTTTGCTTTGATCCAGTCTTCTCATTAATCAGACCAAGTCATGCAAACACTGAATGGAATATGAAATTTGAATATTCTTGGCTTCTGCAATTTGAATGAACAACGGGGGAAGCCAAAACGGTGCATCATTTTAAAATTATTTAAAAATATTTAAAATTCATACGGATGTTTGAAAAAACTTAAAAAAAATAATAAAATAAATAAGAATACATATTTTAAAGTTATCTTGTAATTGTAATTGACATATATATGATCAAAAAGAAAAATATCGTAAACAAAGATATATCGATAGATTCGATATTTGAATTTTAAAAATAATAAATATGAATTTTGAAAATGTATAAAGTTAGAATTGAGTTAAGAAATATTTGATTGTATTGAATAAAAATAATTTATACATAAATATAATACATATGACATTACAATAGTCTTTAGTATCAAAAGAAAGATTGATGTGATTCTATTATATTGTTAGATGAACAAGGTTCATTTTATTGAAGACAATATTTATTTTAAAATTTTAAAAATATTTTTATTAAAACATATTTTATTATATTTTAAATAAAAAATTAAATTAATTTATATAAATATTTTATTTAAGATTTAATTTTTTAAATTTTATTAAAAATATTTAGTAACAATTTTTTTTGTTAATATTAATTTATTTAAATAATTAAAATTATTAATACTTTATCTTATTAAATTAATTTTAATTTATAAAATATATAAAAATCGAAATTTCAACCAGTGATTTAATCAAAATAAAGGTCGATAATTGATAATTATTTATATAGAGAGAGGAAAATTGTTCTCATGATTTGTTTATTTTGTTCTTATCTCTACTAAATCTAAAAATCAAAAGGGGCACCCACTTCTCACACTCGGGCATCAAGAAGCCCTTTTCAGAAGTTGCCCTCCAGACGAGAGAAGCCCTAAAAAAGCCCTATTTTCCTCTGCCACTCTCAATCCTCGCAGGTACTAATCTAATCATGTTATTATTTATTTATTTTGCAACCCCCGTTTGATTCCCAAGAAAATCCATCCCCCATTCGATTTCCGGGAAAATTCATCCTCGTTTGATTTCCGAGAAAATCCATGCAAAACCCCCGAGGAAAACCAAAAAAATTGCTTTTCTTTTGCTCCCTGTGTTTTCTGGATCTGTTTTAGGGGTCTTTTTGCTGTTGTGCCATTGGATTTCAATTTCACGAACCCTAAATCCACGATTTTTGAGCCAGGCTGAAAAACACAACTTTGCCTGCAAATCATGATCAGATTACCAAATAGCATCTTATGTTTTTTTTTTAAAAAAAAAAAAATTGGACAGATTTTGTATCCTGTGCGCGGGCTGGACTGGTAGGAAATATCGGGAAATATCCCGAAACATCTGTAAAAATACCGAAATATCGGCGATTTTTTGAAATCCTCCTCCGGCTGCTCCGCGCGTCAGCTCCACTCGCGATTTATCGGTTCTAAACCGATATTTCGTCGATATATAGCTGATTGTGCCGATTTTTCGCCGATATTCCTTTCGAGGCTGCCCGAAATCCGATATATCGGTGAAATATCGCAGATAAAATCCGATTTTTCAATCCATGTATGGAAGTGATCATGGAGTGGGTTTGCTTGATTATATTAGGTTAGGTTTTGGCATAAATGCATTGAGTATAGAATCTATTTGAAAGTCTTATATCTTTTCAAGTTTTGCTCGTTCAAATTGTCGTTACCAATTTTACAATTAACAGAGTCAGAGTCATGATAACGAAAAAAAAAAAAATTATAAAATCATTTTCAGTAAACAAGAATTGATTATACTTCTTATCACTAAATTTATCAATACAAATAATGGGTTCCAAATGTGGGATTTGTTACCAAAACTATATGATTACATGAAAATCTTTTGCCTCTTTATAAGAGTAATTTTAGTGGATAAGAATCTTCACTCGGAGTTCAACTTCTAACATCCCCTTCATAACGCAATAAGACTGATTCAAGCTTTACAATTCAATAGATGGACCATTTTGGGCTGGCCGTAGAAAATCCGCACTTGTTGCCATTCATAAGAATAGATAAATACATATAATCTCAGTAACAAATTATTACAATAACAGGAACAGAAAAGCACACGCTCTGCTAGGTCTTAATCACTTATTGAGTCACATAATTTACAGTAATATACAAAAGAATTATACAAATTTTCATGCAACCAAACACACCATGCATAAACAATTTTCTCATATTGCTGCATAGGCCTCAGCAATCATCTGTGATGAAAGTGAATTGCACCCTTATTCGATCCTGTGTGCCTGAAATGAAATGAAAAATCAAGCACAGCTAGTCAGCTCAATAATAGCAACAATCATCATTACAATTTTGAACAGAGATTGATCAACTGATGTTCTGGTTTTTTGTTTTTTTGTTTTTTTGTTTTTTTTTTTTGTCTTTTATCTTTTTTCTGTGAACACTATATGGTTCTTTGTATCATGTGTACATGCCCAAGAATTACAGGGTTGGGTCCAAATCAAGAACAAATCAAGAATACATGCTGTACAAACAATCTAGACTAATGCAAACAATCTCAATCTCTAATTCTAATAATAAGCTCAGACAGTCACTGACCCGACTAGGTCATGATCAGGTATGGATTCACCAATCTTCTTGTGCTACTGCTTATAATCCCAGCAATCATCAGCGGTAAAAATGCCATATATCGTTTCTTTCTTTTGCCACTTCTGTCCTGCTGAAATGGAGATGAAAATCAAGCACAACCCAATAGAGTGAGAGAGAGAGGGAGAGAAATGTTATTAAATGATTTTGTTCCGATAGAATCTTATTTAGGAGAAGGCTGCTCTTTAGTTTTATTAGAAAATGAAAAATCATGCAGTACAAGAGTTCAACATGGATTTCATTTTAAATGCATTATGAATAGAATAAATGAATATAGAATAATATAGCATGAGTAATCATATCAGTCATATGTGGAAATAAGCAATGAAGAAAAGTGTTACAGAGGAACCATGTTCTAGGGCCCCTTTTTTTAAGAACTCTGTACCTCGACTAATCTTGAATGTATGAGCAATAAAAAATGAAATTTGAGCATAAAAGAGTTAGGTACCTTCTAATTTCATGCCATTCAGAAGAATATGGCAAGGAAAAAGTCCAAGGATGATATGCAACAGTGACATCTACCTTCCTCAGATGTAAGAGCTCACCAAGTCCATGGATGTTGAAGTTGAAGTAACATTCAAAAATCTGCAAGTGAGTAAGTTTTGGCATGCCACCCTTATTTATATTCAACAAACTTGGTGCTCTTCGTAAGCCAGAAAGTTGAAGGATTTTGAGTTGAGGAAAGCCATCTGCAGATACTTGCATTTCCTTTTCAAGGTATTTGGCCCCGTTTCTTAATCTGAAAATCAACAATTTTGGCAGCTTCTCCAAAATCTCCATATGATCATGGCCTAGTTCGGCGTGTTCCAAGGTCAATTGTGTTAAACTTGGCGGGAACTCATGTGCTTTAGGTAACATTGGTATGAATCCTTTCATCTGCAGCTTAGATAGATGAAGCCAAGAATTCATGACAAAGCATGGAATAATGAAGTCAGGTCCTACTGCCTCAAGATACAAGGAGCGAAGATTCGCAAGCGTAGCAATGGAGTTTGAAAACTCGGCTCCTGTCGCATCATCCACATTTATTTTCAATTTTCGAAGGCTAGTGAAGTCACTTGTGTCATTTTGTTGCCAATCACTAAAATATATGCCTGAAAGAGTTTGAAGATTTCTCAGGGTATCAATTTGTAATAATGGCTTGCTATCTGTTGTATAATAGAAGAGGGAAAGGTGTCGTAGATTTTCCATTTTTTGTATCAGAACTGGTACTTCTGTGGAAAATACTAGACCCAGAGTTTGTAAACCCTTTAACTCACCTAAGAAGCTCAAAGGGTATGGACAGATCTTAGTACCTATAGGATGCATATTTAATGTCAAGTATCTTAAATGAATTAGTTCCCCAAGTGAATGTGGTGGGCTTATGACACCTACTGCTTCCAAGTCCAACACTCTAAGCAATTTGAAATACTTATAAATAAAATTTAAGGAGTGATATTGGGGTTCGAAAAAGAGGAGAGAACGAACGTATGAAGTTGAATGTTGTCCGGAAGCATACCTCTCGAAGTCTAAATAAATACCTAGTCGACGGGATTTGGTTGAAGGGAGAGATGAACTAGTCGAGGAATGAGAAACTATGTCATTTTTAATCTCAAAAAAGTTTTGCTCCTTCGCCTTTTTTATGCATAAATCCCGTACTAGATCATGAATCCGACATTGTGTAACTCTCTCGTTAACACTCACTGACACCACTTGAACCAAGTTTCTATTGATTAACTCATTCAAATAATGCTCAGCGGTGTCCTCCATTCTCTGTTCATCTTGTTGTGGAATAAAACCCTCCGCAATCCATAGAAGGAGTAAACGTCTCTTGGAGATTACCTTATCTTCTGGAAAGAGGCCTAGATAAAGAAAGCAGGATTTCAGGTTGTGGGCCAGATCGATGTAGCTTAAGCTCAATATTGCATCTACTCCATTGCTTTCTGCGAAGTGCGCCCGGAGTCTGTTGAACACTTCTTCCCACATAGTCGGCAACTGATTTTTGGATGACAACAAGCCTCCCAATACAACAATAGCCAATGGTAAACCAGCACATTTCGTCACCATCTTTTCCCCAACTTCCTTCAACTCTAGAGGACAAATCTCGGTAACATTGCCAGGGATTGCACTTCTACAAAACAACTTCCAACTCTCTGCTTCGGAGAGAATTTGCACTTCGTAGGGAACACTTTGAGCATCTGCTTGCAAAGCAACATACTTCTTTCTAGTTGTAAGAAGTAATCTGCTGCCATTGCTCTCCTTTGGGAACGCTTTTGCAAGACGTTCCCAATCGTCACTTTCCCATACGTCATCCAAAACTACCAAAAATCTTTGCTCCTTCAGACGCTCGTGAAGGAAATCCCCGAACTCGTGCTCTTGCATTTTCTCTATCTTCCTTGCTTCATCTCCAGTTGGGTTATAGGGAATTTGGTTTAGAATATTCTGGAACACGTCTCTGGGTCTACAATCTTGGGATACATAAGCCCAGGCACGACAAAACCCAAAATGATCCATGACTCGGCTATCGTTGTAGACTTTTTTGGCAAGAGTAGTTTTGCCTATGCCGCCCATTCCTACTATAGAAACGGCACGGCGTCTTTCATCCCCTTCCACAAGCTGCTCCACGAGATTATCAGTGTCTTCCTCGAGGCCCACAATAATCTCTTCTTTTACAAGAGGAGAGATATATCTTAGCTTTTGTAGCCTCTGACCTGCTTGGCTAGTTGCTTCTCCAATGCTATTGATTCCGTACGTTTCCCGACTCTTCGAGATGTCCTGGATCTTAATTTGGATGGCTTCAATTTCCTTGCCAACCTTACAAGAACTCACCAGCTTTTGGAACATGCGGCAGGGGAAGAACTTTGTCCTTGCAGACTCTACATTGAAGATAAAGGCATCTATAGCGTCCTCAGCATCATAAGCAACATCCCGGATCTCATAAACCCAGTTGCGCACTCTCTCATCTTCTTGCTGCTTTGCATCCGCATCTTTCAAGAAGCATTGCATCCGCTTCAGCTCTCTCTGCATCCGATCGACTTGCTCATGCACCCCTTTCAAGAAAATTGCTTTTTGAAGGAGTGCCTCGCCAATCCTTTCGACAGCGAAGGAAACTACAGACTCAGCCATGAAAATGGATTTGGTACTCTCAAAGGAACAGTAGCTTATGTTTTGTCAAAGTTTTGGTGCCAAACCCCAGATTACACTTTCCCCTTATACTGCAATTTAGCCTCCTCAATTTGTTGTTAGGTAGAGTAGCTTCTACCCGTCTTTTTGTTGACTTAAAAGTTAAACTGAGTCAAGTCGTTTGCGCGTTTATTCATTTTCAAGCCAAAAATGTAATGGTTAGAGTGATTCTCTTTTAAAGCATTTATAATAAAATAAATTATTAACAAAAGCATGGTATAAATTTAAAATTTGTTTAACAATAATTTTAGGAATTTGCTTTTAATATTTTTAATACTTAAAAATTTTATTTCATTAAAAAAATTAAAAACTTTTCCTCAAATTATTTTTAAATGCATTCTAAATATATTTTTAATCAAAATCATTCTCAAATGAATTATAATTGAGATTTTTGACTATAAGTCAATTATAATTTCAATATTATCCACTTTTTAGACCTAGTTAAAATTATTCTCAAATGAATTTTGGTTGAGATTTCAGCCACTATACAAATGTAGTTGTAAATTAAGGATCGGAGAATTGTTAATAAAAAATTTAAATCATGAATTTTTTGTATCAAGTAAATTTAAGAGCGCGAAGATACAATACTTACGTTTTATTTAACAAGAAATTAAAGATTGCAATCATCTCATTTAAAGTTGTAAAATTTTTTTAAATGATTAGTAATGAAATTTTTTGTAGATTTTACATTAAAAAAAAAAAAAAAAGTTGTATAAATTAAGATCCAATATTATTTTGGTATATAAAATTTGTTGTCGCTTTTTGTAGTGTACATATTATAAAAGTAATTATGATTGAGTGCATAACAGCCAAAACAAATACATAGTCTCAAACACTGATTATCTTAATCAGTAGGAAAAAATTTCGTAGAATGAGGGAAAAAGGGGAAAGAATTTGTTAGCTTTGCGGACATTTCTGGTTGAAAGAATCAAAGGGGTGCATCCAGTCAGGAGAACTTGAAAACCCACCCACCAACCACATCTATCTGACATAGATGTAGGAGCTCATTAAGTCCATAGATGAACCATAAATCCTAATAAAGTCGTAACTGGGTAAGCTTGGGCATGCCACCCTTCTCTATTTTTATCCAATTCAATTGTCTTAAATAAGAAAATTGAAGGATCTTGGGCTGAAGAAATCCATTTGCAGATACTCTCATTTCCTGTCTAATGTATGAATTCTTTCTTAATCTAAGAGTTAATAGTTTTGGCAACTTCTCTAAAATGGCTATGGCATCATGGCACAAGGAAGACTCTCCTAAGGTCAACTGTGTGAGGCTTGGTGGAACGCAGTCTTTGGTCTGCAATGTTGGGACACGTAAGCCCAAGTGTGGAACGATGAACAACTTTACTATCATGATAAACTTGTTCGGCAAGACTAATTTGGCCTATGCCAGCCATTCCCACGATACCCTGTTTTTCTACACGAGGATTAGATTTTCTTAATTTCCACAGCCTCTCAGTTGCAGCGCTAGTTCCTACTCCAATATTTTTTATCTCGATTATGCGACGGGAACAGTTTCATACTATTTGAGATGCCCTACAATTATAGGATGAGATAAAGTAATACAAAAGCTGGACAATTCTTGTGGGACACAATGATCAGTCCAATCAAGGGGCCTGGTCCGCACTAATCCAATGCTTATCTACATATGGGTCATCTTACTTTGTTCTGTTCTTTGTGTGGGCCTCTAAATTTAGGAATCATTGATGCACCTGGCCAGGGAAGCTACTAACTCTTGACGTTTAGGGAAAAAGTTGCTCCTTCACGTGACAGCCGCGTCATTGTCTAAGACTTTTGTTCAACCATCCAAACGCTAAAATATCAAAAAGGAGAGAGAGATAACGGAAGAAAAACATGAAAAAGGAAAAAAAAAAAAATGGGACACAAAGAATCTTTCTCTCGTCTTCAAGAATAATAATGCATTTTTTCCAAGTTACCACTTTTTCCGAAAGGTATGCCGTCCGAAAGTTAATAGAAGGAAAAACAGTAAGGTACACAAGTGTTTTTTAAAAATAATTTTTTATCCATTGAAAAAAAAAACAAAACAAAAAATATTTTTGATAACTAAGATATAAAATAGTTTTTCACTCTTAAAACCATAAAATATCTTTTTAGTTGTTTTCACTTATTAATTTTATAATGATTATTTTAAAAAATAATTATATAAATATAGAGAATGATTAAAAATAAAATAAAATTTATTTTTAAAATATAAAAATATGATAAGAATATTTGAAATTCTTAAATAGAAGTTTATTCTATAAAACATTAGAGAATAATAATTATCAAAAATTATTTTTAAAAACATTTTCTAAACAAAAATTAAAAGTATATTTTTTGGAAAAACATTTTCTAAACAAAATTTAAAAGCATATTTTTTGAAGTCATTTCCCCATTTTGAAAATGCAAGTATTACATATATATTTGCTATAAAAAAAATTAATCATGAATGTGGAGTTATAATTGTAAACTATACTTTTACTAAATATATGCAAATAAGGTAAAAAAATATTTTAATTTAAGAATAAATTAAATATTTTGAGAACATTTAAATTTAGATATTAAGATATTTTATTAGATTAATTTGATTCATCTAGTTGAGCTTTTGATTAAATATACATATATTTCATTATTTTCAAATTTTATCAAATACCTTTTCTATTATTTTCATTTTTTATTTTTACCCTTCTCCTCTATCACTTAAAATAAAAAAAGTATTTGATAATATTTCAAACTAATGAAACTCAAATGTATTTAACCAAAGTTTCATGAGAGATTAATGAAGTTAACCCGTATCTTATCAAAATATACTTAATCTATTTCATAACTTGAATTAAATTATTAAATCATTAACTTGAGTTCTCACAAGCACCCTAATTTGGTTATTAATTCTTCACCTACACTCAGATTTGGTCACTAATTCTTCACCAATGAAGAATTCTCTGATTTTTTTTTTTGTTGTGTGAAGTGGAGCTGGCAATCACTGCCAAACCCCACAACTTTTTCCCTTCTTGTTTTCCAGGTAGCCGCTTTTTCAAAATGCCCTTGGAAATAAGAAAAACAAGCCCATAAAGAAATCTCTGTTCATTTACTTTTTATAAAGTATAGTAGCCTTTTCTAAAAGATAAATTTCAATCAGTGATTCCAATAGACTGCCAGATCTAAGGAGGAATTCAGGCTATTGCATTCTAACTCTACTTAAAACATATTATGGTTTGATAAGAACGTATATTTTCTTATTGTATGAATACAATCTCGTTTCTTGTAGTGCGCACATATTATAAAAGTAATTATAATGGAGTCCATGGCAACCTAAACAAATGCACAAGTTCATTGGAATTAATTTTCACCGCTTGTCCTAAGAGTGATTCATAGCCTTTGAGAACTAGTACTGATGCATTGGATTCTTTTTTCTTAAAAACAAAAAAATCACATTTACACTATATAGGGATTGTAGGAAGAGTATAAATAATTTTTATTTTTATTTTATTTTATTCTATTAGTCTTATATTTTTTAGAATAATCCTATTAAAAATTATTTTTATTTTATTTTATTTAATCTATTAGTCTTATATTTTTTAGAAAGAGTCATATTTCTTTTATAAGTAAAATCTCCTTTTACCTTGAGTCATATTCTTATTACAAGTGAAGTCTCATTGAGATGATTGTGTTAGAGGAGTCTCATTCCTTTTATAAGTAAAATCTCCTTCCATTTTGAATCATGTTTTGATTACAAATAGAGTCTCATTGGGATAGTGTTAGTAGCCTATAAAAATGTGTCACCCCTCACTCACTAAATACGAGTACCAAATTTTCAAATAATTTTTTAAAAAGCTTTTTAGATAATCTTTTCGTACATTTATTTGCAGGAATTTTTTCACGAAATGTACACATCTCACTTATTCACTTATAGAGTGTCTCTATTTAAAAAAAATTTTCAAAACTCGAATTATACACATCTCCCTTATAGAGTACACCCAAGGCAAGATGAGCTTCCTTTCACCATGGGAATCAAACACTTTGATTGCACAATAATTTGTTCTTACATAGCATTTAGGGAATTAGAAAAATTATGGAGATTGTTTGAGATTCCCTTCAATCAAAGGATGGGAAAAAGTATTTTAAGCGAATGGCAGAGATGCATGAGCTGGACTTCATTTTGAACAGCAATCATCCATAACATAATATACAGCAACTTGGCAATAAATAATATCATTTAGTTGCTTTCATGTTCCCATAAATAATAATTCAATAATTGACAATTCACCTGCCAGCCAAGAAAGCCACTGCTGGCCAAGTGCGGTTTTTAATTAATAACTTCCTTACCCTTACTCGTTATCGTGTTAGGTATGGGAGATGAAAAGGACTTCGGATTTGTTTAATTTACATTACCTTCCCTCGGCGTTTGGATTCATCACATGCACCGCTTTTAATTTAGCTTCTAATATTATATTGATCAATAATTGAAGCCACCTAAAACGTAGCCATCAAAAATATAACCGTCTAAATGAGCTTACCAAAACTTCAGTACCTACCTCGTAACTCACCCCCACCTAACCATACCCACCTTCGACTCTGGCAAAATTGACCCTTCTGATCCATAAAAGGGTAAGCTACTAACTCTTAACGTTTAGGGAAAAAGTTGCACTTTCGCATAACAGTCGAGTCATAATATAAGATGGTATTTATTTTTTTTACTTAATTTTAAATAAAACTTTAATATTTAATAATATTAAATATTAGATTGTTTGTTTTTATTGTATTTTATTTATATTAAGTATTAAAAAGTAAAAAAAATTAATATGTTATTTTTTTTATTTAGAAAAAGTTGTATATTTTAATTTTATTTATTTATTTCTATTTAGTAAAAAATTTATAATAAGTCATAAAAAAATAGAAAAACAAACAACCTAAATTCTAAAACTAAATTGTTTTAAGCAAAAAGCCAAAATAATAAACACCACCTAAGTCTTTTATTCAACCATCCAAACGCTAAAATATTAAAAAAGAGGGAGAGATAACGGAAGAAAAACATGAAAAGGGGAAAAATGGGACACAAAGAATCTTTCTCTCGTATTTAAGAATAATAATGCATTTTTTCCGAGTTACCACTTTTTTCGAAAGGCATGCGGTTTGAAAGTTAATAGAAGGAAAAACAGTAAGGTACAAAAGTGTTTTTTAAAAATAATTTTTTATTCATTGAAAAAAAACAAAAGAAAACAAGAAAATATTTTTGACAATTAAAATAAAAAATAGTTTTTCACTCTTAAAATCATAAAATATAATGTTTTCATAAAATATTTTTTAATTGTTTTCACTTATTAATTTTATAATGACTATTTTAAAAAATAATTATATAAAATAGAGAATAATTAAAAATAAAATAAAATTTATTTTTAAAATATAAAAATATGTTATGAATATTTCAAATTCTTAAATAGAATTTTATTCTATAGGACATTAGAGAATAATAGTTACCAAAAATTGTTTTTCAAAACTATTTTTAAAAACATTTTCTAAACAAAAATTAAAAGTATATTTTTTGAAAAAACATTCTCTAAACAAAATTTAAAAGCATATTTTTTGAAGTCATTTCCCCATTTTGAAAATGAGTATTACATATATATATTTGTTATAAAAAAAATTAATCATCAATGTGGAGTTATAATTGTAAAATATACTTTTACTAAATATATGCAAATAAGTTTAAAAAGATTTTAATTTAAAAATAAGTTAACTATTTTGACTAAATATTTAAATTTATTTCTAATTTTAAGTTATGAAATTAACATATTTTATTAAATTAATTTGATTCACTTAGTTGAGCTTTTGACTAAATAAACATACTTCTCATTGTTTTGAAATTTTATCAAATATTTTTTCTACTATTTTCATTTTTTATTTTCACTCGTCTTCTCCATCACTTAAAATAAAAAAAGTATTTGATAAAATTTTAAACTAATGAAATTCAAGTGTATTTAACCAAAGTCTTATGGGAGATTAATGAAGTTAACTTGAATTAAATTATTAAATCATTAAATTGAGTTATCACAAGCACCCTAATTTGGTTACTTTAATTAATTCTTCACCCGCACTCAGATTTGGTCACTAATTCTTGACCAATGTAGAATTCTCTGATTTTTTTTGTTGCGTGAAGTGGAGCTGGCAATCACAACCAAACCCCACAACTCTTTCCCTTTTTGTTTTCCAGGTAACCACTTTTTCAAAATGCCCTTGGAAAAAAAAAACAAGCCCATAAAGAATTCTCCATTCATTTACTTTTTATAAAGTATAGTTGCCTTTTCTAAAAGATAAATTTCAATCAGTGATTCCAATAGACTGCCAGATCTAAGGAGGAATTCAAAGCTATCGCATTCTAACTTTACTTAAAAACATATTATGCTTTGATAATAACGTATATTTTCTTATTATATGAATACAATCTCATTTCTTGTAGTGCACATATTATGAAAGTAATTATAATCGAGTCCATGGCAACCTAAACAAATACACAGGCTCAGGCACTCATCATTTTAACCATATGATCACAATCATAATATCAATTATTCTCGGCAATCATTTGCTGCAATAGCGCCAGACATCCTCATCTCTCTCTGAAAACCTGTAGTGAGAAAGGAGGGGAGAAAATGAAATGAAATGAAATGGAAGGAAAAGGTCTAATTACATTCCTTTCAATTTCAAAGGAGTTCATTTTTTTCTCTTTTATTTGTCTGTAATCTTCTATCCAAATAAATGTTAGTGTTCGGAATTCAAGGAGGGGAACTAGGCCTCAATGTTTATAGCAGGAAAAACTGTTGTAGAATGAGGGAATCCGTGAAAGAATTTGTTACCCTTGTGGACATTTTTTTGTAGGAAGAATCAAAAGAGTGTATCTAGTTAGGAGAATTTGGAATCCACCAACCACATTTATCTGCCATAGGGATGTAGGAGCTCATTAAGTCCATAGATGAACCATAAATCCTTATAAACTCTCAACTGAGAAAGCCTAGGCGTGCCACCGGTCTCATAGACCACCCTCATATTAGATCATCATGAGTTTGGCATTCTCTAACCCTCCCGTTAACGCTCATTCTCACTACTCGAACAAGTTTCTGTTTATTAACTCATTTAGATAATCTTCAGCTACATCCTCCATTCTTTGTTGATCTTGCTGTATAGCAAAACCCTCTGCAATCCATAGTAAGAGTAATTTTCTGGGTATGCAATCTTGGGACACATGAGCCCAAGCGTGGAATGCAAAGCAATGAACAACTTTACTATCCTGATAAACTTGTTCGGCAAGAGTAGTTTGGCCTATGCCAGCCATTCCCATAATACCCTGTTTTTCTACAGGAGGATTAGATTTTCTTAGTTTCCACAGCCTCTCAGTTGCATTAGTTCCTACTCCAATATCATTGATCCCTTACGCTTCTCTACTTCTTGAGATGTCTTCTGTTTTAATTTGGATTGCTTCAATTTCCCTGCCAAGCTTATACAGATTCATCCACTTTTTGAAGATAGAGGGCGGCTTGTGCTTTGTCTCTGTATTCAATGATAGTGACCGACGAATTGGTATTGGGTAACATCTACAAACCAGCGATTGAGAACAGGAGATAGGGTCATTTTATTGGAACCCCGAGATATTTCCAACCATTAATTGAAGAAATGCCCGAAGGATGTGCCGTGCCGTCCACAATCATGTGATTGATAGTGCAACCAATAAAGATGCCATCAAGGAGCTCAGTCACTTGCACTGCGAGCAACTGCTCTGAAACGTCACTGCAGTTCTGAGTTCCATTGCGTAGGAAAAAAGAATGGACAATCGGAGGAACGTAGGCAGGCTCAAGGATTTCGACCACAGTGACGCCATGAGCCGCTGCATAGATAAACTGAGCTCTGGCTCCATTGCAGTTGATGAAGAAACAAATGGTATTGTGGTCGTTTGCCAAGGCGGCCGGCTGAGTGGGTAGAATAAGTCTAGAGTGCGAGAAAGGGACGTTTTCAAATGAGCTATGATACTATGGTCCTGATGTTGGGGTGTAGGCTGGAGAAAGATAAGACCTTAATTTTTGGATGGGACTAAGGAGAAGAACTGGAGTTCCTATGGAGTAAACACAATCCTCTTACTTGACTGGTTCGGACTCTCAGGTCTACGGTATCTTCAGCATCAGAAGCAGCATTTTGAATTTCATAAACACATTTGTGCACTCCAGCATTATCTTCTTGCCTTGTATCTGCATCATTTAGGATGCACTGCATCCCCATTAGCTCAGCCCGCAAACGTACAACTTGTTGGTGCACTCCTTCGAAGGAAACGGCATTTTGAATGAGGAAGTCACCCAACCTTTCAGCTGCAAAGAAAACTACAGACTCTACGATCCTAATTTGCTCTCTGGCCCCACCTTCAATGGATGCGAAAAAGCAAGAGCTGATACTCAAAAAACACAGAAAACCTCGTGATCCACTCCACCCAATGCTAAGGAACTGTATCATACATGGGAAACTCTGTAGTCCAAAGTTTTATGTTTGTCCTTCTGTTTTTTGTTACTTTGTCATACCTTGTATTATGTGGATACACCGCCACCTAGGCACACTGATTCTAATTCAACAGTCCCTTAAAGAAAATCGAAAGATACCTTAATCAAAGTATCACCACCTAGGCGGCAATACCCCAAGCAGAGCTCTCTGTTCAGTGAATGGAGTTCATGTTCTGGATAGAATGGGCTATTCACTTTTTTTAAATCGTCTTTTTTGAAAAGATAAATTCACTTCTTTACATTGAAAAGTTTTATAATGAACTCATTTTCCAAAGGTTAAGTTCATTTCTTTACCGGTGAACTTGTATTTTTCATTTTTATACTAATTTCTTTTTTTAGAAGACAAGTTCTATTAATGGATTGATTTTTAAAAAAATAATATCACCCTGCAAAAAGCCCAAACCTACCACTTTCAAACCAATAACAATAACACTTTTGCACGCCAAGCAAAGCCTTCAAATACATCATCCTAATTGTCACTTAATATACATATAATTGTACAAACAAACATCTAATAATTTGATTCAACAAACTTACAAGCACATTGGTTTTAGTTTAGATACAATATAAATATGTTCAACCTTAGTATGACCATCACTGAAAGTAGACATTGCTAACTATAATACATGAGATTTTAATAGCATGGCCTTATGTTTCCTTTCAATCACTCCATCATGGAATCAAGCATGAGGTAGAAGCCCCTGGAAAATCTGCTGCAGCATAATCTTCAGGTTATCGAACATGTTTGGCATGCTCAAATTATCTGTTTGCAAAGAGCAAACACACATTATAAACAATGACAATAAACAAAAAGAGAGCCAACAAGTTTTAGCCTTTCACTTGTCATACATGTGATTTTGGCCACGAGTTTTTCTTGGATATCTGAGGCGGGCGGCTAATTCTTCAACTGCCTGCCTGGAGCGTTCTGCTGTTTGACCTGTTGCAACACAGATCTGAGTATCACATGGCCAACGTTTAGGTACCTAAACTAAACATGCATATATGTACAAAGTTGTAGCAAGGATCTCAGCATTAATTCATATATAATGAAAAAAATTTCACCTGGCAATTTTCATTTTTCAATTGGTTCATGCGTTTAGAGTAAAATCATAAGAAGTAATATATGTTTGTTAAGAAACTGAAAACTATAGAAGTAATTGATTTCTCTTCAATAAAAGCTGAAGTTATTTAATTTGGCAAAAAATAAAAAATAAATAAATAAACTTGTTTTGTTGAATCTAATAATAGGTTCTGAAGTGGGATTCATTATCTAAAGAGAAATTTCAGTGAAAAGATCTTGGGCTTCTCTCTGGCGTCACTAATTGTTATGCAGAAGAATAAGGAATAATACTTGGCCATGAATTACTAGGCTGGCTTGGTCGAAATCACATCCAGGTAAGGGAACAAAACATGCATTTCTACACCCCAACAATCATCCAGGATAAAAGTGAGTTCCAGACTTCTAGACTTACCTTTTTCACGGAAAAATCTAAGTTCACGATCTGCAAAGGTGCTGAAATGAATAGAAAATTCAAACAAAGCATGTTAGTGGAATAAAAAGAATAATAAATTTTTTATTTTTTATTTTTAAAAAAAACATCCTTACAATGTTGAAGAGAGATAATTTGAGTTGTTTTAACTTTACATTGTATATTTAAAATTAAAGTTTTAGTTAGTTCAAAAGCAATGGAGTTGGGTAACCATTTAATGGTGCTGCTATTTTCCTAGTATGGATTGAATATATATAGAAAAATATTTGCATTTGTTTTATTTTATTTTTCAAATATATATTGCTTCTGCACACGCTTTTAAAACCTATCAAATGTGCAAAAGTGATGAAATTGAAAAAAATGTGAGAGAAATAGCGATGCCTAGGGCTTAATATGTCTATAAAGAAAGATGAAGTATGGTCATCAGGCCACTAGATGGATTTGTTTTAATAGAAGAAAAGGTTGCTTTCCAAATTTATAAAAGGAGAAAATACAGAATCCTGACATGTATTTCATTTTCAAGTACGCTATAAATTAAATAAAATAATATTAAAAAATATAGCAAGAGTAACTATATTGGCCTTATAAGTTAATTCAAGAAAGTGACAAGTAGTAAAAATTGATAGTTCAAGGGATCTAAGTATATAGATGAATGTAGGTACCTTGTTCTATGCCAATGACAAAATCTTTGATTCGACAAGAACAATTTCAAAATAAGAGCTGTTCCACGCATAGTTTTTAGCTCCACTAGATTTAGAAGCCCATTAAATCCTAAGATATTCACTTGTCTATGAATTTGTAATTGCATAAGCCATGGCATTGCGCCTTGCCCTATGTTCAACTCAGTCAATCCTTGTAACTCTGAAAGTTGAAGTACTTTGAGTTGAGGAAACCCATTTGCAGACACTTGCATTTTCTTTCCAAGGTATGCGTTTGCCCTTAATCTGAGAGTCAACAATTTTGGCAGCTTCTCAAAAACAGGCATAGGATCACGATCTAGCTTGGATGCTTCCAATGTCAATTGTGTGAGATTTGGTGAGAATTCAACAATTTCGGGCAATTTTTGCATACGTCTCTTTATGTCCAACTTAGAGGGATGGAGGCAAGAGTTTATGGCAAGGGGTGGAATGTTGGACTCATCTGATGCCTTAAGGTACAAGGATTTAAGACTAAGTAACTTGGCAATGGAGTTTGAAAACACAGCCCCTTCTACCTCACACCTTCCTTCTAATTTCAATTTCTCAAGACAAGTTAAGTTGCTTGAAACGTTCTTGATCCATTGGTTGAAGGTTATGCCTAATAGAATTCGAAGATTTTCCATTTTCCATATCACATTTGGCACATTTTTGACACGTCTTACATCCTTTGACTCGTTCATTTCCTTCATATTCCTTCTTCAGGAAGTTCCATATTTCATTTGTTGTCTTCAGTGTCATGATTCTGGTGAAAATTATAGATGAGACAGCTGCAAATAGACTAGCTTTTGCCTTTGATTTCATTTGCCTCCTCTCATTGTGTAGTTTTATCTGAGCCATAGTTGGATTGTCAGACAGGGGAGGAACTTCATATTCCTCACTAACAGCTTCCCACAGATCACCAGCATCAAGGTAGGCTTCCATACGGACAACCCACACTTGATAATTTATTCCATCAAACACTGGAGGTGCCAGTGCATTCAGTGAAGCTTCTGAGGTCATTCTGGATATTGTTTTGGATAGGGTAGATGGTGGTGTATAGGCTCACTCACCTCACAGGTTACTCAAGAACTGGGCTCTGATACCAATTTGTGGGTTTTGATAGAAACAAAGTGTAGAAACTCTCAGAAAGCAACAGAACATTGAGAAATCTGAAGTGATATTTTTTATTAAGCTTCAAAGCACTTATTTATACAACTAGCTTAAAACAGAAAAACATAAAAAATAGCAACAAACCTGCTACCTATAGAAACTTCCTAAAGAATAGAAACAAACCAACAAATACTTCCTAAGGAATAGGAAAATCTTCCACATAACTAACTTATTTGACTACTTCCACTTCAACCTACTCAGCTCCATGTCAGCAGCTCCTAGGACATGTAATTCAACACAAGGTCTTGATCAGGCATGGATTTTACAATCACATACAAAAGAAAACCCAATTTGTATATTCATTATCTAATGACAATCTTCTTGTACTACGGCTTATAACCCGAACAATCACCAATGGTAATAGTGTCATATCTTGAGACCTAATTTCCTGAAATGGATATGAAAATCAAGAACAACATCTTAGCCTAAGAAAAAAATTTGAGCAAATGCTTACAATTTTGATGTGTACAAAGATGGTAAGGGAGTAGGGTTATAATTTGGAAATAGAAATGTATTAGTCACATTTACCTTTTGTAGATGTGAGAGCTCATTAAGTTTAACGATTTCCAAGAAACTTGCAAAACTATGCAATTGAGTAAGCTTTGACATGCCACTTTTTCTGTATATTCATCCTCTTCCATACTGTTAAGTTGGAAGGATAGAGGATTTTTAGTTAAGAAAAGCCATTTGCAGATACTTGCTTTTCCATCTCCATGGAATGAGTCATTCCTTAATCTAAGAGCTAGTAAACGATTTTGGCAGCTTCGACAAAATTGTCATAGAGCACTCGTTGTAAGAGACCATTCATTTTTATGCATGTCCTGTCGTAGACAAAACAAGAAATGTACAAGCCCCACCATTTTAATTTGTGCCACCATGCTGCCCATTCATGTCACACAGACATATAAATCATAATACAAAACCCCAAAAACAAGAAACTCGATGGATACAATAATCAAAGCCAAATTATGCACATTCTCTTGCCATAGAATGACAAGTAAGACATCCTTATATTCATATATAGAAAGTATCAGACTTCCTTTAACAAAGAAGAGCTCCTGAGAGCTCCAAACCACTTTGATTGAAATGCAGATAGGTAAGAGACCAACACGAGAAGCACACCTCTCATTAGGATAGCAACATCCCAAGGAAAGCTCCCAGCTATGTGATTGGACTCATGTTGTGGATGTGGAAGCTGAAAACTAAGCCCCTCATTGGTGAAGAAGGAAGCCATGAAGAAGATGAAGACGATGGGTAACAAGAAGAGGAATAGTTGGAAGTTGATGGTAGTTTGGTGTAACTGGCCTGTAGCTTGTGTAAAACCAATTCATTGGTTTTTCAATCCCTGATCCCCTTATCTTGTGGAAAAACCACTCCATGGTTTTCTCGGTCTCTACCTTAGTTCATCTGCAAGAAGTAAATGGGTTTATGTAAGCATGGATTGAAGTATTGGATTTTACGGATATATCGGTATTTCGATTTACGGATATATAAAAAATATCGGTGGATATTTTTTCACAAATATTAGTAGAACGAAAATTATTTAAAATTCATATGAATGCTTGAAAAAATTCCAAAAAATAATAAAATAAGTAAGAATACATATTTTAAAGTTATCTTGTAAGTGTAATTGACATATGTATGATCAAGAAGAAAAGCATCGTAAATAAATATATATCGATAGATTCGATATTTGAATTTTAAAAATAATAAATATGAATTTTGAAAATGTATAAAGTTAGAATTTAGTTAAGAAATATTTGATTTTATTGAATAAAAATAATTTATATATAAATATAATACATATGACATTGCAATAGTTCTTAGTATCAAAAGGAAGATTGATGTGATTCCATTATATTGTTAGATGAAGGGAGCTCATTTTGTAAAAGACAATATTTATTTTAAAGTTTTAAAAATATTTTTATTAAAACATGATTTATTATATTTTAAATGAAAAATTAAATTAATTTATATAAAATATTTTATTTGAGATTTAATTTTTTAAATTTTATTAAAAATATTTGGTAACAATTTTTTCTATTAATATTAATTTATTTAAATAATTAAAATTATTAATAATTTAACTTATTAAATTAATTTTAATTTATAAAATACATAAAAATCGAAATTTCAATTCATGATAGTGATTTAATCAAAATAAAGGTCGATAATTAATAATTATTTATATAGAGAGAGGAAAATTGTTCTCATGATTTGTTTAATTTTTTTTTTATCTCTACTAAATCTAAAAATAGAAAAGGCCACCCACTTCTCTCACTCGGGCATCAAGAAGCCCTTTACTGAAGTTGCCCTCCAGACGAGAGAAGCCCTATTTTCCTCTGCCACTCTCAATCCTCGCAGGTACTAATCTAATCATGTTATTATTTATTTTTTTTGCAACCCCCGTTTGATTCCCAAGAAAATCCATCCCCCGTTCGATTTCCGGGAAAATTCATCCTCGTTTGATTTCCGAGAAAATCCATGCAAAACCCCCAAGGAAAACCAAGAAAATTGCTCTTCTTTTGCTCCCTGTGTTTTCTGGATCTGTTTTAGGGGTCTTTTTGCTGTTGTGCCATTGGATTTCAATTTCACGAACCCTAAATCCACGATTTTTGAGCCAGGCTGAAAAACATAACCTTTGCTTGATTATATTAGGTTAGGTTTAGGCATAAATGCATTGAGTATAGAATCTATTTGAAAGTCTTATATCTTTTCAAGTTTTGCTCGTTCAAATTGTCGTTACCAATTTTACAATTAACAGAGTCAGAGTCATGATAACGAAAAAAAAAAAATTATAAAATAATTTTCAGTAAATAAGAATTGATTATACTTCTTATCGCTAAATTTATCATTGTTGTAGACTAATCAATACAAATAATTGGTTCCAAATGTGGGATTTGTTACCAAAACTATATGATTACATGAAAATCTTTTGCCTCTTTATAAGAGTAATTTTAGTGGATAAGATCCTTAAATGGGAGTTCAACTTCTGACATCCGACTGATTCAAGCTTCACAATTCAAATAGATGGAACATTTTGGGCTTGGCCATAGAAAATCCGCACTCGTTGCTATTCATAAGAATAGATAAATGCATACAATCTCAGTAACAAATTATTACAATAACAGGAACAGAAAAGCACACGCTTTGCTAGATCTTAATCACTTATCGACTCACATAATTTACAGTAATATACAAAGGAATTATACAAATTTTCATCCAACCAAACAAACCATGCATAAACAATTTTCTCATATTGCTGCATAGGCCTCGGCAATCATCTGTGATGAAAGTGAATTGCACCCTTATTCGATCCAATGTGCCTGAAATCAAATGAAAAATCAAGCACAGCTAGTCAGCTCAACAATAGCAACAATCATCATTACAATTTTGAACAGAGATTAATCGGCTGATGTTCTGGTTTTTTGTTCTTTGTATCATGTGTACATGGCCAAGAATTACAGGGTTGGGTCCAAATCAAGAATACATGTTGTACAAACAATCTAGACTAATGCAAACAATCTCAATCTCTAATTCTAATAATAAGCTCAGACAGTCACTGACCCGACTAGGTCTTGATCAGGTATGGATTCACCAATCTTCTTGTGCTACTGCTTATAACCCCAGCAATCATCAGCGGTAAAAATGCCATATATTGTCGCCTTCTTCTATCTCTTCTGTCTCGCTGAAATGGAGATGAAAATCAAGCACAACCCATTAGAGTGTGAGAGAGAGAGAGAAATGTTATTAAATGATTTTGTTCTGATATAATCTTATTTAGGAAAAGGCTGCTCTCTAGTTTTATTAGAAAATGAAAAATTATGCAGTACAAGAGTTCAACATGGATTTCATTTTAAATGTATTATGAATAAAATAAATGAATATAGAATAATATAGCATGAGTAATCATATCAGTCATATGTGGAAATAAGCAATGAAGAAAAGTGTCACAGAGGAACCATGTTCAGGGCCCCTTTTTTTAAGAACTCTGTACCTCGTCTAATATTGAATGTATGAGTAATCAAAAATGAAATTTGAGCATAAAAGAGTTAGGTACCTTCTAATTTTATGCCATTCAGAAGCATATGGCAAGGAAGAAATCCAACGAGGATATTCAACATTGACATCTACCTTCCTTAGATGTAAGAGCTCACCAAGTCCATCGATGTTGAAGTAACATTCAAAAATCTGCAAGTGAGTAAGTTTTGGCATGCCACCCTTATTTATAATCAACAACCTTGGCCGTGTTCTTAAGCCAGAAAGTTGAAGGATTTTGAGTTGAGGAAAGCCATCTGCAGATACTTGCATTTCCTCTTCAAGGTATTGGGCCCCGCATCTTAATCTGAAAATCAACAATTTTGGCAGCTTCTCCAAAATCATCATATGGTCATGGTTTAGTTTAGCACGTTCTAAGGTCAATTGTGTTAAACTTAGCGGGAACTCATGTGCTTTAGGTAACATCGTTACCCCTTCCATCAGCAGCTTAGATAGATGAAGCCAAGAATTCATGACAAAGCATGGAATAATGAAGTCAAGTCCTACTGCCTCAAGATACAAGGAGCGAAGATTCGCAAGCTTAGCAATGGAGTTTGAAAACTCGGCCACTGTCGCATCATCCACTTTTATTTTCAATTTTCGAAGGCTAGTGAACTCACTTGTGTCATTTTGTTGCCAATCACTAAAATATATGCCTAAAAGAGTTTGAAGATTTCTCAAGGTATCAATTCGTAATGGCTTGCCATCATTTATATAATAATAGAGGGAAAGGTGCCGTAGATTTTCCATTTTTTGTATCAGAACTGGTACTTCTGTGGAAAATACTAGACCCAGAGTTTGTAAACCCTTTAACTTACCTAAGAAGCTCAAAAGGTATGGACAGATCTTAGGACCTATAAGATGCATATTTAATGTCAAGTATCTTAAATGAATTAGTTTCCCATGTGGATTTGGTGGGCATATGATACCTACTGCTTCCAAGTCCAACACTCTAAGCAATTTGAAATACTTATAAATAAAATTTGAGGATAGATGTTGGGATTTAAAAAAGAGGAGAGAACGAACGTATGAAGTTGAATGTTGTCTGGAAGCATACCTCTCGAAGTCTAAATAGATACCTAGTCGACGGGATTTGGTTGAAGGGAGAGATGAACTAGTTGAGGAAGGAGAAACTTTGTCATTTTTAATCTCAAAAAAGTTTTGCTCCTTCGCCTTTTTTATGCATAAATCCCGTACTAGATCATGAATCCGACATCGTGTAACTCTCTCATTAACACTCACTGACACCACTTGAACCAAGTTTCTATTGATTAACTCATTCAAATAATCCTCAGCGGTGTCCTCCATTCTCTGTTCATCTTCTTGTGGAATAAAACCCTCCGCAATCCATAGAAGGAGTAAACGTCTCTTGGAGATTACCTTATCTTCTGGAAAGAGGCCTAGATAAAGAAAGCACGATTTCAGGTTGTGGGGCAGATCGATGTAGCTTAAGCTCAATATTGCATCTACTCCATTGCTTTCTGCGAAGTGCGCCCGGAGTTTGTTGAACACTTCTTCCCACATAGTCGGCAACTGCTTTTTGGATGACAACAAGCCTCCCAATACAACAATAGCCAATGGTAAACCAGCACATTTCTTCACCATCTTTTCCCCAAGTTCCTTTAACTCTGGAGGACAAATCTCGGTAACATTGCCAGGGATTGCACTTCTACAAAACAACTTCCAACTCTCTGCTTCTGAGAGAAGTTGCACTTCGTAGGGAACACTTTGAGCATCTGCTTGCAAAGCAACATCGTTCTTTCTAGTTGTAAGAAGTAATCTGCTGCCATTGCTCTCCTTTGGGAACGCCTTTGCAAGACGTTCCCAATCGTCACTTTCCCATACGTCATCCAAAACTACCAAAAATCTTTGCTCCGTCAGGCGCTCGTGAAGGAAATCCCCGAACTCGTGCTCTTGCATTTTCTCTATCTTCCTTGCTTCATCTCCACTTGGGTTATAGGGAATTTGGTTTAGGATATTCTGGAAAACGTCTCTGGGTCTACAATCTTGGGATGCATAAGCCCAGGCACGACAAAACCCAAAATGATCCATGACTCGGCTATCGTTGTAGACTTTTTTGGCAAGAGTAGTTTTGCCTATGCCGCCCATTCCTACTATAGAAACGGCACGGCGTCTTTCATCCCCTTTCACAAGCTGCTCCACGAGCTTATCAGTGTCTTTCTTGAGGCCCACAATAATCTCTTCTTTTACAAGAGGAGAGATATATCTTAGCTTTTGTAGCCTCTGACCTGCTTGGCTAGTTGCTTCTCCAATGCTATTGATTCCGTACGTTTCCCGACTCTTCGAGATGTCCTGGATTTTAATTTGGATGGCTTCAATTTCCTTGCCAACCTCATAAGAACTCACCAGCTTTTTGAACATGCGCCAGGGGAAGAACTTTGTCCTTCCAGACTCTACATTGAAGATAAAGGCGTCTATAGCGTCCTCAGCATCATAAGCAACATCCCGGATCTCAGAAACCCAGTTGCGCACCCTCTCATCTTCTTGCTGCTTTACATCCGCATCTTTCAAGAAGCATTGCATCCGCTTCAGCTCTCTCTGCATCCGATCGACCTGCTCATGCACCCCTTTCAAGAAAATTGCTTTTTGAAGGAGTGCGTCGCCAATCCTTTCGACAGCGAAGGAAACTGCAGACTCAGCCATGAAAATAGATTTGATACTCTCAAAGGAACAGTAGCTTATGTTTTGTCAAAGTTTTGGTGCCAAACCCCAGATTACACTTTCCCCTTATACTGCAATTTAGCCTCCTCAATTTGTTGATAGGGAGCCAATTGCTTTCCTTGTCCGTAAGATCAATACCATTCCTTCAGTTGTTTCTCATCTCTTTGTGCTTTCCTTCTGCTAGTGTCAAAACTAAAACCTAAAGGTGTGCTTCATCTCTTTAAAAAAGAAAAAGGAGCCTCAGCTTGAGTTTAAGAACATCTAATTTTTGGCCCTTGGAAGGAAAGAATCTAGGACTAGTCCATTAATTTTCACTTGTTTCTTTAATGCAGATTCCTTGGCTCTAGCAAGCATCATTCCATCAAACTGCCCTGTATTGGTTTAGTTTCCACCCCGAAAAATATAACTCATGAATCCTCTCCTGGGAGGCTAAAAAAATACTGGAAGAATGATAAAAATCTCAATACAGCTGGCTCAATTTTGCATGTCTTCTCTAACATATGAGTCTTTTCTTAATTTTTGAGAGTTAACAATTTTGATAGCTTCACCAAAATGGCTATGGTGTTGCAGTGCAGGCCATATCCTACTAATGTCAACGGTATGAGATTCTTGAGCCCGGCATTGGAGTCTGAGAACTCGGCCAACTCACTTGACCATCCAAGCCTGTCATCAGATTAATTGTGATTAAGACTTTATGCATCTCTTTGTTGTTATCAGCTCAATTCTAATACACATTGGAGGTAGAGTTGTTTTTGTCTTCTATTGTGGTGTGACTAATCTACTAATTGATCATGCTTGACTAGACTGTGTGAATGGCACAGTTCATTTTCGCGAATTCAGAACATGATGTATGTGAGTTGGGTTTGGAAAGTTATTCAATTAATCCGCTCCATGAATATAACATAATTCTCTGCAGATTAACAGTTCATGTTATAAATTTCACTGTCAAACACATTAGAACAGCTTTTCCATTATGTATCAGAACTAGAAGTGAAGGGAGATGAATTACAGGGCTGTATCTAAATCACACCAAAATACAAGAACAATAAACAAATCATAAACTGCCACATTCTGTAAAAACAATTATAATTGAGTTGATGACAATCTGCATCAAATACGATCGATGTCTCAAATAATTATTCTAATAACAAGTTCAGACAGTCGCTGACCTGACAAGGTCTTGATAAGGCATGGATTTTTACTTCCAAATATAATAGAAAACAGAGTCTGTATATTCATCATATGATCTTCTTGTACTGCTGCTTGTAACCCCAACACGTATCAAGTGCCATCTCCTGAGACCAAATTCAGGCGTCCTGAAATGGATATAAAAATAAATAACAACATATACTAGAGTATTAGCCCAAGAAAAAAGAAAAGAGTAAATCCTCAACATTTTGATTTTTATAGAGGGTCAGTGGGTAGGGTTATTGTTGATTTTGTTTGGATAGAATCTCATGTGGGAAAAAGGCTACTCTCTTGTTTTATTACAAAATTAATAAAAAAGATATGCATTATAGGAGTTCAATATGGATTTCGTTATGAAGGGATTTCCCATAATATAATTGATCATATGTGGAAAAAGTGCAATGAAAAAAATAACGAGTGTTAAGAGTAATTAACCATCCTCTAGGACCCGTTTTTAGTAGTTGGTGTATGACAGTATGAGCGAGGAAAAATGAAATTGAGCATAAAGAGTTGGGTACCTTTCTGCATAACGCCAATTGGGTGCACCAAGGCAAGGAAGAAATCCAGCTAGGATGATATAGATGTGAATCAATGAAATTTCCCTTCTGCAGATGGAAGAGCTCAACAAGTCCATCAATGTCCAAGATACTTTCAAAAATCTGCAAGTGAGTTAGCTTTGACATGCCACCCTTCTCTATAATCAACCTCTTCCAGTTGCCTAAGCTAGAAAGTTGGAGAACTTCGAGTCTAGGAAAGCCGCTTGTAGATACTTGCATTTTCTTTCCAAGATATGAGTCCTCCCTTAATTTTAGAGTCCTCAATTTTGGCAGCTTCTCCAAAATCACCTTAGGGTCATGTTCCAACCGGGTCCTTTACAAGGTCAATTGTGTTAGACTTGGCAGGAACTCATGTGGATTGCATAATTGCCTTATGGGTGTGTCTATGTTTAGCTTGGATACCTTGAGCCAAGAGTTCATGACACATAATGAAATGTTGGAGAAATCAATTGCCAAAGATACAAGGAGCAAAGATTCTCTAGCTTAGCAATGGAGTTTGAGAACTCAGGCACTTCTAAGGCAAATTCCCCCTGTAGTTTTAATTTTTGAAGGCTAGTTAGCTTACTTGTATCATTTTGGTGCCAATCACTAAACCATATGCTGGACAGAGTTTGGTAATTACTTAAGAGTGTCAATTCACAATGGCTTTCCATCTTGTCTTTCATTCAGGAGGAAAAGGTGTTGCAGATTTTCCATTTTCAGTATCATTGTTGGTACTTCCACAACCCAATCGATATCCAATGTCTGCAAACATCTTAAATTACCCAAGGAGGTTGGAAGATAAAGCAAGGACCTCAGATGTAATCTTTAGTACCTTAAACAAATCAATTTCCCAATTGAACTTGGCAGGCCTATCTCTTTTTGTGTTTCCAAGTCTCACACTCTAAGCAATTTGAAATACTTGTAAACAAAATCTAGTTGTATTATACTAGAGTATTCATATTTTAATTCGAAAAGAGGAAAGTGCAAATGTATGGAGTTGAATGTTCCATGGAAGCGTACCTCTTCAAGTCAAAATAAATACCTTGTCGACAGGGTTTGGTTGAAAGAAGAAATTAACTAGTTGAGGGAGGAGAAACTATGTTAATCTCAAAAAAGTTTTCCTCATTCGCCTTTTTTATGGACAAATCCCGTACTATATTATGAATCCGGCATTTTTTAATTTTCTCAATGGTACTGACCGCTACCACTTGAACCGAGTTTCTATCAATTAACTCTTTAAGGTAATCATCAGCCGTGTCCTCCATTCTTTGTCTATCTATTGTGGAACAAAACCCTCTGCCATCCATAGGAGTAATTTCCTTGTGGGGATCTCCTGGTCTTCTGGGAAGAGGCCTAGATAAAGAAAGCATGATCTCAAGTTGTGGGGCCGCTCAATGTAGCTTAAACTCAATATTGCATCTACTCCTTTGTCTCTGGAGAAGTGCGCCTGTAAGTTGTTGAGCACATTTTCCCATTCAGTCGGTGATTGATTTTTGGACGATAACAAGCCTCCCAATACAACAATGGCCAATGGTAAACCAGCACATTTCTTCACCATCTTCTCCCCATATTCCTTCAACTCTGGAGGACAACTCCCAGTATCATTGTCAGGGATTGCAGTTCTACAAAACAACTTCCAACACTCTGCTTCGCAGAGAAGTGGCATTTCATAGGGAACACTCTGAATATTTGCTTGCAAAGCAACATCCCTATTTCAAGTTGTGAGAATTAATCTACTGCCATTGCTTTCCTTTGGGAAGACCTTTGCGAGAAATTTCCAATCTTCAATGTTCCATAGGTCATCCAAAACTACCAAGTATGTTCTTTCCTTCAATTGATCATAAAGGAAATCCCCCAACTCATTTTCTTGCAATCCCTCTACCCTCTCTGCTTCTTCTTTAGTCAGTTTAGAAACTTGGCTTATAATCCGCTGAAATATGTCTCTCGATTTGCAGTCTAGCGGTGCATAAACTCATGCACGATAATCATGAAAACGATGAACAACTCTGCTATCATTATAGACTTTTTTGGCAAGAGTTGTTTTGCTTATGCTGCCCATTCCTACTATAGACACGGCTGGGTGCCTTTCATCCCCTTCCACAAGCTGCATCACTACATTCTCGGTCTCTTCCTTTAGGCCCACAACAACCTCTTCTATGGCACGAGGAGAGGCATGTCTTAGCCCCTGAAGCGTCTGACTTGCAGTACTGCTAGTTGCTTCTCCAGTGCTTTTGATTCCATAAGTTTCCCTGACTCTTTGAGATGTCCTGGATCTTAATTTGGATGGCTTCAATTGCCTTACCAACCTTATAAGAACTCACCAGCTTTTTGAACATGCGCCAGGGGAAGAACTTTGTCCTTCCAGACTCTTCATTGAAGATGAAAACATCTATAGTGTACTCAGTATCATAAGTGTTAGAGCTTGGTTACCTGAATTCTTTTTTAGTCAAACCCGAAAAGTTTGCGGTGCGCATATGTGATGAAGAAAAATTATGGATTTTTTGCCCTGGCAATATGGACTTTATTTATTTATGCATCAGCTGCTTGATTCTCTCTCCTTCTGTACCAATTTTTGACATAATGGATTTTCTTTTCATCTACCCGTGATTTTTTCCATTTAGGGTTTTCCACTTAAATTTGTGTATCCTTATGTTCTTGTTTTCTATTCTAGTTTTTCATAACAATAAGCAAGATCCCAGATCTCGGAAACCCAGTTGCGCATCCTCTCATCTTCTTGCTGCCTTGCATCTGCATCTTTCAAGAAGCATAGCATCCACTTCAGATCGCTCTGTAGACTAACAACATGCTCATGCACCCCTTTCAAGAAAATTGCTTTGTGAAGGAGAGTATCACCAATCTTTTCTACAACAAAGGAAACTGCAAAACTCTGCCATGGTAAGGCTCTCTTACTCTCACCTAATAGATTTAATACTCTCAGGGAGCGATAAGTACTCAAAGAAAACTGCTTCAGCTCACTCTACACTATGTAGCTTAGATCAACACTAAATCCGAGCCTCTGCCTTGGTCTTTGCTTCCCTTGAAAGGGATGTGCATGTGAGACTTTCCAGATGAATGGCAACAAAGTAAAAGCTTATTCTCATCAAGTTCTATGGTTGTGTAAAGTTGAGCTAGCACTCACTATCAAACCCCAATGCCTTCTAAATTCCCTTGGGAAGAAGATAAAGAAGAGCATAACACATCTCTGTTCAATTATTTAAAAATAAATAAAGTTGCCTTTTCTAAAAGGTAAAGTCGAAAGGGATAATTCCAAATTCAATGACATAAATCAACGGGCTGAGATGGTGAGATTCCCCTTCAATCTGACGATGAGAAAAAGTAATTCAAGAGTTGGACAATTGTTTTGGTGCAGAATGACTAAGTCAATTTAAGGGGCTGCACCAACCCAGTGCCCATCCGCCTGTGAGTCATCTTACTTTGCTCTGTTCTTTGTGTAGCTCTCTGAAATTGGGAATCATTCATACACTTACCCAGGTTTCTCATCTGATCAGTCATCATCCCAGATACTTGGTTTTTATCAGCGATTCAGCATCAAAACGTGTTAGAATGGATTGTATTAGACAGAAAGATATTTTCTTTCAAAAAAAGATACAAACAAAAGATGGGAAAGTTGGAGAGAAGAACTGAAAATAAAAAAAAATGCTTGAAAAATTAGAAATCTCATGGAAACTGAGCAGAGATCCCGGCTCTGGCTGTAGAAAATCCATACTCATTTATAATTGAATTCATAACAGTCTAGACAAATCCAAATAATCTCAATAACAAATTATTGCAGTAACAGCAACAGAAAGGCACACGCTCGGCTGGGTCTTGAGCAAGTATGGATTCATACTGTTTACAATAATATATGAAAGAATTGCACACGCTCGGCTGGGTCTTGAGCAAGTATGGATTCATACTGTTTACAATAATATATGAAAGAATTGCACAATTTTTCGTGCAATCAAATACACCAGTCATAAAGAATCTTCTCATATCGCTGCGTAGACCTCAACAATCATTTGCGATAGAAGTGAATTACACCCTTGTTCTCTCCAGTGTGCCTGAAATGGAATGAAAAATCAAGCAAAGCAAGTCAGCTCAATAATAATAATCATCATCATTGTCGTTTTGAAGAGAGTTCTCCTGTTATTATTTTTTTTAATACTTTTGTTGAGAATAAAATTTTTAGTGTGAGGGTGGGCAGAGTAAGAGTTGGATACCTCCATGTATGATGCCAGTCGGAAGAAGACATCAAGGAACGGGCCCAATTAGGCAAACCTGGAAACACTTCAAGGCCATCTATGAGCGGAAAACGTGAACTTGCATTAATGGAGACATCCACCTCGTGCAGATGGGAGAGATGATTAAGTCCATAGATACTACAGTCAACTTCAATAACTTGAAATTGAGCCAGCCTTGGCATACCACCCTTCTCTACGTAAATCCACTTCAACCGATCTAAATCAGAAATTTGAAGTTTCTTGAGTTGAAGAAACCCGAATGAAGAGACCTGCATTGCCGTTCCATGGTATGACCCTGTTCTTAATCTGAGAGTTGACAACTTTGGCAGGTTCCCTAAAATAGGCATAGGATCTCTGCCCAGCCCAGACCCTTGTAAGGTCAACTGAGTGAGACTTGGTGGAAACTCATGTGCTGCAGGTAGTTGCACTATGGGCCCGTTCATGACCATCTTGTAGAGATGGAGCCAAGAATTCATAGCCAAGAATGGAGATTGTTCCTCAGATGTGAATCGATTTGAAGGTAATGATTGAATGACAAGAGACAATGATTGAAGATTCTCCAGTTTGGCAATGGAGTCTGAGAACTTGACCCATTCCAACTCAAATTTTCCTCGTATTTTCAATTTTTGAAGGGTCGTTAACTTGCTCAAGTCATTATCCCCCCATTCATTAAACCTTATGCCAGACAGGGTCTGGAGATTTCTTAGTGTGTCAATTTGCAATGGCATGTCATCCGTTCGCCCATCCACCAACAGATGTCGAAGATTTTCCATTTTCCATATCACATTTGGCACATTTTTGACGCATCTTACATCCAAAGTCTGCAAACTCGTTAAGTTGCCTATGGATGTTGGAAGTGTTTCTAGGCCAGTATGGCTTAACCCCAAGTACCTTAAATGAATCAACTTCCCAAATGAGCTAGTCATTCTTCCTATTTCTACTCCATCCAAATCTATCACTCTAAGCAACTTGAAACATTTGTAGACAAAATCCAGTTGTGATACTTGACAACTTTTGTCATCCAATTTGAAAAAGAGGAGAGAGCGAAGGTGCGGAGTTGAATGTTTATTTGAAGCATACCTCTCAAAATCTGAAAAAATACCATGCCTGCGCGAGTTGGTTGAAGAACTGGTGGAGTGGACAGAAGCTATGCTCTGCTGTATCTCAGCAAAGCTCTCCTCTTTTGCCTTCTTGATGGAAAAGTCCCTTGCCAGATCATGAATCCGGCATTCTCTAACCCTCTCATTAGTACTCATTCTTACCATTTGAACCAAGTTTCTGTCGATTAACTCATTGAGATAATCCTCAGCCATGTCCTCCATCCTTCGTCCATCTTGTTGGGGAATAAAACCCTCTGCAACCCATAAACGACATATTTTTCTCACAGAGATTACATGGTCATCTGGAAAGAGACTAAAATAAAGAAAGCATGACTTCAAGTAAGGAGGCAAATCGATGAAGCTTAGGTTGAGCATCGCATCTACTCCATCTTTCCCTCCTGAGAGGTGTACACCAATGTTGTTGAGCACCTTTGCCCAGTCAGTAGGTGACTTCTTTTTCCGAGACAATAGGCCTCCCAGCACAACAATTGCCAATGGTAAACCAGCACATTTCCCCACCATCTTCTCCCCAAGTTCCCTTAACTCTAGAGGACAACTCTCAGGGTCGTCTCCTGGGAATGCAGTCCTACAAAACAGCCTCCAGCTCTCGTTTGCAGAAAGAAGTTGAATTGTATGGGGAACACTTAGGGGATCGGCATGCAGAGCAACATCCTTATTTCGAGTTGTGAGAAGTAACCTGCTGCCATTGCTCTCCCTAGGAAACGCATTTGCAACATATTTCCAATCTTCACTCTTCCATAAATCATCTAAAACTACCAGGTATCTTTTCTCCTTCAGAAAGTCATGGAGGAAATCCCGCAGCTCATCCTCTTGCAATTTCTCGGTCCTCTCCGCCTCACATTCACTTGATAAAGAAATTTGGTTTATAATTCTCTGAAAAATGTCTCTGGGTTTACAGTCTAGAGACACATATACCCAAGCTCGACAATACTGAAAATGATCCACCACTCTTCTATCATTATAGACTTTCTTGGCAAGAGTAGTTTTGCCTATCCCTCCCATTCCCACAATTGAAACCACAGTTCGCCTTTGGTCCTTTCTCAGCAGCCGCTCCACTAGCAGATTTGTATCATTCTGGAAGCCTACGATACCCTGATCGTCTATTCGAGGAGATGATTGCCTGAGCTTCATCAGCATCTGACTCGCGCTGTTGGTTGCTTCCCCAATATTTGTGATTCCATAGGTTACCCTGCTCTTTGAGATGTCCTGGATCCTAATCTGGATGGCTTCAATTTCCTTCCCAATCTTGTTGAGATCCATCCACTTTTTGAAGATGGAGTGCTTGGTCTCTGCATTCCTAATGAAGATATCTACTATATCTTCAGCATCATATGCAGTATTCCGGATTTCAGAAACCCAGTTGCGTACTCTCTCGTCTTCTTCTTGCCTTGCATCTGCATCTTTTAGAAAACACTGCATCCGCTTCAGCTCCTCCAGGAGTCTCTCAACTTGGCTGCGCACCCCTTTCAAGAAAACTGCTTTCTGAATGAGCAGATCACCCAACCTTTCAACCACAAAGGAAACAACAGCCTCTGCCATTCTAATCTGCTCTCTCTTGCTGTTCTGTAGGTCAACTGCAAGAAGCGTCGACTTAATGTTCACCAAGCACTCCCTTGATATCCTTGATGCATCTTTTCTTGTGGGTTAAGCAAAGAAAAGAAAAGAAAAGAAAAGAAATCTCTATCATCAAAAGCATTAAGTCAAAAAGATTGTCCTTAGGAATATCATAAAGGAAGAGCATAACAAAAAAAAATGACTTTTTTACTACACAATATCAAATCAATAGATGCCGAAAAGCAATTTACACACCCTTGAGTTGTAAAAATAAAATTTACTCCACAACAATTTACACAATTTTTAATTTTTTATAGGTCCTGAAATTGATATAAATAAAAAGAAAACCCTTAGAGATATATAAGTTAAGTTTGGATCTTTTAATTTTTTTTAAAAATTTCAATCATATATTGATTAGAAAATTTTAATCAATCTAAAAGTGAAAAATCAAGTAACTTGAAGAAATAAAACGTTACACGGTGTTTACTACTACTAATATTTAATGTTTAATGACTTAAAGTATTTTTGATTGTTAAGTGTATTAAGTCATTAAATTAACTTATCAAAATCATTTTTAACTTTGAGTTATAATATAGAAGCAATTTAGTAAATATACTTTGACATGTTTAACAATTTAAATTAAGTCATTAAGTTAATAGGTTGAATGTTTTCATATTCGTTAAGGTAAAAAATAAAAAATTTAAAAATATTAGGCTAAGAATTCCTTTATGTATTAATTAATAAAAATTTTAGTGAATAACAAAATGTTAAAAAAGAGAGCAAAGAGAGATGAAAGTATAGGTACATCATTGCAAGATCCCAATTACCACCCGAGAGAAACCCATAAAAGAAAGCCTTTAAAAATAATTATTTTAAAAATAAATGCAAAAAGTAGGGTTTTTTTTTATATTATTTGTTTTGTTTTTGCATCAAACTTGTCTTTTTAAAACAATTTTAATTTACTTTTTATGCTAATCCCGCCTTTTGAAAAAATGAGTTGTCACTTTTTGCATTAAAATTATCTCTTGAAAAGATAAGTTCACTTTTTTACATTGAAAATGTTTTATACTAAACTCATTTTTCAAAGTTTAAGTTCACTTCTTTAGCAATGAACCGGCATTTTTAAAAAGATGACTTCACTTTAATACTAATTTCTTTTGTTTTAAAAGACAAGTTCTATTAATGGATTAATTGATTTTTTTAAAAATAATATCAACCATGCAAAAAGCCCAAACCTACCACTTTCAGACCAATAAGAATAACACTTTTGCAGGCCAAGCAAACCCTTCAAATACATCATCCTAATTGTCAGTTAATATACATATAATTGTACAAACAAACATCCAATAATCTGATAATCTGATTCAACAAACTTACAAGCACATTGGTTTTAGTTTAGATACAATATAAACATGTCCAACCTTAACATGACCATCACGACATTGCTAACTATAATACATGAAATTTTGATTGCATGCCCTTATGCTTTCTTTCAATCACTCCATCATGGAATCAAGCATGAGGTAGAAACTCCCGGCAAATTTGCTACATCATAATCTTCAGGTTATCGGATTTATTTGGCATGCTCAAATTACCAGTTTGCAAAAACCAAACATACATTATAAACAATGACAATAGACAAAGAGAGAGCCAACAAGTTTTAGCCTTTCACTTGTCATACATGTGATTTTGGCGAGCTTGAGGATTTCTTCAATGTTCTAGTAAGGTGGCTAATTTTTCAACTGCTTGTCTAGAGCTTACTGATGTTTGACCTGTTGCAACACATTTTTGAGTATCACATGGCCAACTTTTAGGTTGCCAAACTAAAGATGAATATATGTACAAAGTTAATCTAGCAAGGATCTCAGCATTAGATCATATATAATGAAAAAATTTTCACCAGACAAGCAACTTTCAATTGTTTTACGTGTTTAGAGTAAAATATATGAAGTAATATATGATTGTTAAGAAACGAAGAACTATAGAAGTAATTAATTTCTCTTAAATAAATAGACGAAGTTATTTAATTTGGCAAAAAATAAATAAAAAATTATTTTATTGAATCTAATAATAGATTATGAAGTGGGATTCATTAGCTAAAGAGAAATTTCAGTGAAAAGATCTTGGGCTTCTCTTTGGCATCACTAATTGTTATGTAGAAGAACAATGAATAATACTTCCATGAATTACTAAGTTGAATTGCTAGAAATCACATCCACATAAAGGAAGAAAAACATGCATTTATACACCCCAACACTCATCAAGGTAAAAGTAAATTCCAAACTTCCAGGCTTACCTTTTTTGCAATAAATTTGAAATCCAATCTCACCATTTATAGAGATCCTGAAATGAATAGAAAAATCAAACAAAGCATGTTAGCGAAAAAAGGAAAAAAAGAAAAAAAAAAAGTCTAATTAGTTCAAAAGCAATGGAGTTAAGTAACCATTTAATGGTACTGCTATTTTCCTAGTATGGATTGAATATAGAAAAACATTTGCATTTTTTTTTCAAATATATATTGGTTCTGGACATGCATTTCAGACTATCAAATGTGCAAAAGTGATGAAACTGAAAAACATGTGAGAGAAATAGCAATGCATAGGGTTCAATGTGTCTACAAAGACAGGTGAACTATGGTCATCAGGCCACTAGATGGATTTGTTTTTAATAGAAGTGCTTTCCAAATTTATAGAAGGATAAAATACAAAATCCTAACATGCATTTCATTTTTAAGTATGCTATAAATTAAATAAAATAATATTAAAAAATGTAGCAAGACTAATTATATTGGTCTTACAAGTTAATTCGAGAAGAGGTGACAAGTAGTAAAAATTGATAGTTCAAGAGATCTAAGTAGATAGATGAATGTGGGTACCTCGTAATATGCCACGGAGGAAGTTTGCCAATCAACAAGTGCAAATGCATGGTTGTCACTATAATAAATATTCCACCCATAATGTTTAGCTCCAATAGATTTAGGAGCCCATAAAATCCTAAGATATTCACTCATTTATGTATTTGTAATTGCATAAGCCATGGTATTGTGCCTTGCCCTATATTCAACTTGAGCAATCCTTCTAACTTTGAAAGTTGAAGTACTTTAAGTCGAGGAAACCCACTTGCAGACACTTGCATTTTCTTTCCAAGGTATTAGTTTGTCCTTAATCTAAGAATCAACAAGTTTGGCTGCTTCTCTAAAATAGGCGTAGGATCACAATCTAGCCTGGATGCTCCCAATGTCAATTGTGTGAGATTTGATGAGAATTCAACAATTTCAGGCAATTTTTGCATGTGTCCCTTTATGTCCAACTTAGAGATATGGAGGCAAGAGTTCATGGCAAGGGATGGAATGCTAGACTCATCTGATGCCTTAAGGTACAAAGATTTAAGACTATGTAACTTGGCAATGGAGTTTGAAAACTCAACCCCTTCTACCTCACACCTTCCTTCTATTTCAATTTCCCAAGGCAATTTAACTTGCTTGAATTGTTCTTGATCCATTGGTTGAATGTTATGCCTGATAGAATCTGAAAATTTTGTAATGTATCAATTTGAAGTGGAACAACTTCTTCTTGCCCCTCGATGTAAAGATATCTCATGTTTTTAATCTTCCATATCACATTTGGCACTTGTTTAAGATTGTTTATATCCAAAGTTTGCAAACTCCTTAGGTTGCCTATAGATAGTGGAAGCATTTTTAGACCAGTATGCCTTAATCCCAAGTAATCAATTCCCCAATTATACTTGGTAAGCAATCAATTTCTAAACCTTCCATATCTAATACTCTAAGCATTTTGAAGCATTTGGCAATGAAATCTAGTTGCGATGCCCTACAAGTTTCCCCCAAACTAAAATATAAGAGAAAGCCAAGGTATGGAGTTAAATGTTCAATGGAAGCATACCTCCTTAAATCCCACATCGTCACTCACCCAAACAAACCTTAGCCCCAATCCCTGCCCTAAACACATCATTTCGATGATTAGCCACCAACAAAACCTCGTAATTTAAATGAAAGAAAGCATTAGAAATACTTAAGAAAAGTTTTCATTTTCGAATTGTTGTTTCTTAAGCATTTTCACTGGATTTGGCAAGGTTTTCATTTGAATTTTGAATTGATTTTTTTTTTTTTTTTTTTTTTTTTTTTACATTGTTTTTCGATCATTTGTTGTTTGATAATTTGAATTTGGTTGTTTTGGATCATGATGGTGTTTCGATTCAGTGCTTTAACTGCTAGGTAAAACAACTTGTTTGGTTATGTTTTTTTTTTTGTGAATCTATCTATTTTTTAAGACATTGCAAATGCATTTGGTTGTTGAGAAAATATGGTTTCTAGAAAACAAAGGAAGGAAGAAGAAGGGTTGCTAGGGTTTTAGGTCAAACAACTTGTTTAATTATGTTTTTCTTCGTGAATCTGCATATTTTTAAGACACTGCATATGCGTTTGGTTGCTAAGAAAATGTGGTTTCTAGAAAACGAATGAAGAAAGAAGAATGAGGGTTGTTAGGGTTTTGGGGTTTTAGGTAAAACAACTTGTTTGATTATGTCTTTTTTGTGAATCTGTCTATTTTTTAAGACACTGCAGCAGTGTTTGGTTGTCGAGGAAATGTCGTTTCTAGAAAATGAAGAAAGGAAGGAGAAAGAGGGTTGTTAGGGTTTTGGGGTTTTAAAATGAAATGACTCTTTTGTCCTCACTTCTTAAAAAAATGATCATTTTGTCATCGATCACACAGAGAACACATGCCATTCCATTAAAAAATGTAACGTCGTGACTTAGAAAATGGACATTGCATGCAATTATAAAGTTTGGAGAATACATTGCTTGATTTTGAACTTGAGGGGGCAATGTACAAAACACGGTATAAGTTGGGGGGGGTAAAATGTAATAAACCCTAAAAATTATTAAGAAATTTATATATTTTTGTACAGAAGTTTGAAGTAATATATTAAAATAATTTATTAAATTTAAGACTATGTTTGGTTTCCAAAATTACTAAGGAAAGAAAAAAAGCGCTCAAAGGAAAATGAATTTCTCATGTTTGGTTTCATCATGCAAAATACAAAAGAAAATCAAATATAATTAAAATTTGTCAAAAATTTATATATTTTTAAATTATTTAATCTTTAATAATAAAGGAAAATAAGTAAAATGAGTTTGAAGAAGTATATAAAAATAACTTATTATGTTTAAACCTATTTTTTATTTCCCTTCGTTTTTTCTTTCCTTCACATTTTCCTTCAAATTTTTGAGGAACCAAATATAATTTAAATCTATTTGTTGTTTTCCTTCTACTCTTCCTCCCTATTTTTTGCCCTTCCATTTTCCTTTAAATTTTTCGGAAACCAAACATAACCTAAAAGAAACTTAGAAGATACTATAATAAAAGCTATATATAAGAGTATATAACAATTCAGCACGTTCATTCAAGAGTTTCTTCAACTAAGTAGAACTCCAAGCAGAGCTCTCTGTGCTGTGAATGGATTTCATATTCTGGATGTATCCCAAAACAACTACTTGCCATTATTGGAAACTATTCATTGACAAACATAATTTGTAGTAGGACTTAACAATCATAAATGGATGGTGTAGCTTGATTCAGTCATGCTCGATTTGCAGAGATCAAACATGGATTATAATCCTTCTGCTATCCTCCCAATACAAACAATGGTATTTGACAAAAAGAGAGCCAATCAAGTTTTAGCCATCCATGTGATTTTTGGGTATTAGTATTTCACAAGTACTTGCCTGGTATTCATTTAACCATGTGTGATCAGTGGCCATGATGCAGCTTTCCTCTCACAAGATCTTACAGCCTTCTAGGAAGGCAACTAAGTTTTCGACAGCCTGCCTAGAGCTCGCTGATGTTTGACCTGTTGCAACATGCGTACATGTACTAGGAATCTAATAGTAAGTATAGGAGCTTGGGCTTCTCTCTGGCATCATTGTTATGCAAATTAAAGAACTACGAATAATACTTGGCCATGAATTACTAGGCTGGGTTGATTGAAATCACATCCAACCAAGGGAATAAAAACATATATACACACCCAACAATCATCCAGGGTAAGAGGGGGTTCCAGGCTTACCTTTTTGACGGCATAACTGAATTCCATCGGAACCGCTTCCAATGATTAAAGTGAAATAAATAGAAAACCAAATAAGACATGTTAGCTGAATAAAAAGAACAATAAAAAGAATTATAAAAAAAAATCATCGTTATAATTTGAGTTATTTGAACCTTTTACTTTATATTTGGAAAGTTAATGTTAGTGCTATTTTCCTAGTATGGATTGGATATATAAAATAACATTTGCATTTGTTTTACTTTTTAAATTGGTAGATGCAATTAAGATTACTACATGTGCAGAAGTGATGAAACTAAAAAAATGTGAGAGAAAGAGAGAATGACATAGGGCTCAATGTGTACAAATTAGAGAGGTGGGAGTATGGTCTTAAAGATTCCCAACATGTATTTCATTTTCAAATATGTTATAAATTTCTTTTTAAAACAATTATAATTAAAAAATGTCGCATGAGTAATTATATTGGTCTTACATGTTAATTCAAGGAATAAGTGATAGGTAGTAATTCTAGACTTTTATAAACATATATTCTATCAGTTTTTTATGCTTATTGCATTTTTTACATTCATTTATATAGGAAGGGGGGAGTGATCAGTGATATATAAAAAATTTTAGTATAAGAACTCCTTATATGTTAATTAAATAACCAATATATTAAGGTATAATAAAATTGGTAATTGAAGGGATCCAAAGCAGGTAGGTGAAGGTAGTTACCGTGTATAATCCCAAAGAGGAATTCTAGACCTTCAGGACCCGAGAAGAGGCCGCAACCAGGAAATCTTAATTTTTATCTCTACCAAATTTAGCAGCTCATCAAGTCCTGAGAACTTTGTTTTACAATAAAATTGTAGTTGCATAAGCCATGGCATCGCACCTTTCTCTATGTTCAACTTGTTCAATTCCCTCAACTCAAAAAGTTGAAGTACTTTGAGTTGAGGAAACCCATTTGCAGATACATGCATTTCCTTTCCAAGATATGACTTAACCCTTAATATGAGAGTCAACAATTTTGGCAGCTTCTCCAAAACGACCATAGGATCACGATTTCGCCTGGATGCTTCCAATGTCAATTGTGTGAGATTTGGTGAGAATTCAATAATTTCAGGCAATTTTTGCATGTGTCCCTTTATGTCCAACTTAGAAAGATGGAGGCAATAGTTTATGGCATGGGGTGGAATGCTAGAATCATCTGATGCCTTAAGGTACAAGGATTTAAGACTAGGTAGCTTGGCAATGGAGTTTGAAAACATAGCCCCTTCTACCTCACACCTTCCTTCTAATTTCAATTTCTCAGACAAGTTAAGTTGCTTGAATCGTTCTTGATCCATTGGTTGAAGGTTATGCCAGATAGAACTTGAAGATTTTGCAATGTATCAATTTGCAGTGGAACATCTTCCTCTTGCCCCTCCATGTAAAGATATCTCATGTTTTTCATCTTCCGTATCACATTTGTCACTTGTCTAAGATTGTTTATCTCCAAAGTCCGCAAACTCCTCAGCTTGCCTATAGATTGTGGAAGCATTTTTAGACCAGTATGCCTTAATCCCAAGTACCTTAAATGAATCAATTCCCCAATTATACTTGGTAGCCATTCAATTTGTAAACCTTCCAAATCAAACACTCTAAGCACTTTGAAGCATTTGGCAATGAAATCTAGTTGTGATGCTCTACAATTTTTCCCCAAATTGAAAAATAAGAGAGAGCGAAGATATGGAGTTAAATGTTCAATGGAAGCATACCTCTCAAAGTTAGAATAAATACTTCGTCGACGGGATTTAGAGGGGGATAGAGGATCTACGATATTAGTTCCAATGAAGTTTTGCTCTTTTGCCTTTTCAATGGCCAACTCTCTTACAAGGTCATGAACCTGACATTTCGTAACCCTTGCATTAACACTTATTCTCACAACTTGAATCAAATTTCTATAACTCATTCAAGTAAACCTCAGCCACGTCTTTCATTCTTCGGTCATCTTGTTCGGGCACAAAACCCTCAGCAGTCCATAAAAGGAGCAGTTTTCTTGAGGAGATCACATAATCTTCTGGGAAGAGGCTTAAATGAAGAAAGCACGGTTTCAAGTAATGGGGCAAGTCGATGTAGCTCAGGTTTAGCATTGCCATTACTCCCATTTGGCCTTCTTTAGCAAGGTATGCACTAATGTTATCGTGCACCTTCTTCCATTCTGTATGTGACATATTTCTTGACAGCAAACCCCCCAATACAACGATGGCCAATGGCAAACCATTACATTTGTCCACCATCTCTTCCCCAAATTCCTTCAAATCTGGAGGATAGCTCTTAACATCAACATCAAGGAAAGCCTTTCGACGAAACAAGTCCCAACTCTCCTGCTTGGAAAGTAGTTGCATTTCTTGGGGCTTAGTTCGAGCATCTGCATGCAAAGCAACATCCTTAGATCGAGTTGTAAGAAGTAATCTGCTGCCGTTAATCCCATCGGGAAAAACATTTCCAGGGCAATCAGGATCGTTGCTGCTCACTTTTGCAAGAAAATCCCAATCGGCACACCTCCATACATCATCCAGAACTATCAAATATCTTTTCTCCTTCAAATCATCATGAAGGAATCCCCCAACTCGTTCTCTCCATACTTCTCTATCATTTCTGCTTGCTCTTTAGTTGGTGCAGAAACCTGGTTAATAATTTGCATATAAACCTCACTGGGTCTACAATCTTGGGATACATAAATCCAGGCACGACAATCTGGAAAGTGTTCCACAATTTTTTCATGATTATAGACCTTCTTGGCAAGGGTGGTTTTGCCTATGCCGCCCATTCCTACCAAAGAAATCACGCGGCGCCTTTGGTCTCCTACGGTGAGCTGCTTCACTAGCTTATCTGCCTCCTGTGTAAGGCCCACGATGACACGTTCTTCTGCACGAGGAGAGGAGCGTCTTAGATCCTGCAACATTTGACCCGAACCGCTTATTCCTTCTCCAGTATTTTTTATTCCGAGAGCCTCCCGCCTATTTGAGATGTCTTGGAGGGTAAGTTGGATGTCTTCAATTTTCTTGCCAATCTTATGGCGGTTTATCAACTTCTTGAAGACACGCTTGAGAAAGTAGTCTGTTCTCAGGGACTCTGCATTCAGGATGAACATGTCTATGATGTCCTCAACATCATAAACCGCATCACGGATTTCAGAAACCCAGTTGCGCACTCTTACATCTTCTTCTTGCTTCTTCTCCGCTTCTTCCAAGAAGCATTTCATGGCCCCTAGATCTTTATTCAGCCTCTCGACTTTCCCCCGTACCCCCTTCAAGAAAATTGCTTCTTGAATGAGCATGTCACCGATCCTTTCAACCGCAAAGGAAACCACAGCCTCTGTCGCCATTGTAGTCTTCTCTCACTGACCTTGGAACTGATTCTCTCAAGAAAGAACTACTCAAGTTTTGGTGCTATCAAACCCCCAGGTAACACCTTCCTTTAATACTAACACGGAGCTTCCTTTCTTGTTTTGGAGAGGGCCACCTAGAAAAGAAAAGCTTCATCTTTTCAATGCCAATTACTCGTAATTGCCTGTCAGAAAAATTATGCAACTGGAACAGTTTCATACTATATGAGATTCCCTACAATTATAGGATGAGATAAAGTAGTACAAAAGCTGGACAATTCTTGTGGCGCACAACGATCATGAAATCAATGGCCTGGTCCACACCAATCCAATGCTTATCTACATATGGGTCATCATACTTTGTTCTGTTCTTTGTGTGGGCCTCTAAATTTAGGAATCATTCATGCACCTGGCTAGGCCTTTTCAACTGATTTTGGATATGACGACATCAGTCCTCCGGTAAATGATGATCCAATGGTATTCAAAAACTATTGCTTCCATGGAGAAAGAAAGAAAGAGATTATCTTTGAATCAGTAAACCAACCAAATTATACGAGTGTATGGGGGTTCAGTTGGACTCAAGTGAGTGAAGTTGCCTTTTATATAAAAGATAAATTTGAATGGGATGAGAAAATTATGCAAATGGATAGTTGCATATTGTTTGAGCTTCCCTTCAATCAAAGGATGAGAAAAAGTTATATAAAAGTTGAACAATTCTTATGGCACACAACGAGCAGTCAATTCAAGATGTCGATTCAAGATGTCGGCACCGATCTATATGCCTATCTACACATGGACATGGGTCATCTTACTTTGTTTTGTTGGACAATTCTTATGGCACACAACGACCAATTAATTCAATGCGTCAGCACCAATCCAATGCTTAACACGGAAAATAATTAAAAGCTTAACATTAATATAAGATTATGAATTTCAAATTCTTCAACACAGGCTCCTTTATCTAGAAAATGCACTATGCCATTAAAATGACTTAACTGGTCTGGTTTCCACCACAAGAAATTTCTACTCGTTAAAAATGAATAAATCCTTCTGGGAGGCAAAAAAATCTGGAAAAATGATCAAAATCCCAACATAACCAGCTGGCTCATAGCTTGATTATATTATGCTTGAAGCTGAAGAAACTCCTCTCGGCCCTTTATTTTCTCAGTGCAAAAACCAGTGTGAGTGATCAAGCAGCAACTTTCTTGGATGTTACAGAATTGACAATCACAGCAAATTCAGGACCCTGCACCCCCAATACTAAGTTGCAATCATCAACACTAAAAAGAAACATTAATATCTTTATCAAAACTGCTTGGGAAACCAAATTGTGCCACTTAATAGCCTCACTAACAGTCAAGTGATATTGTAAGTTTTTCATAGAGTGTGAGACATTTAGGCCCTGTTTAGTTAGACTGCTATGTTTTCACTTTCAGAGAAAACATGTTTGGAATGCATTTTTCCATTTTCATTTTCTGGAAAACTGAACTCTAAAAATAGAAAAAGCCAAAAACCAATTTGATTTTTTCAATTTTTTCTTAAGAAAACTGGACAAAAAAATTTTGAAAACAAAAAAGGAAATAAAATCACATAAACCTAGTGACACCTACGACATAAGAGGAATACAAATATTACAAATATGAAAAAAAAAATATATTCATATGAATAAAACATTATTTTATATATATTTGAAAGCAAATATCATCTTAAAAGTAAGACGTAAATATTTTATTTATTTATTGAATCATGAAATAGTATAAGTGAAAATATTTTTTTATTAAAATAATTTATTTTATTAATAATAACTATATTAAATCTTTATTTTATAAAAACTTTTTTTATAAAATGAAATGGAAAATGAAAACCAGAAAACGTTTTTCAAACCAAACATAACCTTAGATTGTGAGTGTTTTCAAGGGCAAATCTAATGTTTCCAACTAGGACCTCCAAATCCAAATGTAGTCATGAACCAAAAAAACAAACCCCAATATATACTTTTTTGACTATATCACAAGGTAGATTTAGCATCCCAAGAATCTTCCTCACAAACAGAAAGGGGAAAAAGAGTAATAAAAAATATACGAAAAGCAAGTCCTGATTATTACTTATGTTTGTAATTTGAAAATAAAAATAATAATAATAATAATAATAATACAAAAGGGATTTTTTATAGGCAAAACAAAGAAGGATTATATCAATTAATAAAGAAAGTTTCTTTATTGCTTCCAATAGCCCCTAAAATTTTTTTAAAGTTTTTTATCATGAGTTCTTCTTTATTACTTGTAGTCAAACTAGTGATTAATTTTTAAGCCCAACAGTAAGAGCATACCTTGTTTGGGAAGCTCTGAAGAATTGCTCCCAATCAGTGAACCTGCAAAAGAGATGGTTTTATCAGATGCAGCATTCACTGGACAGTACCTTCAGAAAACCAGAACATTCAGACAGAGTACAAAACTACATTTGACATCCAATAACAAAAAAGTCGATGTTGGTCAAAATTGTGGTTCAATCAGGTTCTGTTACAATTGCAGGATTTCTATAATGGCCTAATCAAGGATGATAATATTGCTAACTCTTAAGGCTGTAGTATTGCCCCATGTTACAGAGTTCCCTACACATGTTGACATGAAACAGCCCCAACTTAAGGACCTAGCATGCACAAATAGAGAAGAATAAACAAAGTTCTCTAAAACCACTCCAAGGTAAATAAAGTATTCTGCCCTTTAGGCATGGCTCAAGTGGTAGAGGGTGGGTTTGGGTTTGAGTGAGGTTCCAGGTAAGAGTCCTGATAGGAAGAAAATATGAATAAAAAGGTAATTACCTATCAATAAAAAAAGGTAAATAAAGAATTTGATTCTACCATATGATTTTTTGAACTTCTTCATTACATTACATTTCAAAATGTAAAACTGCTTTTAGGTGTCAAGATTGAACTAGAGACTCCAACTCTCAAGGTATTGTCTAAAAAAATCTTCACAATAAGGATCAAAAATGACAAAATCCAGAATGATCTCAGTGCCTATTCCCAATTGGAAAGACAAATTCTATATTGGTATCTTAAGTCAATAAACACTACTTAAACAACAAATTTATTATCTACAAACTTACATTTGCAATGCCCAAAAAAGCTAGTCCAGGGAACAAGGGTCCAAAAGATAAGTAACAACACTATTTTGACTTACTTTTAAGGAAAGTTAAACCATTGACTAAGACAAGATTGGCTTCACAACCATTACAAACAAGGCAGTTCCCAATAAGACTAGTTCAATAAACACATGGAAATAATGCTTAGGGGAATTACCGAGACAAGATCTTTAGGATTCAATGCCAAGCTTAAACAAGAAGAAATCTCATTGATGTTTTCAAGCACTACAATCAGCCCAAATTAGAAATCGGGTGCAAATATCTAAAAAGACCTTCAAAAAAGCATCTTTCCAATATAGTAAACTTGCAAGAAAAACATTCACAATGAAAATTAATCAAACAAAAAAGGCTATATATAAGAAACTCAGAAGATACTATATCTAATAAAAGCCATATATAAGAATATATAATAATTCAGTACGTTCATTCAAGAGTTTCTTCAACTACGTGGAACTCCAAGCAGAGCTCTTTGTGCCATGAAGGGATTTCATGTTCTGGATGTATCCCAAAACAACTAGTGCCCATTATTCGAAACTATTCATTGGCAAACACAATTTGTAGCAGGAGTTTTACAATCATAAATGGATGGTGTAGCTTGATTCAGTCATGCTTAGTTTGCAGAGATCAAACATGTATTATAATCCTTCTGCTATCCTCCCATTACAAACAATGGTATTTGACAAATAGAGAGCCAACAAGTTTTAGCCATACATGTGATTTTTGGGTATTAGTATTTCACAAGTACTTGCCTGGTCCTCATTTAACCATGTGTGATCAGTGGCCATGATGCAGCTTTCCTCTCACCACTAAAGGTAGTTTAGGAAGGCAGCTAACTCTTCGACAGCCTGCCTAGAGCTCGCTGATGTTTGACCTGTTGCAGCACATGTCTGAGTATCGGAAGTCCAACTTTTTATGTAATTGAAGTAAACATGCGTACATGTACTAGGAATCTAATAGTAAGTATAGGAGCTTGGGCTTCTCTCTGGTATCATTGTTATGCAAATTAAAGAACTACGAATAATACTTGGCCATGAATTACTACGCTGGGTTGATTGAAATCACATCCAACTAAGGGAATAAAAACATATATACACACCCAACAATCATCCAGGGTAAGAGGGGGTTCCAGGCTTACCTTTTTGACGGCATAACTGAATTCCATCGGAACCGCTTCCAATGATTAAAGTGAAATAAATAGAAAACCAAATAAGACATGTTAGCTGAATAAAAAGAACAATAAAAAGAATTAAAAAAAATAAAAATCATTGTTATAATTTGAGTTATTTGAACTTTTTACTTTATATTTGGAAAGTTAATGTTAGTGCTATTTTCCTAGTATGGATTGGATATATAAAATAACATTTGCATTTGTTTTACTTTTTAAATTGGTAGATGCAATTAAGATTACTACATGTGCAAAAGTGATGAAACTAAAAAAATGTGAGAGAAAGAGAGAACAACATAGGGCTCAATGTGTACAAATTAGAGAGGTGGGAGTATGGTCATAAAGATTCCCAACATGTATTTCATTTTCAAATATGCTATAAATTTCTTTTAAAAAAAATTATAATTAAAAAATGTAGCTTGAGTAATTACATTGGTCTTACATGTTAATTCAAGAAATAAGTGATAGGTAGTAATTCTAGACTTTTATAAACATATATTCTATCAGTTTTTTATGCTTATTGCATTTTTTACATTCATTTATATAGGAAAGGGGGGAGTGATCAATGATATGTAAAAAATTTCAGTATAAGAACTCCTTATATGTTAATTAAATAACCAATATATTAAGGTATAACAAAATTGGTAATTGAAGGGATCCAAAGCAAATAGGTGAAGGTAGTTACCGTGTATAATCCCAAAGAGGAATTCTAGACCTTCTGGACCCGAGAAGAAGCCGCAACCAGGAAAGTGTAATGTTTATCTCTACCAAATTTAGCAGCTCATCAAGTCCCGAGAACTTTGTTTTACAATAAAATTGTAGTTGCATAAGCCATGGCATCGCACCTTTCTCTATGTTCAACTTGTTCAATTCCCTCAACTCAAAAAGTTGAAGTGCTTTGAGTTGAGGAAACCCATTTGCAGATACATGCATTTCCTTTCCAAGATATGACTTAACCCTTAATCTGAGAGTCAACAATTTTGGCAGCTTCTCCAAAACGACCATAGGATCACGATTTAGCCTAGATGCTTCCAATGTCAATTGTGTGAGATTTGGTGAGAATTCAATCATTTCAGGTAATTTTTGCATGTGTCCCTTTATGTCCAACTTAGAAAGATGGAGGCAATAGTTTACAGCAAGGGGTGGAATGCTGGAATCATCTGATGCCTTAAGGTACAAGGATTTAAGACTAAGTAGCTTGGCAATGGAGTTTGAAAACATAGCCCCTTCTACCTCACACCTTCCTTCTAATTTCAATTTCTCGAGACAAGTTAAGTTGCTTGAGTCGTTCTTGATCCATTGGTTGAAGGTTATGCCAGATAGAACTTGAAGATTTTGCAATGTATCAATTTGCAGTGGAACATCTTCCTCTTGCCCCTCCATGTAAAGATATCTCATGTTTTTCATCTTCCGTATCACATTTGGCACTTGTCTAAGATTGTTTATCTCCAAAGTCTGCAAACTCCTCAGGTTGCCTATAGATGGTGGAAGCATTTTTAGACCAGTATGCCTTAATCCCAAGTACCTTAAATGAATCAGTTCCCCAATTATACTTGGTAGCCATTCAATTTGTAAACCTTCCAAATCTAACACTCTAAGCACTTTGAAGCATTTGGCAATGAAATCTAGTTGTGATGCTCTACAATTTTTCCCCAAATTGAAAAATAAGAGAGAGCGAAGATATGGAGTTAAATGTTCAATGGAAGCATACCTCTCAAAGTCAGAATAAATACTTCTTCGACGGGATTTAGGTGAAAAGAGAGAAAAACTGGTGGAGGGGGATAGAGGATCTGCGATATTAGTTCCAATGAAGTTTTGCTCTTTTGCCTTTTCAATGGCCAACTCTCGTACAAGGTCATGAACATGACATTTCGTAACCCTTGCATTAACACTCATTCTCACTACTTGAATCAAATTTCTATTGATTAACTCATTCAAGTAAACCTCAGCCACGTCTTTCATTCTTTGGTCATCTTGTTCTGGCACAAAACCCTCAGCAGTCCATAAAAGGAGCAGTTTTCTCGAGGAGATCACATAATCTTCTGGGAAGAGGCTTAAATGAAGAAAGCACGGTTTCAAGTAATGGGGCAAGTCAATGTAGCTCAGGTTTAGAATTGCCATTACTCCCATTTGACCTTCTTTAGCAAGGTATGCACTAATGTTATCGTGCACCTGCTTCCATTCTGTATGTGACATATTTCTTGACAGCAAACCCCCCAATACAACGATGGCCAATGGCAGACCTTTACATTTGTCCACCATCTCTTCCCCAAGTTCCTTCAAATCTGGAGGATACCTCTCGCTATCAGCATCAAGGAACGCCTTCCGACAAAACAAGTCCCAGCTCTGTTGTTTCGAAAGAAGCCGCATTTCATGGGGAATAGTTCGAGCATCTGCATGCAAAGCAACATCCTTATATCGAGTTGTAAGAAGTAATCTGCTGCCGTTACTCCCATCGGGAAAAACATTTCCAGGGCAATCAGGATCGTTGCTGCTCACTTTTGCAAGAAAATCCCAATCGGCACAGCTCCATACATCATCCACAACTATCAAATATCTGTTCTCCTTCAAATGATCATGAAGGAAATCCCCCAACTCGTGCTCTCCATACTTCTCTATCATTTCTGCTTGCTCTTTAGTTGGTGCAGAAACCTGGTTAATAATTTGCATATAAACCTCTCTGGGTCTACAATCTTGGGATACATAAATCCAGGCACGACAATATGGAAAGTGTTCCACAATTTTTTCATGATTATAGACCTTCTTGGCAAGGGTGGTTTTGCCTATGCCGCCCATTCCTACCACGGAAATCACGCGGCGCCTTTGGTCTCCTACGGTGAGCTGCTTCACTAGCTTATCTGCCTCCTCTGTAAGGCCCACGATGACACGTTCTTCTGCGCGAGGAGAGGAGCGTCTTAGATCCTGCAACATTTGACCCGAACCGCTTGTTCCTTCTCCAATATTTTTTATTCCGAGAGCCTCCCGCCTATTTGAGATGTCTTGGAGGGTAAGTTGGATGTCTTCAATTTTCTTGCCAACCTTATGGCGGTTTATCAACTTCTTGAAGACACGCTTGAGAAAGCAGTCTGTTCTCTGGGACTCTGCATTCAGGATGAACATGTCTATGATGTCCTCAACATCATAAACCGCATCACGGATTTCGGAAACCCACTTGCGCACTCTTAAATCTTCTTCTTGCTTCTTCTCCGCTTCTTCCAAGAAGCATTTCATGGCCCCTAGATTTTTCTTCAGCCTCTCGACCTTCCCCCGTAACCCCTTCAAGAAAATTGCTTTTTGAATGAGCATGTCACCGATCCTTTCAACCGCAAAGGAAACCACAGCCTCTGTCGCCATTGTAATGTTCTCTCACTGAACCTCTCTTAACTCTGGATGGAACTGATTCTCTCAAGAAGGAAATACTCAAGTTTTCGAGCTATCGAACTTCCTTTAAGACTAGCATGGAGCTTCCTTTCACTTTGGGAATCGAACACCTTGATTCATAAAAATAAGCACCTACCTCGTAAGTCGTAACTCACCCCCACCTAACCATCTGATCCATAAAAAGGTAAGCTACTAACTCTTAACGTTTAGGGAAAAAGTTGCACCTTCACGTGACAGCCGCGTCATAATCTAGACTTTTGTTCAACCATCCAAACGCTAGAGTATCAAAAAGGAGGGAGAGACAAACGGATGAAAAAAGACAAAAAGGGACACACAGAATCTTTCTCTCGTGTTCAAGAATAATAATAATGTATTTTTTCCAAGTTACCACTTTTTCCGAAGGGCACGCCGTTTGAAAGTTAATAGAAGGAAAAACAATAATGTACACAAGTGTTTTTTAAAAATAATTTTTTATCCATTGAAAAAAAATAAAACAAAACAAAACAAGAAAATAATTTTGACAATCAAAAAATAGAAAATAGTTTTTCACTCTTAAAACCATAAAATATAATAATTTTATTAAATATTTTTTAATTATTTTCAATTATTAGTTTTATAATGACTATTTAAAAAATAATTATATAAATATAAAGAATGGTTAAAAATAAAATGAAATTTATTTTTGAAATATAAAAATATGTTAAGAATATTTCAAATTTTTAAATAGAATTTTATTCTATAAAACATTATAAAATAATAGTTACCAAAAATTGGTTTTCAAAACTATTTTTAAAAACATTTTTTAAACAAAAATTAAAAGTATATTTTTTGAAAAAACATTTTCTAAAAAAAATTTAAAAGCATATTTTTAGAAGTCATTTCCCCATTTTGAAAATGCAAGCATCACATATATATTTGCTATAAAAAATTAATCATGAATGTGGAGTTATAATTGTAAAATATACTTTTACAAAAAATATGCAAATAAAGAAAAAAAGATTTTAATTTAAGAATAAGTTAATTATTTTGACTGAATATTTAAATTTATTTATAATTTTTAGTTATGATATTAAGATATTTTATTAAATTAATTTGATTCACCTAGTTGAGCTTTTGACTAAATTACACATACCTCTCATTGTTTTGAAATTTTATCAAATATCTCTTCTACTATTTTCATTTTTTATTTTCACTCGTCTTCTCTATCAGTTAAAATAAAAAAAGAATTTGATAAAATTTCAAACTAATGAAATTCAAGTGTATTTAACCAAAGTCTCCTGGGAGATTAATGAATTTAACCCGTATCTTATCAAAACATACTTAACGTATTTAATAACTTGAATTAAATTATTAAATCATTAAGTTGAGTTATTACAAGCACCCTAATTTGGTTATTAATTCTTCACCCGCACTCAGATTTGGTCACTAATTCTTCACCAATGTAGAACTCTCTGATTTTTTTGTTTTGTGAAGTGGAGTTGGCAATCACAACCAAACCCCACAACTTTTTCCCTTTTTGTTTTCCAGGAAACCACTTTTTCAAAATGCCCTGGGAAAGAAGAAAAACAAGCCCATAAAGAATTCTCTATTCATTTACTTTTTATAAAGTATAGTTGCCTTTTCTAAAAGAGAAATTTCAATCAGTGATTCCAATAGACTGCCAGATCTAAGGAGGGATTCAAAGCTATCGCATTCTAACTTTACTTAAAACATATTATGCTTTGATATGAACGTATATTTTCTTATTATATGAATACAATCTCATTTCTTGTAGTTATAATCGAATCCATGGCAGCCTAAACAAATACACAGAATCAGGCACTCATCATTTTAACCATATGATCACAATCATAATATCAATTATTCCAACACTATCTTCTCGGCAATCATTTGCTGCAATAGCGCCAGACATCCTCATCTCTCTCTGAAAACCTGTAGTGAGAAAGGAGGGGAGAAAATGAAATGAAAAGGTCTAATTACATTCCTTGCAATTTCAAAGGAGTTCATTTTTTTCTCTTTTATTTGTCTGTAATCTTCTATCCAAATAAATGTTAGTGTTTCGAATTCAAGGAGGGGAACTAGGCCTCAATGTTTATAGCAGGAAAAAATGTTGTAGAATGAGGGAATCTGTGAAACAATTTGTTACCCTTGTGGACATTTTTGGTAGGAAGAATCAAAAGAGTGTCTCCAGTTAGGAGAATTTGGAAATCCACCAACCACATTTATCTGCCATAGGGATGTAGGAGCTCATTAAGTCCATAGATGAACCATAAATCCTTATAAACTCTCAACTGAGAAAGCCTAGGCGTGCCACCCTTCTCATAGACCACCCTCATATTAGATCATCATGAGTTTGGCATTCTCTAACCCTCCCGTTAACGCTCATTCTCACTACTCGAACAAGTTTCTGTTTATTAACTCATTTAAATAATCTTCAGCTACATCCTCCATTCTTTGTTGATCTTGCTGTATAACAAAACCCTCTGCAATCCATAGTAAGAGTAATTTTCTGGGTATGCAATCTTGGGACACACGAGCCCAAGCGTGGAATGCAAAGCAATAAACAACTTTACTATCCTGATAAACTTGTTCGGCAAGAGTAGTTTGGCCTATGCCAGCCATTCCCATAATACCCTGTTTTTCTACAGGAGGATTAGATTTTCTTAGTTTCCACAGCCTCTCAGTTGCATTAGTTCCTACTCCAATATTATTGATCCCATACGCTTCTCTACTTCTTGAGATGTCTTTTGTTTTAATTTGGATTGCTTCAATTTCCCTGCCAAGCTTACACAGATTCATCCACTTTTTGAAGATAGAGGGCGGCTTGTGCTTTGTCTCTGTATTCAATGATAGTGACCGACGAATTGGTATTGGGTAACATCAACAAACCAGCGATAGAGAACAGGAGATAGGGTTATTTCATTGGAACCCCGAGATATTTCCAACCATTAATTGAAGAAATGCCCGAAGGATGTGCCGTGCCGTCCACAATCATGTGATAGTGCAACCAATAAAGATGCCATTAAAATGACTTAACTAGTCTGGTTTCCACCACAAGAAGTTTTAACTCATTAAAAATGAATAAATCCTTCTGGGAGGCAAAAAAAACTGAAAAAATGATCAAAATCCCAACATAACTAGCTGGCTCATAGCTTGATTATATTATGCTTGAAGCTGAAGAAACTCCTCTCGGCCCTTTATTTTCTTTCAGTGCAAAAACCAGTGTGAGTGATCAAGCAGCAACTTTCTTGGATGTTACAGAATTGACGATCACAGCAAATTCAGGACCCTGCACCACCAAATACTAAGTTGTAATCATCAACATCAAAAAGAAACATTAATATCTTTATCGAAACTGCTTGGGAAACCAAATTGTGCCACGTAATAGCCTCACTAACAGTCAGGTGATATTGTAATTTTTCATAGAATGTGAGACATTCAGGCCCTGTTTATTTAGACTGCTATCTGTTTTCACTTTCAGAGAAAACATGTTTGGAATGCATTTTTCCATTTTCATTTTCTGGAAAACTTAACTCACAAAATAGAAAAAGCCAAAACACCAATTTGATTTTTTCAATTTTTTCTTAAGAAAACCGGATAAAAAAAATTGAAAACAGAAAAGGAAATAAAATCACATAAACCTAGTGACACCTACGACATAAGAGGAATACAAATATTACAAATATGAAAAAAAAAAAAAAAAAAAAAAAACATTCTTATGAATAAAACATTATTTCATATATTTTTTTTTTACTATATCATAAGGCAGATTTAGCATCCTAAAAATCTTTCACACAAACAGAAAGGGGAAAAAGAGTAAGAAAAAATAAGCACTGATTATTACTTATATTTGTAATTTAAAAAATAATAATAATAATATAAAAGGGTTTTTTATAGGCAAACAAAGAAGGATTATATCAATTAATAAAGTTTTTGTTAGTTTTTTATCATAAGTTGTTCTTTATTACTTTTAGTCAAACTAGTGATTAATTTTTAATTCCAACAGTTAGAGCATACCTTGTTTGGGAAGCTCTGAAGAATTGCTCCCAATCACAGAACCTGCAAAAGAGACGGTTTTATCAGATGCGGCATTCTCTGGGATAGTACCTTCAGAAAACCAGAACATTCAGGCAGAGAGTACAAAACTACATTTGACATCCAATAACAAAAAAGTCGATGCTGGTCAAAATTGTGGTTCAATCAAGCTCTGTTACAATTGCAGGGTTTCTATAATGGCCTAATCAAGGATGATAATATTGCTAACTCTTAAGGCTAGTACTGCCCCAAGTTACAGAGTTCCCAACACATGTTGACATGAAACAGCCCCAACTTAAGGACCTAGCATGCACAAATAGAGAAGAATAAACAAAGTTCTCTAAAACCACTCCAAGGTAAATAAAGTATTCTGCCCTTTAGGCATGGCTCAAGTGGTAGAGGGTGGGTTTGGGGTTGAGTGAGGTTCCAGGTAAGAGTCCCTATGGGAAGAAAATATGAATAAAAAGATAATTACCTATCAATAAAGAAAGATAAATAAAGAATTTGATTCTACCATATGATTTTTTGAACTTCTTCATTACATTACATTTCAAAATGTAAAACTGCTTTTAGGTGTCAAGATTGAACTAGAGACTTCAACTCTCAAGGTATTGTCTAAAAAAATATTCATAATAAGGATCAAAAATGACAAAATCCAGAATGATCTCAGTGCCTATTCCCAATTGGAAAGACAAATTCTGTACTGGTATCTCAAGTCAATAAACAAGACTTAGACAACAAATTCATTATCTACGAACTTACATTTGCAATGCTCAAAAAAGCTAGTCCAGGGAACCATGCACGGTCCAAAAGATCATTAACGACACTATTTGACTTACTTTTACGGAAAGTTAAACCATTGACTAAAACAAGATTGGCTTCACAACCATTACGTACAAACAGGACAGTTCTCAATACGACTAGTTCAATAAACATATGGAAATAATGCTCAGATGAATTACCGAGACAAGATCTTTAGGATTCAATGCCAAGCTTGAAAGGATAAACAAGAAGAAATCTCATTGATGTTTTCAAGCACTACAATCAGCCCAATTCGGAAATCAGGTGCAAATATCTAAAAACACCTTCAAAAAAGTATTTTCCAAATATAATAAACTTGCAAGAAAAACATTCACAATGAAAATTAATCAAACAAAAAAAGCCATAGATAAGAAACTCAGAAGATACTACATATAATAAAAGCCATATATAAGAATATATAATAATTCAGTACGCTCATTCAAGAGTTTCTTCAACTAAGTAGAACTCCAAGCAGAGCTCTCTGCGCCGTGAATGGATTTCATATTCTGGATGTATCCCGAAACAACTAGTCGCCATTATTCGAAACTAGTCATTGGCAAACACAATCTGTAGTAGGGGTTTTACAATCATAAATGGATGGTGTAGCTTGATTCAGTCATGCTCGGTTTGCAGAGATCAAACATGCATTATAATCCTTCTGCTATCCTCCCATTACAAACGATGGGATTTGAGACTAAGAGAGCCAATCAAGTTTTAGCCATCCATGTGATTTTTGGGCATTAGTATTTCACAAGTACTTGCCTTGTCTTCATTTAACCATGTGTGATCAGTGGCCATGATGCAGCTTTTCTCTCACCAATTACGGCGTTTTACGAAGGCAGCTAACACTTCGGCAGCCCGTCTAGAGCTCGCTGATGTTTGACCTGTTGCAGCACTTGTCTGAGTATCACTAGTCCAACTTTTTATGTAACTGAAGTAAACATGCGTACATGTACTAGGAATCTAATAGTAAGTATAGGAGCTTGGGCTTCTCTCTGGCATCGTTGTTATGCAAATTAAACAACTACGAATAATACTTGGCCATGAATTACTAGGCTGGGTTGATTGAAATCACATCCAACTAAGGGAATAAAAGCATATATACACACCCAACAATCATCCAGGGGAAGAGGGGGTTCCAGGCTTACCTTTTTGACGGCATAACTGAATTCCTTTGAAACGGTTTCTACTGATTAAACTGAAATCAATAGAAAACCAAATAAGACATGTTAGCTGAATAAAAAAAACAATAAAAAGAATTAAAAAAAAAAAAATCATCGTTACAATGTTGAAGAGATATAATTTGAGTTATTTGAACTTTTTACTTTATATTTGAAAAGTTAATGTTAGTGCTATTTTCCTAGTATGGATTGAATATAAAAAAAAAACATTTGCATTTGTTTTACTTTTTAAATTGGTAGATGCAATTAAGATTATTGCATGTGCAAAAGTAATGAAACTACAAAAAATGTGAAAGAGAGAGAGAGAACGGCATAGGGCTCAATGTGTACAAATTAAAGAGGTGGGAGCATGGTCTTAAAGATTCCCAACATGTATTTCATTTTCAAATATGCTATAAATTTCTTTTTAAAAAAATTATTATTAAAAAATATAGCATGAGTAATTATATTGGTCTTACATGTTAATTCAAGAAATAAGTGATAGGTAGTAATTCTAGACTTTTATAAACATATATTCTATCACTTTTTAATGCTTACTACATTTTTTACATTCATTCATATAGGAAGGGGGGGAGTGATCAATGCTCTATATAAAATTTCAGAATAAGAACTCCTTATATGTTAATTAAATAACCAATATATTCATGTATAACAAAATTTGTAATTGAAGGGATCCAAAGTAGATAGGTGAAGGTAGTTACCAATGTCTACAATCCCAAAGAGGAATTCCAGCGAGTATGGACCAGCTAACAAACCATAACTTGGAAAGCGTAATTTTTACCTCCACCAAATTTAGCAGCTCATCAAGTCCCGAGAACTCTGTTTTAGAACAAAATTGTAGGTGCATAAGCCATGGCATCGCGCCTTTCTCTATATTCAACTTGTTCAATTCCCTCAACTCAAAAAGTTGAAGTACTTTGAGTTGAGGAAACCCATTTGCAGATACATGCATTTCCCTTCCAAGATATGACTCAGCCCTTAATCTGAGAGTCAACAATTTTGGCAGCTTCTCCAAAACAACTATAGGATCACGATCTAGCCTGGATGCTTCCAATGTCAATTGTGTCAGACTTTGTGAGAATTCATGGATTTCAAGGAATTTCTGCATGTATCCCTTTATGTCCAACTTAGAGAGATGGAGGCAAGAGTTTATGGCAAGGGGTGGAATGCTCGACTCATCTGATGCCTTAAGGTACAAGGATTTAAGACTAAGTAGCTTGGCAATGGAGTTTGAAAACTCAACTCCTTCTACCTCACACCTTCCTTCCAATTTCAATTTCCCAAGACAAGTTAAGTTGCTTGAATCGTTCTTGATCCATTGGTTGAAGGTTATGCCTGATAGAATTTGAAGATTTTGCAATGTATCAACTTGCAGTGGAACATCTTCCTCTTGCCCCTCCATGTAAAGATATCTCATGTTTTTCATCTTTCGTATCACATCTGGCATTTGTCTAAGATTGTTTATCTCCAAAGTCTGCAAACTCCTCAGGTTGCCTATAGATGGTGGAAGCATTTTTAGACCAGTATGCCTTAATCCCAAGTATCTTAAATGAATCAGTTCCCCAATTATACTGGGTAGGCATTCAATTTCTAAACCTTCCAAATCTAACACTCTAAGCACTTTGAAGCATTTGGCAATGAAATCTAGTTGTGATGCTCTACAATTTTTTCCCAAATTGAAAAATAAGAGAGAGCGAAGATATGGAGTTAAATGTTCAATGGAAGCATACCTCTCAAAGTCGGAATAAATACTTCGTCGACGGGATTTAGGTGAAAAGAGAGATAAACTGGTGGAGGAGGGGGGAGGATCTGCGATATTACTTCCAATGAAGTTTTGCTCTTTTGCCTTTTCAATGGCCAACTCTCGTACAAGGTCATGAACCCGACATTCCATAACCCTTGCGTTAACACTCATTCTCACTACTTGAATCAAATTTCTATTGATTAACTCATTCAAGTAAACCTCAGCCATGTCTTTCATTCTTCGGTCATCTTGTTCTGGCACAAAACCCTCAGCAGTCCATAAAAGGAGAAGTTTTCTTGTGGAGACCACATAATCTTCTGGGAAGAGGCTTAAATGAAGAAAGCACGGTTTCAAGTAATGGGGCAAGTCGATGTAGCTCAGGTTTAGCAATGCCATTACTCCCATTTGGCCTTCTTTATCAAGGTATGCACTAATGTTATCGTGCACCTGCTTCCATTCTGTGTGTGACATATTTCTTGACAGCAAACCCCCCAATACAACGATGGCCAATGGCAAACCATTACATTTGTCCACCATCTCTTCCCCAAGTTCCTTCAAATCTGGAGGATAGCTCTCGCTATCAGCATCAAGGAACGCCTTCCGAGAAAACAAGTCCCAGCTCTCTTGTTTCGAAAGAAGCCGCATTTCATGGGGAATAGTTCGAGCATCTGCATGCAAAGCAACATCCTTATATCGAGTTGTAAGAAGTAATCTGCTGCCGTTACTCCCATCGGGAAAAACATTTCCAGGGCAATCAGGATCGTTGCTGCTCACTTTTGCAAGAAAATCCCAATCGGCACACCTCCATACATCATCCAGAACTATCAAATATCTTTTCTGCTTCAAATGATCATGAAGGAAATCCCCCAACTCGTTCTCTCCATACTTCTCTATCATTTCTGCTTGCTCTTTAGTTGGTGCAGAAACCTGGTTAATAATTTGCATATAAACCTCTCTGGGTCTACAATCTTGGGATACATAAATCCAGGCACGACAATCTGGAAAGTGTTCCACAATTTTTTCATGATTATAGACCTTCTTGGCAAGGGTGGTTTTGCCTATGCCGCCCATTCCTACCAAAGAAATGACGCGGCGCCTTTGGTCTCCTACGGTGAGCTGCTTCACTAGCTTATCTGCCTCCTTTGTAAGGCCCACGATGACACGTTCTTCTGCACGAGGAGAGGTGCGTCTTAGATTCTGCAACATTTGACCCGAACCGCTTGTTCCTTCTCCAATATTTTTTATTCCGAGAGCCTCCCGCCTATTTGAGATGTCTTGGAGGTTGAGTTGGATGGCTTCAATTTTCTTGCCAACCTTATGGCGGTTTATCAACTTCTTGAAGACACGCTTGAGAAAGCAGTCTGCTCTCAGGGACTCTGCATTCAGGATGAACATGTCTATGATGTCCTCAACATCATAAACCGCTTCACGGATTTCAGAAACCCAGTTGCGCACTCTTACATCTTCTTCTTGCTTCTTCTCCGCTTCTTCCAAGAAGCATTCCATGGCCCCTAGATCTTTATTCAGCCTCTCGACTTTCCCCCGTACCCCCTTCAAGAAAATTGCTTCTTGAATGAGCATGTCACCGATCCTTTCAACCGCAAAGGAAACCACAGCCTCTGTCGCCATTGTAGTGTTCTCTCACTGACCTTCCCTTAACTCTGGATGGAACTGATTCTCTCAAGAAGGAAATACTCAAGTTTTGGATAATCTTTAAGAGTAATGGCAAGAGGCAACAGCTTATAACGTTGATGAAGGTATCTTGATTGACGAAACCATTACATTATAGTGCTTTTGTTATTTGGTGGATAGGACTGAGAAGAGTATTTTATGTAAATGCCAGATATGCATGACCTGGACTTGATTTCGATCCACCAACGACCCATAATATGAAAGCAATGTATCAGCTAATATCTTCTAAATATCATTTAGTTAATTCAGGAATACATAATTCAGAAGTTGAAATTCAGCTAGCAGCCAAGAAGTCTCGTACCTGCTATTTATAATTTAGAATTTGTTCATCCAATATTAGTCTATCTTATCCCTTTTGTTTTTATTTTTTATTATCTTTCAAATGTGTTAGGTGTTGAAAAAAATGTACAAAAGGTTTTATAATTAATGGCCTCTCACATTCATGGTGGTAAAAATCAAAACAATTTTACTAAAGTTCTAGCTAATTGTTATTATTTGCTTGGCAAGAAGAAAAGGATTACTTTGATCCGGTCTTCTCATTAATTAGACCAAGTCAAGCAAACAATAGAATAAGTAAAGCTAACTCATAAAGTTTGCTCTCAATTCATGCTTCTACTTTCATACACTTTCATAAAGTTTAATAAGCATCTCATTATAATTTAAATCTCATGTACCCATTTTTTTAATGTGTAAATATATAATTTAGAGTCTATGTGATCATAAAGTCTAAAGGTCCTGTTGGACAATAATTTTTTAAAATGATTTTTTTTATTTTTCAAAACAAAAAAGTAGGGAATGTATTTAATAATTAGAAGACAAAAATTGGTTTTCTGTTTTTAAAAATGAAAAACATGCTATTTTGAAAAACATATTTTAATTGTTTTTTTTTTCTTTTCTAATGATGGTTTAAAAAAATAATTTGTTACTCTAGAGCGGTGGCGACAAGCAAAAGAGATGATACTCAGCTCTTTCTTACTCACAATTCTTTTGTGATTTGGTGGAGGAGACTGTATTTTACGTCATGCATGAGATGCTCTAATGTTATCAATCAAATAAGAAATTTGGATCATTAAATATATGTGATAAGGAAGGTTGATATATTATTGTAATATTAGACTTCCTTATAAAATAAGGAATCTTTATAAATATTCTAGGTTATGAGAAGAAAAATTATGAGATAGAGATGAGTCTATAAAGACTATACGAGGTGGATAGAGATGTGAGGAAGAACAGGAGATACTTGGTGGAACGAGAGGGCTCATGATAGGGTATGGATATGAAGAGTGGGGAAATATGGGACGTTTTAGAAACCCAATAGTTATATCTAGTTCTATCATCTGTAATGTTCTCTATTGTATAGTGGAATGATTCTCTCTCATCTATGGACATAGGCATGGTTGGTCAAACCACATTAAAATCCTGTGTATCGTTTATGTTGATTATTTTATCTTTATGTTATTGATTAACGATGTTTGTATCAAAACTTCCGCCGTCATAATAAAAAGATTATGGCCAATTAAAGCCAAGTGATCAACAATATTTCTGATGTTGAGAAAGTAATCGCTCATGGACAGATCACATTCCTTTGTGTTGTGCAATTGAGTCTTGAACTAGGTTATTTTGGCTCATACTTGAGTGGCAAAATATTGTTCAAGAGTCTTCCATACCTGAGTTGAAGTATCGTAGTTAACGATACGTGTTAGAAAGGCATTTGATATGGATGCAAGAATCCTTGACATGATGAGTTAGTCCTGTTGCTCCCAATCTTGAAACTTAGGATTGATAGGAATTTTATAACCTGTTGATTCAGAAAGAAAATGTTGAAGTTTATGGCCTCTTAATGTTGTTAGCATTTGCTTTCGTCGTACCAGAAAGTTTTTGTTGTCCAATTTGGATGAGATTAGATGAGAAAAAGAAACTGGAAGGAGACTGGTGGTTCTTGCAGTGTTCTCCATGGAGGTTGTCAATGAAGTTTCCATGGCTTAGGGTAGAATCATTTCCGATACCATGTTAAGGAATAAGAGATTCAAGAAAGGAAAGAAATGATGAAAGGAGAAATGAAAGAAATAATGAAAATGCAATATAAGAATTTTCATTTCTCATTATGTATTTATACCTATACATTTGAGTGGTTTTAGTCTTCAAGATTTGTAACTAATGCAAGTGGGTTGTTTTAACATAATAAGATATATTGTGTTACAAGTAAGGTGGTTTAGTTGTTACTAAACGGAAGCTAATTGATATACTCCAACAATCTCCAATTTGGCTTTAGAGAATTTGTACCCCATTCTTCCCCATCTGGCATTGCTTTGTGAAGGAGAACATAACCAATCTTTTCTACAATAATAAAAACTGCAAACTCTGCCGTGGTAAGCTTCCTCGCTTGTTGCTTGCCTTAAAGCCTATACCCTTTTGGATAAGTGCAACACTTGTTCATCAAATTTTCTTGCCATGTGGAGTGGAGCTAGTAATCAGTATCAAACCCCACTGCTTTTTCCCTTTTTGTTTTCGAGGTCACCACTTTTTCTGTATGCCCTTTGAAAGAAGAAAAAGCAGCCCCATAAGAATTCTCTACTCATTTACTATTTATAAAGTATAGTTGCCTTTTCTAAAAGTTAAATTTGAATTAGTGATTCCAATAGACTGCCAGATTTAGGAGTAACTTAAACTATTGGTTTCTAGCTTTAATTAAAATATATTATACTTTGATAAGAATATATATTTTTCTTCTTGTATTAATACTATCTCATTTATTCCTTAAGATCCAATATTACTTTTGTATATAAAAATTGTCAGTCATTTATAGTGTACATATTATAAGAGTAATTATGATCGAGTCCATAACAGCTGAAGCAAATACATAGTCTCAAGCACTGATTATCTTAACCATATGATCACAATCATAATATCAAGTATTGAACACTATCTTCCCAGATTGCTTCAGCATCTGGTGTTGCTGCATATCGTCATCTCCTTCCATTGTAATGTTCTCTCACTGACCCTCTCTTAACTCTGGATGGAACTGATTCTCTCAAGAAGGAAATACTCAAGTTTCGGAGCTATCGAACTTCCTTTAATACTAGCACGGAGCTTCCTTTCACTTTGGGAATCAAACACCTTGATTGCGCAATAATTTGTTCTTACATAGCATTTAGGGAATTAGAAAAAGTATATATGCAGATTGTTTGAGATTCCCTTCAATCAAAGGATGGGAAAAAGTATTTGAAGTGAATGGCAGAGATGCATGAGCTGGACTTCATTTTAATCAGCAATCATCCATAATATAATATACAGCAACTTGGCAATAAATGATATCATTTAGTTGCTTTCATGTTCCCATAAATAATAATTCAATAATTGACAATTCACCTGTCAGCCAAGAAAGCCACTGCTGGCCAAGTGCGGTTTTTAATTAATAACTTCCTCACCCTTACTCGTTATCGTGTTAGGTATGGGAGATGAAAAGGACTTCGGATTTGTTTAATTTACATAACCTTCCCTCGGCGTTTGGATTCATCACATGCACCACTTTGAATTTAGCTTCTAATATTATATTGATCAATAATTGAAGCCACCTAAAACGTAGCCATCAAAAATATAACCGTCTAAATGAGCTTGCCAAAACTTCAGTACCTACCTCGTAACTCACCCCCACCTAACCATACCCACCTTCGACTCCGGCAAAATTGACCCCTTCTAATCCATAAAAGGGTGAGCTACTATCTCTTAACGTTTAGGGAAAAAGTAGCACTCTCACATGACAGTGGAGTCCTAGTTTAGGGTGGTGTTTATTTTTTTATTTAATTTTAAATAAAATTTTAATATTTAATAGTGTTAAATATTAAGTTGTTTATTTTTGTTATATTTTATTTCTATTAAGTATTAAAAAATAAAAATAAAAACTAATATGTTATTTTTTCTATTTAGAAAAAGTTACATATTTTGATTTTTTCTGTTTAGTAAAAACTTTATAATAAGTCATAAAAAAGTAAAAAAATAAATAATCTAAATTCTAAAAATAAATTGCTTTAAGCAAAAAGCTAAAAAAATAAATACCACCTAAGAGTTTTGTTCAACCATCCAAATGCTAAAATATAAAAAAGGAGGGAGATATAACGGAAGAAAAACATAAAAAGGAAAAAAATGGTACACAGAATCTTTCTCTCGTCTTTAAGAATAATAATCCATTTTTTCCGAGTTACCACTTTTTTCGAAAGGCATGCCGTTTAAAAGTTAATAGAAGGAAAACCAGTAAGGTACACAAGTGTTTTTTAAAAATAATTTTTTATTCATTGAAAAAAAAAAAAAAAAAAACAAGAAAATAGTTTTTCACTCTTAAAATCATAAAATATAATGTTTTCATAAAATATCTTTTTAATTGTTTTTACTTATTAATTTTATAATGATTATTTTAAAAAATAATTATATAAATATAGAGAATGATTAAAAATAAAATAAAATTTATTTTTAAAATATAAAAATATATTATGAATATTTCAAATTCTTAAATAGAATTTTATTCTATAGGACATTAGAGAATAATAGTTACCAAAAATTGTTTTTCAAAACTATTTTTAAAAACATTTTCTAAACAAAAATTAAATGTATATTTTTTGAAAAAACATTCTCTAAACAAAATTTAAAAGCATATTTTTTGAAGTCATTTCCCCATTTTGAAAATGAGTATTACATATATATATTTGTTATAAAAAAAATTAATCATCAATGTGGAGTTATAATTGTAAAATATACTTTTACTAAATATATGCAAATAAGTTTAAAAAGATTTTAATTTAAAAATAAGTTAACTATTTTGACTAAATATTTAAATTTATTTCTAATTTTAAGTTATGAAATTAACATATTTTATTAAATTAATTTGATTCACTTAGTTGAGCTTTTGACTAAATAAACATACTTCTCATTGTTTTGAAATTTTATCAAATATTTTTTCTACTATTTTCATTTTTTATTTTCACTCGTCTTCTCCATCACTTAAAATAAAAAAAGTATTTGATAAAATTTTAAACTAATGAAATTCAAGTGTATTTAACCAAAGTCTTATGGGAGATTAATGAAGTTAACTTGAATTAAATTATTAAATCATTAAATTGAGTTATCACAAGCACCCTAATTTGGTTACTTTAATTAATTCTTCACCCGCACTCAGATTTGGTCACTAATTCTTGACCAATGTAGAATTCTCTGATTTTTTTTGTTGCGTGAAGTGGAGCTGGCAATCACAACCAAACCCCACAACTCTTTCCCTTTTTGTTTTCCAGGTAACCACTTTTTCAAAATGCCCTTGGAAAAAAAAAACAAGCCCATAAAGAATTCTCCATTCATTTACTTTTTATAAAGTATAGTTGCCTTTTCTAAAAGATAAATTTCAATCAGTGATTCCAATAGACTGCCAGATCTAAGGAGGAATTCAAAGCTATCGCATTCTAACTTTACTTAAAAACATATTATGCTTTGATAATAACGTATATTTTCTTATTATATGAATACAATCTCATTTCTTGTAGTGCACATATTATGAAAGTAATTATAATCGAGTCCATGGCAACCTAAACAAATACACAGGCTCAGGCACTCATCATTTTAACCATATGATCACAATCATAATATCAATTATTCTCGGCAATCATTTGCTGCAATAGCGCCAGACATCCTCATCTCTCTCTGAAAACCTGTAGTGAGAAAGGAGGGGAGAAAATGAAATGAAATGAAATGGAAGGAAAAGGTCTAATTACATTCCTTTCAATTTCAAAGGAGTTCATTTTTTTCTCTTTTATTTGTCTGTAATCTTCTATCCAAATAAATGTTAGTGTTCGGAATTCAAGGAGGGGAACTAGGCCTCAATGTTTATAGCAGGAAAAACTGTTGTAGAATGAGGGAATCCGTGAAAGAATTTGTTACCCTTGTGGACATTTTTTTGTAGGAAGAATCAAAAGAGTGTATCTAGTTAGGAGAATTTGGAATCCACCAACCACATTTATCTGCCATAGGGATGTAGGAGCTCATTAAGTCCATAGATGAACCATAAATCCTTATAAACTCTCAACTGAGAAAGCCTAGGCGTGCCACCGGTCTCATAGACCACCCTCATATTAGATCATCATGAGTTTGGCATTCTCTTAACCCTCCCGTTAACGCTCATTCTCACTACTCGAACAAGTTTCTGTTTATTAACTCATTTAGATAATCTTCAGCTACATCCTCCATTCTTTGTTGATCTTGCTGTATAACAAAACCCTCTGCAATCCATAGTAAGAGTAATTTTCTGGGTATGCAATCTTGGGGCACATGAGCCCAAGCGTGGAATGCAAAGCAATGAACAACTTTACTATCCTGATAAACTTGTTCGGCAAGAGTAGTTTGGCCTATGCCAGCCATTCCCATAATACCCTGTTTTTCTACAGGAGGATTAGATTTTCTTAGTTTCCACAGCCTCTCAGTTGCATTAGTTCCTACTCCAATATCATTGATCCCTTACGCTTCTCTACTTCTTGAGATGTCTTCTGTTTTAATTTGGATTGCTTCAATTTCCCTGCCAAGCTTATACAGATTCATCCACTTTTTGAAGATAGAGGGCGGCTTGTGCTTTGTCTCTGTATTCAATGATAGTGACCGACGAATTGGTATTGGGTAACATCTACAAACCAGCGATTGAGAACAGGAGATAGGGTCATTTTATTGGAACCCCGAGATATTTCCAACCATTAATTGAAGAAATGCCCGAAGGATGTGCCGTGCCGTCCACAATCATGTGATTGATAGTGCAACCAATAAAGATGCCATCAAGGAGCTCAGTCACTTGCACTGCGAGCAACTGCTCTGAAACGTCACTGCAGTTCTGAGTTCCATTGCGTAGGAAAAAAGAATGGACAATCGGAGGAACGTAGGCAGGCTCAAGGATTTCGACCACAGTGACGCCATGAGCCGCTGCATAGATAAACTGAGCTCTGGCTCCATTGCAGTTGATGAAGAAACAAATGGTATTGTGGTCGTTTGCCAAGGCGGCCGGCTGAGTGGGTAGAATAAGTCTAGAGTGCGAGAAAGGGACGTTTTCAAATGAGCTATGATACTATGGTCCTGATGTTGGGGTGTAGGCTGGAGAAAGATAAGACCTTAATTTTTGGATGGGACTAAGGAGAAGAACTGGAGTTCCTATGGAGTAAACACAATCCTCTTACTTGACTGGTTCGGACTCTCAGGTCTACGGTATCTTCAGCATCAGAAGCAGCATTTTGAATTTCATAAACACATTTGTGCACTCCAGCATTATCTTCTTGCCTTGTATCTGCATCATTTAGGATGCACTGCATCCCCATTAGCTCAGCCCGCAAACGTACAACTTGTTGGTGCACTCCTTCGAAGGAAACGGCATTTTGAATGAGGAAGTCACCCAACCTTTCAGCTGCAAAGAAAACTACAGACTCTACGATCCTAATTTGCTCTCTGGCCCCACCTTCAATGGATGCGAAAAAGCAAGAGCTGATACTCAAAAAACACAGAAAACCTCGTGATCCACTCCACCCAATGCTAAGGAACTGTATCATACATGGGAAACTCTGTAGTCCAAAGTTTTATGTTTGTCCTTCTGTTTTTTGTTACTTTGTCATACCTTGTATTATGTGGATACACCGCCACCTAGGCACACTGATTCTAATTCAACAGTCCCTTAAAGAAAATCGAAAGATACCTTAATCAAAGTATCACCACCTAGGCGGCAATACCCCAAGCAGAGCTCTCTGTTCAGTGAATGGAGTTCATGTTCTGGATAGAATGGGCTATTCACTTTTTTTAAATCGTCTTTTTTGAAAAGATAAATTCACTTCTTTACATTGAAAAGTTTTATAATGAACTCATTTTCCAAAGGTTAAGTTCATTTCTTTACCGGTGAACTTGTATTTTTCATTTTTATACTAATTTCTTTTTTTAGAAGACAAGTTCTATTAATGGATTGATTTTTAAAAAAATAATATCACCCTGCAAAAAGCCCAAACCTACCACTTTCAAACCAATAACAATAACACTTTTGCACGCCAAGCAAAGCCTTCAAATACATCATCCTAATTGTCACTTAATATACATATAATTGTACAAACAAACATCTAATAATTTGATTCAACAAACTTACAAGCACATTGGTTTTAGTTTAGATACAATATAAATATGTTCAACCTTAGTATGACCATCACTGAAAGTAGACATTGCTAACTATAATACATGAGATTTTAATAGCATGGCCTTATGTTTCCTTTCAATCACTCCATCATGGAATCAAGCATGAGGTAGAAGCCCCTGGAAAATCTGCTGCAGCATAATCTTCAGGTTATCGAACATGTTTGGCATGCTCAAATTATCTGTTTGCAAAGAGCAAACACACATTATAAACAATGACAATAAACAAAAAGAGAGCCAACAAGTTTTAGCCTTTCACTTGTCATACATGTGATTTTGGCCACGAGTTTTTCTTGGATATCTGAGGCGGGCGGCTAATTCTTCAACTGCCTGCCTGGAGCGTTCTGCTGTTTGACCTGTTGCAACACAGATCTGAGTATCACATGGCCAACGTTTAGGTACCTAAACTAAACATGCATATATGTACAAAGTTGTAGCAAGGATCTCAGCATTAATTCATATATAATGAAAAAAATTTCACCTGGCAATTTTCATTTTTCAATTGGTTCATGCGTTTAGAGTAAAATCATAAGAAGTAATATATGTTTGTTAAGAAACTGAAAACTATAGAAGTAATTGATTTCTCTTCAATAAAAGCTGAAGTTATTTAATTTGGCAAAAAATAAAAAATAAATAAATAAACTTGTTTTGTTGAATCTAATAATAGGTTCTGAAGTGGGATTCATTATCTAAAGAGAAATTTCAGTGAAAAGATCTTGGGCTTCTCTCTGGCGTCACTAATTGTTATGCAGAAGAATAAGGAATAATACTTGGCCATGAATTACTAGGCTGGCTTGGTCGAAATCACATCCAGGTAAGGGAACAAAACATGCATTTCTACACCCCAACAATCATCCAGGATAAAAGTGAGTTCCAGACTTCTAGACTTACCTTTTTCACGGAAAAATCTAAGTTCACGATCTGCAAAGGTGCTGAAATGAATAGAAAATTCAAACAAAGCATGTTAGTGGAATAAAAAGAATAATAAATTTTTTATTTTTTATTTTTAAAAAAAACATCCTTACAATGTTGAAGAGAGATAATTTGAGTTGTTTTAACTTTACATTGTATATTTAAAATTAAAGTTTTAGTTAGTTCAAAAGCAATGGAGTTGGGTAACCATTTAATGGTGCTGCTATTTTCCTAGTATGGATTGAATATATATAGAAAAATATTTGCATTTGTTTTATTTTATTTTTCAAATATATATTGCTTCTGCACACACTTTTAAAACCTATCAAATGTGCAAAAGTGATGAAATTGAAAAAAATGTGAGAGAAATAGCGATGCCTAGGGCTTAATATGTCTATAAAGAAAGATGAAGTATGGTCATCAGGCCACTAGATGGATTTGTTTTAATAGAAGAAAAGGTTGCTTTCCAAATTTATAAAAGGAGAAAATACAGAATCCTGACATGTATTTCATTTTCAAGTACGCTATAAATTAAATAAAATAATATTAAAAAATATAGCAAGAGTAACTATATTGGCCTTATAAGTTAATTCAAGAAAGTGACAAGTAGTAAAAATTGATAGTTCAAGGGATCTAAGTATATAGATGAATGTAGGTACCTTGTTCTATGCCAATGACAAAATCTTTGATTCGACAAGAACAATTTCAAAATAAGAGCTGTTCCACGCATAGTTTTTAGCTCCACTAGATTTAGAAGCCCATTAAATCCTAAGATATTCACTTGTCTATGAATTTGTAATTGCATAAGCCATGGCATTGCGCCTTGCCCTATGTTCAACTCAGTCAATCCTTGTAACTCTGAAAGTTGAAGTACTTTGAGTTGAGGAAACCCATTTGCAGACACTTGCATTTTCTTTCCAAGGTATGCGTTTGCCCTTAATCTGAGAGTCAACAATTTTGGCAGCTTCTCAAAAACAGGCATAGGATCACGATCTAGCTTGGATGCTTCCAATGTCAATTGTGTGAGATTTGGTGAGAATTCAACAATTTCGGGCAATTTTTGCATACGTCTCTTTATGTCCAACTTAGAGGGATGGAGGCAAGAGTTTATGGCAAGGGGTGGAATGTTGGACTCATCTGATGCCTTAAGGTACAAGGATTTAAGACTAAGTAACTTGGCAATGGAGTTTGAAAACACAGCCCCTTCTACCTCACACCTTCCTTCTAATTTCAATTTCTCAAGACAAGTTAAGTTGCTTGAAACGTTCTTGATCCATTGGTTGAAGGTTATGCCTAATAGAATTCGAAGATTTTCCATTTTCCATATCACATTTGGCACATTTTTGACACGTCTTACATCCTTTGACTCGTTCATTTCCTTCATATTCCTTCTTCAGGAAGTTCCATATTTCATTTGTTGTCTTCAGTGTCATGATTCTGGTGAAAATTATAGATGAGACAGCTGCAAATAGACTAGCTTTTGCCTTTGATTTCATTTGCCTCCTCTCATTGTGTAGTTTTATCTGAGCCATAGTTGGATTGTCAGACAGGGGAGGAACTTCATATTCCTCACTAACAGCTTCCCACAGATCACCAGCATCAAGGTAGGCTTCCATACGGACAACCCACACTTGATAATTTATTCCATCAAACACTGGAGGTGCCAGTGCATTCAGTGAAGCTTCTGAGGTCATTCTGGATATTGTTTTGGATAGGGTAGATGGTGGTGTATAGGCTCACTCACCTCACAGGTTACTCAAGAACTGGGCTCTGATACCAATTTGTGGGTTTTGATAGAAACAAAGTGTAGAAACTCTCAGAAAGCAACAGAACATTGAGAAATCTGAAGTGATATTTTTTATTAAGCTTCAAAGCACTTATTTATACAACTAGCTTAAAACAGAAAAACATAAAAAATAGCAACAAACCTGCTACCTATAGAAACTTCCTAAAGAATAGAAACAAACCAACAAATACTTCCTAAGGAATAGGAAAATCTTCCACATAACTAACTTATTTGACTACTTCCACTTCAACCTACTCAGCTCCATGTCAGCAGCTCCTAGGACATGTAATTCAACACAAGGTCTTGATCAGGCATGGATTTTACAATCACATACAAAAGAAAACCCAATTTGTATATTCATTATCTAATGACAATCTTCTTGTACTACGGCTTATAACCCGAACAATCACCAATGGTAATAGTGTCATATCTTGAGACCTAATTTCCTGAAATGGATATGAAAATCAAGAACAACATCTTAGCCTAAGAAAAAAATTTGAGCAAATGCTTACAATTTTGATGTGTACAAAGATGGTAAGGGAGTAGGGTTATAATTTGGAAATAGAAATGTATTAGTCACATTTACCTTTTGTAGATGTGAGAGCTCATTAAGTTTAACGATTTCCAAGAAACTTGCAAAACTATGCAATTGAGTAAGCTTTGACATGCCACTTTTTCTGTATATTCATCCTCTTCCATACTGTTAAGTTGGAAGGATAGAGGATTTTTAGTTAAGAAAAGCCATTTGCAGATACTTGCTTTTCCATCTCCATGGAATGAGTCATTCCTTAATCTAAGAGCTAGTAAACGATTTTGGCAGCTTCGACAAAATTGTCATAGAGCACTCGTTGTAAGAGACCATTCATTTTTATGCATGTCCTGTCGTAGACAAAACAAGAAATGTACAAGCCCCACCATTTTAATTTGTGCCACCATGCTGCCCATTCATGTCACACAGACATATAAATCATAATACAAAACCCCAAAAACAAGAAACTCGATGGATACAATAATCAAAGCCAAATTATGCACATTCTCTTGCCATAGAATGACAAGTAAGACATCCTTATATTCATATATAGAAAGTATCAGACTTCCTTTAACAAAGAAGAGCTCCTGAGAGCTCCAAACCACTTTGATTGAAATGCAGATAGGTAAGAGACCAACACGAGAAGCACACCTCTCATTAGGATAGCAACATCCCAAGGAAAGCTCCCAGCTATGTGATTGGACTCATGTTGTGGATGTGGAAGCTGAAAACTAAGCCCCTCATTGGTGAAGAAGGAAGCCATGAAGAAGATGAAGACGATGGGTAACAAGAAGAGGAATAGTTGGAAGTTGATGGTAGTTTGGTGTAACTGGCCTGTAGCTTGTGTAAAACCAATTCATTGGTTTTTCAATCCCTGATCCCCTTATCTTGTGGAAAAACCACTCCATGGTTTTCTCGGTCTCTACCTTAGTTCATCTGCAAGAAGTAAATGGGTTTATGTAAGCATGGATTGAAGTATTGGATTTTACGGATATATCGGTATTTCGATTTACGGATATATAAAAAATATCGGTGGATATTTTTTCACAAATATTAGTAGAACGAAAATTATTTAAAATTCATATGAATGCTTGAAAAAATTCCAAAAAATAATAAAATAAGTAAGAATACATATTTTAAAGTTATCTTGTAAGTGTAATTGACATATGTATGATCAAGAAGAAAAGCATCGTAAATAAATATATATCGATAGATTCGATATTTGAATTTTAAAAATAATAAATATGAATTTTGAAAATGTATAAAGTTAGAATTTAGTTAAGAAATATTTGATTTTATTGAATAAAAATAATTTATATATAAATATAATACATATGACATTGCAATAGTTCTTAGTATCAAAAGGAAGATTGATGTGATTCCATTATATTGTTAGATGAAGGGAGCTCATTTTGTAAAAGACAATATTTATTTTAAAGTTTTAAAAATATTTTTATTAAAACATGATTTATTATATTTTAAATGAAAAATTAAATTAATTTATATAAAATATTTTATTTGAGATTTAATTTTTTAAATTTTATTAAAAATATTTGGTAACAATTTTTTCTATTAATATTAATTTATTTAAATAATTAAAATTATTAATAATTTAACTTATTAAATTAATTTTAATTTATAAAATACATAAAAATCGAAATTTCAATTCATGATAGTGATTTAATCAAAATAAAGGTCGATAATTAATAATTATTTATATAGAGAGAGGAAAATTGTTCTCATGATTTGTTTAATTTTTTTTTTATCTCTACTAAATCTAAAAATAGAAAAGGCCACCCACTTCTCTCACTCGGGCATCAAGAAGCCCTTTACTGAAGTTGCCCTCCAGACGAGAGAAGCCCTATTTTCCTCTGCCACTCTCAATCCTCGCAGGTACTAATCTAATCATGTTATTATTTATTTTTTTTGCAACCCCCGTTTGATTCCCAAGAAAATCCATCCCCCGTTCGATTTCCGGGAAAATTCATCCTCGTTTGATTTCCGAGAAAATCCATGCAAAACCCCCAAGGAAAACCAAGAAAATTGCTCTTCTTTTGCTCCCTGTGTTTTCTGGATCTGTTTTAGGGGTCTTTTTGCTGTTGTGCCATTGGATTTCAATTTCACGAACCCTAAATCCACGATTTTTGAGCCAGGCTGAAAAACATAACCTTTGCTTGATTATATTAGGTTAGGTTTAGGCATAAATGCATTGAGTATAGAATCTATTTGAAAGTCTTATATCTTTTCAAGTTTTGCTCGTTCAAATTGTCGTTACCAATTTTACAATTAACAGAGTCAGAGTCATGATAACGAAAAAAAAAAAATTATAAAATAATTTTCAGTAAATAAGAATTGATTATACTTCTTATCGCTAAATTTATCATTGTTGTAGACTAATCAATACAAATAATTGGTTCCAAATGTGGGATTTGTTACCAAAACTATATGATTACATGAAAATCTTTTGCCTCTTTATAAGAGTAATTTTAGTGGATAAGATCCTTAAATGGGAGTTCAACTTCTGACATCCGACTGATTCAAGCTTCACAATTCAAATAGATGGAACATTTTGGGCTTGGCCATAGAAAATCCGCACTCGTTGCTATTCATAAGAATAGATAAATGCATACAATCTCAGTAACAAATTATTACAATAACAGGAACAGAAAAGCACACGCTTTGCTAGATCTTAATCACTTATCGACTCACATAATTTACAGTAATATACAAAGGAATTATACAAATTTTCATCCAACCAAACAAACCATGCATAAACAATTTTCTCATATTGCTGCATAGGCCTCGGCAATCATCTGTGATGAAAGTGAATTGCACCCTTATTCGATCCAATGTGCCTGAAATCAAATGAAAAATCAAGCACAGCTAGTCAGCTCAACAATAGCAACAATCATCATTACAATTTTGAACAGAGATTAATCGGCTGATGTTCTGGTTTTTTGTTCTTTGTATCATGTGTACATGGCCAAGAATTACAGGGTTGGGTCCAAATCAAGAATACATGTTGTACAAACAATCTAGACTAATGCAAACAATCTCAATCTCTAATTCTAATAATAAGCTCAGACAGTCACTGACCCGACTAGGTCTTGATCAGGTATGGATTCACCAATCTTCTTGTGCTACTGCTTATAACCCCAGCAATCATCAGCGGTAAAAATGCCATATATTGTCGCCTTCTTCTATCTCTTCTGTCTCGCTGAAATGGAGATGAAAATCAAGCACAACCCATTAGAGTGTGAGAGAGAGAGAGAAATGTTATTAAATGATTTTGTTCTGATATAATCTTATTTAGGAAAAGGCTGCTCTCTAGTTTTATTAGAAAATGAAAAATTATGCAGTACAAGAGTTCAACATGGATTTCATTTTAAATGTATTATGAATAAAATAAATGAATATAGAATAATATAGCATGAGTAATCATATCAGTCATATGTGGAAATAAGCAATGAAGAAAAGTGTCACAGAGGAACCATGTTCAGGGCCCCTTTTTTTAAGAACTCTGTACCTCGTCTAATATTGAATGTATGAGTAATCAAAAATGAAATTTGAGCATAAAAGAGTTAGGTACCTTCTAATTTTATGCCATTCAGAAGCATATGGCAAGGAAGAAATCCAACGAGGATATTCAACATTGACATCTACCTTCCTTAGATGTAAGAGCTCACCAAGTCCATCGATGTTGAAGTAACATTCAAAAATCTGCAAGTGAGTAAGTTTTGGCATGCCACCCTTATTTATAATCAACAACCTTGGCCGTGTTCTTAAGCCAGAAAGTTGAAGGATTTTGAGTTGAGGAAAGCCATCTGCAGATACTTGCATTTCCTCTTCAAGGTATTGGGCCCCGCATCTTAATCTGAAAATCAACAATTTTGGCAGCTTCTCCAAAATCATCATATGGTCATGGTTTAGTTTAGCACGTTCTAAGGTCAATTGTGTTAAACTTAGCGGGAACTCATGTGCTTTAGGTAACATCGTTACCCCTTCCATCAGCAGCTTAGATAGATGAAGCCAAGAATTCATGACAAAGCATGGAATAATGAAGTCAAGTCCTACTGCCTCAAGATACAAGGAGCGAAGATTCGCAAGCTTAGCAATGGAGTTTGAAAACTCGGCCACTGTCGCATCATCCACTTTTATTTTCAATTTTCGAAGGCTAGTGAACTCACTTGTGTCATTTTGTTGCCAATCACTAAAATATATGCCTAAAAGAGTTTGAAGATTTCTCAAGGTATCAATTCGTAATGGCTTGCCATCATTTATATAATAATAGAGGGAAAGGTGCCGTAGATTTTCCATTTTTTGTATCAGAACTGGTACTTCTGTGGAAAATACTAGACCCAGAGTTTGTAAACCCTTTAACTTACCTAAGAAGCTCAAAAGGTATGGACAGATCTTAGGACCTATAAGATGCATATTTAATGTCAAGTATCTTAAATGAATTAGTTTCCCATGTGGATTTGGTGGGCATATGATACCTACTGCTTCCAAGTCCAACACTCTAAGCAATTTGAAATACTTATAAATAAAATTTGAGGATAGATGTTGGGATTTAAAAAAGAGGAGAGAACGAACGTATGAAGTTGAATGTTGTCTGGAAGCATACCTCTCGAAGTCTAAATAGATACCTAGTCGACGGGATTTGGTTGAAGGGAGAGATGAACTAGTTGAGGAAGGAGAAACTTTGTCATTTTTAATCTCAAAAAAGTTTTGCTCCTTCGCCTTTTTTATGCATAAATCCCGTACTAGATCATGAATCCGACATCGTGTAACTCTCTCATTAACACTCACTGACACCACTTGAACCAAGTTTCTATTGATTAACTCATTCAAATAATCCTCAGCGGTGTCCTCCATTCTCTGTTCATCTTCTTGTGGAATAAAACCCTCCGCAATCCATAGAAGGAGTAAACGTCTCTTGGAGATTACCTTATCTTCTGGAAAGAGGCCTAGATAAAGAAAGCACGATTTCAGGTTGTGGGGCAGATCGATGTAGCTTAAGCTCAATATTGCATCTACTCCATTGCTTTCTGCGAAGTGCGCCCGGAGTTTGTTGAACACTTCTTCCCACATAGTCGGCAACTGCTTTTTGGATGACAACAAGCCTCCCAATACAACAATAGCCAATGGTAAACCAGCACATTTCTTCACCATCTTTTCCCCAAGTTCCTTTAACTCTGGAGGACAAATCTCGGTAACATTGCCAGGGATTGCACTTCTACAAAACAACTTCCAACTCTCTGCTTCTGAGAGAAGTTGCACTTCGTAGGGAACACTTTGAGCATCTGCTTGCAAAGCAACATCGTTCTTTCTAGTTGTAAGAAGTAATCTGCTGCCATTGCTCTCCTTTGGGAACGCCTTTGCAAGACGTTCCCAATCGTCACTTTCCCATACGTCATCCAAAACTACCAAAAATCTTTGCTCCGTCAGGCGCTCGTGAAGGAAATCCCCGAACTCGTGCTCTTGCATTTTCTCTATCTTCCTTGCTTCATCTCCACTTGGGTTATAGGGAATTTGGTTTAGGATATTCTGGAAAACGTCTCTGGGTCTACAATCTTGGGATGCATAAGCCCAGGCACGACAAAACCCAAAATGATCCATGACTCGGCTATCGTTGTAGACTTTTTTGGCAAGAGTAGTTTTGCCTATGCCGCCCATTCCTACTATAGAAACGGCACGGCGTCTTTCATCCCCTTTCACAAGCTGCTCCACGAGCTTATCAGTGTCTTTCTTGAGGCCCACAATAATCTCTTCTTTTACAAGAGGAGAGATATATCTTAGCTTTTGTAGCCTCTGACCTGCTTGGCTAGTTGCTTCTCCAATGCTATTGATTCCGTACGTTTCCCGACTCTTCGAGATGTCCTGGATTTTAATTTGGATGGCTTCAATTTCCTTGCCAACCTCATAAGAACTCACCAGCTTTTTGAACATGCGCCAGGGGAAGAACTTTGTCCTTCCAGACTCTACATTGAAGATAAAGGCGTCTATAGCGTCCTCAGCATCATAAGCAACATCCCGGATCTCAGAAACCCAGTTGCGCACCCTCTCATCTTCTTGCTGCTTTACATCCGCATCTTTCAAGAAGCATTGCATCCGCTTCAGCTCTCTCTGCATCCGATCGACCTGCTCATGCACCCCTTTCAAGAAAATTGCTTTTTGAAGGAGTGCGTCGCCAATCCTTTCGACAGCGAAGGAAACTGCAGACTCAGCCATGAAAATAGATTTGATACTCTCAAAGGAACAGTAGCTTATGTTTTGTCAAAGTTTTGGTGCCAAACCCCAGATTACACTTTCCCCTTATACTGCAATTTAGCCTCCTCAATTTGTTGATAGGGAGCCAATTGCTTTCCTTGTCCGTAAGATCAATACCATTCCTTCAGTTGTTTCTCATCTCTTTGTGCTTTCCTTCTGCTAGTGTCAAAACTAAAACCTAAAGGTGTGCTTCATCTCTTTAAAAAAGAAAAAGGAGCCTCAGCTTGAGTTTAAGAACATCTAATTTTTGGCCCTTGGAAGGAAAGAATCTAGGACTAGTCCATTAATTTTCACTTGTTTCTTTAATGCAGATTCCTTGGCTCTAGCAAGCATCATTCCATCAAACTGCCCTGTATTGGTTTAGTTTCCACCCCGAAAAATATAACTCATGAATCCTCTCCTGGGAGGCTAAAAAAATACTGGAAGAATGATAAAAATCTCAATACAGCTGGCTCAATTTTGCATGTCTTCTCTAACATATGAGTCTTTTCTTAATTTTTGAGAGTTAACAATTTTGATAGCTTCACCAAAATGGCTATGGTGTTGCAGTGCAGGCCATATCCTACTAATGTCAACGGTATGAGATTCTTGAGCCCGGCATTGGAGTCTGAGAACTCGGCCAACTCACTTGACCATCCAAGCCTGTCATCAGATTAATTGTGATTAAGACTTTATGCATCTCTTTGTTGTTATCAGCTCAATTCTAATACACATTGGAGGTAGAGTTGTTTTTGTCTTCTATTGTGGTGTGACTAATCTACTAATTGATCATGCTTGACTAGACTGTGTGAATGGCACAGTTCATTTTCGCGAATTCAGAACATGATGTATGTGAGTTGGGTTTGGAAAGTTATTCAATTAATCCGCTCCATGAATATAACATAATTCTCTGCAGATTAACAGTTCATGTTATAAATTTCACTGTCAAACACATTAGAACAGCTTTTCCATTATGTATCAGAACTAGAAGTGAAGGGAGATGAATTACAGGGCTGTATCTAAATCACACCAAAATACAAGAACAATAAACAAATCATAAACTGCCACATTCTGTAAAAACAATTATAATTGAGTTGATGACAATCTGCATCAAATACGATCGATGTCTCAAATAATTATTCTAATAACAAGTTCAGACAGTCGCTGACCTGACAAGGTCTTGATAAGGCATGGATTTTTACTTCCAAATATAATAGAAAACAGAGTCTGTATATTCATCATATGATCTTCTTGTACTGCTGCTTGTAACCCCAACACGTATCAAGTGCCATCTCCTGAGACCAAATTCAGGCGTCCTGAAATGGATATAAAAATAAATAACAACATATACTAGAGTATTAGCCCAAGAAAAAAGAAAAGAGTAAATCCTCAACATTTTGATTTTTATAGAGGGTCAGTGGGTAGGGTTATTGTTGATTTTGTTTGGATAGAATCTCATGTGGGAAAAAGGCTACTCTCTAGTTTTATTACAAAATTAATAAAAAAGATATGCATTATAGGAGTTCAATATGGATTTCGTTATGAAGGGATTTCCCATAATATAATTGATCATATGTGGAAAAAGTGCAATGAAAAAAATAACGAGTGTTAAGAGTAATTAACCATCCTCTAGGACCCGTTTTTAGTAGTTGGTGTATGACAGTATGAGCGAGGAAAAATGAAATTGAGCATAAAGAGTTGGGTACCTTTCTGCATAACGCCAATTGGGTGCACCAAGGCAAGGAAGAAATCCAGCTAGGATGATATAGATGTGAATCAATGAAATTTCCCTTCTGCAGATGGAAGAGCTCAACAAGTCCATCAATGTCCAAGATACTTTCAAAAATCTGCAAGTGAGTTAGCTTTGACATGCCACCCTTCTCTATAATCAACCTCTTCCAGTTGCCTAAGCTAGAAAGTTGGAGAACTTCGAGTCTAGGAAAGCCGCTTGTAGATACTTGCATTTTCTTTCCAAGATATGAGTCCTCCCTTAATTTTAGAGTCCTCAATTTTGGCAGCTTCTCCAAAATCACCTTAGGGTCATGTTCCAACCGGGTCCTTTACAAGGTCAATTGTGTTAGACTTGGCAGGAACTCATGTGGATTGCATAATTGCCTTATGGGTGTGTCTATGTTTAGCTTGGATACCTTGAGCCAAGAGTTCATGACACATAATGAAATGTTGGAGAAATCAATTGCCAAAGATACAAGGAGCAAAGATTCTCTAGCTTAGCAATGGAGTTTGAGAACTCAGGCACTTCTAAGGCAAATTCCCCCTGTAGTTTTAATTTTTGAAGGCTAGTTAGCTTACTTGTATCATTTTGGTGCCAATCACTAAACCATATGCTGGACAGAGTTTGGTAATTACTTAAGAGTGTCAATTCACAATGGCTTTCCATCTTGTCTTTCATTCAGGAGGAAAAGGTGTTGCAGATTTTCCATTTTCAGTATCATTGTTGGTACTTCCACAACCCAATCGATATCCAATGTCTGCAAACATCTTAAATTACCCAAGGAGGTTGGAAGATAAAGCAAGGACCTCAGATGTAATCTTTAGTACCTTAAACAAATCAATTTCCCAATTGAACTTGGCAGGCCTATCTCTTTTTGTGTTTCCAAGTCTCACACTCTAAGCAATTTGAAATACTTGTAAACAAAATCTAGTTGTATTATACTAGAGTATTCATATTTTAATTCGAAAAGAGGAAAGTGCAAATGTATGGAGTTGAATGTTCCATGGAAGCGTACCTCTTCAAGTCAAAATAAATACCTTGTCGACAGGGTTTGGTTGAAAGAAGAAATTAACTAGTTGAGGGAGGAGAAACTATGTTAATCTCAAAAAAGTTTTCCTCATTCGCCTTTTTTATGGACAAATCCCGTACTATATTATGAATCCGGCATTTTTTAATTTTCTCAATGGTACTGACCGCTACCACTTGAACCGAGTTTCTATCAATTAACTCTTTAAGGTAATCATCAGCCGTGTCCTCCATTCTTTGTCTATCTATTGTGGAACAAAACCCTCTGCCATCCATAGGAGTAATTTCCTTGTGGGGATCTCCTGGTCTTCTGGGAAGAGGCCTAGATAAAGAAAGCATGATCTCAAGTTGTGGGGCCGCTCAATGTAGCTTAAACTCAATATTGCATCTACTCCTTTGTCTCTGGAGAAGTGCGCCTGTAAGTTGTTGAGCACATTTTCCCATTCAGTCGGTGATTGATTTTTGGACGATAACAAGCCTCCCAATACAACAATGGCCAATGGTAAACCAGCACATTTCTTCACCATCTTCTCCCCATATTCCTTCAACTCTGGAGGACAACTCCCAGTATCATTGTCAGGGATTGCAGTTCTACAAAACAACTTCCAACACTCTGCTTCGCAGAGAAGTGGCATTTCATAGGGAACACTCTGAATATTTGCTTGCAAAGCAACATCCCTATTTCAAGTTGTGAGAATTAATCTACTGCCATTGCTTTCCTTTGGGAAGACCTTTGCGAGAAATTTCCAATCTTCAATGTTCCATAGGTCATCCAAAACTACCAAGTATGTTCTTTCCTTCAATTGATCATAAAGGAAATCCCCCAACTCATTTTCTTGCAATCCCTCTACCCTCTCTGCTTCTTCTTTAGTCAGTTTAGAAACTTGGCTTATAATCCGCTGAAATATGTCTCTCGATTTGCAGTCTAGCGGTGCATAAACTCATGCACGATAATCATGAAAACGATGAACAACTCTGCTATCATTATAGACTTTTTTGGCAAGAGTTGTTTTGCTTATGCTGCCCATTCCTACTATAGACACGGCTGGGTGCCTTTCATCCCCTTCCACAAGCTGCATCACTACATTCTCGGTCTCTTCCTTTAGGCCCACAACAACCTCTTCTATGGCACGAGGAGAGGCATGTCTTAGCCCCTGAAGCGTCTGACTTGCAGTACTGCTAGTTGCTTCTCCAGTGCTTTTGATTCCATAAGTTTCCCTGACTCTTTGAGATGTCCTGGATCTTAATTTGGATGGCTTCAATTGCCTTACCAACCTTATAAGAACTCACCAGCTTTTTGAACATGCGCCAGGGGAAGAACTTTGTCCTTCCAGACTCTTCATTGAAGATGAAAACATCTATAGTGTACTCAGTATCATAAGTGTTAGAGCTTGGTTACCTGAATTCTTTTTTAGTCAAACCCGAAAAGTTTGCGGTGCGCATATGTGATGAAGAAAAATTATGGATTTTTTGCCCTGGCAATATGGACTTTATTTATTTATGCATCAGCTGCTTGATTCTCTCTCCTTCTGTACCAATTTTTGACATAATGGATTTTCTTTTCATCTACCCGTGATTTTTTCCATTTAGGGTTTTCCACTTAAATTTGTGTATCCTTATGTTCTTGTTTTCTATTCTAGTTTTTCATAACAATAAGCAAGATCCCAGATCTCGGAAACCCAGTTGCGCATCCTCTCATCTTCTTGCTGCCTTGCATCTGCATCTTTCAAGAAGCATAGCATCCACTTCAGATCGCTCTGTAGACTAACAACATGCTCATGCACCCCTTTCAAGAAAATTGCTTTGTGAAGGAGAGTATCACCAATCTTTTCTACAACAAAGGAAACTGCAAAACTCTGCCATGGTAAGGCTCTCTTACTCTCACCTAATAGATTTAATACTCTCAGGGAGCGATAAGTACTCAAAGAAAACTGCTTCAGCTCACTCTACACTATGTAGCTTAGATCAACACTAAATCCGAGCCTCTGCCTTGGTCTTTGCTTCCCTTGAAAGGGATGTGCATGTGAGACTTTCCAGATGAATGGCAACAAAGTAAAAGCTTATTCTCATCAAGTTCTATGGTTGTGTAAAGTTGAGCTAGCACTCACTATCAAACCCCAATGCCTTCTAAATTCCCTTGGGAAGAAGATAAAGAAGAGCATAACACATCTCTGTTCAATTATTTAAAAATAAATAAAGTTGCCTTTTCTAAAAGGTAAAGTCGAAAGGGATAATTCCAAATTCAATGACATAAATCAACGGGCTGAGATGGTGAGATTCCCCTTCAATCTGACGATGAGAAAAAGTAATTCAAGAGTTGGACAATTGTTTTGGTGCAGAATGACTAAGTCAATTTAAGGGGCTGCACCAACCCAGTGCCCATCCGCCTGTGAGTCATCTTACTTTGCTCTGTTCTTTGTGTAGCTCTCTGAAATTGGGAATCATTCATACACTTACCCAGGTTTCTCATCTGATCAGTCATCATCCCAGATACTTGGTTTTTATCAGCGATTCAGCATCAAAACGTGTTAGAATGGATTGTATTAGACAGAAAGATATTTTCTTTCAAAAAAAGATACAAACAAAAGATGGGAAAGTTGGAGAGAAGAACTGAAAATAAAAAAAAATGCTTGAAAAATTAGAAATCTCATGGAAACTGAGCAGAGATCCCGGCTCTGGCTGTAGAAAATCCATACTCATTTATAATTGAATTCATAACAGTCTAGACAAATCCAAATAATCTCAATAACAAATTATTGCAGTAACAGCAACAGAAAGGCACACGCTCGGCTGGGTCTTGAGCAAGTATGGATTCATACTGTTTACAATAATATATGAAAGAATTGCACACGCTCGGCTGGGTCTTGAGCAAGTATGGATTCATACTGTTTACAATAATATATGAAAGAATTGCACAATTTTTCGTGCAATCAAATACACCAGTCATAAAGAATCTTCTCATATCGCTGCGTAGACCTCAACAATCATTTGCGATAGAAGTGAATTACACCCTTGTTCTCTCCAGTGTGCCTGAAATGGAATGAAAAATCAAGCAAAGCAAGTCAGCTCAATAATAATAATCATCATCATTGTCGTTTTGAAGAGAGTTCTCCTGTTATTATTTTTTTTAATACTTTTGTTGAGAATAAAATTTTTAGTGTGAGGGTGGGCAGAGTAAGAGTTGGATACCTCCATGTATGATGCCAGTCGGAAGAAGACATCAAGGAACGGGCCCAATTAGGCAAACCTGGAAACACTTCAAGGCCATCTATGAGCGGAAAACGTGAACTTGCATTAATGGAGACATCCACCTCGTGCAGATGGGAGAGATGATTAAGTCCATAGATACTACAGTCAACTTCAATAACTTGAAATTGAGCCAGCCTTGGCATACCACCCTTCTCTACGTAAATCCACTTCAACCGATCTAAATCAGAAATTTGAAGTTTCTTGAGTTGAAGAAACCCGAATGAAGAGACCTGCATTGCCGTTCCATGGTATGACCCTGTTCTTAATCTGAGAGTTGACAACTTTGGCAGGTTCCCTAAAATAGGCATAGGATCTCTGCCCAGCCCAGACCCTTGTAAGGTCAACTGAGTGAGACTTGGTGGAAACTCATGTGCTGCAGGTAGTTGCACTATGGGCCCGTTCATGACCATCTTGTAGAGATGGAGCCAAGAATTCATAGCCAAGAATGGAGATTGTTCCTCAGATGTGAATCGATTTGAAGGTAATGATTGAATGACAAGAGACAATGATTGAAGATTCTCCAGTTTGGCAATGGAGTCTGAGAACTTGACCCATTCCAACTCAAATTTTCCTCGTATTTTCAATTTTTGAAGGGTCGTTAACTTGCTCAAGTCATTATCCCCCCATTCATTAAACCTTATGCCAGACAGGGTCTGGAGATTTCTTAGTGTGTCAATTTGCAATGGCATGTCATCCGTTCGCCCATCCACCAACAGATGTCGAAGATTTTCCATTTTCCATATCACATTTGGCACATTTTTGACGCATCTTACATCCAAAGTCTGCAAACTCGTTAAGTTGCCTATGGATGTTGGAAGTGTTTCTAGGCCAGTATGGCTTAACCCCAAGTACCTTAAATGAATCAACTTCCCAAATGAGCTAGTCATTCTTCCTATTTCTACTCCATCCAAATCTATCACTCTAAGCAACTTGAAACATTTGTAGACAAAATCCAGTTGTGATACTTGACAACTTTTGTCATCCAATTTGAAAAAGAGGAGAGAGCGAAGGTGCGGAGTTGAATGTTTATTTGAAGCATACCTCTCAAAATCTGAAAAAATACCATGCCTGCGCGAGTTGGTTGAAGAACTGGTGGAGTGGACAGAAGCTATGCTCTGCTGTATCTCAGCAAAGCTCTCCTCTTTTGCCTTCTTGATGGAAAAGTCCCTTGCCAGATCATGAATCCGGCATTCTCTAACCCTCTCATTAGTACTCATTCTTACCATTTGAACCAAGTTTCTGTCGATTAACTCATTGAGATAATCCTCAGCCATGTCCTCCATCCTTCGTCCATCTTGTTGGGGAATAAAACCCTCTGCAACCCATAAACGACATATTTTTCTCACAGAGATTACATGGTCATCTGGAAAGAGACTAAAATAAAGAAAGCATGACTTCAAGTAAGGAGGCAAATCGATGAAGCTTAGGTTGAGCATCGCATCTACTCCATCTTTCCCTCCTGAGAGGTGTACACCAATGTTGTTGAGCACCTTTGCCCAGTCAGTAGGTGACTTCTTTTTCCGAGACAATAGGCCTCCCAGCACAACAATTGCCAATGGTAAACCAGCACATTTCCCCACCATCTTCTCCCCAAGTTCCCTTAACTCTAGAGGACAACTCTCAGGGTCGTCTCCTGGGAATGCAGTCCTACAAAACAGCCTCCAGCTCTCGTTTGCAGAAAGAAGTTGAATTGTATGGGGAACACTTAGGGGATCGGCATGCAGAGCAACATCCTTATTTCGAGTTGTGAGAAGTAACCTGCTGCCATTGCTCTCCCTAGGAAACGCATTTGCAACATATTTCCAATCTTCACTCTTCCATAAATCATCTAAAACTACCAGGTATCTTTTCTCCTTCAGAAAGTCATGGAGGAAATCCCGCAGCTCATCCTCTTGCAATTTCTCGGTCCTCTCCGCCTCACATTCACTTGATAAAGAAATTTGGTTTATAATTCTCTGAAAAATGTCTCTGGGTTTACAGTCTAGAGACACATATACCCAAGCTCGACAATACTGAAAATGATCCACCACTCTTCTATCATTATAGACTTTCTTGGCAAGAGTAGTTTTGCCTATCCCTCCCATTCCCACAATTGAAACCACAGTTCGCCTTTGGTCCTTTCTCAGCAGCCGCTCCACTAGCAGATTTGTATCATTCTGGAAGCCTACGATACCCTGATCGTCTATTCGAGGAGATGATTGCCTGAGCTTCATCAGCATCTGACTCGCGCTGTTGGTTGCTTCCCCAATATTTGTGATTCCATAGGTTACCCTGCTCTTTGAGATGTCCTGGATCCTAATCTGGATGGCTTCAATTTCCTTCCCAATCTTGTTGAGATCCATCCACTTTTTGAAGATGGAGTGCTTGGTCTCTGCATTCCTAATGAAGATATCTACTATATCTTCAGCATCATATGCAGTATTCCGGATTTCAGAAACCCAGTTGCGTACTCTCTCGTCTTCTTCTTGCCTTGCATCTGCATCTTTTAGAAAACACTGCATCCGCTTCAGCTCCTCCAGGAGTCTCTCAACTTGGCTGCGCACCCCTTTCAAGAAAACTGCTTTCTGAATGAGCAGATCACCCAACCTTTCAACCACAAAGGAAACAACAGCCTCTGCCATTCTAATCTGCTCTCTCTTGCTGTTCTGTAGGTCAACTGCAAGAAGCGTCGACTTAATGTTCACCAAGCACTCCCTTGATATCCTTGATGCATCTTTTCTTGTGGGTTAAGCAAAGAAAAGAAAAGAAAAGAAAAGAAATCTCTATCATCAAAAGCATTAAGTCAAAAAGATTGTCCTTAGGAATATCATAAAGGAAGAGCATAACAAAAAAAAATGACTTTTTTACTACACAATATCAAATCAATAGATGCCGAAAAGCAATTTACACACCCTTGAGTTGTAAAAATAAAATTTACTCCACAACAATTTACACAATTTTTAATTTTTTATAGGTCCTGAAATTGATATAAATAAAAAGAAAACCCTTAGAGATATATAAGTTAAGTTTGGATCTTTTAATTTTTTTTAAAAATTTCAATCATATATTGATTAGAAAATTTTAATCAATCTAAAAGTGAAAAATCAAGTAACTTGAAGAAATAAAACGTTACACGGTGTTTACTACTACTAATATTTAATGTTTAATGACTTAAAGTATTTTTGATTGTTAAGTGTATTAAGTCATTAAATTAACTTATCAAAATCATTTTTAACTTTGAGTTATAATATAGAAGCAATTTAGTAAATATACTTTGACATGTTTAACAATTTAAATTAAGTCATTAAGTTAATAGGTTGAATGTTTTCATATTCGTTAAGGTAAAAAATAAAAAATTTAAAAATATTAGGCTAAGAATTCCTTTATGTATTAATTAATAAAAATTTTAGTGAATAACAAAATGTTAAAAAAGAGAGCAAAGAGAGATGAAAGTATAGGTACATCATTGCAAGATCCCAATTACCACCCGAGAGAAACCCATAAAAGAAAGCCTTTAAAAATAATTATTTTAAAAATAAATGCAAAAAGTAGGGTTTTTTTTATATTATTTGTTTTGTTTTTGCATCAAACTTGTCTTTTTAAAACAATTTTAATTTACTTTTTATGCTAATCCCGCCTTTTGAAAAAATGAGTTGTCACTTTTTGCATTAAAATTATCTCTTGAAAAGATAAGTTCACTTTTTTACATTGAAAATGTTTTATACTAAACTCATTTTTCAAAGTTTAAGTTCACTTCTTTAGCAATGAACCGGCATTTTTAAAAAGATGACTTCACTTTAATACTAATTTCTTTTGTTTTAAAAGACAAGTTCTATTAATGGATTAATTGATTTTTTTAAAAATAATATCAACCATGCAAAAAGCCCAAACCTACCACTTTCAGACCAATAAGAATAACACTTTTGCAGGCCAAGCAAACCCTTCAAATACATCATCCTAATTGTCAGTTAATATACATATAATTGTACAAACAAACATCCAATAATCTGATAATCTGATTCAACAAACTTACAAGCACATTGGTTTTAGTTTAGATACAATATAAACATGTCCAACCTTAACATGACCATCACGACATTGCTAACTATAATACATGAAATTTTGATTGCATGCCCTTATGCTTTCTTTCAATCACTCCATCATGGAATCAAGCATGAGGTAGAAACTCCCGGCAAATTTGCTACATCATAATCTTCAGGTTATCGGATTTATTTGGCATGCTCAAATTACCAGTTTGCAAAAACCAAACATACATTATAAACAATGACAATAGACAAAGAGAGAGCCAACAAGTTTTAGCCTTTCACTTGTCATACATGTGATTTTGGCGAGCTTGAGGATTTCTTCAATGTTCTAGTAAGGTGGCTAATTTTTCAACTGCTTGTCTAGAGCTTACTGATGTTTGACCTGTTGCAACACATTTTTGAGTATCACATGGCCAACTTTTAGGTTGCCAAACTAAAGATGAATATATGTACAAAGTTAATCTAGCAAGGATCTCAGCATTAGATCATATATAATGAAAAAATTTTCACCAGACAAGCAACTTTCAATTGTTTTACGTGTTTAGAGTAAAATATATGAAGTAATATATGATTGTTAAGAAACGAAGAACTATAGAAGTAATTAATTTCTCTTAAATAAATAGACGAAGTTATTTAATTTGGCAAAAAATAAATAAAAAATTATTTTATTGAATCTAATAATAGATTATGAAGTGGGATTCATTAGCTAAAGAGAAATTTCAGTGAAAAGATCTTGGGCTTCTCTTTGGCATCACTAATTGTTATGTAGAAGAACAATGAATAATACTTCCATGAATTACTAAGTTGAATTGCTAGAAATCACATCCACATAAAGGAAGAAAAACATGCATTTATACACCCCAACACTCATCAAGGTAAAAGTAAATTCCAAACTTCCAGGCTTACCTTTTTTGCAATAAATTTGAAATCCAATCTCACCATTTATAGAGATCCTGAAATGAATAGAAAAATCAAACAAAGCATGTTAGCGAAAAAAGGAAAAAAAGAAAAAAAAAAAGTCTAATTAGTTCAAAAGCAATGGAGTTAAGTAACCATTTAATGGTACTGCTATTTTCCTAGTATGGATTGAATATAGAAAAACATTTGCATTTTTTTTTCAAATATATATTGGTTCTGGACATGCATTTCAGACTATCAAATGTGCAAAAGTGATGAAACTGAAAAACATGTGAGAGAAATAGCAATGCATAGGGTTCAATGTGTCTACAAAGACAGGTGAACTATGGTCATCAGGCCACTAGATGGATTTGTTTTTAATAGAAGTGCTTTCCAAATTTATAGAAGGATAAAATACAAAATCCTAACATGCATTTCATTTTTAAGTATGCTATAAATTAAATAAAATAATATTAAAAAATGTAGCAAGACTAATTATATTGGTCTTACAAGTTAATTCGAGAAGAGGTGACAAGTAGTAAAAATTGATAGTTCAAGAGATCTAAGTAGATAGATGAATGTGGGTACCTCGTAATATGCCACGGAGGAAGTTTGCCAATCAACAAGTGCAAATGCATGGTTGTCACTATAATAAATATTCCACCCATAATGTTTAGCTCCAATAGATTTAGGAGCCCATAAAATCCTAAGATATTCACTCATTTATGTATTTGTAATTGCATAAGCCATGGTATTGTGCCTTGCCCTATATTCAACTTGAGCAATCCTTCTAACTTTGAAAGTTGAAGTACTTTAAGTCGAGGAAACCCACTTGCAGACACTTGCATTTTCTTTCCAAGGTATTAGTTTGTCCTTAATCTAAGAATCAACAAGTTTGGCTGCTTCTCTAAAATAGGCGTAGGATCACAATCTAGCCTGGATGCTCCCAATGTCAATTGTGTGAGATTTGATGAGAATTCAACAATTTCAGGCAATTTTTGCATGTGTCCCTTTATGTCCAACTTAGAGATATGGAGGCAAGAGTTCATGGCAAGGGATGGAATGCTAGACTCATCTGATGCCTTAAGGTACAAAGATTTAAGACTATGTAACTTGGCAATGGAGTTTGAAAACTCAACCCCTTCTACCTCACACCTTTCTTCTATTTCAATTTCCCAAGGCAATTTAACTTGCTTGAATTGTTCTTGATCCATTGGTTGAATGTTATGCCTGATAGAATCTGAAAATTTTGTAATGTATCAATTTGAAGTGGAACAACTTCTTCTTGCCCCTCGATGTAAAGATATCTCATGTTTTTAATCTTCCATATCACATTTGGCACTTGTTTAAGATTGTTTATATCCAAAGTTTGCAAACTCCTTAGGTTGCCTATAGATAGTGGAAGCATTTTTAGACCAGTATGCCTTAATCCCAAGTAATCAATTCCCCAATTATACTTGGTAAGCAATCAATTTCTAAACCTTCCATATCTAATACTCTAAGCATTTTGAAGCATTTGGCAATGAAATCTAGTTGCGATGCCCTACAAGTTTCCCCCAAACTAAAATATAAGAGAAAGCCAAGGTATGGAGTTAAATGTTCAATGGAAGCATACCTCCTTAAATCCCACATCGTCACTCACCCAAACAAACCTTAGCCCCAATCCCTGCCCTAAACACATCATTTCGATGATTAGCCACCAACAAAACCTCGTAATTTAAATGAAAGAAAGCATTAGAAATACTTAAGAAAAGTTTTCATTTTCGAATTGTTGTTTCTTAAGCATTTTCACTGGATTTGGCAAGGTTTTCATTTGAATTTTGAATTGATTTTTTTTTTTTTTTTTTTTTTTTTTTTTACATTGTTTTTCGATCATTTGTTGTTTGATAATTTGAATTTGGTTGTTTTGGATCATGATGGTGTTTCGATTCAGTGCTTTAACTGCTAGGTAAAACAACTTGTTTGGTTATGTTTTTTTTTTTGTGAATCTATCTATTTTTTAAGACATTGCAAATGCATTTGGTTGTTGAGAAAATATGGTTTCTAGAAAACAAAGGAAGGAAGAAGAAGGGTTGCTAGGGTTTTAGGTCAAACAACTTGTTTAATTATGTTTTTCTTCGTGAATCTGCATATTTTTAAGACACTGCATATGCGTTTGGTTGCTAAGAAAATGTGGTTTCTAGAAAACGAATGAAGAAAGAAGAATGAGGGTTGTTAGGGTTTTGGGGTTTTAGGTAAAACAACTTGTTTGATTATGTCTTTTTTGTGAATCTGTCTATTTTTTAAGACACTGCAGCAGTGTTTGGTTGTCGAGGAAATGTCGTTTCTAGAAAATGAAGAAAGGAAGGAGAAAGAGGGTTGTTAGGGTTTTGGGGTTTTAAAATGAAATGACTCTTTTGTCCTCACTTCTTAAAAAAATGATCATTTTGTCATCGATCACACAGAGAACACATGCCATTCCATTAAAAAATGTAACGTCGTGACTTAGAAAATGGACATTGCATGCAATTATAAAGTTTGGAGAATACATTGCTTGATTTTGAACTTGAGGGGGCAATGTACAAAACACGGTATAAGTTGGGGGGGGTAAAATGTAATAAACCCTAAAAATTATTAAGAAATTTATATATTTTTGTACAGAAGTTTGAAGTAATATATTAAAATAATTTATTAAATTTAAGACTATGTTTGGTTTCCAAAATTACTAAGGAAAGAAAAAAAGCGCTCAAAGGAAAATGAATTTCTCATGTTTGGTTTCATCATGCAAAATACAAAAGAAAATCAAATATAATTAAAATTTGTCAAAAATTTATATATTTTTAAATTATTTAATCTTTAATAATAAAGGAAAATAAGTAAAATGAGTTTGAAGAAGTATATAAAAATAACTTATTATGTTTAAACCTATTTTTTATTTCCCTTCGTTTTTTCTTTCCTTCACATTTTCCTTCAAATTTTTGAGGAACCAAATATAATTTAAATCTATTTGTTGTTTTCCTTCTACTCTTCCTCCCTATTTTTTGCCCTTCCATTTTCCTTTAAATTTTTCGGAAACCAAACATAACCTAAAAGAAACTTAGAAGATACTATAATAAAAGCTATATATAAGAGTATATAACAATTCAGCACGTTCATTCAAGAGTTTCTTCAACTAAGTAGAACTCCAAGCAGAGCTCTCTGTGCTGTGAATGGATTTCATATTCTGGATGTATCCCAAAACAACTACTTGCCATTATTGGAAACTATTCATTGACAAACATAATTTGTAGTAGGACTTAACAATCATAAATGGATGGTGTAGCTTGATTCAGTCATGCTCGATTTGCAGAGATCAAACATGGATTATAATCCTTCTGCTATCCTCCCAATACAAACAATGGTATTTGACAAAAAGAGAGCCAATCAAGTTTTAGCCATCCATGTGATTTTTGGGTATTAGTATTTCACAAGTACTTGCCTGGTATTCATTTAACCATGTGTGATCAGTGGCCATGATGCAGCTTTCCTCTCACAAGATCTTACAGCCTTCTAGGAAGGCAACTAAGTTTTCGACAGCCTGCCTAGAGCTCGCTGATGTTTGACCTGTTGCAACATGCGTACATGTACTAGGAATCTAATAGTAAGTATAGGAGCTTGGGCTTCTCTCTGGCATCATTGTTATGCAAATTAAAGAACTACGAATAATACTTGGCCATGAATTACTAGGCTGGGTTGATTGAAATCACATCCAACCAAGGGAATAAAAACATATATACACACCCAACAATCATCCAGGGTAAGAGGGGGTTCCAGGCTTACCTTTTTGACGGCATAACTGAATTCCATCGGAACCGCTTCCAATGATTAAAGTGAAATAAATAGAAAACCAAATAAGACATGTTAGCTGAATAAAAAGAACAATAAAAAGAATTATAAAAAAAAATCATCGTTATAATTTGAGTTATTTGAACCTTTTACTTTATATTTGGAAAGTTAATGTTAGTGCTATTTTCCTAGTATGGATTGGATATATAAAATAACATTTGCATTTGTTTTACTTTTTAAATTGGTAGATGCAATTAAGATTACTACATGTGCAGAAGTGATGAAACTAAAAAAATGTGAGAGAAAGAGAGAATGACATAGGGCTCAATGTGTACAAATTAGAGAGGTGGGAGTATGGTCTTAAAGATTCCCAACATGTATTTCATTTTCAAATATGTTATAAATTTCTTTTTAAAACAATTATAATTAAAAAATGTCGCATGAGTAATTATATTGGTCTTACATGTTAATTCAAGGAATAAGTGATAGGTAGTAATTCTAGACTTTTATAAACATATATTCTATCAGTTTTTTATGCTTATTGCATTTTTTACATTCATTTATATAGGAAGGGGGGAGTGATCAGTGATATATAAAAAATTTTAGTATAAGAACTCCTTATATGTTAATTAAATAACCAATATATTAAGGTATAATAAAATTGGTAATTGAAGGGATCCAAAGCAGGTAGGTGAAGGTAGTTACCGTGTATAATCCCAAAGAGGAATTCTAGACCTTCAGGACCCGAGAAGAGGCCGCAACCAGGAAATCTTAATTTTTATCTCTACCAAATTTAGCAGCTCATCAAGTCCTGAGAACTTTGTTTTACAATAAAATTGTAGTTGCATAAGCCATGGCATCGCACCTTTCTCTATGTTCAACTTGTTCAATTCCCTCAACTCAAAAAGTTGAAGTACTTTGAGTTGAGGAAACCCATTTGCAGATACATGCATTTCCTTTCCAAGATATGACTTAACCCTTAATATGAGAGTCAACAATTTTGGCAGCTTCTCCAAAACGACCATAGGATCACGATTTCGCCTGGATGCTTCCAATGTCAATTGTGTGAGATTTGGTGAGAATTCAATAATTTCAGGCAATTTTTGCATGTGTCCCTTTATGTCCAACTTAGAAAGATGGAGGCAATAGTTTATGGCATGGGGTGGAATGCTAGAATCATCTGATGCCTTAAGGTACAAGGATTTAAGACTAGGTAGCTTGGCAATGGAGTTTGAAAACATAGCCCCTTCTACCTCACACCTTCCTTCTAATTTCAATTTCTCAGACAAGTTAAGTTGCTTGAATCGTTCTTGATCCATTGGTTGAAGGTTATGCCAGATAGAACTTGAAGATTTTGCAATGTATCAATTTGCAGTGGAACATCTTCCTCTTGCCCCTCCATGTAAAGATATCTCATGTTTTTCATCTTCCGTATCACATTTGTCACTTGTCTAAGATTGTTTATCTCCAAAGTCCGCAAACTCCTCAGCTTGCCTATAGATTGTGGAAGCATTTTTAGACCAGTATGCCTTAATCCCAAGTACCTTAAATGAATCAATTCCCCAATTATACTTGGTAGCCATTCAATTTGTAAACCTTCCAAATCAAACACTCTAAGCACTTTGAAGCATTTGGCAATGAAATCTAGTTGTGATGCTCTACAATTTTTCCCCAAATTGAAAAATAAGAGAGAGCGAAGATATGGAGTTAAATGTTCAATGGAAGCATACCTCTCAAAGTTAGAATAAATACTTCGTCGACGGGATTTAGAGGGGGATAGAGGATCTACGATATTAGTTCCAATGAAGTTTTGCTCTTTTGCCTTTTCAATGGCCAACTCTCTTACAAGGTCATGAACCTGACATTTCGTAACCCTTGCATTAACACTTATTCTCACAACTTGAATCAAATTTCTATAACTCATTCAAGTAAACCTCAGCCACGTCTTTCATTCTTCGGTCATCTTGTTCGGGCACAAAACCCTCAGCAGTCCATAAAAGGAGCAGTTTTCTTGAGGAGATCACATAATCTTCTGGGAAGAGGCTTAAATGAAGAAAGCACGGTTTCAAGTAATGGGGCAAGTCGATGTAGCTCAGGTTTAGCATTGCCATTACTCCCATTTGGCCTTCTTTAGCAAGGTATGCACTAATGTTATCGTGCACCTTCTTCCATTCTGTATGTGACATATTTCTTGACAGCAAACCCCCCAATACAACGATGGCCAATGGCAAACCATTACATTTGTCCACCATCTCTTCCCCAAATTCCTTCAAATCTGGAGGATAGCTCTTAACATCAACATCAAGGAAAGCCTTTCGACGAAACAAGTCCCAACTCTCCTGCTTGGAAAGTAGTTGCATTTCTTGGGGCTTAGTTCGAGCATCTGCATGCAAAGCAACATCCTTAGATCGAGTTGTAAGAAGTAATCTGCTGCCGTTAATCCCATCGGGAAAAACATTTCCAGGGCAATCAGGATCGTTGCTGCTCACTTTTGCAAGAAAATCCCAATCGGCACACCTCCATACATCATCCAGAACTATCAAATATCTTTTCTCCTTCAAATCATCATGAAGGAATCCCCCAACTCGTTCTCTCCATACTTCTCTATCATTTCTGCTTGCTCTTTAGTTGGTGCAGAAACCTGGTTAATAATTTGCATATAAACCTCACTGGGTCTACAATCTTGGGATACATAAATCCAGGCACGACAATCTGGAAAGTGTTCCACAATTTTTTCATGATTATAGACCTTCTTGGCAAGGGTGGTTTTGCCTATGCCGCCCATTCCTACCAAAGAAATCACGCGGCGCCTTTGGTCTCCTACGGTGAGCTGCTTCACTAGCTTATCTGCCTCCTGTGTAAGGCCCACGATGACACGTTCTTCTGCACGAGGAGAGGAGCGTCTTAGATCCTGCAACATTTGACCCGAACCGCTTATTCCTTCTCCAGTATTTTTTATTCCGAGAGCCTCCCGCCTATTTGAGATGTCTTGGAGGGTAAGTTGGATGTCTTCAATTTTCTTGCCAATCTTATGGCGGTTTATCAACTTCTTGAAGACACGCTTGAGAAAGTAGTCTGTTCTCAGGGACTCTGCATTCAGGATGAACATGTCTATGATGTCCTCAACATCATAAACCGCATCACGGATTTCAGAAACCCAGTTGCGCACTCTTACATCTTCTTCTTGCTTCTTCTCCGCTTCTTCCAAGAAGCATTTCATGGCCCCTAGATCTTTATTCAGCCTCTCGACTTTCCCCCGTACCCCCTTCAAGAAAATTGCTTCTTGAATGAGCATGTCACCGATCCTTTCAACCGCAAAGGAAACCACAGCCTCTGTCGCCATTGTAGTCTTCTCTCACTGACCTTGGAACTGATTCTCTCAAGAAAGAACTACTCAAGTTTTGGTGCTATCAAACCCCCAGGTAACACCTTCCTTTAATACTAACACGGAGCTTCCTTTCTTGTTTTGGAGAGGGCCACCTAGAAAAGAAAAGCTTCATCTTTTCAATGCCAATTACTCGTAATTGCCTGTCAGAAAAATTATGCAACTGGAACAGTTTCATACTATATGAGATTCCCTACAATTATAGGATGAGATAAAGTAGTACAAAAGCTGGACAATTCTTGTGGCGCACAACGATCATGAAATCAATGGCCTGGTCCACACCAATCCAATGCTTATCTACATATGGGTCATCATACTTTGTTCTGTTCTTTGTGTGGGCCTCTAAATTTAGGAATCATTCATGCACCTGGCTAGGCCTTTTCAACTGATTTTGGATATGACGACATCAGTCCTCCGGTAAATGATGATCCAATGGTATTCAAAAACTATTGCTTCCATGGAGAAAGAAAGAAAGAGATTATCTTTGAATCAGTAAACCAACCAAATTATACGAGTGTATGGGGGTTCAGTTGGACTCAAGTGAGTGAAGTTGCCTTTTATATAAAAGATAAATTTGAATGGGATGAGAAAATTATGCAAATGGATAGTTGCATATTGTTTGAGCTTCCCTTCAATCAAAGGATGAGAAAAAGTTATATAAAAGTTGAACAATTCTTATGGCACACAACGAGCAGTCAATTCAAGATGTCGATTCAAGATGTCGGCACCGATCTATATGCCTATCTACACATGGACATGGGTCATCTTACTTTGTTTTGTTGGACAATTCTTATGGCACACAACGACCAATTAATTCAATGCGTCAGCACCAATCCAATGCTTAACACGGAAAATAATTAAAAGCTTAACATTAATATAAGATTATGAATTTCAAATTCTTCAACACAGGCTCCTTTATCTAGAAAATGCACTATGCCATTAAAATGACTTAACTGGTCTGGTTTCCACCACAAGAAATTTCTACTCGTTAAAAATGAATAAATCCTTCTGGGAGGCAAAAAAATCTGGAAAAATGATCAAAATCCCAACATAACCAGCTGGCTCATAGCTTGATTATATTATGCTTGAAGCTGAAGAAACTCCTCTCGGCCCTTTATTTTCTCAGTGCAAAAACCAGTGTGAGTGATCAAGCAGCAACTTTCTTGGATGTTACAGAATTGACAATCACAGCAAATTCAGGACCCTGCACCCCCAATACTAAGTTGCAATCATCAACACTAAAAAGAAACATTAATATCTTTATCAAAACTGCTTGGGAAACCAAATTGTGCCACTTAATAGCCTCACTAACAGTCAAGTGATATTGTAAGTTTTTCATAGAGTGTGAGACATTTAGGCCCTGTTTAGTTAGACTGCTATGTTTTCACTTTCAGAGAAAACATGTTTGGAATGCATTTTTCCATTTTCATTTTCTGGAAAACTGAACTCTAAAAATAGAAAAAGCCAAAAACCAATTTGATTTTTTCAATTTTTTCTTAAGAAAACTGGACAAAAAAATTTTGAAAACAAAAAAGGAAATAAAATCACATAAACCTAGTGACACCTACGACATAAGAGGAATACAAATATTACAAATATGAAAAAAAAAATATATTCATATGAATAAAACATTATTTTATATATATTTGAAAGCAAATATCATCTTAAAAGTAAGACGTAAATATTTTATTTATTTATTGAATCATGAAATAGTATAAGTGAAAATATTTTTTTATTAAAATAATTTATTTTATTAATAATAACTATATTAAATCTTTATTTTATAAAAACTTTTTTTATAAAATGAAATGGAAAATGAAAACCAGAAAACGTTTTTCAAACCAAACATAACCTTAGATTGTGAGTGTTTTCAAGGGCAAATCTAATGTTTCCAACTAGGACCTCCAAATCCAAATGTAGTCATGAACCAAAAAAACAAACCCCAATATATACTTTTTTGACTATATCACAAGGTAGATTTAGCATCCCAAGAATCTTCCTCACAAACAGAAAGGGGAAAAAGAGTAATAAAAAATATACGAAAAGCAAGTCCTGATTATTACTTATGTTTGTAATTTGAAAATAAAAATAATAATAATAATAATAATAATACAAAAGGGATTTTTTATAGGCAAAACAAAGAAGGATTATATCAATTAATAAAGAAAGTTTCTTTATTGCTTCCAATAGCCCCTAAAATTTTTTTAAAGTTTTTTATCATGAGTTCTTCTTTATTACTTGTAGTCAAACTAGTGATTAATTTTTAAGCCCAACAGTAAGAGCATACCTTGTTTGGGAAGCTCTGAAGAATTGCTCCCAATCAGTGAACCTGCAAAAGAGATGGTTTTATCAGATGCAGCATTCACTGGACAGTACCTTCAGAAAACCAGAACATTCAGACAGAGTACAAAACTACATTTGACATCCAATAACAAAAAAGTCGATGTTGGTCAAAATTGTGGTTCAATCAGGTTCTGTTACAATTGCAGGATTTCTATAATGGCCTAATCAAGGATGATAATATTGCTAACTCTTAAGGCTGTAGTATTGCCCCATGTTACAGAGTTCCCTACACATGTTGACATGAAACAGCCCCAACTTAAGGACCTAGCATGCACAAATAGAGAAGAATAAACAAAGTTCTCTAAAACCACTCCAAGGTAAATAAAGTATTCTGCCCTTTAGGCATGGCTCAAGTGGTAGAGGGTGGGTTTGGGTTTGAGTGAGGTTCCAGGTAAGAGTCCTGATAGGAAGAAAATATGAATAAAAAGGTAATTACCTATCAATAAAAAAAGGTAAATAAAGAATTTGATTCTACCATATGATTTTTTGAACTTCTTCATTACATTACATTTCAAAATGTAAAACTGCTTTTAGGTGTCAAGATTGAACTAGAGACTCCAACTCTCAAGGTATTGTCTAAAAAAATCTTCACAATAAGGATCAAAAATGACAAAATCCAGAATGATCTCAGTGCCTATTCCCAATTGGAAAGACAAATTCTATATTGGTATCTTAAGTCAATAAACACTACTTAAACAACAAATTTATTATCTACAAACTTACATTTGCAATGCCCAAAAAAGCTAGTCCAGGGAACAAGGGTCCAAAAGATAAGTAACAACACTATTTTGACTTACTTTTAAGGAAAGTTAAACCATTGACTAAGACAAGATTGGCTTCACAACCATTACAAACAAGGCAGTTCCCAATAAGACTAGTTCAATAAACACATGGAAATAATGCTTAGGGGAATTACCGAGACAAGATCTTTAGGATTCAATGCCAAGCTTAAACAAGAAGAAATCTCATTGATGTTTTCAAGCACTACAATCAGCCCAAATTAGAAATCGGGTGCAAATATCTAAAAAGACCTTCAAAAAAGCATCTTTCCAATATAGTAAACTTGCAAGAAAAACATTCACAATGAAAATTAATCAAACAAAAAAGGCTATATATAAGAAACTCAGAAGATACTATATCTAATAAAAGCCATATATAAGAATATATAATAATTCAGTACGTTCATTCAAGAGTTTCTTCAACTACGTGGAACTCCAAGCAGAGCTCTTTGTGCCATGAAGGGATTTCATGTTCTGGATGTATCCCAAAACAACTAGTGCCCATTATTCGAAACTATTCATTGGCAAACACAATTTGTAGCAGGAGTTTTACAATCATAAATGGATGGTGTAGCTTGATTCAGTCATGCTTAGTTTGCAGAGATCAAACATGTATTATAATCCTTCTGCTATCCTCCCATTACAAACAATGGTATTTGACAAATAGAGAGCCAACAAGTTTTAGCCATACATGTGATTTTTGGGTATTAGTATTTCACAAGTACTTGCCTGGTCCTCATTTAACCATGTGTGATCAGTGGCCATGATGCAGCTTTCCTCTCACCACTAAAGGTAGTTTAGGAAGGCAGCTAACTCTTCGACAGCCTGCCTAGAGCTCGCTGATGTTTGACCTGTTGCAGCACATGTCTGAGTATCGGAAGTCCAACTTTTTATGTAATTGAAGTAAACATGCGTACATGTACTAGGAATCTAATAGTAAGTATAGGAGCTTGGGCTTCTCTCTGGTATCATTGTTATGCAAATTAAAGAACTACGAATAATACTTGGCCATGAATTACTACGCTGGGTTGATTGAAATCACATCCAACTAAGGGAATAAAAACATATATACACACCCAACAATCATCCAGGGTAAGAGGGGGTTCCAGGCTTACCTTTTTGACGGCATAACTGAATTCCATCGGAACCGCTTCCAATGATTAAAGTGAAATAAATAGAAAACCAAATAAGACATGTTAGCTGAATAAAAAGAACAATAAAAAGAATTAAAAAAAATAAAAATCATTGTTATAATTTGAGTTATTTGAACTTTTTACTTTATATTTGGAAAGTTAATGTTAGTGCTATTTTCCTAGTATGGATTGGATATATAAAATAACATTTGCATTTGTTTTACTTTTTAAATTGGTAGATGCAATTAAGATTACTACATGTGCAAAAGTGATGAAACTAAAAAAATGTGAGAGAAAGAGAGAACAACATAGGGCTCAATGTGTACAAATTAGAGAGGTGGGAGTATGGTCATAAAGATTCCCAACATGTATTTCATTTTCAAATATGCTATAAATTTCTTTTAAAAAAAATTATAATTAAAAAATGTAGCTTGAGTAATTACATTGGTCTTACATGTTAATTCAAGAAATAAGTGATAGGTAGTAATTCTAGACTTTTATAAACATATATTCTATCAGTTTTTTATGCTTATTGCATTTTTTACATTCATTTATATAGGAAAGGGGGGAGTGATCAATGATATGTAAAAAATTTCAGTACAAGAACTCCTTATATGTTAATTAAATAACCAATATATTAAGGTATAACAAAATTGGTAATTGAAGGGATCCAAAGCAAATAGGTGAAGGTAGTTACCGTGTATAATCCCAAAGAGGAATTCTAGACCTTCTGGACCCGAGAAGAAGCCGCAACCAGGAAAGTGTAATGTTTATCTCTACCAAATTTAGCAGCTCATCAAGTCCCGAGAACTTTGTTTTACAATAAAATTGTAGTTGCATAAGCCATGGCATCGCACCTTTCTCTATGTTCAACTTGTTCAATTCCCTCAACTCAAAAAGTTGAAGTGCTTTGAGTTGAGGAAACCCATTTGCAGATACATGCATTTCCTTTCCAAGATATGACTTAACCCTTAATCTGAGAGTCAACAATTTTGGCAGCTTCTCCAAAACGACCATAGGATCACGATTTAGCCTAGATGCTTCCAATGTCAATTGTGTGAGATTTGGTGAGAATTCAATCATTTCAGGTAATTTTTGCATGTGTCCCTTTATGTCCAACTTAGAAAGATGGAGGCAATAGTTTACAGCAAGGGGTGGAATGCTGGAATCATCTGATGCCTTAAGGTACAAGGATTTAAGACTAAGTAGCTTGGCAATGGAGTTTGAAAACATAGCCCCTTCTACCTCACACCTTCCTTCTAATTTCAATTTCTCGAGACAAGTTAAGTTGCTTGAGTCGTTCTTGATCCATTGGTTGAAGGTTATGCCAGATAGAACTTGAAGATTTTGCAATGTATCAATTTGCAGTGGAACATCTTCCTCTTGCCCCTCCATGTAAAGATATCTCATGTTTTTCATCTTCCGTATCACATTTGGCACTTGTCTAAGATTGTTTATCTCCAAAGTCTGCAAACTCCTCAGGTTGCCTATAGATGGTGGAAGCATTTTTAGACCAGTATGCCTTAATCCCAAGTACCTTAAATGAATCAGTTCCCCAATTATACTTGGTAGCCATTCAATTTGTAAACCTTCCAAATCTAACACTCTAAGCACTTTGAAGCATTTGGCAATGAAATCTAGTTGTGATGCTCTACAATTTTTCCCCAAATTGAAAAATAAGAGAGAGCGAAGATATGGAGTTAAATGTTCAATGGAAGCATACCTCTCAAAGTCAGAATAAATACTTCTTCGACGGGATTTAGGTGAAAAGAGAGAAAAACTGGTGGAGGGGGATAGAGGATCTGCGATATTAGTTCCAATGAAGTTTTGCTCTTTTGCCTTTTCAATGGCCAACTCTCGTACAAGGTCATGAACATGACATTTCGTAACCCTTGCATTAACACTCATTCTCACTACTTGAATCAAATTTCTATTGATTAACTCATTCAAGTAAACCTCAGCCACGTCTTTCATTCTTTGGTCATCTTGTTCTGGCACAAAACCCTCAGCAGTCCATAAAAGGAGCAGTTTTCTCGAGGAGATCACATAATCTTCTGGGAAGAGGCTTAAATGAAGAAAGCACGGTTTCAAGTAATGGGGCAAGTCAATGTAGCTCAGGTTTAGAATTGCCATTACTCCCATTTGACCTTCTTTAGCAAGGTATGCACTAATGTTATCGTGCACCTGCTTCCATTCTGTATGTGACATATTTCTTGACAGCAAACCCCCCAATACAACGATGGCCAATGGCAGACCTTTACATTTGTCCACCATCTCTTCCCCAAGTTCCTTCAAATCTGGAGGATACCTCTCGCTATCAGCATCAAGGAACGCCTTCCGACAAAACAAGTCCCAGCTCTGTTGTTTCGAAAGAAGCCGCATTTCATGGGGAATAGTTCGAGCATCTGCATGCAAAGCAACATCCTTATATCGAGTTGTAAGAAGTAATCTGCTGCCGTTACTCCCATCGGGAAAAACATTTCCAGGGCAATCAGGATCGTTGCTGCTCACTTTTGCAAGAAAATCCCAATCGGCACAGCTCCATACATCATCCACAACTATCAAATATCTGTTCTCCTTCAAATGATCATGAAGGAAATCCCCCAACTCGTGCTCTCCATACTTCTCTATCATTTCTGCTTGCTCTTTAGTTGGTGCAGAAACCTGGTTAATAATTTGCATATAAACCTCTCTGGGTCTACAATCTTGGGATACATAAATCCAGGCACGACAATATGGAAAGTGTTCCACAATTTTTTCATGATTATAGACCTTCTTGGCAAGGGTGGTTTTGCCTATGCCGCCCATTCCTACCACGGAAATCACGCGGCGCCTTTGGTCTCCTACGGTGAGCTGCTTCACTAGCTTATCTGCCTCCTCTGTAAGGCCCACGATGACACGTTCTTCTGCGCGAGGAGAGGAGCGTCTTAGATCCTGCAACATTTGACCCGAACCGCTTGTTCCTTCTCCAATATTTTTTATTCCGAGAGCCTCCCGCCTATTTGAGATGTCTTGGAGGGTAAGTTGGATGTCTTCAATTTTCTTGCCAACCTTATGGCGGTTTATCAACTTCTTGAAGACACGCTTGAGAAAGCAGTCTGTTCTCTGGGACTCTGCATTCAGGATGAACATGTCTATGATGTCCTCAACATCATAAACCGCATCACGGATTTCGGAAACCCACTTGCGCACTCTTAAATCTTCTTCTTGCTTCTTCTCCGCTTCTTCCAAGAAGCATTTCATGGCCCCTAGATTTTTCTTCAGCCTCTCGACCTTCCCCCGTAACCCCTTCAAGAAAATTGCTTTTTGAATGAGCATGTCACCGATCCTTTCAACCGCAAAGGAAACCACAGCCTCTGTCGCCATTGTAATGTTCTCTCACTGAACCTCTCTTAACTCTGGATGGAACTGATTCTCTCAAGAAGGAAATACTCAAGTTTTCGAGCTATCGAACTTCCTTTAAGACTAGCATGGAGCTTCCTTTCACTTTGGGAATCGAACACCTTGATTCATAAAAATAAGCACCTACCTCGTAAGTCGTAACTCACCCCCACCTAACCATCTGATCCATAAAAAGGTAAGCTACTAACTCTTAACGTTTAGGGAAAAAGTTGCACCTTCACGTGACAGCCGCGTCATAATCTAGACTTTTGTTCAACCATCCAAACGCTAGAGTATCAAAAAGGAGGGAGAGACAAACGGATGAAAAAAGACAAAAAGGGACACACAGAATCTTTCTCTCGTGTTCAAGAATAATAATAATGTATTTTTTCCAAGTTACCACTTTTTCCGAAGGGCACGCCGTTTGAAAGTTAATAGAAGGAAAAACAATAATGTACACAAGTGTTTTTTAAAAATAATTTTTTATCCATTGAAAAAAAATAAAACAAAACAAAACAAGAAAATAATTTTGACAATCAAAAAATAGAAAATAGTTTTTCACTCTTAAAACCATAAAATATAATAATTTTATTAAATATTTTTTAATTATTTTCAATTATTAGTTTTATAATGACTATTTAAAAAATAATTATATAAATATAAAGAATGGTTAAAAATAAAATGAAATTTATTTTTGAAATATAAAAATATGTTAAGAATATTTCAAATTTTTAAATAGAATTTTATTCTATAAAACATTATAAAATAATAGTTACCAAAAATTGGTTTTCAAAACTATTTTTAAAAACATTTTTTAAACAAAAATTAAAAGTATATTTTTTGAAAAAACATTTTCTAAAAAAAATTTAAAAGCATATTTTTAGAAGTCATTTCCCCATTTTGAAAATGCAAGCATCACATATATATTTGCTATAAAAAATTAATCATGAATGTGGAGTTATAATTGTAAAATATACTTTTACAAAAAATATGCAAATAAAGAAAAAAAGATTTTAATTTAAGAATAAGTTAATTATTTTGACTGAATATTTAAATTTATTTATAATTTTTAGTTATGATATTAAGATATTTTATTAAATTAATTTGATTCACCTAGTTGAGCTTTTGACTAAATTACACATACCTCTCATTGTTTTGAAATTTTATCAAATATCTCTTCTACTATTTTCATTTTTTATTTTCACTCGTCTTCTCTATCAGTTAAAATAAAAAAAGAATTTGATAAAATTTCAAACTAATGAAATTCAAGTGTATTTAACCAAAGTCTCCTGGGAGATTAATGAATTTAACCCGTATCTTATCAAAACATACTTAACGTATTTAATAACTTGAATTAAATTATTAAATCATTAAGTTGAGTTATTACAAGCACCCTAATTTGGTTATTAATTCTTCACCCGCACTCAGATTTGGTCACTAATTCTTCACCAATGTAGAACTCTCTGATTTTTTTGTTTTGTGAAGTGGAGTTGGCAATCACAACCAAACCCCACAACTTTTTCCCTTTTTGTTTTCCAGGAAACCACTTTTTCAAAATGCCCTGGGAAAGAAGAAAAACAAGCCCATAAAGAATTCTCTATTCATTTACTTTTTATAAAGTATAGTTGCCTTTTCTAAAAGAGAAATTTCAATCAGTGATTCCAATAGACTGCCAGATCTAAGGAGGGATTCAAAGCTATCGCATTCTAACTTTACTTAAAACATATTATGCTTTGATATGAACGTATATTTTCTTATTATATGAATACAATCTCATTTCTTGTAGTTATAATCGAATCCATGGCAGCCTAAACAAATACACAGAATCAGGCACTCATCATTTTAACCATATGATCACAATCATAATATCAATTATTCCAACACTATCTTCTCGGCAATCATTTGCTGCAATAGCGCCAGACATCCTCATCTCTCTCTGAAAACCTGTAGTGAGAAAGGAGGGGAGAAAATGAAATGAAAAGGTCTAATTACATTCCTTGCAATTTCAAAGGAGTTCATTTTTTTCTCTTTTATTTGTCTGTAATCTTCTATCCAAATAAATGTTAGTGTTTCGAATTCAAGGAGGGGAACTAGGCCTCAATGTTTATAGCAGGAAAAAATGTTGTAGAATGAGGGAATCTGTGAAACAATTTGTTACCCTTGTGGACATTTTTGGTAGGAAGAATCAAAAGAGTGTCTCCAGTTAGGAGAATTTGGAAATCCACCAACCACATTTATCTGCCATAGGGATGTAGGAGCTCATTAAGTCCATAGATGAACCATAAATCCTTATAAACTCTCAACTGAGAAAGCCTAGGCGTGCCACCCTTCTCATAGACCACCCTCATATTAGATCATCATGAGTTTGGCATTCTCTAACCCTCCCGTTAACGCTCATTCTCACTACTCGAACAAGTTTCTGTTTATTAACTCATTTAAATAATCTTCAGCTACATCCTCCATTCTTTGTTGATCTTGCTGTATAACAAAACCCTCTGCAATCCATAGTAAGAGTAATTTTCTGGGTATGCAATCTTGGGACACACGAGCCCAAGCGTGGAATGCAAAGCAATAAACAACTTTACTATCCTGATAAACTTGTTCGGCAAGAGTAGTTTGGCCTATGCCAGCCATTCCCATAATACCCTGTTTTTCTACAGGAGGATTAGATTTTCTTAGTTTCCACAGCCTCTCAGTTGCATTAGTTCCTACTCCAATATTATTGATCCCATACGCTTCTCTACTTCTTGAGATGTCTTTTGTTTTAATTTGGATTGCTTCAATTTCCCTGCCAAGCTTACACAGATTCATCCACTTTTTGAAGATAGAGGGCGGCTTGTGCTTTGTCTCTGTATTCAATGATAGTGACCGACGAATTGGTATTGGGTAACATCAACAAACCAGCGATAGAGAACAGGAGATAGGGTTATTTCATTGGAACCCCGAGATATTTCCAACCATTAATTGAAGAAATGCCCGAAGGATGTGCCGTGCCGTCCACAATCATGTGATAGTGCAACCAATAAAGATGCCATTAAAATGACTTAACTAGTCTGGTTTCCACCACAAGAAGTTTTAACTCATTAAAAATGAATAAATCCTTCTGGGAGGCAAAAAAAACTGAAAAAATGATCAAAATCCCAACATAACTAGCTGGCTCATAGCTTGATTATATTATGCTTGAAGCTGAAGAAACTCCTCTCGGCCCTTTATTTTCTTTCAGTGCAAAAACCAGTGTGAGTGATCAAGCAGCAACTTTCTTGGATGTTACAGAATTGACGATCACAGCAAATTCAGGACCCTGCACCACCAAATACTAAGTTGTAATCATCAACATCAAAAAGAAACATTAATATCTTTATCGAAACTGCTTGGGAAACCAAATTGTGCCACGTAATAGCCTCACTAACAGTCAGGTGATATTGTAATTTTTCATAGAATGTGAGACATTCAGGCCCTGTTTATTTAGACTGCTATCTGTTTTCACTTTCAGAGAAAACATGTTTGGAATGCATTTTTCCATTTTCATTTTCTGGAAAACTTAACTCACAAAATAGAAAAAGCCAAAACACCAATTTGATTTTTTCAATTTTTTCTTAAGAAAACCGGATAAAAAAAATTGAAAACAGAAAAGGAAATAAAATCACATAAACCTAGTGACACCTACGACATAAGAGGAATACAAATATTACAAATATGAAAAAAAAAAAAAAAAAAAAAAAAACATTCTTATGAATAAAACATTATTTCATATATTTTTTTTTTACTATATCATAAGGCAGATTTAGCATCCTAAAAATCTTTCACACAAACAGAAAGGGGAAAAAGAGTAAGAAAAAATAAGCACTGATTATTACTTATATTTGTAATTTAAAAAATAATAATAATAATATAAAAGGGTTTTTTATAGGCAAACAAAGAAGGATTATATCAATTAATAAAGTTTTTGTTAGTTTTTTATCATAAGTTGTTCTTTATTACTTTTAGTCAAACTAGTGATTAATTTTTAATTCCAACAGTTAGAGCATACCTTGTTTGGGAAGCTCTGAAGAATTGCTCCCAATCACAGAACCTGCAAAAGAGACGGTTTTATCAGATGCGGCATTCTCTGGGATAGTACCTTCAGAAAACCAGAACATTCAGGCAGAGAGTACAAAACTACATTTGACATCCAATAACAAAAAAGTCGATGCTGGTCAAAATTGTGGTTCAATCAAGCTCTGTTACAATTGCAGGGTTTCTATAATGGCCTAATCAAGGATGATAATATTGCTAACTCTTAAGGCTAGTACTGCCCCAAGTTACAGAGTTCCCAACACATGTTGACATGAAACAGCCCCAACTTAAGGACCTAGCATGCACAAATAGAGAAGAATAAACAAAGTTCTCTAAAACCACTCCAAGGTAAATAAAGTATTCTGCCCTTTAGGCATGGCTCAAGTGGTAGAGGGTGGGTTTGGGGTTGAGTGAGGTTCCAGGTAAGAGTCCCTATGGGAAGAAAATATGAATAAAAAGATAATTACCTATCAATAAAGAAAGATAAATAAAGAATTTGATTCTACCATATGATTTTTTGAACTTCTTCATTACATTACATTTCAAAATGTAAAACTGCTTTTAGGTGTCAAGATTGAACTAGAGACTTCAACTCTCAAGGTATTGTCTAAAAAAATATTCATAATAAGGATCAAAAATGACAAAATCCAGAATGATCTCAGTGCCTATTCCCAATTGGAAAGACAAATTCTGTACTGGTATCTCAAGTCAATAAACAAGACTTAGACAACAAATTCATTATCTACGAACTTACATTTGCAATGCTCAAAAAAGCTAGTCCAGGGAACCATGCACGGTCCAAAAGATCATTAACGACACTATTTGACTTACTTTTACGGAAAGTTAAACCATTGACTAAAACAAGATTGGCTTCACAACCATTACGTACAAACAGGACAGTTCTCAATACGACTAGTTCAATAAACATATGGAAATAATGCTCAGATGAATTACCGAGACAAGATCTTTAGGATTCAATGCCAAGCTTGAAAGGATAAACAAGAAGAAATCTCATTGATGTTTTCAAGCACTACAATCAGCCCAATTCGGAAATCAGGTGCAAATATCTAAAAACACCTTCAAAAAAGTATTTTCCAAATATAATAAACTTGCAAGAAAAACATTCACAATGAAAATTAATCAAACAAAAAAAGCCATAGATAAGAAACTCAGAAGATACTACATATAATAAAAGCCATATATAAGAATATATAATAATTCAGTACGCTCATTCAAGAGTTTCTTCAACTAAGTAGAACTCCAAGCAGAGCTCTCTGCGCCGTGAATGGATTTCATATTCTGGATGTATCCCGAAACAACTAGTCGCCATTATTCGAAACTATTCATTGGCAAACACAATCTGTAGTAGGGGTTTTACAATCATAAATGGATGGTGTAGCTTGATTCAGTCATGCTCGGTTTGCAGAGATCAAACATGCATTATAATCCTTCTGCTATCCTCCCATTACAAACGATGGGATTTGAGACTAAGAGAGCCAATCAAGTTTTAGCCATCCATGTGATTTTTGGGCATTAGTATTTCACAAGTACTTGCCTTGTCTTCATTTAACCATGTGTGATCAGTGGCCATGATGCAGCTTTTCTCTCACCAATTACGGCGTTTTACGAAGGCAGCTAACACTTCGGCAGCCCGTCTAGAGCTCGCTGATGTTTGACCTGTTGCAGCACTTGTCTGAGTATCACTAGTCCAACTTTTTATGTAACTGAAGTAAACATGCGTACATGTACTAGGAATCTAATAGTAAGTATAGGAGCTTGGGCTTCTCTCTGGCATCGTTGTTATGCAAATTAAACAACTACGAATAATACTTGGCCATGAATTACTAGGCTGGGTTGATTGAAATCACATCCAACTAAGGGAATAAAAGCATATATACACACCCAACAATCATCCAGGGGAAGAGGGGGTTCCAGGCTTACCTTTTTGACGGCATAACTGAATTCCTTTGAAACGGTTTCTACTGATTAAACTGAAATCAATAGAAAACCAAATAAGACATGTTAGCTGAATAAAAAAAACAATAAAAAGAATTTAAAAAAAAAAAATCATCGTTACAATGTTGAAGAGATATAATTTGAGTTATTTGAACTTTTTACTTTATATTTGAAAAGTTAATGTTAGTGCTATTTTCCTAGTATGGATTGAATATAAAAAAAAAACATTTGCATTTGTTTTACTTTTTAAATTGGTAGATGCAATTAAGATTATTGCATGTGCAAAAGTAATGAAACTACAAAAAATGTGAGAGAGAGAGAGAACGGCATAGGGCTCAATGTGTACAAATTAAAGAGGTGGGAGCATGGTCTTAAAGATTCCCAACATGTATTTCATTTTCAAATATGCTATAAATTTCTTTTTAAAAAAATTATTATTAAAAAATATAGCATGAGTAATTATATTGGTCTTACATGTTAATTCAAGAAATAAGTGATAGGTAGTAATTCTAGACTTTTATAAACATATATTCTATCACTTTTTAATGCTTACTACATTTTTTACATTCATTCATATAGGAAGGGGGGGAGTGATCAATGCTCTATATAAAATTTCAGAATAAGAACTCCTTATATGTTAATTAAATAACCAATATATTCATGTATAACAAAATTTGTAATTGAAGGGATCCAAAGTAGATAGGTGAAGGTAGTTACCAATGTCTACAATCCCAAAGAGGAATTCCAGCGAGTATGGACCAGCTAACAAACCATAACTTGGAAAGCGTAATTTTTACCTCCACCAAATTTAGCAGCTCATCAAGTCCCGAGAACTCTGTTTTAGAACAAAATTGTAGGTGCATAAGCCATGGCATCGCGCCTTTCTCTATATTCAACTTGTTCAATTCCCTCAACTCAAAAAGTTGAAGTACTTTGAGTTGAGGAAACCCATTTGCAGATACATGCATTTCCCTTCCAAGATATGACTCAGCCCTTAATCTGAGAGTCAACAATTTTGGCAGCTTCTCCAAAACAACTATAGGATCACGATCTAGCCTGGATGCTTCCAATGTCAATTGTGTCAGACTTTGTGAGAATTCATGGATTTCAAGGAATTTCTGCATGTATCCCTTTATGTCCAACTTAGAGAGATGGAGGCAAGAGTTTATGGCAAGGGGTGGAATGCTCGACTCATCTGATGCCTTAAGGTACAAGGATTTAAGACTAAGTAGCTTGGCAATGGAGTTTGAAAACTCAACTCCTTCTACCTCACACCTTCCTTCCAATTTCAATTTCCCAAGACAAGTTAAGTTGCTTGAATCGTTCTTGATCCATTGGTTGAAGGTTATGCCTGATAGAATTTGAAGATTTTGCAATGTATCAACTTGCAGTGGAACATCTTCCTCTTGCCCCTCCATGTAAAGATATCTCATGTTTTTCATCTTTCGTATCACATCTGGCATTTGTCTAAGATTGTTTATCTCCAAAGTCTGCAAACTCCTCAGGTTGCCTATAGATGGTGGAAGCATTTTTAGACCAGTATGCCTTAATCCCAAGTATCTTAAATGAATCAGTTCCCCAATTATACTGGGTAGGCATTCAATTTCTAAACCTTCCAAATCTAACACTCTAAGCACTTTGAAGCATTTGGCAATGAAATCTAGTTGTGATGCTCTACAATTTTTTCCCAAATTGAAAAATAAGAGAGAGCGAAGATATGGAGTTAAATGTTCAATGGAAGCATACCTCTCAAAGTCGGAATAAATACTTCGTCGACGGGATTTAGGTGAAAAGAGAGATAAACTGGTGGAGGAGGGGGGAGGATCTGCGATATTACTTCCAATGAAGTTTTGCTCTTTTGCCTTTTCAATGGCCAACTCTCGTACAAGGTCATGAACCCGACATTCCATAACCCTTGCGTTAACACTCATTCTCACTACTTGAATCAAATTTCTATTGATTAACTCATTCAAGTAAACCTCAGCCATGTCTTTCATTCTTCGGTCATCTTGTTCTGGCACAAAACCCTCAGCAGTCCATAAAAGGAGAAGTTTTCTTGTGGAGACCACATAATCTTCTGGGAAGAGGCTTAAATGAAGAAAGCACGGTTTCAAGTAATGGGGCAAGTCGATGTAGCTCAGGTTTAGCAATGCCATTACTCCCATTTGGCCTTCTTTATCAAGGTATGCACTAATGTTATCGTGCACCTGCTTCCATTCTGTGTGTGACATATTTCTTGACAGCAAACCCCCCAATACAACGATGGCCAATGGCAAACCATTACATTTGTCCACCATCTCTTCCCCAAGTTCCTTCAAATCTGGAGGATAGCTCTCGCTATCAGCATCAAGGAACGCCTTCCGAGAAAACAAGTCCCAGCTCTCTTGTTTCGAAAGAAGCCGCATTTCATGGGGAATAGTTCGAGCATCTGCATGCAAAGCAACATCCTTATATCGAGTTGTAAGAAGTAATCTGCTGCCGTTACTCCCATCGGGAAAAACATTTCCAGGGCAATCAGGATCGTTGCTGCTCACTTTTGCAAGAAAATCCCAATCGGCACACCTCCATACATCATCCAGAACTATCAAATATCTTTTCTGCTTCAAATGATCATGAAGGAAATCCCCCAACTCGTTCTCTCCATACTTCTCTATCATTTCTGCTTGCTCTTTAGTTGGTGCAGAAACCTGGTTAATAATTTGCATATAAACCTCTCTGGGTCTACAATCTTGGGATACATAAATCCAGGCACGACAATCTGGAAAGTGTTCCACAATTTTTTCATGATTATAGACCTTCTTGGCAAGGGTGGTTTTGCCTATGCCGCCCATTCCTACCAAAGAAATGACGCGGCGCCTTTGGTCTCCTACGGTGAGCTGCTTCACTAGCTTATCTGCCTCCTTTGTAAGGCCCACGATGACACGTTCTTCTGCACGAGGAGAGGTGCGTCTTAGATTCTGCAACATTTGACCCGAACCGCTTGTTCCTTCTCCAATATTTTTTATTCCGAGAGCCTCCCGCCTATTTGAGATGTCTTGGAGGTTGAGTTGGATGGCTTCAATTTTCTTGCCAACCTTATGGCGGTTTATCAACTTCTTGAAGACACGCTTGAGAAAGCAGTCTGCTCTCAGGGACTCTGCATTCAGGATGAACATGTCTATGATGTCCTCAACATCATAAACCGCTTCACGGATTTCAGAAACCCAGTTGCGCACTCTTACATCTTCTTCTTGCTTCTTCTCCGCTTCTTCCAAGAAGCATTCCATGGCCCCTAGATCTTTATTCAGCCTCTCGACTTTCCCCCGTACCCCCTTCAAGAAAATTGCTTCTTGAATGAGCATGTCACCGATCCTTTCAACCGCAAAGGAAACCACAGCCTCTGTCGCCATTGTAGTGTTCTCTCACTGACCTTCCCTTAACTCTGGATGGAACTGATTCTCTCAAGAAGGAAATACTCAAGTTTTGGATAATCTTTAAGAGTAATGGCAAGAGGCAACAGCTTATAACGTTGATGAAGGTATCTTGATTGACGAAACCATTACATTATAGTGCTTTTGTTATTTGGTGGATAGGACTGAGAAGAGTATTTTATGTAAATGCCAGATATGCATGACCTGGACTTGATTTCGATCCACCAACGACCCATAATATGAAAGCAATGTATCAGCTAATATCTTCTAAATATCATTTAGTTAATTCAGGAATACATAATTCAGAAGTTGAAATTCAGCTAGCAGCCAAGAAGTCTCGTACCTGCTATTTATAATTTAGAATTTGTTCATCCAATATTAGTCTATCTTATCCCTTTTGTTTTTATTTTTTATTATCTTTCAAATGTGTTAGGTGTTGAAAAAAATGTACAAAAGGTTTTATAATTAATGGCCTCTCACATTCATGGTGGTAAAAATCAAAACAATTTTACTAAAGTTCTAGCTAATTGTTATTATTTGCTTGGCAAGAAGAAAAGGATTACTTTGATCCGGTCTTCTCATTAATTAGACCAAGTCAAGCAAACAATAGAATAAGTAAAGCTAACTCATAAAGTTTGCTCTCAATTCATGCTTCTACTTTCATACACTTTCATAAAGTTTAATAAGCATCTCATTATAATTTAAATCTCATGTACCCATTTTTTTAATGTGTAAATATATAATTTAGAGTCTATGTGATCATAAAGTCTAAAGGTCCTGTTGGACAATAATTTTTTAAAATGATTTTTTTTATTTTTCAAAACAAAAAAGTAGGGAATGTATTTAATAATTAGAAGACAAAAATTGGTTTTCTGTTTTTAAAAATGAAAAACATGCTATTTTGAAAAACATATTTTAATTGTTTTTTTTTTCTTTTCTAATGATGGTTTAAAAAAATAATTTGTTACTCTAGAGCGGTGGCGACAAGCAAAAGAGATGATACTCAGCTCTTTCTTACTCACAATTCTTTTGTGATTTGGTGGAGGAGACTGTATTTTACGTCATGCATGAGATGCTCTAATGTTATCAATCAAATAAGAAATTTGGATCATTAAATATATGTGATAAGGAAGGTTGATATATTATTGTAATATTAGACTTCCTTATAAAATAAGGAATCTTTATAAATATTCTAGGTTATGAGAAGAAAAATTATGAGATAGAGATGAGTCTATAAAGACTATACGAGGTGGATAGAGATGTGAGGAAGAACAGGAGATACTTGGTGGAACGAGAGGGCTCATGATAGGGTATGGATATGAAGAGTGGGGAAATATGGGACGTTTTAGAAACCCAATAGTTATATCTAGTTCTATCATCTGTAATGTTCTCTATTGTATAGTGGAATGATTCTCTCTCATCTATGGACATAGGCATGGTTGGTCAAACCACATTAAAATCCTGTGTATCGTTTATGTTGATTATTTTATCTTTATGTTATTGATTAACGATGTTTGTATCAAAACTTCCGCCGTCATAATAAAAAGATTATGGCCAATTAAAGCCAAGTGATCAACAATATTTCTGATGTTGAGAAAGTAATCGCTCATGGACAGATCACATTCCTTTGTGTTGTGCAATTGAGTCTTGAACTAGGTTATTTTGGCTCATACTTGAGTGGCAAAATATTGTTCAAGAGTCTTCCATACCTGAGTTGAAGTATCGTAGTTAACGATACGTGTTAGAAAGGCATTTGATATGGATGCAAGAATCCTTGACATGATGAGTTAGTCCTGTTGCTCCCAATCTTGAAACTTAGGATTGATAGGAATTTTATAACCTGTTGATTCAGAAAGAAAATGTTGAAGTTTATGGCCTCTTAATGTTGTTAGCATTTGCTTTCGTCGTACCAGAAAGTTTTTGTTGTCCAATTTGGATGAGATTAGATGAGAAAAAGAAACTGGAAGGAGACTGGTGGTTCTTGCAGTGTTCTCCATGGAGGTTGTCAATGAAGTTTCCATGGCTTAGGGTAGAATCATTTCCGATACCATGTTAAGGAATAAGAGATTCAAGAAAGGAAAGAAATGATGAAAGGAGAAATGAAAGAAATAATGAAAATGCAATATAAGAATTTTCATTTCTCATTATGTATTTATACCTATACATTTGAGTGGTTTTAGTCTTCAAGATTTGTAACTAATGCAAGTGGGTTGTTTTAACATAATAAGATATATTGTGTTACAAGTAAGGTGGTTTAGTTGTTACTAAACGGAAGCTAATTGATATACTCCAACAATCTCCAATTTGGCTTTAGAGAATTTGTACCCCATTCTTCCCCATCTGGCATTGCTTTGTGAAGGAGAACATAACCAATCTTTTCTACAATAATAAAAACTGCAAACTCTGCCGTGGTAAGCTTCCTCGCTTGTTGCTTGCCTTAAAGCCTATACCCTTTTGGATAAGTGCAACACTTGTTCATCAAATTTTCTTGCCATGTGGAGTGGAGCTAGTAATCAGTATCAAACCCCACTGCTTTTTCCCTTTTTGTTTTCGAGGTCACCACTTTTTCTGTATGCCCTTTGAAAGAAGAAAAAGCAGCCCCATAAGAATTCTCTACTCATTTACTATTTATAAAGTATAGTTGCCTTTTCTAAAAGTTAAATTTGAATTAGTGATTCCAATAGACTGCCAGATTTAGGAGTAACTTAAACTATTGGTTTCTAGCTTTAATTAAAATATATTATACTTTGATAAGAATATATATTTTTCTTCTTGTATTAATACTATCTCATTTATTCCTTAAGATCCAATATTACTTTTGTATATAAAAATTGTCAGTCATTTATAGTGTACATATTATAAGAGTAATTATGATCGAGTCCATAACAGCTGAAGCAAATACATAGTCTCAAGCACTGATTATCTTAACCATATGATCACAATCATAATATCAAGTATTGAACACTATCTTCCCAGATTGCTTCAGCATCTGGTGTTGCTGCATATCGTCATCTCCTTCCATTGTAATGTTCTCTCACTGACCCTCTCTTAACTCTGGATGGAACTGATTCTCTCAAGAAGGAAATACTCAAGTTTCGGAGCTATCGAACTTCCTTTAATACTAGCACGGAGCTTCCTTTCACTTTGGGAATCAAACACCTTGATTGCGCAATAATTTGTTCTTACATAGCATTTAGGGAATTAGAAAAAGTATATATGCAGATTGTTTGAGATTCCCTTCAATCAAAGGATGGGAAAAAGTATTTGAAGTGAATGGCAGAGATGCATGAGCTGGACTTCATTTTAATCAGCAATCATCCATAATATAATATACAGCAACTTGGCAATAAATGATATCATTTAGTTGCTTTCATGTTCCCATAAATAATAATTCAATAATTGACAATTCACCTGTCAGCCAAGAAAGCCACTGCTGGCCAAGTGCGGTTTTTAATTAATAACTTCCTCACCCTTACTCGTTATCGTGTTAGGTATGGGAGATGAAAAGGACTTCGGATTTGTTTAATTTACATAACCTTCCCTCGGCGTTTGGATTCATCACATGCACCACTTTGAATTTAGCTTCTAATATTATATTGATCAATAATTGAAGCCACCTAAAACGTAGCCATCAAAAATATAACCGTCTAAATGAGCTTGCCAAAACTTCAGTACCTACCTCGTAACTCACCCCCACCTAACCATACCCACCTTCGACTCCGGCAAAATTGACCCCTTCTAATCCATAAAAGGGTGAGCTACTATCTCTTAACGTTTAGGGAAAAAGTAGCACTCTCACATGACAGTGGAGTCCTAGTTTAGGTTGGTGTTTATTTTTTTATTTAATTTTAAATAAAACTTTAATATTTAATAGTGTTAAATATTAAGTTATTTATTTTTGTTATATTTTATTTCTATTAAGTATTAAAAAATAAAAATAAAAACTAATATGTTATTTTTTCTATTTAGAAAAAGTTACATATTTTGATTTTTTCTGTTTAGTAAAAACTTTATAATAAGTCATAAAAAAGTAAAAAAATAAATAATCTAAATTCTAAAAATAAATTGCTTTAAGCAAAAAGCTAAAAAAATAAATACCACCTAAGAGTTTTGTTCAACCATCCAAATGCTAAAATATAAAAAAGGAGGGAGATATAACGGAAGAAAAACATAAAAAGGAAAAAAATGGTACACAGAATCTTTCTCTCGTCTTTAAGAATAATAATCCATTTTTTCCGAGTTACCACTTTTTTCGAAAGGCATGCCGTTTAAAAGTTAATAGAAGGAAAACCAGTAAGGTACACAAGTGTTTTTTAAAAATAATTTTTTATTCATTGAAAAAAAAAAAAAAAAAAACAAGAAAATAGTTTTTCACTCTTAAAATCATAAAATATAATGTTTTCATAAAATATCTTTTTAATTGTTTTTACTTATTAATTTTATAATGATTATTTTAAAAAATAATTATATAAATATAGAGAATGATTAAAAATAAAATAAAATTTATTTTTAAAATATAAAAATATATTATGAATATTTCAAATTCTTAAATAGAATTTTATTCTATAGGACATTAGAGAATAATAGTTACCAAAAATTGTTTTTCAAAACTATTTTTAAAAACATTTTCTAAACAAAAATTAAATGTATATTTTTTGAAAAAACATTCTCTAAACAAAATTTAAAAGCATATTTTTTGAAGTCATTTCCCCATTTTGAAAATGAGTATTACATATATATATTTGTTATAAAAAAAATTAATCATCAATGTGGAGTTATAATTGTAAAATATACTTTTACTAAATATATGCAAATAAGTTTAAAAAGATTTTAATTTAAAAATAAGTTAACTATTTTGACTAAATATTTAAATTTATTTCTAATTTTAAGTTATGAAATTAACATATTTTATTAAATTAATTTGATTCACTTAGTTGAGCTTTTGACTAAATAAACATACTTCTCATTGTTTTGAAATTTTATCAAAAAAAATTTCTACTATTTTCATTTTTTATTTTCACTCGTCTTCTCCATCACTTAAAATAAAAAAAGTATTTGATAAAATTTTAAACTAATGAAATTCAAGTGTATTTAACCAAAGTCTTATGGGAGATTAATGAAGTTAACTTGAATTAAATTATTAAATCATTAAATTGAGTTATCACAAGCACCCTAATTTGGTTACTTTAATTAATTCTTCACCCGCACTCAGATTTGGTCACTAATTCTTGACCAATGTAGAATTCTCTGATTTTTTTTGTTGCGTGAAGTGGAGCTGGCAATCACAACCAAACCCCACAACTCTTTCCCTTTTTGTTTTCCAGGTAACCACTTTTTCAAAATGCCCTTGGAAAAAAAAAACAAGCCCATAAAGAATTCTCCATTCATTTACTTTTTATAAAGTATAGTTGCCTTTTCTAAAAGATAAATTTCAATCAGTGATTCCAATAGACTGCCAGATCTAAGGAGGAATTCAAAGCTATCGCATTCTAACTTTACTTAAAAACATATTATGCTTTGATAATAACGTATATTTTCTTATTATATGAATACAATCTCATTTCTTGTAGTGCACATATTATGAAAGTAATTATAATCGAGTCCATGGCAACCTAAACAAATACACAGGCTCAGGCACTCATCATTTTAACCATATGATCACAATCATAATATCAATTATTCTCGGCAATCATTTGCTGCAATAGCGCCAGACATCCTCATCTCTCTCTGAAAACCTGTAGTGAGAAAGGAGGGGAGAAAATGAAATGAAATGAAATGGAAGGAAAAGGTCTAATTACATTCCTTTCAATTTCAAAGGAGTTCATTTTTTTCTCTTTTATTTGTCTGTAATCTTCTATCCAAATAAATGTTAGTGTTCGGAATTCAAGGAGGGGAACTAGGCCTCAATGTTTATAGCAGGAAAAACTGTTGTAGAATGAGGGAATCCGTGAAAGAATTTGTTACCCTTGTGGACATTTTTTTGTAGGAAGAATCAAAAGAGTGTATCTAGTTAGGAGAATTTGGAATCCACCAACCACATTTATCTGCCATAGGGATGTAGGAGCTCATTAAGTCCATAGATGAACCATAAATCCTTATAAACTCTCAACTGAGAAAGCCTAGGCGTGCCACCGGTCTCATAGACCACCCTCATATTAGATCATCATGAGTTTGGCATTCTCTAACCCTCCCGTTAACGCTCATTCTCACTACTCGAACAAGTTTCTGTTTATTAACTCATTTAGATAATCTTCAGCTACATCCTCCATTCTTTGTTGATCTTGCTGTATAGCAAAACCCTCTGCAATCCATAGTAAGAGTAATTTTCTGGGTATGCAATCTTGGGACACATGAGCCCAAGCGTGGAATGCAAAGCAATGAACAACTTTACTATCCTGATAAACTTGTTCGGCAAGAGTAGTTTGGCCTATGCCAGCCATTCCCATAATACCCTGTTTTTCTACAGGAGGATTAGATTTTCTTAGTTTCCACAGCCTCTCAGTTGCATTAGTTCCTACTCCAATATCATTGATCCTTTACGCTTCTCTACTTCTTGAGATGTCTTTTGTTTTAATTTGGATTGCTTCAATTTCCCTGCCAAGCTTATACAGATTCATCCACTTTTTGAAGATAGAGGGCGGCTTGTGCTTTGTCTCTGTATTCAATGATAGTGACCGACGAATTGGTGTTGGGTAACATCTACAAACCAGCGATAGAGAACAGGAGATAGGGTCATTTTATTGGAACCCCGAGATATTTCCAACCATTAATTGAAGAAATGCCCGAAGGATGTGCCGTGCCGTCCACAATCATGTGATTGATAGTGCAACCAATAAAGATGCCATCAAGGAGCTCGGTCACTTGCACTGCGAGCAACTGCTCTGAAACGTCACTGCAGTTCTGAGTTCCATTGCGTAGGAAAAAAGAATGGACAATCGGAGGAACGTAGGCAGGCTCAAGGATTTCGACCACAGTGACGCCATGAGCCGCTGCATAGATAAACTGAGCTCTGGCTCCATTGCAGTTGATGAAGAAACAAATGGTATTGTGGTCGTTTGCCAAGGCGGCCGGCTGAGTGGGTAGAATAAGTCTAGAGTGCGAGAAAGGGAAGTTTTCAAATGAGCTATGATACTATGGTCCTGATGTTGGGGTGTAGGCTGGAGAAAGATAAGACCTTAATTTTTGGATGGGACTAAGGAGAAGAACTGGAGTTCCTATGGAGTAAACACAATCCTCTTACTTGACTGGTTCGGACTCTCAGGTCTACGGTATCTTCAGCATCAGAAGCAGCATTTTGAATTTCATAAACACATTTGTGCACTCCAGCATTATCTTCTTGCCTTGTATCTGCATCATTTAGGATGCACTGCATCCCCATTAGCTCAGCCCGCAAACGTACAACTTGTTGGTGCACTCCTTCGAAGGAAACGGCATTTTGAATGAGGAAGTCACCCAACCTTTCAGCTGCAAAGAAAACTACAGACTCTACGATCCTAATTTGCTCTCTGGCCCCACCTTCAATGGATGAAGCAAGAGCTGATACTCAAAAAACACAGAACCTCGTGATCCACTCAACCCAATGCTTAGGAACTGTATCATACATGGGAAACTCTGTAGTCCAAAGTTTTATGTTTGTCCTTCTGTTTTTTGTTACTTTGTCATACCTTGTATTATGTGGATACACCGCCACCTAGGCACACTGATTCTAATTCAACAGTCCCTTAAAGAAAATCGAAAGATACCTTAATCAAAGTATCACCACCTAGGCGGCAATACCCCAAGCAGAGCTCTCTGTTCAGTGAATGGAGTTCATGTTCTGGATAGAATGGGCTATTCACTTTTTTTAAATCGTCTTTTTTGAAAAGATAAATTCACTTCTTTACATTGAAAATTTTTACAATGAACTCATTTTCCAAAGGTTAAGTTCACTTCTTTACCGGTGAACTTGTATTTTTCATTTTTATACTAATTTCTTTTTTTAGAAGACAAGTTCTATTAATGGATTGATTTTTAAAAAAATAATATCACCCTGCAAAAAGCCCAAACCTACCACTTTCAAACCAACAACAATAACACTTTTGCATGCCAAGCAAAGCCTTCAAATACATCATCCTAATTGTCACTTAATATACATATAATTGTACAAACAAACATCTAATAATTTGATTCAACAAACTTACAAGCACATTGGTTTTAGTTTAGATACAATATAAATATGTTCAACCTTAGTATGACCTTGCTAACTATAATACATGAGATTTTAATAGCATGGCCTTATGTTTCCTTTCAATCACTCCATCATGGAATCAAGCATGAGGTAGAAGCCCCTGGAAAATCTGCTGCAGCATAATCTTCAGGTTATCGAACATGTTTGGCATGCTCAAATTATCTGTTTGCAAAGAGCAAACATACATTATAAACAATGACAATAAACAAAAAGAGAGCCAACAAGTTTTAGCCTTTCACTTGTCATACATGTGATTTTGGCCACGAGTTTTTCTTGGATATCCGAGGACGGTGGTTAATTCTTCAACTGCCTGCCTGGAGCGTTCTGCTGTTTGACCTGTTGCAACACAGATCTGAGTATCACATGGCCAACTTTTAGGTACCTAAACTAAACATACATATATGTACAAAGTTGTAGCAAGGATCTCAGAATTAGTTCATATATAATGAAAAAATTTTCACCAGACTGGCAATTTTCATTTTTCAATTGGTTTATGCGTTTAGAGTTAAATCATAAGACGTAATATATGTTTGTTAAGAAACTGAAAACTATAGAAGTAATTGATTCCTCTTCAATAAAAGCTGAAGTTATTTAATTTGGCAAAAAAAAAAACTATTTTTATTGAATCTAATAGTAGGTTCTGAAGTGGGATTCATTAGCTAAAGAGAAATTTCAGTGAAAAGATCTTGGGCTTCTCTCTGGCATCACTAATTTTATGCAGAAGAATAAGGAATAATATTTGGCCATGAATTACTAGGCTGGCTGGTAGAAATCACATCGAAGTAAGGGAACAAAACATGCATTTATACACTCAACCATCATCCAGGGTAAAACTGAATTCCAGACTTCCAGGCATACCTTTTTCACGGTAAATTTGAACTCCAATCTCATCATTTATAGAGATACTGAAATGAATAGAAAAATCAAACAAGCATGTTAGCGGAATAAAAAGAACAATAATTTGAGTTGTTTTAACTTTCCACTGTATATTTAAAATTAAACTTCTAGTTAGTTCAAAAGCAATGGAGTTGGGTAACCATTTAATGGTACTGCTATTTTCCTAGTATGGATTGAATATATATAGAAAAATATTTGCATCTATTTTATTTTATTTTTCAAATATATATTGATTCTGCACATGCATTTAAAACCTATCAAATATGCAAAAGTAATGAAATTGAAAAAACATGTGAGAGAAATAGCGATGCATAGGGCTCAATGTGTCTACAAAGAAAGATGAAGTATGGTCATCAGGCCACTAGATGGATTCGTTTTAATAGAAGAAAGGTTGCTTTCCAAATTTATAAAAGGAGAAAATATAGAATCCTAACATGTATTTCATTTTCAAGTATACTATAAATTAAATTAAATAATATTAAAAAATGTAGCAAGAGTAATTATATTGGTCTTATAAGTTAATTCAAGAAGTGACAAGTAGTAAAAATTGATAGTTCAAGGGATCTAAGTAGATAGATGAATGTAGGTACCTTGTAACATGCCAAGGATGATGTTTGAGATTCAACCAATGCAAAAGCGTCCTTCTCCACTGCGAAAATGGTCCACCCATAAATTTTAGCTCCACTAGATTTAGAAGCCCATTAAATCCTAAGATCTTCGCATGACAACAAATTTGTAATTGCATAAGCCATGGCATTGCGCCTTGCCCTATATTCAACTCGGTCAATTCTTTTAACTCTGAAAGTTGAAGTACTTTGAGTCGAGGAAACCCATTTGCAGATACATGCATTTCCTTTCCAAGATATGACTTAGCCCTTAATCTGAGAGTCAACAATTTTGGCAGCTTTTCCAAAACAGGCATAGGATCACGATCTAGCTTGGATGTTTCCAATGTCAACTGTGTGAGACTTTGTGAGAACTCATGGATTTCAGGCAATTTTTGCATGCGTCCCTTTATGTCCAACTTAGAGAGATGGAGGCAAGAGTTTATGGCCAAGGATGGAATGCTGGACTCATCTGATGCCTTAAGGTACAAGGATTTAAGACTAAGTAGCTTGGCAATGGAGTTTGAAAACTCAACTCCTTCTACCTCACACCTTCCTTCCAATTTCAATTTCTCAAGACAAGTTAAGTTGCTTGAATCGTTCTTGATCCATTGGTTGAAGGTTATGCCTGATAGAATTTGAAGATTTTGCAATGTATCAATTTGCAGTGGAACATCTTCCTCTTGCCCCTCCATGTAAAGATATCTCATGTTCTTAATCTTCCGTATCACATTTGGCACTTGTCTAAGATTGTTTATCTCCAAAGTCTGCAAACTCCTCAGGTTGCCTATAGATGGTGGAAGCATTTTTAGACCAGTATGTCTTAATCCCAAGTACCTTAAATGAATCATTTCTCCAATCATACTGGGTAGGCATTCAATTTCTAAACCTTCCAAATCTAACACTCTAAGGACTTTGAAGCATTTGACAATGAAATCTAGTCGTAATGCTCTACAATTTTTTCCCAAATTGAAAAATAAGAGAGAGCGAAGATATGGAGTTAAATGTTCAATGGAAGCGCACCTCTCAAAGTCAGAATAAATACTTCGTCGACGGGATTTAGATGAAAAGAGAGATGAACTGGTGGAGGAGGGTGGAGGATCCGCAATATTAGTTCCAATGAAGTTTTGTTCTTTTGCCTTTTCAATAGCCAACTCTCGTACAACGTCATGAACCCGACATTCCATAACCCTTGCGTTAACACTCATTCTCACTACTTGAATCAAGTTTCTATTGATTAACTCATTCAAGTAAACCTCGGCCAGGCCTTTCATTCTTCGGTCATCTTGTTCTGGCACAAAACCCTCAGCAGTCCATAAAAGGAGCAGTTTTCTTGAGGAGATCACATAATCTTCTGGGAAGAGGCTTAAATGAAGAAAGCACGGTTTCAAGTAATGGGGAAGGTCGATGTAGCTCAGGTTTAGCATTGTCATTACTCCCATTTGGCCTTCTTCATCAAGGTGTGCACTAATGTTATCGTGCACCTTCTTCCATTCTGTATGTGACATATTTCTTGACAGCAAACCCCCCAATACAACGATGGCCAATGGCAAACCATTACATTTGTCCACCATCTCTTCCCCAAGTTCCTTCAAATCTGGAGGATAGCTCTCGGGATCAGCATCAAGGAACGCCTTCCGACAAAACAAGTCCCAGCTCTCTTGTTTCAAAAGAAGCTGCATTTCATGGGGAATAGTTCCAGCATCTGCATGCAAGGCAACATCCTTATGTCGAGTAGTAAGAAGTAATCTGCTGCCCTTACTCCCATCGGGAAAAACATTTCCAGGGCAATCAGGATCGTTGCTGCTCACTTTTGCAAGAATATTCCAATGGGCACATTTCCATACATCATCCAGAACTATCAAATATGTTTTCTCCTTCAAATGATCATGAAGGAAATCCCCCAACTCGTTCTCTCCATACTTCTCTATCATTTCTGCTTGCTCTTTAGTTGGTGCAGAAACCTGGTTAATAATTTGCATATAAACCTCTCTGGGTCTACAATTTTGGGATACATAAACCCAGGCACGACAATCTGGAAAGTGTTTCACAATGTTTTCATGATTATAGACCTTCTTGGCAAGGGTGGTTTTGCCTATGCCGCCCATTCCTACTATGGAAATCACGCGGCGTCTTTGGTTTCCTCCGATCAGCTGCTCCACTAGCTTATCTGCCTCCTGTGTAAGGCCCACGATGACACGTTCTTCTGCACGAGGAGAGGAGCGTCTTAGATCCTGCAACATTTGACCCGAACCGCTTCTTCCTTCTCCAATATTTTTTATTCCGAGAGCCTCCCGCCTGTTTGAGATGTCTTGGAGGGTAAGTTGGATGTCTTCAATTTCCTTGCCAACCTTATGGCGGTTTATCAACTTCTTGAAGACACGCTTGAGAAAGCAGTCTGTTCTCAGGGACTCTGCATTCAGAATGAACATGTCTATGATGTCCTCAACATCATAAACCGCTTCACGGATTTCAGAAACCCAGTTGCGCACTCTTACATCTTCTTCTTGCTTCTTCTCCGCTTCTTCCAAGAGGCATTTCATGGCCCTTAGATATTTCTGCAGCCTCTCGACTTGCCCGCGCACCTCCTTCAAGAAAGTTACCTCTTGAATAAGCATGTCACCGATCCTTTCAACGGCAAAGGAAACCACAGCCTCTGTCGCCATTGTAGTGTTCTCTCACCGACCCTCTCTTAACTCTGGATGGAGCTGATTCTCTCAAGAAGGGAAATACTCAAGTTTTGGAGCTATCGAACTTCCTTTAATACTAGCATGGAGCTTCCTTTGACTTTGGGAATCAAACACCTTGATTGCGCAATAATTTGTTCTTACATAGCATTTAGGGAATTAGAAAAATTATGGAGATTGTTTGAGATTCCCTTCAATCAAAGGATGGGAAAAAGTATTTTAAGTGAATGGCAGAGATGCATGAGCTGGACTTCATTTTGATCAGCAATCATCCATAATATAATATACAGCAACATGGCATGCAATAAATGATATCATTGAGTTGCTTTCATGTTCCCATAAATAGTAAGTCAATAACTGACAATTCAACTGCCAGCCAAGAAAGCCACAGCTGGCCAAGTGGGGTTTTTAATTAATAACTTCCTCACCCTTACTCGTCAGGTATGGGAGATGCAAAGGACTTCGGATTTTTTTAATTTACATTACCTTCCCTCCGCGTTTGGATTCATCACATGCACCGCTTTCAATTTCTAATGTTATATTATCCAAACTAAAACAAAACAAAACATGAAAATATGTTTATCAATCAAATAATAGAAAATAATTTTTTATTCTTAAAAAAACAAAAAATATAATATTTTTAAAACAACATTTTTTAGTTATTTTTATTTATTAATTTTTAAATAACTATTTTAAAAAATAATTATATAAATATAGAGAGTGATTAACAGTAAAACATTATAGATAAAATTTATTTTTAAAAATATAAAAATATGTTAAGCATATTTCAAATTTTCAAATAGATTCACTCTATAAAATATTAAAGAACAATAATTTCTTTCAAAACTATTATTAAAATCACTTTCCAAACAAAAATTAAAAGTGTATTTTTTGAAATCACTTCCCTTATTTTGAAAATGTTTGTATGTATATGAGATAATCACAAAATATTTGACATAAAAAATTTATCATGGATGTGCAGTCATAATCGTATAAAATATATTTTTACTAAATATATGCAAATGAAGTAATTAAAAAAAAAAAAGAAAAACCATTTCAAACTTAAAAATAAGTTAACTATTTTAACTAAATACTTAAATTTATTTTTAGTTTCAAGTAATGATATTAAGTTATTTTTTCGAATTAATTTGATTCACATCACTTGAGTTTTTAACTAAATACACAAAATTCTCATTAGTTTCAAATTTTATCAAATATTTAATCTATCATTTTCATTTTTTTTTTTTTTACTTTTTTTTTTTTTTGATAGGCAAGTAAGAGATTGTATTAAAAAGCCTAACAAAGGCAAGAAGAGTACACACGAAGTATACAAGCAACGCCCAAGAAGCAAGGCCAAAAAAGAGAAAAACTTTCCTCTATCTAGACAAAAGCCATTCTATAAAATCAAACAGGGACAAAGAATGATCCTCTAAATATACCCTACCCCAATTCACAAAAGTGTACAAAAAATATAGTTTTAGAGCTTGGTCGGAGCGCTCAATATCGTTGAACACTCTTTCATTTCTTTCCTTCCATAATGTCCACATTAAGCAAAGGGGAGCAGCCCTCCAAACCTTTTCCTTTCTCTTGCTCACAGAAGCACCGTGCCAAGCTATCAAATTCCTTTTAATTGAGGAGTGCAGGACCCACTGCACATCAAAAAGGGAGAAAAGCAAGCTCCATAACATTGTGGCTTTTTTACAGAAAAGGATCAAGTGGTCGCTAGTTTCCTCTTCCATTTTACACAAATAACATCTGTTTGGAATGTTCCATCCCCTTCTTTTAAGTTGATCAATGGTCAAAATTCTGTTCCAAGACGCTTCCCAAGCAAAAAAGCTAACTCTCATGGGAGCCCAAGATCTCCAAATAATGCTCCAAGGGAAAGGTTCATTAGGGGCACAGGTGAGGGAACAGTAGAGAGATCTAACAGAAAAGGAGCCATTCTTGTTAATCTTCCAACTCAAAGCATCCTCCACATCACTATGCAAAACCAAAGGGTGAATTTTTCGGAGTAGGCCCTCCACCTCTTCCATTTCCCAATCGTTAAAGTGTCTTGAGAACAAAGGATTCCAACTTCCCACCTCTCCTTGCTCCTCCCAAGCATCACCCACCCATTGATTTTTGTTGGCCGCCAATCTGAATAAGCTAGGGAAAGCATCTTTCAAAGCTTGGTCCTCACACCACACATCCTTCCAAAATTTGACCTTCCTCCCATTCCCTACTATAAAGCGGGATCTAGAGCGTATGATTTCCCAATCTTTTCTAATGGCTTTCCAAACTCCCACACCATAGGTTCCCCTCACTTCTTTTGAACACCAACCTCCCTCATCTACCCCATATTTGTCTATGATTACTTGTTTCCACAAAGAATTCCCCTCTACAGCAAAATTCCAACTCCATTTCCCAAGTAAAGCTTTATTTAGGGACACAAGGCTGCGGATACCCAAGCCCCCATTTGTTATTTTTACTTATCTTCTCTATCACTCAAAATAAGAAAAATATCGAATTAATAAAATTTCAAACCAATGAAATTCAAGTGCATTTAATCAAAATCTCATAAGAGATGAATAAAGTTAACCTGTATTTTACCAAAATATACTTAATCTGTTTAATAACTTGAATTAAATTATTAAGTAATTAAGTTGAGTTATCATAACCAGTCGATTTGGTTACTAATTCTTCTTACAGAAAATTAAGGAAACTACAACCCTTAATTTCCATCGTGATGCACACCTTCTTACTCCCCTTGATGAATGACAATCTCTAGGGGAATGACAAGGAGAAATTGCTCATGCAGATCAAGTTTTCTAGTTTTGACAAAACCATGTTCTAGAGGAATGCCAGAGATGCATGAGCTGGACTTTATTTTGATTTAAGTCATCGCCCATTATATAATATGCAGCAATATCATTGACTAATAGTTTTCAACATCATTTGGTTGCATCATGTTCCCATAAATAATAATTCAATAATTGACATTACCTTCCCTCGTTATTATCCTACAAACGTGTTAGGTATGGGAGACGCAAAGGACTTCGAATTTGTTTAATTTACATAACCTTCCCTCGGCGTTTGGATTCATCACATGCACCACTTTTAATTTAGCTTCTAATATTATATTGATCAAGAATTGAAGCCACCTAAAGCGTAGCCATCTAAAATATAACCGTCTAAATGAGCTTACCTAAACTTAAGTACCTACCTCATAACTCACCCCCACCCTAACCATACCCTCCCTCGGCTCCGCCAAAATTAACCCATGTTATCCAAAAAAAGGTAAGTTACTAAGGTGGTGTTTATTTTTTTACTTAATTTTAAATAGAACCTTAATGCTTAATAATGTTAAATATTAGGTTGTTTGTTTTTGTAGTATTTTATTTCTATTAAGTATTAAAAAGTAAAAAAATCAATATGTTATTTTTTTTATTTAGAAAAAGTTACATATTTTGGCTTTTTCTATTTAGTAAAAAGTTTATAATAGGTTATGAAAAAGTAGAAAAACAAATAACCTAAATTCTGAAACTAAATAGCTTTAAGCAAAAAATCAAAAAAACAAACACCACCTAACTTTTAACGTTTAGGGAAAAAGTTGCACCTTCACATGACAGCCGTGTCATAATCTAGTCTTTTGTTCAACCATCCAAACACTAAAGTATCAAAAAGGAGGGAGAGATAACGGAAGAAAAACATGAAAAAAGAAAGAAAGGAACACAGAATCTTTCTCTCGTCTTCGAGAATAATAATAATGCATTTTTTCCAAGTTACTACTTTTTCCAAAAGGCATGCCGTTTGAAAGTTAATAAAAGGAAAAACAGTAAGGTACACAAGTGTTTTTTAAAAATAGTTTTTTATTCATTGAGAAAATATAAAACAACCGATAAAAAATAAAGCAAAATAAGAAAATATTTTTAACAATCAGAAAATAAAAAAATAGTTTTTCACTCTTAAAACCATCAAATATAATGTTTATAGAAAATATTTTTTAACTGTTTTCAATTATTAATTTTATAATGACTATTTTAAAAAATATTTATATAAATATAGAGAATGATTAAAAATAAAATAAAATATATTTTTAAAATATAAAAATATGTTAAGAATATTTCAAATTCTTAAATAGAATTTTATTCTATAAAATATTAGAGAGTAATAGTTATTAAAAATTGTTTTTTAAAACCTTTTTTAAAAATATTTTCTAAACAAAAATTAAAAGTATATTTTTTGAAAAAATATTTTCTAAACAAAATTTAAAAGCATATTTTTTGAAGTCTTTTCCCCATTATGAAAATGCAAAGTAGGCCTGGAGAAGAGAACGTCTGAGCACATGATAGTCATTTAGTTAGTTCATAACAATCTCTGTAAAGCTAGGGACAAAGCTTCTACGACAGCTTCCCCCTCATGTAGCCCCGCCCCCCTCCCCTTGGTCGCTTCTGGCTAAGCATCTTTCGGCGGAGGAAAGGAGGCGACTAGTAGCTTCTGGCGAAGCTGCGAGCTCATAAGCAAGTGAATGAACGAGCCAACGAGCTGCGAGTGAAGTGACTGAACGAGCCATGTTCCTAAAAGGAGTGACCATACTCTAGAAAACTTGGCATCAAAGGGTTCTGAAGAAGGGAATCCCTCTAATCCATTAACATTCATCAGCACAAGTTTCTTTGGATTCCATTCAGCTGTATAGACCTTTACGCATCCTTAGAGAAAAAGGGAATCCCTTTAACCCATTACCAAATTGAATTATCAATAACTGAACCATGATGTGTGATATCACACAAAATAATTAAAAGCTTAACATTAATACAAGATTATGAATTTCAAATTCTTCACCACAGGCTCCTTAATCTAGAAAATGCACTGTGCCATTAAAATGACTTAAAACTGGTCTGGTTTCCACCACAAGAAGTTTTGAACTCATTAAAAATGAATAAATCCTTCTGGGAGGCAAAAAAACTGGAAAATTATCAAAATCCCAACATAACTAGCTGGCTCATAGCTTGATTGTATTATGCTTGAAGCTGAAGAAACTTCTCTCGGCCCTTTATTTTTTTTCAGTGCAAAAACCAGTGTGAGTGATCAAGCAGCAACTTTCTTGGATGTTACAGAATTGACAATCACAGCAAATTCAGGACCCTGCACCACCCAATACTAAATTCTAATCATCCACACCAAAAAGAAACACCAATATCTTTATCGAAACTGCTGGGGAAACCAAATTGTGCCACTTAATAGCCTCACTAACAGTCAGGTGATATTGTAATTTTTCATAGAATGTGAGGCATTTAGGCCCTCTTTATTTAGACTGCTATCTGTTTTCACTTTCAAAGAAAACATGTTTGGAATGCATTTTTCTATTTTCATTTTCCGGAAAACTAAACTCAACAAATAGAAAAAGCGAAAACACCAATTTGATATTTTCAAATTTTCTTAAGAAAACTGGAAAAAAAAATTGAAAACAAAAAAGGAAATAAAATCACATAAACCTAGTGACACCTGCTCATACAAATATTACAAATATGAAAAAAAATATTCATATGAATAAAACATTATTTCATATATATTTGGAATCAAATATTATCTTAAAAGTAAGATGTAAATATTTTATTTATTTATTGAACCATGGAATAGTATAAGTGAAAATATTCTTATATTAAAATAATTTATTTTTATTAATAATAACTATATTAAATCTTCTACTAAACCCGTTTTAAAATTTAAAAAAATACAGTAAAAAAATGAAAATAAATAAAAAAGAATAATGAACAAATACAATATAACAATAAGTTTTGGCCCAAATACCCTAACTATCATTAGCTTGAAATTTCCTAAAATACCTCCTCTACTCTTCTCATTTGTTATTTTCGCTCATCTTACTTTTGATTCAAAATAAGAGAGATATTTGATAAAATTTTAAAGTCATGGCAGATATATATATATATATATAATAAGGTTACCATTTTCTGCATTAGTGAAAACTCAAAACAAAACAAGATTTTATAAATTTTATTTTCTAAAAACAGTTATCAGTTTTTTTTAATCAAACACATTTTTAAGAAAAGAAAATAAAATAGAAAATAAAAACTGCTTTTATAAAATACAATAGAAAATGAAAAGCCAAAAACGTTTTTTAAACCAAACACAACCTTAGAATGTGAGTGTTTTAAAGGGCAGATTTAATGTTTCCAACTAGGACCTCCAAATCCAAATGTAATCGTGAACAGAAAAAAGGAACCCCAACATACTTTTTTCGACTATATCACTAATATTTGTAATTTGAAAATAAATAAAAAAATAATATAAAAGGTTTTTTTATAGGCAAAACAAACAAGGATTATATCAAACAATAGAAAAAGTTTCTTCATTAGTTCCAATAGCTCCTAAAATTTTTTTTTAAAGTTTTTTATCATGAGTTTTTCTTTATTACTTTTAGTCAAACTAGTTATTAATTTTTAAGCCCAACAGTAAAAATATACCTTTAAGGAAGCACCGCCAACAAGAAACCCATCAATATCCTCTTGTTTGGCGAGCTCTGAACAATTGCTCCCATTCACTGAACCTGCAAAAGAGAGTTTGATCAGATGCAGCATGCACAGGACAATACCTCCAGAAAACCAGAACATTCAGACAGAGAGTATAAAACTACATTTGACATCCAACAACAAAAAGGTCAATGCTGGTCAAAACTGTGGTTCAATCAGGTTCTGTTACAATTGCAGGATTTCAATAATGGCCTAATCAAGGATGATGATATTGCTAACTCTAAAGGCTAGTATTGCCCCAAGTTACAGAGTTCCCAACACATGTTGACATGAAACAGCCCCAACTCAACCAGCAACCATGGCACCATGGCACCATGCCACTCCTTTCTCAGTCTAGAAAGTAAAAAATGATCTCATTCACCTATTTCCAGGAAAATGCAGGCATGCTTTTCTGTTAAAGCAGATAATAATCAGGCCCGCATTGCAATAGTGAACACTATAATATGGATCAGTGATCCAAAGCAGACATGGGGGAGGTGAGTCTTCTTATCTTAAATAAGATCCACCACACACTATAACAGGTAATATAATAGGTATTTGAAAGAACATAAAAAATTATCAATATTTCAAGTACATGCAGTTACCACTCAGCAAACTGCAGTAGAAATAAAATACCTCCATAAATAATTCGTGTTTTAGAAGCAACTTCAGCTGAGACATTCTTTTTAAGCCAATCACGAACAGCTATGTGCACTTCCTGTGCCTGCTGGGGTGTGGCCACTTTACCAGTTCCAATAGCCCAAACCGGCTCATATGCTACAACTACATCATCCCAACTGGGTACAGCATCTGTGCATGATTGAACAAGAGCAATGTTACAAAAGAGTCAACAAGTTCTCTTTTCACAAGAGGACCACAAAGCGACAGTACGTTCCATGAGAAAGAGAACATCAGCAAGAGAACTTGCCTGCAAAAGCCTTCATTTGCTGAAAACAGACATCAAAAGTTTTTCCTGCTTCCCTTTCTTGTAACAGTTCTCCAATACAAGCTATTACTTTAAGACCCTGGCTCAAGGCATAAGCAGCTTTCTTTCCTATGAACTGAAAATTACAGACCCACAGTCAAGTTCTGAATATAGCTTCACTTATCAAAAAAAATGTGTTCTGAATATAGCTTCAAGTTTGACATAAATAGTAACAATCTAATATTAGAGTTTTTCACCTGATCATCTTCACCAATAACATGTCTCCTCTCAGAGTGCCCAAGGATAACCCAGTTGCAGCCAGTATCTTTCAATTGTTCCACACTACATCAGGATAAAGGTAAATTGGTAACTGTACAAGAACATTAGAGTGAAGACATGGGAGAAGTGCAATAATGCAAGCAAAAAACTATAATCGGAACATGGTAGTTATGATTCATTGCATTAGCAACTAGAAAAGGCAAAGGTGAACAGAAAGCTTCCATAATGTCAAATTACAAAGAACAAAAGATGGCATCTTCCAGAAACTCATATCCTGAACAGAGACTTTTAAAACACATAAAAACATACGTGTGTATCAAGAGCCATTTGGAGGGCAAAGAACCACAATACAAAAGTCCCATAAGGTACAGAAATCCATGCAGTATTTTCATGGCAAGAACTGCACATTCTCACAAATACAGTCTCAAAATTCATTTAGAGTCAGAAGCCACATCCATTTGGAAAAAATAATGTTTCCGAAGATGGGCCATAAATGTGTTATAGAATTCAATGAACAAGAAAAACAGGACAAACTCATAAACAAGAATATGAATGAATTCCTAATATTAAGCCAAAAAGAAGAAATGGCACATCATAAAGATGATGCAGCTTAAGGACCTAGCATACGCAATTAGAGAAGAATAAACAAAGTTCTCTAAAACCACTCCAAGGTAAATAAAGTATTCTGCCCTTGAGGCATGGCCTCAAGTAGGAGAGGGCAGGTTTGGGTTTGAGTCAGGTTCCAGGTATGAGTCCCAATGGGAAGAAAATATGAAAAAAAGTAATTACCTATCAATAAAAAAAACATAAATAATGAATTCTATTCTACCATATGATTTTTTGAACTTCTTCATTAAATTACATTTCAGAATGTAAAAATACTTTTAGGTGTCAAGATTGAACTAAAGACTTCAACTCTCAAGGTATTGTCTAAAAAATCTTCATAATAAGGATCAAAAATGACAAAATCCACAATGTTCTCAGTGCCTATTCCCAATTGGAAAGACAAATTCTGTATCGGTGTCTTAAGTCAATAAACACCACTTACAACAAATTCATTATCAACAAACTTACATTTGCAATGCTCAAAAAAGCTAGTCCAGGGAACCACAGTCCAAAAGATCATTAATGACACTATTTATGAATAATTTTTAAAGGTATTGAAGTTGGGGCAGCAAAGTAGTGCTCGTGTTCATGATAACCGCATGCATCCAATCCCATATGTCAATTTCAACTTACTTTTAAGGAAAGTTAAACCATTAACTAAAACTAGATTGGCTTCACAACCATTACAAGCAGGACAGTTCCCAATAAGACTAGTTCAATAAACAGATAGAAGTAATGCTTAGATGAATTACCAAGATAAGATCTTTAGGATTCAATGCCAAGCTTGAAAGGATAAACAAGAAGAAATCTCATTGATGTTCTCATGCACTACAGTCGGCCCAATTTGGAAATTGGGTGCAAATATCTAAAAAGACCTTCAAAAAAGCATCTTTCCAAATATAATAAACTTGTAAGAAAAACATTCACAATGAAAATTAATCAAACAAAAAAAACATGGGAGCTGCTAAATCTTGAGAAAAGACATTCAAAAAAGCATCTTTACAAAGAATAAACTTACAAGAACATTCAAATTGAAAATTAATCAAACAAAAAAGCATGGGACTTGCTAACTCTTAAGAATTTAACTCCCTTAATTTCTTAATCATTCTCCATATAAACCATAGTCTGTGAAATTTAAGGTTAGCCATATTGAGAAAATACTTCCTGCAAACAAAGATTGATATTTTAAGTAGCACAAGAAAAAAGGAAAAGCTAAATTCTTTGAAGTATTAGAAAACTGTGAAACAACTTTGTTCTTTTTTGGTAATTAACAAGAAAGTGCAAACTAACCTGATTTCTCCTGTGAAAGCACCACCTTTCCCAATCCAAGAGTTCTGAGCAGATATCTCAATCCGATCTGTTAAGGAATTCTTTACCTGGTCAAGGTAAACAAATGGAGGTGCTACAACAACATCTGTATAATTCAAGGGAAAGTAGAAATATTAGGAACATCGTGATTTAATGATTGATTTATGTAAATAAAAATAAAAATAAATCAAAGAAGGTGTAGAGGATATAGGAAACAAATCAACAAAAGTATAAGATAGAAATAAATCAACAAAGGTATAGGATATAAAGGGAACTTCTCAATATCAAAGATCAGTGCATTGGGCAACTTAACAAAGGGGCCAACTTTGCCCATAAAAGAGTGGGTATCATGTCTTTTTGCTAAAGAATATATAGATATAGTTTTATCATTGTTTGCATTCCCTATAGTTCTTATGCATATGTAAACAGATTTAAAGAGAGATAATACATGTGTATCTATTCGATTTAGTCCATTCCCACACACAAATATACAGCATTACCTAGCATCTGGACTGAGGGATCATCACATCTGACACATATCAACAACATTTGTGTCCAAATCCACATATCATAGCCATACTTCTAAAACTTAAGAAAAAGTGGTGTATGATGCAATATTGGGTTGTAGCTGTGTAATCATAAAGACCTTGCATTCACTATATTCTGGTATTGACTCTAATAGAAGAGGAATCACTCATCATCAATAGGGAAAATCTGAGTTCTACTAAAGCTCAAACAAAGCCCCATGTCTAACACATCAGGATTTCCTATTCAGAAGGGCAAACAAAATTTTCAAGAAAACCTGCATTCAATGTAACAAGTGAACACCTGATCTAAAAATTTCTAGCCATGTCAGACCAAAACATACATTTCAATCACAATTTGGGCCTCCATTCACTGATTCCAGTTGCATTCGTTCTGAGGTCACTACAATTCATATCAATTTCCTTCTTAGATTGTCCATATTTATTCCTAACAACAATCCAGACACTGGCTACCTACAATTTCTAGTTGAACTCTTACTACAAATTGAGTAGTAACTGAGCAGTTCATGTTCTTTTAGATGAAGCGTACAACATAATACAGTAAATCGGCAGTAATCCTAATTCTCTTTTTCTTTTTCTTTTTCTTTTTGTGACAAATAATGAGTAAAGACTTTTTTTTTAAGAAACCAACTCAACAATTTGTGATTTCTAAACTTCTATCATGTTCATAAAAGGAAAAAAGGAAGCACTCATTTTAAATGGTCAATGAACAGATATGTATGTATAATTTTCACAGTTATCATAACTTAAATCAAATTCTCTTTGTTTGAACAAGGTTTCACTTTCCAAAGTGCCATCTAACCTTATCAAAACCATTTAACAACATATGGGTTAACAACAAGAAGATAGATAATTCCACTCCTCAGAAGTTCAGAAATTCAAATCCCACACGTTTAAGGTGAGACCCTGCTCAAATTTGTTGCTCAAGATGCAAAACATCAAAAACACAAAAAAGTTCTTGCCAACGGACCCATAATTCTTACAGCTACAAAGTTTCAAACCATCATGCAAGTCAAACTAAAAGTAGAAGTAGAACTAGATGAGAACATCAAAAAGCTTGGCCTCCTACCAAATTCTTGCCAAATAATTTAATTTGTTTTTGTCTTTTGTTGAATCTTTTTCATGGCTCGATAGATAATTTGATAAGCTAATGATTTTACTTTTAGGTTTCAAACCGTCATGCAATTCAAACTAAAACTAGAAGCAGAACTAAATGGGAACATCAAAACATTTGGCCTCCTACCAAATTCTTGCCAAATAATTTAAAACTTTTAGGAAAAAGCAAGTAAAACCCCATAGCAGAAGTTCTACAGCAAATTCCAGCAGGTAAACATGATAGTGAATGCAGAAAATTTATCTTACCGACATCAGCCTCCAATTTTGCACTGTTCAAGTCAGAAACAAGCTTACTGATGGAGTCTTTTGTCCCATTCTAAATGAAACAAAAATGGAAAATGTCAATTATAACAAACTAAAACCACATGCAAAGGGCAAAAAATATCTGTACTGCATTTGCAGTTTTAAGCAGAAAAGCAACAGAAGGGAACAGAATTGAAGTTTGCAGCATTATTGATGAAACACAGTCGATATGCACAGTGTATGATAAGTGAAAGAAATGCACAATTTTACCAAAATAGAGATGCATTAAGGCCTGCAGGAGTTTTATAATTAAGGAAGAGGGTTCTTCCAGTATGATATGAAAGGTAAATAGGTTGAGATCAGCAAGGATAACGATCATAATGAGGAGAGGTTTGGCAAGCATTGCTCACATTTAACATTTGGCTAAGGAGTCATCAGTTAATAATGAAGATATTATCAACAGAAAATAATTTATCAATTAACAAGGTGGTAGCAATTTCTCTTGTTATGGTTGTCTCCAACTCTAATAGGAAGGTCGATAGATCAGAGCAGAATTTAAGTTTGAAAATGTCTCTAGTCAAAAAGAAGGATGATAAACACTCATTATTTTCTTCACACATGGACAAACCAAGCAACAAATTTCTATACGATAAAAATGACGTTCACATTTTTTAGGAGGATTAATGAATTAAAGCTTTAATCTTGATATATGTTGTGAGAAATTCTTTATAGTCAAAAACAACTCCTTTACTTTGTAAAGGAAATTGATCTAGTTAAAGAAAAGTTGGTGTCGACATCTTCAAGAAAGAATGTATTTCAAGAATAGAGGAGTTGCAAACATGACAAAGGGCTCGTGTAAATGGTGTCATGGAAAATGAAATGTAACAATATGGGAAGTTGTTGAGCTCATAAACCTATTTGATTAAATATGAGATAAGGACAAAAAGAGAGTTTGGAAAAATGGTACAATTTATAGATTTTTTTTTTCTGTTTTTCTTTCTCCTGGCAATTAGTTGGTTTACATTTTGCTTTTGAAGAGCATACTTCTTGTTCTTCTTCTGCACTTGGTTTACATATCACAGGGGATTAGGACTGAGTCATAGGGGCTGTTTAGCCTCTGACACATTTTTTGGGTGTCAGTATAAGAGAAAAAAGAGAAATTCAGTAACTGATGAAATTTAAAGAGTACTATTTTCTTTTCTCTCTCAGTTAAATATTTTGCATTTAAAGATTATCCTTTTTTTTACACCTGTAGCCAGTTGAACCTATTTGAGCTTTTCTTCTCTAGCTTTTTTAACCATATTTTTGGGTTTGGTGTTCCCATTAAAGATGTCAGATTTGACTTCCCCCTCCTTTGTACTTCCATCATTCTATCTTCAAGTTATTCTCAAATACTGCATTGAAATTATGATTAAAATTAAAAAGTGCCAAAAAGAGGATCCTTCACAAATAAATAAATAACATTAACTTAAGAAGATACCATAAGATGAAGTGATAAATTCACAAATACCGCTACCCCCAATCATGTATACCTAAAAACACTTTTTTTATAAGGAGAAATAATTTTTATGGAGTCCAATTTTTATTCTAAATAGAAATTATTTACTTGTTGATTACATCAACAGCAGGGCAACATGGATACTAGCCTATATATGCCTATCAAATGATAATTCTCTTAAAAACTAAAGCTCTATCAGCAGAGTGACAGGATTTCTGGAAGCTGTAAAAATAAATAATAGATGAGCTAAGAAATCATTAAGAAGAACATTGATGACAAGGGAAAAACATAACACAACATAATCGACAAAAAAAATAAAAATACTTACACACTTCCAATTTCCTCCAACAAAGAACTGCAAACACAAGAGAAAAGATAAAAATTGTAAATGTTTAAATGTGAAAATTTGTAAAGTGAAGGAACAAAAAAATATGCACATGAAGTAAAATATGCATGCAAACAATTTTGAGAAATCTCATCAGATTCAGTCTGTACTTTATGAGTAATGAACCAGTTCATTTCTAGAGATCAGATTTTGTGATGAAGCATATGACACTTTTGTGAATGAATAAATTCAAGCCAACCATCTTAGAACATCAACAAAAGAGGAAGAGAAACAGAGTGAGGCAGAAACATTAAATGCACAACTAAATAACCAAGGTTATAAGCAAATTAGCTTCACATCCATCTCAATGAAATAAAACAGCCTTACCAAATTTCATTGTAAAAAAATCTCCCATTATAATCACACTTTTCTCAAAATGATGTGAAGAAAAACAAAACATAATTTGGAGAGGTCAGCTAGATATTGGAGGTGGACATGGTATCTGAAAGGTTATGGATACCATTAACCTGTTTAGAAGTTATAGCTTCGGAGATCCTTAAAAGGATATTTCAATTACAAAATTTTGTTACACATAAGCCTGACTTACCCAAAATAATGAAGCTGTAGATCCGGACTCACAAGGGTCACCATCAAAAACCCCAAAAAGGATTTCAGCCACTTGGAAAACCAAAAGGAGCTCAAAATCGATGAGGCCCCATATTACCCAAAAATGAAAAGGAAGGATGAGGTCTTGCTGAGCAATATACAGAAAATGGGTATCCAAATTCACCAAAGTCACAGATTTTAGGGACACTGCACTGGCTCCACACCACCTCACCCCCACCAAGGAAAGTCAACTATAGAGTTATTTGGATGGAGCAGGCATAGGGCTCAAGTCGACAGGGCAATGTTGTACATGGTGAGGTAACCATCGCGAAAGCTGATCAGGAAAAGACAAACTTGGTTGTAAAGTTTTCTTTTGGTCATTATTCAGGTAAACAGCAACGGCCAAATTGCTAATTACCCAAACAACACATGACTTTGAATGCAGTTAGAAGCTTGATTTTGATCAGCACAGAGGTTGTTTCAAATATGCATAATTGCTATAAACATGTTTTTGGAAGTGCATTAAACATAGTCATAGGTAATGCATCCACCCACCAACCCTATTTTTTCTCACCAAGAACTAATCACAACCCAACAGAAAAGCACAGAGATTCCAACCATTCATCAAAGTCACAATATAAAACTTCCATAAAGGGTTCCTAATCATCAAACCAAGTTGCATAGCCATAACAAAGACTATAGTCTGAGCAAACTAAGAGAAAGAAAATGACACCATAATTCTGAATTTAACGAGCTAAATAGTTGATTCCTGAGAATAAAAAGGAAAATCCAAAACCAAGTTCTTGAAAGAGGCTCAAAAGAATGTAACCGCTTTAACAATTAAAACTAATGCAAAAAAAAAAGAAGATTTCACTACTTTAATTTAAAAGATTAGAATATATTTTCTAAACATACAATTTTCATTTCCGCCGCCAAACAATCCCAACACTTTCCTTTTTATTTTCCCGCATTTTCTCACCAACCAAACGAAAATGAAGCATCACCGACTTCCATTCCCGACTCCCAATCCCAAAAAAAAAAAAAAAAACGTAAAAAGCCTCACCGCGCTCTCATTCTCCATCCCACATTCTCTCACCCCCCAAACCTACCGCATAACTATTCACCTAAAAATTAAAATAAAATAAAAACACAACTTAAACCTCCACACTAGATCTAAAGTATTTAATTTGAAAAGAAAAAAAAAAACCTTACTTTTCCGGAGCCGGCCATGGCGACGATGCCTCTGCAGGGCTTGCGGGGAGAGGAGGAGATTCGGAGATTGGAAGAGAAGAAAGGCTGGGGAGAGTGGTCGAGGTTGGAGAAGGATCGGCGGAGGCCTGAAAATTGAGTGGCGTGGGAATAGGAATAGGAGGGAGTTGTGGCCTTGGGGGTCGACAATTGAGATGCGAGAGATGTTGAGGTCACTGCCGCCATCGCCGAGTTTCTGGCTAGCTTAGCTTCTGCTTCTGCTTCTGCCTGGACGTCTAGCCGCCTGTTTTATGATGAGGTTTTTGTGGGTTTGGACCGATGAAATTACTGACTCACGCCTACATATAGCGCTTGTACTGCACCTTACGGCATATGAGCTTTCTAAAAAATAATGCAATCTCATTATAATAGAAATTATTAAAAAGGTAAATATAATTTTTTTAAAATTAAAATTATTTTTAAAATATAAAAATAGAAAAAATTTCGGGCTTCTAAATAGTTATTACATTCTTAATAATATGCATGAAATTAAATTTAACAATTAAATTCGATGGTTTTAGGAGAGGTGTTTTCACGCGCTTTAAAGGCGATGGGGCTATCGTTTCTCCTCACCAAAAATATCGAAACTCGTGGTTATTGTTGTTGTCGCTGTCCTTCAACGGAAAGACATTTTCGGCGATGGTAATCTTTCGCTACGCGCGTGACAACATATCAAAACGGCGTCGTTTCGCCGTCCCCACCCACCAACCGTCTTTTCTTTATTTTTTCTACTGGAGATAATACTGGGCGCCGCTCCGCGCCGCCACGTGGACTAACATGAAAAAGGGTAGTTATGGATAAAGTGACCCAGCACATCACGGAGTCTGTGGTGAAGATAAAAGTAGACCGTACGCGTGGTCCTCTTATCCATCATAGGATTAATATCTAAGGATATTAGGCAATCTAGAAATTCCTTGGTACATTAATTTTTATGGAGTTCTTTAAAATAAAAAATAAATATTTATTTGAAGGAAATTTCTTGGAAATTTTGAAGAAAAACGATTTTTAAAAAAACAAAAAAATTAGAAGAAAAAATAAATAAATAAATAAAAAATTGTTTTTCATTGTGAACGAAACATACTATTTTTTTACCTTTCTTTTATAATTTCGTTAAACCATAGTTTAAAAGCAAATTTTTTTAATTTTGTTTTCAATTTGTTGTAATTTTTTTACAAAATAGAAAACATCATTATCAAATCTAAAAACAAATTTCCCATTTGGTATTAAAAAATAAAATAAATTTATTAACAACGTGTTTGATAATGATTTTATGAAATATTTCATCCTTTTATAATATTTAAAATATATATTTTTTTTTTCTAATAGTAAAAAAATTAAAAAACATTTTTTAAAATCACTTATATCAATAACATGGTCCAATTGCTTTCCGATTTGACCATTAAGGTCTACGGACAAGGATTTGATTTTCCTTCATTCCTACTGGATCAAAAAACAAAAATTAAATAAAAATAAAAATAGTGTTGCACCTAACAGATTGGGCAGTCTTAGGAAGAAAGGAAGAGGGAGTTTTGATGAGTAGGTGGTCCACCTAATCTTATGAAAAATATACCAAAGTTTGGTGAATCCTATTTGATGCCAATGGCAAAAAGGACAGGCACTTGTCACATAAATCAAAATTTTCTATGCATTTTGATTTGATGTTTCAACATTTTTTTTCTTGTTTAATAAAATCCAAGCTTCTATTTGTAAGCTACAACGAAATCTATACCTTCTCACCCTTCAATCCTAGACTCCTTCAAACCAAGCAAAAAGGTCAGGCAAAGATGTTGGGGAATGTTTGTGAAAATACTTTTTGGAGAATAATTCTTGAAAATAATTTCATTTGTTTTTAGAAAGCAAATATTATTTGAGAACTAAAATTAGTAAAATATTCTCAAATTTGTCAGATGTATTTTTTGAATTATGGACTATTTTCTGATAAAAAAAACCAAAACTTGTTCTCAAGAAGAGTTTCCAAACAGATTTGTAAGAGGACAGGCAGATTGGGTTCACTTGTACTGTCATTGAAGATTCCAAGTCATCCAAGTCAAGTTCAAGAAAACACCTGAGATGGTTGAGATAGTGAAGTCACATTAACCTCTTTCCTTGTCTCTCCTTTCAGCATCTTTATGTGAACCACACCCATGACCTAACTGCATCTACAACAACATTTGGACTTCAGTTTCCTTTCCTGATGGAAATAGCACATGTGATACAGATATGGATCTTTCTATGACAACCAATTGGTGGGTGGTCCTAGTTTACAAGATGATATCTTGTTCAACAGATGAGCCCTGGGGGAGAATCATGGCACCAGAATGATTCATGGGTGGCCTAGCTTGAACATAGTCAGGCAAGTTGTGTAAGCTTTGGGTGTTAAGAGATTTTAGACTGACACAGTCCTCATATTACTCTGCTACCCCCGATAGAAAACAATTGGCATTCCTACAGAGGGGAGTAGGTGTTTCTTTTGAGTTCTACATTCTCAATCAAAGGTTATAGTAGTGAGCTTCCCCTCCTATGGAGCTGCTAGGGCTGCAAGTTTCCAAACTTTGATTATGGTGATGGTAAAGAGGAAGGGATGTGGTGGGTTGAGAGGCAACCCACACATTTTGACATGTAAATGGACCAGGGCACACGGGAAGATGAATACTAACCATAAGCATAAAGACAAACCATTCAAGACTCTTTCTAATGCTCTTCTAGTCCTATCCTCTGGCATTCAAATCCTGCAGACACTATCTTCCAGTCAGAGCCCATCTTTGACATTATTTTGATTTCGTTGCCATACCTAGCCATTTGTTAGTTCCCTACCCAAAAGTCTTTTTCTTCATTTGAGTCCTCTGGATCTCTTACTCAAATCAGTGGTATCACACTTGACCTTCTTCATTGACATTTTAGTTGCACCCCTGGCCAGAGGGCTGATAGCTACAGCCTGAATGGTAGGATCCTCATTAACTCACGACACAAATTGGCTGCCTCTCAGACTCTCACTCCCAAAAGCATGTTACCTTCTCCTGATGACTCATATGGATTAGGTATTAGTCTCCTATGTTGTTTATAGCTCTGGCTTGATAAATCTAGTTTATAACCATTCTCATTTAACTCACATGACAGAGTTATTTCCGGGTTCCCTCACATTGCACTAATTTTAACCTTGTCTAGAAAAAGATGGAAAATAGGTCAAATATTCTCCCTACTGATACGTAGTTTGTCACCAGATCCTCTATTGCATCTCTCATCCTACAAAACTTTAACAAGGAGTTTTTGACAATGAACAATGCATGATAAAAATTGTCAATTTCATGTGAACTACAAGCACTAGAAGTCAAATCATTGATCAAAACATCATCTGCAGTAACTGTCAGGCAACAATTTACAATAAACTCAAAACTTGACAAAACCATAGACATTTAACATGGTAAGAGGATTATAGCTAATCATCCCCGGCAAACAAAGGGTTCCTCTGATCTACCAGTGGGCATTTTTATTTAACATTGCTATATCCATTTCTGCTATGTAAAAGATTTTTATTTTTGGTGAACCATAGATACACAAATTACAGATCAATGAACCCCACAAACATTTTCTTCATCTCTACCAACAAGCTTAGACTCACATGTATTTAAATCCCAAGTCAAGAATTTTTCTTTCTGATCTACTAAAAGAAGACAATAAAGACTAAATCCAACATAATCATTCCTTATTAGTTATATTAGGAGTGATTTGGTTAAAAGGCATACCAGAAATTAATGCAACTGAAAAGCAACTCCAGGAAACAAAATGCGCAAAATCAATAATGGAGATACAGAAGAGGAAAAGAGGCTGGATTTTTTTCTTTTCGATGATTTTCTTGCTCAGTCATCAGCCTTTCTGCCACCAACTACACTATTTGAGGAGCTATCCTGTACACTAGGAGCTGAAGAACACCTACTTGAAGAGCTCCCTTCTGTACTGTTCTTTTCCTTACTCAGAGATCTCTTGGGTTTGTGTTGCCCTGATGATAGTTCCTGAAAGAATGAAAAATTTTAATTCCAGTTATGCCTTGAAAAGATAGTTATTGTAGTTTTGTACAAAGGTTTACAACAGCTTTATTTCTTTCATGAGAGTAACATATCGGGAAGGTTATGTTTGACCTGATCAGATTTAGATCCAGGTGTCTTGAGCTGCAGGTCTGTTGCAACATCAGTAGAATCTTCACCTTTTTCACTCTTGCTCTCCCCTGGAGACTCATTCTTGGAATCCTGTTTGCTTGAAATGTTGGACGTACTGCCTGGTTGAATAGGTGGAGATACATGTTGTGTTGACTGTGGTTCAATCAGGGTATTTGGAGTAAAGTATGGAACAAAAGTCGAACAGGGGTTAGGAATGATCCCAGTGTTCTGACTTCCAAAGAAAGGGTATGGCTGCATAGACGGATGCATGGGAATTGAACCTGTAGGGATAGGCACTGGGACTGGCACTGGAAACGGGTAAGAAGGTGGACTTACAACAACTGAGGGATCAATGGCAGACCATGGGAACATAGCTCTGAGTCTCTGCTGACACTGAACATTAAGGTTCTCAGTAGCTGATTTGAGGGATGCCTTCTCTTCTCTGAGATCATTCTTCTCCTGAGTTAACTGCATCAAAGCAAAAAGAAATGATTATATACCATGTCAAAAAATGCCCCACAAACTTGAATGTCCACTATTAATTAACAAAAAAAAAAAAAAAAAATCACCTCACGGGATTCTTCATTTAGTGATGCATTCTCAGCTTTCAGTTTCTCAACTTGAGCTGTCAAGTCCTTGAGCAATTGAATTGTATCAGAAAGAATGGTTGCTTTATCATTTTTGGGCCTATCAGGATCTGCATGATCAAATTGATGGGTGGTTAATAATTCTTTTCAATAAAATTAGTTTCATGTTTCAAGCATCAAAAGGAAATTAGTCACAGAATAATGCTCTCACAATGATCTAAGAGTCATTATGCACACACTGATTATGAGTAAAATGTGTAAATCACATAAAGGAAGTTCCACAAAGTTTTCTAAAATCCTAACCAGATGCCCCATTTATCTAGTTCCCAACTTGATAACTATTCACAGCTTCTGTAAAAACTTACCCACCTACACTCATTTCATGAGATCCCTTTGGGTGATAGCATAAGAGGACCAAGAAGAAGATACAAAATTGTAGACAATGAAGAAAGATTAGCATGAAAACATATGAAGGAAGATAAAGCTAGAACTTGGTGGTAAGAAATTGTAGAGATCAATAGAAAAGGGATTCTTGGGATCAAATGAAAGCATTACAGTAAATACTTGAAAGAATAATCACCAATCAAAGAATTCTGAAAGAACCAAAAACAAGAAAAACAAACTTGGCTTGAATTTTTTATTGTTATCGATTACACAACTAGACATTGTAAACATGATGCATAGCATATTTCTACTAATGCCTAATTTACCAATTAGCAATTATGCACAGAGGGTGCATATGTCAATGCCACTTACAGAAGTATTTAAAGAAATAAATCATGAAACCATAAAGGAGCACAGTGAAAATTATTTGCCTAGCATAATAGAGTAGGAGGTTCAAGATTATTCCAAGCCTACAAGGATTGAATATCCTGAAAATAACAAAAGAACTCATGGTTATGATGGCTAATGGAATTCAATGGAACACTTGTTCCAGCAAATCAGTAACAAAAAAGGGAAGGAATTTGTCCCTACTAAAAATGAAAGGATGGGTGATGACATAGGCAAGTTGAAAATCAGTTTACAAAATCTTCTGTTAGCTCGGCAAGGAGGAAAGTAAGCTACCAACATCTGTTGCTTGTACTACCGCTACTGTCCACTTGTGGAATACCAATAAAGAACAAGAGAAAGATAAAACTAGCCAATGAAGGCCAAGCAATTATACCTTGTTATGAGACTTGACAAACTACTTTTTGAATGTGGATACTTAGAACAGATAATTGGGCACGAATTATTCATTCAATTATTATTTTAGAACGTCAAACAATCCAATCTATCTACAAATGTAGCCATTACATAAATTTCATGCACTAGCCATAATAGAACAGAACCCAATTAGGAAAACATTTTAATAGTGAGGCATGGCTCCATGGTGAAATCTCCTGAGAACAATGACCTAGAACAATGAACACAAGTCCTATAATTAACCCAATATATCAAATTCCTCTTAGCTGCAGAAATTGTCGTCAATTCTACAAATGTAGCATGATAGGCGACGACCCATGGTTGCAGAACTGGATGTAGAAAACTATTGTAAGATAATTTCAATCCAAAATTCAATAAGAGGAACACAGAAACTAAAACTCATAAAGGAAAGGGAAAATTCTGTTCAGTATTATACAAAGACGAGCTATTTCACTTCACCTAATGCATTTCCCAAATCTATAAACTGCTCATTCAACCGATCCCTCCTCAATTTCTCCCTATCAGCCTTCTGAACCTTCCTTGCAGTAACAAAATCCTTGAATTCCCCCTCAGACCTCTTGCTGCTCATAAACAAAAGATACCCAAATCATTCAAAAAATAATTGGGGTGGGAGCATAAGGAAAAAAAATCAAGAATTTATACAACCCACGATGCAAATTTCCGTTTATACAACATAAACTCATAGTAGAACTGTGGCATCAGACGAACCTGGAGTCTGGGTGTGAGCGAGTGGAGGAGACACGCGGGTCAGGAGGTGGGTAGTGAGTGGATTGGCAGAAAGCTTCCGGGTTCAGATGATCCATGACGGCCGCATGATACTTAGCTTTTGATCCCGCTCCGGGCTTATCTGTAAGCTATGATCCAGTCTTCCTATGGAACAGAATTGTGATACCTTGGACTTTTTTTTTCATGAAATTTGAACCGTTTCTTTCTACCAGGGTTTTATTTATTTATTTATTTTTATTTTTTTTGGCGTAACTTAGGTTTTGGGAGGTCCATTTGAAAATAATTGGGTTTTCAAAACCCAAAATTTGGGAATCCAAGATTCCCATTTAATGTGACAAATACTATGACTTTTGTGCTACTTATTTATTTTTCTATGCCCAAAATGCCCTTACCTAATCTTTGCATCAGCAGTCACGTGAACGCGTTGTTTAAAGAAAGAACAAAAAAAAATGGATCTTTGAAATTTTGGTTACATCTCAGTCTCTTTCTTCACTTCCTCACCACCGGAACTCAATACTCATCATTGGTTGTTCAATGATGTGGTGTTATGCATTTGATGTCATATTTAATTAAATATGAATGTGTTCATAGAATATCATCTTGAATCTTTGTGTTAACATGCATACAACGCATTTTAGTATTAAGTATGTTGCTATGATTGCTTGATTCCTTCTTGGCTCCTTGTGATCGGTCTTCCATTTCACTAAAACCTAGTGGAATGATAGACTTCTTGATGATTAATTTATAATTATTTTGCTTAAAGGTTTGAGCAATTGTTGGGGTGGTCACCTTTAGGGGCACAAGTGCCATGTCACCTTTGTAGATTGGACCTATACACTTTCCTTCCAATTCCTTTGTCCAAATAAGTTCCGGTCAAAATACTAGAAAGATGCCCCTCGTTCTAGAAAATTTTGCATCCCAATGTTGATTATAGGTGATTCAAAGTGTCTTATAAACATTTAATGCACATTTATATAAAATGTTTGGATCTTACCTTTCTTATTTCTTACATTTTTTTGAGTTTATCTCTCTTCAGATTCCTTTTCTTTCCAAATGTATTACTTGCTTTCCATATCTAGCTCAAAGGTTGGTGTCCCTTAGATGATTAGGGGTTTCGCATCCCTTTCTTTATCAACTAATGCAATACCAAAGAAATGGGTTGTGTGATCTAACTACTAGGGAGTATCATGCTTCAATGCAGTATTTTAAAATTAGTCTTACTTCCATGGCCATCATTATTGGAATGTTATTTTGTTTATATTGGGTTTGGTACCCACAATATTAACAACAAATTTATCCTTATTTTTATGAGCACAATAAATATGAATATGGTATTTTATTGTCTTGTTAAGTAAGGTTGAGGTGTCTTATATCAAAACTCACAAAATCTATAAAAATATGAGAGAAGTAAGGTACTTGTACATGTTTGAACCTTGGTGGGGTTTGGTTCAGCCAAATCATCTCCTTGGAGTCTCTTAGTCTAGGAGTAGGAGATTTACCCAACTTTAGGGCAACATAGGTTCCCATTTTATCTTGTCTTTGTTTGCTTTCTTTATTTATTAGATTGGTTTGTAAAGTCAAACTTTCTTTTTTCTTTTGTAGACCCTCATGTCTAATGGGTTGTTTATTTGTTTATTTCACATCCAATGCTTTCTAAGGGTTAAGAAGGTGGTGGATCATATGTCTTGGTTGGTCTTCATTTCATTCTCCTTGTTTGACTATATTGGTTAAGTCTCTACCATTAGGCACACATTCCTTCAAAGGCTCTCATCTAAAGGTTATTGTGTCCCTGTGTCAACTCCAAATTTTTCTATCAATTTTTATAATTTTATCATGAATCTCCCAAGAGTTCTTATAACAAAGATGACCAATTATCCATCCCTAATTTCTTAAAAACTTTGGGAATCCAGCTTCCTACATCAAAGGATTGAAAATAATTTGTTAGCGAGACAACTTCTATCTTATCTTTGGCCTCATTAGGAAGGTAAAAAAAAAGATATTAACAAAAGAGTCTTTGTAAATTATGAGATTATGGGTAAGGTTCCTCTTTGCAATTATAATGGCATATCACTAAATCTAACCACAATTTTGCTTAAGAGGTGAATCAATTGGTGGAATGATCCATTAGACACCTACAAATTCCGTGTGACCCATTAAGTATGATGCATTTACATCTTATTACTATTCACATTATACCAAATTGTTTTTCTCATAGATATTAAAAAACATACAAGCATATTGACATTTTTTTTATTGATTATAGAATTAATTTCCTTCACATCCTGCGAGGCTTATTGTAAATACATTAAGTCATCATTATTTTCAAATTTTGTCAATTAGAATTTTTATAAATTTATTTCAAATATAAAATTTATTTTTTAGAGAATGATGAAAGACGTCTACCTAAAATTTATTAACCTAAAATCCCTTTAAAAATTAAATTTTACAACTAAAATAAACTTATAACGGTCCGATGAAATGTGAAATGAAAGATGATGAGAAGTATTTACACCAAAAATTAACCCTTATTGTATATACAAAGAACCTTTTTGTTTTTATTTTTTTATTTTTCAAGCACACAAAAGTACTTTTTCCAAAGAATATATAATTTTATTTTATTTTATAATTTTTTTAACAAAGTCTTACGAAACCAATATAGATTTGGGGGATGATCCGTGATGCATTCCATGGCGACTCTAGTATAAATATAAGCCGCCTTCCCTTTGCACAAATTTTTCAGAGCATCGTGGATTGGGAGAAACTGAAGAGGGAAGAGAAAGATGTCGGGCATGGGAGATGGGTACGTGGGCACGGCCCAGGACGCAGTGAGGATCCGAAGACTGGAGAAGCAGAGAGAGGTGGAGAGGAGGAAAATCCAAGAGCTCAAGAACAAGTCAGCTTCTTCCAAAGGCCAGACCGGTCTCCTTCAGTTCGGCTCCGGCACCTCCGAGGTCCTTTTTTTCTATCTCTAGGGTTTTCCATTTCTCTGTTCGCCCAATCCTTACGTTTCCACCAATCTAGGGTTTATTGTTCCTCTTTTTGCTTTCTTTTCAGGGAACGTAGGTTTGAAATGTGAGAACTGACAGTTGGCGGGTTTTTGTTATAGGATTAGTGTTTCGGTTTTATACCATTTTCAGGCATTTTCTCGTTACTCAATTGAATATGTATGATAGGTTAGCGGTGTTATCTGATAAAATTAGTGAAACAACAAAAAGGTATGAATTTGGAATGTGAAAATCAACAGTTGGTAGGTTCCATTAGAGGATTGGTGATTGAGTCTTATGTTTCTATCATGCACCTTTTTGTCAAATCAAAAAGAGGATTGATGAATCTAGAATGATAATTTTATCAGATATGTATAATGGTTTAGTTCTGTTTTTAGAGGATGGAACGCTGGATGTTTGATATTGTTTGTTATTTTGTTACCTGAATGTCATATTTATTTTTTAGGGTTGCTTATTGCCCATTTTTCCTTGTTTTCCATATCCATTTGTTTGGTTGTTGAGAGAATTAGTGACAGATCAAGAAAATACAATTTTGGATGTGAAAATAAGCAGTTGGCAAGCTTTACCATAGATTGGTAGTTTGGTTATGTTGTGTTCATGCAGTTCCTCTTCAATCAAGGAGAGTATTGTTGTGTGTAGAATGATAGTTGTGGGAATATAGCCAATTGGTTTAGTTGTGCTTTTTTAGGAATGAAGCCTTGTGTGTTTTTTATTAATTTATTTTTGAGAAATTAGTCAAACATCAAGAAAATACAAATTTCAAATGTGAAAATTAGCTTTTGGTGGGTTTGGTTGTTGGATTGGTTGTTCAATTTTATGCTATTCTCATGCATTTTGTAGTCAATCAAGCAGAGGATTCATGTGTACAGAATAATAATTGTGTGAATATATATAATGGATTAGTTGTGTTTTTAGGGGAATGGAGCCGTGTCTCCTTGTTTTTTTTCTTTCTTACACTTTGTTGCTTGAATGCCTTTAGGGTTCTTGTGGTTCAGTTTCCTTTATTTTCTTATCAACTCCTTTAGTTGCTGAGGAAATGAATAAAAGAGCGTGATAATACAAATTTGAAATGTAAAATTAAAAGTTGGTGGGTTTTCATTATAGGATTGATGATTGGTTTTATTCTATTTTTATGCTGTTTCTCATCAATCAAACAGAGGTTGATGCGCATAGGGTGATTGTTGTGTGAATATATATAATCAACTAGCTGCATTTTTTTTCTTTGATAGGACCAACTAGTTGTGTTTTTAGAGAAATGGGGCCTTTTGTGTTGTCTATTAATTTATTTCTTGATTGCCTTTATCAGATTCTAAGGTTTCTTATTGCTCATTTTCCCTTGTTTTATTATCCATTTATTTGGACACTGAGAAGATGAGTAGAAAAGCACAAAAATACAAATCCAAAATGCCAACAGAGACGTTGCTCAATGGCAGTGCCCTCTGGCAATGATCCATAGGTCGTTGGTGCAACCCACCAAAAGTGGTGTAGGGTAGAGGAGTCGACTCATATTACTGGTGATTTGCTTTGCAGTGGAATTCCTAATTTTTTTTTTTTGATGAATAAAAAGAAATATATTAAAAGAAAAGAGGTACATCAAGGAAGCACCCCAAAGTATACAGGAAGTATACAAAAGGGAAAGAAAAGCACCCTTAACCAGGGCCTAACCAATCTACAAAATCTACAGCGGAAGGGGGGCCACAGCCATAAAACCCCCTAGTCCACGCCCACAAGGTACAAAGGAAAAACGATTTACACCCTTGAATCGAATGCTCCTCGTTTTCAAACGCTCTACTGTTTCTTTCCTTCCAAACAATCCAAAACAGGCATAAGGGTGCTGAAAGCCACACTTTCTTCCTTTCCTTTTCCGCACAAGGCCCACGCCACCCCAATAACGCCTCTCTAACTGAAGAGGGAAGCACCCATGAAACCCCAAAAAGAGAAAAAAGTAAGCTCCATAAACTTCTGGCCAACCCACAATGCAAGAGGATGTGATCAATAGACTCTTCCTCTACCATACACAAGTAACATCTGTTAGCCAAGGAGAATCCTCTTTTCTGAATGCGATCCAAGGTTAAGGCCTTTCTCCACGTAGCCTCCCAAGCAAAAAAGCTCACCCTCGGAGGCACCAAAGAATTCCAAATAACTCTTGCAGGAAAATCTCCTAAACTTTCCGGTTCCAAAGCCTTGTAAAGAGACTTGACAGAAAATCTTCCATCCTTTGCCTTAGTCCAAATTACTTGATCTTCCACATCACTACAAACCCTCTTCCCTTGCAACCTCAATAGAAAACGTTCCACCTCGGACACTTCCCAATCGTTAAGCCGTCTTGAGAACCTAGGAACCCACACTCCCCCTCCAGACTGGCTCCACACATCTGCCACCCAATCCTCCTTAACCAAGGATATAGAAAATAAGGAGGGAAAAGAAGTACACAAAGGGTCATCACCGCACCACTTGTCCTTCCAAAATCTAACCCTCCTACCATTTCCCACAGAAAAAACCAAGTTGTCGCCTAACACATCCCAAACTCTCCTAATCGCTTTCCACAAACCAACCCCAAAACTGCCTCTCACAACCTGGGACCTCCAACCGCCCTCATCTTCTCCATACTTTGCACAAATAACTTGCCTCCAAAAAGCTTCCCTTTCCACTGCAAAACACCAACTCCACTTGCAAAGAAGAGCCTTATTCAACAATGCCAAGTTCCTCACACCTAAACCACCTTTTCGTTTATCTAAGCAAACAATAGACCAATCCACTAAATGGGGTTTTCTTTCCAGAGCCCCACCACCCCAAAGAAAGTCCCTTTGGATCCGCTCCAATCGCAAACTCACACTCCTTGGCATGTGAAAAAGGGACATACAGTAGATAGGCATACTGGACAGAGTGCTCCGGATCAAGGTCATTCTGCCCCCCTTAGAGATATATTGCCTTTTCCAAAAAGAAAGCCTTTTCCTCAGCCTTTCCTCAACCCCGTCCCAAATCGCCACCTCCTTGAAACGAGCACCCAAAGGAAGGCCCAAATAAGAAGATGGGAGCTTGCTAACCTTGCAACCAAACTCGAGGGCCAACTCCTCTACGTTCTCCACTCTTCCCACCGCGATGATCTCACTTTTGTCCAAGTTCACCTTCAACCCTGACATGGCTTCGAACCACATAAGGAGCCAACTCAAGTGAGACACCTGATCAATGGAAGGCTCACAAAATACTAAGGTGTCATCCGCGAACAGCAAGTGAGTGATCTCCACTCCCGCACCTCCTCTTCCACAAAGCCTCCACCCAGGCAAAAACCCCCCTTCCTTCGCTTTCTTTAACAAACAACTGAGGGCCTCCATAACAATCACGAACAGGTAGGGGGATAAAGGATCCCCCTGTCTCAAACCCCGAGAACTTTGGAAGAAACCTGTGGGAGTTCCATTAATAAGGACAGAGAAACTGACAGTACCAATACACCACTGAATCCAGCTAATCCACTTAGTTCCAAAACCCATCTTTTCCATCAACCAAAGAAGAAAACTCCAATTAACATGGTCATATGCCTTCTCAATATCCAACTTACAAAGGACGCCGCCTCCCCCACTTTTCTGGATCGAATGAATCGCCTCATTCGCTATCAGAGATGCATCTAGGATTTGCCTTCCCTCCACAAAAGCATTTTGGGAATTGGACACTATCTTGCCCATCACCTTTTTAAGCCTATTAGCTAGCACCTTTGCTAACAACTTATAGAGACTGCCCACCAAGCTTATAGGCCTAAAGTCCTTGAGATCTTCAGCTCCTCCTTTCTTAGGAATTAAAACCAGAAAAGAAGCATTAATGCTCTTGATGAACTTGCCCTGCTCATGAAAGTCTTTAAAGAACCCCATAACTTCCTCCTTTAGAAAACTCCAACTGAATTGCCAAAATGCCATTGTGAAACCATCAGGACCAGGAGCTTTATCCCCGTTGAGGCCTGAGAGAGCACCAAACACCTCTTCCTCAGAGAAAGGAGCCTCTAACATTGCTGCAGCTTCCCCATCCAGGATCCCAACCTCTAGCCCATTGCATCTGGGCCTCCACTCATCTGTTTCTGACAACAGAGAATGGAAAGCCTGAACCACACCATCCTTTATGTCCCGTTCTTCTGTTACCCACGACCCATTTATCTTAATCTTCACCATGGAATTGACCCTCTTATGAGCATTGGCCATTTTATGGAAATAACCAGTATTTCTGTCACCCTCCTTCAGCCATAACTCTCTAGACTTTTGCCTCCAGGATGTCTCTTCCATTATCACCCACTTCTTATATTCCTCCAAAGCCTGCTTTCTGAGATTTTGCTCTTCAGTAGACAACACCCTGTTCCCCTCTATTGAATCCCAACACATCATTTGTTTTAAAGCTGCGTCTTTTTTAACAGTGACATTACCAAACACTTCTCTGTTCCAAACTTTCAAATTGGCCTTAAGCGCTTTCAGTTTTTCAGATAGAGTGAAACTAAAAGCCCCTCTGAATTGAAAACCCATCCACCAACTCCTTAATAGATCCTTAAAGCCTTCTTCCTTCACTTTTATCCTAATATATAAGGAAAAAAATGAAATGTGAAAATTAAGAGTTGGTGGGCTTTACTTTTATTATTTTCCAAACAACAATGAATTAGGATTTTGTTGTTTGAATGCATTCTCTCTTGTGAACTGCATAATACATTCTAATGGAGTAGTTATGTTTCTAGAAGAATCAAAACTTGGTTATTATTTTTGGCAATAAGTTGAGTGAAAGGAAAAGAAAATATGAATTCGAGCTCTAAAAATCATCAAAGGTGGTAGGTTTGGTATTCTTGGATTTAAACAATGATAAGGATAGGGTGTGTGAGGTTTTGTATTATTTTCATGTATTTTTCTTTGTCAACCAAACAGAGAATTAATATATGTAGAATAATGATTGTGTGAATAAGTATACCTCATCAGTTGTGTGTTTAAAGGATTGCATACTTGTGTTATTTGTTAATTTATTTTTTGAATGCATTGTCCAGATCCTTGATACTGCATTTAAGAAGGAAACTGTTGGTCTTGTGACTAGAGAGGAATATGTTGAGAAGGTAAAAGAGCCTATTAAGTATAAAAGATTTTTTTTCTTAATCTGCATTGCAAAACCTTGATGGACCTAATCATGGATATCTTGCTGGTGATCTTGGTTATATTTACCATAGAGGGTTAATATCCGGAATAAAATTGAAGAGGAAGAAAAGGAGAAATTGCAGAAGCTGCAACAGGAGTAAGTTAAAATTTAAGTTAAACATGTTTATGTTTCTAAATCTGATTGCCTTCATGGGGTATATTCTATTTATTGATTGGATTTTTTCTTTTTAACTTGCCCCTTGGATTATAGGGAGGAGGAGCTGCAATTACAAAAACGAAAAAAGAGGAAAATAAAGGGAAATTCTCGATTGTCTTTTTCTGATGATATTGAGAATGGAAGTGAAGAGGAGGATGGAGAAAACGGTAAGCATATTTCTTTAGCACGGATTTAAACCTTTTCATCCGCCTGAAATTATACAAATTTGTTCAACCCTCTGCTGAGTGTAATTGTTTTGACTTCCAAATCCTTGATTGTGGTTCTAGCACAAGAAAAATGATTTGTGTCATGAACACACTCCAATTTGCCTTTTTGACATGCTCAGTAGCGTGATATGTGGTTTTGTACAAAACCAACAGCCACTGTATCTATTTGAGATGCACTTCCAAGAGGCTCTCCATGATTAATAGCATTACTTTCAGTTTAGTAGTTTTTCATGGTGTATACATACATGAACGGAAGGAAGTTTTCACATATTCAGATTTCTAGTCAACTTTAAAAATGATGTAGTTGTATAGTATGATCAGAAATTGTAGTGCTGGTTCTCTCTTCTCCCATATAAACAGTCTGGGTGTCTCCTATGTTATCTGCAGAAGGCAACGAATCAAAGAAGTTTGGAAAATTTGGAAAAGATCCCACTGTAGAAACGAGCTTTCTACCAGACAGGTGTGGCATCAATCTCTCTCTCCCCCGCCCCCTCTTCTTCTTGTCTCTCTCACTCTCCCCCTCTGTCTCTTCCTTTCTCTCTCTCTCTCTCTCTCTCTCTCTCTCTCTCTCTCTCTCTCTCTCTCTCTCTCTCTCTCTGGTCTTGGGGTTAACATCTGAGCTTAGGGGTGCTGAGGATACTCTTTCAGTGAGCGAGAGGCAGAGGAACAAGCTGAGAGGGAAAGGTTAAGGAAACTGTGGCTTCGCGAGCAGGAACAGATTCGAAGTAATTCTACATTCTGATCCTCTCCTGTGTGATATCAATGCATGATATAGTATTTTATCCTGTAACAATAAGTTTCCCCTGTATTTCAGATGAGCCACTTGAGATCACTTACAGCTACTGGGATGGGGCAGGTCATAGGCGAGTAATCCAAGTAAGGAAAGACTACCTTTGTTGCAGTTAATCAATATATTTCACTCTTGATTTTGTCTTTCTCAGGTCTCTTTCATTAAATAATGTATTTATCTTCATTCTTTGATTTTTCTTGGCATTTATGTTTGTTTCACTTTCTATTTAGGTACGCAAAGGTGATTCCATAGGGGAGTTTCTTCGGGCTGTTCAGCAGCAACTTGCACCAGAGTTTAGGGAAATTCGTACCACCTCTGTGGAGAATCTGCTTTATGTGAAAGAAGATCTTATCATTCCTCATGTAAGATGACTTGATTTAATTAAATCTATTTTATTTTCTGTCCTGAATATATGCTAAATAATTTTGTTTTCTCTCCTGAGTATCTGCTAACTAATTCTGCTTTGCTTTTTTCATACCTGTGAACGCTCAGCAACACAGTTTCTATGAACTAATCATTAACAAGGCCAGGGGCAAAAGTGGACCGGTAATGTTCAACCCTTTGTATTTCTTTTAATCATATTGGTGGTATTTTCTCCAATGCTTCATCTGGTTAGCAAAGATTACATGGGAAGAATAAAAGAAATTTGCATTACCATTGTTTGATTATCCAGAGGATGAAAAAGTCAACTTAACTGATCCTGTTTTCTGCCTGGTCTATGGTTCCCCACTCAAGATAACACAAGAAGAGAGAAAAAAACAAATTTGTGTTTCCTCTATTTGGTTATCTAGAAAATGAAAAAGTCAATTTAACTAAGGCAGTTTTCAGACTGGTCCATGGTCCATGGTCCGCCATTCTCACTCCTTCCTCCCATCCTTTCACTTAGACCAATTAAAGGATTAAAATCTCTCTTTATCTCTCTCTTTCTGTCAAGATATGCTAGACTAATGCATTTTGCTATGTGTTCCTTTTATTCTACTTAGCTCTTCCACTTCGATGTGCATGAGGATGTGCGAACAATTGCTGATGCAACAATAGAGAAGGATGAGGTACATTTCCTACCTTAACTTAATTCTTTATTATTATATAATCCTGTGAAGATATTTAAAGAAGCTAGCAACCTTTAAGACTGAATTTTAGAAGAAAGTTCGGAGTGGCTAAAACTAATTCGTATATAGTGCATTAAATTGCCTTTCTGAAGCATACTTTAAATTTCACATTGTTCTTTTTCACCCAAAAATAAAGTTTCATATTGCCATCACCTACATATATCCAATTGTATGTATATGTATCTTTCTGTGCATTTAAGCATTTAGTAGTGCATACAAGCCAATCTGATATTGGACCTGCTTGGTTGCTCTTCAGTCCTGCTTGAGCTTGACCCTAGGTCAAGTTCTGATGAATCTTTCTTTCTGTAGGTCTAGCTGTATTCAAGCTTGTTCCCAAGCTGGTTGGAGTGTGTTTACAACCCTGTTTGATTTTAAGCTTGCTTGCTCATGTAATCCAACATGAGAATCCAAAAGTGCTACTTTCACCAATGCAGATTGGTGTTCACAATGGATTACCATGGCTTGCTTGGTTCTTTAAGGCCCCATTTATTTTAGTGGTTATCTTACTCTCTTAGGTAAAATTAATCAGAAGTTCAGTGGTAAACTTTTACACCTGAAACTTATTCTTCTCTTGAAAGATATTTTCCTCTCAAACAAAAAAGGTTGTGATTTTACACATTTTACTTCCTAGCAGCTTGCATCAGAAACTTAACTATGAAATATGGATCCTCAAGTATCCCAAGTCTTTTAGCACTTGATTGGTGTGATTGATTTTGACAGTTCAGGAAAATTTTCAAGGAAAATGATAATCTGATGAATTCATTTCTTAGTTGATTTGAATTCTTTTATCAGATGAGGTTTTTCCTATGATTTAGATTGAATGGAGAAACACACACAGGGTGGGATTTTCTTATTCTGTTTATTGATGTCTTGAGACTGGGTATTTAGTCAGGATGTTCCTTATTATATCTGAATTTATTTATATTTCTTGAATTTCTGTCTCTCTTATCAACTTAAATACTCATCTTATCTCCAACCTTCTACAGTCCCATGCTGGTAAAGTTGTCGAAAGGCACTGGTACGAAAAGAACAAACACATCTTTCCTGCTTCAAGATGGGAGGTGCCATCTCTTTCTTCTCTCCCTCTTCCATGGAACTCATCATCATTAACATTCAAGTTAAAGCATTCTCAACAGGAACCATACCTCTGTATGTTCTCTCTAATCACAGTTTTCCTACTCTATTAAATGCAGATATACGACCCCACAAAGAAATGGGAGCGCTACACCATCCATGGAGATTGATTATCATCTACTAGACAAATATTTACATTATTTGGCGTATCTGTAACATGTTTCTTACAACTTGCTAAAGTCCATTTCCTCATCAGATACCAGCTTCTCTGTACTAATTAAAGAGTGCTTAGATTGATGACTCTGGGGTAATCTCATTGTTGTTTATAACCTTTTAATCTATATAGCTACATTTATCCATTCTAGTCGACAAGGAGGAAAGCCTAGTTGATAGAATGGTGTGTGATTCTTGAATACTTCTACTGTTCTACAGATGTCTAAGCGTAGTTCATAAATTAAACTTAATTATGATGTAGTTTATTTTTTTATTTTTATTTTTTGTTTTGTAAAACAAACGTTAACTCTAGTGTAGTTGGCGTGAATATCCATAATAGAATGAAAAAAAAAAGGGAAGATATGTTTTTGGAGGTAAGCAAACAAAAAGAGGTAAGGTGTTTGGTACATGGGAATAGGGAGTGGGAATAGACATCTCATTCATTTTCTTCCTTATTCCTATGTTTGGATAAATATTAAGAAGGCGGAAATGGAATAAAAAATGATTCAGGCAGAAATCAAATTCCACTTATAAGTCGGATTTGAATTAATAAAAAATAGGTGGTATTCTGACTCATTAAATCCATTTGATAATATAAAATAACATAAATTTACTATTTTACCCTCTTATCTCATTCTTCAAGCTCGATGCTTATCTTTTTTGCAAAGTTAGAGTCTCATTCATCATCTACTTCTCTGCAATAAGTGATTCTCCCAAATTGAAAAACCTTCCACGACATTTAAAAAAAAAATTCAATTTCTAATTTTTAGGGCTTTGGATGTTTATTTTGATTGTTGGATCTAGGATTTAAATATTATAATAAATATAATAAATATATATATATATAAACCTTCCACGACATTTGCTAGCTTTGAGAATTTAAATATTACAATAAATATATATATATATATATATTGGTAAAATATAATTTTATAACTATTTAAGCATGACAAATTATTCAAATTTTTAATAAAAATAATAATTGAATATTTGTACATTAGAGTTATATGGTTTTTTATAGTTAATTTTTTATTTATTAAGTATATAATTTTTTTTACTCTTATTATTTAATAACAAAAAAACTCTCAAAATTTATTTATTTTTAAAATAAAAAAAAATATTTTTAAAATTATATATAAGGATATTATAGTAAATTTATTTATTTTTCATTTCTATTCCTATTATTATCAAACATTGGAATGGAAACAAATAATCATTCCAATATTGCATTCCTAAGTTCATCCAAATGCTAGAAATGGAATCATCAAATTCATTTCTTTCCACTAAGAAATAGGAATGGAAACAAAATATTCGTTTCATTCCTTATTCCGACGTACCAAACACCCCCTAAAAGAATTGAAAGAAAGCCATTTTTCTACAAAATTAAAGTGAGGTCTTTTTTTAGAATTTAATTGTTATTTTGAGTCATGCATCCAATTTTCCCTTTAAAGAAAGAAAAGTCCTAACTTTTTTGGGCATGTCTCGTCCCAACTTTCACATCCCTTTTCACTTTGAAGATGCTTACTTGACACTAGGTTTCAACAATTCAATGCCAAAGAATTAAAATTAGAAATAAAAATAAATACCAGACCAAAATTTTCCTCAAACCTCATGTCTCATTTTCCGAATTTCCCTCAAATTTCCAATTATTTTTCTTTTTCTTTTTTTTTTTTCCAAAATTTCATTTTTTTTTATTATTTGTCTATTTGCTTAAATTTTACCATTGCTTATTTTTAATAAAGTTTTATTTTAATGTGTTGTTCTAATGAAAAAAAAATTTAAAAATTTCAATATTTTTACCATTTCTTAAAAGTATTATAATAACGATTTAATAACGACATTTAGATAATTCATGTCCTTAAATTGTTAAGTCATGTCGTGACTTTTTTATTAAAAAAAATAATAGAAGAAATAAAAAACTCATATTAATTTAAACTTGTAAAATTGTGGTTATAATTTATATGTTAATTAAGAAAAAAAAAAAAAAAACATTTGTGAGGTTTCGAGGTATGTGATAAAAAACAATAAATAAAAATTAAATACGAAAATTCGAATATCCATTGACCCAAGAGCCGAGACTTAAAACCATAGCCAGCTATCGGGCCTTTTGTACGAGCGCCTTGGGTCTCTTTCCTTTCGTGCGCTCTCTCTCATGGCGATTAGGGTTTTCTTCCTGGCTTTCCTCCTCCTCTGCTCTCCCTTCCTTCAAGGTTCTCTTCTCTTCTTCCTCAATTTTCAGATCTAGATCCATTTCCATTAATCACGCTTTACAACTTGTTGATTCCCTGGCTCCCTGAGATCGGGGCGCCTGAATCCATTGCCTAGGGTTTTCTTTTCTCATCACACGAGGTCTCTCTAAATGGGATCTGATTGTTTGATTCTGAATGACTAGAATACGAGGCAAAAATTAGTTTTCGCTATCAAAAATGATATAGAGGCTCTTGTTATTGTCTGTTAGATATGAAAACTGGAAGTCAACTGAAGATAATAGTTGAATTATTTGCTTTGATTGTATTTATTTTTGTCTTCTCAGCAGGCAATCGGGGCCTTAGGTTTTGAAATTCGTTGACTTTGTGGGGTAGATTCTATATTGAGTCGTGTTATATTGAATTCACTTGCTTCGTGAATTTGATTTGACTCTGTGGTTGGGATCTTATGGATGAGTTCTGTGAGGTTTTTTTCCCCTTGTAATTAACTGTTCTTTTACTTGGCAGTTGCTAGATGTCAATCGGAGGTGGAAGTTTCCGAAGCTGCTGAAGAAGGAGGTGATCTTGGCATTGTTGGCGAGGATGCCCAGGACTTTGGTGATGGGAGTTTCAGTCCGGCACCGGGAGTGGATACAGTCTGTGTTTTCCCCAAAAATTCGGCACGACGTAAGAATATTTTCTATAGCGAACGGAACTATCATTTTATGTTTGTGAACTTGCTTCCTTTACAAGATGTGGGTTGATTTTGTTTGTCTCTCCTTTTGTAGTGGTGACAGCAGGGGAAGAGACTGAGCTATTAGTTGGAATGAAAAATGACGGTAAAAATCTTAGTTTATAGGGCTATTGGTTGGTTTTGCATTGCCGTGTTCTAGTTAAGTCAATTTCTTATTGTTCAATGCCTATGTTCTGTATGAAACTCTGATTATAATCTTATTTTTGTGATTTTGTCACTGAGTGTGCCTATCCATTTTCTTGTGCTTCCATCGTTTTCTTGATTTTTGCATTTGTGGGTTGTAAATCATTAAGGTAGTAGTTCACTTTCTGCTTTTGGATTAAAAAACAGGAGAGTCTAGCTTGAATGTAATTGCAGTTAAGGCCAGTGTCCATCTTCCTTTTAATCACCAGCTGCAGGTCCAGAACCTTTCTACACAGGTAACTAGACGTTTACTTACTTTGGCATGTCATGTTGGTGCATTCTTGATGTCTAAATCAGCTACTAATTTCGCCAAATCAATTGAATCCTATATTTTATGCCCAATCACATATAAGAACTGCCTCTACTTAGCTTTTGCTTTTGTTTGTTTTATTAAAGATATCACATTACTCTGTTTTGCATTGTGGAAACATATTGTGATTGGTTCTACACATTGTATGAATATTGTGGTTGGTTTTTTAGTCTATGATGCAACATTGGAGTAAGTTATCTTTGGTTCATTGGATCTCTGTAATTTTCACATGTGGTAATAGTGTTATTTCTGGGAATTATGAGAATGATTTAGAGAACTTAATTCTGCTTCTTTCATATTGAAGTGGAAAAAAACCATGAAAAAATCTCACGAAAGTGAATTTAAATGGGTAAACGGTAAAGGTGTCACCACCATTGCTATGAACTACTCTGTCGCCACCATAACCACCATCAATCCATCAACTCCTTTGTTGCTGTTATCTCCAGCAACACCACCATTGCAAAACAGTATCAGCAATCCTGACATATGACCAACACCATCAAACTTCATCATGGCTTGATTTTGATGTTTAATTGCCTGAAATTATACCAAGGAATGTCTACCTTTTGGATCCCTTGAATGACTGTGAAAGATCTGCCAATAGCCAGTTCTAATATCACAAAAATCTCTGCTTTGTTAGATGCTTTCAAACATGTGGAGATGAAAAATATACCTATCAAAAAAATAAAACTAAAAATGTGGAGATGAAAACTATCTTCAGTATGCTCATTTTTTGTCTGATGATTCTGTTGCTTGGTTGAAATTACAGTCCGCCTGATATCTTTTGTACTGATATGAGCTTAAAAGATCATATTTCCTGCCTAACACTTGTTGACTTTGTGATTTGTTTGGGATCTGCATCTTCCAGATAATCTTTTGAAGAAACTGCTTGTAATGCAGTGTAGATTTTCTAAAAGTGTCCCATGCTATACAACCATTATTATCTGCTCCTAATTATGTCATGGATGGTCAGTTATTTCCAATTATCTTAGTAGTGAAACACTCATTAGCTCATGGATTGATATGAATCTTCCATTCATCTTAAGCTTTATTTAATATTCTTACATTTAGAACTGCATTGGTTTGTCTATATCCGGGAAGGGTTTTTTGATTCTTCATCATTCAATCTGATATCATTGTGAAATTGTCCTTTATCACAGCTTAGGAATAAAAACTACTGTCTAACTTGTTTTATTCTTTTTTTTTTTTTTTTTTTTTTTTTTTTTTTCTCCGGTTTGTTATTACTTATTTACACATGTTCTAAATTGTAGGGTTTTAACAACGCATCAGTTCCAGCCTCAGCTCAGGCTACTTTCCCATACATATTTGCTGTTAGCAAGTACTTGCAGGTACCAGCATTAACATGGAAGTTTTTCACGTTTGTTTAAATAAATATTTCAGCCTTAACTCTATAATTGGTATTCTGAAATAATAAAAACATAGTTTGCTTGACCTTAAGCATAATATCGTTTCTTCTTTCAGCCTGGAACATTTGATCTTGTGGGCACCATTGTTTATGAGATAGACCAGCATCCCTATCAAAGCGTCTTCTACAATGGAACCATTGAAGTTGTTGAGGCTGGCGGTTTTGTCAGCATTGAGTCTGTTTTCCTTGTCTTCCTTGGAATTGCCCTACTTGTCTTTTTTGGAGTATGGATACGTGGCCAAATACAAAACTTATCCAAGGTATTTTCATTCTAACATGCATTTATTTTAAATAATGTACTCCATTACATGTCATACAAACTGGCGTATTTATGATCCATTTAACCTTCATTTGATATTCATGATTGTACCTGTCCAATTTGACAATGCCAGTTTTGGCTTGAAACAGTCCTATTGCAATTGCCTGTGTTGAGATCTCTGTTCAGTGGAATTTGGAATTTACCTCATTATGGAGATTTTAATTTGAGGAATGGGAAACTGCCTATTCGTTTTAGCAAGTTTGGTTGCTGTTTCTGTGAATTCTTTGACATGCATTCCTCCCACCCGCCCCCCACCACACAAACACACCCTATGCTTGCATGTACAAGAGAAGCCTACACGCACATGAGAAAGAAGCAGACAGCTTATTATTTAATATTTGCCTGTGACTTTTCATGCATTTTATTTGTCCACTTACTTTTCCATTTTCCTCAAGAAAAATCTCTAATTCTTTTCTGCTTTAATGTGTATGGTTTGTTACTAAGAAAACTAAGAGGGCGCCAAAGGTAGAAGTTGGAACTGGGACTACAGATGCCTCACTGGATGAGTGGCTTCAGGTGTGTAGTTTCTGCATCATCATCATCATACACGAAACATTCCCCACTGTTTCGTCATTTCTTTCTTTCCATGATTTGCATTTCTAGTTTGTTATTTTTTTTATTTTCCTTCTGCTGGCAAGGAGTGAGGATGAAAATCCTTTGTCTTTTAGGTACAAAAGTTGGGTTTAATTATCATGAAATTATTGCCGAGAATGAGATGAGAACAATTGTTGCTGGTATCTTAATTTTTTCCCCTTCTTTTCACTGTTCAGGGGACTGCGTATACTCAATCATTGTCCAGCAAATCAAAGAAAAAGAAGTGAATATGCTCACTACACCAAAGTGCAGACTTCTGTAACTCACACTAGTCATTTGACGATCTTTAAGTTATCCCAAAGGTTTAAATAGTTCTGGGAAATTAGACTAGAAAAGACCTGCCTTGCTGTTGTAGCATGTCGACAAAACTTTGCATTTAAATTTTTGTTGGAGATACTGAAAGTTGAGCCTTTTTTGAAGAAAAACTAACGGATATTTGAGGTAGAAATGTCACAGATTCCTTAGAACATAGGAATTTTTTTAGATCGTGCTTAATTCTTCTGTTCCAATTTGATAATTATTGGCTTGTTATCTTGATGAATTGGAAGCTGCAAAGTTGTTTTTTGAGAATGCCCGAGAAGGATACATGTCATTTTGATGAATGCTGCAGCTTTTACTGCATTTGATGTGTCATATAACTCATAAGACGTGCTTTTACCGTTAAATTTTTTTCAATGAGGGTGTCTATAGCACATTTCAATCGTTTCCCATGTGCAGATGGTTTTACCTGATGCACGACCTCTCATTAGAGTGAGTGATACCTGTTATAATTGGTTAAAATCCACCCACCTCTTTCAAGACTTCCATTTTAATTTAGGAGTGTTTTCACAGGGAAGTTCAGAATCCATATGATTCTGGTAAGAACATTTACCCGTTATAATTGGGGAACATGTCTTCTCCAGAATTGCATTTACCCCTTGGTTGGTTCATGGAATTTAGTAAAATCAAGGTAGTTGTTGATTTTCTTGTCAGGTTAAAATGCCCCTTTTATCAACAGGTCATATTCTGTTCTTTAGGACCAAGTGCAAGCTTGTTCTTTTTCTGTTATATGGTAATGATAAATATCACAAGCTGTTATTTGTTTGCTTTATCCTCTATCGTCAATGCTCGACTGTGTTAGATGCCATTGTCGCCCTCTACTTCCCATGTTGGACGAATCTCATTTGCCTCAGTGGTGACAAGACTCAATTGTGTTTATGTGCCAGGTGTTGCTTCGTACTTATTGGGTTGGATGGATTAGCTTCTGCCCCTTCCATTTATTTCTGATGTTGCTCTTTACTCTTCAGTCTGTTGTATGGACCAGCACCATAAATACATACTGTGTTTCAGGCCCTAGTTCAACGTATGGCTGGTTCTTTGTCTTGCATACAGGCATATAGTTATTGCCAGTGCCTATAATTTATAAGATGGGTTGTAACAAGTCAGAAAAAAAGAGCCCCCCCGGAGATCCCTTTCAGATATAGGAGAAACAAGCAATGAAAATTGTATTGTTGCGTAGTCACCCCATTGTAGCAGGGACTGATAGAAAATTTGGCCTTGCTCTCAGGACAAATCCCAGAACCCGTTTGTTCGGATTTGCTGAGAAACGAGGCGATGATGGGACCGATTGGAGGAGCCATTTGGTTGAAATTCTTCCCTTCTGTTCCAACCCCTCAACTGGGAAGGAAGTGGGAACAATGTGGGATGGGGATTGAATTCACCAATTTAAGGACTCCCGAAATTAAAAATCCGACCTAATAACAGGTTTTTCCTAGGGCCACTTGTTTGATATTTTTTTCTTCTTTTGACTGCTAACGTTGACTGAATTAGGAAATTTTCAGTTGATCGAAGGGTGGCTACTGAACTTGTAAGTTCGACCGACCAAAATGCATGGTGAAATTTAAGTCATTGAATGAAGGTATGAATATATATGATCATAATATATATAAATGAGATCAAGTTCAAAAAAAGGGATGCAAGTTAGGTATGATGCAATTGGATTAAATTATACACACAAAATGAGTATTAATTCGACTAATATGTAAAAAAAAATGCTTATATCACTCTAATTCTAAAAATAGGAAAAGATGTTCACAATTTTAGAAAGCCTTTAGCAGTCAAAGAAAGTAATCACCTGCTTTTACAATTTAAGTTAAAATCTATTTTGAGGTGGGGAGGAGGGTTATTCTGATTTTTGTTAGATGTAAATTAATTAAGTTTGATTTAAACATTTTTAAAAATTATATTTATGATGACTATTTTTTAAAATTTTATTCAAATATCTTCAAGGTTGTCTCACTTTTAGAGTTGAAATAGGTCTCAAAAAATGCTCCATTTTCAAACCTAGAAATGCTCCATTTTCAATTGATTGCCTTTTTGGATTGTGACTACAATTCCTTTATGGGCGTGTAATGTGTAAGGTATTGACATCAATAAAACCAGCATTTTCAGCTCATCAACTCCATCACCCACTAAAGTTGCTTCATTAATACTTTTTGACAAAAGCCACCTCCAAACAGCATGGGCTTTGCTGGCCACCATGGGCATCTCTGGAGAGCTATCATCCACACATTCCCACACAAAAAATCACCCTCAACTCAGACAACCCTTCACATTAGAATTTCTTATCTGAATCTGTTTGAGAATATTGGACATTTTATTCTAATGCCCAACATTAAACTAGTTTTTTTTTTTTTTTTTCACTAAAAAGGCAACTTCATTTCTTTGATGTGGGATGGGTTGCAGTTTTGCCTTCTGTTTTATGAAAAATCCCTATCAACCCTTTAATCAAAGGGTAGACTGATAAGGACTGTTTGTTGGGGAGGATTCAAATGGAAAATTTCAACCGCCATACTTGTTGCCACTGCACAATGATGATAAAAAAATGTTGGGTTTTTGTGCATTTTTGCTATGTGACTTGATGCAAATTCTTTGGATGGTTACAAATCATATTATTTGAATGCTGATTTTTGCTTGCTTCCACATTTTGTTAACAGGGTATGGACCATATAAATTTGTTTCACACTTACTAAAGCATAGGTGTTGAAAGTGGTTTTCAGATCTGGGTATGTGTCTAGGTGTTTGATTTTCTATACCGACTACCAAGAATCTCAGTAATGGATATGGACATTTAAGTAAGACAAAATAATTAAAGAAAAAAAAATCAATTAGACATGAATTAAGGACAAACTTATCTTTGATAACAACTCTCCATCAAAAGCAAAGCTGGAGAGTGTGATATCATCATAGGAGTCAAATCATAATATACCAATCACCTTTTAATTTTTTGTTTTATCATGCATTTCATTTAAGAATTATGGATTTATTTGGTATGCTGAAAATGAATCCATTATTTGAAAGTGATAATGATAACTACACTATTTTGAAGCTGAAGGGTTTCTGATGTGCCACATCAGTCTCTACAAGTTGTCTTGGACAAAGCATTCTGTTGTAGCCTCTACGACATCACAACATCACAACATCACTCTGCCCCTTAAAACCTCTTTGATTAGGAAATTTGACAAGATCAGAAGTCTTTGAATCAGTGGGGTTGGTTGGGAGACTTAAGGACTATTAACTTTTGACAAAGAAAACTGCTCGATATTGACAAAACCTTCACTTGGGGTTGTATTGTTTTCAAACTAATAAACATAATTAAGATCAGCAGAGCTATTAGAACAGAATGGGTTGAAAGAGAATGAGTACTTATGATCCATAAAAACCAAATTAGTCTAATTAGGAAAGAAGCGCGAAACCGTTCTACTTTATGAACTTAGGCTCTTTTACATGACCTGGAACGCCTATACTTTTGGAAATCCTTACCTGCTACTAATTTTCATTCTTTATAACTTTTGAGACCATAAATATATACTATTTGGAGTTGCAGACTTCTAGTTGAATTTAGAATAGAGCCCATTTCAAGTTTTTGTGCAGGTATTCTTTTCTTTCCTCTTTGTTTTGAAATTTGGAATGATTTTTTCTGACCCCATGTCTTAAATTCGTTTGAAGTTGAGGAAATGTCTTTTTAACCCTGGGAAACTGTATTGATTTCTTAGTGAACTAAAAATCTGGTTAATAGCATAGTGAAGGGCTTTAAGCAGCCTCAGGGTTGGGTGGGGGTGGGGTATGATCCCTGGTCTGGAGGCTAGAGCACGTGAATATACCATATGAGCAATCTTAGTATGTATATGGGGCTTTGGGATAAATTTTAGTTGACATGTAGAGTTGATTCACGTGCAGTGCTTTCATATGCCTTTCTTTGGGACTTTAGCAACTGAAAGGAATGAAAGATCAGTAAGTACCACGTACAGTTTTACCAAAACCACGAAAATTCAAGTAATTCATCCCTTAGTTTCGTAAAAGCTTTGTATTTATGAGTGCTGGTAAGTAGGTTTACACATAAAGAGAACACAAAAGATGCAGCTGTGCAGTTGAGAGCTCATTCAATGAGGATAATGGCCTTTTATCAAGAAAACCGGTGAGGGTTGTTACTATCTTTCTCTCCCCTCATACACAAGTCATCACAATGGGACCCTAGCCTCATGTGAGGCCCTTAAGTGCAATGTCGGTGAGCCTCTTAAACCATCCTCCTATGATCTTTATATAACAAGGTCTAATGGACTGAAACCACCCAAGCCTTCGGACAGACTAGAGAAGCTTGTAGCTTCTCAATTTCATTATCTTCTCTATATACCTGTAATCATTGGGAGCCATAAGGAGGTTCCAATGCAGGTTCTCCCCATTTCTCGAGGGGCACTTCTGTGCTTCTGGGTGTCCTTGCTATTTTCTGCAAGCTTCTGCCATGGAAGTGTTCAGAAAGTTGAGGTAGTTGGAATTGGAGAATGTGCAGACTGTAAGCAGAGGAATATTAAGACTAGCCAAGCCTTTTCAGGTACAGTTTTTCTTATGGTTTCCATGTAAATTAGTCTTGTCCTAAGATGGGTACATGGTAATACTTTTTTGAGTCTCCAACTTTAGCTTCATGATGTATTGCATTTCTTGTCCTCAACCTTGGAAAGAGCCTATAAATGGCTTGGTTTCAAATGGGTTTTGCTGGTTCTTTGCTTGATAGCTTCCATGCTGTGCATTCTACAGAGATGGAAGGCATTATGGCCTCTATAACTTCTTCATGGTCCCCATTATCCTTTCACAGTCAAAATCAGTACAGTTCTGGCGTGAAAATGGCATGCCAGAACCTAAACAGAAAAGCCAACTTAAAGTTACTTCCATTCAGATCTTGGCCAGTCCGAAGTATACTCCATGTAGCCTGGTTTGTATTCAAGTATATGAAAAATGTGATACTAACACCTCATGGTAACATGTAAGGCTTTTAGGTTTGTCCTTCCAGGTTAAGAGTCCAACAAAATTTCTGGTGGAAGAATGATATCTATAGTTGAATTTGGCTAATCCCCCTGTAGATTACTTATACTGCAACGGTCCAAACATACAACTAATACTGAAGAGCATAACCATGAGCTTTTGCATGAATTTTTTTGTGCAGGTCTTCGTGTTACAATTGACTGCAAGCTAGCAAATGGAGAGTTCAAAACAAGGGCAGTTGGGGAGCTTGATGAAGAAGGAAAATTCAAGGTCTCCCTCCCTGAGGAGATTGTAAAAGATGGAGAGTTAAAAGAGGAATGCTTTGCACAGCTTCACAGCGCATCAGCTACACCATGCCCTGCCCACAATGGCCTAGAGAACTCCAAGCTGATCTTGAAGACTAAAGTTGATGGCAAGCATACATTTGGCCCTGCTGGAAAACTGAAGTTCTCACCAGCTACCTGCACTTCAGCCTTCTTATGGCCTTACTACAAGTACCCGCCGCTTCCCAAAGTGCCATCATGGCCCAAATTGCCACCCTATTCCAAATCTCATCCATGGTATAAGCCCCTGCCCAAGATCTACCTTCCACCTATCAAATTTCCTCCACTCCCACCAAAGGTTTTCCCTCCTCTACCACCAAAAGTCTTCCCTCCACCAGTGCCAATCTATAAGAAACCACTACCACCCCCTGTGCCAGTGTACAAGAAGCCATTACCACCCCCAGTACCAATATATAAGAAGCCGTTACCACCCCCAGTACCAGTATACAAGAAGCCGCTTCCACCCCCAGTGCCAGTATACCAGAAGCCATTACCACCCCCAGTACCAGTATACAAGAAGCCACTTCCACCCCCAGTGCCAATATACAAGAAGCCGCTCCCACCCCCAGTGCCAGTATACAAGAAGCCGCTCCCACCCCCAGTGCCAGTATATGAGAAGCCACTCCCACCCCCAGTGCCAATATATGAGAAGCCGCTCCCACCCCCAGTGCCAGTATACAAGAAGCCGCTCCCACCCCCAGTGCCAATATACAAGAAGCCGCTCCCACCCCCAGTGCCAATATATAAGAAGCCACTTCCTCCACCTGTTCCAGTTTATAAGAAGCCACTTCCTCCGCCAGTCCCAGTATATAAGAAGCCGTGTCCTCCAGAAATTCCTAAGTTCCTTCCACCACCAATACCAATATACAAAAAGCCGCTTCCACCTCTTGTTCCAATCCACAAGCCAATTCCACCTATCTCCAAACCTCTTCCTCCATTTCCTCCAATTTATAAGAAGCCATGGCCACCCATTCCTCAAGTCCCTCCTCTTCCTAAGTTTCCTCCTGTCCACAAGTTTCCTCCAAAGTACTTCCACCACCCCAAGTTTGGACATGGTTCTCCTGTACCACCTTATTCTTCTCATCCATAGGTTATCCTAGTGTACTTCCCATGACCATTGTTTCATAAGGAAGAGATTGGGATGCATTGTTGGTACTAGAATAAGTTAAGCCTCCATGATAGAGAGTACATGAGAGTGGGAGAAAGACAAAACCTGAATCGTTGTTAATTATTTCCAGTAATGAAATGAATATGTATGTGTGGATTGTTCTTGTTATCACATTATGGCCTCTGAACCTTGTAAATGTTCTATGGTCTGTGAATGCATCTATGGAATATTAATATGTTCACTTAAATGAAAACAATAGTATTTTCACTTTCATTTCATCTGAAAATTTCACTTTAAAAATTGCATTACCACTTTGTTTTGATCTCCATATTCATGAATGTATTCTGCAGAAATCGTAATTTTCTTATTGATTTACAAGACTCAAGAAAATTCACAACAAGAGAATAATAATATAAAAGAGCTTTGATAGACTGAAGGTTATCTTTGGGCACCTGATAAACCTATTCATCAACCTGCCATTTTTCCATTTACCAAAGAAGCTAATCAGAATACAGAGGTTGCTATGTGAAGTAAGGTAAGCAAACTCTCACCACGACCGACATACAACCGGCAACCCAGTAATGATATTAGCATCTTGAGATTTTATCTCTGCTAGGCCCTTAATTGGGTTCATATATGGACCCCAGAATATTTGTACTCATTAAGCTTTTCTTTTATTGAAAAAAATCACAACTAGATCTCATGTTGTGAATTAAAAATGGCAGGTTGACAATTAAATGTGGTGACAATCCTTGTTTTCTTTTGCCTGTTCATTAATTGCTCTGATAAAATTGTAGAATGATTTGAAATACCCATTAGATTGCCCTGGTGATACTTTTATTAGTTGCACCAAATCTGAAACCGAATACTGAGCAAACCCTTACGGAAAAATTAATAAGCAGTACAACCTAAGTGTAGGCTTCTCAGGGGAAAGCTCAACTTACCTTGGATACAATAACAGAAAGAATAGAACAAATTCGTCATTACAACACATGAAAGAGAGTGACCAAAAGAGTGTCCTCCCACCAGAATGGCTGGTGAAACATAATGACAACAACAGAAATTTTACATGTTCACAACATAGCTGTGTGGTTCATAGAGCAGCATGTGTTAGGCAAATTAATTATGTGTTCATGGAACAAGCAACACGAGATCTGTTTTTTTGATTGTTAGAATAAAGTGTTGATTTATATATATATATATATATATATATATATATATATATATATATATATATATATATATATATATATATATATATATATATATATATATATATATCTGTCTGTGTGTGTCTTAATCCATTGCATTTATGTTTTCAATTTCTACTGATGACCCTTGTTGCATACTTTTATAAGGACCTTCATTTTTGGTTAATTTAAAAAAATTCTACCTAGTCGAGAATGAAATAGCAGTGGAAAAAGAAAAGTGCAGTTTATAAACTATACACAAAATGGAAATGTTTGATGGAAATCTTCTAAAGGTCTCCAAGAGTTTTTAACATGGGTTTAGTTTACCTTTATTTGATGCTTTTCCAATGGTAAGGAACAAAAATCAACAGTAAAGTACAGTCCAGAGTTTTACCAAAAGCATAAGCATTTCAGCAATTCAGCTTTCTATAAAAGCAAAATTTAAAGTATGCTGGTAAGTAGGTTTACAGATAATATAAACTGCAGATGTGCAGTGGAGAGCTGATTCAAAGAAGTGAATGGCCTTAAATTGATTAAAAAAAACTGGTGAGGCTGTTACTGTTTTTCTTTCCCCTATTACACAAATCATAATAAAGTGTATCTAACCTCATGTATGGCCCTAAAGCATGGTGTTGGTGAGCCCATTAAATCGATTTCTCAAGATCATTATACAACAAGGTCTTTAAATCTCAAGGGCCTAAGTCAATGAAGCTTAACATCAACCTGTAGGAGCTCATGGCTTCTTCATTTCATTGTCTTTTCAATTTTTTTGTTTGTCATTATAATAGGGAATCCTGGCCCCCTTATGATCCCCAATATGGACACAACCTATACGTGAAAGGGGCACTTCTTGGCCTCTGGGTGGCATTGCTATTTTTTGTGAGCTTCTGCCATTGCAATGTGCAGATTGTGCAGAGAGTAATATTAACACCAGCCAAGCCTTATCAGGTATGTTATTTTCAAGCTACCATATACAGATTTGTCTTGTCCTGTGATGGGCACATGGTCAATTTTAAGTGTCTAGGGTTGTCCTTGCCATATGCTGCAATGCTATGTCATGTTTTCCTGCATACAATTCTTTTAAGACTTCCAAATATCATTTCCTTAGGGCATAGTTGATCCATGGGCCTGTCTTTAAGATTCCTAACACAGATATGAAGGCCTTGTGGTCTTCTATGTTCCAAGGATGTGACAATGACAATATACTGTATTTATATTCATGATCCAAATGCTCTACAAGTCCCATTATCCTTCCTCTGTCAATTTCAGCAGTTTTTCTATGAAAATAGGATGGTTAAAAGTAAGAAATTCACCGCTCCAAACCTGCTCCTCAAGCCAGTGAATGTTTGACATTGAAAGCTGTTGCTAACATCAAAGGCTGCAATGGCCAAATCTAATACGAGCCCAGATCTGAACAATTAATATTGAAGAACTTATCCATTGTTTTCTGTAGGCCTTGGCTTAACCATTGACTGCTAGAAAATGGAGAGTTTAAAACAAGGAAAGTTGGAGACATCAACCAAGAAGGGAAATTGTAAGTTTTTCTTCCTAAGGAGATTGTAATAAGACAGTTGAAAGAGGAATACTTTACACAGCTTCTCAGTGCATCAGCCGCATCATGCCCTGCCCAGAGTGGTTTGCAGGCCTCCAAGGTAATTTTGAAGTCCAAAATTGAAGGCAAACACATATTTGCCCTGGCTGGAAACTGAAGTTCTCATGAAAAACATGCACTTCTGCATTCTTATGGCCTTACTATAAGTACCCGCCTCTACCTAAGCTGCCACCTTGGCCCAAGTTGCCATCCTTCCCCCAAAAATCACCCATGGTTTAAGCCCTTGCCCAAGGTTCATCCTCAAACAAACACTGGTCTACAAGAAACCACTTCCACTACCAGTGTACAAGAAGCCACTACCACCAGCAGCAATAATATACAAGAAGCCCCTTCCACCACATTTCAGTTTATAAGAAACCACTTTCACTGTCTGTTCCAGTTCATAAGAAACCACTTTCATCACCTGTTCCAATTCATAAGAAAACACCTTCACCACCTGTTATGGTACATAAGAAATCACATCCTCCTGCAAAGCCAGTATTCAAGAAGCCCTGGCCACCTCCTGTCCCTGTTGTTAAGAAGCCACTTCCATCTTCTGTTCCCATATACAAGAAGCCACTTTCCTTTCCCCTTCCAATTCACAAACCAATACCAGCTTTCTATAAACCTCTTCCTCCATTCCCCCCAGTTTATATGAAGCCATTTCCACCCATTCCTGAATCCCCTTATCTTCCTAAACCTCTCTAACCCTATATTTGATTAAATGAATTCCAAATCGTTGAATGAAGACTGAGTAGCTAGGGAAAATTGACTTAAGGAAATTTATAGTTAAAATCCTAGAATTTTCAAAAATCCAATTTTAGAATTCAGAGAGTAAGCAATCCAAAGATCTGAAGTTTAGGATCAAATCTATCCTTAAGACAAATTTGCATTTGAAGCCTAGTTTTATCCTTTCCTGTTCTGATCACTAAATCAAATACATAAATCAATTAGGCTTTAGGTTCATATGTCAAACCTGTCATCTATCTTGTAGATTCAGGTTTCAAATAGATCATAGTAGATTTGATTGACTAGTGATCAAGGAATTAATAAGCATCACTAGCAACCTAATAGATATCTACCGTATTGTATTCTAATCCAAAGGATACAGAGAATTTATTCTGTCCATTAAATCAAACATAAACCCTAATCCTTTTATTTAACTTCACGGCACTCATTGCTCCTCCTTGTCCTGCTCTTCTACCTTCATGCTATAATTCCAGATGGAAAGGTCTTAGCTTCTAATAGTCAGGTTTTCACTCACAGAATCTATAAGAAAACAAAGATCTATATGTATTGCAAAATGAGAAGTAAAGAGCAAATTTCAGAAGTATCAAGGATAATAGTATAATATCTTTCTTTGTATCTCCAATTTTTTCAACCCTAAAAAATGAAAGTTAAAGGTAGTGATTAGTGCCTCATGTCGTGTCTACGGATTTACCATCTCTAGAAGTGCATATTTGGGAACCAATCAGACCTGTATGGATTGTTCTGGCTGTTTTACTATGACTTTTGGACTTGGTGGATGTTCTGAGTTAATATGTAATGACTTGACCCAAAGGGGCCCTCACGGCTTTAAAACGCATCTACTTGGTTAAGAGGAGTCTCTACATATATAGCGCCAGGAACATTCTCCCCTATCCGATGTGGGACATCACAAACACCCCCCCATGCAGACACAATATTCTCGTTGTGTCCCATGAGATTGTGGGGTCAAACAGACAAACACCTCCTATGAGGCCAAACAAACCCCTACACCGGGGTCGGGGATCGGCTCTGATACCATTTGTAATGACCTGCTCCCAACCATGTAGATATTGTCCGCTTTGGACTCAAAGGGGCCCTCACGACTTTAAAACGTGTCTACTTGGTTAAGAGGAGTTTCTACATATATAGCGCCAGGAACATTCTCCCCTATCCGATATGGGACATCACATAATATGCCTGGATCTATCCAAATGATGGTACATCTAACTTTCATTTATACAAATATGAACCCCCAAGTCGATGTAATGGAACAAGACTGCATAACCAATTTCTATATATGCAAAGAATTTCAGATGGAAAACTAGGGAAAATGGGAGGGAAGCAACCAATCATTTCTTTCTTTTTCCTTCATTACTGGTTTGATTTTATCAGATATGACTGCTTTCTACTCCCTCAAGTATGAATGCCCATTTCCTCTCTCAAAAATCCATCCATCCTCCTTCTCCCCTTTTGTTTTAGCATGAATTAGGCCTCATATCTCTAGTGTGGCAAAACCATACATCCAGGAAATTTCAGGTATAAAACTCTGCTGATCCCTGATCCCTGATCCCAGGTTCTGCTTTTGATCAGTAACCCAATTCACTGCATGAAAACCATCATCCAGAATGACATAAATATTTGATTAGTCAGAAAAATTCACTACCCTTTGTTGTACAAGAGAATAATGAAGAGGTTTGGTGGAGTAGAAGCAATAAATGACCACATTTTATCTTGGTGAGATAGTTGGGCATTTATTTTCTGCCACCCCTATCCACGACAGATCCTTCTCCATCAGAAAATTAGCTAATATAGCCAAGGCCAAAGTCTTGTTTTATCTGCAGCAAAATAAGCAATCTTCAACAGGGGCATAAACTACTATTAGCATCCTGATTGGCCTCAATTGGGTTCATATACTTGTATAAGCCTCTTAGCTACAAGGGTAAGGTAGATGTGAGCTTGATCTTTCTGTTCATTACCCTATTAATATTTTTACAATGATTTGGCAAAACCCTCATTAATTTGCATTCATGACACCTTTGTGGCGAAAATAAATAATCAGATAGGAAACAGCAAATGAAAAGAAATATAATGGACTCATCTTCACTACAAAAGTGGCACTTCAAAGGTGTTATCCAAAGCAGTCCCACAAAGATGCCTGGTGGTTTGGAGGCAGGTGAACCATAATAACAACATGCATGTGTATACAAATTATGCATTCATGAAGGTCAGAATTGGTGTTGTGATCGATCTTGTAGGGCTTAAGTTTTGATTTTTGTGGCATTTTGGGAAACCCAGTTTTGGCATTTAACGGCCAAACCAGGTCTCCATTTCTGTTTATGTAATGATCTCATTTATTCATTTGTTTGTTTATTTCTATGGACTGGCTTTATTCCTGCACTCAAACTTAAGGAGTCCCTGGTTTAGGGTGAGTTGGGTTTAAAAATGTAGTGTATTACATATAGTTGCATATTAGTTTTAGAAGCAAAAATTTCCTAGATGTAGTCTTTATTATAGCTACTAGCAGTTCTGAATATATTTTTCATGTGGAGGTCTTCTAATAATCTGCATTGAGTGCTTTTACCTAAGTTTTCAATAAATTTCTCCTTCAAAATGGAAAGATTATCTAAATCATTGTTGAGAAAAAAAAAAGCCAGATAATTATCTGGGTTAAAGTTTGGATTTCTCTACTCTTTTTCTCACCTTTCTGAGCAACTAAATATTTGGATTTAGATCATAACTCATATGAGTCTTTCAATTTGTGCTTAGTGACCTGACCAAGCCTCCTACGATGAGTGCAATCAATTCAACTGATTTGATCCTAGCCCAAGCTCAATCCAAGTTGGAAAATTTGAATTAGAGGTTTTTGTTGTATCAAACTTGGGGTACGGGACCTAAATGATAAGGTTGGATTACTAGGAAGAGGTTTACTAGAGCATGGGCATTTCAGCAACTCAACCTACTATTTTCATTGAAGCAGAATTTTATGAGTGCTTGGTGAGTAGGTTTACTGATACAAGAACACCAAAATGCAGCTGCCAAGCGGACGGTTCATTCAATGAGGTTAATGCTATTTGATGTACAAACTTAGTAGGCTTTGTCACTGTCTTTTCTTTCCCTGCAAACACAAACCTTCTTAATTCATCCAGAGCTCCATGTGATGCTTTTAAAGAGAGATGTCAGTAAGCCTCCAAAACTGGTTATTTACTATCACTATTTAACAAGTGTAGGACTCGAGTCACTCAAGGTCTGTATCAAACAACAGAAGCTTGTAAAGCTTGTAGCCTCTCAACTAAGATTTTGCCATTTATTCTCTTATTGTGAGCCATAAGGGGCAGGGTTCCCAATGCGGGTTCTTCCCATATTTCAATATGCAGGTCTAGGCTTCTTTATATCCCTGCTGTTTGCTGTGAGCTTCTGCCATGGCAACAACCAGGAAGTCATGGTCGTTGGGACAGGAGAATGTGCAGACTGTGATCACAGTAACATTAAGACTAGCCAAGCATTTTCAGGTAGTCAGTCATCTTTTTACTACCTAGTCAATTGGGCTTCTCCTACTGTCTAGTTTCACGTCATATTTTTTCTATAATGCCATGGTCTGAATAAACAACTAATGCTGAAGATCATAACAGTGAACTTGTGGATTATTTTGTGCAGGCCTTGGTGTAACCATTGAATGCAAGCTAGAAAGCGGGGAGTTCAAAACAAGGGCAGTTGGAGAGCTTGATGAAGAAGGGGAGTTCAAACTTCCTCTTCCTGAGGAGATAGTAAAAGGTGGAAAGTTGAAGGAGGAATGCTTTGCACAGCTTCACAGTGCCTCGGCAAAACCTTGCCCAATCAGAAATGGCCCAGAGGCTTCCAAGATAGTTTTGAAGACCACAAACAATGGCAAACAGGTGTTTGCCCCGGCTGGGAAACTAAAATTCTCGCCAGTGACATGCACTTCAGCCTTCTTATGGCCTTTCTACAAGTACCCACCTCTGCCCACATTTCCACATTGGCCCAAGCCTCTGCCCAAGTTCTACCTTCCACCTTTCTCTCCAGTCCCTACTCCAATTACATACCCTGGACCAGAAGCTGATTCTCCAGTCTCTCATCCCCCACCCCCACCAGTCTATAAACAAGCAATTCCACCAAGTGTGCCAGCATACACAGCCCCATCTCCACCTCAAGTCTATGATCAACCAAGTCCACAACCAGTATACTACGAGCCGCATCCACCACCAGTGCCCATATACCATAAGCCCCTTCCTCCACCAGTACGAGTGTATGGACAACCATTTCCATCGCCAGTGCCAGTATACAAGAAGCCACTTCCACCGCCAGTGCCTATATACAAGAAGCCGCCTCTTCCATCACTTCCACCACCTGTGCCAGTTCATAAGAAGTCACTTCCTCCACCAGTTCCAGTATATGAAACGCCTTATCCACCTCCTTTTCCTGAGAAACGGCTTCCACCACCAGTACCAATATACAAGAAACCAGCACTTCCACCACCAGTTCCAGTTTCTCAGGAGCCACTCCCACCACCTAGTCCAGTGTATAATGAACCACTTCCTTCTCCTTCTCCAGTTCCAGTTCTTAAGAAGCCTATTCCACCTATTGTTGAGAAACCACTGCCACCACCTGTGCCAATATTCAAGAAGCCAGCACTTCCACCCCCGGTTCCTGTCTACAAGAAGCCGCCACTTCCCCCACCTCCACCACCTGTTCCAGCCTATGGGGAACCATTCCCTCCTCCAGTTCCAGCCTTCAAGAAGCCATATCCACCGCCTCTTCCCATAGTAGAGAAGCCACTTCCACCTCCAATTCCAATTCAAAAACCAATTCCTCCAATCTCCAAGCCTGCCCCAACTCCAGAGGTCCTTCCTGCACCACCTCCAATTTACAGTCCAAAACCTCCAATCCTCAGCCCTACACCAAAGCCAAAAGTCCTACCACCACCACACCCAGTACCCATAACCAAAAAGCCACTTCTGCCTCCTGTTCCAATTCAAAAACCAGTACCAGTAGCCCAAAATCCTCCTCCAGTTTACAAGAAGCCACTTCCACCCATTCCCAAAGCCCCTGCTATTCCTAAGCTTCCTCCTCTGCCCAAAACTCCTCCGAAGTACTTCTACCACCCAAAGTATGGACTGGGTAACGCCAAACCACCTCGTTCATCTCATCCGTAGGTCACCGTAGTGTCCTTCACAGGTGTAATTAGGAAGAAATAATGGTTCTGCAATAAATTAAGCATCCATCGCAGAGAAAAAAAACAGTCAAAAGAACATGAAAAATGGATGTGGGTGTGCGTGGAACTTTTTTTTTTTTTTTTTTTTTAAGTACTTGATTGTGCCTTTACATTAGACAGTACCTAAATCTTCTAGGCCTGTAACCCATCTCTGATGGGTAATTATGGAGGCTGATGAAGCAACCATTGGTTTCATTTTCTTGTCTGCTGATTCAATCTCTTGAATTCAAACTGCTATCTAGTTTACAATGCAGACATATGATTAAATCTCCAATTTTTCTTAAACCTTTCTGCCAACAAAAATTGTGACTTCAAGAGTGGACCACTAGACCCATAGGAAAACTATAGCTACTTCAGAGCCCGTTCATATGAATTAGATCATAAAAGAACATATGATAAAGGCAAAGAAAGTTGAAACCCTATCTTTCTCTTTGATTTCTAAAGTGGTGAAAGGCGTGTTTAAAAGATTTTACGCCTACAAATTCATTGGAATTGCCTGTGTTATTACTTATTAGTGAATAAAAGTGGTGGGGTGTTACATTGGTACTTCCTAACTAACAAGTAATAAATCTTTAGCAGATTCTATTTGAAATTTTAAATATAAAAAAAACAATAATTTCCATCCGACCTACCGGATTCGAACCAGTGACCTAAGGATTACTATAAGGTTAAACCCACTACAGTCCTCCGCTCTACCAACTGAGCTAAGGTCGGATTGATTAATAAGGCTATAATTAATATATAAACCTATTAACCTAAAACAAATAACTATAAGCTCTTGTACAACCTTATATTTTTATCAAAATGTCTTTATACACACGTATGATTGAATCTCTAATTTTCATCAAACCTTTATAGCAACTAAGACTGTGAATATGATTGCCACTAGGCTCATACGAAAATACTAGCTTCTTTAGAACCTAATTCATATTAAAACATATGATAAAATCAAAGAAAATTGAAACCTTATTTGTCTCTTTGATTCCTCAAGTGCTGGAAGCTGTGTTTTAATGATTTTAGGTCTATAGGTTCACTGGAACTTCCTATGTTATAAGTGAATAAAAATAGTGGGATGTTACATTGGTGATACCCTACCAGCCAAACTACATGGATCAAACTATGTTATTATTGAATAAAAGTGGTGGGTTGTTGATCGTAAATCTCTATTTTAAAGCCTAAATACATGATAACTCTAATAAAGAAAAAACCAAAAATAGAGTTACCACAGCTTTGTAGTAGTCCAGGTTGTCGTCCTCTAAGATTAGTTCTAAATGTTTATTTGTTTTTAGATTCAAAAGATTAATTATTTATTAAATGTAAAAAAATATCAAATTCAAATAAATCAAAATAAAACATGGATGAAAATTTCCTAAATAAACCTATTTAAATTATAGAATAATTATTGATTTTTACTTCAATTAATCAAGATTGGAGGTCCACAATCCAACTTCGAGTATAAACTTTTAGGCGAAACAAGGGTATATAATTTAATAATCTTAGGGTAATCAAAATGCATGGTTTAATGAGATCAACTGAAGTTCCACACATCAAAGTTGATCCGTATCCTAACTTTTAATATTTATTTCATTGAATTACCTAATAGATGAATGAATATGAAATCTAGGTTTAAGTCTAAGGTTTTTAGGCTTTTACCACTCTGTGTAGATTTACCTTGGGGTAGATAACAGTGACAAAACCTTTGATAACTAGAGATCAAGAATTACCAAGAATCCCTAGTATCAATGAATATGCGATTGTATCATTTTCTAAGTCAAACTAACTTTAGAGGGTATTTTGATTTCAATATTAGTGCCCTAACCTGTCATTCATTTTATTATTAATTCGATTTCACCCATTGTTTCCCTATGGATCTAACCCTAGGTTTTCATGTTTCACCCCAAGATGACTTTTTAGCCTCTTATGGGCATGTCCTCACATACATAGGCCATAAAAGAATAAGAAAGAATCATTCTTAATTTCAAAAAAATTAAAAACAATAATTTATTCAATAATAAAAAGAATAAAGAAAACATACCAAGAAAAACCTTCAAGGTCTTCTTCTCTCCCCCTATGAATCATCAAGTTATCTCTACTCCTCAAAAAAATAAAAATAAATAAATAAATAAAAAATAATAAAAAATCAAGAACTCCCTAGAAAACCTAAATATTGAGTTTTTATAGTTTGCACCAAAAAACTTAACATGTGGCATGTTCCTATTAGTCACTTATTTTACAAATAATCACCTAAAATGACTAAAAATAATAAAATCGTGATTTCTAGTTGTGTGGGGCCCACTCAGGGCGGATGAAATGCCGAAGATGCAATTCTCAAAGTAGAGGTGACGAAATGTCAATGTTGCAGTGTGTGAATTCGAAATTTGGGTCATTTCAAATTAGATTTTTAATTCATGAGTTGAATTTTGAAATCATTTCGAAATAGTCCTTCAACTTTGCATAGTTATCTTCAAATAATCATAACTTTTTCGTTTCGGCTCTAATTTGTACACCATTTGAAACATTGGATTTATGACTTCTAGTGTTTCGAAACAATATATAGATTGCCTAAAATGGATTTCAGAAAGTGCTCCAAATTTCATTTCAAAGTCGGATTATGTATTTTCACTAGATTTTGCATTTCAAATTTGCATTCAACTTGATGAATTTGCTTCATGCCTCATTATCCATGTTTGCTTGCCTTTCCTTATAGTCCATGAGTCTTGACATGCCCATTTCCTCATTTAAACATTTTCTTGATATTTTAAAATTTAAAGTGATTCAATTTACACTTTTTTTCTTCCTTAAACCTAAGATAAATCTCCAAAAAGCAAGTTAAACTCTTGACTAAGGCATTAACAATAATTTTGATCAAGTCTGATGATTTGAGTGTCTTATGGTACATAAATCATATCAAATATGTGTCATTAGAGTACATATTTTGGCTCCAATAAGATGTTACATTGGTAATGCTCGACCAACAAAACTACATCAATGGTTTGATCTCACTCATGTGAATTAAGCCATGGTTTCATATACAATTCTCAAAAAGTGGTGTTTCATAAAATGCCCTTAGAATATTCTATTTGAGTACTTAAATATATAATAAGTCCTTGGAATATTCTATTTGAAATTTTAAATATAAAAAAGCAACAATTTCCTTCCGACCTATCGGATTCGAACCAGTTACCTAAGGATTACAATTAGGTTAAACCCACTATAGTCCTCCACTCTACCAACTGAACTGAGGTCGGATTGATTAATAAACCTATAATACTAAGAATATGTTTGATGGTGATTCTAGAAAGTGTTTCTAACATCATTAATACTTGAAATATAAAATTTTTCAAGTGTTAGAAAGATTAAAAATACTTTCTAAAATCACTGTCAAACACATTGTCATACTTTTAGAACTCCGTTATGAAGTTTGATTAAATACTTCATTAAAGAAAATTAACTATGCTCCAGTATGCTACGACTTATTCATCCTGATGGTTTCATACATTCTTGTATAATACAAAAGTTTTCAAAACATTATCTATATTTTCAATTGTTGATCACAACATTTAAAAAAACAATTCAATCGAAAACATCTAAAATTTATTCTAAAATATAGCATATTTTCATAACAAAATTTCAAAATAATTATTTTCTATCAAAAGTTTGTTAAAACATATTTTATGTTATAAAGAGCATAAAACCGCGTCTAAGAATGGTTTTCAAAAGAGGATTCATATACCCAATTCATCCAAAAGTTCTGAAGTATTAGATAATAGATAAATAATGTGTACAGAGTATAGCGACCGAAATCCTTACTAATTAGAGGAAACGCCAAGGAAAATACTTAAAACACTATTGATCCAAACTACTTTCATCTTGGTTTACATATCATGCAGTCCTTTGAGGCTTTCCAACTGTAACAAACATCAACAATGAAGCACTACTGAGAGTTTTATGGGTGTTGGTAAGTAGGTTGATAGATAAAAGAGATCACCAAAGATGCAGCTGTGCATTGGAGAGCTTATTCAATGTAGTTTATGGCATTTTGATCAACAAAACAGTTGAGCTCTATTACAGTCTTAATTTCTTACCCCTCTAGCATAAATCACCTATTTAAACCGATCCTTAACCTCACATGGAGCTCTTAAATGTGGCGTCGGCGAGCCTCCTAAACTGCCTCCTCATGATCATTATATAACAGGGTCTGAAGGACTCTAGACACTCAAGCCTTCAATCAAACTATAAAAGCTTGTAGCTTCCCAACTCCCTTAACCTTGCCTTTGTTTTCTTATTTTCTTTGGGAAGCATAGGGGGAGGTTTAATTTTCTGTTTTCCTAATGGGATCACCTCCCATTTGTGAAGGAACACTTCTGGGCTTCTGGGTGTTCCTGCTTTTTTCTGTGAGCTTCTGCTAGGGCAATGCTGATCAATTTGAGGTAGTTGGAGTTGTAGAATGTGCAGACTGTTCTGAGAGTCATATTAAGGCTAGCCAAGCCTTTTCAGGTATGTTGGTTTTTCAGTATTCGCATCATAGAAACAAGGTCACAAGACCACTAATTAATTAATAGCCATTACTCTTGAGCAGGGCTTGGTGTGACCATTGACTGCAAGCTAGCAAATGGAGAGTTCAAAACGAGGGCAGTCGGAGATGTCAGCAATGAAGGAAAATTCAAGGTGTCTCTCCCTGAGGAGATGGTGAAGGATGGATATGAGTTGAAAGAGGAATGCTTTGCACAGCTCCACAGTGCCTCAGCAGCACCATGTCCTGATGCACAGAGCGGCCTAGAGGCCTCGAAGATAGTCTTGAAGGCGAAAAGTATTGGGAAGAAAAACGTATTTGGCCCATCGCAAATCTAAAATTCTCTTCTGTAACTTGCACTTCAGCCCTTTGGTGGTTTTTCTACACACATCCTCCCCTGCCCAAGCTGCCACTGCCCTTCCCCAAGGCCTATCCTCCACCTTGGAAGAAATTTGGCCATGTCTACAAGAAACCACTTCCACCATCAATACCAATATACAAAATGCCCATCCCACCTCCAGTCCACAAGAAGCTGCTTCCACCCAAGGTACTCATACACAAGAAGCCTCTTCCACCAACAGTACCGATACCCAATAAGCCATTTCCGCCGCCTTTGCCAGTTTACAAGAAGCCTTTTCCTCCATCTGTACCAGTTTTTAAGAAACCAATCCCACCACCTGTTCCAGTATACAAGAGACTTCCTCCACCCCCTGCACCCGTTTATCAGAAACGGTTGCCGCCACCAGTTCCGGTGTTCAAGAAGCCTTGTCCACCGCCTGTTCCCATAGCTAAGAAGTTGCTTCCACCCCATGTCCCCATATACAAAAAGCCGCTTCTGCCTCCCACTCCAATCTACAATAAGCCAAATCCACCACCATTCTATAAATGGTCAATTCACAAGCCAATACCACCAGTCTACAAACTTCTTCCTCCAATCCCTCCACTTTACAAGAAGCCATGTCCACCCATTCTTAAGCCTCCTCATTATCTTCCTAAGCTTCCTCCAAAGCACTTCCCCTTTCCCAAGTTTGGACCCAATCCTCCTATACAACCTTATTTCCCTCATCCTTAAGCTGCCATACTAGCTTCCTAAGCAGAATGCCTCCATGGTGGACAGAGAAATCCCTTGAAAAAACATGGGTCAGAATGAATTGAATTGAGCGTATTCTTGAGAGTTGTCAGTGATCTGTTTTCGCAAATTTTGTGTGTAAACAATTTCAGTTGGAGAAGTATGGAAAATAAGAAGGAAGCAAGCATTCATTTCATTTTCTGTTCTACTGGTTCGATTTTTTTTTTCCATGACTGTTGTACTCCCTGGTTTGAAATCTCCCATCACTCTCAAAGGCTTTTCTGGACTAGAGATCAGAGGATGAATGAACTCAATTCAAGTTAGGCTAGGCGAGAAACTCGGGCCTTAGCTGAACCATAACCCACATAATTTATATTGTTAAAAGCTGGCAGGGAATAATTTCGAGGCTTGCTATAAGCTCTTTTTAATGTTTGAAAGCTTTTTTTTTTTTTTTAAAAAAAAAAAAAAAAAAGTAATTAATAAAATTTTAAAAATCATTTTTTAAAGAATTATTTAAAGTGATTCTTCTAATTTGGATATAATTCTTATTGTTTGTTTTTAGCTTTGAATTCTCATGACACATACCATACAATATAAAGGATAGAGCTCTATCTGGCATTGTATTGATAAAAATGGCATGATTTAGGGAGAAAAAGAAAAAGAAATGCTATCGTTCTTTTATGATTCACACTTAAATAGAAAAATGAAGAAACCTAAACGTTTTCGGTATCGATAACAGGATTGTAACATAGTAAATAAAAGAGGTTGCTTTGAACTCAAGGAAGAGTAAGTCGATTAACATTGTTTTAATTCCCTCGTTTCAACCTTGATTAAACCACTAAAAATCAACTAGTGATTCATATGCATGTTCTTTATCAGACAATTGAGAAATAAACATTTCTAAACTTCAAACATATTACCATAAAAATAACTTAGAGAATTTGACTTGTTAGCAAAAGGCTAAAGCTATAGTCCAAATTACCTAGATGCACATGGTTAACCTAATGATCCAATTAAAGCATATGACAAATTCAAAGAAAGTTAAACTTCATCCCCATCTTAATTTGATAATATAATTTTTTTTTAAAAAAAAAAGAAAAAGAAAATGAGAAACTAATCCAGTAATGCCTATAAATGAGTTGGAAAGGTGTTTCCCTACATAGTTTCATCTTGGTTTCCATATTATGCCTTCCTTTGAAGCTTTCCCAATGTAACGTAAAGATCAACAATGAAACATTACTCATAGTTTTACAAGAAGCATGAGCTTCTCAGAAATTCAACCTACATCTTTACAGAAGCAAGGTTTTATGGGTGAATTGGTAAGTAGGTTCACAGATAAAGAGATCACCAAAGATGCAGCTGTGCATTGGAGAGCTCATTCAATGTAGTTTATGGCATTTTGATCAACAAAACAGTTGAGCCCTATCGCAGTCTTAATTTCTTCCCCCTCTAGCATAAATCACCCAATTACACTGATCCTTAACCTCACATGGAGCTCTTAAATGTAGCGTCGGCAAGCCTCCTAAACTGCCTCCTCGCCATCATTATATAACAGGGTCTGAAGGACTCTAGTCACTCAAGCCTTGAATCAGACCATAGAAGCTTGTAGCTTCACAACTCCTGAACCTTGCCTTTGTTTTCTCATTTTCCTTAGGAAGCATAGGGGGAGGTTTAATTTTCTGTTTTCCTAATGGGATCACCTCCCATTTGTGAAGGAACACTTCTGGGCTTCTGGGTGTTCTTGCTTTTTTCTGTGAGCTTCTGCTATGGCAATGCTGATCAATTTGAGGTAGTTGGAGTTGTAGAATGTGCAGACTGTTCTGAGAGTCATATTAAGGCTAGCCAAGCCTTTTCAGGTATGTTGGTTTTTCAGTATTCGCATCATAGAAACAAGATCACAAGATCATTGATTAATTAATAGCCATTACTCTTGAGCAGGGCTTGGTGTGACCATTGACTGCAAGCTAGCAAATGGAGAGTTCAAAACAAGGGCAGTTGGAGATATCAGCAATGAAGGAAAATTCAAGGTGTCTCTCCCTGAGGAGATGGTGAAGGATGGATATCAGTTGAAAGAGGAATGCTTTGCACAGCTTCACAGTGCCTCAGCAGCACCATGTCCTGATGCATAGAGCGGCCTAGAGGCCTCCAAGATAGTCTTGAAGGTGAAAACTATTGGGAAGAAAAACGTATTTGGCCCATCGCAAATCTAAAATTCTCTTCTGTAACTTGCACTTCAGCCCTTTGGTGGTTTTTCTACAAACATCATCCCCTGCCCAAGCTGCCACTGCCCTTCCCCAAGGCCTATTCTCCACCTTGGAAGAAATTTGGCCATGTCTACAAGAAATCACTTCCACCATCAATACCAATATACAAAAAGCCCCTCCCATCTCCAGTCCACAAGAAGCTGCTTCCACCCAAGGTACTATACACAAGAAGCCTCTTCCACCAAAAGTACTGAAACCCAATAAGCCATTCCCACCACCTTCGCCAGTTTACAAGAAGCCTTTTCCTCCATCTGTACCGGTTTTTAAGAAACCAATCCCACCACTTGTTCCAGTATATAAGAGACTGCCTCCAGCAGTTCCGGTGTTCAAGAAGCCTTGTCCACCGCCTGTTCCCATTGCCAAGAAGTTGCTTCCACCGCATGTCCCCGTATACAAAAAGCCGCTTCTACCTCCCACTCCAATCTACAAGCCAAATCCACCACCATTCTACAAATGGCCAATTCACAAGCCAATACCACCAGTCTATAAACTTCTTCCTCCAATCCCTCCACTTCACAAGAAGCCATGTCCACCCATTCTTAAGCCTCCTCCAAAGCACTTCCCCCTCCCCAACTTTGGACCCAATCCTCCTATACCACCTTATTTCCCTCATCCTTAAGCTGCTATACTAGCTTCCTAAGCTTACATGCCTTCATGGTGGACGGAGAAATCCCTTGAAAAAACATGGGTCAGAATCGATTGAATTGAGCGTATTCTTGTGAGTGATCAGTTGCTTGAATTTTCTATGTATAAACAATTTCAGATGAAAACTAAGGAAAATAAGAAGGAAGCAAGCATTCATTTCATTTTCTGTTCTACTGGTTTGATTTTCTTTCCATGACTGTTATAGTCCTCTCTGAGTTTGAAATTTCCATTACTCTCGCTTTTGATGGACTAGAAATCAGAAGATGAATGTAAACTCAATTCAAGTCGGGTTAGGGCCAGTCATCCGAGTAAACCTGGCCGAACCTGAACCATAACATGTATAGTTTATAAGCACTTCCTCCCTTGACATTTTTTAAAAATAAATTTTAAAAAAAGGAGGATCATTTAAAATAGTTTTTCAAAAATATTCTTATTTTTTTTGTTATATAATATATTACCAAAAAAAATAAATAAATTCATGAAATAAATTCAAATGCACTCAATATTCACTCAACATTCTCTTAAAAAATATATGAAAATAATTAAGGGTATGTAATTGGTTTTAAAATGAAAAAATTTATTAATAATAAAATAACATACATGAATATGGTATAAAACAATGATGTAAATAGTCAATTTTTGAAATGTTTTTAATCTTTCCAAATTAATTGTTTTTTAAATTAATTGAAAATATTTATTATTATTCTAAAATTTTTATTTCCTAAAAAAAATATGATAAATTTAGGAAAATTAAAAAAACTAAATAAAAATTATAAATCCAATTTGGTAACTGGTTTTTAAAAACAATTTTTTATTTTTTGAAATAAAAAAATAAAGAAATATGTTTGGTAATAAAAAGAATTTGAGATTTTTACAAGTTAAAAATTATTTTTTAAAAATATTTTAAAATGTAAAAATAAGTTAAAAGTATTTCAAATCGCTAAATATGCTTTTATTTTATAAGATAAATATTTTGAAAAATAATTTTTAACTATTTTTTGGAATTTTTTTCTAAAAATAATTCTCATCTATTTTTTTGAATGGTTTTGGGAAAAAAAAAAATCAGAAAGAATTATTAAGCTTAAAAAAAAAAAAAAAAAAACAATCAAAAGATTCAAAACCACCTTAGGAGTTTGCTTCTCCCCTACTTCAGTGGCGAGGTCTTGGTGTCAAATTTGTAACAGCAAAAGCGCGGGATAGAGGTCATGTTCTGAGCTTGACTGATAGGGTTTCAACTCCCGATCTCCTCCTCCAATGGCGGCTTCCGCCTCCGCCTCCGCCTCCGCCGTCGATCTAGCGCCAAACCCTAGCTCCGTCGATGGCTTGCTCTGGTGGGACTCCTTCACTCTCTTACTCACCGAGCTCGAGAGCGTTTCCCCTTCCTCGGACCTCCCTCCATTTCTGGTAAAACCCTAGTTCTCTTCTGGAAACTTCTTTCTAGCAACTTCTCTAATTTGAATCCATTGATGTGTTTGTTTAGGTGAAGAAGGTGAAGGATAATCATGCGTGGTTTGTGGACATGTTTTCTTTGTTTAAGCCTCCCAACAAGAAGTCGAGGGAGGCTTTGGATTCTAAGCAAGTGAAAATTGGGACTCGTCAATTGACTGTACAGCCTGAGTTGAAGGAGGCTGCTTTGAAAGTCAGCAATTCGTTGGTGAGATTGTAGTGTTCTTTTGCTGATTTTGTGGGTTCTTTGTGCTGGTTGGAATTTAATTTTAGATTTTCACTGTATCAATAGTATTAGTTATTTTTTTGCAAGAGTCTGATAGGCAAGGCACATTAGTTTAATATAAAATCACAAGTTAAAAATTAAAAATCTAAAGCAAGAATAAACTTATTAAAAGTGAAGAAAATGAATAGTTTGTCTGCCATGACTCATGAGACACTGGCCTGCCATGGACTGTGAGGCTGCGGAAGAGTCACTAACAATAGACAATTTTATGGTATGATGTGGCAGTGGCAATGAATGTGCTCATGGGAGTTCAGGCTGTTGCTGGGAAGCGGTCAGCAACCTCTGAGTGATGGTTTGAGATATCCTCATGAGTCTGGGTAACTGACTAACTGCTGAGTGAGCTATCAGCATCTGCAATGCTAATAGTCATTTTTGTGTCCATGAATATATGGACCCTTGTGGTTGCCTGTTGAGACAAGGAGAAACTGAGTTTTTGAGGTTGGGGAGATGGAGAAGTTAGTTTGGAACATATGTGGCTGAGGGGAGCAAGACAATGAGGCTCTTCCATGGGCTTGCTAATTATCATAGAAAGATTAATCTTATTTGCAATATAGTCATACAATGATGATGATGGTGGGTGTATAGGTAATTTATGCCTTGAGTTGCTCTTTTGACGTCTCTTTTTTAATAGTTTTTATTCTTTTTTTTTTTCTTTACCTATCAAAAAAAAAAAAAAAAAATTGTCATACAATGATGATTATGATGAAGGAGGAAATCATTGTGAGCAAGCCCAAGGGGATTTACAGTTATTTGGGATCTCCTTAAAAGAATAAAGTTCCATCAGGGAGTTTTACTTGGGAGATCAAAGAAGCCACTTTCTTTTGTAGAGACTTTTTACCTTCTATGAGGGGAGTTTTACTAGGGAGATCAAAGAATCTGCTTTCTTTGGTGGAGGCATTTTACCTTCTGTGAGTATAGAGTGGTTATATTGTTTGTATGCTGCTTTTTCCGCCCTCAGTTTGTGCAGATAGTTTTGTTTTCTATGGATTAGTGTATTTTTCTACTTTTTGATCGGCATTCATGTATTTTGAAATGATTTCTCATCATTCTTCTTTGTACTTGCCAATTCACTTTTTGATTCCTCCTTAAAGTGGCGGATGGATGGATTTTGGAGAATTTCAGGCCTATAATTTTTGTAGGGAAACATGTATAAGTCATTAGCTCAGATAATGGCTCTTAGATTGAAGAATGTGGTGGGTATGATGGTCTCTATTTCTATCCATAAAAACTGTACTTATGGAAGGTGGACCAATCTTGGGTGCCATCCTTGGATGCTAATAAATGATTATACCTTAGGTTGAACAGGAGGAGCCATTTGTTGTTGGTAAACCAGACGTTGAGAAGGCTGATATCCGTGTGCATACATATTCATATATATATATATGTATGTATGTTTGAAATTTTTGGTTGACATTTGTCTTTTAGGGTTGTTTAGTTGCTTGAGTCATTGCTAAGGTGATCCTCTTTCTTTCCCCTTCTTTATACTATTATGGCTGTTTGTGGTATTTTCAAAGGTTTTGGTTAAGATGGGTGGGCTTACAGGAGAGGCTATATCTTGTTTATGGTATATTGTGGAATGGTTGCCGATCTTTTGTGGTTGCTTTAGAGCGTTTTCAAGTATTCAATTTGAATACTAGCATTAGTACTCTTCCAGCTTCCTATCTTGGTTGCCATTTTTTTCTTCTTTAATGGTTGAAGTAGGTGATTTGGAATGAGAGTTTTAGGTCAAGACTAGCAGATTAGAAACCTAGAATTTGTTGAGGGTGCCACTTTATTATTGTGGCTTGTGAAGGTGAAGGAAAAGACGTTGATGAATTCAAATGAGCTGTAAAATTTTGAGAATTGTGGTCCTTTTGTTTGCACTATATAGGGCGGGGTACATGTTTTTTCTGTTAGTTGTGGCTGCATTCAAAATGTCGGTACTTCAGCTGGAAGTCAGTTTAGTTATGAGGTTTATTGTAATTTTAGCAGCAAAAATAGTGGCAATGATGGCCATGCCAGCAGGGATGGTGGTATTGGTGTCGAGGAAATCCAAAGGGATTTCCTTTGGGGTGGGCGGGCTTTGGAGCGGAAGACTCATCTTGTCAAATGGACTGTTGTATGCTCAAATAAAAGTAAGGGTGGATTGGGTGTTAGATGCCTTTATACACTTAATAGAGCCCTCTTGTGTAAATGGAGTTGGTGCTTTATGGAAGAAAGGGAAGTTCTTTGGAAACAAGTCATTAGTAGGAAGTATGAAATAGAAGATGGGGGGTGGTATACCCGTGAAGGAAGAGAGGGATTTGGAGTGGGGTTGTGGAAAGAGATTAGGAAGGAAGGTTCATTGTTGAGCAACAATATTGTGTTTTTCGTGGGTAATGGTAGAAGAGTTAGATTTTGGAAGGATTCTTGGTGTGGTGATGAGCCTTTTTGCAACTCTTTTCCCTCTTGTATGCTTTGGCGGTTTCAAAAGAGGAGTGGGTGGTAGAGGTTTGGGACCCTTTGGGTGGGGGGGAGTTGGAGTCCTTGTTTTTCTAGGGCTTTCAATGATTGGGAGGTGGTCTTGGTGGAATGGATGCTCATGACAATTCAAGGGAAGAGGGTTAGCACAGAATTGGAGGATAGGGTGTTATGGAAAAAGACCAAAAATGAGATTTTTTCAGTTAAGCCCCCTTTCAGTGCAGTAGAGCCAGGAAATGCAGTCTGGTTTCCGAGGAACATCATTTGGAGTCCTTATGTTCCTCCCAAAGTGGGTTTTTTTTTGCTTGGGAAGTCTTGTGAGGGAAAGTTTTAAAATTGTATCAGCTAAAGAATAGGGGCTGGACCCTAACTAATAGATGTTTCTTTTGTCTTATTGAAGAAGAGTCTACTAATCACATCTTAATCCATTGTACGAAAACTAGGGTTTTTTGGGAGTTATTATTTGCTCTTTTTGGTGTGACTTAGGTTCTCCCTTGTTCGGTAAGGGAGGCTCTCCTTGCTTGGTATGGGTCCTTTGTTGGCAAGAAGCGCTAAAAAGCTTGGAAGCTGACTCCTTTATGTCTTTTTTGGACGGTGTGAAAGGAAAAAAACATGATAACTTTTGACAATGAAGAGTTTTCAATTCATAGGTTGAAGAATTCTTTTGTGTGTAGTTTTTGGCCTTGGACAAAGTTGTATATAGATGTTGGACCTTTAACTTTTATCTACTTTTTTGATTGGTTGGGTTCTAGGTGAGGGCGAGTGAGGTTTTTTGTATCCCTTTTTTTTTGGTTCTTCTTTGCCTTATTGTGCCTACTGTATACTTCCTGTATGCCTTGGATGTCTTATGGGCTTCCTTTTTCCATATTTATATGTTTTATTCTGATTTTACCTATCAAAAAATAAAAAAATAAAAATGATGTTAATGGTGGTATGTTAGTGTAGCCACAGTGGTATTGGTGTCTTTACCAAAAGAATTCGCTTGACTTAGGTGAGTATTCTTTTGGCTTTTCACTTGATTAGTGGAAAATTAACTCTGTGAGTATTCTTAGCAAAAAAAATTAACTCCTTGAGTATTCTTCTGGGTTTTCACTTGATTAGTGGAAAATTAACTCCATAAGTCATTCTTCATAATTTTGATAAGTGCTGTCATTCTTTGTAATTTTGATAAGTACTGTTTTTGGCTTCTTGTTGGACTCATTCGGCTAGTGAGGACTAGAAGTTACCACTGGGCTACAAAGTTGACAATACAAAGCAACAAAAAGCTTGTGTGTATAAACTGTGGAATTTTGTATGAATTGGAGATTCAGTATCCAATAATGCATTTTCAACTCGACAATGAAAAGTAATTTTTCAGTAAAAATGCATTAACATATGTGATGTTTTTTGACATTGTGTGGCATGTATAACCAAATATTGTTGTCATTTAAAAATGTAGTTTAGGAAATCACTATATGAATAATAAAGAAAATGCTGCTATTATTCTTCTTGATATTCATTTTTTGTATTGACTCCTGTTTAAGGATATAATGTAACAAGACTTTTGGTTAAGTAACTTCTTGCTTGTTTCAGTGTTTAGATGAGGTGCAGTCATACCTTCTTGTCGAAAGGTTTGTTGAGCACAACAGTGTAGCTGTTAATTTAATGGTTCAAGAATTTCTTCATGTGGTTAGTAATATTAATCCTTTTTTACTGTTCATTCAACAATCACACTCTACCCATCATTTTTTAAATTGTTGATCTCTTAGTAGTCTAAAGAACGTTCTTGTCATGATATGTTAGATTCATGTAGTCATTTATAGGGAGTTGGATTTTAACAGTATATATTGTTTTTGTTATAGCTATCATCACGATATGATTTTCTTCCACCAAAGTCCATTATTGAATTAATCCCAATGATAATAATAGTTCTTTATCTTTGATGTTGTTTTACCCTCCTGGTTCCATGCATATATTTTTAGCCTTCATATAGTACACTTTTTTTTTTCATTAAAATGCAATGATATGTTAAAATACAGCAAAAGGGGAGGTGACCCAAGTAACACGGGGATACAAGCTAAACCCAACTGAGGTTGGATAGAAAAGCAAAATATAAGGAACAGAATCACTCTGTCATCTTGTTTACATCCACTCTATCAATAGAATCTGAAAATGGAACTCTCATACCCACTGATGTGTCTATTTCCCATACGTATAATGATTATTGAACAATCTCTTTTAAGCTTTCAATCAAATACTTCAACCCCTCAAAGATCCTTTCATTGTGTTCAGTCAATATAACCAAGCGACACAAGGTAGAGCTGTCCTCTATGCCTTTTTTCTATCACCTCAAGAGAACTTGACATATGATGGCTGGCTAGCAAAACCCTAAACATTTCTGGAATTGTCCACATAACCCCCAATAGAGTGAAGATCACTGGCAAAATAATACACGGGATAGTATAGTGATTGACTGTCTTGGTAAAACACCAATTTTTCAGGATCCTCTATCCCCATAAATTGGTTAACTGTGAAAATCCTTTCCCATATTTCTACTCAAATAAAGGCACTTCTGTGGAAGTTGATGTTCCCCAAATTTCTTTTATTGGGAACTTCCCTCTTGGTCACCTCTGATTCTATCTTTAAAAGGGATTGCCTGCAAATGATTTGTATTGGAACATAAATGAGAGCAAAACAAATGAGGAATGCCATTTCCTAGAAAAGAAAATAATATTTATCAGTAATATTTTTCTTTTTAGAGAAGGGGTAGTGAATGTTTTTCAGCAGCAATTCTCTGAAAGTTCGGGGTGGAAGGCGGACGTTGGAAGCCTTCCTTTTAATCAATTATGCTTGCAAGAAGCAGAGATGTTGGTGATCCCCTTCACTGAGAGTGAAGTCCATTCGGCCCTGATGGAAATGAATGGGGATAAAGCCCCAGGACCTGACGGGTTTTCTGTTTTCTTCTGGCAAGGTTGTTGGGATTTCGTCAAGGAGGAAATTATGGAGATGTTTAAGGAGTTTCATGATCAGAATAGGTTCCTCAAAAGTATTAACAATACTTTCCTGGTGCTGATTCCTAAGAAAGGAGGGGCTGAGGACCTAGGGGACTTTAGACCTATCAGTCTTTTGGGGGGTCTTTATAAGCTGCTGGCTAAGGTGCTGGCCAACAGGCTTAAAAAAGTAATAGGAAAAGTAGTCTCCTCTGATCAGAATGCTTTTGTCAAGGGCAGGCAGATCCTTGACGCCTCTCTAATTGCAAATGAAGTGATCGACACCTGGAAAAAGAGGGGGGATAATGGGGTTATCTGTAAGCTAGATATAGAGAAGGCCTACGATAGTATTAACTGGCAATTCCTCTTGAAGGTAATGGAAAAAATGGGGTTTGGTTCTAAATGGCTGAGGTGGATGTGGTGGTGTATTTCCACAGCCAAATTCTCAGTTTTGGTGAATGGAACCCCAGCTGGGTTCTTCTCGAGCTCTAAAGGGTTGCGGCAAGGGGACCCCCTGTCCCCCTACCTTTTTGTCATGGGAATGGAAGTGTTGAGCATCCTCATCAGAAGGGCAATGGAGGGGGGCTTTATCTCTGGGTGTAAAATGCAACATGATAGAGGGCGGGCTGTTCACATTGCTCATTTGCTTTTTGCCGATGATACTATCGTCTTTTGTGAGGCTAAGAAGGAGTACTTAACGAATTTGAGTTGGATTTTGTTTTGGTTTGAAGCCGCGTCCGGGTCAAGAATTAATTTGGCTAAAAGTGAGATTATCCCAGTTGGAGAGGTCCAAGGAATTGAGGAGCTGGTTGTGGAGTTAGGGTGTAGGGTGGGGCAACTTCCGTCTATGTATTTGGGGCTGCCTTTGGGGGTGCCTAACAAGGCTGTCTATGGGTGGGATGGGGTAGAAGAGAAGATGAGAAGGAGGCTTGCCCGTTGGAAGAGTCAATATATTTCAAAGGGTGGGAGAATCACTCTTATTAAGAGCACAATGGTAAGCATGCCAGTGTATCAGATGTCCTTATTCCGAATGCCCATTTCTGTGGTTAAAAGATTAGAAAAACTGTAAAGAGACTTCTTGTGGGGGGGGGGGGTCACATGGAGAGAAAAGCTCATCTTGTTAACTGGGAAGTGGTGTGTGGGGACAAGGTGAATGGGGGGCTGGGAATTAGGAAGCTGACCCTTATGAATAGAGCGTTACTAGGTAAATGGGCTTGGAGATTCGCCTATGATAAGGAGGCCCTTTGGAAGCAAGTGCTGGGGGCTAAGCATGGGCTAGAGGACCACGGATGGAGGACCAAAAAAGCTGTGGGTGCGAGTGGGGTGGGGGTGTGGAAGGAAATTTTAAAGGCAGCGGACTGGTGCTGGGATAAAATGGGGTTCAAGGTGGGGAAAGGCAACAGAATCAAATTCTGGACTGATGTGTGGTGTGGGGATTCAGCGTTGTATCAAAGGTTTCAGCAGCTCTACATTTTGGCAGCCAACAGAAATGCGTTAGTGGAAGATTTGTGGGACCAGAATGTTGGAGAAGGAGGCTGGAATTTGAGATTTATAAGGGACTTTAATGACTGGGAGGTGGAGATGGTTGGTGAGCTGCTGCAAGCGTTGAGAGATTTCAAGATTGTTTGGGAGGACGACTCGGTTTTTTGGAAGGGAGGGGGAAGTGGGCAGTTTAGAGTGAAGGATGCGTACAGCTGGTTGGACAGGCCTACGGATGTCATCTTTCCGAAGAACAAAATTTGGATGGAAAGAGTCCCTACTAAAATCTCGTTTTTTGCGTGGGAAGCGACTTGGGGAAAGATTTTGACTCTTGATAGGCTCCAAAAGAGAGGATGGCAGCTCCCCAATCGTTGTTTTCTGTGTGCTTGTGAAGCGAAAAGTGTGAATCACATTCTTATTCATTGTACAGTGGTTAGAGTGATATGAGATTTAGTGTTGGGTTTAGTTGGGGTCAAGTGGGTGTTCCCCAATACTGTAAAGGAAGTCTTATATAGTTGGGGGGGTGCTTTTGTGGGGAAAAAAAGGAAAAAGCTTTGGAATTCCATTCCGTGTTTCATTTTTTGGACGGTTTGGAAGGAAAGGAATAGATTAGCGTTTAGGGGGGGGGGGGGGGGGGGGGGATTTAAATATTCAGAGGCTTAAATATTCTTTTGTTTGTAATATTTGGGGTTGGGCCAAATTGTATATGGAAGAGGGGCCGCATTCCCTTTTAGATTTCCTGGATTGGCTAGCTTCAAGTTAAGGGGCGGTTTGTTTTTTGTCTCTTTTGTTTGTTAGGCCTTTGTTGCCTTGTATACACCCTGTATACTTTGGGGCTTTTTTGCCTCTTCTTAATGAATTGCGTTTGCCTATCAAAAAAAAAAAAAAAGTATTTTTCTTTTATTTATTTCCATTCTTTTACTTCTTTCATTTCTTCTAGGCACTAGGTTAGCTATTACTGTTTGTTTCTAGCTTTCTTATCTTTTTTTATTTTATTTATCACGTAGCCACTCTATTAATATAGGTGTTCAAAATTCTATTATTGTTATTTATCAGTGCACTTCTTTGTTGCTAGTCCATCATCTGGCCTCATCTTCTACTTTCTTTTTCTTTTTTCTTTTTCTTTTCCTGTGATGAAGATATTGTTTCAATACTACATTGAACGACAGTGCTTGCTGAAGTGTACCAGACAGATTTTCATGCATGCTTGTAAGTCAATCATGACATATTCTAATCCTGTTTATTCTATTTTCCTTTTGAGGGCTGCAATTCTGAAAAGTTTCGTGGAAATTTCTTTTATCAAGTAGGTGTTGGCATTTTTCTCTAGTCCTATGCCATATGCATTATGCTATTTATTTCTGCTTTTGTTTTTGGTAACATTAGTGCGACAGCTTACACACACACACATCCGTGTGTGTATGTATATATACTTGTTTATTTATGTCATAGTTAATGCCTTATAAATAATTTGAAGGATACTTTATCTTAGACAGTGATGTGAAATTTATGAAGATACAAATGTTATCAAGAAAATTTATTATGATAAGAATCCATAAATGAACTGAAAACTTTATTCTCTATGATCACCTTATGCAAATGATATCAATGCTCATCATATGATGCTGCGACCTGTCTACCAAAAAAACTAATGAGGATGACCTGCATCTATTTTGAGAATTTCTAATTTAGGTCAATTGGAATGCACCGTTGAGTGGAAACAATACTATTTCAAATTTACATGTGGATTTTCTTCTGAAGAAATTTGGAATTGCCTTGGATGTTCATAAGAAACTTCTGGAATTTAATATCATGAAGCCATGAACTGTTTCAGGGTATTTTCCAGTCTTCTCTTGCATGATTACCTTGACGCTCTCCAATTCTTGGAGATTGGGATTTATATAAAAATAAACTGAGGTGGAAATACAGGGTCGGTATTGTTTTTGAAGAACCAATGCTTTCCTTTTTGTCATGATGTTTGAAACAACTTCACATGTTACCCAAATATGTTTTTGCATCGAATATTTTCAATCCTTTTCCCACTATATTGGCTTATGTTCTGAAACCATTCCATATACCCCTTCTTATTAAATACATCCTTGGTTCATGTAAAGTTTCTTGCCTGGTGGATTGCTTTTAATCCAGAAGTTCCCTTTAGAGCTACCATGGTTGTTTTAAGTTAGAAGTTAAAGTTTGTTGGACCTTAGTCGACCTTATTTTCTTGAACAGATGGGAGCTGACCAATGCTTGAAGGACAGTATCAGTTTACTAAGTAAATATTACTGGGTGCCTACAATTTGGGCTTCCATGTTTCCTTCTGAGCTCAACCTGACCTCAATCTAGGCTAAGGTTGCTACCACTGGAGTGAGCTCTGATGTAATCTAAATCTGCCTCACCTGTTTGGTTGCATTTCCCGGATCCTAGATTAAATTTTCTTGCATGCTTAGATAATTGTAACATGGATACTTGAGGTCTTTTTGAGGTGGTCATTGATTCATTTATTTTTCAGTATAATCATACATCTTTGGTCTGTTGCAGTATATGTTGGAAGTGGCTCTGAAGAGGGTAATGCCATTAGGCAGGAGGCACAAAGCCTGATTTCTGATGGATTAGAAAGCAAATTATTATCTGTCCTCCATGACCTTCTATCATCCAGCCATCCGGAGCACATGGTATGTATGATAGGAAAGATACTCATTTTGGTGATTTGAAATCATATTCTATACTTTTCAACTTTTGTTGCGCAATGCTATTCTGTGCTTTCAGTGGAAAGGTAGCTCATCCTTATTGCATCTTTGATAAAATTTCAGTCAATTGTTGTTTCTGATAAAAAAAATAAAATAAGATGTTCAGCTGGATTTACTAAGTTACCTGTTGAGTGCCTTTTAACATCCTCTGTATAGCTCTTGTCTGCTTTGATGAACTTTTTGTTAGGTTTGGTATATATTGTTGGTGATTGCATGGGAGGGGGGAACACAGTTACCTGTTGAGTCCTTTGAATGACTTGTCTAGCATGCCTATTTATTTCATGTCTCTCTTTTGCATGCCAAGAAAAGTGAGGTTGAGATTGGAAAAGATACAGAGAGGGGTTTTCTTTGGGGTGGTGGGGCTTTTGTGCAAAAACCGCATCTTGTAAGGTGAAAAACGGCTTGTTTGGAGAAAAGGAAAGGTGGTTTGGGTGTGAGAAATCTCTCTTTGATGAATACAACCATTTTATGCAAGTGGAGCTGGCGGTATGCCAATGACAGGGAGGCATTTTAGAAGCATGTCATTAGTCAAAAGTATGGTGAAGATGATGGGGGGTGGAGTTCCTGCGAGGTGAGTGAGAGGTTTGGTGTGGGGTTGTGGAAAACTATTAGGAAGGAGTGAAATTATTTGAGTGGCAGGATGACCTTCCATGTGGGCAAAGGGTAGAGAGTGAGATTCTGGATAGACAAGTGGTGTGGAGATAAGCTACTTTGTGAATCATTTCCTTCCTTATTTACCCTTTCTTTGTCTAAGGAAGCTTGGGCGGCATATGTTTGGAACCCTGAAGGTGAAGGGGATGGATGGACCCCTCTTTTCTCAAAAGCCTTTAATGATTGAGAGTTGGATTTGGTGGAGTGTTTTCTACAAAAGATTCAAGCAATTAGGGTTCATAGGGATGTGGAAGATAGATTGATTTGAATAGCTTCGAGGTGTGGGATCTTTTTAGTTAAATCTCTCTGTTCTATCTTGGAGCCCGGAGATCCTCCTTGGTTCCCTAGTGGTAGTATGTAGAGATCGAGCATGCCTCCTTAGGTGGCTTTCTTTGCTTGGGAGGCTTTTTGGGGGAAAATTTTAACTCTAGACCAACTTCAAAGGAAGGGGTACTTTTTGGCAAATAGGTGTTTCCTTTGCCTTTCTGAAGTAGAGACGGTTAATCACCTTCTTCTTCACTATGCAAAGACTCGAGTTCTTTGGAATATTCTTTTCTCCCTCTTTGGTCTATCTTGGATTCTTTCTTATTCAGTGAAGGAAACTCTTCTTGGGTGGCATGGGTCGTTGGTGGGTAAAACTCGTAAAAAGGCTTGACAAACGGCCCCTTTATGTATATTTTGGACAGTGTGGAAGGAAAAAAATTTGATAGCGTTTGACAATGAGGAGTTATTGATCCAAAGATTGAAAAATTCTTTTTTTTGTAACCTGTGGTCTTGGTCCAGGGTGTCTGTAGATATGAGTCCTATTTTTCTTGTAAGTTTCATTGATTGGTTAGACTCTAAATAAGGACATGTGATGTTTTTTGCTTCTTTCCTTCCCCCTTTGGTTTGAGTCTTTAAGCTTCTTTTATATACTTCCTATATACTTTGAGGGCACTGTTTTTTGTGTCTCCTCTTTACTTTTTATATGACTTTTCTTTACCTATAAAAAAAAAACTCACTATTTAGTTTGAAAATCATATTTGTTGTCAATGCACTCTAATTTCATCACATATGTATTACTTTACTGAAAAAACTAGTTTAGCATATGAAGTATTGCTTGTTTTTATCATTTTTAAAGTTTCATTCAAAATTTCTATGTTTCTTTTTTGATAAAGTTCCATCATTTTTTTTTTCACCTTTTACAGATATTTCCGTTGATATCAAAATTGCCATTCATATTTCTGTAAAATCCAATCATTGATATCGATATTTTGAGCATTTGCTGAACCACAATACTCTCAGCATCTTACAGTTTTTCTGTGCAGTGTGTCCTGTCCAACCATAAGTTTTCAATCAAGGATAGTTAAAATCAAATATATTAACAGTACTATGAAGGATAACTATGGAATATGGATCTATCAAAAAAGAAAAAAAAAAAAAAAACTATGGAATATGGTTACATTTTGCTGCCTTAGGGATGTGATAAGGAGTTAAGGATGTCTACCATTGTGTCTTGTCATTTAATCTAACTAGACTTATGGCTTTTGATTTATTTGAGCTATTGGGCACTGTAGTTAAAGTTGAGAATAGGTTATGCTGAGGCTTCAACGCCTTCAAGAAAAAGGTTTTCTCCTGGCCAAAGAAGTGAACTATTGAGCATGTGTTAACGTAGTTAAATTTTGTAGAGGAGAGCTACCTAATTGAGGAAAAGCAAGTAGTAACAACGATAATGGAACTGCACTTATTGGCTTGAGTAACTGGGGATTATTAAAAAACTGTTTGAGCATCAGTTCTGGTCTTTTTTGAATCATTACTGTTGAACTTGGTATCATGAGAAAGGAGAAATGGAAAAGACATTGTTACCATAATATAATTACTGTTGCTGCACAAGTGATTGTAGGAAAATTAGAAATATATGATAATGGATATTAGATGCCTAAATCCTAACAAAGTATATGCCATTTTATGTTGTCACCTGAAAGGGTCCACCTGAAGGTTTTCCATCCCAGAAATGATAGCGCATTAAGATTATTGTAGAGATATTTAAGCATATACATATTGGTGCATCAGCAAGATTCAATTATTCCAATAGACTGAACATGCATCTGTTATAAAAAAAAGTCTTGCGTCTGTTTTTTGGGTACAGAACTGTTAAGGTTTCATGGGATACTGGACTTTCATCATTTTCTTGTTATAAATTATTTTGTCTCGTATTGTATACATTATATGGTTCAAGAATATAGGTGCATCTTATTTGAAAACAAGGAGTTATGACTAATTTAATTTCCATTTGGTTATCATTATTACTTCACTGATACTTGTTCTTCCATTTTATTCGTAACTTTTAATTTCCATCATGGGCAATTCTCTTCAGGATATTGACCTATTCACTTTATGGGCTGAAGAGACACTTATTGAAGACAATTTGATCTTGGACATTCTTTTCCTTGCCTATTATGAGTCATTTTGTGTTTGTAATGGTGCACAGTGGAAAAAATTGTGCTTGCTTTACAAGGTATTTTGTCATCCTTATGTAGATGTTGGTTTCTATTTTCTTTTCTTATCCAATTCATTCCTGAAGGACACTGTGTTCCAGGGAATCATTTCTGGGTCTTTCAACTTTGGAAAGCTGGCAATTTCACCCGAAGCAACACATTCTTTTTATCACGCTAAAGTTCAGCTGCTACTCATCCTTATAGAAACCCTGGACCTGGAAAATCTTCTTCAATTGATTCATGATGAAATGCCTTTCAGGTTTTAAGCAAGTTGTTAGTTCCTTTTCTTGTTGTCTGTGTTTGTCTTTATAGTGAAATGGATTGGCTACATGAAAATGTCTAAATTACTTTATACGCATCTTTCTTATCTCTGAAATGAAGAATTCCTTGTTCTTATTTTATTTTTGTCTCAAAGTATATTCCTTGTTCTTCTTTCATCCTAGTAATGATTGTTTATTTTCTCAAAAGAACCAAATAAAGAAAAAAAAAAGGAAGAAGGAAAAAAAGGTGGTATTCATTACAACGCAATCTTCAAACCCACTAAGCAGTAAGATGATATTTGAAGACCTCATTTGTTTGACAGTTTATCAAACTGTTGAAGGGAGTGGGGCTGCCTTGGTTTTTTAACTCAGGGAAAACCCTTTGTCGTATGGGCTCAAGGTTGAAATGCCTTGAAACTCATGTCTTGTAATATGAGCCACTTGTGAGGCAGATGCTTCATGCCTTGTGGTTTGCCTTTTCTTGATTTTTATTAATATGCTAAAATGTCTAAAAGATCTTTTGGCACTTCATTTTACATTGACCATTGCTCATAAATATTTTCAGCATTTCATTATTGTTATTTGTATGGTTTTATTTGTGGTGCTTGACCTTTGATTTTAGAATCCCAATCCACTGCTTCAGTAAACTGAGACATTCCTCAAAAATTTAAAGAACTGTTTTCACTGGAGAGAGGTTTAATATTAGCAATAAGTTAAACAAGAATATGCAAAAAGATACTAGCACTTTGATGGCCTTGTTTAGTTTATTTATTATTTTCACTTTTGCATATTCTTGTAAAAATGATATTAGCAATTTGATGGCCTTGTTTAATTAATTAATTAATTTTTTTTTTCATTTTTGTGGATTTTATTTTTACTAATTGTAGGGAACAATTGTTTCATAGCAATAAACTGCTTTGTGGTAATTGATAATCTATTGATAAGTGGATTGCACTGTTGCACTGTTTCTTTCTCAGGGAGGGTTGCACTTTGTTTTCCTTGACTGATGTCCAAGAAATAGATGCAATAATATCAGGTTTCAATGCTTTTGAAACAAAGGAAGCAGGCCCACTAATTCTTACATGGGCTGTGTTTCTCTGCCTTATTTCATCACTTCCTGGAAAACAGGAAAATAGTGTGCTAATGGTATGTGGCTTTTTGTTTCCTATTCTGGATTGTATAAAGAATATAAATATGTTTTTTATTTTTTGTTTTAATTTTGTTTTCCAGGATATTGATCATGTTGGTTATGTTCGTCAAGCCTTTGAGGCTGCATCATTGAGTTATTTTCTTGAACTTCTTCAAAGTGACATATTGAAGGATTCAGATGTAAGTTATTCTCAGTTGATAGTTCTAAATTTTTGTGGTGACTGGTTAATAGTGTTATTTATTTATTGATTTATTTATTTATTTTGTTTACGTTTTGGCTTATGCTTCTGCTCATGCTAAAGCATGCAATTTGTTGCCTAGACTAAGAATAATGCTGATGCTTGCTGTTGCAATTGTGATAATATAATGGTATTTTCTTATCTTCAGTTTTAAATTTCATTTCTCTCTCTGTCGTTGGTCTTTTTTCAGGGACCTGTTGCTGGTTATAGGAGTGTCTTGAGAACTTTTGTCTCTGCATTTATTGCATCTTATGAGATAAATGTTCAGGTAGCTGTATTATGCATCTGTAGCTTGTAAAGAATTCATCAAACATCTCCTAATTTATCCCACCTGTTTATGGTGCAGCTAGAGGACAATACACTTAAATTGATACTGGATATTCTTTGCAAAATTTATCGAGGAGAGGTTTGGATGTGCAATGTTTTTCTGTTGATATTTCAGAGAAGCTTCTTTCATCATTATATCTTCTGCTTATCTTTCAGCCATTGGAGATTCTTTTCTGTGAATGTAGGAATCTCTCTGCAATCAGTTCTGGGATAGGGAGAGTTTTGTTGATGGTCCTATTCGGTGTCTTCTTTGCAACTTGGAAGGTGAATTCCCGATCAGGACTGTGGAACTTGTTGGCTTTTTATCAGCTCTTTGTGAAGGAACTTGGCCAGCAGAATGCGTGTAAGTAGAATTTGTTATGATTTTATTGGTCATCCTCTTGGCTTCATTCTTGCTAACTTGTCTGCCATGAAACATTTTTTTTTTCTTTGGTTTTTTGAGCCTCTTGGCTTCATCCATGCTAACTTGTCTGACATGAAACCCCTTTTTTTTTTGTTTTCTGGAGGGTGAAGTGGGGTATTTAACTTTGTAAACTCCAATACACACACACACACACACACACACACACACACATTTAAACAGAAATTCTGATATGTTTATGGTGGGATGTCTTGACTTTTGCCTTACTAGTCTTTCAACGCTTGTGACTGCAATTGAGCCTTAAAATAAATATTTTACAGGAGCTCATTGCTTTGGGTTTATGCGTGTGCCTTATGCCATGTAGCTTAGGCATCTAATTCTTTCCCCATTAGGTTGTATTCGGTTTATACTTGATATCAATGCTATTTATTTCTGTGTAGTTACTTGTCGACCTCCCATGTACTAGGGGTTTGTTCCCTTTTGGCGTCTTAATTATATATTTTTTTTACCTATAGATAAGTGATTTGGGCATCAGTTTCTATTGTTGTGTGACTTGTGGTCTCCCCCTTATTTCTATGGCTTGGTGAAATGTAATCTACATGGATCTTTTTTCTTTTCTTTCTCCTTTTTGATAGACAAACAATAATATTATTTATAATACTTGACAATACACTTAAATTGATACTGGATATTCTCTGCTTGGTTCTTTTCAAACATTCACAGTCCAATCATCCTTAGAGTTGGCAATTGGCAACAGAAAGGGGAAGGAGACACTTAAGGAAGATTCACCATACCAAATATCTTTCCAGAGCTTCACTCTTCTACTATCCTTCACAGCAAAATTAGTTCTGCTTTTAAAGACCTCCTGTCCTTCCTTTATGGCCTTCCACAACCCAACACAACCATACCCATCCTCACTTTGTGAGAACTCCGACTACCTGTTCTTCCTTGAACTTTCCCATAATGACCTGCTTCCACAAGGGCTCATTTTTTGCTGCAAACCTCCAACACTATTTGCCAGGAATATTTTATGTCAAAATATCCACCAATATTTTCCAATATATCCCAAAATATCTATAAAATCAAGTTACCAATTTATCCGTCAAAACTGATATTTTCATCCTTGGTTGGGATAAAAGGCAGGCTGAGTTGAATTGACTGTCTATATATAAGATTCCTTGTTTTTTTTGCATTTATGATTAGATGATTTGCTGCATCTGCTATCTACTATCTACTATTTAATGTATGTTAAATTCTGTGACAGACAGAGTAAAATCTCATAGTAAAAAAGTGGAAAAAGTAAAGTAAATGAGAATCACATTTCTATTATCATTTTCCTTTTGTCACCAGAGGATTTGGGATTAGTTGTTATGCTATGTAATTCACAATAAACCATGTGTCCCACTATTGATTATTGAGGGGGCTATAAATCAGCTCAATGCTGATGGTAATACTACATACTTCTAGTAGTAAATATTATGCAAAATGAATGAACTATTGAGGTCATTGGATCTTGGGTGCATGGATTTTCTAGTGTGGATTCTCAAACCTCTCCATATAAGACTTCCAATTTTTTTCATACCTCTTTTCTTTGGCTATTTTCCCAAGCAACATGTGGAATAAGGTCTGTTATTTTATAATTTGTTAATATGTAGTCCTCATTTTTTTTCTTTATTTTGTTCACAGGTATAATTTCCTTGATAAATCTGTTGGCATATCATCCTTGTTAGAGATTACTAGTGATTCCTTGGTGGATAACATTTCTCAGATTATTGAAACACGGGTGCCACTGCATGTTCCTGGGGTTGAAGGATTAATTATTCCTAGTCAAACACGTGGTCATGTTTTGAAAGTGATTGATGGCAATACTGCTCTAGTACGGTGGGAGGTAAATAGGCAGAAGTTTTCACCTTTATGACTTATTATTTGTTTATTTCTGTATGTTGATTCCTTTGTTCTTCTTGGCAAGGAGATTTGTTCATACTATGCATTTAAATATTCTTGAGTGCATTTATAGAAATTAATAGGTACTCTTTGATGTGAGTACTCTAGTGCATTGCATTTCTTCTTTGGTCTTCAATATTTTGTTATTCTTCTACCTTCCTTGTGTAGGTATGGGTTGGGGGGTGGTTGGGGTTGTTTGTGGAAGGCATGCAATGATTCTGTAGAGATGCTCATGCAAATAGTTATAGGATCCATCCTTCTGAATGGTCTAGGATTTTGTTCATATTTTTATGGTATTATGTTGTATGATGTTGAAATCCGAGCCCCTCTTAAAGTTTACTGATTGTTTCCCTGTGAATCAGGTCAAGGGAAATTTAGTCAGTATAAGATACTTTCTGATTTACATGAAGGCGTTGATTTCATTGTGTCAATTGTGCATCATGGTGCAATCTATCCTTTTAAACTAAGTTTTATGTCATCTATTGATATAAACAATTCTGTTCTTTGCTAGTTTTTTGTGTTGACCAGAAATGTTCTATGATTTCACAAAGAATGATATTGGTTTCATCTCTTTTCCTTCTGGCAGCTTTGTTCATGATTAATGAATAAGATGGATTTTACATCATCTTGCATGTGATTTTTTTTTTTAAAAAATTATTTTTTCAGCACCTTATTTTTGTCCTGCCATGTTGAATTCTGTGTTTAAAAGTTATGGACTTTTCCTTGGTAAATCATACCTGGAAGTTTTAACTGGAATAGGGGAGGTTCTTTCCCTTCCAGATTATTTATTCAGTTATTCCACATCTCAAAATGTGTTTCTAATATTGGTTCAACATGTGTTTTTTTATTAGTGAAGGTGAACTCAGTAGGACAATGCTTGGTTGTGATGATTTGAGTCACTAACACAGCTCATACACTTTTAATATATTATGAAAGTCATTACTCTAGCAACACAAAGTGTGATATGCTTATTATTGAGTGTTCCATTTGGATTTTTTCAAACAATCCTCTTTATTTCATAATGTGAATCATTTTTTTGTAGTACACACAATCTGGGGTGTTGGTGTTACTTCTGCGTTTAGCCCAGAGGTTGTATTTAGATTGCAATGAAGAAGTCCTTGTTACCCTGGATCTGCTCTGTCGACTGGTATCCTTTAACACGGTAATATGTTATTGAAGTTCCTTTTGGCATTATTTTTCTCACTTGTCAATTTATTGGATCAATGCTTTAATCTCATCACTTGCCCCCAACTCCACACAAGCACAGATACACAGGTGTGATACAGAGCTTGCAGTTGAACAATTTATTCTGCTTAATGTTGCTTCTGTATTGATTTATGTGATTAATACCACATAAATTCTTGAGCTATAAATTCCCTTAACATTTGCATGATAACTTTATATTTATCAACTTTATGCTGCTTATGGGGCCATGGTGCCTAATATATCTTACTCTACCAGTGGATTTGATTTGGATTAAGATTAGTTCTTTTTTGGATGTATCATCCTCTTATAAATGTTGAGAACTATCCTAGAGCTACATGATTGCACTCAAGAGTGTTTTATATGGAAGTGTGCAATGGACTGCATTTGATGGTTGCTCAAATGACCAAAACAGCTTAAAATCTCAAATAACATTCCTTAAATGTTTAATTCCGGTCTTCTTATTAACTTGTCAAATGCACCTATCACAAAAAAAAAAAAAAAAAAAAAGAATGTTAAACTGTCATACATTACTTAGCTTGATTATAATAGACTTGCAGCCTAATTTTTATGTTATAATTATTGCTTTCCTATTGGATAACATGGTGTTGCCATGGGGTGAACAACCTCCTTCCTCTAATTCTAGTTTTCCATATTGAGCTAACACGCATTAATTCAATCTGTTATGCCCCTTGTTTTCATCTATTTTCTCATCTGTAACCAAGTTGACTTGGAAAGACTCAATAAGGAAGTCATCTTCTTAAATTGCCATTTCCCTTGCATTCTAAATGAGACTTGTAGCTTGTCTATTCAAATGGAATCAAGCTTTTGAAACTTTTATTTCTGCTACCATTGATCCTTGTGCCAATTGTGCTGCCACTGTGCCTCAGTTTCTGGTGTGTTAAATTGGCTACTGTCCTCAACTTCTCTTTCCTAAAGTTTTTTTTCTTTAATTCCTGGATGAGTTTCTTCTCATTGTAATTAATCAGCTTTAAATGCATTTATGTCACCTTCATTAACTGCTGTGTGCTAGAACTAGATCCAGCATTACTTGGATCCAAGTTTAAAGTATAACAGGCTGCATACTTCAACTAATCTCAAGCTGTTTGATCATGACACTTGAGACCCTTTTTGCTTAGGTTTCTCCTGGATGCTATGAATGCTCCAGTAAGCTCAACTTATTGCTGTTGTCTTCATTTTTATAGGTGTTTCTATTAACCATTTCCCACCACTCACAAATATATATATATATATATCTGCAAACTTGTGAAAGATAATCTGCTCTAGCTAGCCCTTGGTGGGAAGCTGCATAAAGTGTTGACTGTCAAGCCATTCATTTGGTAAAGTATTCAACCTTTTAACTGTTCCTAGGGGAGCAGATTGTCACAGGATGTTTCAAATGAGCCTCCCCATGGGTTTATATAGAGCCCAGGAAGCTTCTGGAGACTCCTACACTTAGCCATTAGTGGGGAGAGTGGAAGGTTCTAGAGATGCCTAGAGAAGTCCACACATCTCTACACTATGGTGGAAGGCATGAGAAGAGTTCAAGACTTTCTAGAGAATTATAGAAATCTCTTGTATATTCTTGTATATAGGCTTGTACATAGAATTGTGTAGGATGTTTTAGAATATTCTTGATTTGTAAGGAACTCTCCAAGGTTTCAGAGAGTTCCATTGGTGCCTATAAATAGGTGAGGCCTCATTTGGCCAAGGTATCAAACAAGTGAGTTCCCAAAGCACTTGTAAAGCTTCTTTTGAGAAATAAAAGCTTCCTTTGAGTAAGACTGACTTAGCAAGATCAAGGGTTTGGCTTGTCTAAGTGCCGCACGAGCTTAGGAAAAGACTAAGTCTGTGACAAGATCCTGTCAAACATATGTGGAAATGGTGAAGGATAAATATTCCTGTTCTTACCTGCTACCATATGGATGCCTTCTGCCATAATTATCTTTTTTATGGTTGACCTGGAAAATGGGTTGGAGATTCTTTTTTACCCCTAATATATAGATAACTTGATTTTCTTGTGACAATTAAGTCTAACCAAAGTGGAATTTATGATGTCTAGGCTGTTTCTTTTGCTTTGATGGACATTGGAAACTCCCTGCATGTTCAAGCAACTCGCATGAATGCACACATGGAAATGCAGTAATATACTGATTCAAACTCTTTATCTCTTCCTTCCAGACAAGTTCATTTTTTATTGACTTTTTTATTTTCTTAATTTTACTTCAGTGGCTTTTAGTTATCTTTAGTTTTTCATATCCATTCCTTGTTATGACTGCAGGGTTAATATGGTGGAGATCATTTGCACTTTGATAAGAAATTTATCCCCTAATTGGAGCAGTTCTTCAATGATGGCCATGGGTGTCAGCATTTTAGAAAAAATGTTAAAATGGTAAAATTTCATTGGGTGGATTATGTGCATTAGTAGGCGTTTGTTTACTAATTGTGGGTTTGACCTTTTTATGATGATGGAATCTAGTCGTGGCTTTTGAAAGAATTTTTTTGTATCCAGATATGTGGTGGTTCTTTGCTTTATTAAATTTTACATTTTGCAGTTAGTCTTTTGTGGTGGTTACAATAACACAATGGGTGTAACATGCTTGGATTTTCCTGTTAGTTTGGTGAAGTTGTATATTATTGATTATTGTATTTTTACTAACCTATGGCCCTAAATTTAATTTTCTAAGATCTTAATTTCTCAATTAATTGATTTAACTTAGTATTTAGAAATATAAAAAGTACAGAAAATTAACAATCACATACAACAAGACACCAGATATACATGGAAAACCACTTATAGAGCCTCAACCAAAACCTTTGCAGGTATAAAAACTATGAGTTTATTGATCATAGAACAAGTTCTACTAAATGTGAAAGAAAAGTACATAGTTTTACTTGGTTTGGAGGCTACCAACCCTCAATAGATTTACATTAACCAACACCTACATTTCTTCTTCATGTCCTTGATGCAACATTCCCTTGTGCTCCTTAGTAGATCAACTCAACTCAGTGCTGAGGCTAAAGAGAATTGAAGCACCTACCATTAAAGATCGTTCTTTCTCTAGGACTCTCTTGACAACTTCTACAGTATCAGCTTTAGGTATTTGGTAGGAAATCACTAAGTTGTGTGGTCAAGTTGTATTAGGATACCACTTGATATGAAAAATAGAAGTTTTCTTTTTGGAATTTTAAAAATAATTTTTCTGAACAAAAAGTCTGGGGAGCTTAAATGTCCTCTAGTGGGGTGCTTAAGTGCCCTCCAGGACACTCAAGCATCACTAGTTGGATATTCAAATGTCCTATCCTAATTTCCTTATTTTTGCCCCATAAGTTGGCTTCGACACTCTAATCAGTGTTCATTCATTCTTAGTGTACTTTTTAGTCCTTTCTCAACTTAAATTGAACTTCAATTTGCCATTACTTTGACCTAAATTTAAAGTCAAAACTTACTTATCTATGCCTCCATCTTGAAAGTCTTTAATTTGTTTTTGAGGAGGATAAGTCTTATTGGAAATTAGACAGTTCTGAATCGATGCATTTTTGAAACCAAATTGTCAATCTAACTATTACATATGGTGCTTTTAGTTAACCCAAAACTTTCTCTTCCCTTGTTCAAAGGTTTATTTTCTTATTCCTTTTGTGTGTGATGTTTTTAGTATGTTTTGTTTTATGACTTCTTTTTGTTTTGTTGCTCCAGTTCTCCATCTCATGTTACAGCCGTGGCTCTGAAGGCAAACATATTTGATTTGGCTTCTAAGACAAGTACATTTGAAACACTCTTTACTGGTTCAACAAGGTGAAATTCTACAGTTGTATATTAAACTATTCAACTACATTTCTGAGAAATTAGGAAAACTACATACTTATTTAGGTTAAAAAGCTTTTATTTAAATTATCAGATGTGTAGACCTTTTACTTATTCCTTTGTATGTTTTGTGAAGCTGATTTTCTATGGTCATCTTTTCTTATTCAGGCATCATATTAGAAGATTTTGATTATAGTAATTACATGGAAATTAAACTTACCACGCATTGTTATCTTTTTCTTTTACTGCTTCTCTCTCTCTCTCTCTCTCTCTCTCTCTCTCTCTCTCACACACACACACACACACACACACACACACACACACACACACACACACACACAGAGGGGGAGAGAGTTAATAGCAGCAAAAGGCTGTACCGTACTTAAGAGCCAAAAAGGCTTTCAATGGAGAAAGAGAAGGCATGTGGGTGTGCACAAATGCACTCCTCAGGTCCCTATAAGTACTATTTGTTAATGGGTATGCATACTGTTTCTAGCTATTCTGCTTTAGAGGCTTTTTTTTTTTTTTTGCTGTTTCCATAACAAATCAACTCATCTCTGCATTAATCTGCTGCTTAATTCTTGTGTCTTTGTACTGGATACTGTGTTGACTAGATGTTTTGTGCTGCATATGCAGGTGGAGCTGTATTATAGTTTGATTTCCATTGATGAACTGTTCATCTAATTATTCTTTGTCCCTGTTTATCTCTTACAGTGGATCGTGGTTGCTTTCTGGGAAACTTGCAAAAATGCTCTTAATTGACTGTGAGCAAAATGACAACTGCTGCCAGTTGACAATTTCGGGTATATTAAAGAATATCTTCCTGAATTTTGTTGTTACCCTGTTATCTTTTCTTTTGCATTTTTATTTGTTTGCTAACCATTATTAATGCCTTTTTGTATGCCAGTGGCTTCCTTTTTATTTTTATTTTCTTATTATTAATGGTTTTTTTCATTGCAATACACCTTTTATCTGTAATAATTCTGCATGGTTGTCAGCATTTTTCATATTTGCTATGTTCTCAGAATTTTCACCAGTTTTTCTAGTGGAAAGTTTCTTCACGAAATACCTGTTCAGACTATAACCACCTTCCAAAGAAATTGTGACCAGTAGGGCACATGATCTTAGATCTTGTTGTTGATTGGTTATTGCTAACCAGAACCGGCAGATTTTAGGCATGTTTTAAACGATGAAGGTGCTAAAGCAATAAATCAGGCAATACTAGTAAAAACTCAAAGAAGGTTGAAATGGTTTGACAGTGTGCCTGCATATATTTGGGAAAGGACTAAGCTCACTTATTGTGAGGATTGGGATTATAAAGTCTCTTTCTAATAAAGCCTCTGATGGCTTGCTGTTTTGCATTGAGAACTGCTCCCAGATGGGGGGAGACTTGGGGTATGAGGAACCCCCAGGAATTTGGTTCTAACTTTCTCTGTTTAGACATGCTTTAATATTTATATTTATGTAATCTTATCCTAATCTGCGTAGTTTTGAATCTTGCAGTGCTGGATTTTACCAAACAGCTTGTGGAAACTGGAGAAGAAAATGATTTTGCCCTGGCTCTTGTTGTTTTCTCCCTCCAGTATGTTTTAGTCAATCACGAGTACTGGAAATACAAGGTGAAGCATGTTCGCTGGAAAGTAACATTGAAGGTGCATATTGCTTTCCCACTGCTTCTACAAATTTGTTCCTATCCTGCTTTATTTTAACCTTAGAAATGTTTATAACATTGTGAAATGTTGGAAATTATTGATTTGCTTTGATTTGCATTTTTATTGTTAGTGACAAGCTTAAGCATTGAAATGAAGAAGATAAAAGCAAAGGCAAGGGAAGTGAATTGACTAAGACTGCTACGCATAAAAAGATCACAAACAGTGTTAAAGTTTTCAATACCAGAGGATTTCTTTTTTATTATTTCTGGAATCTGGATATTAAAGACGAATTTTTTCTTAGAAATTAGTTTTGTTTATAAATGGAATAATGCTTTATGGGCTGTTTTTTGTGCGCTCTGGCTAATTAAAGTTTATAGTTTTGATTTATTGTAGTGAACATTGAGCCTCGTTTATTGTTATCCTAGCATGTGTACTTTTTCCCACTAATAAGAATCATCTTTCTATAATCAAATGATAAATGAAGCCTATCAAATAAAATCAGATGATAAATGAAGCAGATTTCACATGCATGCATGTGAGTGAAGGTGAGAACTGTATTATTCTGATTATTCTCTTATTTCTCAAACCAAATGCTACTCCTGTGGATGGGATCATATGGCATTGTAATCTTTAGCTCCATTTTATCTTTTTACTTTTGTTAGTTATTGGCTTGGCTGCGAAATGCTATAAAAGAATCTAGTGAGAAAGTCGGCAACTTTTATGAATGAGAAAGTAACCTTAGTTGTCATGTATTACGTGCATGGTAAACATTCCTGATGTTTGCACATTTCCAACCCAATGTAGCTTCATACACTACTTTATTGGATCTGATGGGGTTTATGATGTCTGAAATCTGGTTCTAGACTGGGTAAGTAGGTTTTATGCACTCTTTTTGCTGATTCACCTAAAATTTTTTGCATCCCTATTTTCTGATCTTTCCATACAACTACCGAAATTGACGAGTTTTTCTTTTGGCCTTGTGGTGATTTGAAAGTGATGGTTATGGATGCAGTAATGCTAGATCTACCAATTCCTTTGATGTTGTTTGTTTTTCAGGTGCTTGAAGTGATGAAAAAATGCATCATGACAATCCCATACTCTCAGAAAGTGGGTGAGATTGTCCAGGATATTTTACTCCGTGATTCTTCTATCCACAATGCACTCTTTCGAATCATTTGTACAACTAAACAGGCCTTGGAGGTCAGCTATCTTTGGATTCTTCCTTTCCTGTTGATTGTATAACTATCAGAAACCATTGTTTTCCCTCTTAAAGTGCAGATTATTTTTTTAACAGAAACTCTACATGAGCCGTCTTTGTGAAGCAATGGAGATTGAAGGATTAGAACTTGCAATATGTTCTGTTTTTGACATTCTTTTCACTATGCTATCCAAGCTTTCAAAGGTATCTTCTGGAAGTGCTGAGGTTTAAATTTGTGTTCTTTTGGTAGGCTAAATTTGAAGGAATATTCAAGTTGGAAAATGTTATATTTTTTGGTTTAATGGTAAGTGGATGCGGTATGCCAGATGTACATCTTGTCATGACTGTTAGTTTCACACAATGAACCTTTATATTTGATTGAACATATGGATTGCTCTAACGAGTAGTGCAAAAAGTTGGTTTTCATGCTCTCTCTTCCACCCCCCCCTCCCCCCTCTTTTCCTTTCTCTTTATCTCTCCACCTTCTCTCTCTCTCTCCCCCTCCACCATTGTTGTTCGAGAGTCTCAATTTCACTCCATGCTTTCAGACACCCATGTTATTTTTGGATATTTATCTGCTGATAGTATGCATCCATGACATAATGTACTGTGGTAGATTTTGTTATATATTTTGTGAGGAACTAAAAATGTTACTATTCTGCTGTGTTAATTTTTCAGGATATTACATCTAGCCTGCCCGTTTTTGACCAAGCAGTGCTGTCAACTACAACCAAACCCATTCCTGTTATTGCAGCTGTGATATCCTTGATATCATACTTCCACAATCCTGTATGGGCTTTTTCCACATTCAAATCGCAAATTATCGTGCTTGAATTATGACTTTCTTTTAATTTCCTTTTCAGTTAGCACCTACTTGCCTTTGTTGATGTAATTAGTTTGGTTTTCTGCATGTTTATATGTTTCTGCAGAGCCTAAATTGTTCATTGTTTGTTGTTTTTTTTTTCTCTTTTCATGCTTCTGCATCCATTTAAAAATGTTTGGACAAGGTAAAATAATAGTTTTACTTAATGTCATTTTATTAATAAGAAATCAATTTGTGGGCTGCATTAACAAATGCAGACCTAGTATTTTAGGAATTACTAAAAGTTTATTGATGATTTGGAAGCACTGGCAGAGCCAGCAGGGGTTAGGGGGGGAAATGCAACACCCCCACCCACCCCTCTAAAACGAAAAAGAATATATCAATAAGAGGTAACCTCAAGACAAACTGTTAGTAAAGAAAATCTATACAGTCCATAAAAATTAAGGACCTAAAAAAATGAATAATGTATTTTCTCAAACCATATATAACTCTTAAACAAATATGCTTACCTTTTCAATTTCTTTTTTATCTTTTTAATTTGTTTTATCATTCAGTTATTGTGAATAAAAAAATCTTGAGATTTCAATTAAATATTAAATTTTTTTAGGACCTTTATGGTAAAAGGATTGATGAAATTACTGACTTTTTTTTTAATAAAAATTGTAATTGCTATTTTTAAAACTCTTTTAAAACTTTTATTTATCTTTTTAAAATAGAGACATTAATAAAGACCTACATTTATAAATTTTATTGTTGAAATTGTCAAATTCTTTAATTAAAGTTCTAACTACTTTTCGAAAAGCTCTATTAAATTTTTTTGTTGATTTCCTTTTTAAAATTACTAAAATTCATAAGATTTATATTTATAATATTTTTCTAAAATTTTTTTTGATCAATTTTTTTTTTTTTTTTTTTTTTTACTAAAATTGTTCAATATTTTGATTACTTGCAATTGGTATATGACAAATGTATTTACTATTTACTTTTCTTTAAATTATTCTCTATTAATATCTTACTGTAATTACTTGTTTCATGTATAACATATGTGCTTAATATGTTTTACTATGTTTAAACATGTAATTATTGATTGATAAGGAGGTTATCATTTGAGAGTTCCAAAACATGAAAATATGAAAATAGGTAAAAAAAAATGTTGTATTAATTATTAGTTTAAAGTTTTTGTTAGATTTATCATGGATTAGGTTGCTCCTCCTGAATTTAATTCTTGGTTCTGCCGCCATTTGTAAGTGATTCTTAATGCATTGCTTCTGTTCCAATGTGTGGGTGTTATTGTACGTGATCATGTCATTATTTATAGAAATTACAGAGGCTGTTTCTGTGGGTGGTTTGGTGGGTGCTTGTATAGGAGAATGCCGAACGATATCTATCCTTAAATATTTATATTTCTTCATGCATCACTGGACTTAAGTTGCAACCATCAACTTTAAATAGAGTGAACAACATGATGTGCAATGGTAACTAGGTTTGTCGGTTGCTGGTTGTGGAGTTATGAGAAATATAAATTGTACACATGTTATATGTTTGTGATGCTGATAGACTATACAAATGGTAAATTCATGTAAATTTTCATGTACATTATGTAGTTGTCTCCGATATTGGGGTTCTTGAACATAACTCTGTTGAGCCCAACGAAGATGGTCTAATATATCTTTGTAGTTCTTTCTTTTCTGGTTTCCATACACAGTAGTTCGGATGGAACTTCATTGACTTGAGTTTCTTTCTAAAAGCCTATTGTGTTTCTGTGCAGAGAATACAAGTGGGTGCTAGTAGAGTACTATCTATGTTATTCATTATAGCAGATTCTTCACAACCATATTTATTTGGGAATAGATGCTTCGGTTTGGATGATAAACAGGTATGGTATTTTGGTCTTTGAGCTTATTCTTTAAGTTTTCTTGTTCTTTTATTGACTACTTTGTTTTCAGATTACAGATTTAAGGTATTCTATTGATAAGATTCTAAGTGATCAGTCTTCTTGGAATGAAGATCTCTTTGTTGCTACAGTCAAATTGCTTACTTCTGCTGCACTTCATCAGGTTTGTTTTTTCATATGCCATCTCTTAAGACTGCTGCTTAAATTTTCCAAATAAATTGAGATTGCAAGTATTCTTTCTGATTTTTCAGTGACCGGCTCTTGAATATGATGTCGAATAATATTCTGGTGATATTAGCTCAGAGAAAACATGAATTTTTTGGCCACAAATATGTATTAGTTTGTGTTTATGATATTCTTAATGAGGTTTCAACCTTTGCGGATTCACAAAAGCAATGATAGCTTCAGGTTTCTGAAGTGAACATTATTCTGTTAGTACTATGTATGGTTCTCTAGTTTTGGGCTTCTATTTTTGTAGGCTTCATACAGTTTGTTGCTTGTGTGGGTTTTTTTTGTGAGAATACTAAATGATCCAAGGGCAACTTGGTTCAATCCTTTAACTCGAAAGCACAATGCAGCCAAGCTCAGCCTTCTTATGGCATGCATCTGTTCCTGTTTGAGGACCACTTAGATTGTCTTTTCCTCTCAACCTTATGTTTGTTAAGTGAATAATGTTATTAATTTCTACTTCCAGTCATTGTTTCCATACTAATGGTTTCTTAGTGCAGCCTGCTTTTCTTGTTGCCATAATTGCTGCCAAAGACAATCTAGGTTTGAAGCAGCCAGTAAATGAAGCTTCCTTTGGAACACTGGGGTCTGTCAAAGCAAGTTTGGTAGATGCACTCATGCAAGTTATTGAAAGATCTGATGATCTTATCAATAGGTATATTGTCTGATGAGTATGGCCTATTTGTTAGTATTTCATTGTAATTGTGCTTCATCTAATTTTGTGAATCTTTGTTTGGGGTGCTTAATCTAGTTTCTCTATCTGAAAGGTTACATATTTTAATTTGGTGAATTTCCTTTATTTCCAGCAATCCCCGTTTACTGCTGAATGTGCTTAACTTACTGAAAGCATTGTGGCAAGGGGCTGCTCAATATGCAGATATTTTGGAATGGCTGAAAAACTCTGAAAAGTTCTGGAAACTATTTTGCAACTCTATTTCTCTAATTGCTAGAATGAAAGCTCCCCTGCCTGAAAATCTTACTGAAATGGAGGCTCTAAGCTTGGCATACAAATACCAGTGTCAAACAGCTGTATTGGAAATAATGGCAGAAGACTTGTTCCTGCAGAAGAAGTTACTGCATGCTGAATTTCTTGTAAAACTTGCTGCTGAATCATCAAAGGAAAAGACAGGAAGCACAGTTGGTTTGGAAAAATCAAACTCTGAAAATTTACACCATCTTAAGGATGTTTTGTCATCCTGGTGTGAGAATTCAGTGTTGGTTGACCTGATCAAGTCATATGCATCTTGTCAATATGACACTGAAATATATCTCCGCGCAAAGGTGAAGTTTATCTCATCTTTTCTTTATAGCTATAAATGCTACTAGTAACAATAATTAAACACTATTGCTGTTTGGATGAGTCTCTGCTATTCCCTTTCTTGGGTTAATCACTTTTGATCATATAAAAACTGCATTATTTAGAATCGAATAATTTGATCTTTAACTTAACATCAAAATGCTGAAACCAACTTCATGGTATTCGATATAGTGTACATTAATGCCAGAATACTCCTTTATTTAAATGCATTAACTGGTGGTCTGTAAGGCTTGATGATTATAATTGAATGGAAAAAATGGACTCTCATTGCTGACCCAGGTTGTTGAGATTAAGGGTTGTGATGAGGATGAGCAGATAGCTCTTGTATTTTGTTTTGAAGCTGATAAGCTGAAAGTACCCATGCACTTTCATGATACCAAACCATCCATGTCAGGTTCCAGATTCCAATCATTTCCTTTGAATTCCTCCCTAGCTGATATGTATTGGCCCCCTTACTGTTTTTCTTTTTGCTTGCTGGATTAGATTTTTGTTTTCTAGTAAATTGGTGCTTGTATCACACTGTATGTGCACAGAACAGCCACTTATGGGTGCTGCTTTTTTTAGCTACAACCACAAAGGAAGAACTTTCTTTTTACTTTCATCCCTAGCACCAGTTCTTCTTCCCTATGGGTCAAATAGTTTCCATCCATCTGCACCATTATTTGTGCAAGCTCTTGACATTTGGTTGCCATTTCTGATGTTTTATATATTTCACTACTAATTTTGTTATATAAGATGGTCCATTTTTAGTTGGCCATTGTGAACTATTTCTCATGGAATATTGTTGAAGTGTTTCAAGTTACTGGGAAATATATATTAAACTGTTTTTCTAATGTCCAGAATTAACGCTATTTATTAGATTCATTCAAACAAATGTTGTCAAGTTCTAGCCTAGGAAGTCACTAGGCTTGTCTGGGATCTTTTCCATGACTGGGTGAGCGGGTGCCTACTAGGTGCTCTCTTAGGGTTCTCTGTGCCTCTCTTTACTTAGCAAGCACACTGCATTCTTTATTGATGAGCATTGTTGTGGATTATTGCTAGTTGTTTCCTCTTGACTATTGTCTTTTCCATATTCTAAAAGTAATAATCATATCTAGTGATGAACAACTTTGTAGATTGCTGCCAGTTTATTCATTGTGCACGTGATGGGAAAATTAGCAACAGGTGATGCTGGGAGTTTGTCTGTCTCATTACTTGAAAAGCTACATAGTATGAATAAAAAGGTGTAATCCTATCTCTAATCTGTTGCTTTGTTATTTCCTGTAACTTCTCTCTGTTGATTTCGACAATACTCTTTTGAAGTCACTTCTTATCTTACTCCAGCATTTGGTTGTATTTCTGCTTGCAGCTGGGCAATCAGCCTGCTTTCTCTGAATTGTTATCTCAATATTCCCAGCGGGGTTACAGGTACAATGTACATAATATTTTCATGTTCTAGTGCAGTATTTTATTTTGGTGTGTCACTTCTAAATAAGACACCCATGAGTTCACCCAAATCAACAACTAGGCCTTTGAAAAAGTACTATCTCAAATCCCCATGTGCTCTTCATCCCCCTCCATGCAAAGTATATTCTACCCCTGATTTAAATTTCCTTTTCCTTTTCCTTTTAAAGCTGTCATAAAACAGTATTACCTTTTGCTTATAGTGATCTAAGTCAATGATTTTGCATTAAATCCTGAGTCTAGGTGAGTGATATATGATCCATTGCTTTGTAAAGCAGCACATGGAAAATAGTCAGCTTAATGGTTATAAAGTATAATTATATCCATGATCCACTGACTAGTGGAATTACCTTTTGTTATCTAGAGTTGTTTCTGTTATTCTGTCATGTCATATTTTTTCTTGTGCACCTAGCAGTCACGTGTGTATTTGATTTTATTTTTGTATATTATTTGCCTTGTGTTGGTGATGATAGACATTGTTGCAGCTTATATTCTGCATGCTTAATTTCTATTTACCATGTGCTACCCTGCAAAGTTGTTTGGCACTCTGCCATATGCTCGGACTGACAAATTGTCAAAGCTTTTTTTGTTGATAAGTGACAAATTGTCTAGGCATTCATCTGGCATAATGCTTATAAAGTGGATTCTGTTTGTTTATTCAGCCTCATTAGTCTGTGTATTCATTTTGTTGCATCTGCTGGTGCCTTAGTAAATTATTTTAGTTCTCAGGAAGGAAGTGATTTCCTGGTAGTAATTTTTAAAACAACTTTTCATTTTGTGCTGTTGGCAAATCATCGTTTCTTTTTAATTTCAGTGAAGGGAAGGAACTGAATATTTTAATACTCAGTGATCTTTATTATCATCTTCAAGGAGAGCTTAAAGGCCGTAAAATTGATCCTGGGCCATTCAAAGAGCTTGCCCAGTATCTACTGGATTCACAATTTTTGCAAAATTATCGACATGAGTATGATGGTGACCTTTTTGCACCTGCTAAAGATGTTCACTTGTTTGACACCAGTCATTTACAAGCAGATTTAGGATTAGCTATGTGGGATCATTCACAGTGGAAAGCAACTAAAGAAATTGCAGAAACAATGTTGCTTTGCATGAAGGAAGCTAACTCGATGGTGTTGCTCACTGGATCAAAGCTTTGTTCATTGAAAGCATTGATAACCATCTTAACCATGTATGAAGAAGATGTAAGTTCTCAGATTGGATTTAGCTCTTGTATGCTGGTCATATTTTGAACTTATCAGTCTGAAGGACCATAAGCATTTTTGTTTTTTCTGCGTGTTTTATTATTATATAATATTGATTTAATGTCCTTGTGCAGTTAAGTGAGAGAAAGACTACAATAGGTGGGGCGATCCCTGAGCAACTCATTCTATCGTGCATAGATCATGTGTGCCAATGTTTGCATGGCACACTAGAATCATTAGCTCCAGTTCTTGATGCTCCTGAAGATATGCTTGATTTCCTTGCAGCCCAAGCTGAACTACTTCTCCGTCTCATTAGATATGTAAACAAAAGTCTGCCTTTACCTGTTTGTGTACTTGTTTTAAAAACCTCAGGTCATGGCCTTAAAGTGTTGGGTAACTTTAAGCCATCTGTTCCTGGGGTTAGAACAACAATGAAGCTCTTACTCATGTTGCTTCTCTCATCACTTGAGTACAGCTCTCTCAGTTCACTTTTAGGTGGGTTGTCAGATAAGAAATCTGTTGAAGACTTAGCTGAAGCATCTAGTGTGAGTTTGGGGCTATTACCTATTCTCTGCAACTGCATCGGAACTGCTGAGAATTGTGTCCTCTCCCTGACAACTATTGACTTAATACTGAAAGGCTTCTTGACACCTAACACTTGGTTCCCCATCATACAAGAACATCTCCAGTTGCAGCATATTGTTCTGAAACTTCAAGATAAAAGCTCTCTTGCTTCCATTCCCATTATTTTGAGATTTCTTTTGACCCTTGCACGTGTGAGAGGAGGTGCTGAGATGCTTCTTACTGCTGGCTTTTTCTCATCTCTGAGAGTGTTGTTTGCTGACTTATCAGCTGGTAAACCATTTTCAGTTATTCAAAATGGTACAAGTCGCTCCAACTCATCTGAGAATTTTGAAAAGCCTCAGCACGTTTGGGGTCTAGGCTTGGCTGTAGTCACAGCAATTATTCATTCTTTGGGAGGCAGTTCCTCGTGTGTCAATACTGTTGAGAATGTAATTCCTTACTTCTTCTCTGAGAAAGCTTATTTGATATCATATTATCTTAATGCACCAGACTTCCCATCTGATGATCATGACAAGAAAAGACCTCGGGCTCAAAGGACAAAGACATCTCTTGCTGCTCTTAAGGAAACAGAGCATACTCTAATGTTAATGTGCGTGCTAGCAAAGCACTGGAACTCATGGGTTAAGGCTGTGAAAGAAATGGATACACAGCTAAGGGAGAGAAGTATTCATCTTTTGGCCTTCATTAGCCGGGGAACTCAACGCCATGGAGAATCACCCAGCAGGATTCCACCTCTCTTGTGTCCTCCTATGCTCAAAGAGGATTTTGATTTTTACAAGAAACCAGCATTTGTTAACAGCAAAAATGGATGGTTTGCTCTTTCTCCTCGTGGTTGTTTATCAAAATCTAAGTTCTCATCTGTCTCAATCAAGTCAACTGCTCTTGTAGTCAAGGATCAATCATCTGAAAATTTGGATGTTTCTCAGACACACTTCTCAGATATGGTAGCCTTGCAGATCTATAGAATTACATTTCTTCTATTGAAATTTCTCTGTTTACAAGCTGAGGGTGCTGCTAGGAGGGCCGAGGAAGTGGGATTTGTAGATCTTGCTCATTTTCCTGAACTTCCAATGCCTGAAATTTTGCACGGCTTACAGGTACAATGATAGCATTTATTCTTGTACTAGGATTATGTCCACCCTACTAAATTATGGGATGTTTAAAGATTTGTTAGTGTTTTACATTTGAAGCCTGACTTACCAGCACCTCCTCAGGGCAAAAACATCTGGTCTTCCAAATTTTAATCCAAGAAAAGATTGAAAGTCAGTAAATGGATTAAGGATTAAACCTTTATTGTTACAGCCTTATGTTGAGTTCTTATTCCTCTGATGCAGGATCAAGCCATTGCCATTGTCACTGAACTCTGTGAGGCCAACAAATTAAAGAAGATCGAGCCTGAAGTCCAGAGCACATGCCTCTTATTACTGCAAATAATGGAAATGGCCTTGTACTTGGAACAATGCGTTTCACAGATTTGTGGAATCAGACCTGTTTTAGGACGCGTTGAGGATTTTTCCAAGGAAGTCGTCCTGTTAATTAGAGGTAACACCATAATTTTCATTCTGCTAACTTCTAACAAACCATAATAATTTAATTTTCAAACTCCCATGCCTCAACATGATCTTAAAATCTTGATTGTTTTTGGGTGTTTTGTAGCAACGGAGGGACATTCTTTTTTGAAAGCAGCAGTAAAGTCCTTGAAGCAGATTATATCACTTGTGTATCCTGGACTATTACAAACTGAGGGCCTCTTGTGAGCTGTGAGGTGCCCCTGTAGATCTAGGTGAACTCTGTAGCTTTAAAAACTCATGTAAAATGTGTAAAGATTCCTTTTCTCTTTATGAATTTTGGACCCTCTCCCAGCCTTTCTTTTTGTGATTCCAATGCGTAAAGAGCTCTTTTCCACAACAAGCATATGCCCTCCAGTGGGGTCTATAAGCTTTCTAGTCACCCATGAATCCATTTCCAGTTGGAGACATCTTTCTTCAGTCAAACCACTTGCACAGCTTTGTTTTTTTGTAATAATTATTCCCCCTCCATTAAGGCCCATGTTTCATCTTTAAACAAATCCAAATTTTCAAATTGTCCCTTCTATGTTTGTTTGCAGGACTTGGGATTTCCATTTCAATCACTGCCCTGTGTGTATCCTTTTTGTTTTGGTTGAATAGAATTCTCATGAAAAACCTTGGCATGAAGGATGATTTTAAAAATAAAGAAATAAAAAAAGACAGCTCCAATATTCAAACAGAGCTTCCTCATAAGTCAATTGGATTTTACTGTTAGATAATATAAGTAGGAGCCCAATTTCTAAATTGCTTCTATTAGAATGTGTAAGTGGAATATTGGGTTCATGAGATGGGTCCCATGTCTCCAATCTGGAGGCCCAGCTAAACTAAATTGGGCCTAGATAGCACGTGATCGACAAACAACAGTCGGTACCTTTAATTGTTACCGTACAACGACGTCGTTTTCGTTATCTGGATCTAATCCACGTGGGTACGGAATAATCCAAAAGCATATACCACGTGCCCATATATATAAATGCTACCGCCTCATCCGCAACTAACCAGAGTTAAAAAAAAAAAAAAGGTTGACCATAGTTGCTGTAATAACCCACCTTTCTTAATCTTAATATATGGACACGTGTCCAAACCCAACGGCTACGATTCGCCCCTCTGCAGATATTGCCAGTGGGAAGGCCACTATATAATGAATCTCACCTTCTCCAACAGACCAGGTTGCTCTAGACGCAGTTAGAGAGAGAGAAAGAGAGAGAGAGATAATCGTAGCTCAGCAAAAATGACGAACCCTAGGGTCTTCTTCGATATCTCCATCGGCGGTGCTCCCGCCGGTAGGATTGTGATAGAGTTGTACGCTGACACAACTCCACGTACCGCCGAGAACTTCCGCGCCCTCTGCACCGGCGAGAAAGGCGTCGGCCGGAGCGGCAAGCCTCTGCACTACAAAGGCTCAATCTTCCACAGGGTGATCCCAAGCTTCATGTGCCAGGGCGGCGACTTCACCAGGGGCGACGGCACCGGCGGCGAGTCCATCTACGGTGCCAAGTTCGAGGACGAGAACTTCATCAAGAAGCACACCGGTCCCGGCATACTGTCGATGGCGAACGCCGGTCCTGGAACAAACGGATCGCAGTTCTTCATATGTACGGAGAAGACGGAGTGGCTGGACGGGAAGCACGTGGTGTTCGGACACGTGGTAGAGGGGATGGATGTGGTGAAGGCCGTTGAGAAGGTAGGCTCAGGCTCCGGACGGACCGCCAAGACCGTGAAGATCGAGGACTGTGGTCAGCTCTCTTGAAATGCTGTTCCTCATCCCCTACTTTCTTTACTATTTCTGCGGTATTAGTGGTATTAGCCTGTCTCGTCTAGCCTCTTGGGTCATGGTTGTCACCTTACGTTTCATGTGTCTGTCCCTGTCGTTTGGTAGGTTGCACAAACCTCCATATCTCTATGTATTGCAGTGAACTCCGTCAATAAGCTAGTGCATTTGGTCTACTTGTAACAAAACTCTCGTCTTGTCTTATCTCCTCTTATCGCCCGCATGATCCAAAATAAAAGTTTAAAAAAAATGAATCAAATGAAAAAACAAAACAAAAATGGAGGCTAAAATCCTTTTGGACGATCAAAATTATTGTAGGTATTGATACTGACAGAAGCTAGTTGGAGAGGCCATCAAATCAAGGCGGAAAGGATAAATGTGGCGCACCACCTGCGATGGTGGATCCACACGGATAAGTCTTTACACAAAGTCTGAGACTTAAATCAACCACAACACCTGGATTTCATGGGAAGCTTCCTCTAATCCCTTGACAAAGAACAAAGGAAAAGTACAAAGAATGGAGAAGGAAGCTTCATTTGGTTTTGGTTTTCGTATTTGGATTTTCCATCAGAGTAGATGTTTTAGATTGGATTTTAGGTCATAGTTGTATACCTACAAAACTATTCTTCGGGTCAAAGCCAGAAACTTTCAAGCAGATTTTCTAGTCGAATAAAACAACCACTTTCTTAATTCTTAATCATTAAGTTCTCGTTTGAATGTTGGAAAGAACAAAACGCGGTAGGAGAAGGATTTTTTTTTTTTTTTAATATATTTATTTTAAGTTTTGGGTCAAAAGAACCGAAGGGCGCACTAACGGGTATAAAAAGAGTAACGTCTGGAACAAGCAACATCATTTGACAACCATCGTATAAATTTATCATAATTATTACTTCTTTTTTTTTTTTTTTATCAAAAACATAAAATACAAAAATAAATATTTGAACTAATTTAATAATGCAAGGGTGATCCTATACGGCTATACCTAATACAAATTATTGATAATTAATTAAATGCAAAATTGTCTAGAGCCAAGAGAAGACTTATTTAATAATAATAATAATTATTATTATTATTATAATAAATAAATAAAATTTAAAAAATAGAAATTAAAATGAAAACCCTTTTCTTTTTTTTTTTTTAAATTAAAGACAGACATTACTTCACCTTTTGTTTTTTTTTCATTCGTTGGCATCCTGGTTGTCCCATTATGGCTCTCTAGAATTCTAATCTTCTATGAAATTACATATTTGACCCTATATTTGGTCTATTGTTACAATCTGTTAAGGGTGTTTTTGACATTCCCCGGGCGTTAGAACAGTGAACGACAAGGGATCCGGTAGCAACTTAGTTAAGCGACGCCGCGAAGGAGGCGATCCCGCCCTAGCCCAACCTGCATCACTGTACGGACGCGAGAAACTTCCGAACAAGACGACGATGACGACGACTGCCACTGCGTGTGTTTGGTGAAGAGAGAGAGGGCGCTTCCGCCATTTGAGATCCCCATCCATACACGCACACTCTCTCTCTGTTTCTCTCTCTCTCTCTCTCTCTCTCTCTCTTTCTCTCTCTCTCTCTGTATCTGCGAATTCTGAACCCGCCGGCCGACGTTGCTGCGGTTTTGGCGGGAATTTCCATCGGTGTTTCAGCTTCTTATTTTTGGAGAACTGTGGTTTTCGGTGATTGCAACTATTTGAATTGGTGGGGTTTTGGGGAGTGGGAGAAAGAAATGGGGGTGTCGGACAATACGAGGGGATTGATACTGGCAATGGCGTCGAGCGCTTTCATTGGCTCCAGTTTCATCTTGAAGAAGAAGGGTCTCAAGCGCGCTGCTGATTCCGGTACACGCGCAGGTGAGCTTGATTGTGATTATGTAATTCAATTGTCATCTCAGTTGTTCTATGTGTCTATGATGTTGGATTTTATCATACGAATTTCTAATCTACCTTCCCGGAGTTCATTCACTGGGGAATTGGAGGAAAATGAAAATGTTGTTGCTCCCTTCATTATTATCTGTAAGATGGGGAAAGACGAGGAAGAGGAGGGACGTGGAAGGAAATGAAAATTTGAATCTACATAATTCTGAACTCACTGATTTGAAGGCAAATATTGTGTTCATATTTACTGTTTTCTTGTTCAGGGGCACAATCTGGTTTATTAATCGGGTCCATTATGTCAAATAGAAATACTAGTGTGTATCTGGGTAATTCTTCCGCTTCAAAAAATAAAGGAAAAGTGGAAAAAAAAAAAAAAAGTGTTCCTTCTGAGCAAGCTGAAGTTAGGATTGGTTTCTATCGATATAGAAGTACCCTAAGACAATTGAAACCTTATTTTCATTTTAGAGAAATGCTGGATAATTAAAACTACCCAAAACTTGAATCTTAAATTTTTGTGATGGTTCAAGATTTCATGATGGTGGGAGGGTTCCATTTTGGCCACTCTCAGTACCATATACAATAAGGTCATATCTATCTTTCTAAATCAATTGACACATGAATAAGTTTTGCACTTAGTATGTTGGTTTAAAATTAATTACTTTGTTTATGAACTGAATGGATCATTTTATTTGAATTCTGCATGCTTCCTTTTGTTCATATAATGAACTTTCATTTTTTAATAATGTAGGAGTTGGAGGTTACACTTACTTGCTTGAGCCTCTTTGGTGGGCAGGAATGGTTTTGAGTAAGTATATTGAACATCACTGCAAGTCAATTCTTTTTTCCCTTCCAATTATCATATCACTTAAATGATATGATACTTCCGGTGCACTGTGTTTGCCACTATATCTCTGTAGCTGGTTTTTTATTTCTTACTTGTATACTTCCGGTATACTATGTTCACCACTTTAGTTTGATACTCTTTATATATACGCACATACTCTCTTATTTGCCTATCAAGAAAAAAAAATCTCTGAAATGATAGTTGGTCAATGTATATTAATCTTGGATTGTGAAATTTCTTGTCAAATAGTGATTGTTGGAGAGGTTGCAAACTTTGTAGCCTACGTTTATGCTCCAGCAGTTCTGGTGACCCCCCTTGGTGCATTGAGTATAATTATTAGGTAATGATGTGGATGCTTCAAAGGTTTTGTTTGTGCTAAATTATTAAAATAAAAGTGGAATTTTCTTTTTCTCTTTTATTTTAGAACTAACATGTTTGATATATGTGAATAGTGCCATTTTGGCGCATTTCATGTTGAAGGAACGGCTACAGAAAATGGGTGTTCTGGGATGTGTTTCCTGCGTTGTGGGATCAGTGGTGATTGTAATCCATGCACCTCAAGAGCACACTCCAAATTCGGTACAAGAAATCTGGGCTCTGGCAACTCAACCAGGTTCCGGGTTTAGACATTTCTTTTTATCTTAAATTCAAATTTTCTTTTTTCACCTTATTAGTTGAAGAAATAACTAATGCTTTTGTTGCTTTTCTTTTTCTGTTGACAGCATTTCTAATATATGTAGCAGCTACATTATCCGCAGTATTGGCTTTGATCTTATATTTTGAACCTCGATATGGACAGACAAATATACTGGTTTACTTGGGCATTTGTTCATTAATGGGTTCACTTACGGTAATTATGTTGCCTTTTTAAGTCTCCAAGTAGCTAGGGGCACTCTGTTTTTTGGAGGTTTATGGCTTTTCATTTCTTTGTAATATTTGCTACTCTGTTCGGTGCTCAGTCTTTGGAACCTTTCTCTTGCTGTTCTGCAGGTTGTAAGCATAAAGGCTATTGGAATTGCTATAAAGCTTACTCTGGAGGGGATAAGTCAAGTTGCTTATCCTCAAACTTGGTTTTTCCTTACTGTTGCAGCAGTCTGTGTCATCACGCAGTTAAACTATCTGAATAAGGCAAGTCTAGCATTATCAATGCTGGAAGTGTTATGATTTTAATAATGTTTATTTCTATTCTTTAGTAAGTCATTGCTTTCTTCTTTTTGAGTATTTGACCTATGGTTCAAAGTTGCAGTATTTTCACTGACTTAGTAGGTCCCAAGACAGATTATATTGAGCTATACATGCAATATGTTAGTTAAAAGCTCAAAAACTTATAAAAGGAGTAGTGAAAATTCTTAGAAGAATAATTACAATTCGATAGACTCGACAACTAATAGCAAAGAAACCATCTATCATATTTGATTGATTCAATAGTTATAAAAGCATCTGTTATCCCAGTTTTACACCCAATACTGATTTTTGATTACTGTTATATCAACACATTGAAATTTTAACTTGCTGAAAAAAAAATTAGTTTGTGCTGTCAAAAAAGAAGATAAAAAATAAAAAGAAATGTGTTTAATAACAACTTGATAATTGTCTGAAAATAAGTAATTATGAATTTCTTGTTCATAATCATTTGTTGAAGTGTTTTTTCTCGTTCCTAGCCAAGGATTGAGACATTTTCCTTGATTGATGCGGAGATTCTATGAGAAATGCAAAGATTCTCAGGATTTGCCCCCCTCTCATTTGCAGTGGGATCCAAATTGAGTTGTTACATCAAGTTTTATCACGAGTCAGCCAAGATGAGTGATTCGTATTCGAGTTAGGACTAAATTGCTATTGAACTACACAATACTCAATTTGCGTCTTGGACTAGCTGCAGTCTTATCAGAGAATCATGATTTGACTGTCTCTCTATAAGACATTAATTCTCAACTTAGCATATTATTTTTCATTAAACCTTGACAATCATGCCTTAAAATGCCTATCTGCTATCTTGCATGCTTACCCGCACTATTTAACACATGAAAAATCATATATCACGTTTTGAGATTTTGGGTTTGTTACATTGATTATATAAGGTATAGATGATTTCAATGTGTCCAAAGTAAAAAAAAATACTTGGGATGCATCTCATGCTTGCTATTTAGCGTATTGCTGTATTTAAAATATCTTCCTTGGATTTTGGACATGTTTTGGAAACTTACAACAAACAAACAATTAGGTCAAAGAACCCTATGCATTGTTGCAGGCAATAGTCATTCCCAGGAAACTATTATATGCCATATATGATGTATTGTTGTATAGAGGATTGCAATCTCTAGCAACGCCAAATCTCCTGAAACTTAACAAAGCAAAAAACTTCCAATCCATTTGTTTCATGCTTGTCCATCCAATTTAATTCAATTTTTGTACCCTGTTGATTATATTGCAAGCCTGTAGGGCTTTACAGAAGATTGATGCATTTTGGTTTTCAACTTCCAGTTTTCAGTACCACCATGTTAATTAAATATATTTCTCAAGCTTACAATATTTTGAACCTAGAAGTGCTTGATGGCCATCATGATACTTCATTTGCAATAGTCATAATTAAAATTTTATCTAGGAATCTGCAAAACTTTTCAGTCATTGTGATTGGTGCTTAAGAGTGTGGGTCAGGTCATTTAGCCATTCCATGCAAGTATGTGAACCATTTACACTCTAATCCTTTAACCTTTCCCTAGCTCTCTTAATGTTGACAAAAATCTGAAAGCTGTGATTCCACTTTATTGAGCTGAGATGTGTGACTTACACAAGCTTGAATGGTTATGTTGTGTGCCATTTCTCCTAATTGGTTTGTTAGCTATTTGCTGAATGTAGTTTAAGTGAACAGGCTCTTGCATTTCTCGTGTTGGCTGATGTTTATAGCTTCTTTGTTCCAGGCACTGGATACATTCAATGCAGCTATTGTTTCTCCAATTTATTATGTCATGTTCACGACTCTGACTATAATTGCAAGTGCAATAATGTTCAAGGTAGATTGCTGAATCTATTTACTTGGTGTTGTTTCTGAAGCTGCATTATTGGGTTCTTATGATTACAAGAAATTATGAGCATAAATCTTATTCTTTGCATGTGCTCTGCAGGATTGGTCAGGTCAGAATGCAAGCAGCATAGCTTCAGAGATATGTGGATTCATCACTGTCCTTTCAGGAACAATCATACTGCATGCAACAAGGGAACAGGAACCAGCTACTGCATCAGGTACAAATTGACCATTTGATTTTTATTATTATTATTATTATTATTATTATTATCTTACAGACCCAAGATTTTAGTCCCAAGGATTGTCCTTTGTTAGTCCAAATATTTATCCTCCAAATACAGATCAGCCTAATTCTTACGCATCTATCGGTTAGATCTGTAAGCCATTCTCATAAAGCAGTTATGAACATAAGTTACAAATGAGGTAGCAGAGTGCAGCACAATTTCAAGCTGAGTTCATTGTCAAATTAGCCTGTTGACTAAAATATCGATGCTGAGTTCATTCTTTCAACCTGCTTGATCCAATTCAGGTTGAAAAACTACTTTCCTTTTGATGGGAACCATATTACTGATAAAAGAAATTGAAAAATTACAAAATTCCATACAAGGACAGTTCCTTATTTTCTTTTGAAAAGGAAATTAATGAAGGATTTTTAACCACATAAGTATGCCTTTGGGAGGACTATACCGTGCATATCTCACTAGAAATGCTGTCTAATGGAGAAGAAAATGCAAGTTTGTACCCTGGTCTTTTTACCTTAGGTCTTACTTGGTGTGGCTGTTCTGATTTTAGTTGGGCATTTTCTTCTCCTCCTTATTCTTTCCTTTTTTTCGTCTTTTCCCCCCTTTTTTGTGGAACTGTCCATAAATATTTTCCTTGAAAGAATGATATGTGGTTTGTTTAGATATGAGTTCTCTTCTCTTTGTTCTTTTATTTCTTAAATGATTTTTTGGGGTGAGGCAAGGGCCTTTTTAGGTATTGAATAATTTCTCAGATTGGCCTGGGGAATTATGTCCAGAGAATATTCATACAAGTATTTCCTCCAAAAGATGGGGGTAAAGACACTTGTCTCATTTCTTTCTCCATCTTTGCTTAGCAGGTAGTTCTGGTTCAAGCCTGAGTATTAAACCAGGGCTAGATTCTGGCTAGTTGTGGATTCACCTCCATGTTGTCCAGCTAGTGAACATTATTGTCAATCCAAGTCATATGAAAAGATGGACACTGCCATCTAAGCCCACTTTATTCTGGAAGTTTGGAAATAGAATGATCATTATACTGAGTGGTCTTCAGCTTGGATGATAGGCAAACTCTTTGACACAGATGGTCTAGCTGAAATAACTGAATCATTAGTGAGTTTTGTACTAGTTTTTTCTTTGTTGATCAAACTGGTTGTAGAACTGGCGTCTATGAAATCATAAGGTACACTTGTGCATTTAACTTCAGAGAGAGAGAGCCTTTCCTCCCTTAACATAGTTGAGCTTTTCTTGAATGTGCTAATCCTTTGAATCTGATTATTCTTCCGGTGAATAATGCAATTTATTAGGTTGTACACACCTTGCAATTTATTAGGTTGGAAGGTGGAGAAGAAGAGTTTCTGTCTGTTGCTTGTAAGGTTTTTGTACTTTGGTTTGTTTTGCAAGGGGCCTTGGTGAAGCAAGGTTATGTGGATATTGGACAAGGTTATGGTTTGGGAGCCTGCTTCTTTGTCTCACAGGGCTTTGTCTTTGTCTAGGGCCCCTTGTTGTGGGATGGTTGGTTGTCTCTTTTCCTTCTGCTTTTTGGCATTCCTTGTATACTCCATGTGTACCTAGTGCTCCTTTTTTTGTGCTTTTAATATTTTTGCTTTTACCTATCAAAAAAACACTATCCAACTATATTTTCATTGCTAACACCTTTCCTATTCAATGCAGGAACCATAACATGGTATCTAAGTGGGGATGCAATGAAGGGTGTTGAAGATGAACATTTTATCACTTTACACCATTCTGATTATTTTGAGCAATGAATTTTTGCTTTGAAATGGATGTACAAAGAAAATGATCCCCGGCAATGAAGCAACACGATGCTGTGACGTAGCATTACACTAGTGCATTTGCAGGGTGAAAGAGTTCCTCTCTTCTCTTCACAAACTTGGAGATTCAGGATTTTTCCAGCTGATTTCTTTTCTATGCAACCCTGTTGACAAGTTGCAGGGCAGGATGGTTGGAAGATGGGAATTGCCAAACCATTTGAAATTAGGAAAGGAGGCTGCAGTTCCCTATCATTCATGGCTGGTCCGATAATTAATTGCCTTCAAATTTGTACATATTTATCCACATGCTTCCATTCAATGATAATTTGAGTATAGGGTTTATTCTTTAGTTGAATTGTAGTAGTACATAGATTATTACTGACTCGTTTTGTCAATCACTAAATCATCGGTGTGGATAACATACTCTTGTAGAGTTGAAAAAGATCAATTGTATGAACACTGATACGCAGAAACATGGAGTCATCTTTGCTTGTGTGCGCTTTCATGGTGTGATTTCAAGTCCAGTCTTCATGTTCAGTCATCAGTCGTTGCCTTGAAAACAGTTTTCTAATTTATGAAACATATTTGATAATTTTTTACCAAAAGCATTTTTTGGAAACATATTATTTTCTATACCAAACGGGGGTTGCCTTGGTTTGTGATTGTGCCTGATGGGCTATAGAGAAAGCATCGAGTTCCTGACTGCCCATGAATTTTATTACCTTAACGTTTAAGTTAAGTCTGTTTGAACTTTGAAGAGACTTTTGGCCTTGCATGGTTGCCATGATTGATCAGCCAAATTTGTGTTCTTGATATAAATTTGCATGTCTAATGACTAGTTTGAAAGTGAATATTGTAATTTATTTTTAGAATTTAAAGATAATAATCTAGTTAAAGTTTTTCATTTTTTTTTCTCTAATATCACCTTTTAAAGATGTCCAACCCTTTATTAGCAAGCAAGAATATTCTTACAATAATATTCATTCTTTAACATACCTCATAATTTTTTTATAAATTATAATTTTTTTAAAAAATAAAAATTACAATTTTTACATCCATTAAAAGAAAAAAAAAAAAAAATGCAAATTCTCCAAATAAATTTTATCATATCTTCTCTTCTCAAAAAGGAAAATCACTTTTCAGATTTGTGATAAGCACTTTTAGATTAGATTACTTCTCCAAAAGTATCATGACAATCACGTTTCCTTAATCCAGGTGCTTCCTAATACTGTACGGCTTTCCACTTCCTATAAATGCTCCGCTCTCCATACACCATCCATCAAACGTACTTCAACAAGAGTTAACTTTCTCGCCTATTGTAATTAAAATACTAGCGTCCATCACAACCGTTGATCGTGCTTACAACGTAAAGTAAACTCTGATTAGGAAACCACCAAGCCCCATCACCACCGTTGGGTTGAGCTTGATCCATCGAAGTGCCACCGTTGGATCACGTCCCCGTTTCGATATATAAGTCCCCACCTCCGCTGCCAACAGACGCAAACCTCAACCTAGCGATTTTGCGATAGAGAGAGAAAGGGAGAGAGTTCTAGAGCGGAACAATGGCGGCAACAGTGTCTCCGTGGGGGAAGGCCGGCGCGTGGGCCCTAGATTCAGAAGAGCATGAAGACGAGCTTCTACAACAGCAACGAGATGATAAAGTTAATGGAGAATTTTCCGGCGGTGAGGGACGGCAGGCGCCGGAGGCTTCGGCGGATTTTCCGACTTTGGCAACGGCGGCCGCTACGAAATCCAAGAAGAAGAAAGGTCAGACCTTGACGCTGTCGGAGTTTTCGGCCTTCGGCGCTGGGAAATCGGCTCAGCCAAGCCAAGCCAAGGGGCTGACTCATGAGGATTTGATGATGCTGCCTACCGGGCCGCGGCAGCGGAGCGCGGAGGAGATGGACCGTGGCCGACTCGGCGGGGGGTTCAGGTCGTACGGTTCGAATGGTTCTTATGAAGGCGGGCGGAGTCGGTATGGGGGCGGCGAGGATTCGGCGAACCCTAGGTGGGGGGGTCCTAGGGGTTCGGAGGAGAGGAGACAGGGAGGCTTTGGGAGGGATTCGAGCAGGGAATTGGCGCCTTCTAGGGCTGATGAGATCGACGATTGGGGTGCGGCAAAGAAATCGACGGTGGGCAATGGGTTTGAGAGGAGGGATAGAGGAGGGTTCTTTGATTCGCAGTCTCGAGCAGATGAATCGGCCAGTTGGGTGTCGAATAAAAGCTTCTCTCCGTCGGAGGGACGAAGATTTGGCGGCGGCGGCTTTGAGAGTCTCAGAGAGAGAAGAGGGGGTTTCGATTCTGCCTCGAATGGTGGTGGTGGTGCTGATTCCGAGTCCTGGGGACGGAAAAAGGAAGAGGGGAGTGGGAATGCTAATGGCAGTGCGGGATCGAGGCCAAAGCTTGTTTTGCAGCCTCGGTCATTGCCGGTGAACGATGGACAACAACCAGGGTCTGGGTCGGTTGCGAAGCCCAAGGGTCCAAATCCTTTTGGAGAGGCCCGGCCGAGGGAGGAGGTATTGGCTGAGAAGGGGCAGGATTGGAAGGAAATTGAGGAGAAGCTGGAGTCTGTGAAGCTTAAGGACGTGGGTTCACCAGGCGTGGGGCAAACAGATGGGCCATCGTTCGGGAAGAGGAGTTTTGGAAGCGGTAATGCGAGGGCGAGTTTGCCTGAGAATAGGACTGAGAAGAGTTGGAGGAAGCCAGAATCTGAAGATGTGAGGTTTGTGAAATCAGCTGTTTGATTGATCTAATTATCCGAATGGCAAACGCTTAGTTGTTTTATATTTCAGTTATTGAACTGCTTAGTTTGATTAGCATTGAACTGCTTAGTTTGATTAGCATAGCTTTGCTTGTGTCTCTTTATTGACTAAACACTTCCAAGTTTCTTTGATTAAACCACAGAAGGAAACTCATAGTTGATTAGGACTTTTGAATCTTCTATTAAAGCATCAATCTTTTAATAAACACCACCTATGTTAATGCATGGGAATACTTGCTTTGTTTTAAAAATGTGGTTTTTGATCAGTGCTTAATATTTCATTCTCTTCCTTGGTGAAGAAAAGGTGGGATCTTGGCCAAGAAATTGACATGCCTGTACCATATTTGAATCTTCATTATACTATTAGTAAGTGGATATTAGGTTTAACTGGTCCGTGGATCTTTGGGTGTTAGAAGGTTGCATTTATATAAGCATCTTCATAAGTGAGAAGGGTCAAAGAAAAATTTTCTTATCCCACTACCCCTGGTTGTTATTTGGGATATGATTGAGATGGGTTTGGTTGAAGTTTATGTAAATTGGATCCCCCATAAGCATTGAACTTAGAAGTAGTGGTTTTATTTGATTGCAAGATTCTTTCACCTAAAATGTCATTAGTTTTGTCTGGTGGTGAATTTTTATAGGGCAAGGCATGATGTAACTAGTAAATAGATTTCTGTTCAATAGGTTCTATTTGTTTCTGTCAGTGAATTGTTGTTTCTATTTGCATTTCCTCTTGAATACGAAATTATATGAGCTTATTTGTTGTAAGCATGATAATTTTCTATGAATAAGTTGTATGTCTTTATTTATAAGTTTGTAAAACGACTAAGCTTTGGATTGTTCATTGGTGCAGCGCACTTGTTAATCGCTGTTAGATTACAAATTGTAGCTAAAAATTTCCTGTTAGCTTTCGGGGGGAAAGTTGTGGCTATGCTCAATTGGATGGCCCTGCTGATTTCTTTTTGTGAAACTAATTTGTTTTTCTTCTTTTGGGTGTAGAGCTGCGAAAACTGAGGATGAACATGAAGAGAAAACTGAAGATTGAGATGCATGCTGATGGTTGACAGGAACATTTCAAAAAAAGAAAAAAGAAAAGAAAGAAAAGTATCAACCTATTAAAGACTAAGATGTTGAATTGATGAGATTATATTGGTTTCTCTGTTTTCTTTTCAGTGTTTTGCCCTAACTGTTATTTCTATGATGCAGTATGGAGACAATTTTGGTAGGCATTCTCAGTAGTTGCAGTGTTTAGGCCTAAATGGCTTTTGTTTGTAATGGATATCGCCACACAGGATTCTGTGCTATTCCTATTATTATTTTTGACATCGAATTCTTTCTCTCTTATGTTGATCCGAGTGCAGATTTTGGAATCTATAAATTTGTCACAAATAAATAAGAGACTTTACCTTGTGTATTGTTTTAATGCTTTTCATTATGGGTAGAGTTTGCTACCATTTCTATATTCATTTGTTTCCATACATTGTTGCCTTGTGCGTCCCTTTTTTCTAGTCACACCTTGAGATTGTTTTCATTGATTTTGTTTTCACTAAGTTTAGAGGAAGTAAAATCACAGGCAGGCTCCAGAATGAGCCTAAAATGAGGGGGCTAGGGTGGAAGCAGAACTCCAGATGGGGCTGTATCACTGGTGGCAGGCGATTGCTACATCCCTAAATTTACAGAGTTATGGTCACAAATTGTGTAACCAACCACGTATTTGAATTATAATGTTGTTGAGGGAGAGTATGACTCATGGTTGTATATCTCATTTTCCAGTAATTTCCTTCTCATTCACATCTTTTTACCAGTCCAAAAGAGAGTAGAGAATTGCACATGCAGCATCTTGATGAATAGAGGATCATCTGTTAGATGCTATCAATCATTTTTCTACTCTAACCCAAACTGTTGCTTCTTCATATGGCTTCACCAATGCTTGTGGAGCCATCTTTCCAGAAGTTCAAATATAACGGCCATATGGTCTGAAACATTTGACAAAAATTGGATTGCTTCTGCTTCTGCCTTGCTGAAGGTAGGTGGGACATTGGTACTGAGACTGAAAAGCTTTAAATATAACGGCTATGAAGCTCTACGAAAGCCATGTGAAACATTTGCTTTAAAGATGTTAGGTGAGATACGTTTCACATCTCTCTCCAAAACGAAACATAAAACTCAGCTAAAAACTAGTTGATGTCTTATTGTCTTGGTGATGTGAAGTAATATCAGTCAATGTGGATGGCCCATGGCTCAGTTAATATGAATGATGCTTTTTCTGCCGAAGTTTAATGGGTTCTGATTTCTGATATGGTCCGTGAACAAACAGTAAACAAAATATGTAGATTTTTAGTGGAGAGGAATATTTCAAAAAATATATGCTGGTCTCAAAGTTGGATGGCATTTTCTGTTGGGTGGTGAGCAGCATATCCGCATAATAGAAGTTGTAGATTGTTGATGTTGAGGAGCTAGTTGCTTCTACCACTAGACTTCATTTATTAACGCTTTCAAAAAAATTATTCACTTATGAAGAATACAAAATTTTAAATTGAAAATCAATCTATTGTCAGAATGCTTCTTTCATACCCATCTCTTAATTCCAGTGAAATTCATGATCAAAAGCTTAGACGAACTTCCATTGAATCAGTGGCATAAGAGAGTCCTCCCTCATGCCTGCTGAACTCCATGGTTTATTTGCCAGTCAAGGGCATCCATGGCACCACCCTCTTGATCTTTTTTTAATCCTATGTAATATCCTAACTCCTGAAATATTACCTGTATAATAGTTCTGTAACAAATGCTGAGAAATGGCCATGGAGGACAGAGCCTTCTAGACAGCCTTAAATGAATGTACCGTACTGGGTCATGGAGAACAGAGTCTTCAAGCCTTTTCTTTCCACACCTCATAAATGGAGGCAGTTGAGAGTTAAAAGGCAACACTCCTTATTTACTTCTTATGAATCTTGTTTGTGCTCATTCACATTCTGATCCACACCAGCCTTTCTCTCTTTTAGTTTTCTACTTTCTTGCTTGGCTTTCCCACTGCTCCCAAGACTCTCATGGATTTGCCCCTCAACCTCCTATTCACAGCTCTTCTCATTCTTGCTGCAGCCATTGATGGGGCTCATGCAGATGCCATGGTCACGGGCACCGTCTTCTGCGACCAATGCAAGGATGGACAGAGATCCCTCTTCGATTATCCCCTCTATGGTATGATCCTTGATCAACAACTACATTTTCTTTTTTCAAAGTTTTGTTCCTTGGATGTTGTCTCTCACAATGTAGATAGTACTTTCACGGTGATTTCTCCAACATCCTCACTGTATACAGTTGTTCATGTTTACCTATCATATGCCAAAATCCATTAGAAGAATTTGTTTCTGTTTCCTTCAATTTCTCAGCAATCAAACAGGGAGATGAAAGAAAGGATTAGGGTTCAAAAGAATTTAACAGCTACCTTTTCTGCAGGAATAAAGGTTACCATGGCATGTGCCAACAGTGATGGACAAATAACAATGTGGAGGGAAGAGACTACAAATTGGTTTGGAAACTATGCAATGAGGTTTGATGGTGCCCCAGATTTGACTGGTTGTTATGCACAAATTTCAGGCAGTGGACAGGGGTCAACAGGTTGTAGAGCAGCTGCTGGTCCTGCCCAGTCTGTTAGACTTATGTTCAGGATGTTTGATATGGAGATGTATGCAGTGGATTCTTTGCTTTCTCAGCCTGCTCAGCCCATGTCCTTTTGCCCAAGATCCTCTACCCCAGTTCCTACTCCAGGAACTCCATCTAGGCCTCCATCATTTCAGCTTCCGCCAGTTCCTCGACTGCCACCAATGCCTCCATTGCCTCCATTGCCTCCAGCACCACCAGTGCCCTTCCTGGAAGCCTCAGCCTGTTCACACGAGTAAGTCAAGGAAATTAAAAAGAACTTCCTATAGAAGAACACTGAAACTTTCAAATATAGTCCATATCCTCTGTTTCCTATTACTAAATGGTTAGTCTTTTTCCAGGAAATGGACAGCTCCAGAGTACAAATGCTACTGGAAGGTGGTGAACCCAGATATGAAAGTAGCAGCTGTGTTTGGACTGCTAGCAGCACAGAAGTATGGGACAGACATGACCCTGCGGGAAGGCCTGGAAGGGAGAGGAGACCCTTACAGGACCCTCCTCAGAGAGGCCATAACTTCACTGCTCAACTCCTACAATAGTCTTCTCTTCCCATACCATACCCTTGGTGTCATCCAGCATATGAGTTTGGCCTTGATGGGGTCCCAACAGAATGTCCTCCTCACAGCTCTACGCTTCAAGAGGGCAAATTCTGGCTCCGGCAACCTCACCTGCAAGTTCACTGCCTGCAAGTGATTCATCCATTGCTAGACCTATTTCAATCCCCTCTCTCTCTATATATGTATGCTATTTCCTTATTTCTACTTCTTGGGTATACTAGTATTTGTATTGAATTGACTGATGTCTCCATATTATGATCAATAATTATAGTATTTATAGGATTTTAGCAGTCCATATGTAGAACATTTGATATTGTTTTTGGCTTTGGGTGATAGAAAGTTTGCTAATTTGATGACTAGTGGTAGGGTTTTCAGCAGTTGGGGACCCATCCTTATTTAAAATATAAGTGTTTCGAATTAAAAAGGATGGGGGCCAACTACTAATGTCTATACTATCAAGCCAATCTTGAATTTAGCCGCATCTTTATTTCTCTAGGCACAATAATGATCCTCTTCGGCTTCTCTTGGAGAAACCGGTACCTCACCACCTTGCTAAGCCTACTTTAATAGTGAAAAGAAAAATCATTCATTTTTCAACCAAAAATTTGAAAGTTAAAATGTGTGGGAATATGGACAGATGTTTTTGTGGAAACTTTAATGAGTGTTTTGGATGGATAAAAAGATGTGCATTTAGGGTTGAAAGAAATGTAGATAGATCGAAAGAAGCATCAAGGAGAAAAAGAAGATCTAAATGACCTAAAAGGGCTTTCAAAGGATTATGGATTTATGTGGGTAGGTGAGGAAATGAGAAATTTAGGATTGGGTCGGTGAAAAAAATTAAGGTTAGTGGGCAAATAAAAAAAAAATAATAGGTGAATGATTTCCTAAAAATGAAAAAGTTATGGTGTAGGTGGAGAATCCTCTAATATCTGTCTATACTCTAAAGCCAGTCATGATCCTAGCTATAGTTTCTTCTCTATTTCTCCACCCACAATAAATAATGATCCTTTCCTTCTCTTTTTCCAATTTCCTAAGGGCAATGGATGTAAAAACATTCAAATGGCCCTAAGTCTTAGTATTTTTTTATAATATTACGATAGTTTTTAAAAATAATTCTTAAACTATCGTTGTGAAAAAAATAATTTCAAATCTATCGTAATTTTTACAGAGTAGGAATAAGAATGTTATTTCCTTTTAAAATATAAAAATCATCTCTTGAATAGACGATTTAAAAAAAAAAAGGGGGGGAGGGGAAAGTCGTCTCTTGAAGTGACGATTTCCTCCAAAAAAGAAAAAAAACTAAATTATTTGGGAGAAATCGTCTCTTCAAGAGATGATTTTCTCCAAAAAAAAAAATAATAATAATTAATGATATATATATATATATATATATATATATATATAAATTAATTTTATTAATTAAATTTAATATATAAAAAATTATAATTATTGAGATATTTATCAACAATAATATTTATAAAAATATAAATTAAGTTTAATATTTAGATATTCATTTTTTTATTATTTATTTGTTGATAGTTCATATGAACAAGGTTATTGGTTTTTTGCATTCATGATAATAATTGATTTTTTTTATCATGCTTGATACTTTATTAATTATTGGGATATTTGTTGGTCTTTTAGTATTAAAAACATTTGATAATTAAAGATTGACTTAGTGTTTATATTTATGATTTTGTGTATTTGAATTTCAAGGCTTTTATTTGGATATATAGTTTTTGAAAAAATGATTTCTTAATTTTTATTTATTCTTTTTTATTTGATCGATTTTCTTGAAACCTATAACATTAAAAATTAAAAATAGATAAAAAATTTTATATGATAAAATATTTTCTCAATTTTTTTTAATAAAAAATATTTAATCATTTTTAATTTTAAGTGTATTAAATTATTTTTTTAAAAATATTTTATTATTTTTTCAAATTACTTTAGTTTTTTATCATTTATAATTACTAAATTAAATATTTTAATATACAAATGATTATTATTTCTTTCTAAATTGATTAATACTTAAAAAAAATTATATCTCTTAATGCTGAAAATTTTATTCCTTTTACAATTAAATTTTAAATTACAGATTAATATTTTTAATTTTAAAATTTATATAATAAAATTAATTTAAAAATTGAAATAAAAAAATATTTATTTTTTAAATAATTATTTAATAAATTAATAACAAATTTGTTTTTTATAAACGCATTTTTCACATAAAATTGATAATAAGTTTTAAATTACAAAGCAAAAGAAATAAAAAATATTAGATAAATATTATTTATCTTATAAATAAAAAACAATATCAAAGTAAATTAATTTTATTAGTTATAATTAATGGAATTAATTTAAAGAAAAAATTGAAGATTAAGAAGAATATATTTTTTAAATCAATATCTAAATATTAAACGTAATTTATAGTTTTATAAATATTACTGTTGATAAATATCTCAATAATCATAAATTTTTTTTAATATTATTGTTTAGATAAACAACGAAAAGATAAAATATATGTGAAAAAAATTTATTTTATAAAGATAGTTCAATAATTTGACTATAGGAGGAAACATTGGCAAAGATTTTCCAACCCCCTATAATGAAAATAAGAAAAATAAAATATGTGAATAGTAAAGTCCAAAAAAAAAAAGAAATTCAATTTGAATGTTAATGTTACACAAATAATAGTGAAGACCTTATGGTTTTGTGGTATTAAATAAATGGATGTTACATAAATCAATTTGATATTAATAATTCTTATAAACAATAAGAGGAAGTTAAATTTGAATAATAAAAATAATTTGGAAAGTTATAAAATTGAGGAAAGAGAAAAATAAATTATATAGTAGGGGTATTTTAGGAAGAAAAAATGTAAAACATAGTATAGATTAAGATACATTGGAAATAAAATTAGAATTTTTAGATAAATGGAGTTAAAAAGGAAGAATATTTTCTCATATTTCAAAAAGAAGAATTATTGAAATCCTTCAAGACAGACACATAGCTAGATTTCATTTCTAGGTTTTCCACCTCCTCAAAATCTTCAACAATTTCTCAAGAAATCTACACCCTTTGTCTCCCTTACCTGTACATTTTACATCTTTTTTATTTTCATTTTTTATCTTTTATTTTTAATTTTTCTGTTGCTAAATTTGTTAAAATTCCAGCCAAGTCGTTGACAATCCACGACCACAGCATCCAACTCAAAGCTCTGTGTCTACTGGTGTTCTTCATCTCTTTATCTGGGAATGGAAAAAGGGTACTTTCAGTTTAGGAGAACTCTCCTGCTGTTGATCTTGATTCGTTGGTTGGTTTTTTTTTTTTTTCCTTTTCCTGAAGCTTTTCCTAAATGGGTTCTCTGGGAAACGGGGTTCCGTTGAAGAGAGGCCCTCTGCTTCGCTCTTCATAGATCTGAGGCTCGCTTTTTCAGAGACCCATTTTGAGATTTTCAAGGTTTTTGACATTTTGTTCTTCAGGAAGCTACTAGATTACCTCCAATGGGTGTGCACAGAGGCGATGTTCTGCTTCTTCCATATGGTTTTGCCGGGTTTGGTAATGGAAAAATCAGGGGATTCATTGAAAAATATGGAGAATAGTTGCGGGGATTTGAGTTTTATCAAGAATATTGGTGGGTTTGATTTTGGGGAAGGTATTAGATTTGAGCCGTCAAAGCTTCTTCAGGAGTTTCAGAAAGAGGCTGATGAGATGAATCTCTCTTCCGCTTCAAGGCTTGCTCTGGTCAGTATTTTTACTTTTCTTTTTCTGGGTTTTTTTTTTCTTTCTAATTCGCTTATTGCATGTTGTTTGCATCTTACAATCCTTGGATACTGTGAATTGAAAAAGTCTTCACGCTGCTTCAATCAATTAAAATCTCCCATTTGTTGAACGTGACTTATAAATAAAATATTGTTTCTCCCATAGGTTGATTCTTTCTAGTCTGAAAAATTTTCACTTCTCTTGGACACAATCGTAATGGCAATGGCGTTTTAGATGCTTTCTCTTTTGCTCCTCTGCGGATTCTTCTTTTCCAACTCCTTTGTCATCGAAGAAGCCAACATCCAGGACATCCAATGGGCATTCTCTCAAAACAAGCTCACCTCCAGACAGCTCGTTGACTTCTACCTGCACCAGATCGAGGCCCTGAATCCGGAGCTTCGCAGCGTGATAGAGGTGAACCCAGATGCACGAGAGCAAGCGGACAAGGCCGATGCAGAAATTAAAAGCAAGAAGGAGTTGGGGGAGTTGCATGGCATACCAGTGTTGCTGAAGGACAGTATAAATACTAAAGATGAATTGAATACAACTGCTGGGTCATATGCATTGTTGGGGGCGGAGGTGAGTGGAGATGCGGCGGTGGTGGAGAGGCTGAGGAAGGTGGGGGCGGTGATACTGGGAAAGGCTAGTATGAGTGAGTGGTATCATTTTCATTCTTTTAGCATACCCAACGGCTGGTGTCCAAGGAGCGGGCAGAGTGCGGTGAGCTTAATTGCTTTCCTTCTTCCTGTATTTGGTTTCGTAATTTTGCAGATTAGGTCTAAATTTTGTGACTTGTGAGACATGCTGAATCCATATGTAGCATCGGGAGAGCCATGCGGGTCAAGCAGCGGATCTGCAGTATCTGTAGCGGCCAACATGGTGGCTGTCTCGCTTGGGACTGAGACTGATGGTTCCATTATCTGCCCAGCCGATATAAACTCCGTTGTTGGGTTTAAACCCACCGTTGGACTCACCAGTCGGGCAGGTGTCATCCCAATTTCACCTCGAGAAGACAGTGTCGGGTACTATAAGTTACATAGCTTTGAAATCGATTATTGAATCTCTAACAGAAGCGTTATGCTATTAGTAAACTCTATGTTTATACATACAGGCGAATAAATTATGAAAGTAGAGCTTGTTCTATATATCATTGATCAGAGGTTTCTCTACCACAGACCTATATGCAGGAGTGTGTTGGACGCAGGTTATGTGCTTGATGCTATAGTGGGTTTTGATCCTAGAGACGGAGAGGCAACAAAAGAAGCATCCAAGTTCATACCTGTTGGTGGCTACAAACAATTTCTCAACAAAGATGGGCTTGCAGGAAAGAGATTGGGTGTTGTGAGGAATCCATTTTCTGGATTTTACAACGGATCCACAGCTATTTCAGCCTTTGAGGCTCATCTCACCGCATTAAGGTAGAAGATATACATGCTTTGTTATATATATAAACAGAGTCTAAGCTCATGTAATAAACATACCATTGATTTAGTGTCCTGTCATGTGAATTTCTTTGGGGAATGCTGCAGGCAAAGAGGTGCAATTTTAGTGGACAATTTGGAAATAGAAAATGTTGATATCATATTGAACGCCTATGAAAGTGGTGAATCAACGGCCTTGTTGGCTGAGTTCAAGCTCAACATAAATGAATACCTGAAAGAGCTCACCAAATCTCCAGTGAGGTCCCTAGCACATAATTGCCTTCAACTTGAACAACTCTGATCTGGTAAATACATCCCGAAGTGGGGAATGAGTTATGAGAACTTAGGTATTTGCTAATTGGTTATGTAGATATATGAACTAAGCCTTGTGCCATTGCAGGAAAAGACTGATGAAAATGGCGAGGAAGTCTTTATCGCAGCAGAGATGACAAATGGGATTGGGAAGCAAGAGAGGATGGCAATGGAGATGATGGCGAATCTGTCTCGTGATGGGTTTGAGAAACTGATGATGGAGAATGAGCTCGATGCAACAGTGACAATGGGTTCAGGCATGGCTACTGTACTGGCCATTGGAGGTTACCCCGGAGTTAGTGTTCCAGCTGGGTATGATGGCGATGGAATACCCTTTGGCATATGTTTTGGAGGACTGAAGGGGATAGAGCCAAAGCTTATTGAAGTTGCTTACGGATTTGAACAAGCCACAAAGAATCGGAGACCTCCCGCTTCCCCCAAGAACTTATTGTGTCCTTATGAGCCATTGTAAGAGTTGGAATTTGTTTTCTGCAATAACAGTGTTTAAATATGTATAAATAAATAATTAAAATTTTTTGAATAATTATTTTTTATCATAACTGAGAAATAGTTATGACTCTAAATTTGTTTAATACCTTTTAAAGTAATTCGCTTAGTTTTCCTAAGTGATCCAAATGTCATTTCAAAAATTTGGAGAGGGTTCACAAGTTCATTTATCTTCAATAAATTCAAATCTTTGGGCTCTTCAATGGTAGTTACTTTTGCTCTAAACCTATTCAGGAGAGACCTTAAAATTTTTCTTAATATTTTAGGATTACGGATGACTTCATCAAAATTAAAGCTAGAATTCACAATATCATCAATTTTGTATGAAACTCTTCAAAATTCTCATTACCAACTATCCTAATAATCTCAAATCTAAAGGTTATCATTTGAAGTTTGGACACTTTAATGACATTGGTTCCTTCATGAGTCAAGTGAAAGATATTTCAAGTCTCCTTAGCCAGAGTACGTGTAACAATCTTATAGGATTCATTCATGTTAATTGCATTAAAAATGGAATACATAGTTTTAACATTATTCTTACTAGTTTCATTTTTACCTTTATCTCATTCCAATTTAAGTTTAATAACATTTGTTAGTCTACTTTCTTTATCCAATACCTTAGGTGGAAACCAATCAAATTCAACAATATTTCAAACTTTTCATTTGCATTTTGAGAAAAAAAACTGCATTCTTACTTTCCAATGAGAATAATTTTTGCTAATTAAGAATGGTGGTCTCCCAATAATCAACACTTTTAACCTAAATTCATAAGAACAATTAACTTCTCAACACATTTCTTCAATATTTTCAAAGGATAATTAAACCCATTTCAACTCATTTTTCACTCATCCAATATATATTCCCAAGTATGAAATTAAGATCAATAAATATAAATGAACAAAAGAGAAGAATGAGAGAAAGACAATAACACATTTAATGTGGAAAATCTTCTAAGAGATAAAAAAAGTCAAAGGTCCACCAACGATCAAAGCTTTCATTATGAAAAATAATAAACTGAATACAAACTTTTACCTAACTCAAGTCTACTTATCTATTAGAATTTGGTGACTTGAATTCTATTTTGTCTTACTCGAAAAGCTCGTGATGCAATATGTGGTAAAACAAAATTTATGAGATTTTTTTGGAGGTTTTACTTGAATTCAGATTTATGAGATTTTACTTATCTGAATCAATTTTGGAATTGGGTACAAAAAAAATTAATATTAATAAAAAAATTTGTTGTTTTGACTTCCTCAACTCTTTTTTTTTTTTTTTTTTTTTTTTTTTTATAAAAAAAGTAGTTTAAGAAAAAAAAAAACTAATTTGAAAACTCAATTGATTTACATTCACCTACCCCATCAATTACATTCCTTGGCCTCTAAGCATTTTTAACATCTTAATCTAAGCACAAGGAAAGATTTGAAAAACTTGAATTAGGAGAAAGTTAGGAATTTTTGTATGGAATTACCAATTATGCTAAACATTCACACATCTACATCTCGATTAACAATTAGCTTTACTGTGGAATAAAACAGCATGTAGGCAAAGCGGTGCAACTTTAATGGAGAATTTGGCAATAGAAAATGTTGATGTTATTCTTCAACTCTTATCAAAGTGGTGAAATAACCCTTCCTAGCTACCTCTAGGAGAATATGCAGTAGCATCTTTTGTATAATAAAAAGAGAGGAAATGGTTCATGTATGTTCTTCTAGCTAGTGACAAAGGCTGAATACATGACGCAACAGGGACATCATCAAACTGAATCACACCTACCAAAACAAACCTAAAAATTGCTCCAGATCACTTAATCTTAACGGCCACTAAATGATTTCAAATGACCAATTTTTGGATGTACTTTTGTGGGGACGAAAAATTTCAGGCGCGACATGTGGGCTATGCAATTTCAAGAGGAGCTATCATTAAAGTGCTCAATTATTGAAGCTGAATGTCTGGATAAGAATTTTCTTGCCACTTTCAACAGTTTTAAGGCCATAGATACAATTTGTTAGTGCCATATCATCCAGAAGCCCCAAGACACCAATGTACTCAACCTTAGATATATTTATACACGCTTATCAAGCCTACTTCCAAGTTGAATAACTGGTGAAATCAAGTCAATACAATAATGTCCATCCATTTCCATGTCTCCACACTATTTCTCCTTCCTCTAGTCTTACTACAGTCTGGATCCATTGCCATCACAGGCCATGCATTTTCAATCGAAGAAGCAACTGTCCATGACTTCCATATGGGTTTCAAACAAAACAAACTCACCTCAAGGCAGCTGGTTGAGTTCTACCTGGGCAAGATTCACAAACTCAACCCAATTCTTCGTGGGGTAATAGAGGTGAACCCAGATGCACTCCTCCAAGCTGATAAGGCCGACAGGGAGAGGAAGGCTAAGTTACCTGGGTCGCTGCTGGGGCTGCACGGCATTCCTATTCTGCTTAAGGATAATATTGCAACCAAGGACAAGATGAACACAACGGCAGGATCGTTTGCATTGCTTAAATCAGTGGTGCCAAGGGATGCAGGCGTGGTGAGGAAGTTGAGGAAGGCTGGAGCTATCATACTGGGAAAGGCTAGCCTCAGCGAGTGGGCTGCTTTTCGTGCTACTGCTACTCCTTCGGGCTGGTGTGCTAGAACTGGCCAAGGTCAGGTAAGTTGTGATCCAAAACTCAATTTTTCCGACGGTAGTTAGCTTACATTTTGGTTCTCGTCCTCCCCGGTAAAGATATGAACAGATATAGGCAGATGGAAATTATACCCAATAATTTTTTAATCAAATTCTTAGAAGGGGAAAAGCTTTTCTGCATGAGGAGAATTTGTGTACTCGTTGGAAATTTCTGTTGTTTTGCATTTATCGTGAGAAGTTTGTGTTTGTTTGTCTGGAAAAGCAGAGTTACTCTATGATCTCTATAGCATATTAATTGTAGAAAGTGGAATTTACTAATTTCCAATTTCTCATTCCAGTCAGTGTAAGTCTCCTCGTGAACTTGAACGTACACGCCAAAAAAGATAATTTTTTTTTTTTAGAATCTGAATACATGAATCTGCACTATGATGCTGCACGCCAAAGAAGATAACAAGCTTAGACATGTTTGCCAAAGGAGTGAAAAGTGTGTGGAGCATCTGGCCAGGGTCGCCATTAAAAGGAAAAAAGCTTCTTTCCATTTAGCATTCACACTATGGTTGTCAAATGGGTTTCAGCCTGTCATTATGTCCTATATCAATAATTAATCATCAGTGGGTGCACCAAAAGATTCTTCCTATCAATCATATCTTTTTTATCTGCCCACTCAAATGTGTGGAAATTTTGTTTTTACTTTTTATTTATTTATTTAAAGAAGGACCCTTTTCATGGCTCTATTGATTCTGCCCAACATTCTCTTTCGAGTTGTCATATTTCTCTAGCATTCTTGTGTTTCTAATACCAAGTATATGGGATAAGAGATTGAACAAAAACAAGAAGCCTCAAACTACCGTTGATTGCAAAAGGGAAGAAGATTAAGGATGAAAATAGGACTACAATGTGTTGCATAAACAGTTTTATGAATCTTTAGCCTATGATTTCAATGGTGTGCAGAACCCTTATGTTCTATCAGCAACTCCCTGTGGCTCAAGTAGTGGATCAGCTATATCAGTAGCAGCAAATTGAGCAGCAGTGTCTCTAGGGACGGAAACTGATGGATCCATCTTATGTCCATCCCACATTAATTCAGTAGTGGGCATCAAACCAACTCTCGGTCTTACCAGCCGAGCTGGGGTGGTTCCAATCTCTCCTAGGCAGGACACTGTTGGGTAGGTGATGCTTCATCTTCCTAAATCCAAATATGAAACAATCATCTCTTGAACAACCAAAAAGAGCAGACTGCTCAAACATATTTGATGCAACAGGCCCATGTGCAGGACAGTCTCCGATGCTGTAGAGGTACTGGATGTCATTGTTGGTTTTGACTACAGGGATGAAGCAACCAGGACAGCATCCAAGTACATACCACAAGGTGGCTATAAGCAATTTCTCAATGCAAATGGGCTCAAGGGGAAGAGATTGGGGATAGTGAGGAATCCCTTCTATATGTTTGGGAATGGCTCTGTCCTGCCTCAAGTTTTTGAGCATCATTTCCACACACTAAGGTAACAAAACCCGCTTTCTAAGTACATTGCTTAATGCACTATAATGACTCTAGCTTAAGGTGCTTGACTAAATTGACATATTCTTATTACATCATGCCACAAGGCAAGGAGGTGCTATTTTGGTAGACCACCTGGAAATAGCCAACATTGATGTTATCTATGGCTCCTCCGGAGAATATGCAGCATTAGAGGCTGAGTTCAAAATATCCTTGAATGCTTACCTGAAAGAGCTGGTAGCATCCCCAGTAAGAACTTTGGCTGATGTGATAGCCTTCAACAACAAATTCTCACAGTTGGTGAGTACATTCAGGAGAGGTTTTCATCATTTACTTGCTGTTCTAGATTCAGCTAGGATTGTTAAAACCACATTCTGAAAAGACGACTAATTTAATTACTTGGGTAACTGCAGGAAAAGATCAAGGAGTACGGACAAGATACCTTTCTGCAAGCAGAAGCCACAAATGGGATAAACAAGAAAACTTTGTTAAAATTAGCAAGATTGTCACGAAATGGATTTGAGAAGTTGATGAAGGAGCATAAGCTGGATGCATTGGTGACTCCTGGTTCAGATGTTAGAACTATTCTTGCTATTGGAGGATTCCCTGGAATTTCTGTTCCAGCTGGATATGACAGCGAAGGAGTACCATTTGGCATTTGTTTTGGGGGCCTAAAGGGCTCTGAGCCAAAGCTGATCGAGATTGCATATAGCTTCGAGCAAGCAACTAAGATTAGGAAGCCACCTTCATTTAAACCTTGAAGGTTTAGAACAACTCCTATCAGAGCTGTACTACATATATCAGTATCAAGAACTCTTCTCTCTAGCTGGTAATCCTGCACTGGAAAGGATGTTAAAATAAACTGCTCAATCTTTTGAATGAACTAAGAAGATATGGAGGCTGGTTTTCTCCAAATCATCTAAATTATGAATTTTCCCTCTACCATTTACTGTTGTGATTGGTGCCATTACAGTGCACTGCCCTCTGAATAACCACTCATTTATCTGCAATGAAACATGCAGAATTCATACATATATCCTAAGATCAAAGTAGAGATACATGAGCAAAAAGGACTAGATATAAACGTGAAAACGGGTATCAAAACAAAGGTAAAAGTAGCTGCAGATTTGATTATCCTTAAGTTGGTTTACACAACTTCTAACAGCAGCTAGCCACTGAAATTATTTGTAGTTACTAATTTCAGATGTACTTTTATGGGGCAAAAAGTTCCTTTAGTGTTGCATGCGGGGTATGCAATTTCAAGTATATTTAATTATTGAGGCTGAAGAAAAGGAGAATCATAAAAAAATTAGAATGTCCATCAAGTTAACTCAACAATGAACATCCATTCCTATGTCTTCCAACTTTTTCTCCTTTCTTCTAGCCTTACAACTAGCAGTATCCATTGCCATCACAGGCCATGCATTCTCAATCAAAGAAGCAACTCTCCATGATTTCCATAAGGCTTTAAAACAAAATAAACTCACCTCAAGGCAGTTTGTTGAGTTCTACCTTGGTGAAATTCACAAACTGAACCCAATCCTTCATGGGGGTAGTAGAGGTGAACCCGGACGCACTCCTCCAAGCAGATAAAGCTGACAGGGGGCAAAAGGCTGGGTCACCCGGCTTGTTGCTTGGGATGCAGGTGTGCTGAGGAGGTTAAGGCTTGGGCTATATAGTGAGGAATCTCTTATTTACGTTGAGTGGGGAAGTAACCCAGCCTAACCCCAACTGATTTTGAATATAAATCAAGTCTTAGCTTCCTCTAGAAGTGTATGCAGTAGCATCTTCTTTTCATTTATGTTCTTCTAGTGACAAAGGTTGAATCCATGACGAACAAGGACATGAAAAAACAGAATCACACCTATAGAAGGAAAAGCTAAAAAATGCTGCAGATCAATTAATCATGAGGTGGCAAATCACAACTTCTGAAGGCCACCAAATGACTTCTAATGATCAATTTTCAGATGTACTTCGGTGGGAGCTAAAAAGTTCAATCATGACATAGATACAATTTGTCTAGATGAGTATTTGGTTTACCTCTTTCAAAAGGTTTAAGGCCAAAGATATAATTTGTTTATATCATATCATCCAAAACCCCTAGAAACTAAGGTATGTTTGATGATTATTTTTAAGAATCATTTTTTATTATTTAGAAAAATAAAAAATGGGAAAACACGTTTGATAATTAAAAAATAAAATATATGGTGTTTTTAGATAATATCTTTTAATTATTTTCGGTTATTTTTCTAGGATTATATTAAAAAATAATTATACAAATATGAAGAATGATTAAAAATAAAGTTATGTATATAAAAATTATTTTAAAAATATATTTAAAAATATAAAAAATAAGTTAAGCATATTTTAGGTTACCTAATAAACTTTTGTTTCATAAAATATCAAAAAATGATTTTAAAAAATTGTTATTAGAAATTGTTTTTTAGAATCATTTTCGTGTGGCGGTGGTGCCTTAGAGAAAAACTCCCACTTGATGAATTGGAACTTGGTTTGTACCAATAAGAAGAAGGGAGGCTCAGGAATCCGTAGCTCTATAAATTTAAACAAAGCCTTACATGGCAAGTGGACCAGATCAATTAATCTTAACGGCCACAAAATGATTTCAAATGACCAATTTTTGGATGTACTTGTGTGGGGACGAAAAAGTTCAGTCACAACATGTGGGACATGTCGGCTATCCAATTTCAAGAGTAGTTGTCATTAATGTGCTCCATTATTGAAGCTGAATGTCTGGATATAAGAATTTTCTTTGACACTTTTGACAGTTTTAAGGCCATAGATAAAATTTGTTTAAAAAATAACAAACTTTTACCTAACTCAAGTCTACTTATCTATTAGAGTTTGGTGACTCGAATTCTATTTTGTCTTACTTGAAAAGCTCGTGGTGCGATATATGTGGTAAAACAAAATTTATGAGATTTTTTTGGGGGTCTTACTTGAGTTCAAATTTATGAGATTTTACTTAAATCTGAATCAATTCTGGAATAGGGTACAAAAAAAATTAATATTAATAAAAAAAATTGTTGTTTTGACTTCCTCAACTCTTTATATATATATATATATATATATATATATAATAGTTTAAGAGAAAAAAACCAATTTGAAAACTCAATTGATTTACATTCACCTACACCATCAGTTACATTCCTTGGCCTCTAAGCATTTTTAACATCTTAATCTCCATTAGGCAAAAAGCACAAGGAAAGATTTGAAAAACTTAAATTAGGAGAAACTTAGGAATTTTTGTATGGAATTACCAATTGAACTAAACATTCACACATCTACATGTCGATTAACAATTAGGTTTACTGTGAAATAAAACAGCATGTAGGCAAAGAGGTGCAAAAGAGAATTTGGTAATAGAAAATGTTGATGTTATTCTTCAACTCTTATCAAAGTGGTGAAATAACCCTTCCTAGCTCTAGGAGAATATGCAGTAGCATCTTCTTTTGTATAATAATAAGAGAGGAAATGGTTCATGTATGTTCTTCTAGCTAGTGACAAAGGCTGAATACATGACGCAACAGGGACATTATCAAACTGAATCACACCTACCAAAACAAACCTAAAAATTGCTCCAGATAACTTAATCTTAACGGCCACTAAATGATTTCAAATGACCAATTTTTGGATGTACTTTTGTGTGGACAAAAATTTTCAGTCGCGACATGTGGGCTATGCAATTTCAAGAGGAGCTATCATTAAAGTGCTCAATTATTGAAGTTGAATGTCTGGATAAGAATTTTCTTGCCACTTTCAACAGTTTTAAGGCCATAGATACAATTTGTTAGTGCCATATCATCCAGAAGCCCCAAGACACCAATGTACTCAACCTTAGATATATTTATACACGCTTATCAAGCCTACTTCCAAGTTGAATAACTGGTGAAATCAAGTCAATACAATAATGTCCATCCATTTCCATGTCTCCACACTATTTCTCCTTCCTCTAGTCTTACTACAGTCTGGATCCATTGCCATCACAGGCCATGCATTTTCAATCGAAGAAGCAACTGTCCATGACTTCCATATGGGTTTCAAACAAAACAAACTCACCTCAAGGCAGCTGGTTGAGTTCTACCTGGGCAAGATTCACAAACTCAACCCAATTCTTCGTGGGGTAATAGAGGTGAACCCAGATGCACTCCTCCAAGCTGATAAGGCCGACAGGGAGAGGAAGGCTAAGTTACCTGGGTCGCTGCTGGGGCTGCACGGCATTCCTATTCTGCTTAAGGATAATATTGCAACCAAGGACAAGATGAACACAACAGCAGGATCATTTGCATTGCTTAAATCAGTGGTGCCAAGGGATGCAGGCGTGGTGAGGAAGTTGAGGAAGGCTGGAGCTATCATACTGGGAAAGGCTAGCCTCAGCGAGTGGGCTGCTTTTCGTGCTACTGCTACTCCTTCGGGCTGGTGTGCTAGAACTGGCAAAGGTCGGGTAAGTTGTGATCCAGAACTCAATTTTTCCGACGGTAGTTAGCTTACATTTTGGTTCTCGTCCTCCCCGGTAAAGATATGAACAGATATAGGCAGATGGAAATTATACCCAATAATTTTTTAATCAAATTCTTAGAAGGGGAAAAGCTTTTCTGCATGAGGAGAATTTGTGTACTCGTTGGAAATTTCTGTTGTTTTGCATTTATCGTGAGAAGTTTGTGTTTGTTTGTCAGGAAAAGCAGAGTTACTCTATGATCTCTATAGCATATTAAATGTAGAAAGTGGAATTTACTAATTTCCAATTTCTCATTCCAGTCGGTGTAAGTCTCCTCGTGAACTTGAACATACACGCCAAAAAAGATAAAAAAATTTTTAGAATCTGAATACATGAATCTGCACTATGATGCTGCACGCCAAAAAAGATAACAAACTTAGACATGTTTGCCAAAGGAGTGAAAAGTGTGTGGAGCATCTGGCCAGGGTCGCCATTAAAAGGAAAAAAGCTTCTTTCCATTTAGCATTCACACTATGGTTGTCAAATGGGTTTCAGCCTGTCATTATGTCCTATATCAATAATTCACCATCAGTGGGTGCACCAAAAGATTCTTCCTATCAATCATATCTTTTTTATCTGCCCACTCAAATGTGTGAAAATTTTGTTTTTACTTTTTATTTATTTATTTAAAGGACCCTTTTCATGGCTCTATTGATTCTGCCCAACATTCTCTTTCGAGTTGTCATATTTCTCTAGCATTCTTGTGTTTCTAATACTAAGTATATGGGATAAGAGATTGAACAAAAACAAGAAGCCTCAAACTACCGTTGATTGCAAAAGGGAAGAAGATTAAGGATGAAAATAGGACTACAATGTGTTGCATAAACAGTTTTATGAATCTTAAGCCTATGATTTCAATGGTGTGCAGAACCCTTATGTTCTATCAGCAGCTCCCTGTGGCTCAAGTAGTGGATCAGCGATATCAGTAGCAGCAAATTTAGCAGCAGTGTCTCTAGGGACGGAAACTGATGGATCCATCTTATGTCCATCCCACATTAATTCAGTAGTGGGCATCAAACCAACTCTCGGTCTTACCAGCCGAGCTGGGGTGGTTCCAATCTCTCCTAGGCAGGACACTGTTGGGTAGGTGATGCTTCATCTTCCTAAATCCAAATATGAAACTATCATCTGTTGAACAACCAAAAAGAGCAGACTGCTCAAACATATTTGATGCAACAGGCCCATGTGCAGGACAGTCTCCGATGCTGTAGAGGTACTGGATGTCATTGTTGGTTTTGACTACAGGGATGAAGCAACCAGGACAGCATCCAAGTACATACCACAAGGTGGCTATAAGCAATTTCTCAATGCAAATGGGCTCAAGGGGAAGAGATTGGGGATAGTGAGGAATCCCTTCTATATGTTTGGGAAGGGCTCTGTCCTGCCTCAAGTTTTTGAGCATCATTTCCACACACTAAGGTAACAAAACCCGCTTTCTAAGTACATTGCTTAATGCCCTATAATGACTCTAGCTTAAGGTGCTTGAGTAAATTAACATATTCTTATTACATCATGCCACAAGGCAAGGAGGTGCTATTTTGGTAGACCACCTGGAAATAGCCAACATTGATGTTATCTATGGCTCCTCGGGAGAATATGCAGCATTAGAGGCTGAGTTCAAAATATCCTTGAATGCTTACCTGAAAGAGCTGGTAGCATCCCCAGTAAGAACTTTGGCTGATGTGATAGCCTTCAACAACAAATTCTCACATTTGGTGAGTACATTCAGCAGAGGTTTTCATCATTTACTTGCTGTTCTAGATTCAGCTAGGATTGTTAAAACCACATTCTGAAAAGATGACTAATTTAATTACTTGGGTAACTGCAGGAAAAGATCAAGGAGTACGGACAAGATATCTTTCTGCAAGCCGAAGCCACAAATGGGATAAACAAGAAAACTTTGTTAAAATTAGAAAGATTGTCACGAAATGGATTTGAGAAGTTGATGAAGGAGCATAAGCTGGATGCATTGGTGACTCCTGGTTCACATGTTAGAACTATTCTTGCTATTGGAGGATTCCCTGGAATTTCTGTTCCAGCTGGATATGACAGCGAAGGAGTACCATTTGGCATTTGTTTTGGGGGCCTAAAGGGCTCTGAGCCAAAGCTGATCGAGATTGCATATAGCTTCGAGCAAGCAACTAAGATTAGGAAGCCACCTTCATTTAAACCTTGAAGGTTTAGAACAACTCCTATCAGAGCTGTACTACATATATCAGTATGAAGAACTCTTCTCTCTAGCTGGTAATCCTGCACTAGAAAGGATGTTATAATAAACTGCTCAATGTTTTGAATGAACTAAGAAGATATGGAGGCTGGTTTTCTCCAAATCATCCAAATTATGAAGTTTCCCTCTACCATTTACTGTTGTGATTGGTGCCATTACAGTGCACTGCCCTCTGAACAACCACTCATTTATCTGCAATGAAACATGCAGAATTCATATATATACATATATCCTATGATCAATGTAGAGATACATGAGCAAGAAGGACTAGATAAAAATGTAAAAACGGGTATCAAAACTAAGGTAAAAGTAGCTGTAGATTTGATTATCCTTAAGTTGGTTTACACAACTTCTAACAGCAGCCAGCCACTGAAATTATTTGTAGTTACTAATTTCAGATGTCCTTTTATGGGCCAAAAAGTTTCATTAGCCTTTTATTGGGCAAAAAATTAGAATGTCCATTAAGTTAACAACGAACATCCATTCCTATGTCTTCCAACTTTTTCTCCTTTCTTCTAGCCTTATGACTAGCAGTATCCATCACCATCACAGGCCATGCATTCTCAATCAAAGAAGCAACTCTCCATGTTTTCCATAAGGCTTTCAAGCAAAATAAACTCAATTCAAGGCAGCTGGTTGAGTTCTACATTAGTGAAATTCACAAACTGAACCCAATCCTTCATGGGGGTAGTAGAGGTGAACCCGGACGCACTCCTCCAAGCAGATAAAGCTGACTGGGGGCAAAAGGCTGGGTCACCCGGCTTGTTGCTTGGGATGCAGGTGCGCTGAGGCGGTTAAGGCTTGGTCTATATAGTGAGGAATCTCTTCTTTACGTTGAGTGGGGAAGTAACCCAGCCTAACCCCAACTGATTTTGAATATAAATCAAGTCTTAGCTCCCTCTAGAAGTGTATGCAGTAGCATCTTCTTTTCATATATGTTCTTCTAGTGACAAAGGTTGAATCCATGACGAACATGGACATGAAAAAACAGAATCACACCTATAGAAGGAAAAGCTAAAAAATGCTGCAGATCAATTAATCATAAGGTGGCTAATCACAACTTCTGAAGGCCACCAAATGACTTCTAATGATCAATTTTCAGATGTACTTTGGTGGGAGCGAAAAAGTTCAATCATGACATAGATACAATTTGTCTACATGAGTATTTGGTTTACCTCTTTCAAAAGGTTTAAGGCCACGGATATAATTTGTTTGTTTCGTATCATCCAAAAGCCCTTAGAAACTAAGGTCTATCTGATGACTATTTTTAAGAATAATTTTCTTAGAATAACAAAAATAGAAAAACATCTTTTGACAATCAAAAAACAAAAGATATAGTGTTTTTAGAGAATACCTTCTTATTATTTTCAGTTATTTTCACTTATTTTTTTAGGACCATATTAAAAAATAATTTTATAAATATAAAGAATGATTAAAAATAAAGCTCTATATATAAAAGTTATTTTAAAAATATAAGAAACAAGTTAAGCATATTTTAGGTTACCTAATAAACTTTTGTTTTACAAAAATATCAAAATATAGTTTTAAAAAATTGTTATCAAAAAACGTTTTTAGAATTATTTTCGAAAACACTTCTCACAAAAGAGCATCATGTACTCTATATATATACACACACACTCTCGTCCAGCCTACTTCCAAATTGAACAACTGGTGAAATCAAATCAATACACAATGTCCATCCATTCCCCTATCTCCACACTATTTTTCCTCCTTCTAGCCTTAGTTCTATCTGGATCTACTGCCATCACAGGCCCTGAATTCTCAATCAAAGAAGTGACTGTCCATGACTTCCGTATGGCTTTCAGACAAAACAAACTCACCTCAAGGCAGATGGTTAGGTTCTACCTGGGTGAAATTCACAAACTCAACCCAATTCTTCATGGGGTAATAGAGGTGAACCCAGATGCACTCCTCCAAACCGATAAGGCTGACAGGGACAGGAAGGCTAACTTACCGGGATCACTGCTGGGGCTGCATGGCATTCCTATTCTGCTTAAGGATAACATTGCAACCAATAACAAGATGAACACAACAGCTGCGTCCTTTGCACTGCTTAAATCAGTCGTTGTCTACGGATGCAGGCGTGGTGAGGAAGTTGAAGAAGGTTGGGGCTATCATACTGGGAAAGGCTAGCCTGAGTGAGTGGGCTGTTTCACGCTTTGCTACTCCTTATGGCTGGTGTGCCAGAGCTGGCCAAGGTCGGGTAAGTTAGGATCCAAAACTCGATTTTTCTGATGGTTGTTAGCTTACAATTTGGTTCTCATCCTGCCCAGAAAAGTCCTGTATACATGAACAGATATAGGAGGATGGAAATTATACCCAATTATTTTCAATCAAATTCTGAGAAGGGACAAAGCTTTTCTGTATGCGTAGAACTTGTGTCCTCCTGGGAAATTTCTGTTGTCAGGAAAGCAGATTTTCTCTTCGATATCTAGCACATTAAAATGTAGAAAATGGAATGTACTCATTTCCAGTTTCTCAATCTAGTCAGAGTAAGAGTCCCCGTGAATTTGAACACTTGAATCTGTACTTATGTAGCTACACGCCAAAAAGGATGAAACATTTTAGAATCTGACCACGTGAGTCTGCACTATGATGCTGCATGCCAAAGAAGGAAAAAAACAAATCTTGGACGTATTTACCAAAGGAGAAGGTGAAAAGGAGGTGTGAATTGAAACCCACTTTATAGATTAAGAAGGGACCCAGCAAGATAGTGGAAAGTGCGTGGAGCATTTGGTCAGGGTCACCATTGGAGAAGCAATAAAGCTTCCTTCCAGTGATCATTCACAGTAAGGTTTTCAAATAGTTTTCAATCTGCAATTGATTTGTCCTGCATCAATAACTCACCATCAGCAGAAGAACCAAGCCACTCTTCATATGAATCGTATCTCTTCTTGATCTGCCCCACTCAAATGTGTCCACTGATTCTGTCTAACAATCTGTTTTACGATATATGTTTCTTGCATAACAGCATATAACAGTTGTATCGTGTCGCATAAACGGTTTTATAACTCTGAAATATATGATTTCAATGGTGTGCAGAACCCTTATGTTCTATCAGAAACTCCTTGTGGCTCAAGTAGTGGATCAGCTATATCAGCAGCAGTGTCTCTAGGGACGGAGACTGATGGATCCATCTTATGTCCATCCCACATTAATTCAGTAGTGGGCATCAAACCGACACTTGGTCTCACCAGCCGAGCTGGTGTGGTTCCAATCTCTCCTAGGCAGGACACTGTTGGGTAGGTGATTCTTCATCTTCCTAAATCCAAATATGAAACTATCATCTGTTGAGCAATCAAAGAGACCAGACTGCTCCATCTGATTGCCAAACAGAAAAGGGAGAAATGACAATGAAAAGTTGGGATCATACAACTATTTAAGATTTCAAATGATGATTTTCAGTAGTAAATTCTGTATTTCCACTCTTCATCCACGAGCCAATCAAGCATCAATGAATGTAACGGGATTCTGTTGCATACGATTCAAGATCTTCACATGGTTCTGCTAATTAGTAGGCTTTGGTATAAATCTGCTTGCTTTTGAATCATCAACATATGCTTCACTAATTAGTAAACTTTGTAGTTTTGTTATATCCACTGGTATCAGAAAACAATGGTGTTAATTCTAGTAAGGACTCCTAACATGTTGGATGCAACAGGCCCATCTGCAGGACTGTCTCCGATGCTGTAGAGGTACTGGATGTCATTGTAGGTTTTGACAAGAGGGATGAAGCAACCAGGACAGGATCCCAGTACATACCACTATATGCAATTTCTCAATGCCAATGGGCTCAAGGGGAAGAGATTGGGGATAGTGAGGAATCCCTTCTATATGTTTGAGAATGGCTCTGTCCTGACTCAAGTTTTTAAGCATCATATCCACACACAAAGGTACTAAAACCTGCTTTCTAAGTACAGTGCTTAATGGCCTAATGACTCTAGATTAAGGTGCTGGACCTAATTTAACCTATTGTTATTACATCATGCTACAGGGCAAGGAGGTGCTATTTTGGTAGACCACCTGGAAATAGCCAACATTGATGTTATATTTGGCTCCTCCGGAGAAGAAGCAACATTAGAGGCGGAGTTCAAAATATCCTTGAATGCTTACCTGAAAGAGCTGGTAGCATCCCCAGTAAGAACTTTGGCTGACGTGATCGCCTTCAACAACAAATTCTCACATTTGGTAAATACAATCAGAAGGGGTTTTCATAATTTATTTGATGTTCTAGATTCAAATAAAGATCGTCAAAATCACATTCTGGAAAGATGACCAATTTACTTGGGCAACTTCAGGAGAAAATCAAAGAATATGGACAAGACAGCTTTCTGCGAGCCGAAGCCACAAAAGGAATAAACAAGAAAACTTTGTTAAAATTAGCAAGATTGTCAAGAAATGGATTCAAGAAGTTGATGAAGGAAAATAAGCTGGATGCATTGGTGACTCCTGGTGCAGATGTTTTGGAGGATTCCCCGGAATTACTGTTCCATCTGGATATGATAGCGAAGGAGTGCCATTTGGCATTTGTTCTGGGGGCCTAAAGGGCTCTGAGTCAAAGCTGATCGAGATTGTATATAGCTTCGAGCAAGCAACTAAGATTAGGAAGCCGCCTTCATTTAAACCTTGAAGGGCTCCTTGCAGAGTTCTACTCCATGTATCAGGATCAAGAACTCCTCTCTAGCTGGCAATCGTGCACTAGCAAGGATGCTATAATAAACTTCTTAAGGTTTTGAATAAACTAAGATGATATGGAGGCTGGTTTCCTGGAAATCCTCTAAATTATGAAGTTCCCCTCTACCATTTACAGGTGTGTTTGGTGCCATTACAGTGCACTGCCCTCTGACTAAACCACTCATTTGTCTGCACTGAATCATGCAGAATTCATACATGTATCCTATGATCAATGTATAGAAACATGAGCAACAAGGACACGATCAAAATGGAACGTGTATCGCAAGTTTGTTTTTTCACAAATAATTTCCATTATTTCCAATACTAATATATCACTAAATGATCATCGATTTCAAATTCATCTTTCATACAAAATCTTCCCAATATTCCACACAAATATTTCTCTTTGATTCATATAAATGATATAATCAACAAATAACTACTAAATTTTTTTCTAGCATTATTTCCACTAATAATCAACAACAAAATTCACATAATCTCCCATAAGTTAAAACATAAAACATCTGTAGATGCAAAATATCATGGAAATAAGTGGGTATCACTTACAGAAGTAACACTCGTTCATTTTTGGAACAATCACCCTCCTAAAATCCAAAAATTCACCCATTAAATTCAAAATCCAACTCCATAGCTGTGTTTACTTCAACAAAGTAAACATGAAAATATGAGAAATGGTAAAGGGTATTTATATCCAAAATAGGTTTTTTTCCAAGTAAAAATATGAGAAATGTTAAATTCACAAATTTAAAAATTATTTCATCTTTTTAACCAATTAATTCTTTTTTTTTCTTTTTCTTTTTCGTTTATTCTTTTCCTACTTTCTTTTTCATATTTCCAATCTCTACAATTAAATCTCTACATTACTTATCCAATTTATTTTAATCTCAAATCCACATGTATAATTTTTTTATTTCTCTCAAATGAATTTTATTTATATTTTTATCTTTTATTTATTATTCAAAAATTAAATTTAGATCCTAAATAAATATATCTTACAATTTTACTAGATTAATTAAATTTCATATTTGCCAATGTAATCTTCTATTTTTCAAATATTTCAACCTTACCCAATTATCCACCGACCACCTATTATTTAATCATTTAATTTATGACCAATAAATTATTAACCCTAGTAACTGATGTACTCAACCTTATATATATACGCACACTCTCTCATCCAGCCTACATCCAAATTGAATAACTGGTGAAATCAGGTCAGTACAACGATGTCCATCCATTCCCATATCTTCACACTATTTCTCCTTCTTCTTGCCTTACTACTATCTGGATCCATACCCATCACAGGCCATGAATTCTCAATCAAAGAAGCAACTGTCCATGACTTTCGCATGGCTTTCAAACAAAACAAACTCACCTCACGGAAGCTTGTTAGGTTCTACCTGGGTGAAATTCACAAACTCAACCCAATTCTTCGTGGGGTGATAGAGGTGAACCCAGATGCACTCCTCCAAGCAGATAAGGCTGACAAAGAGAGGAAGGCTAAGTCACTTCGGTCGCTGGTGGGGCTGCATGGCATTCCTATTCTGCTTAAGGATAATATTGCAACCAAGGACAAGATGAACACAACAGCTGGGTCATTTGCACTGCTTAAATCGGTGGTGCCAAGGGATGCAGGCGTGGTGAGGAAGTTGAGGAAGGCTGGGGCTATCATACTGGGAAAGGCTAGCATGAGTGAGTGGGCTGGTTTGCGCTTTGTTTTTCCTTATGGCTGGTGTGCCAGAACTGGCCAAGGTCGGGTAAGTTAGGATCCAAAACTCATTTTTCTGATGGTTGTAAGCTTACATTTTGGTTCTCATCCTCCCCAGAAAAGTCCAGCACACATGAACAGATATAGCTGGACAGAAATTATTTTCAATCAAATTCTCAGAAGGGGAAAAGATTTTCTGTCTGAGTAGAACTTGTGTCCTCCTGGGAAATTTCTATTGCTTTGCATTTATGCTTGTGTTTGGTTGTCAGGGAAAGCAGGCTTACTATTTGATCTCTAGCATATTAAAATGTAGAAAATGGAATGTGTTAATTTCCAGTTTCTCATTCTAATCAGAGTCAGTCCCCTCTTGAACTTGAACTCTTGAATCTGTACTTATGCTGCTACATGCCAAAAAAGATGAAAAATTTTAGAATCTGAACACGTGAGTCTGCACTATGATGCTGCATGCCAAAAAAGGAAAAAAACAAATCTTAGACTTGTTTGCCAAAGAGAAGGTGAAAAGGAGGTGTGAATTGAAACCCACTTTCCAGTGAGCATTCACACTGGTTTTCAAATAGGTTTCAATCGCATAAACAGTTTTATAACTCTGAAGTATATGGCTTCAATGATGTGCAGAACCCTTATGTTCTATCATCAACTCCTTGTGGGTCAAGTAGTGGATCAGCTATATCAGTAGCAGCAAATTTAGCAGCAGTGTCACTAGGGACGGAGACTGATGGATCCATCTTATGTCCATCCCATTTTAATTCAGTAGTGGGCATCAAACCAACAGTAGGTCTCACCAGCCGAGCTGGGGTGGTTCCAATCTCTCCCAGGCAGGACACTGTTGGGTAGGTGATGTTTCATCTTCCTAAATACAAATTTGAAACCCCCATCTGCTGGGCAGACTGCTCAAACATATTTGATGCAACAGGCCCATCTGCAGGACAGTCTCCGACGCTGTAGAGGTACTGGATGTCATTGTAGGTTTTGACAAGAGGGATAAAGCAACCAGGACAGCATCCAAGTACATACCAAGGGGTGGCTACAAGCAATTTCTCAATGCAAATGGGCTCAAGGGGAAGAGATTGGGGTTAGTGAGGAATCCCTTCTATATGTTGGGGAATGGCTCTGTCCTGCCTCAAGTTTTTGAGCATCATCTCCACACACTAAGGTAACAAACTATCTAAGTACAGTGCTTAATGCCCTAATGATTCTAACAACCTAAACTAACCTATTGTCATTTCATCATGCTACAAGGCAAGGAGGTGCGGTTTTGGTAGACCACCTGAAAATAGACAACATCGATGTTTTCTTTGGCTCCACCAGAGTAGAAGCACTAGAGGCTGAGTTAAAAATATCCTTGAATGCTTACCTGAAAGAGCTGGTAGCATCCCCAGTAAGAACTTTGGCTGATGTGATAGCCTTCAACAACAAATTCTCACATTTGGTAAGTATAATCGGAAGAGGTTTTTTGTTTTCATCATTTAAGCTCTGTTTAGGAAGTGTTTCCAAAAACAGTTCTGAATTTAAACAATTTTTTAAAATCATTATTTAATATTTTGTAAAGCAAAAGTTTATTTGATAACTTAAAATATTTTTTAAATATGTTTTAAAAATAACTTTTATATGTGGTACTCTATATTTAATGATTCCCGGTATTCGTATAATTACATTTTAAAACTGCTCATAAAAATAAGTGAAAAAAAACTAAAAATATATTACCTGAAAATACTCTATTTTTTTACTATTGAAAGTATTTTTTTATTTTTTTATTATAAAGAGTAGAAAATTGTTTTTGAAAATAATTATTAAATAGAGCCTTATTTTCTATTCTAGATTCATTCAAGATTTTTAAAATCACATTCGGAAAAGATGACCAAGTCAATTTCTTGGGTAACTGCAGGAAAAGGTCATGGAGTATGGACAAGATATCTTTCTGCAAGCCGAAGCCACAAATGGGATAAACAAGAAAACTTTGTTAAAATTAGCAAGATTGTCACGAAATGGATTTGAGAAGTTGATGAAGGAGCATAAGCTGGATGCATTGGTGACTCCTGGTTACACTGTGAGTCCTGTTCTTGCTATTGGAGGATTCCCTGGAATTTCTGTTCCAGCTGGATATGACAGCAAAGGAGTACCATTTGGCATTTGTTTTGGGGGCCTAAAGGGCTCTGAGCCAAAGCTGATCGAGATTGCATATAGCTTCGAGCAGGCAACTAAGATTAGGAAGCCACCTTCATTTAAACCTTGAAGGTTTAGAACAAGTCCTAGCAGAGTTCTACTCCAAGTATCAGCATCAAGAACTCTTCTCTCTAGCTGGTAATCCTGCACTAGCAAGGATGTTTATAATAAATAATAAACTGCTTAAGGTTTTGAATGACAAATGATATGGAGGCTGGTTCCTCTCTATCACTGTCTGGTGTGCTTGATGCCATTATAGTGCACTACCCTAACCACTCATTTATGCAAACATGCAGCATTCATACGTACATCTTAGTGATCAATGTAGAGATATATGAGCAACAAAGACCCAATAAAAATGGAAATATTTATATCAAAACAAATGTAAAAAATTTGCTGTAGATTGATTATCCTTAAGGTGGTTTACACAACTAAATGCAGCCGCTGAAATTATTTCCAATTACTAATTTTAGATGAGCTTTTAGAGGGGCAAAAAATTTAATTACAATGCTGCATACCCCAAATGCAATTTCAAGTATATTCAATTGTTGAGGCTGAAGGTAAGGAGAAACATATTCCTAACTAGTATGAGCAAGCAGGCTGGTTTTCAGTTCAGTGTTCTTTTGGTTTGTGCCCCACAGCTAGCCAAGGTTTGAGTATGTAAGATCCAAAACTCAATTTTGACAATGGTAGGTTATATTTGGGTGTACATGGAAAGGTGGTACTACTAAAAATATACTTCTTGTTCAAATGAGAATGAGAAGGAATTAGAGAAAGAAACTGGAAATGGACGGCAGAGGAGGTGAGGTACTGGTCATACACCATTTCTTTATGTATCTCTGCTGGTTAGCTTCAGTTCAAATATTCCTAAGGCAGAAGTCCATCTCGGAACAAGTCAAACAAGAGACATAATACTTGGGCGCTTTTGCTTCTTTCCATGAATTATATCTTTGTATTTTGCAAAGAATCCAGTGTTTATTCTTCTTATCACTTGCAGCCAACAATAATTTTCACAGCAAGTGGCAAAACCCTTCCCCAACTACCATTTGTTTATTTCCAAATTCAGTACAATGCCAAAGCTCACAGTACTATTTATTATTAATCCACGTCCAAAGGTGAATTACTGGTGAATCTAACTCAGTTCCCCAGTACTACAGCTATGTCTATCCATTCCCATTTCTTGATACTTCTGCTAGCTCTGTTGTCGCTTGGATCGTACACCCTCAGAGGCCAAGGTCATGGATTCTATATAAAAGAAGCAAGGGTGGATGATCTTCACACTGCTTTCCTTCAAAACAAGCTCACCTCAAGACAATTGGTTGAGTTTTACCTTGTCGAGATCTTTAGACTGAGTCCACTTCTTCATGGGGTAATAGAGGTGAACCCGGATGCTCTCTACCAAGCTGATAAGGCAGACAGGGAGCGGAAGGCTAAGTCCCCTGTGTCGCGGTCTGTTCTTCATGGTATTCCTATTTTGCTCAAGGATAACATTGGAACCAAGGATAAGCTAAACACGACTGCAGGGTCATTTGCACTGCTAAAATCAGTGGTGCCTCGAGATGCAGGTGTGGTGATGAAGTTGAGGAAGGCTGGGGCTATCATACTGGGAAAGGCTAGCCTGAGCGAGTGGGCTAATTTTCGGTCCCTAAAGGCACCACCTGGTTGGAGTGCCAGAGGTGGCCAAGGCCTGGTGAGTTAGTATCCTAATCCATGTATATGGTAAATCGGTAGGTAATATTTAGGTTGGCTCCAATGATTTGCATGAATAATTTATGAAATTAAAGGTTAGTGCTGCAATCCTTTCAGAACCCTTATGTTCTATCAGCAACGCCTTGTGGCTCTAGCAGTGGTTCATCTATATCAGTAGCAGCAAATTTGGTAGCAGTGTCACTGGGGACCGAAACTGATGGTTCCATCCTATGTCCAGCCAGTTTTAATTCAGTAGTGGGCATCAAACCAACCGTTGGTCTTACTAGCCGAGCTGGGGTTGTTCCCGTCTCTCCTAGACAGGACACCATTGGGTAAGCGATACAACTTTCATTACTAAATTACTCTATGGCATCCAATTCAATACTATCAAATAATTGTATGTTCACTTGCAAGGTTTCTGCTACAAATTTGCTTAATGTTGGATATGGAACAGGCCTATCGGTAGGACAGTGTTGGATGCGGTTCAGGTACTGGATGCCATTGTAGGTTTTGATTACAACGATGCTGAAGCAACCAGAGAAGCATCAAAGTACATACCATATGGTGGGTATAAGCAATTTCTCAAGCCATATGGGCTCAAAGGGAAGAGACTGGGAATAGTGAGGAATCCTTTCTTCACTACTGGCAGTGGAGCTGCCCTTACTCAAGCTTTTGCGCACCATTTCTACACATTAAGGTAACCAAACAAGCTTCAAAATACCACTCTTAGCAACTTTAATGCTTCAAACTCAATGGGCATAACCTAACAACTGTGATCATATCTGCAAAATAAGGCAAGAAGGTGCAGTTTTGGTAGATGATTTGGAAATAGCCAATATCAATGTTATCTTAAATGTCACTTCAAGTGGAGAAGCAACAGCATTGCTGGCTGAGTTCAAGCTATCATTGAATTCCTATCTAAAAGATCTGGTGGCATCTCCAGTCCGATCTCTGGCAGATGTCATAGCCTTCAACCAGAAATTCTCAGATTTGGTAAGTACAGACATCCATTCGTCTTGATTCAAATAAGATTGTTGAATCAGAGTTTTAAAGATGACTGATGACTTACTTTTATCACATTACAGGAAATGATCAAGGAGTTTGGACAAGACATCTTTCTGGCAGCCCAGGCCACAAATGGAATTGGTGACGTAGAGAAGAAAGCTTTGTTGAATTTAGCAAGACTGTCTAGGGATGGATTCGAGAAATTGATGATAGAGAATAAGCTAGATGCATTGGTGACTCCTGGTGCAGATGTTGCTCCAGTTCTTGCCATAGGGGGGTTCCCAGGAATTAGTGTCCCTGCTGGATATGATTACAAAGGGGTGCCCTTTGGCATTTGTTTTGGGGGCCTAAAGGGCTCAGAGCCAAAGCTGATCGAGATCGCATATGGCTTTGAGCAAGCTACTAAGATTAGGAAGCCTCCTTCATTTAAACCTTGAAGGTTTAACAGAGTTCCCTTTCTAGTTTCACTGCTTGTTCCAACATCAAGCGATCATCAAATAAAATCAAAGACTCTTTGAACATTGCTGGTATTTTGGAATGGAATACAGAGAAAATACTGGAGAAGAAACTCATAGCCAAGGAAGATCTTCAGCTGTAAGATTTAATTCTGCATTTAGACAGCTCTATTCCTGCAATATAATATACATTAACTCCTGTTTTGGAGCACTAATGAAACCGGAAAAGAAACCACACTAATAGTCAGAAAGTGGGCATAACTTTTGGCCAAACTAAGACTAATTGCTGCCATGGATGCATATAAATTAAGAAACAAACACGGAACCCTGAAAAAAGAAAAATCAAGAAATACAGACTCGGTTTAGTACTTATATTTTTGGTTTAGTACTGGTGAGTTTCGTGGCAGCTCCATAAGCATTGTTTGGGATGTTCCCAGTTGTCATTTACAAATTTTCTGTTCATTGAATTATACCTCCATTTCTACACAATAAGGTAATAAAACAAGCTAACCCAGTGTGCTCTTAACAACTTAGGTTTCAAACCTCAGATGGCCATGTCCTAATATATGAAAATTTTCTGCAAAAAAGGCAAGTAGGTGAAGTTTTTGGTAGACCATTTAGAAATATCCAAAATCTACGCTTATCTTAAATGTTACTTCAAGTGGAGAAACAACAGTATTGCTGGCTGAGCTCAAATTATCAATGATTCTACAAGTGGAGAAGCAACATCTACATTTACCCGAAAAACCACCCACAATAGGGAACAAGGCTTTTGATTCTACAACCTGAAGTTATCAGTTATCACCAAGTGACTATAATCCAAAATGGAGCAAATTTCCTGGTTTTGTCTTGTTCTAAAATCACCTCATGAGGTTCTCCATCTTGGCAGGGAAATGAAGGTTGGGGGGTTTGAGTATTTGTTTCAGTCTCTAGATTCAACATCTCACAGAAAAGTAGGCATTAGAGCCTGATAAAGGGACTCATTTTCTCAGAGGCAGAGAGAGAATAGATGATAAATACTGATATGCAACAACTCAAAACATAAGTAACCAAAGAGAGAAAGGACTAAATACACTCTTTCAAGTTATCTGTACAAATTTTCCTTTCCATAGATAGAACATTTTTAGGCAATATCAAGGTGATATCTCTCCTAAATGTTCACCCACATGACAGTTCATCAGCCTGCCTAATGTGCTCTAAGAATAAGGGACAATCCATTTGGCACATGAACCATTCTGCCTGCTCTGGTGGCTTTCACAGCCATCTCTGGCTCCCAACCTGTAGTTTTATAGACCGACAAGAACTTGCCTGAAATCATCACTCATTTACCAAAAGGAGCAAAACATTACAGGGGCCTGTGGCCTTGATGCCTACAAAAACCCTCTCAGCCACTTCTTTACAGAGATATGAAGGCCTAGGACTCTTCAAGGAAAGGAAAATGAAAAACATGAAATCAATGTTGCTTTGCCTCTGGGCTTTTACTCTGTTTTCAGCTATAGGTCTGGTGCATTGCCAATTCCACAGCACCACAGAAATCCCTCTACGCCAAACACAGAAAAAGACCAGCCTCCACTTCTTCCTCCACCACTCCTTCAAAGGCAGTAAACCCAGTTCAGTCATTGTTGCAGGGGCAAACAGCAGCGCAGGCAACAATAGCCTGCTGTCACCATTCGGCACAGTGCATGTGCTTGATGAGCCCTTGACAGAAGGCCCAGAACCCACATCAAAAGTAATTGGAAATGCCCAGGGTCTTCTAGTATCGTCAGGTCTAAAGGAACTGTCCCTTGCTGTATACTTGGATTTTGGGTTTACCACTGGGGAGTTTGATGGGAGTTCCATTGTGGTGGCTTCAAGGTTTCCGGTGGCGGCAGACTTTGCTGAGCTTGCAGTGTTTGGTGGAAGAGAAAAGTTTAGGATGGCCAGTGGGTTTGTAGAGCTTAAAAGGTATTACTTCAATGAGACTACAGGTGAGGCCATTGGAGAGTAGTCGAGTACTCTCTTCTACTGATCAGCTCAGATGCTAATGAATTGTTTTTTAAAAACGTTTTTTAAAATCACTATCAAAAAACTATTATTAAGCTTTGCTTTCTTGTTAACAAACTCAGCTCTAAGGAATGAAAATAAAAGGCTTATTTTTATTTATTTTTAGTTATAACTAGATCCAATTTTTACAAATATTCTTTAAATTTATTATATAAATTTACATGAATACTTAAGTGGTTACCTAATGTTGTAATAAAAATAAAATTTGACAAAAATTTCAATTTTCACACTTATAAATTTATTTTGAAAAATATAATTTTTATTCCTACACCAACCAAACACAACAACTAAATATTGTTAAACTATCAAATTTCTTAAAAGTTTAAACTTATAAGATTTAGGTTTATATATATATCATTTTTTTTAACACCCTCCCTCATATACAGTCTTATCCCCATACATGGAGAAATACACAAGAGGGAACACATGAAGTTTTGCCAAAAAGAATTTGGATTCATAATATATATCATATTTTTTTATGAGGTATCAAAATTTTGTTTGGTTGGAGTTCATGTATTTGATTACCTCTTCGAAAATTGCATGTTTGTAAGTCTAAAAATGGCTATTTGCAATTATTAACCTTGAGGCTTGTGCATCTTTCCACATGAGTATGGGTCCGTGGTGGACCAAAATCTTGTAAATTTAAGTTTTTAGGGAATCAATAGTTTAGTAAATATAAATCATTGAAAAAGGGTAAAGAAGAAATAAGAATATAAATATATATATATATATATATATATATATATATATATATATGAGAACATTGTGAAAGTCAATTTTATAGGGGAAAATATTAGGTAATAGATAATTACAAGCATAAATTCATATTTTGTCTCAAAATAATTAAAAAAAAATTATTAATGAATTGCATAGTATCTTTGATTCTTTAAAAAAACAAAAAAAAGAGAGGAAAAATATGGAATTTATACTTAACATTAATGAATTATTTTTACATATTTCTTCAAATTTACCTTACATCTTTCATATAAAGATTAAATAATTTAAGAATATATAAGTTTTAAGTAATTTTAGTTATATTTAGGTAGTGTTTGTTTTTTTACTTAATTTTAAATAGAACTTAAAACTAAATAGTATTTAATAATATTAAGCATTAAGTTATTTTTTTATTATTTTATTTCTATTAAGTAAAAAAAATTAAATAAAAATTAATATATTACCTTTAGCATTAAAAAAAAAAAAGTTAAATATTTTGATTTTTTACCTTCATTCAAAAATTTCAAAAAATGGGTAATAAGTTAATAAAAGGATATTTTATAAGAGTACGGCAATTTTAAAAAATAATTCCTAAATTACGGTAGCATGAAAAATAATTTCAAATCTACCGTAATTTTATCCAAATAGAAAAGAAAAAATAAATTGGAAGTGAAAAATCATTTGTTCAAAAAATGATTTTTTTATTTTTAAAAAAATTGTCTTTCCAAGACACGATTTCAAATTAGAAATAAATGAAATGAGAAATCATATCTTGAAGAGACAATTTTCAAAAAAAAAAAAAATAAGAAGTGAGAAATTGTCTCTTCAAGAGACGATTTCAAAAAAAATAAAAATAAAAATAAAAGCAAGTGAGAAATTGTTTCTTAAAGAGACGATTTGCACAAAAATATATATATATATATATATATATATATATATATGAGAAATTCTCACTTAAAAAAAAAAAAAAAAAAACACTAAGTTTAAGAGACGATTTCCACAAAAAATATATATGTGAGAAATTCTCACTAAAAAAAACAAAGTGAGAAATCATCTCTTGAAGATACGATTTCTGATTGCTTAATTTATATATATATATATATATATGTATATTGTGTAAATCGTCTTTTCAAAAGATAATTTTCAAATGATTTAAAAAAAAAAAAAATTCATAAATTTGAAATTATTTTTTCCACTATGATAATTTAAGAATTATTTTTTAAAATTACCGTACTCTTATAAACAATTCATTAATAAAAAATCAAAAAAATAAACCTAAAATCTAAAAGTAAATTACTTTTTCTAAAAAGTGAAAAAAAACAAACGTCATATTAATATTTTCCTTATGAACTTTATTATGATATCAATTCTTGGATTAGAGTTGGGCCCTCTTATTTAAAAATCAATCGAACCAAGTTAGATTATGCATTATATAACATTTTACTACCGTACATCCGAAGGGTCTTAATTTACCCCACCGACAAATGATTTTACCCCAACATTTTCCTTGTAACGGAATGGGATGCTTTCTCCCTTTAAACACGAATGACATCATATCCTCAAATTGATTTCCTTGTTTGCATTTTAACCAAATCCATTAAAAAGACAACTCCAACTATTCTAATTTGTCTCCTGCTTTGCATTATTGCATGTAACCAAAGCCATTGAAAAGGCAACTCCAACCATTCCTCCCATACAAAAAAGGAGCCACTTTCCTTATTCAAAAATGGACCAAAGGTTGTTCACCAATAGGGTTGGTACAGCTCTTAAATGCCTAATCATCTTTCGAATTAGGTAACCACCCTTGAAAATCTAGGACATGTGCTACAGAGAAAAACCCTATAGAAAAACCCTATAAAACCCTCCCTCCTTTCTGCTCTGAACTTCACAAAGAAATGGCAAAGCTAGCTCTGGCTCTCCTGCTCATCTCCATGGCCATGCCATGGGCTCAAACCCAAGACCTCAAGTGGGCCAAGAGGCTCGACTCCGGCGGCCAACCCACCACCAATCTCCAGTTCTACTTCCACGACACAGTCAGCGGCAAAACCCCAACTGCAGTTCGCGTGGGTCAGGCCTCACAAACTGAAAAGTCTCCAACTCTCTTTGGAGCCTTGTTAATGGCGGACGACCCCCTCACAGAGGGACCCGACCGGAGTTCCAAACTCGTAGGTCGCGCCCAGGGACTGTACGGGTCGGCGGGTCAGGAGGGGTTTGGTCTGATAATGGCTCTGAGTTATGGGTTCTGCGATGGAATCTACAACGGCAGCTCCATTAGCGTTCTTGGGTTGAACCAGGCTCTGAACCCGGTCCGGGAGATGTCGGTGGTGGGCGGAACCGGGGTCTTCCGGATGGCTCGTGGATATGCGGAGGCGAGGACTCACTGGTTTGACCCTGCCACGGGTGACGCTATCGTTGCCTACAATGTGACAGTATTTCATTAGTGATGATTAATTATTAAATTTGTATTTGTATTTGTATTAATTACCTTTTTTATGATTTTCTATCGTCTCGGTGTGCCAATGTTATATTAATTATTACACTAAATGTAAGGTTTTAAGCTTTATGGTTTTTATTTTCTTTCCTTTTCTCGCACTTTCTTGGGATTCTTGTACAACTTTTATAGGTCCAGGAAAAGGGTCTAAGAATTGTTGGCTTGTGAAAAAGGGAACAACTTTTTGTAGGCTTTTGGTGATTGATGAGACATATTTGTTTTCGTGGGCTTGTGGGGTTTATGTAATAATAATTCTAGGGTTTGAGATAACTTCTAGCTTAGGAAGAGAATCACAAGTTCAATACTTAGTCATTCACCAATTATTCTTTGGAATCGATTTTATTGTGTTTGGATTCCACTTAAAATCTCATTTTTTTTATTAGTGTGATTTAGTGAAATGAAAGTTAATATTTTATTTTTAAATTTTTTAAATTTTAATAGTATTTTAATTTTTAGAATTTCTTATTTCATTGCTCTCAAATTGGTTCTCACAATTAAAAAAAATTATAAACTGATGTTATTAACATGATAAGTAAAAAAATATTTTAAAAAATAATTATCTTATTTATAAAAAAAATACATATATTTTAAAATATTATTAAATGAATTATCAAATTAAAGACTCAAAACTCACTTTTTTTATAAATTTATTTTATTTTTTGAATATATATATCATTAAATTAAAAATAATTTAATTTATTTTAAATTTTTCCATTTTTAACACAAAAAAAAAATAAAAATATACTTTTCAATCAAATAAATTTTTAAAATTTTGTAATATTTATTTTTTACAATTAATTTTTTAAAAATAAACTGGAAATATGTATAAAAAAGATTTCTTATAGGCCTTCATATTTCATTTTTCTTACATTTGTCACACAAGAATTTAAAAAAAAAAAAAAAAAATTATAAGAACGAAGATAAGAATTAATTTATATGTACAAGCTCATGAAAAGTAGCGTCTCGAAACCGGCCCGTACCCATGAGTAAATTATTGGAGGCCTTTTGGTACGATTTATTATTTCCTACCAGTTCCCGAATCCCAAGCCCACAAGTCTCATTATTGATTCATTATTTGGGTGGATTCAGTACGTACTTGGATGAGATTTTCTCAAATTTCAGTGTGAATAAGGTTGAGTTTTAATTTGGATGCTCATGGTGGGTGATGCTATTGGTTGAAAATTTTCCATCCATGACCTTTATAAAAATCTTTTTAAAAAAAAAACGATGTGTAGACCCCCTTTAGGCATTTTTGTTTTAGCCAAGTGTCGTCGTATGGGGTGGACACGTGTCGCTTTTCGACTGGCTACTATAGAATCATAATAGTGCTTCTGGAGGGCCAATGGGGGCGTGACACATGGAAAGGGGTTTCTGAAAAGGATCTGCAGGCCGTTAAGCTACGGAAAGGAGCGTAGGAGAGAGGTGAGGTTGGTTACCTGCAGTGAGGGGCTTTTTTTTCGAGCTGGGGGGAGAGATATTTGGTGAGGGGTTCTTTTTGGCTGGGCAGAGAGATTTTTAGGAGGAGCATTTTTTCTTCTGGAGGAGGAACCAGAGAGGGAACAGAGAGGAAACAGAGAGGGACTGAGAGTGAAGGGGAAGCCATTTCTTGGGTTTCCTGAGAGAGCGAACTGAGCGGAAGTTTCTTCTGGAGAGCAAAGTTAGGAAGACGAGAGAGAGATTTTTCTTTTGAGGAGAGGAAGCTAAGGATTCAGGGGAGGCATTAATTTCACTGATATCGGAGGCGGATTTGAGGCGTTTGCAGTTGAACAGAGCCTCACTGGAGAAGAGTTTCTCTCAGGTATGAATGCAACTAATTCATCGTTTGATTTGGTTTCTTTATCATCTCTCTTTGTTTTCTTGTTGGTGTTTGGATATCTGTTGAATTGTTTGGGGTGGATAATGAAGGCCACCTGTTTGTCTGGGATATAATCTTGCGTTCATGTTTGTCATTGTTACTGTTAGTATACCATGCCTCTATTGTGAAATGCTCATATTTGCAATCGATGTAGTCATTCCCACCTAATAAGAGGATTCACTCATGATCTATGGAGTGAAGCCTCATCCGAAAATATTTTTACCTGTTTTCTCTTTGCTCTGTTTCCATGATTTCTCCTCTGCTATGGTTGCCTTTTGTTCCTGGAATTTTGTTCAATGTGTGGGCATGTGAGGGGGGGGTAAGGACCCAAGGCTGGCAGTGAGTTTTGGTAAGAATACATACTCTCAAGGTCTTCTGGCAAACTGATTAAGCTAACATCGAATCGCTATTGTGGCCTTCCAAAGTTGAAACTGTCGGAGCTCTGGTGAATATTCAAAAACCCAGGGGATGATCCTAGAACCTCAAGAAGTAAGCACATGAAGCTGTTCTGGGGGTCCCCTGCGTTTGAAAAGTGAGACGGAAACGGCTTACAGGAAGCTGGGTTAATAAATATGCAAGAGCAGATGTCCAGAGTTGAGAAGCTATGGGCACCGTGGGAGGCATTGGGCCAAAACTGAATCTGGCAGTCTCTAATGAGATGATTGATGGGTCTCAGTCCTCGCACGGATCCTTCCTGGATGCATGGTATTCTTGTCAAAGACACTGAAGAAATGGATGCAAAAATAGGAGATATTGATGAAATAAATAATGGTGTTAGCGAGAAAATGTCCTGGTGCATTTCCTGATGAGCAAACTAATATGGTTCAGCTGTTTGTGATAGGTTTTTGTTGCGGACGATTTTATTCTATGAGCTGTCCACCGTCCCATATTTCTGATTGTCGTCAACTTGTCATGGTTCTCTTTTGGGGTCATTGCTGTAGTATTCATTTAGGATTCCCATGGAGAAGACTGATGGCGATGCCACGGATAGGCCACGTGTTGATTTGAATGGAGGGCAAGGAGATCTTTTGGAACCGTGGGACTCATTTTGCCACATCACAGTCAACTGTTCACCGCCTTAGATGTTTTTGAGTGGCATTCGCTCCACCGTTTGATCTAAACGACCCTTTAATCACACTCTAAACTCACTCGCTTCATACCCCACTCATACCCATGCAAATGCCCACCATACCCTTCGTACTCATGCCCATACCCATCCACCGTTACCCCCACGCATGCATGGCCACTCCTAACTCATCACCCATCATCCTTATATCCTCACACCCATCTCCATTCCATGCAATTACCCCACCACCATGCACCTATGCTATACCCACCACCGAACCCCCCTTTCTCTCACTACCCGTGGCCATACTTCACCATCCATACCCATACCGATACCCACTAACCCATTATCATTACCATTCACCAATCATCCTATCATTATACCCATCACCCTCCACTCATTCTCAATACCATACTCCCCATAGTTAACTTGCATTCAGCATACCCATCACCCCATGCAATCCTCCCAACCACACCTATCATCGTCCATGTCCACACTTCCAATTTCTGAAAACCCATGGGACCCTTTTTCTCATCATCATCCGTCATCATCAAATCTGCCACCTCAATCTTCATGCCCAACAGACTCTTCGCCCATCTCCATTCGATGAACCTTCCCTGTCATTTTCAGTATCGAATCCCTTATCAGTTTGTGGAGCTGTCACCGGCGCCGGCTAGTGATTTGCTACAGCCGAGGTCGATCTCTCCGATGGGGATTCTGAGGTCTCAATGTGGTGGATGTGTACAGGAATAATGGAGCCGTGGGGACTTTAATGGAAGCTTTGGGAGAGCTCTCTTCAATGCCAAAGATAGGTTGTGTTTTGATCACTATGATATCCGCTTTAAGAAGCAGAGAAAGAAGTCTTATTGATGGGTCTGAAAGTGTAAAGCCTCTACTCAATAGCGGTGAAGCTGAACTAGCAGCTGGGCACTGAAAAATACTGCACATTTATTCAAGGCAATAGGGCTTGGCTTCCAAAATTTCTGGTGTTCTGGGTCGCGCTAATGGCTGTTTTCAGTAACTTCGTCTATAATAAAATGGGCAATGCTATCAAGGCGAAAATGGAGGAAATACTTGTAAGCATGCGCGATCAGCAAACGAGAACGTTGCGAGATCAATTCAGTGTTTGTGACTGGTGATGTAGGGCTTAATGGCTGGTGATGTCACGCTCTAACCTAATGCGAGCTGCTTGCCATGCTTACGGAGATTTTGGAAAAGGCACCTTAGAGAGTTCTTATCACACTTTCACCAAATCAGAAGATTATAATTCATCAGAAATGCATGGGATAAGAAAACTGAAGCCCAGGAAATCCATGGAAAATGAATACTGTCGGTTACAGGAAGAAACAGATTCAGATGAGGAACAGTCTCCATTTCTTGGTTACCTGAGTACTTATGGACTTGAGGAATCACATTTTATCCGAATGTATGAGAGACATGTGCTTCCTCTTCAGATTAGTGTATGTTCTGCGCAATAAAGGTTGGAGTACTTGTCAAGTGTCGGTGCCAGACTCTGAAACTCCAAAAGAATTATTTTGGGACAGCTACAAATTCCAGAGTATTCAGTGAATAGCAATCTGAAGTCCCATGTTGTTTTTTTTTTGGTGGGTTTGAGCATTCCTGATTCTAGAATGAGGCGTGTAGTTGCTGCTGCTCCATATTTGTTTTCTTATAGTGTGGAGAATTCGTCGAAACCCACAGTGAGGCAATTGGTCAAAGAAGATGGTGACAAGAAAAATGATATGGGTAGTATGGACGGCAGAAGTTCCAGGAGTAGAATTGTTGATGGCGAGGATGAGTACTACAACCTTGTTCTAAAGTTTAATGAAGCAGTTATCGGGGTTGAAAAGGAGATTGAGATAACCCGACTGGAGACATGTGGAACCTGCAATGGCTCAGGTGCCAAAGCCATCATGGTGACAGGGCAATATGAGCAAAGAGGCATTCAAGCGCTTAGGACTCCCTGCTGCAGGATTTGCATGCCTTCTTTTGAGCCACGTGCCATCCCCTATGTCTCCTCATCCTGTTTTTAAAATAATTGCCCCAAACCTCATTTTGTAAATACTTTTTCAATTCCTGGTTTTCAAATAATCCCAACTCTTCCCTATTCCATCCTTAGATTTTTAGGATCACCCAAGAGTCCTCTTTTTAATAAAATTTTGCTGTCATATTTCTTTTGCGGCATGCAATTTTCACATCTTCCATGATTTTAAAAATATTTTAAAATAAATATGAATTTATTCTCGTAATTCCGAATAGTGGGACTTCATGGGATTGATTCATATAGAAATAAAAAGGGCTTTGGTGGGGGGCCCTACATCGAATAAATTTTCTTTAAAATAAAAATGAGTTTGAATGGAGTGTCATGCATGCTATTGGTGATTCTTTACCTTGATTAGTGACATGAGTGACATATTTTATATTCGTTATTGTGCACTAACCCCATTTCTTGATAGCGCACTGCTGTTCGCCGCCCAGGTACGCACCTGTTCTCACTTTGATCATTTCTTGTGCATGATTTGGCTCTTAGTGTATGGTCATGTCGGTATTCATCGATTTTCTTGTCGATTGCCACGTCAACTTCGTTTTATTAGTAGAGACCCGACTTTAGGGACTTAGAAGGGTACTACGGTCTTTACCGTACCTTCCCGATAAGTAACCTAACCTCTGAGCCCATTTTTGGTTTTTCACAGACCACCTTTTCCAAATAAGGAGTCACACTTAGGGTTTTTCTTTCTTATTTTGTTTACCCTTTAAAATAAAACAAAAATAAGTGGCGACTCCAACTCATTTTCTTTTTAATCAATAAATCATTTTTCAAAATAAAAAGTGAGCTCATCATCGAGTGGGAAACGCATTGAGCCGAAATGCGGGGTCCACACGATGTTTTGTTAATAAAAATTAATCTTATTTCCCATTTTTTAATTTTTTATCTTAAATAAAATTATTGTTTTAGAATGAGATTGTAATATTCATGTTGACTCGAGTTTTTCGTGAGATTGAAATGAGTATAATCCGATTTGGATCAAATTTATGTCAAATTGCATAATTCATCACGACCAAACTTATTTAAAAATTTAACTCATTTTAAATTTATTTTAAAATAAAAATGTCAATGAAATTATTAATAAATTTGGTTGAGATATTAATGATATTGGTTTATACAATATCTAATTAAATGTACTATTTATTTAATAATTAGATAATATTTAAATTTATATTTTTAATATGATTATTACTCATAGAGGACTCGAGTTGACTTATTTACTAGAATATTGAGATTTTAACAAGACATGTAAATGACTTACCCACGTAAACTGTCACCCCTATTTTAGATTACTCTTGAAGGGCATGAAACAAAATTGGTCTTGAGCTTTGATGTGAATGCTCTTTTTCATTGGTGTAACTTAAATGTTCGATTGATTGTTACACTCTCTTCAAATACACCAATAAAACCATTTATCTATTCAAGCCTAATATCTTTTATATCAATTTTATTCTTGATCTTTTAAAACTATTTTTAAAAACTACTTTTTACAAACAATTTTTAAAAATGTTTTCAATGATCTCCAACTTCGTCAAAGTGTCTTCAAATTGTGAAAATCTTTGAAACCTCAAGTTTTAAGAAATAAGATGAAAATCTAAAAGATCTTACTATCTAAAACCAAAATACTCAAGCCCTCAATCAATGTTATTCGAGCCAAGCCAAAACATTAATCACAAGGAGACTGGGATCATAACAAGACTTCAGACATCTCATGATCCAACTCACACCAAGACCCAAATCGCCACAAGGTTCAAATTAAATCAAGGTCCAAATTGCAGTAGAGCCCAAATCAAAATTAAAATAATTCAAAGTCATCAAGTTTTTTAACCTCTTGATTATCAAGAGGTTATATAAAATATAAAATAAAATAAAATTATAACCACATTATTTTAATTTTATTTTCAAATTGATAAAAATCTCTATTTTTCTTCAAGACGGTTTTGAGCAAAAATTTGTGTCTACAATCATTTCTCCCAACCTTATTTTGGTATGGATATTTCAGAAGATTCTCCATTTTGTAAGAGAGAATCACATGCCATTCTAATTCCGGGAACTCATTATTTTCCCAACGGCATTTTCGAATCATGATCACGTATGCATTACTGTGTACTGGGAAAATGGAAGAGCTGCATGCAGGCGGGTAAAATGGAAGAGCTGCATGCAGGTGGGTAATTAATTACCCACCTGCAGCTCAAAACTTACTCACCTGCAACGCAAAAGTACTCAAACCATTTTTCTCAAAAGGGATGGGCCAATGCCACTATTTTCAGCCCTCCTTTTCTCCTTTCCTCCCCTATAAAACCCACCATCAACTCCCCCATTTTCCCCACAGACAGCCAGAATATCAATCAGATGGAGAAGCTACCTCTTTTCCTAATCCTTTTCTCACTAGCCATATCCATGGCCATGGCCGCCCGCAATGAAGTTGATGAATGGTTTGGTAACCTCCAGCATGCAAAGGAGAAGACCACCCGTCTCCACTTCTACTTCCACGACACAACCTCAGGCAAGAACCCGAGCGCAATGCGCGTAGCTCAAGCCCCTTCAACTAAGAAATCCCCCACCTTCTTCGGCCAAATAAACATGATGGACGACCCACTCACGGAAGGGCCCGAGGCGACTTCCAAGCTAGTGGGTCGTGGGCAGGGGCTGTATGCCTCAGCTGGGTTGGATGAGGTGAGCCTCCTCATGGCCTGGAACGTAATCTTCAAGAGTGGGGACTACAATGGCAGCTCTCTAGCCATTCTCGGTCGAAACCCCACTACCCATCCCTTCCGTGAGATGCCCATTGTGGGTGGCACTGGTGTTTTCCGGATGGCCCGTGGAGTAGTGACTTTCAAGACATATTTCTTTAATTCTAGTGCCGGTGTAGCTGTCATTCAAGTTGATGTTGTGGCTATTCACTACTGAGTACCGAGTGAAGTGCATGGATGGTTGTTTGTTGTTTGTTTCAGTTCTCAGTGTCGGTTACTTTAATGAGCTTCCTAGCTATGAGGTGCTTGGCTTTGTTTAATCATTGGGCTTGCTAGTAATAAATACAAGAAGTAACTGCAATGGTTATTTTGGATGAATCTCATGTCTTATTCGGAAAAAGTTCCAAATACAATCTACTGTGGTTTTAAAATTATAAGAGTCTAATCAGATCAATAACATTTACATAATTGAGAATGAATCGTTACAATTTTAATATCACATCATGCCACGAGGAATACGAAATGACTCACATTCACAAATTTGTACTCCTTTCTTGCATAGACTTTGAGTCTCATTTATTTATGGTAGATGAATTGTCTTTTATAAATGTCAAAAATCATTTTCTTAATCAATAGTAACATGATTTTTATCGTCTTAATAATCTATTAGAACATTGAGTTAGCACTTATTTTATTATATACTTCAAAACTTTAACATAATTTTTATTAAAAACATTACCCTATAATAGTTTGTCATATATATGACATTCGTGTCCTCAAGACTCCAACACCACCAAGAAAGAATGAGGGCATAATTGTTAAATGAGGGTATAAACATTAACAATGAGCCTAGAGTGCAAAACAATAAAAACAAGATACAAGACAATGAAATTAGATGTGTTATAAAGCAATAAAATTTGATTACAAATGCAACATCACATTATTAATGATACTTTTTGTGTAAAAATAACACAATAAACTAATTAATATTTGTTGGAGAATCATAGCATGAATTATTTTCCCCACAGTCCTACGTGCACGCCCATCCACATATGGATCTGCCAAGCTACATTGAAACTATTGCTTCAAAGCTGCCACCAACTGAGGCAACTCTGGACCACAAATTTTCTCCTGTTCATAATCGTCATGTAGTGGTTAATAATTGTTTGTATGGTTTATGAAATCATGAGGGTCTTTTATTTTTTTATTTTTTTTTACTCAAATTATGACTAATGTCTTGAAATTCATAATAATGTTCTCAAGAGCATAGGAGGGATTACTAGGGTTATAATAATTCTATTCTAATTGAATAATAGCTTGTAAGCCATCTTTGTTAATATATATATTATCTTTTGTTATTTTTTTTATAATTAGTATTATTATTTTGTTTTTATTTTTATTGAAAAGCATATCAAATTTCTAGTATTGTATAAGACATTTCGTATATTAGTATTTATTTGTAAAAATAAATATTATTAGAAATATCTATTTTAATTTTAAACTCATCATGTTAAGGATTGGGTGGGGTAGGGCAGCACGGACATCCAATAACATGAAAAATAGGATATTTTAGAATGAGATATAATTAGTATATAGCAAATGATATGATCAATCCTTCTAATTGAAGATATAAGATCGGATTAATGAACTGGATTGTTCCCAATTCAAATTATTGCAGCAATTAGCATAGAATAGCAAAGACAAGCAGAAAAATATTTGGTAGGTAAAATAGATTACCAATATCAATGCCAGCCAGGGTACCCAAAAATTGTGGACAATAGAACAATACATACCTACTTTTCTCCTTGGTTTTCTTCCAGCTTGATGCTGTTGATCATGTGCTGCCTGCCTCTGGAGAGCATCTAAGGACTCTTCTTTTCAAGTTTCTGCACTTATAAAAGCCTCTATATAGTCTCTTCAACTTCCATGGAAAAGACAACGCTAGTTTTAGTGGCTTTCTCACTGGCCATGGCCATGGCCATGCCACGGGTCCACAGCACCATTGGAGACCCCGAAGAGGCTGATGAATGGCTGCACAAGATCCAGCATGCAAAGCAGAAAGTGACCCGGCTCCACTTCTACTTCCATGACACAGTTTCAGGCCAAAACGTGAGTGCAATGAGGGTGACTCAGGCCTCTATCACAGACAAATCACCCTCCTTCTTCGGCCTTATAAATATGATAGACGACCCTTTAACCGAAGGACCCGAACTCACATCCAAGCAAGTGGGTCGGGCGCAGGGGCTCTATGGCTTGTCAGGGTTGAATGATATGAGTCTTCTGATGGTCATGAACTTTGCCTTCACAAGCGGAGAGTACAATGGCAGCACCCTAAGCATTCTGGGTATGAAGGAACACTGCAACGCAGCCAATCCGAGAGATGCCCGTAGTTGGTGGGAGTGGGGTTTTCCGACTGGCTCATGGGATTGCAACAGCCGGGACGTATTTCCTCAATTTCACTACGGGTAATGCCGTTGTTGAGTACAATGTTGTAGCCATTCATTACTGACCATCAATGGTGGAGTGAGTGAGTGATGTTTATTTTTGTTTTTGCCCATGTTCGTTTGGTCAACTTGGTTTGTAATTTGTGGAATCTGATGTTCTTGTCTCAGACACTACTGTTATTTGTATACACATATATTTGTAATGTTGAAGGATATGATTGTTGGATTTTAACCTACTAGCAGACTTGTAGGCCGATGGGTCAAGCCCAGGGGCTCTGTGGTTCAGCTGGGTTGGTTCGGCCAGTAACATTGCCTTAACAGACCATTATGGCTTAGAATTCTGCCATCAATGGTTGTTTGATAAATCAACTTAATAAGTTAAAATAACTCAATGGCTAAATGATTTAGGTTGTGTTTGATTCCCATAAAGTAGCGAGGAAAGAAAAAAAAATATTAGGGAAAATGATTTTCTCATGTTTGATTGTCCTATAAAATATTTCAAAGAAAATTAAATATAATTAAAATTAATTAGAAACTCATACATTTTAAAATTATATAATCTTTATATTGATGAGTTAAAATAAATAAAATGAGTTTGAAGTAGCAAATAAAAATAATTTATCATCTTTAACTCTATTTTTTATTTTCCTTCACTTTTTCTTTCCTTTTACTTTTCCTTTCTATTTTCTTTCCTTTGCATTTTCCCTCAAATTTTTCGAGAATCAAACATAGCCTTAATTTATATCTTAATCTTTTTAAATAAATTAATACCATAAATTAAACTTAAAAATAAATTTAATTATTAAATAAAAATAGTTAATTTATTCTTTCTTAAATATAAAACTATACTTACAAAAAATATTTAAAATTACTATCAATCATTAAGTTATTAAATCACTTCAAGTCATTAAATTGATTTACTAAACACCCTATTAGATTTTAGTTTCAACTCAATAAATGCCAAAACAATAAGTCTACATTTGGTTCTCGGAAATTTTAAAGGAAAATGTAAGGAAAAAAAGTAGAGGAAAAATAAAAGAAAATAAAATAAAAATAGATTTAAAGTCAATAAATTATTTTTTATTTGTTATTTCAAATTTATTTCATTTATTTTAATTCATCCATATAAATATTAAATAATTTAAATATATATAAGTTTTTAACTAGTTTTAATTATATTTGAATTTTTATTTTTTAGTATTTTCACATAATAATCAAATATAAGAAAATAAATGATTTTAGTTTTTTTTTCTTCTTTCGTATTTTCATAACCAAACATAACCTATTGAAAACCACTTTCAACTAAACTCACTAATTCTAATCAATGTTGGATTTGCACACTTCAACCAAGTCCCACTTGGGGTGTAGTCCATGATGGCTCTCAAAAATCAGCCCTACGACCTTATTAATGCTTTGTGAAACAATGATAACAACTTTTTACTTTTATGCATGGGTAAGGTTTTGTGCTTGTCATAATCATAGGATCGTATTGTACTCAGATTCAATGTCTATTGTATTACATTAATTAAATGTTTTGATAGACTTTGCATTGAAGGCTACTATAGTAGAGGATCATCCTTTCTATCCCCTTATAATTAGTAGATGTTTCTAACTAATTGACTAGAGATTATACGCATGCCCTCCTTTTCCACATGTTTTCGTTGGTACAAGTCCATAGAATGCCCCGAGATCTCAAACCAAAACAAAATAACAACTAACCTAGCTATGAGTCACAAGATAATTCACTATAGTAAGATTCAATACTAAGATATTAGCAATATTATGTTGTATATATTCAATTAATTAAAGGGACAATTGTGTTTAAAGGTATTCGTACTTCGATGATTGGGTCAGCATCCATAAAAGATGCATAATTAACACCAAGTTTGTTGTGTCAGCAAAAACAAAAATAAAAAAATTTACACAAAAGTACATGGAGTTTTAATGTCTACATTCATGAATAAGAGAAAATTATTTTACTATATTATAAAGAATATTAAAGAAGACAAATATGTCCACATTCATGGATAAGAAAAAATCATTTCACAGTATTATAAAGAATATTAAAGAAGACAAAAACAAATACAACTATTAGGTTCCTTGTTTTATCGGGTGTCTCTCAGTCTTTCTTATATATAGTCTTTACAAACTCATATTGAGACAGATTGTCCTCTATTACCAACAAATCACCAAAGTCTTAACTCTTAGACACCAAGTTTAGGAATAATAAGGAGACAGATTTGGAACAGATTATCCTCTTATTGAACTTGTCTCGTTTATAAAAAGTATTTCTCACCTTGATCCTAATAAAAAAAATTAATAAGGAGAGGGACGTTTAAAATTTAATTTTTAAAAAATTATTTAAAGCAAATAATTACATTACAAATAAATATATTCTATAGATAAATAAACTATTATAACTTATTTTATTATGAATTACTTTTTTATTATTTTATGTGCCTTAAAAATAAGAAAATGTAAAAAAATAATTAAGTTAAATTATTTTTAAAAATTAGCTAGTCTATATTGATGGGAGGGCAAGTAGGACAAGACAATACTTAAACCCTAAACCCATCCTGGATTTTGAAAAAAATCTCAAACTCATATATAATCCGTTTACTTTAATTCTAAATCCATCACATTAGGAGTGAATCAGAAAGGGTAACGAAAAACCTGGTGTGATTGTTATTCCTAAGCACATTTGTGATGGATGACCCATTTAATTGTGCTGGAAAGAGCTAATGGAAAGGACGAGGATTGCCATATCAAAAAAGACAAACACCATATATAGAAAAATATGTATAGAGAAAAAGTATATACTATATATATATATATATATAGAAAAATACTAGTTTGGAGACATGTGACTTCTGCATCGGTATGTTAATCTTGTATTCTTCGTTACTTCTTCTGAGTTGCATGTAAGTAGCTGGCATTTTACACCTACGAAAATGTCTTGAAGTGGTAAAACAGGAATCAGAATACCATTCTTTAAGAAATAACTCTAAACCAAAAATAAATAATTACTATCCCTTCCATGCTTTAAATTGGGTGTTAACTCATATGAATCAAGCAGTCTCCCTACCACTCTTAGATAATCACAAGGGCCATTTTTCAATCATCCTACTTCCTGCTTCCTGCTTCCTGCACCCCTAAAAGCCTTCGTAACCTTGTGGAACGTCGCCATCTACAGAATTTGCAATTGTCTCGTTAATAAAACACATAAAATAAAACATCACTGTAAGCTTAATCCGTCATTGTAGGCACACCCAATCAAAATTAAGCTTGATAAAGCAAGTGAGTCTCCCTGATAAACTAAAATTCAAAAAAAAAAAAAAAAAAAAAAAAAAAAAGGATGTTCATAGTGGGTTTAATTAGTCTACCGTGCCCCATTCAAGTAAAAACACTAAGTCCTGCAAATGATATGAATCTTTCTAATTGAAACAAAAGATTGGATTGAACTGGATTGCTTCCCCGTTCAAATTATTGCTGCAATTACCATAGAATCAAATGAACAAACAGAAAAGTAGTGGGTAGGTAAAATAGAATGCTAATATCAATGCCAACCACGGAACCCAATAATAATGGACAATAGAACAACACATACCTGCTTTGTGTTTTTTCCTTTGTTTCCTTCTATCTTGACGCTGTTGATCATGTGCTGCCTGCCTCTGAGAGCATCTATGGACTCTTCTTTTCATGTTTCTGCACTTATAAAAGCCTCCATAGACTCTTCAACTTCCATCAGAGGGAGCTAGCTAGGCATGGAGAAGACAGCTCTGGTTTTAGTGGCTTTCTCACTGGCCGTGGCCATGGCCATGCCACTGGTCCACAGCACCATTGGAGACCCCAAAGAGGTTGATGAATGGCTGCACAAGATCCGGCTTGCAAAGCAGAAAATGACCCGGTTCCACTTCTACTACCATGACATCCAAAACGTGAGCTCAATGAAGGTGGCTCAGGCCTCTATCACAGACAAATCACCCACCTTGTTCGGCCTTACAAATATGATGGATGACCCTTTAACCGAAGGACCCGAACTCACATCCAAGCAAGTGGGTCGGGCTCAGGGGCTGTATGGATTATCAGGGTTGAACGAGTTCAGTCTTTTGGTCGTCATGAACCTTGCCTTCACAAGTGGAGAGTATAACCGCAGCACTCTAACCATTCTGGGTCGGTACGAATCGGCACAGCTTACGATCCAAGAGATGCCCATAGTTGGTGGGAGTGGGGTTTTCCGACTGGCTCATGGGATTGCATCAGGGAGGACGTATTCCCGCAATGCCACCAGCGGTAATGCTGTTGTCGAGTTCAATATTGTGGCCATTCATTATTGAGGAATGGCGGAGGAGTGATGTTTATTTTTGTTTTTGTCCATGTTCCTATGGTCAACTTGGTTGTAATTTGCGGAATCTGATGTTCTTGGCTTTGAGAATTTTGCCATTTGTACCTCTTGACATTTGTGTTTCCAATAAGTAATACTGTTGACGGAGGATACAATTGTTGGGTTTAACTTTTAACCCACCAGCCACTTGTAGGCCAGTGGGCAGGCCCAGGGGCCCTATGGCTCAGCTGGGTTAGTTTGGCCTCCAACATTGCCTCCACAAGTGGAGGGTACATTAATGGTAGCACTCTAGACCTGAGCATTATGGCTAAGAACTCAGGGAACTGGCAGTTAATTAACTACTTGATTTCATTTTCAACTCAACATATACCAAAACGGTAAGAAAGCCGTTTTCATTTTCATCTGAACTCACCAACTCTGATCAATATTTAGGTTTAACAATATTTATCAGTAAAATATTTAACTTTACAAATATTTTTTTACTTTATGTTATTTAATATATAAAAATAATTTATATATTATATATTAATATTATTTTATAAATATTGTTTTAGTTTTTCTTTTTTAATCATAAATTTAATTTATAATAAAAAAAATTATTTTATAAAATGAATATATTAAAAATAAAAAATTGATAAAAATAAATAAATTTGTGATGTATGGGATATGTATATCTCATATCTTACCATGACATTAATATATCACATATGAAAAAGATGAAAAATAGAGGGTGAATAATATATCTTATCACTTTTCCTATCCCATGTTTGATTAAATATAGGATATAATAAATGATGAGATAACTCATCATATCCCATCATTAATTAAATATAGGATATGATATACTATATTCTATCTCATATTATATCCAACCAACTAAACGTAGTCTAAGAGTCTTGCAAGAGTGGTGCTCGAAGATCCACAAAAATGAGGTTTCCGGAAAGAGAAAGAAAGAAAAAGGTTCCACTTCTACAACATCAGTCGTTCAAATAAAGACTTCTTCATGAATGAATAAATAAAGAAGAGACAAATAAATTCAAATAAAGAATCTTTGATAGGTAAAATAAGGTAGTAATCTACTAAATATTTGGTAGGTAAAATAAGCTACGTACTCATTATCATTGTTGTTGGAGTCTGGTACTCACTCTTCCAAGTTCGTCGAACACTCTGTGTACCTGCAGATTGCAAGCAAGGTTCACACGAGCGTATCCAAGTAGATCGTCCGATGCTTAAGTGAATGAACTAGATCGCAAGATGACTTTTATCTTTTTTTAATTTTTCACTTACCTTCTTTTTACATGTGTTAAGACTTTTATAGCGCTTTTTTGTTAACGATTTGTGCAGATCATAGCGGTTGTTCCCATGTCACACCCGCATAAATGCATTTCCACACTTCCCCTTAAATTTGGGTGGTCTTCTTTCACACGACCCGGAGTGGTTGCACGTCACTTCCCCCATCTAGGCCTTTATGTGGTAACTTACTACTACTACCACTTAGCTTACCAAGTCGCCCGAGGGTGCCCACAATACCCCCAACTTCTCATTGACCCTCATGGGTGGTCAAGTAGGAAATTTCTCAAGGCACAAGCAGGAAAATTTGAAAATGCATGCCACTTATTTTTTCATAATTTCCTCTTCATCATTGCATTTTATTGGGATGTTTCTTTAGAGGAATTTTAACCATTGTCATAAGTCTTTTCATTTTACCCCTGAGTAACACCTGTCACTCTCATTTATTACACCTTTTCACAAGGACCACTATGCTCATTCTTCTGATACCTCTTCCAATTCTCCATTCTTCACTTGGTTATAAGAAATCGCCTTTTTGTCTTTTGTTGGTATCAATTAGACATTCTTCATCCGTGACTCAAGTGAGGGTTTCTCATTTCTTTCTCCTTATTCACAATATCTTCACTTGGGTTTTAGGATTGCTTAGGGTTCTATTCCATATTTTCCTCCTTATTAGGTTCAAAAGTCCTAAATCCCCTTTTTGGCTCAAGTAATTTTTAGGGTTTAGGTGATTGTGACCCAGAAAACCTAATCTCAATGTGCAACTAGGTTCTTACTTTTTCCCAGGGCGTTGTGTCTCTTACTTGGATGGTAAGGCACACTGAAGCTCCTGCCATGAGGAGGGCTACTCAAGGTGGTGCGGGTTCGAGCGTGCCTACTCGCTCTAAAGTCCATATTGTGGATGATTTTTCAATAGAGGATTTCAGGGTCAAGTTTAGCATCCCAAAGGATGTTAACATTCAATTACTTCAAAGTTCTGTTTTTTTTTACTTACAAATAAACAATCAAAGCACGTCATATGCTTTACTAGGGAGCAATTCCATGTCGGGCTCCATCTACCTCTGCCTTCATTAGTAAGGCAATTTTTCCATTACACAGAGATTCCTCCTTTCACCCACCCGAATGCCATTTGCATCCTCATGGGTTGTAGCGCAATGAATCTTTTATACAACCTGAAACTTTCCCTTCGGGAAATTTTATTCATCTACACCATCAAATTAAATAAATAGGGGAAATTCTTGCTCTCTACCTGTAAGTGTCCACCTCAGTTTATTATAGGGTTACTTGATTCAAGAAAAGCTTGGGCGATCGGACACGTAATAGTGTCAAGAAACTAGGAGTCTTCATCGCTCGATTCTTATGGTCCTTTTTCCTTGAATCACACCCTGGACTTGCCTAGTAAGACTTTGTGAAGTAGCACTTTTGAACTACTACCTTTTTTTGGTCTCAAACATACCACTTACTTTCTTAGCTTTGTGCATTCAGGCACAATTGAGGCTGCCTTGTTGAATGGACTAAAAAGGCCTCATGGGAGCGGCTAACCAAGTTATTCAATGTCAACGTCGGCCAATAAAACTATGCACTTTTGCTAACTAAACTCAACTTAAGGAGCGTAATCTCATTGTCGGAAGCTTTCGTTCCCTAGGTTCTTCCTTGGCTTGCACCTCATGAGCTAGTTCTTGGGATATACTTTCCTCTCAAGGACTTCATCACAAGAAAATTTGGCCATCCTACTGAAATCAACACGGAAACCTCACAAGAAAGCAAGGAGCACATAGACTCGCAGGCGTGGTCCATCTTCCTAACTCGAACAAAACCGCTCCTGTTAGCCTGCACGCTTCAATAGAGTGCACCATTTATGTCCCGGCCTCAGAGACCAATGTGCCTCTTAATTTGCCACACATAATCCCAAATATTAGCTCTACCAAACAAGCCTCTTCGACCACAATTATTATTGAAGATATGGAAGAGATGGAAGGCGAGGCTATGAATTTTTTCTATAGCCACAAGGAGAGAAGGAAGAGAAAGCGCACAGAGGTCTCATCTTCCTCAAGGGCTGCTACAGAGCCCAATTCAAGTAAGGCCCAGGGTACACCTGCCACCTTTGGTATTCCAGAAGTTTCTTCTCCGCTGCAAGCAGCTCGTGGCAAGGTGATCATCCCGGGCCTTCGCCCGAGAGGCAATCAAAACCAAAACCCCTATTTCCCACCTTTAATGGAGTAAGTAGGAGAAATACTCAACCAATACCCGGTTTTTACTGGCCCAAGCCCATCATTGCCAAATGTCAGTGTTCTTTTCCCTCCAACTGAGCAAATAACTGTTGAGGTGCCTGGACGTCCTGATCTAAACTTCACAGCTAACATCCCAATCAGAGTTCCTACCAGAGTGGTCCAGCCTAATGCTACTATATGGGGTCTAAACGGTGACCAAATCACTGAGATGGTACGTTCAACAACGTCATCCAACTCTGTCTTCCTTTACTGTGATTATTTTCCTGAGTCTTATGTCTCTTTTAACAGGGCGTTGCTGCAATATATAAGAGACTTAAATCGTCGGCTTCACCTTTTGAACGGGAAATTGGAAGTGGCGAACAAACTAAGGCATTTTGCTGCTGAGTCTATCAAGAAGCAAAGGAGCTTGGAGACGACACTAGCGTTCGCTCAGGCTCGCACGATAGAGATTGATAATAAGAACAAACTTCTCCGGCATCCATGCAATCTTTCCAAGCCGAGTGCGAGCAATTAAAAGAAGATCAAAAAAGAAATACAGAGGAGATTGAGTGTCTTCAAACTGCATTGGATCATCTAAGGCCACCATAAAAACTCAACATGCTAAACTAACTGCCGACTACGACAAGCAAATTAGACAAAATGTACCGGTATGCGTACTGGCATTGCAAGCAAGAGCACAACATTACAGAAAACCTCGACAGGATGAACACTTTGTAATTGATGATGACGAGGCCAACCCGGAGGACCCCGCTCAAGACGGCTCTCAGATTGGTGGAGGTGCAGTTACAACTGGAGTGAATGGAGAAGACATGCTTGCAACCAACCCGGCTACTTCCACTGCCCCCATACCTAAGGAAAAAACCAATCAAGAGAACCCCACTGTCATCTAGGTTACCACTCGAGAGGAGAACTTAGAAAGCGTGGAGTGCGAGACTCCCATCGAGTTGGGGACAATATAGAGCTTTACCGGATTTTGCCTTTCTTTTTGGACAATTTTCTCAATAGGGCTTTAATTTTTTTTTTTTTTTTTTTACATATTCTATTTGAATTCACTATCCTGATAAACAAGGTATTTTATGTCCAGCATTCCCTGGAAATACTTGTTTTAAACTACCTTCTATCAAGGGAAAGAAGGGGGTGTAATGCAGTTGTTTCTTTTTTTCATAATTCAAGCTTCATGGTATGCTCCTCGTAGCAACTAAAGAAAAATTTTATTCAAAGTAAGCTTGCTATGAATAATACCTTTTCAAATTCTAAACATTCCAAGGACAGGGTATACGTTTCCCGTTCAATTTTTCAAGATGGTGTGCCCCTCCTTGTCCGGCTTCGATTACTCTGTATGGACCTTCCTAATTTAATTTCATGAAGCTTCCCGGCCACCGATTCTGCCATATTCTCGAACATTCTTCTCAATACCAGATATCTGGGTTGTAACGAGCGTTGCTTGGCCCACTTGTTATTGTATGCCATAGCTTGATGATGGTAGGCCTCCATCCAGATCAGGGTCGTCTTCCTTAATTCGTCCGCCCAGTCCAGACTACCCTCTATCTCTTGATTCTCTTGCAGGTGTTGAACAATGCACAATATGGGCATTCCTACCTCTGTTGGGATAACTGTTTCCATGCCAAATGCTAAGAAGAATTGAGTTGCTCCTATTGGACATCGCCGGGTTGTTACTTGTTTGTTACAGTTCTCAGTGTTGATTACTTGTTTAATTTGCTTCCTCGCCATGAGGTGCTTGGCTTTGTTTAATTATTAGGTTAATAATAAATAGAAGTAATTGTAATGGTTATTTTAGATGTATCTCAATGTCTCATTATATATGTTTTAAAGTTATAGGAGTCTACTTAATTTATAGTAGGCCCATAGAAGAATATATGCTCTGATTGATATCACAAAATAAAATCTAGTGATATAAATATTTTTATTTCTTTCCTTAACTTATCAAAAGTAGTAAATTTTTTAGATTTCTTTCTATAAATTTATATGACATTCATATAAAAAGATGGTTTTCGATAGATAGCCTTTACCTATATTTTGATACAAATATGAAAGAAATATTTAGTTAGAATATTTTCATCCATATGACATTTGGGTCGGTGGCCTCCATCTCCAACCAATCACCCAAGTTTTAAACACGACATTTAGGGATGGTAACGAGATGGATTTGGAAGAGATGATCACCCTATTCTCAACCTTGTCTCATTTAGACAAAGTATTTCCCACTTCATCCTAATAAAAATTTAATTTTAAAAAAATTATTAAAAAATAATTACCTTACGAATAAATATATTTTATACATAAATAAAATATTATAATTTTTTATAACTTATTTCATTAAGAAGTATTTTTTATTATTTTATGTGTCTTAAAAATAAGAAAATTTTAAAAATTAAATTAAATTATTTTTTAAAATTAATAGTATATTAATTATAGGGCATGTGGGATAAGGGAATACTTGAACCCTAAACCCATCCTAGGTTTTAAAAAATATCTCAAATTTATTTCTAATCCATTTATTTTAATTCCAAATCCATCGTATTAAGGGGAAACAGGACAAATACCAAAAAAACCCATTGCCATCATTATTCCCATCACATTTGTGATGGATGACCCATTTAATTGTGCTGGAAAGAGCTAATGAAAAGGGCAACAAGGATTGTCATTTCAAAAAAGATATATATTAATATAGAAAAATATGTATAGAGAAAAAGTATATACCATATATATACATATATATAAAAAAAAATACTAGTTTGGAGACATGTGACTTCGGCATCAGTATGTTAATCTTGTATTCTTCGTTACTTGTTCTGAGTTGCACGTAAGTAGCTAGCATTTTACACCTACTACAATGTCTTGAAGTGGTAAAACAGGAATCAGAATGCCATTCTTTAAGACATAACTCTAAACCAAAAATAAATAATTACTATCCTTTCCATGCTTTACATTGGGTGTTAACTCATATGAATCAAGCAGTCCCCCTACCACTCTTAGATAATCACAAGGGCCATTTTTCAATCATCCTACTTCCTGCTTCCTACACCCGTAACCTTGTGGAACATCGCCATCTACAGAATTTGCAATTGTCTCATTAATAAAACACATAAAATAGAACTTCACTGTAAGCTTAATCCGTCATTGTAGGCACACCCAATCAAAATTAACCTTGATAAAGCAATTGAGTCTCCCTGATAAACTAAAATTTTTATAAAAAAAAAAAAAAGGGGGATGTTCATAGTGGGTTTAATTAGTCTACCGTGCCCCACTCAAGTAAAAACACTAAGTCCTGCAAATGATATGAATCTTTCTAATTGAAACAGAAGATTGGATTGAACTGGATTGCTTCCCCGTTCAAATTATTGCTGCAATTAGCGTAGAATCACATGAACAAACAGAAAAGTAGTGGGTAGGTAAAATAGAATGCTAATATCAATGCCAACCACGGAACCCAATAATAGCGGACAATAGAACAACACATACCTACTTTATTTTCCTTTGTTTTCTTCTATCTTGATGCTGTTGATCATGTGCTGCCTGCCGCTGAGGGCATCTATGGACTCTTCTTTTCATGTTTCTGCCCTTATAAAAGCCTCCATCGTCTCTTCAACTTCCATCAGAAGGAGCTAGCTAGGCATGGAGAAGACAGCTCTGGTTTTAGTGGCTTTCTCACTGGCCGTGGCCATGGCCATGCCACTGGTCCACAGCACCATTGGAGACCCCAAAGAGGTTGATGAATGGCTGCACAAGATCCAGCATGCAAAGCAGAAAATGACCCGGTTCCACTTCTACTTACATGACAGAGTTGCAGGTCCAAACGTGACTGCAATGAGGGTGGCTCAGGCCTCTATCACGGACAAATCACCCACCTTGTTCGGCCTTGCAGTAATGATGGATGACCCTTTAACCGAAGGACCCGAACTCACCTCCAAGCAAGTGGGTCGGGCGCAGGGGCTGTATGGCTTATCAGGATTGAATGAGATGAGTGTTCTGATCATCATGAACCTTGCCTTCACAAGTGGAGAGTATAACCGCAGCACTCTAACCATTCTGGGCCGGTACGGACCGTCACAGACGATCCAAGAGACGCCCATAGTTGGTGGGAGTGGGGTTTTCCGACTGGCTCATGGAATTGCAACATCCAGGATCTATTCCACCAATGCCACCAATGCTAATGTTGTTATCGAGTTCAATGTTGTGGCCATTCATTATTGAGGAATGGCGGTGGAGTGATGTTTATTTTTGTTTTTGTCCATGTTCCTATGGTTAACTTGGTTTGTACTTTGTGGAATCTGATGTTCTTGGCTTTGAGAATTCTGTCATTTGTACCTTTTGCCTTGGACATTCGTGTTTCCAATTAGTATTACTGTTGATGGAGGATATGATTGTTGGGTTTTAAGTTATAACCCACCAGCACACTTGTAGGCCTGTGGGTCAAGCCCAGGGGCTCTATGGCTCAGCTGGGTTGGTCTGGCCTCCAACATTGGCTCCACAAGTGGAGAGTATATTAATGGTAGCACTCTAGATCTGAGCATTATGGCTAGGAACTCTAGCAGCTAGCAGTTAATTAACTACTTGATTTCATTTTCAACTCAACAAATACCAAAACGGTAAGAAAGCCATTTTCATTTTCATCTAAACTCACCAATTCTGATCAATGTAGGAAAGTTGCACACTACAACCAAGTTCCACTTGGGGTCCAGCCCATGACGGCTCTCTTAAATCAGCCCTAGGACCCTTGTTATGAGCTTCTCCAAACAGCAAGACATTATGTAAGAACATACTAAATAATCTTAACCTTATTATTTAAGATAATCCCATTTTGGTGATAAAGCAGCTATGGCAGAGAATCAACTCATCAATTCCCTAGACATCAATCTCCATGGGACCACCGAGAATCATCCCATAATAGTCTTGCAAGGGTGTTCGTAGATCCACGAAATGGGGTTCTAGGATTTGGTTCCCCAACATGGAAGGAGAAGGAAAGAAAAAGGCTCCATTTCTATAACATCAGTCTTTGAAATGAAGACTCTTTCATGAATAAATAAACATACAAAGAGAATCAAATTCAAGAATCTTTGGTAATATTTGGTAGGTAAAATAAGCTACCCATAATCATTGCCATGTAATGCACAATAGAACAACAATTGCTGTTTCCCCTTTGTTTTTTCCTTGTATTTGAATTTGCCATATAAATGTGATGCTGTTGATCATGAGAGACCTGCCTCTTCTTCGGCCTACAAGCAGCCGGTTAACCCAAAGACCCGAACTCATTTCCGAGCAAGTGGACCGGGCCCAGGGGCTCTATGCCTTGGCCGGGCTGTAGCAAATCGAAATTCTGCTCCACTAGTGGAGACTGGAGAGTTACAATGCCGCAATGGACATGCCCCGAGAGCTGCCCATGGGCTGATGGGCCCGCTAGGCTCATGGGGATTGCAACGGAAAGGCCGTATGCTTTCAAGGGTTGACTGCAATGTTATATCCTTTCATTATTGAGTAGTAATAGTGGTGCAGTCATCCTTATCTGGTTTTGTCCGGGTTCCTTTGGTTTAGTTGTTGTTGACTTCATCGGAGAGATTTGTTCGTTGTCCTTGGACTATTCTGTTCTACTTTTGTGGACACGGATTTTGGGGATGTGATTTAGAAAAAATAACATTGATTGACAACACGCCAAGCCGGAGGTCTTGTCACACATGTGGATATGCTTTCCATGACCAACATCACTACTCTAGAATTTTTAAGAAAATTAGACACGGTCTTGATCCATATCTAATGAAAAGGTATCAACTACGTGATGTCGCGAATACATCTTAAATAATGAAGTCCATTTGTTTTTCTACCTATATAACCTTAGCCCCATTCATTTCTACCATCTTATTTATTTGTGCCCTCCTTCAATTACCTAAATCTCGTTAAACATATTCAATGACCTGGATTTTTTGTTTGATAACCTTAGCATTTTCCCACCTCTAAAAAATGAGAGCTAAAGAAGGAGATTGCGGTTTGTGAGTTGTTCTCAGATTGAATTGGACTAATGGTGACCCAGTTGAGTACAGGCACTCCAGGGAGCAAACCCAGAAAACATTAAGATCGATGGACCATGAAAATCAAGAGAAACTTTCGTAAGTAATGCAGATATTTACATAGCCCAAGAGCATCGAGCCCAAAGTTTCATTAGCCCCTGCAGAAGTAATCCATGAGTAGAAATATGGGAAAAAGGACAACCCCTTATGATACATACCAGGAATTTTGCAGTTCATCCCAAAAGCATAGACAATAAGGAAACAGGATGATCTAATTGAAAGTAGAATTCATCATTTTCCATCCCCTATCATCTCGACTGGAAACTCATTTTTAATGGAGCAAAATGTTGAATGCCAAGGCTATCATCAGAACCTGAAAAGATATTTTGAGGGGAAGAGAGCAAAGCAGTTGACAGTTTCTGCAATGTAAATCAATTCCACACCCACAGGAGTTTAATTTAGAAGAAGACACAATTGAACAACTAGAAATAGATGGTTCAGCATTAAGCATTAAACATTAAACATTAAGCTTTTCAGAGAACAAAAATCACAAATTGCAGATATCTAACAAGGAAACTCTAATCACTGTAAACTAAGACATTGTGGGGATGTGAAAAGAGGAAAACTGCAGAGCTTCATTTCACTCGCATTTGTTGCAGACCATAAGGAGATAACCTTTGTAGACACTTTTTCCTATTACCGCAAAGCTGTTGCAGCAGCATATATAACCTATTTTTCATCATTGTCCAAACTGTCCTTGTTGAGAATAACCAAGTAGCTTCCGGAGCAGAGGAACCAGACCAATTAAAGCTATTTGAAGCTGTTCTGAGCTATTCAAGCGTATGCTGACCTGCCCCGCTCCCCTATTATTCAAATTGACACGACCAATCATGTTCGTAAACCTGCCAATAGGGATCTGGGACTGTATATTGCATCCAATAGCAAGATCTCCATGCCAATCCATGATGGAGAGCCCAAGAGTTGATAGCGAACGACCCAGAGGATGATCTTTATCTCTTAGGGTGGCCTCCAGGCTACCACCATAAGCAACATCACCACGGCCAGTCATGGCACCACCAGTCATAACCAGCCGGATCCGTTTGTTAACAATCAATTTGTCTTCAAGTTTTAATCCAGCTGTTATGGCATCACCCAGGGCAGTAATAGAAAGACCAGCTGTTGCCTTATTTTTCCTAAAGTTACAAAATCTTGTCTCACTGCGCAGAGTATATGCCATGTCCTTTCCAACCGTCTGCATATCAAAACCTACAGAAGTTGCTTTTCCTTCCCCATGCTTAACTGAACTGGCTATTTCCATTTGGAGATTGGCATCCTTTTTATCCTTTGTAACCTGGCCTGAAAAAGAAACAGGTATCTTGTCCTTAATAGCAAACACTCTTTCCACATTTATGCCTTCATAACCAACATCGTGATCCCAACCATGAGTTTCCAGAACAGGCCTCACAAGCCACTGGTTGGATGAATCAAGATATCGATAACGGTGAGTTGGATTATCAGAATCAAAAGAAGCAGGCAAGGCCCAATCTGGCATGGGAACTGGCACAGATGCAGCACCGCCACTTTCTTCTTCTGCGTTCTCGCTGTAGTCACTTGGTAAATCCTTAGAAGAAGCTGCCATTTTCTTCATCATCTTCCGTCGCTCTTTCTCTTCCTTCAACTGTTTCTTCATAAAAAGTTTTTCCCTATATTCTAGCTCATCATAATAAGCCTTCTTCTGAGCTCTAGTAAGCTTTGACAGCTGGGCTTTTGTCAATCGTCTAAATGGTGGCAATTCATCATATTCTGATTCATCATCTGAATCAGACGAGTCATCCAAATCCTCATCTAAAGTGTCCTCATCACCAACCTGCTCCTCTGGCAGTCTTACCTGTGGTCTTGATTGGAGAAGAGATGAGAGAAGGAAGGGTAAAGGAGGCGATCTTGATCGTGTTGTAAAAGGCTTTCCAGGTGGACTATCTTGCAACTTTAGAAGCGTGTTTGCTTCAGCCAAAATCTTTGACGCAAAGGAGAGCAATAACAAATGAGGCTTCCAAATCTGACCATTTGGTAAAACTCTCTGCCCGGCCCTGTTTGTTCTGCATGCAGAGTGGTTCTCTACCAAGGATACAGGGTTCATGAGCCGCATATCCCCAGCTGCCTGACGAATTGCTTGCTGGACAACATGAGACCTCTGAGTGACAAACATATCATAACTTGAAGCAGTACCATTTGGGCCATCAGGTGGAGCAGATGCTGCATGAGTAAGAACCACAATTGCATTGAACCATATTGATGGTCCAAATATTTCAGTTATCGTGCGCAACAGCGGCATGTCACCAAAATCCCTGCTCTGCATGTCCAACCTATCAAGATACAGAACAATATCTGGAGGGGTTTTCTTGATAAACCTTTTAACAGAGTGGAGGATCTTCTCATTCTGGCGTTGGTCTGACCAGGATGGTAGAAGGCCCGGAGTGTCAATGACCCTTACCTTAATCCCCTGAACAGTTCCCACAACATCCTGAACCTTCTTTGTACCCACCTGAAAAGCATCAGTACTAAACTTCACTTCATCAAATATTGAGTTGATAGTTGCACTTTTACCAACTCCTGTCTTTCCAAGAACCATGATTGTGCAAGAGAAATCGAGGGGCTCTTGCCCTGCTGCCTCAAGCTGCTCAGCCATGGCACTAGCACGGTCAAAGCTGAAGGCACCAACACGGCCCCCATTCCTCCCTCGTAGCTGTTCAGCCAATCCAAGTCTGTACAAGACTTGAGCCACAACAACGTTATGGGGAGTCTGCCCAAGCCTATGAGCAAGCCGCAAAAACTTCACCCGTATCATCTGGAGTTTTTCACGGGTCTCATCATTTTCCTCAGCCTCCCCATTTCCAGCATCTTCAATGAGGAGTTGAGATTGTACCTGGGAAATTTGGTTTCCATCACTCGAGGCTGCTGCACCACACGGCGAAGCAGGTTCCAAGAGCGGGGCAGCACGCCCAAGGCCAGCAGGATGAGCAGGAGGAGGACCAGAATTTGAAGATCTTCCAGATGATGAAGCAACCTGTTCTGCAGGACGAATTTCCTGTTCCCTATTACCTTGAATTTTTTTATCCTCCTTCTCGGTGTTTGGTTCTTTTGTCTCCTGCTCCTCAAACACAACATATTTGTTTTTAACTTCAGCTACATTTTCCACAGCACGCTCTGGCTGAGGACTTATATAATTGGCTGCTGCCAATTCAGATGTGACACCTTGCTTCATCTCACTCTTCTCAATAGTAGAATCTTCTATGGCACATTGCTCCGTCTCACTCTTTTCAATAGCAGAATCTTCTACAGCAGGTAACCTTCCTGTCCCTGAAGTGGAAACCCCTTCATCCACAGGAGTGTACATATTAGCTGAAACGGCTTGTGGTTCAGCACTTTCACCATGATGCTCTGATTCCCACCTCACAGGACTCTCTTCCAGCTCCCTACTCTGGCTATCTTGATGTTCTGTAACTAAGTTAGCCAAAGTTTCCCCCTGTTCCTCACCCTTATCCTCTCCATGCCTTGAACCAAGGCTAACCCTCAATTCCACATTGTTATCATCTTGATGATCTGCATCCAAGCTAGTCAAACTATCATTTGCTTCTTGACGCTCACCATTCACATATTCAGCATTAGATGAAGCACCTTTTAGCTCTCCACTCTCCTCATTTTTACATTCCATGTCTAAGACAGGTTGATCTTCCTTCTGGTTTTTCCCCTTATAGGCACCAGATGAAGTGTCTTTTGGCCCCCCGCTCTCACCATCTTGATGTTCAGTATTCAAGGTGCTCGTCTTCAAGTCCTCACTTTTATTATCTTCATGCAGAAACCCTCCATTGGCTTCATGCTCATGATCAGAATCAATGCCATTTTTACCCACCTTATTGGAATCTCCATTTTCAGAGTTTTCATAAGCCGGCCTTGCCTCCAAATTCAAATCATCTGAATCCTTGTTTTCAGACTTCTCAAGCACCACACTAAACACCTCATCCACCTTATTCCCATCCTTCAAAAGGTCCATCCCTCCATCCATACCTGCATCAGACACCTCCTTCCCCTTATCTTCTTCACAATCCACCAACCCAGTCAATTCATCTGTCACCACTTCCTTGGAAATACTTTCCTCATCAATGTTGTTTACCTTCCCAACCCCATCAACACCCTCCCTACCCACTAAACCTTCCACTTCCGCTTCAACACCTCCCGCCACAGCCTGCTCACTATTCCTAACTTCACCAGGAACCCCAATTGCCTCTTCAAACGTCTCCCCCTCATGCCCTACATTCAAATTCCCGTCAATCCCCACTGACTCTGAATCATCAATTACTTTACCATCCCCATCTTCATCTACAACAACATTTCCCGAATCCAATTTCATTGGATGATCCACCGTGTCCTCAAAAATCTCATCCCCTTCCGAATCCTTCGACTCATCCGACCCAGACACTACACCCTCTCCCACTCTCTCCTCGAAAACCCTATCATCCACGCCTTTCATCTCCCCCAAATGGCTTATATCAACAGCTTCCACCCCATTTTCCATCACAAAATCCTCGAATACCGCTTCAAAACCCTAGAACCAATCACACCCAACAAAAACCCTAGTCAAGAAAAACCACTAATAACCATCAAAATCAAAATCAAAATCAAAGTAAAACCCACCTTCTAAAATCACAAAACAAGTGAACCCAGAAATGGATCCTTATACTACATACAAACTTCCACAAAAAATTCAGATCTTCACTATGTTCTCCATACTTCGTCTTAGGGTTTTACAGAAAGTGAAAAAGAAAAACCAAAGCAATAACTCATAATTAAGTAAACAAACAACAAGCAGAAAAAGCGTACCTGGTTTTGTGGACGCTAGAGAGAGAAAGAGAGGAGGAGAGAGAGAGCTTTGTCAAGCAGTAGAATGAGGATCTTCTTCGCTTACCAGGAGATGAAATGCAGATAAGGGAGAATGGGCGGCTGAGAGTCGTAGGGGGTTCTGATCGGACGGTGTAGAAGGGTGTGTTGGTTTCATCGTGGAAAACGCCAATCATGGTGACGTCGACATGAAGGAAAAAAGGTCACCTGTTTTTAACAAGGTGTCACGTGGAGAGATTAAGGAGGGTGAATCGACCGTTGATGTGATTTGGTGGGTTTTCAGCAACGGTGGAGATCCGTGCTGTCACGTGACAGAAGATCACGGGACAAATCTACAACGTTGGATTTTAAATTTATAATTATGATAATATTGAAAATAAATAAGAAAAATTATATTATTTTATGAAATTAAGATTTTCCACGTTTAAAATTACCATTTAAACCTCAATTATTTTTTAAGCTATATTTAATTCCAAAAAAAAGGAAAATATAAAGGAATAGAAATAGAGAAAAAGCAAAACTAAAGAAAAAAAATATATATAAAAATATAGATTTACAATTAATAAATTATATTTTATAATATTTTAAACACATTTTATTTATTTTAATCATCTTATATAAAAATTAAATAATTTGAAATTTTTTTATCTTTTTAAAAATAAATCACATTCATTTTCTAATTTATTATATTTTATAAACAAATGAAAATTCATATCGAAAATGATATCATCGAACAATAATTTTCCATTCTTTTTATTACTTAAAAGCTATATTATGAACGCACTTAAGCAATGTTTGTTTTTTTAATTCAATATTAAAATAATTCTTAATTTTTTTAATATTTGAATAGAAAATCACTTTAAAATATCATTTAAACATAATTTTGTGACAAAATCAACATGAATAAGATATTAGAGTCAAAAAAAAATTAAAAATACTTTCACAAAATCATAAATTATTTTCATTCAACCCCATAGAGCAAGAGGAATATTCTTGAATGGTAAAGAAAACAAACATATATAGCAAGTAAAGGAGAAGTTTGAGTAAACATTACTAAATGGGATGGATGGCCCACTTCTTTGGACTTTGATGGGTGTGATAGATCTACTTTCTTTTTCTTTTTTCTTTTTCTTTTTTTCCTTTTTCTTTTAAGGTATAACCTATTTCTATAGGAGACACTTCCCCTTCAATATTAGGTAGATATCCTCACTTTCAATGTGCATGAAAGTTAGCTAGGGTATGATAAGTAGAGCTTCCCCATGGGGCTTCACTTCCCTCCATTTATATGTAATTTCACTTATTGGTGGTCCTCTCTTGTCACCTCATACAAGGTTGAGTTGGGTAGGACTTATTAATATTATATAGTATCTTAATTTATTGGTTTTTTTTTTTTTACATAGTTATGAATTTATTTTTGAAAATATGATACTTTACATTCATGTTAAAAATGTCTTTAAAAAAAAAAATCGTCTTAGTACAAATTCATAAATCCACACTCATACTAAAATCTCACTTTAAAAAGACAACTATCTTTATTAAGGTGGTATTTATTTTTTTTATTTAATTCTAAATAGAATTTAAAATTTGTGGTATTTGTTTTTTCTACTTAATTCTAAATTAAAATTAAATAGTGTTACATATTAGATTGTTTGTTTTTATAATATTTTATTTTTGTTAAGGATTAAAAAATAAAGAAAAATCAATATATTATTTTTCCTATTTAGAAAAAATCAAGTATTTTAACTTTTTTCTATTCAGTTAAAAATTTATAATAAGTTATAAAAAATTATAAAAACAAACAACTTAAAATCTGAAAGTAAATTACATTCAGCAAAAAAACCTAAAAAAATAAATATCTGCTTAATAGTGTTAATTCTAAATAGAACGTAATACTTAATATGAATGTTAAGTATTAGGTTATTTGTTTTTATAATATTTTATTTTTATTAAATATTAAATAAATAAATAAAGCCAATATGATTCTCTTTCTATTTGAAAAAAGTAAAATATTTTGACTTTTTCTATTTAATTAAAACTTTATAATAAATCATTAAAAAAAAGTAGAAAATAAATAAGTTTAAAAGTAAATTATTTTTAGCAAAAAGTTAAAAAACAAACACCCTCTAAAAAAAGAATAAAAAATGAAAGACAAGATATCTATTAATAAAAATAAATAAATGTACGATCATTTTTTTTTAAAAATGAGATTTCTGCATGTAAAATTATTTTTTTTAATGATTTTAAAAGATTCATATTTTTAAAAATAATATTATTTAAATCAAAGTCCCTTAATTTATTTATTGGTATGCTCATCCCATCAAGATGGTAGTACCCTTTTTGGTATCATAAATTGGGCATAGAAGTGGGAGGATGAGAGCTTGATTCAATGAATGAGGTTTTGAGTGATTAATTCTATGTTCTCATAGTTTTTAATTTGAATGAATCATAAGTTGTGGGAACATGGAAAGAAGTTGAAGGGTGTGGAATTTAAGAAGTTTGTGAGTTGGAAAAGTTGGAAGATATGAAAATTTTCAAAAGTTTGCTCATTGATGAAATTGAAATTTTTTTGGAGTTATTCCATGTAGAAAAGTCCAAAGAAAAGGACTTTGATGATTTCTAGACTTTAATTTTTTTATTAATTTTGATCTAATAATTGGCACTTAAATTTCATATAACACTTATAATTTATTATTAAAATATTTAATTTTCAATTTTATCAAGCATCATCTTATTAAATACAATAAAAGTATTTTGTACTTTTTGATTTTTTTTATCAACAATCCCAAGTGTAGTCAACAATAAGATGAATAAAGAAGACAAAATTAGTGTCAATGCTAATAAATGGTCCCTTTAACTTCATAGCAATAAATGTCTAAATTAATATTATTAGAAATTAGAAAATAAATCATTAATTGCAAATTAAAAGTTTAATTGATTTCATTCCAAAAAAATAAAATTTATTGAAAATTGATTTTTTTTTTTCCCCTAAAAGGATGAAGATAAACAAATTAAGGACGAATTTAAAGTTTTTTTTTAAACTTTGAGTCATGGCAAGTGGGTTTGAATATTGGTTTGTACCGCTCTACCTTCTGCCAATTATATATATTAATTAAATTATTTTTTTCATTTTCTCCTTCGTGACACATAAAAAAATATCTACTTTTAAAAAATAAGTTATAAATTTATAATATTTATGTATTTATATATATAATATAGTTATAAATTATTTGCCCTATCTCATTCTCACCCGATTTAAATTTTTAATTGGGATGAAAATGAAAATAGACTTTTATAAAGGGAACAAAGTTGGAATGGGTGTGACTCGTTGTAAACCAACCTTTTTGTCATTGATAAGCAAAACAAAATATCAAGAATATTAATGATTTTATTACTAAGTGTATAGACTCAAAAAGATTATATCATTCCAAATGCCAAAATCCAAGTAATTTTCACATCTTTGCCCATCAAATAAAGTGTAATTTAAGAAGATAGTGAATTGTTTAACAAGACTTAAAATATCAAAGTGAAAACTTTAGATAGAGTATTTATTAATCATTGTTCTTGTAAGCTAAATGATAGTATATTCTATGAGGATGATCAACACCTAACCTAAGTAATAGAAGACTACCTTGAACCTAATTTTTATGAATAATCAATTGTGTGGTTGTTGAGAATATAAAAGATTAAATTGAGACTTTGCAACTTAAAAACTGTTTTAGAAAGTTGATTTAAGCCCTTAAAAGATGACTTCAAAATTTAGGAGGTTTTAAGGTATCAAAAGTTCTCAAATGAAGCTTGGATAGTAGCAAAAGCATTGTCATAATACATGTGACCGACCTATAGGTCAATGTCTTTGTTTCATACTAAAAATGGAAAAATTTATCCCATCCCATCACGTGTTTGACTTCTTGTGCACATGATTGATCATGTGGTTGATGTCTTATAAAGAATTGGTGTCTAGCGATTAGTTTGACTTCAAAAATTATAAATGTAACGTCTTGGACACATTTAATATACTTCTAACACACATAAATATTTGGTAAGTCATTGCAAGTCTTCTTTAAGATATGTAGAGTGCTTTAAACCTATATTTTTAACTTGAGCCTTAACTTGCCCACCTATTCTTTGAGAGAATTTTCTTGTATTGTTCATTTATTGTAACTTTTATAAAGTTGTGAGAAAGGCATGTGGGTCACAATTGAAGTTGTAAAATTTAAAGTTAAGCAATTCAAGTGTAAAAAATTAATAATGAGACTATGAAAGTCTTGATTGAGAAGACTTTTGAAATAGTGAAATACTTTAAGACTTCTAGAGCAACTAGAATGCATAGACGTACGCAAGCTGTTGAATCGTGATAAAATCGTTTTATTTACAACCATATATTGATTATGTTAAAATTTGCCAAATTTCAAGATATTTGACTAACAAACCTAAGATAATCACCTAAAAGAAATAATGAATTAAATGATGGTTTTTTTTTTTTTTTTTTTTTTTTTTTGAAAAATTTTGTCAAAATGTAATATATTTTAATAAGAATTACAATATAATGCAACGATGAATAACAAGAGTGAGCAAATAGCAAAAAGTGAAGATTAGAGAATGCAAATAACGATTCCAACATGGTTCGACATAATTTCACTTACATCCATGACCTCAAACTTCAATCCAAGCTTAGAAGTGCTTCACTATATATATGAAGGATCCTCCAAACCAAAGAATCATTCAATTTTACACTTTGTTTCTAGGTACTGATGAACATTTACAACCATACAAGTATTCTTCTAACACTTAAAATCACTTTCTCACATATATATTATAATGAATTTAGAATCAAAAGAACATAAGAATTAGCTTGACACTTATAAGTAAAATAGTAACGATAGCTGATCTCAAAATGAAATAAATGAGATTTACAAGTTAAAGAGTAAATGCATTCAAAGTTTACTAAAGACTCAAGGTTTGATCAATGTAATGATATGCTAGAGGTAATCTATTTATAAATGAGGCTCAAGGGTATTTTATATGAGGTTTTTACACAATATAGCTATTAGGAATATATTGTCCATGAACCAATCAATAGATCGATCAATGACCTAACTAGTTGTTGAATATTTATTACATTATATGTGGTTGTCGAGACTCAACTTGCTCAACCTCTTAATTCATCCATCAACCACTTGCTTAGTTAATAGGTCATTCGTAACCCCCAAAATTATATTATTTTAATAATCAATTAAGGTAAACCAATTAATCGATTGATCGATCAACCTCCCAATGACCAATCGATTGCTTTATCATTGATACATTGTTTTTTCTTAATTAATTCAAAATGATTTTCTTCTCGTGTTAAATCTGAATTTATTTTGTTATCAATAAATTTTAGATTTAACGAAACTTACACTAATATATTTAACAAAATTTATTAATATCGTTTATTAACTTTTAGTTAAAAAGTTTTCTGAATTTTTGAGACGATGCCTTATTAATTGTCATTTTTTCCAAAATGTTGTTATTATACAGCGGTTAAGATTTAAATCGCTTAAATGCTGTCGTGGCACAATGTAATTGGCTATCAAGTTAGGCTTTACAAGGGAGTACGGTGCACCCAAATTCGGTCACAGCCATTAAACCATAGGCAGGCCCGCGCCGCCATTCATCACCGCCGGCGATGACCGCCGCTGCTGACTCCACCGCCATTGTTCACGGTGCCGACGAACCATCATAGATGAAGACGCAAAACCCCATGGTTCGCTTCTGCAATGCCCTCTCTCTCCCCTCCAAATCTCAATTTCTCACCGTTCCGTACAAATCCAAGGAAGCCCAGACGCCGTCCCTGTCTCGTAGAAGCCATCGTCAAGCTCTGCAAGAAAAACAAGCTAAATGAAGCCGTTTCGTCTCTGGAAAACCTCGCACGGCGAGGCCTGCGCCTCGATTCTCGAACACTTGCGTCCCTCTTGCAACACTGCGCGGATTCCAGGGCTCTCAGAGAAGGCAAAAGGGTTCACCTCCATTTGAAGCTTACGGGTCTGAAGAGGCCCGGTACATTTTTATCTAATCATTTAATTAATATGTATGCGAAATGTGGCAAAGAGGTTGAAGCTCGTAAAGTGTTTGAGAAAATGTCTGCTAGAAATCTGTATTCTTGGAACAATATGCTTTCTGGGTATGCTAAATTGGGAATGATAAAGCCAGCTAGGAAGTTGTTTGACAAAATGCCTGAGAAGGATGTTGTGTCATGGAATACTATGGTAATCGCCCATGCTCAGTGTGGTTATTGGCATGAAGCATTGAGGTTTTACAGTGAGTTTCGGCAGTCGGGTATTCAGTGTAATGGGTTTAGTTTCGCTGGCGTTTTGACTGTTTGTGTAAAGTTGAAGGAAGTGGGGCTTACTAGGCAGGTTCATGGGCAGATTCTGGTAGCTGGGTTTTTGTCTAATGTTGTGCTTTCAAGCTCAGTTCTCGATGCTTATGTGAAATGCGGGGTGATGGGTGATGCGAGGAAGTTGTTTGATGACATGTCTGCTAGAGACGTTCTTGCATGGACTACCATCGTTTCAGGATATGCCAAATGGGGTGACATGAAATCAGCTAATGAATTATTTGTTGAGATGCCCGAGAAGAATCCGGTCTCATGGACTGCTTTGATTTCTGGGTATGCCAGAAATGGTATGGGGCACAAGGCCCTTGAATTGTTCACTAAGATGATGCTGTTTCATGTTAGACCTGATCAATTCACGTTCAGTAGTTGCCTCTGTGCTTGTGCTAGTATAGCTTCACTTAAGCATGGTAAACAAATTCATGCCTATTTGTTACGAATTAATTTCCAACCTAATACAATAGTTGTTAGCGCACTCATCGACATGTACTCAAAATGTGGAAGCTTGGGAATTGGAAGGAAGGTTTTTGATCTTATGGGTAATAAGCTAGATGTTGTATTGTGGAACACGATTATATCTGCTTTGGCGCAGCATGGTTGTGGAGAAGAGGCAATACAGATGCTTGATGACATGGTAAGATCAGGAGCAAAGCCAGATAAAATTACCTTTGTTGTCATTCTTAATGCATGTAGTCATTCAGGCCTTGTGCAGCAAGGGCTTAATTTCTTTGAGTCCATGTCTTGTGATTATGGCATTGTTCCCAGTCAGGAACATTATGCATGCTTAATTGATCTGTTGGGTCGAGCTGGATGTTTTGAGGAGGTAATGGACCAGCTTGAGAAGATGCCTTATAAGCCTGATGATCGTGTTTGGAATGCCTTACTAGGTGTTTGTAGGATTCATGGAAATATAGAGTTGGGAAGAAGAGCAGCTGAACGCCTTATTGAGTTGGAACCTCAATCCTCTGCAGCCTATGTATTACTTTCAAGTATATATGCTGTACTTGGGAGGTGGGAGTCAGTACAGAAGGTTAGACAGCTTATGAATGAGAGACAGGTCAAGAAAGAGCGAGCCATTAGTTGGCTTGAAATTGAAAATAAGGTGCATAGTTTTAGTGTATCAGATAGTTCACACCCTCTGAAAGAACAAATATACTCGGTTTTGGAACAGTTAGCTGGCCAGATGGAAGAAGATGCTTCATTATTTATCGCTCAAAGTTAAAGATTTGTCATTTTTTCTCCTTGCCAGGTTATATCAAGGGAAGCCTGAAAGAATAATGTCTCTATTCAATTTCAGCAGCTTGTAACATTTTTCTTTCCCTTTTTTGTCATCGTGTATATTCTGTAGAACCAGATCTTCACGATGAAAATGGAGGATGTTTTTAAGCCACATATTTGATAGATGACTATGGAGGATATTTTTCTTCCTCAAGTCATTGTTGTTCCGCTCTGTTTCTCCAATAAAACTCTTAAATCGGTTCATCATTTTTCCAAATTATGGGGCATTTATTTGTAGTACAAGAATTTATAGCGTCTTCTAACAGGGTGACGCATATAACATGTAAAGCTGCAACTTTGGCAGGCTCAACACAATCTGACCCAAGCCTAACTTAACCAATGACCAAGATGGAGCTGAAGTTTCTTGACAGAGTTGGGCTCGGATTGAAAATTTCTAACAGAACTTGAGTCAGGCTGGCCTTGTATTGAGGCCTCGAACAACCTAACACAAACCATTCTCATGCACAGTTAGTAGTATTATTTGTATGTATAATTTGTCGATATGAGGTTATGAACAACTCCAACCAGGATTGAGGTTGGGTTTGGCTATGATAAACTTGTCCATATCCATTACTTTGATATGTTATTGATAATTTGAATGAGAATCATGATTATTTGTCTCTATTTTGCCTATGTGGGGCAGCGGCCTGTCTGAACTTCCCATGATTTTTATCATTCTTTTTCTTTGTATAATGATTTCTACTCATATGACTTCACAATTCTCTGAGCTGTCATGCCTTGATCTCTCCTTTGTTGCTGCAAATTACAGTTTCAACAAAACGGTAGAATGTCATTACTTCAATCTCTGTAATGATTTTTATAGGGTGCAAATTCCTACATGTAATACACTTTAGTGTATGCTTAGCCTTCTATCTTTTCTTAACGTGAATTGCCAAGGAAAAAAGGGGAAAAAAAATTGCTTTAAGGTGGACCAGGAGAAACTTGGATTCAAGCTCTTTTTTTGGTTTCACACTCATCATTTTTTCTGATTGGGATTGTGACCTAAATACAGCAGCCTGTACTGTTCATGTGGCCTTCCAGCTCATTTATTCATATTATATCATGGGTTCTTATCTTCTTTAGGTTGGTTCCTCTTTTCACCCACAGAGCAGGACATTGTTATTATCCACAATGCATGCTGTAGAATTGTAGTTGTAATCATTTGAAGGTTTGATCCATAATATTATATTCATCTTGCTTTTCTCATGTCTTCATTTTTTTTCTTTTTTTTAATTTTCATGAAATGTTTATCTTAATTTCACTCCATTTTTTAATATTTACAAATAATTTTAGCACTTAATTAATTTTCTATTAATTTTAATTTTTTTATACAAATTTTGACTTTCACAATTTCTAAATTGATACATTTTTTGGTTAATTTTCTTATTGGTTCATCTTAAATTTAATATTTTTTGAATATTTTATTTTGTAAACAATCATTTTCTAATATCTTAAAAATGTTCTTATTTCATTAAAGTATATATTTAGAAAAATTTAACCATGGGAAATATTATTCTTTAATTAAAAAATAATAATATTTAAGGAAATTTGAAAAACCATATTTAGTAATCTTAGGTAATATTTGGTTTATGTTGGACAATATCAATAAGTTACTTTTAGGAAAAAGTCAAAAAATTTTACTTTTTTTATTCGGCCAAAAAACAAATACTACCTTAGTTGATTTCTAAACTAGACTTCATAATTTTAATTATAAAATTTACTTTTTTTGTTTATTATAACAAATATATTTTAATTTTGAAAATATTTCTTTATTTAAATATAAGGCAAGTGGGCATGAATCATGTAGCACTAAAAGGAATGTAAGCATATCTTATCAGTTGATATGTTGATATAGAATTGGCAGATTTAGGAAAGATTTTGGAAAGGTAATGAAGGTAAAATAGCTAAGTCATTTGGAAAAAATTTAGGAAGTGGGTAACAAGGTAATATATTCTTACCAAAGTAGGATAGTGATGACTGATGATTCATCCATGCACAAAGAACCCCACCTCGTGTATATTTTTGTTCAAAAAATTTAGATTCAACTGTATTCTTCAAAACACACTCACTATTAAGAGAGAATATTGTGATTTGGGGATGGTGTTTGATTTTTCAAACGTGATCGATTCGACAATTTTGAGAACAGAGGCTCTTTAGCACCCCGGCACATGTGTTATCAAAGTCACCAAATTCTATGTGCCCTACCAACTGAAAGTTAAGAGGCTTTTGCCGCAATAACAAACAAAAAAATTTCGCAAGGTTAAATTTTACCCATCCACGGCAAAGGAAAATCTTCCCAAGACTTTGATTAGCCTCACCCAGATTTTATCAATTATGGCCTTGAAGGCTAATAATAGTGGAAATTTCCTTAAATTATGGTCATGATTAGGAGATTGGACCCACCTCGGTGGTTGAGCCACCATTGAAAGGTCATAATGCTGAATAGGCCACATCCAGAGGGTGACACCAGGCAATAGCAGGTGGCAGCTTCTTCTTGGGTCCATGGAGGTTTGAAAAGCCTCTTTTAGCCTGGTGGCCTTGGCATACCTCCCCGTACAAATATCTGGGAAGGGAGAAAAAAAAAAACAGAGAAACCAAAAAAACAAAAACCCAACTACCCAGACAGCTTTGGACAGCCACACAAGTGGACCTGCCAAAGAGCACAATCGATTATAACTCTCCACCAATAATTCTACCCAGCCGGCCCACCAGATAGAAGACAAACAAGGAAATCCAATCTAAAAACTAATTAATTGAAGATAATTGAGAAGAAAATGAAGAGAAGGGGTAACAATCTTTACAACAGTTTTCCAACAATCCAAAAAAGTCTAACCTCCATTACAATGCCATATATTAAAAGCAATATGTTCTCTGCAAAGCCCACTCCAGAAACAAGAACAAGAAGAAGAAAAAAGAGGAAGAATTGAGAATACTTCTTCTCCTTCTTCTCAATTCCTCTTCCCCTCCTTCTAATTCTTCTTCTTCCTCTTCTCTGATTCCAACAATGGGTTCTCAGGCTTCTAAGCAGTTGGCAAGACGGAAGGCACTCTCCACTGAGAAGAAAACTCTCTGTGAGCTCAATCAAACCTGTGGTGATGTGTTCCCTGGTTCAGACTACCATCCTCCTGATCGGAAGAATTGGATGTCTGGCCTTGGCCCTGAGAAAGTTCACATAAACAAGATTGTATGGCCAGGAACCCATGATTCTGCAACCAACAAGATTGGAATCCCACTCGTCAGCCGGCCCTTTGCTCAATGCCAATCCTTGTCCATCTATCATCAGCTTGTAAGAGGCACCAGAGTTCTTGACATCCGGGTCCAGGAGGATCGCCGGGTCTGCCATGGAATCCTCGTGACATATAGTATTGATAGTGTCATCAAAGACATCAAGAAGTTCTTGGCTGAGACCCAGTCAGAGATTATTATCCTGGAGATCCGCACTGAGTTTGGACACCAAGACCCACCTGAATTCGAGAAGTACTTGGAGGATCAGCTTGGCGAGTTTCTAATCCACCAGGATGATCATGTGTTCGGAAAGACAATTGCAGAACTGTTGCCAAAGAGAATTATCTGTGTATGGAAGCCAAGGAAGTCACCTCAACCAAAGGCAGGAGGGCCATTATGGAATGCAGGGCACCTGAAAGATAACTGGATCGACACAGATTTACCGTCCACAAAATTTGATAGCAACATAAAGCATTTGAGCGAGCAACAACCTGCTACATCCAGGAAATTCTTTTACAGGGTCGAGAATACAGTTACTCCACAGGCAGATAACCCAGTCTTGTGCGTCAAACCTGTGACAAGGCGGATCCATGGATATGCTAGGCTTTTCATAGCTAAATGTGTCTCTCAAGGTTGTGCTGATCGGCTGCAGATCTTCTCAACAGATTTTATTGATGGGGATTTTGTTGATGCATGTGTTGGGTTGACATATGCAAGGATAGAAGGGAAGGCCTGAAGATATTGCAGTGCTGTGGTTGTCTTCTTGTTCATTTTCTAGAATCTCCCCTGTAGAAAGCAGTTTCCTTCCTTTCTGTTTTCAGCAGTTGTTCTGTGAATTTGTTTTCTGTTGCACAAATTTGTTCGCTTGCAAGATAGGATGTATAGAGATTCATCATATGTATTAAAGGGTGAGAGCACGTTTGTTTTGAATAAATCTTGTGTTAATCTCTGCGTTCTTTTCTCAATTTCGACGCTTTTCACGGGTTCCATTACTGTTACAAATTTCACCCTCAGTAAACAATATCAATTGTCTGCACGTTACAAATTAAAAAAAAAAAAAAATAGAAGAGATCAGTACATGAGAGAAGCAGCAGATGATATATTTTGGGAATAAATGCATACAGTACCGGATGGAAGAGCAAGAGAAGGCTCCTATTCTCCAAACTTCAAGGGCAATGCCCAACAGCAGGCATGAAATCTGAGGCAATCAAAATAACCTGTGAATTCAGGAAAGATTCCAAACTTATTGATATAAATGAGATTAGTTCTGCTAAATGATCCATAAAATTTTGTTAGTCCACAGGGCTATGAATCAAGTATGCTGTCAGCTAGGAGAAGGCACCATGCTTTCTATCTGATATTATCATATTAACTCAGGCATATGTTCTTTGAGGCCTAAGTTTCAGAGTTCATTCCAAAATCAAGCTGAAAAGATGAGCAAAAAGAAAGGGAAAGGGAAAGGGAATACTTTTTTGCCCAAAATAAAAAATAAAAAAAATCAGCAAGATATCGCCAATAGAGTTTTCACATTCCAACTTAGTAAAACTGAATTCAATCAAGTCCATTTCATGATAACCACATGTTATTAATGAACCACAACACCTGTGGATACATGAAACACAGATAAGATGCAACCCCACCATGTGATTGCAAAGTTTCGAGAAAACACAGTTCCTGTATCCTCAGGCACGTATAGGACTCAAAATTGGACCTGCTATATGATAAGCTCGTATTGGCAACCCTCCAAGCCTTGTTGGGGCCATGATGCATCACATTTTCATTGGCTGGTACATTTCATCCCTATCTTAAAGCTACAACTGCCCCAAATCGACAATCTAAATTGACTAAGGCCCTATCGGAGACCATGATAGACCAAGCCACAATTCCAAAATAGGAAACTGAAATGTGGTCTGAGAAATTCTGATTTTAGAATCCACCCAATGAGCTGGAACGTCTGCTGATCTTTTGTAGAGGCGAGCTTGCAATGGCATAACAAAGCTAGACTGGCAATAATATCCCATATTGATGGTGCAATCTTCCTTAGCAGCTGTTGCTCTTGACTGATAAAATATGGATAGAAGAGTCACCCTCCTAGCATAATCTATCAAGGGAAAGAGAAATTGAGCAAGCTCACAAGCTTCAGACTTGTGTTCCCAGATAAGAGTACAACAAATCTAAGAAGCCTTTTCTCTACAAAACTTATTTTTTAGTACTTCCTCTAGTTGTTGGAATATTGACCAAAAAACTCCTGCATCAAAAATAGTCCACAACTTAATAAAATTGCTCTGAGGAATAGTACAAATAGATGCAAATACAAGATTTTAATAATGTTGGTTCTGGCAGTAAATACAGGATCTTTTCCATATTTACAAATATAGCATTTTAAATAGGTATTATAACATAACAAATTTCTCAATGTTCTAGGGATTCTTGTTGATAATGATTTTCATTAAACCCCAACCAGACAAGATATAGTCATTGAGAATCTAGAATTAGGTTTAAAAGCATATTTCTAGAGTTAACATTCGGAGTTGAAAACTAAGAAGAAAACACACACGCACTATAGAGCTGTCTGTTACAATAGCTTTTTATCAAACCAGTTATCAAAAATTCTTTATTTGTCTAGAATGGTAAAGAATATACAGTTTAAGTAGGAAATGGTAAATAGGCAGATCAGAACCTGAGCCAGGGCTTTCTCTATCTTTTAATGATCCTCTCACCAAAAGCGTCCCAGGAATTTGCTGAAAAACCTAAAGAACAAAAAGGGGAACAGATGATACAATAAATGTAAGTTTTAGGTTTCTAACAATAGAAGGCATTGTATTCAAGCCAACAAGGAGGTATACCGAAATGCGGAAGCATAGTTCTTCAAACGAAGGGGGCAAACTTGAACCATCGCAAATCTCTTGCATATACTGGTAATTGTTGAGTTCATTGTAACCTTGCACTTCAGTCTTCAGGATTGCATTACAGTGATCATTTGATATAGCAACCTGTTAGAATGAGATTGTACTCCATCAAGCACACAACAATATGACAAAACTGTAATCTATTGACAGTGAAAATATCTTACATCAACTGTAAACGAGGAAGCATTGGATTTCCAGGATGCACCGATCGTGCAGAAAAAGGACTCAACTGATTGTAGCACATTTATGGCACTAAATTGGCGTTGAAGACCCTTCAGAAGCAGAGGTTAGAGTGAGAAATTTCATATTGGTAGGACCAAGCATAGCAAATGAAGAGTGTGAAGATATGAAATGATGCAATAGAAGCCTGTGGTGGACTGGTGATTTATCTTACCAATAGTTCCAACATAAAACATCCACCTAGATGCAGATCTTGAAATCGGAAAAAATGAGATGTTAAAAAAATGTGATCTAATTGGTGAATCTAAGAGAAAATGATATTCAAACCTCAAGCATGAAAGACTGATTGTTCTTCTTGGCTACATGAGGCAATATCATCTTCCTGGCAGGAGGCACAAAAGTCCAAGCAATCCCCCAACGACATGTTTGGCCTTGGACAAATTCAGTTGTCTTTACTATGGTCACTCCAACGTTCCGAAGCTTTGATACAAGGATCTTCAGGTTTGATTTCTTCCCAACCATCGAAGTGTACCACCTACAACCAATTTGTAATACATATGGGCTAATTTCATGGAATCGAACATTGAAATGTGATATATAGTGAAAACATGGTGTAGAAAGGATAGGAAAGATAGCGTCAACATTACACTAAAACATGTGCAGGAAGGATAAGATAGAAAAGATTGCTTCAACATTACACAAAAACATGTGTAGAAAAGGATCATACCGAAAAGATTGCTTCAAAATCACACTATCTTCAATAATACGGGTTATAAAAGCCTTCTCTCCTCCAGGGCAAACCATCTCCTCTGGGGTTCCACCGCATGAAGTTTTTGGGTTAAGTCCTGCTTCCTCCATGGTCTCAAAAAATGGAGGATTACACATACAGAAGTCAAGATTCTCACCATCCTTCAGGACGCCAAGGAGCACAGAAGGCCCATAATAACTTTTATTTGAGCCCAAATCTGCATTAAGTGAACATGAGGGCAAAGGCTCTGTGTCCCCTGCATTAATTCCACTTAAATCTTTTTCACCTTCAACAATAAATGACTCACCAATATGCAACCCCTCCCCAGAACGTGTGCTGCCATCACTTTCAACCTTTCTAATTTCAATTAATTCTGAAATATGCGGATTACTTTTAACATTCTTCTCTGCCCACTCCAATGCTACATCTGTCACATCTGCAACCAAGATTGCAACATTGAATACCTAATTTTTATGCAAGAAATGAACAAATTGGTAAGACCTGTGGATATGAGAACTAAGACTGAAAACTAAAAGTGCTACCTGTCCCAACAAAGCTCCATCCCAAAAGAGATGCACCAAGAAGTGGGTAAATGCAATTGGCTCCAGTTCCAATGTCAAAACCCCTCACATTATTTCCATCAGTGCTTGTCTTAGGAATAATGTCAGAAGACAGAAGATCTTCAATCCAATGGATATAGTTTGATCTGTTTGGAACTGTAGGGCAAAGCTGCCCATCAGGAATCCACCTGCACAACTCATATTTTCACTAAATCAACCACAAACACATATCCCATTAACACATAAGCCTGAACTCTGGAAATTTCTACGACAAAAAACTTGGCAAATAACAAAGACCTAATCTTCATATCACAAAACTGAAAAGTCATGCCCTCCTATTAATGAGATTACACATCTCTTCAAAGCCAAATATTCTAAATTTCAAACTGAAATTGTCAACCCTATGATATTTTCAATATAAACATTTAAAAAAATTAAATAAAATGAAAGAACATTTAATGTAACAGAAGCCCATCAGAAGACAAGACACACTAAATAAGGCATGCCCTCTCAAGAATTTTAGATACTTTACCTTATCAAGTAAACACTAGTGGTAATGCGTTCTTCACTCTGTTTGTTTCATTAGACAAGACTTTCAGGGAATATTTCACCCATCAAAAAGACTAATACCAAGTGCATATAAATGCCTTACTTCAGAATTGAACTGAGGAGACATTAAATTTCCCCTTATCATTAAATTGGAAAAACCATCAAGATAGCTGAAACCTTAAAAAAGGCCTTGTGTTTTTTTTTTCAGGAAACCACCATTATCGATTGAAACAAACAACTAAGAGATCAATTTGAAAGTTTCCTGCAAAAGTTTTCTAATGATGGAACACACACTCCAAACAATTAGCCATTTGATAATGTATGGTACTATATGTGAAAATTAGGAAAAACAAATTATAACCCTAAAAATCAGATCTTTCAGCATTGAGTAAGTGAACCTAGTACTAACATAAAACCCCAACATCCAAAACATTTCATATCCCTTCCTCAGTTTTCTCAGAAACCAAACAGGTTAAGAAATACAACTTTACGAAAATTTATGATTGAAAAACAAGATTTAAAAAACCCTAGAAATGAGGAAAACAAATCAAAACCCTAATACCCTAAAACCTTAACAAGCTGAGGGAAATTACCAATTTAGGCCATGGTCGTGGAGGAGAAGCACTCGGGTCAGCTCTCTGGTGGCGTTGAAATCGGTCCAATCGATTGTGGGTCGACCGGCGCGGTTCAAGAAAACGAAGGGCTTGAAGGATGGGTAGAGGGAAGCCAAGAGGGCGAAATCGGGCGGGTTGTCGGAGTACTTGTTTCGGGGATGTATAGACGGTCGCTCCACTCTCCTCCTCTTCTTGCCACCCATCTCTGATTCGAACCGTAACACACCGAAAATCGGAAATTTCGGACGATACTCAGCGGGAAATTTTCAAATTTTCGGCCGGTTCGCACCCAATGTTTGAAATTTTCAGGTTGTTCTGGAGAAGTAGTAACGTATGAAAAACCAGAGGCTATTGAAAATTATCGTATAGAAATTATATTAAAGCCCAAGCCCAAGAGTAGCCCTGGGCCCAAAAAATTCTTCGAGCTGGGTTCTACTTCTGCCTTTGGGTTTGAATTGGGCTGAGTTTTTCGGCTTTTGGGCTCAAAATAGCTTCCCAAATTAAGTTGGATTTTTCCCCATAAAACTTGTTCTATTTGAAAAGTACTCTGGTCTAATTATCTGTGTTTGGCAATGTTTTTCATTCTTTAAAATGATTTTTAAAAACAGTTTTTAATTATTTTCAAAAACGAAATTATATTTCAAAACTCAAAATATGAAAAACAGTTTTCTCCATATATACTCCATAAAAATATGTATAACGCAAAACTTTTCAAACTATTCTCCATCTTTTCAATTATTTGTCAGGAAGTTGTAAAAAATTTGAAAACATCTCAATTTTATTCTAAACAATAATTCATTGTAAGAAAACTATTTTCTATTAAAAAAAAAATGTCAAACATGCTTTCTAATTTAAAAAAAAACATTATTTTTTAATAATTTGTTATATTGAGAATTATAGGATTAGACTTTGACCATCTCATTTGAAAATCAATTTGTGATCAATGAGGATAAACCAAACTTTTTATAGTATTCGATATTACACGTCGTTGCCTTGTTCTAAAAGTCATCATTTGGATGACCCATCATCGAGCTTAAAAACAGTATTGTTGCACCTCAATAAAAATAACCCAAATAAAAGTGGAGTATCATCTGAAAATTAATTTATGATTAATAAGGATAAATCAAACTTTTTATAGCATTCAACATCACACCTCAAGGCTCTATTCTAAAAGTCATCATTTGAATGACCCATCATCGAGTTTAAAAGCAACATTGTTGCACCCCAACAAAAATAACCCAAATAAAAGTAAAGTATCATCTAAAAATCAGTTTGTGGTTAACGAGGATAGACCAAACTTTTTATGGCATTGGACATCACACCTGGAGGATCTGTTCTAAAAGTCATCACTTGGATGACCCATCATCAAACTTAAAAGCAACATTGTTGCACCCCAACAAAAATAACCCAAATAAAAGTGGAGCATGAGCCAATGAACGGTTAGATTTTGTTTAAACGATTATTGTTAAGTTATTAACAAATAAATGAAAGCTTTTAAGTAATTTCTTAGGGAGCTTATATTAAAAGAGTTTAATACAAAAGAATGTATATATATATATATATATATTTTCTTTCATAAAAATTCTATTATAATTTATATAAAAACTTATTTTATATTTAATAAAATTTTATAATATTAATAAAAAATCATAACTTTAAACTTCTCCTTAATTTTTAATTCCAAAATGTCATGTTTTTAGTTTGAATTCCTTGTCAAAAAACAAGAATAAAAGGATGAATTCTTGTAAAAAGAAAAAGAAAAAAAAAGAAAAAAAAAAGTATTATTTCGATGTTTTATCCATATAAGAAATCAAGAAAAAAGTGACCACATATTTGAAATAAATTTTTTTTCTCTATCCCTCCATTTGCAGATAAGACTGACAGGTTTTTACAATAGGTGGTGTGGATCCTAGTCATATCAGATAAATATAATATAAAAGAAAAAAAAATTCCCATGTACCCAATGAGATCTCCATTGATTTGGTATGTCCCACCATGGTCTTAACTTCCATAACTAAAAGTCCCAAAAGTAAAAAATAAAAATAAAAATAAAAAAATAAAACAAGTATTAAAAAAAATATATGCAGGTGTCACCACTAGAGGATAATGTTTTTAACTCCAATTTGTTTTTCCTACATTAAATTGGTTTCGTTTTCTCTTTCTCAATCATACCATGTTGTTCTATTTATCCTATATATTTATTGTTTTTTTTTTAAATATTTTTGTTATTGAAATTAAATTAATTTTTTATTACATTTTCATACGAAGACATGGCGTCAGAGGTCACGGACTTGTCAACCTCATCCTAACCCCACCAAAAAAAAAAAAATTAAATGAGTATTGACAATCCTTGTACTTATTTTAACTCAGGTTACATTGAAATAAATATAATTTATAAATAAATAAATATTATGTATTTTATAATTTTTTTAAAAAATATACTTTTTTATTATTTATATAGGTTAATAAAATAAAATAAATTTTTTTATTTAGAGGAAATTTGTATGTTACATTGGGTTAATTACAAAATTCAAATTTTTGAATGTATTTAATTTTGAATGTTTTCTTGAGGAGAATCATTGGTATTGTCACCACCATTAAGAACCTTCAAAATATAACATCAATGTCATTTTCTGCTTTACACATAGCTGCTTTCTTTTGTCTTTATCCAACCTTTCCGAATGACACAGCTGCAGTAGTTATGTCAATGGTGACCAGTCAATTAACTTCATAGAAATCCATGGAACCATGGATGATTATTCAGAGAGATTCATCAAGTTGGGGAGGTGGGTCCATGGCCAGAAGTGTAAGAGCCTATCCACATGAAGTCATGAATTGTGTGGTGACTCAGCAGAGTACAGCATCCAATGGATAAGCATTTGGAATCCCTTGCTAGTTTCATTTTCCCCTGGTTTTTTCTCTCTCCCTATATATAGCCATGGCCTCAAGCTCCCACCTTCACTGCCCCATTCTCTGTGATTTCATCCACCCATTGCCCATTTCTTGGTTCTTCATAAGATTTTGTCGACCTCTACATTCAGCTCCGGTAGCTGAACTGATCATACTACTGATAACTTTTGTGGGGCTATTCATGGCTTCGTCTTCATCGCTTTATGAAGTTCTTGGGATTCCGGTGAGCGCCTCAGGGAACGAGATAAAGGCGGCGTACCGGAGGCTGGCGAGAGTGTGCCATCCGGATGTTGTAGCGATGAACCAGAAGGAGACTTCAGCTAACGAGTTTATGAAGATCCATGCAGCCTACTCCACCTTGTCGGACCCTGATAAGCGAGCAAATTATGACCAGGATCTTTTCAGACGGCGCCGGCCGGTGATGGCCACCGCCATGAGAACCGGCGGTTCCTCTTTTTCGGGCTTTTCTCGCCGGACTTGGGAGACTGACCAGTGTTGGTAGCCAGCACACGGCTATTTTTTGTCTTAATTTTTTGTTTGTTTTATCACCATGTTCATAGTAGAAGTGATGGAGTAGATAAAAGAAGGAAATTCAAAAATTTGAAAACCTTTATGTCATAAGGTTGAATTTTCTTGGTTCGGGGGGCAAATTTTATTATTAACGTTATTTTTCGTGTTTACGTACGTATATGCATGCATGTCTGATTACTTATTTTTCGTTTTCTTGTCACTTTTATAATATGCTTTGTACATTAATTGTATGTCCGAAATTTAACTAGCTCTCAATTAATTAGATGAAATAATATTAGTACGAATATTTGTAAAAATTATTTACAAATATTCAATAAAAATTTTATATATAAAAACTTCGAGTACGTTTGATAATGATTCTTAAAAGTATTTTTAATATTTTTAATACTCGAAAAATAAAAAATTTCAAATGTTAAAAAAACTAAAAATATTTTTTAAAATCACCACCAAATACACTCTTTATATTATCTTATTCTAAGATTTCCATTTCCTTTGTTCTTTACTCTATTGACCATAAAAAATAAAGAGTGGTTACAATGACTCAATCACAGCTCGTGGATAAGGCTAGTCACATGGCAATGTTTGAAAACCTTAAAAGAGGGTACTACTTTAATGAGATGAAATGGCATTATATAAATCAAACAAAACAACTAACAGTCTCACTCTTGAGCTAGAGTAACTACCAATAACTAATGGTCTCTCTACTTTGTGTGAACCTCAAAAACAACAAAGAACCAAAAAAATCTTCTCAATTTTATTCTTTAGCCACCAACTACTAGCCTCCCTCCTACCCACCAAGGTTTTGGGTCATGACCGAGATTCGTGTTTCAATCATGTTCATGGTCGGTCATATGGGTTGTTTCGTCTTTGTTAGTTAAAGACTCACAATACATCAATCCATCGACCTAAAACCGTGCTTTTAAGTCAATTCAAAAAGATGGTATAAAGATAAAGGGTCCAAATTCAATGGTTTGGACTTTTAGGTGGAGGTTAGCATATGGGTTTGTCTTCGCCAAAAGTGAACCCAATGCTCAAAATTTTCAAATTAAGATGATTACCCAGATAGGGAAAGCACTTGGTTTTAACAAAATTAAGCACTTTTGGATGCTTGTGATCCAATTTTCATTGATTTAATGCAACAAAACATGTGGGAGACTCATGATTTGGGTCATTTCCATGGTCCTTGGGTATGTGATATGTTCGCCATTTGAGCTTCACTCCACCTAGAGGTGGTTGTATGCCTGGTTTTTTATCATCACACGGAATGATTGGTTTCTGTTGGCAAGTTCAAGCCCATTGTTCAGATACCAAAACCCGGCCCAAGCCCGACAAGAAAATTTGGGTTTTGGTCCATCTTAGTGAAAGCTTCAACCCAAGTTCAAAACAAGCCCAGCCCACTTTCCACATCATAAGCATTACGATCTAGAAGTATGGGCTAATTGGAGGATCCTCATCCAACTAAGGCCTTCTGTGTCCGTGTGTGCCTACCAAAGACTTTCTCTTGGCTTTTTCACTTTGTCATCTTTAAGAGCAAACCAAACTAGAAAAATGAGTACTCCCTTTCTAGTGACCCAAACAAAAAATAAGGTTCCACCATTGACAGTCTATTAAAAGAACAGTGTGGCTTCTTATGAAAAAGTTTGTGTTATGTTTGGTTTGTTAGAAAAGTTTATACTATGTTTGGTTGTTAGGAAGTATTAGAAAAAGAAAAAAAAAATGTTAAAGAGGAATGATTTTCTTATATTTAGATACCATTAAAAAAAATGAGGAAAAAAAATACTAAAAAATGAAGAGTGAAAAGCATAAAAGATTTTCCTCCCAATTTTTCTTGGGAAAATTTTGAGAAAAAATCATTCTTCATTAATAATCCAAATACAAAAATTATAATTTTTTTTTTTACCTTTTTTTTTCTTTTTATTTTCTTTTACTAAATTTTTTTGGGACTAAATGATAACAGGGAATATTTTAAAATTTTTATTTTTATTTAATTGGGTTTTCACATTAGCCTATGGAGTTGATAAATAATAATGATGATACAAAAAAGTGATACAAGTAATAATTTTCTTGATTTAGTGATACATGAGGGAAATTTGGCTTAGACATGTTGCATTTGATTCTAATATTGTTCTTTGGAAAAAAGACTATTGGTAAAATAATAATAATAATAATAAAATAAAATAAAATAAAAGATAAAAGGAGATTTCTACATGTATGGATGCCATATTTCTTTTTTTATTTACAAAAAAACTTTTAAATAAATAACTGAATAATTTTATATTTTGTAAACTTATGAACTATAAAATTTCATATAAAATATATTTTTAAAAATGATATCATATTTTTATAGAAACTTTTAAATAATAAATGAATGGTTTTTTTATTTTATAAATTTATAAAATTATACATTTTCACATAAAAGAATTTTAAATTTTTTTTATGCATTTTAAAAATAAATTCTAAAATTTATGAATAATTTTAATATTTTTATATATTTTTAAAATTACAAATTTTTACATAAATTTTTTTTTAACATAAATTCTAAATTTTTATCAAGAAAAGTTGTTTTAACTCACATTAAAAGAGTGTTTTTTTTTTTTTTTTTTTTAGGCTATATTATAAGATATATGTATCATAAAATATCATCTCCGATATAGTATAATATCTTTGTATATTACATTTTATGAAAATGATATCTTAAGGTATTATATTCAATGGATTATATTATACCATGCTAATATTTAATTTATAGAATGAACAAAAAAATGAAATAGAAAATATATTGCATTTCAATATTTCATATTTTTAAAATAAAAAATATTGTATTCTAATGTTTGTTATTAAGAAAATATAAAATCTCTCTAATATTTATTATTATTTAGAAGTCATTCTATTTTTATTTTTTATTTTTAAATAATATTCATGATTAAAAGATTTAAAATTTGTAAAAAAAAAAAAATCCCCTTATGTTGTGAAATATATAAAATTATTTTGTATATGTTAAATGTTCTATTTGATAATTATTTTGGATTGCTTAATATACATACTTTTAAATTTTTTATTCTTTTTCAAATTAAAAATGATTTTTTAATCAAAATTTGTTTTGCAAATGGAGTAATATAAAAAATTTGAAAAAATGATGGAAATAAAATTATGATAGATATCAATGTTTTCAGAACCGAACTGGTCATTAAACCGAAAAAATTATCGATTCACGATTCACTAGTCGGATCGACGGTCGAACCACTGTTGAATTGATGACGTCATAAATATATAATTTATATAATATTATTAAAAATAAAAATATTTATAAGAAATTATATATATATAAATTTTTTTAATAATATTTCAAATTTATATTTGATACATCAAATATAAAAATAATATAAATAAAATATAAATGAATTTTTACTTTTAGAGAGCCCAATTTTATGCCCATTTATACCTATTTTTAGAGTATCTCGACCTTTCATTTTAAACCTATCTGACCCTTCATTTTCAATTCATCTCCACCATTTATTCAGAAACAAACCCTAAAACTCATCTTTTCCACCATAATCGCACATTCCCATATTTTCTTGTCTCTTCTTTTTCTTACTTTCTTCTTCTTCTCCTCCTCAAAACTCCTCTCTTCCCATCACAGCTACACCTCCCTATTTTTTTTCACATTTATCTTCTTTCTCCTTTCTTTCTTCTTCTTCCTTTTCTTTTCTCTTATTTCTTTTCTTTCTTTCCTTTTTTCTCTCATTATGCTCATGCCTGCCATCACCACCAGCCACCTCGCTGCTAGCAATAGCTCCTACAACGATAGGTTGCTGACCAACTATCGTCCCATTCCCACCATCCCACTATCTCTCTCTCATGGAAAAACATAAAAAATAAAAATATATATTGTAGTAAATTGTTCAGTTCAATACAAACCGACCAATTCACTCTGTTTATCGGTCCGATTGTCAGTTTTGACGATGTGAGACCAATTTAATAAGTCGTCGGCTTAAAAGGGTGGATCGAACTGGAAAGATCACCGACCAACGATTGGACTGATCAGACCGACATATCCGATCCAATTTTTAAAATATTGATAGATATGATATGTATACACTATATCTCTTAAGATTATTATACTCAACGAATATGAAAAAAGAGGTTAGATAAATTATTTCATCGTTTATTATATTATATATTTAGTTGAATATGAAATCTAATAACTAATGAGATAACTTATCATCTTCTATTATATATAAAATTGACCAATCCATCCTCTAGCTGGCACGTGGTGACCCACTCTTGCCGTGGCCCATTGGCATGTTTTATCCAAGGCAACAAGCTCACTTGAGAGCTCTGCCACAAGTCGCCCTCCACTCATGCATGAGGCATGATGGCAAGTAGGGCACTCAGGGCCTCCCAAATTGGGGGTGGAGTGGCAGTAGATTGCCCACGTCATTGCAATTCGAACACTTTAATAAATCATTCATTTGGTAGGAACGACAAACGGTGTGTACGAAGGGCATACCTTCAATGTTAATTTGGCATTCATGGCCCAATCTACAAGAAGTTTGAAGGTCATAACTCACAAGGCTTTTTCTAATCCAATACAAGCAGGCCTGCAATTTGGGCCTGAACTGGACACTTGAAGTCCAGATCAACAGACCCAGTAAGGTTTGCCCAAGTGGGCTCACTCTTAGCCCAGTGAATTGTGCTATTGGACGTAATGCTCTTTATGTTGTTTTTGTTTCTCCAAGAATAAAAATAGAAATGAATATGAATTTAATAATGAGATCCAAGTTTTGATTTTAGAGAAAATAAATTTTTTTATTCCTAATTATCTCAACCTTCAACGATATATTTGATATGTGGAAATAAGAATGAAAATAGGTTGGGAATTGAGGTGAATCATGATACCATGTAAAAGAAAAGAGTAAAAATATTAGTGACAACGAGATTTGGTTTCTACACTAATAAACTTCTATTTGTATTTTCATTCTAAAACAATAATCTAAATACATTAATGAATGAGAATGGAATTGGTTTTCCATTTTCATATTCATTCCTAACATTAGCTAAATGTTAAACCATTTTCGAGAAACAATCGGTTTTTTTTTTTTCCCCTAAAGAACAAAGGCAAAAGAAACAAAAATTTTAGAAGATTGCTTTTACCATGTTTGGAGGCTTTCCGGCAAAAGTTTGGAGCATTTCAAGCATTTTCTTCTGGTAAGTCCTAGTCACACAAATTCTCCCCCTTTCCAAACAAACCAAACTACGGTAAAGGGAGTAAAAGCATTGGAGCTTTCTCTTTTCTTTCTAGTGAACCAAACAAAACTCTGATCAAAACCCTAAGAACAAGATGGAAAGAAAAAAAAACCTCGAAACTATAGATAGTGAAAACTCAAAAATGTTCTTGGGGACCATGATGGTACAACCACTGACTCGTGTCTGCTCTTTCCTTTCCCTCTGAAAGTCAGATATTTCTGAAAATAAAGCAAGAAAAATAATTAATATTAATACTTATTACAGTCTTGAAATGGAAGGGAAAAGTATCATAAAGTGACGTGATGAGGACATTAAGACAAGGGTGTTAAAAGGAATAATTGAAAAAAGTTGTAAACCCAGAGCTGGTCCATACGCATGATGACAGGAAAAGGAGGGGTTAAGAGGAGGTGTGTAATCATGGAGTCAGGTTAGAGATAAGGCAGGAGAAAGGTGGTGAAACGGATCCGTGGTAGTTGTACCCCATGGCATTGAATTCTTGTTGGATTATCCTAGTTTTGTCTTATCCTCGAATCTTCACTGCACTTTCCATGGATTCCTGTGGAGAATAAAAAAAACAAAAGAACCAAATCCGGGAAACAGGAAAAGTTCCATCTCCATTTTCAAAGTTGAATCATTCATCACCATCCTCATTTCATCATCCTCTTTTCTTTTACCTTCATTAAACACACCCGTGACAATCCCTCAGGAAAATTCTGATTTTCACAGTGGATGGTCCACTTATGCATGATTCATAATTTTTTCCATTTACAACCTAAAATATTTAAAAAAATATACCATCTTAATTAATATTCTATATGATATTCTTTGCAAAAAAGAATCTTTAACGTTATATTTTATGTGGATTTGAACGTGTTCATGGTCTTCATTTTATGTCTTCTTCAGCTGAATTTGACCACACTTGTTTGAAAAAATGCTGCTAAACTCAACTCCTTGGTTTTACCTTTTTTCCTTTTTGTGGGACACATGGTGAATGGATTAGTGTAGATTCCGATCCCAAACGCCAAAACTTAAACGTAAAAGAGGCTTAAAAGGCCAGTGGGACTAAAAACGATGTTGGTTTGTTGTTTCCTTGCACTAGACTTTTTAAGACGAGGGAGGAGGGCTAGTGTATTTCACTCAACTAGCATCCAAGTCTTGACCTGTCCTTTTCCTTTTTTAGGACAATTTTTGTGGTGGTGGAGAGGTGGGGAGATTGGGGGACCAAGGTACTCGCAAAGCTGAAATTAACCACATAAACTGAGGCTGACTTGGTTAATTAAAATCTGGACCCCCCATGTGATATGCAGCATTTGATATGTACCTGCGGGGGCATGTACCTGCATGACCCATTAATCCACACATGGAAGAAACTGGCAGTTACTATTGTGGGCAACTGCTTTGAAGAACCTCCACCATACTCACAAAAGCATCCCAATGATCCCTCAATGCTTGCATGGACCAACAAAATGAGAATTACAGGCATCAGAGGAGTGTTACAGTACTATTGGCTTCATGATCAGTGGCCAAGATCATCCATCCATTATTAGGGTTTGAAACATGCCAACCAGATAGGTTATGTCATTGATCGGTGGTATGTACTATCAAATTAGTATCGATGAGCGTAGGAACGACGCCGGTTGAGCAAGTTGCAGGCTTGACAAACTCATGGAATAAGGCATATGCTAGCTAGAAAGCCAATGTGGTGAATAGTTGCTTCTTAAATGGAGCTAGGCTAGTGTCCATTTTCAAACAAGACTTATAATTCTCCCATCCAAGAATAGTTGTCTCTTTTTATCATTTCCATCACTTAAAGACTGTTTGAATTTCAGAAGTAAGAAGGAAACAAAATAAAAGTGCCAAAGATAATTTATTAGATCCTAGTAATGTTAGATTTTAAGAACTTAAATTCTTTTTTGGACTCCTTTCCAACAAATGACATGTAAGCTACGCAAGTGCCGGGTTGGAGAAGCAATAACTCAGTTTTTTCCCTTAATCTTTACAACATGTGCTATAATAATGCATGATTTTTTACACTATTATTCTCTTTACGAAAGCTTCTAAATATAATAAGTCTTCCGTACAAGATGAAAAAGGTTGCATCATATAATGATCACGTGCTTCTTTCTTCAAAATTTACAACTGGGGTTAGGGTGAATTGGATTATGATTCAATTATGCCTGTAAAATTTCTTCTTTAAGAATACTTGAAAGGTACATATGGAGAAAGGACCGGCCTTGGTTACTAGCAGGCATGGTGCAAAAAGGTGAAACATTACATTCAAAGAAAAAGAAAGTAATGAATATAGAGTTGATGTAGCTGCTTCCACCCCATCAAAGTCCTTTTGTCCCATGCCTCCTCGTTCGATTTGAATCTTGAGCGGATCTTGTCCTATGTCACTGTGCAAGGCATGGAAGAAGATGGAGTGCAGACCCCTCTAAATTTAGACACAGAGTATAATATATTTTTCTTTTCCTAATTGAGTCTCTTTGAATGTTATACTCATACCACTGAGTTCATTTGGAACCCTAAGAAAAACCATTTCCACATTTTCTTTTTTAGGTTTTCTATCCATGATGCTTACCACCCATAAATATAATCCTTCTGTCGCCTTGTTGAATTTGTATCATTAGTACTCCATTTCAACTCTCCATCAAATCTTTTTTTCGTGTGTATTTTCAACACTTCATCAATTGGATTTGACCCTTGAAGGGGAAATTGCATCTAACATTTATGTACGCTCAATTTTGGAACATTCAAACCGAAAAATCAAAGCAAAACTAGATAGAATCAAGCATAATCTTTGAATTTTTGGGATTCATTGATCTCAAGTTGATAATATAAACGCTCTGCAAGATTAAGGAAAGGAAAAGAAAAATGATGACTAGTTGGAGAAAGGGTGAAAAGAAAATTGATTGGACCTAACTCCATTCTCATTCCAGACCCTCATATTTTTTCACCTCTGCATTCATGGAGATTGGAATCTACAAGGTTTCTGTCAAAGAAACCAAGATTTTTGTTCCCCCAGTGTACTGAGAAACAGTTGAATCAGAACAAAGAGTAGAGTAACAAGAGTTGGATTCATGGGCAGTTGACATATTCTTGATAATTAAGCATGTAACATCATTGACAGACATTTTTTTGCCTTACATTCATCCCGATTCTTTCCTAGAAGCTATCCAGCTTTTTCATGGGGCAATTCCATCTGCTAAACTATTGCAGGAATACAATGTTGAAAGACCCTTTTTCAGCTTTTTCAAATTTTTTCGGGTGGTAGATTTTTTTCATGCCAATGAGAAGGAGGACCTTATGACAAGGTTTTCATCCAAGAATTTCACGGACAGACATGCTTCTCAGCTTCAAGCACCTGCAACTGCAACCAGTCTTATCCTGCCTTAGATAATTGAGTGCCCAAAAAAATGCTCTTCGCCTAGAAGTTTTCAGCATATCCCTTGATTTGGAACCACCTCTCAGAGCCTTGAGCATCTATCCATACTTGTTTTTTTTCCCTCCGGTGATAAGATGGCTGATTGAGTAGGGGTATGGAGAAGACGATAACTCTTAAGGTAAAAATGGACAAAATAAATAAATAAATAAATAAAAATAAAGGAAAAAAAGTTACTCGCATGATTAATTTATGTTACTTCATCTTGCTCACGTTTTCCATCCATTGCACAGAATCCATGCTTTATTTGGCACAATTATTTGTACTACTTTAGGTTCAACTAGTCATTCATTCACACTGTTTGTTATCTTCAACTTTAGTTGAACTTTCTAGTGAAATAATTACTTGCGTTAGTGCAGGTAGTTGATGGTCTATTCTTGCCTTTGTTTTCTTTTGTATTAGCAGATAGCTCTTTTCACTTTTGTCGTCCACTCAACTGCCAAATACTACTATGCTCATCAATAATGTAAGCAGAAAAAAAAAAGCACAAAGTGGTTTAGATTCCTTTAAACCAAGATTTAGCTTGGTTTTCAAACTAATCAAACTTCAATACTCCAAGCAGGCCTATATGGGCATGCCTTTGGACTTAATATCTCCATGTGATCAGACTAAGTAACCATCATTTGTGTGCAGGAAACAAAAGCTTGTATTACAACATTAGACATTACCGATATGGGCCCCCTTATATATGGTCCCTAGTCTTCTTCATCTTGCATGCAAGGAAGTAATATTAGAAAAACCTAACAAACTACAACCCCATTCCATTCATCTTTATTGAAAGTAAACCCGGGTTCGAATCCAAATCACCTTTAGTTGTAAGGTGACGCTGTTTTGTAGTGTTGGAGAGTGATTAGTTTTAAGCAGTAGCTTGATCAGACCGCAAAAGGTTTTATGCCATTGTAGAATGAGGAATCCAGACGAAGCTAATCCATTGTTTTCATGAAGATTGTGCCAATAACACTAAAAGAGAATGTGTCATTGCGCAATCTCGCTCTTGGAGATTTGTCATATTTCAGCTAGTTAACAATTTGAAGAAAAAATAGAGTAGAGTGACAAGAAATTGGGAAGAGGACAGATGATGTTTAGGTAAAAGAGAAAGGAAGTTGGTATGAAGAGGGACGTTTAGATGTTTGTGAGGTGGGATTTTGAGCTTCTGGACTAAAACAAAATGTGGACGTGAGAATGGTAAATTGTAAACAAATGGTGGGATTTTTAATACACTTGATTTACTAAATAAAATTGGGATGTGGGGATGAGCCAAAGGATTGGTGACAATGAAATCTAATGCGAAAAAGACGTTGGCTCATCATATTTTCGAAGATTCTCAAGCCTATTTTCATTCTCATTTTGGGAGCGTAGAGTCCACTGCCTGTTTTCAATGGTTTAGGCCAACCAATTAACATCCTATAAATAGGAAATGTAGTTTACACAAAAGTTGGAGAAAAAGGCGTTGAGCCATTGCAGAAGCCTCTCCCCAATTATCTGCCGCCTCCAAACCCCACCCCCACCACCACTACCAGCAGCACCACCACCACCAAACACCACCTAGGTCCGCCACCCACTATCCCCCATGTGGATGGGAATAAAACAAAAGAAGCAACATTTCCATTTCCAATTTCCAAGAGGCTTCCCATTGAAAATGATACCAAAATTTGCCAGCTAACCTTGTATTTCAGGCTTCATTGATACAGAGTTCATCATTTCTGCACCTAAGGGTTTGAGCTTTGGGCTCTTTGATTGGAAGGGGTTGTGAAGCTTCCGGGGGTTTGGGTCCGCTACTGGCCATGGCGGACATAGTTAAGCAAATCTTGACGAGGCCGATACAATTGGCAGAGCAGGTGTCTAAGGCGGCAGAAGGGGCCAGCTCGTTTAAACAGGATTGCTTGGAGCTTAAGTCCAAGACCGATAAGTTGGCGGTCCTCCTCCGCCAGGCTGCGCGTGCTAGCTCGTATGAGCGCCCCATGCGCCGCATCATTGAGGATACTGAGCAGGTCCTGGATAAGGCGCTTGCGCTGGTGATAAAGTGTCGTGCCAATGGCCTCATGAAGCGGGTGTTCACCATCATTCCTGCAGCTGCATTCCGGAAAACATCACTGCAGCTGGAGAATTCGATTGGTGACGTATCCTGGCTGCTCCGCGTGTCGGCATCTGCCGATGATCGCGATGATGAGTACCTGGGTCTCCCTCCAATCGCTGCCAATGAGCCCATTCTATGCCTGATATGGGAACAGATTGCTATTCTTCACACGGGTTCACTTGAGGATAGGTCCGATGCTGCTGTGTCTCTGGTCTCCTTGGCCCGCGACAATGATCGGTATGGAAAGCTCATTATTGAGGAAGGAGGGGTTCCACCCCTTCTAAAACTGGCCAAGGAGGGAAAGGTGGAAGGTCAGGAGAGTGCTGCAAAGGCTCTTGGTCTTCTGGGACGCGACCCGGAAAGCGTGGAACACATTGTCAATGCGGGTGTGTGCTCAGTGTTTGCGAAAATCCTCAAAGAAGGTAGGATGAAGGTTCAGGCGGTGGTGGCTTGGGCTGTCTCAGAATTGGCTGCTCATCACCCCAAATGCCAGGATCACTTCGCACAAAACAATATAATCCGGTTGCTTGTTAGCCATCTAGCATTCGAGACTGTTCAAGAACACAGCAAATATGCCATTGCCAGCAAACAGACGATGTCGATTCATTCAGTTGTGATGGCAAGTAATAATCCCAATCCCAATCCTAATCCCAACTGTAACAAGGGAAATGAAGATGAGGTCACCGCCCACATCCCTCACCCAACTGGAAACCAAAACCCGAGCCAGATGCAAAATGTGGTTACTAACACCATGGCAATGAGATCAATATCCAAACCGCCGCCTACTCCACAGCAACCGCAGGGGCAAAACCATGCAATGAACAACAACCCAAACCAAGCCAAGGCAAACAACAGCAACCCGAAGTCGAACAACCATCATCAGCAACATGCTTTAGCTGGGACAAGCATCAAGGGGAGGGAGTTTGAGGATCCAGCCACCAAGGCTGAAATGAAGGCAATGGCAGCAAGAGCCCTGTGGCACCTCTGTGAGAGAAATGCGCCTATATGCCATATAATCACTGAATCAAAAGCACTTCTATGCTTTGCAGTTTTACTAGAGAAGGGCCATGATGATGTTCAGTTCAATTCAGCCATGGCATTGATGGAAATCACAGCAGTTGCTGAGCAAAACTCTGACCTGAGGCGCTCTGCCTTCAAGCCCACCTCCCCAGCTGCAAGAGCTGTGGTTGAGCAGCTACTAAAAATAATTGAAAAGGCAGACTCGGATCTTCTCATCCCCTGCATCAAATCCATTGGGAATTTGGCCAGAACTTTCAGGGCAACTGAAACCAGAATCATTGGACCATTAGTGAGACTTCTGGACGAAAGAGAACCAGAGGTTTCAAAGGAGGCAGCCATTGCACTCATAAAGTTTGCCAGCACTGAGAATTATCTCCACCTCAATCACTCCAAAGCAATCATACAAGCAGCTGGGATTAAGCATCTGATTCAGCTGGTCTACTTTGGGGAACAAATGGTTCAGTTTCCTGCACTGATCCTCCTATGCTATGTTGCCATGCATGTCCCTGACAGTGAGGTACTGGCAGAGGAAAAGATCCGAATAGTGCTGGAGTGGGCATCAAAGCAGGGGAGTATGATGCAGGATCCAGAGATTGAGACTCTGATAAACGAAGCCAAAAGCAGGCTCGAACTCTATCAAGCCAGCTCTTCAAGAGGACACCCCTGATTCCAACCGTCTGTACAATATGTCAATATTTCCAGGAGGAATCTCAAAACAAAATTTTCCCTTTTCTTTTCTTTGCTTTTTGTTTTCTTTTCTTTTCCTTTGTTTAATCTCCCACTAGACTGTATATAACGTTAGCTTTGCAAATTGTTTAGACAATAATCTAAACCCCGTTCTTTTTCCGGTTTTCAGTGACCATTTTCTGTTACTTTCCAGCATATTTCTTTGCTCTAGAAGTTGTATTTCATCCTTATTCCGCAGTTTGCACAATTGCTGCTCTGGGGTTGGTCAGAGAGCTTGTTTGGATGATGAGAAAAGTGTTGCAATTTAGTACCCTAGCCATGAATCTTAAAGTTACACAGTAAGTACAATGATTTTTCAAACTGTGATTAAGTTAATGAATCGCTCCAAAATGTTCCGTCGCACGAATCATCTGAACGGACAGTGCTACAACACATGCATGTACGCATTAGTACGTGTAACAAAGAAAAAGACGGTGTCCCATCTATGTCACCTCAAAATAAATTGACCATCATCATCATTTCTGCGTCATCTTTACGTTTCCAACTTGCTATCAGGATCCGCATAAATAACATTTTAGAAAAATAATTTGGACACGTAGTAAAATAATTCCTTCATTTCTCTGCACAATAGACCGTACAATGCTTCGGTGTTCCCTGGGCATTGGCTTTGGGTCATTCCTGCTAGGGTTAGGTCAAGGACGAAGAAGGCCTCCATCTAAGGACCCAAGCCATCAATGAGATACCCCTAAGATCTATGGATTAGAGGATAGTCTTGATAATGTTTTATATAGGGCATAGACCCTCTAAAAGATAATCTAGGAGTGCAAAGTTTTCCTCCCCGGTCGGATGAAGATTGTTCCTCTCGTACAAGGTAAAAGGAAAAACCTATTCATCGGGCAAAAGATAAAAACTTGACTTTTCTAAGAGCTCGTGATCGATGACAAGGTTTAGTATTCTCTTTTAATGAAAAATTTAATTGTACAATATATAAATATTTTTAATTTTTTTTAAAAAAATTCATACATTAATATATCTATCTCGAACATAACCCGAAAACCTTATCAATAAAAAAAAAAAAAAGGACATTGGGGATGAAGACAACCTCTAAAATAAGAGAAACAAGAGAAATCGAAATGTTACTAAGAGTCCACATTTTATGGAAGAAGACGGAAGGTAATAATGATTCAAATAGACAACATAAGGCAAAGGAGCACTTACGAAAGATATTGAAAAAGATGTGTACCTTAACAGGACTCTTATCTGCAAGTATCGGGCTAAATTAGTTTGCTCGAACTAATTTTGTATGTCTAGTTTATGAGGTAAAATTTATCATATTGCAGGTCCAGGTCTTTTTTGATCCAGTGTACTTTTCTGCTGCGACGGAGAAATGCTAAACCCTAGTTAGGAGTGTTGTTGTAGTCGGTGGGGTAATAGAAAAAGGAGATTGGTAATAATGAAGGGTTAAAAGAGTCAAGAATACCCTTATCCGGATTCAGGAAACAGTGCACATACATTAGGAACTGTGAATTAGTTGACTCCTAGGTTATTGGGCCCAAATATGGAAATGAAAATTGATATGTGGGTCCTGGCCCACGATGGAATTCCACTCAAAGCTCATCATCTCTGGCAAAGAGAACAATGGTGTCGGTCCTCGCCTACCTTGGAACATCACTCAGAATTCATAGGGCACTGTGACCACTGTTAACTGAAAGAGCCATGGAATCTTTTGGGAACAGCAGGGAGGGCAAGGACACCTTGTCTTGGGCCTTTGGTGGGGAACATTTCAAATTCTGAATCCATGTTTGAGGCCGATTGAAAGAGCCCAAGAAGGGTACAAGCCCAGCAATGAGCCTGCTAGGTAAATTAGTGGGCCTTTAGGGGGTTTTTAAGTGGTGTCCAACATGTTGGAAACAGACCAGATGCCCATGATTCATGGGATTTTAATGAATGGGCCTAGCCTAGTCCTATTACCCAAATCTTAGTGGGTATAACCTTGTTTGTAGAAGAGACTCTTTCATAAATGTTCTTAATGGACAATGGCCTTGAAATGAAGTGTCTTGTATATCAGTGTATGTTTTGTATGTTTAGTATAATTATCTTGTACATTCAATACAAATATCTTATAGTTATTGTTATAAATATAATGAAGTTGATGAAACTATAACAATGCTAGAGTCTACAAGCTCGAGGGGAAGACTTAGCATGAAAAGTGATTATGATACTGCACTAATACCATAACATGGCATATGTGCATTAGATGCTCAAGGGGTCACCAATCCCATTAGCCATATTAAACTTTAGGATAGCAAACCCCTTGAGGGCCTTCTCATGGAGGATGTCATTAGTAAACAATGTCAAGGTGATCCCTGGTATGACACAAAAGGTCATAGGCTCTAAAATCCTTCCTTGCATTAAGCTAGGAACCTTGTCGAGGTATGTTAGAATTACCCAAGAAGGCCTCTCTTCATAATTATGGGTTCGTGTACCTCTAATTGTGCCTTGATCACTTAGAATTTTTGAAATCCCTTTCCCTCTCATGTTGCTCATTTTCTTACAAGTGACTTCTCTTGGATGGTTGTAAAATAAGTTACCAACTAACATAATCTACTCACCTTTTGAGTCATGTATTTTCTTAGTCTAATGTCTTGTTTCATTTCTCTAACTCTTCTATTCTCAACAAGGTATCCTCATTTTCGTCACTCATCATCTTTTTGTTGTAATTTTCTTCTCTTGATGTTGTATCGAAGTTGGAAAGTCTTTGTATAGTCACTTGCTACTTGTGCAAGGGAGCACTATGACCATTGTTTTAGGTTTTTATATGGTTCCCATAAACAGTGCCAATCTATCATGCTCTCTTCAAAAAATAGTGGGTCTATTCGGAAATGTGACCTTCTTTTGTGATATAAAAGGAGTCTAATCAGAGTAAAGAGGCCGGCTTGGCTAACCATTTTCCAATAGTTAAAGTAATGATGAGCAAATAATAAGATAATGAACAAATAAAAATAGTGCAGGGGGTAAAAACTAAGATCATTTTTGTTTGCTCCAATCTTATGGTTGTATAGTGGTTAGTTTTGGCTAGTTTGATCATATTGGTTGTTGAACGACACATGTTATCCTATACCTTGTTAGTATATCATCAAGTAATAATTACAAAATCCTTGATTTGAGGGGTAAGGCGCCATGCACCTTGTGATTATAAAGGTGAGGGAAATCTCATTTAATGTATGTCTTATTATATTGAATGTGATCTTTGTCCATTGCCTTCCTTCTTTGTATTGCCTAATCGTATTTAAAGTTTGTCTTGTTGCATTTGATGTTATGACTAATAGTCTAGACATCACTTTTGGATGGGATAGTAGCCTCACATGCATCACCTTCAAATTGTTCAATCCCATTTCAACCCACACCTCTTAGTATGACATGTGTCACTTGGTTCGAGCGGCCTTATATAGAGCAAAAAGTAGTCATCTTATGTATGTGTTATACATTTAGTTCAACTACTTTGTACATGATGTGTACATACAAATAAGTTGAACATGACACTTAAGCATACATATGAATAATATCTTATACCAAAAAGATATCTTTGACATGCAATAAAAATTGAAATAAAATAGAGGTATAGTCATATTTCATACAATCTTGTGGACCAGTATGAGCTCACACCAACAAAACAATGTCTTGAATATATTATTCATAATATTTTAACCTTGTACAAGTAACACAATTATCGTGTATATGATTTTTAGATGCATAAAAAGTATTTTGATACACAATAAATGTGCAATGAAATGGATCTAAAATTTATTACATCTCTGATATAGATATGTGTTCATTAACGTCCCACAAGATATTATTATTATTGTTGTTGTCGTCATCGTTGTCAAGGTCATCGTCAATATATCTCTACAAAGTACACTACTTGTACAATGCGATTGTATGCATATTAATATAAATATTATTCATAAATTTTTAATAATAAATGATTATTTATAATAATATTTCAAATAATAATAATAATAATAAATAATAAATAAAATTAAAAATACTCGTATATGTATGATACATATAAGTGGGATATCCTAGTAAATAAGAAAAAATTTCAATAACAATAATAAGTAAAAGAATAGGTTGAAAAGAAAATTAATGATAGAAGAGGTAGTCGGTTGGGGCATTTTTGTTGGGAGCTTATGTAGTGAAAGAGATGGGCTTGAGGCTTTAGGTCTAATGCCTACACTTTCTAAGCTAATCATAGGGCAATTACAGGTACCATCAAGTGTGTCCCTAGGGCAATTATAGGTACCATCAAGTTTGTCTCCAGGGCAATTGTTGGTACCGCCAAGTTTGTCTCATGCACCACTGTGGGACATTATTGACTTATGAGAAATGTTTGATTTTAATTGTAAAAAAAATAGAATTTTTTGTTAAAAAAAAAAAAAAAACTAAGTTGGGTTTATTTTAAAATTAAAAACAATATATATACATAAAAGTAGAACCGTAGAAAATCTTATATAAAAAAATAAATGTAATTTATATCTTTAAAAAATTTTAAAATTTAGATAATATCTTAATTTTTTAAAATGATTATTTTTTTTAGTTTAGTAAATTATTATTTGAAAATGATAAAAGGTATTACTCTATGTGGCAAGGTTTTAAAAAATAATTTTTTAGAAAAGTTTTTAAAGATAATTTTATAATAGTTTTTGGAATAAAAATCTATTTGGAATCTTGAAATATTTTCTAATTTTTTAAAAATAAATTATTTATAGTCTTTTATTTTCAATAATTCAATGATTATTTTTTAAAACAAATGACCTCTTAATGTTTTATAGAAAGAAAAATCAATTTTCCTTTTGTTGAAAGTTTGACTTCTAATTTTAAGAGTGAGAAATTAAAAAATAAAATTACTTAGGGTCTATTTGGAACTGTTTTATCTAAAACAAATAATAAAGAAAACTCGTTTAACAATAAAATTATTTTCTGCTTTTAAAAACAGAAAATATGATATTTTCAAATAATATCATTTAATTGATTTTCATTTATTTTTTTATAATTATTTTAAGAAATAATTATATAAATATATAAAATGATTAAAAATAAAATACTAAATATTAAAATTATTTTAGATTTTTAAATAGACTTTAGTTTTACAAATCTCATGAAACAACTTTTAAAAACAGTTTTAAAAAATTATTTTTCATAATTATTTTCAAAAACCTTTACATAACAAAATCTTATACTCTACAACTTGTCAGACGAGTGTTGTTTTTTGTATTTTTAGTCTCTTTATTTATTTATTTTAAGTCCTTTTCTCAAATGATAGGTGACGTGAATTTCCATTTTAACCATTGACCAAATTCAAATATTTAAAAAATGAAGCGTATAACTTAATTCCTTATTACATAAGGAACCATTTTCCTTGAAGATAAAAAATAACATCTTAAAGAAGTTTTCTTTATAATACAAAAAAAAAAAAAAATCTAATAATTATCATTATCATAGCTTCCATCAAACCTTTACACGTGTCATTGCACCACTCCATTTGCCATCATTTTGGGATTTAAGAAATAAAAAAGAAAAAGAAAAAAAATGGATATTAGGGTTTTAGCATTAAAAAAATGTATATATTATAGTAATTTTTTTAATAAATAAATGGATTTTTATTAATTTGTTTATAATCTTAATGATAATTTTATATAGGAATAATTTAATAAAAATAGAAATTAAGAAAATAGAAAAGCGAAGTATTAGTGGGCCTTATTAATACAAATATCCAAATAAATTATTAACAAAACTAGTTGATGGCATTGGACAGAAATCCCAACGGTCAAAAAATTATGAAATTGGACAAAATAATTTAGATTTAAAATTATAATAAATAATTTTATTTTATTTTGGTTAGTGATAAATAAATAAATAAATAATTTATTTATAAAAAATAATATTGTCCATGGCTTGATTTGTAGAAGCCTTGGTTTCTGTTTGTTGGAAGGACAAGACATATTGTTGAGTCCCATCCCACACATCCTTTGACTGTCATTTGACCGTTTGACCACTTCCACCAATCATCTTTTTTTCCCACTTTTATTTTTAAAAATCATTTTGTTTACTTTTTTTCAATATTTAAATTAAAATATTCAAAAAGTTTGTTCACTAAAAGGGCAGTCCTTTTCACCAGAAAGTTGCTTAAGTCCATTGGTTAAAAGAGCCCTCACTCCCTCCAATTTCTCCACGTGTTCAAACTAGGGTTGATATGGTAATTTCATACTAGAGTAGTCGTTTCCATGTTCCAAAACTACCCTTGGTTTGGCTGGGAGCGGGTGAAAACGGTACACATTCCCAAACCTGTGTCTCCAATCCGACGGTATGTATTGTAGTCTGATGAATCCCCAGCCGTCGGATGCAAGGAGGATAAGCCAACCGTCTTTTGGACAAAAGCGGGACCCAGAAAAACACTTAAAAAGGTAATATTTTTATTTATTATGCTGACGTGGTCTCGATTTTCGGCAAGGTTTTGGATATAAGTATTCGTACCCCGGCGCTAAGAGGGCATACTTAGAGAGAGAAAGTGAGCGGCGTTTTCTCTCTCTTAGGGTTAGGGTTTTGAATTTTCCTTTTTTTTTTTTTGGGTTTTTATAAATTAATTTTTTCTTTAGAGTTTTGGAGGCGTCAGATCGAAGCAGATGAGTAGAGTGACCGGGACTGTGAAGTGGTTCAATGACCAGAAGGGGTTTGGGTTCATCACCCCCGATGACGGCGGCGATGATCTGTTTGTGCACCAGTCCTCGATCAGATCCGAAGGCTTTCGGAGCTTAGGAGAAGGCGAGGCGGTTGAGTTCGTGGTGGAGTCCAGCGACGACGGGAGGACCAAGGCGGTTGATGTTACTGGACCGGATGGCAACCCTGTTCAGGGCAGCCGTGGAGGAGGTGGCGGAAGAGGTGGACGAGGAGGTGGAGGTTATGGTGGTGGTGGTGGTGGAGGATACGGCGGCGGCGGCGGCGGTGGGTATGGTTATAACGGCGGTGGGGGACGCGGTGGCGGTAGAGGAGGCCGCAGTGGCGGTGGAAGGAGTAGTGGCGGCTATGGCGGCGGCGGATATGGAGGCGGAGGCGGATATGGAGGTGGAGGCGGAGGCGGAGGCGGAGCTTGTTACAACTGCGGAGAGGAGGGCCATCTCGCGAGGGACTGCAGTCAGAGTAGCGGCGGAGGAGGAGGCGGTGGCCGATACAGTGGCGGTGGCGGAGGCGGTGGCGGTGGCGGTGGCGCGGGCGGCGGCTGCTACAGGTGCGGAGAAGCAGGCCATTTCGCTCGCGAGTGCCCTAACAATGCCCGTTAAAGTGCGAGCAAAAAGGTGATGATTGGTGGGGGGTAAACGTGTATTTTCACATGTTATTTCCTTCCTCTCATCATGCCTGTCGTTCTTTTTTTCAGTTACTGTCATGGTTTGTTTCTTAGTGGGCCATTTCATATAGCCCACCTTTCTCATTTCAAGTTATGTTTTGCAACTGTTTGGGCCTTTCTTTCATAGGGTTTTTCCTGGACCGGATATGGTGATTTGCTCTCTTTTCCCCTCTCTCCCCCCCCTCTTTCTTGAATTGACAATGGCGTTGGTTGTTTCTACTATGTTGAGTTACAGAGTAGCAAGAGAATGCTGTTTTTGTTCACAAATGTTAAGCTCTGTCTGTTCCTATACATATATATACATGGTGGCTTTCAATTGCAATGAATTAGGGTTTCCCTTTTATCTCTCCCTGTTACTATTCTGCTTTTTGATTTTTCCCCAGCTATGTAGTGTTGTGTGGTGGTGGGGTCAGGCTCAGAAGGGTTTTGCCTTTCTCTTGAAAAAGGTTGAAACTGATTGATGCAGAAGCGTCTTTGAATAATGCAACCTAAAGTCACCCAATAATAGTAATGGGAAGAGCCCCCCCTTCACTGTTTTTGAGTCTTTTTTGGTCTGGTGAATGGTCCACCATTCCATGGACCATGACCCAGCATGGTTCTTGGTTGTTCTTCCATACCATGGGTGGTGGTGGTTTCATCTTTTCGTGGGGTAAAGTTGGTTGATATTATGGGGTGTCATTGACCCAACCAGTGGTTACGTAGCCCCATTGGAAGGAATATGCTCCTTTTCCACCTTTGCATATTTGTCAATTACTTTACATATTTCAATTATAATGTTGCACATATTCTAAAAGCATAGACCATGGACGTTTGAGGCTTTCTTTTGAGCTTTTCTTGATGGGGGAACATTCCACTCATTTGGTGCTTTGAAAAATATGTTCCCATGAGTTCAAAGATGGGTTCCCCGGTTTCCAATGTTTTTGAAACATTTGGTGTTGTAACAGCGGAATCAAATTTGCTTCTTCTACTTAACCAGGATGTGCCTTTTGGGTTCTTTTTGGTGGCTTCAGCCTTAATACTCGATTCTTTTAGCGCTAAAGGTATTTTGTTTGGAGAACTGTGAATATTTGATAAATGGATCATTTCATTTCACCAACGGCGGTCAAAGAGACTTGGTAAATTTGGTGATGTCTTTCACTTGGGCATCCCACTAGAAAAATGACGAGAGGTTAACACCAGGGGAAACCGGAGGTTGAAAGGTTATTTAGGCTTTCAAGTACATACCCATACATTAAGCCCAGTCGATCTTTGAAGTATGTGCGTTTTAATTCCTCTTTAATAGTGTATTATCAACGCTAATCTAAAAAATTCTTCTTCTAGAAGACCACAGCTCTGTTTGTAGAGTTGGGTATGTAAATGCATTCTATTCCAATGAGTTCAGGGGTGTTGAGCCTTGAGTGCCATGTGGCTGGGCTTGCAATAGCTTTCAAGACCCAGGCTTGCTCACTAAGCAGTCAGACTTGTGAATATGAACCGAAAAAACATTCCCTTAATATTTAGGCAGATCTTGGTTATAATCCCTCTCCGCATATATGCATAGTTTGAATCTAAATTTCTTATAATGCCCGAACTCATCCCACCCCTTCTTTTAAAATAAGAATTCAAATCTGCCCTTAACCTAGTTACACCTCTTCAAACCTATTCTATTAGAGCCAAAGCCGTCTGTAGGACGGCCACCGCCAGTCTTGGGTCTGTTTGGTGCAGAACAGGCCCTTATGTAAACATGCCATCACTTCAGAACCAAGCAAACAAACTCACTTGGGTTCAAAATGGATCTCAAAATCAGAGGTAAGACATGGATTTCGAAGCCAACCTCAGCAAGGATTACCCATTTTCTATCGAACTCGAGGTTGTGAATTCATCAGCCAACATGAACCAAGAAATTTGCCTTGATGGATGATTACTTGGTATATAGATTTGAAGTGTTTGGGTGGGCATCTTCAGAGTGAAGAACACTAATCATTGATACAATAGTCGTTGCAGGTAATAATGTTATTGTTGACATTGGGAATTAGTACCCACAGCATGGCAAAAGAGCATGTCTCCCAAGCTGATATCATTGTCTTGTTGTGTAGCGAATAAAGGAGGGAACCGAATAACAGGCTCCATGGGGGCTTTACCTGAAAAGATTCAAGGCTTTATTTCAATGGGTGTATAGCATGCTCTTATAAAGGGTGGTTCGGACACCCTCACCCTTGATGCCGTATAGATTCCCTCATAAAATTGTATCACTGTGACAATGTCTGGCAGGCTTCTCAGCCAAACACCCCCCAAGCACCAACCCCCAAGCTTGACGTCAGACAACCCCCTTTATTTCTCTTCATCTTTAATCATTTGGGCTTCTCTTCTCGGTCTTTAATCATGAATTCACCTCTCATAATCATGGAATGGGGTGTGGTGAAGATATGAAATGGAAAGCAAAAGATGCTTTGCTGATATTCTCTGCCTACTGCTCCTGCTACTCCTGCTGCTGCATATGGTGGTGGCTTTATTTCATGACTTCTCATTTTCAGGACTCAATCACCCATGTCGTCCTAGATATTGGGAGCCGATTAGTCTCACAAGAAGGGATGAAAATGAAGTTATGTCTTGCTTTGGCTATCTCAGACTTACTTGGTTATAGATGATGAAGTTTCAGTGCGATTATTATGAAGGTTTTAGGCAAGGCCTGATCCTGGTAAACAGATTGCTTCATCTGAATTCCTAATGCAAAGTTTCTGGTTTGTACAGCATTGAAATCTATGGATATTCCTGGCTTTTAGTCTTTTGAGAAGATGATGGGACCACCATACAACGAGGGTTGAGTGGATTGTGAGCACTGAGCGGCAGTTCAACCTCAGGCCAGAGAAGTGCATGTCAAGTCCTCGTATATTTAACACCTCAATCTTTCTCACTGGATTCCATAAATCTTTTAAACAAAGACAAGTGGCTTTGAGTATCAATGACACTGCATATGAAGCACAGCTCTGGAGTTCTCAGGAGTGGACTCCTATGAACAAGGGTACCTCGGTTGAAGTGAGTAGAAATTCCACGGGAAGTTAACAAAAATTGATTGACTCTTGGATCAAGGGATTACGGTTGATTGATGTGTAGGAAAGACTATGCCTCCTCTATTGAGGTCCAAAAGTATGCTCTATCCATGCTCGTCTAACCTTTATTAGAAGGAGCCATATTACCTATAATTTGCTTTGTTGACAATTGGATAAATGGTTGGGTATTGGATGGATTTTCCTTTGTTAAGGGAAGGGAAAAGGGAAAAAAAAAGAAAGTATGAATAAGATATTAGAAGCAGATTTAACACAAGTCAGAGAGAGTGAAAAATCCATTATGTGGGAACATTTAAGCATTTAGCATCATAGCTAAGGTACAAATTTCTCAAATATCTCAATAATACTACATCCTTCTCTTTTGTTTCCTTTCTGAAAAGCAGTACAAGGACTCCCCCTAACCTAAAAACAACTTCTCAAAAGAGACAAAGAGATATAAAAGGAGTGTATGGGGTGGAAAATAGATTTTTGGGTGTATACCTACTGACTGCACTGAATTCCACCCCAAATGTGGTGTACTGACCATGGCTTCCAAAGGAGCTCAGTGGTGGTGGAGATGGTGGAGAGGAGGCGGTGGAGAGACGGCGGCGCTGGTGGTGTTGAGAGGGTGTTGCGGTGGTGATGGTGGTAGGCACTGGTAACACTTGGTGAAGAGCCCAAAAGTGTCGATCTGGTGTACAAAATTGGTCATACTGGCCCACCCACCAAACCCAAAACCAACCACAAGCACCCAAACCACCACAAAGATGTTGATTGTATAGGCACCAGCCCATCTTCCCAAGTACTTTGGAGGTTGCTCCACTGCGTTCTGCACCCACAAAACACACCAACATTCAATTCTCCCCCCAAAAGTATTTTTCTGTATTGGAGAAATAACCGCTAGCGGTCTGCTAGACTGTGACCACACGCCATCCCCCCCCTTTTTTTTAATTAATAAATAAATATATAAACGAATAAATACAACTGGTGAGTCAAACTTCTGACACCCCCCAGTGATCAGCCAAAGCTGTGGTCCTCCGATGTCCCACCTGCCACCTTTCTCTCCCTGGCTAAACTTCTGTATATGGTGAAAAATATTTCAAGTTGAACAGTAATATTTTCCCATCAAATGGTGGAATTTACCACATTTTTTACCACATTTAAAATTAATATTAAAAAATCTTTTCATATTTAATAAAAAAAAAATGGTAAAAAAGGCAAATGCACTTATTGAAAACATGCCATTCAATCTGGTGTGTAGGGAGCAGGATAAGAAAGTGGAGTTTACCTCACGGGCAGCCGCTGATTTGAAGGTGAAGATGTGGGCCAGAGCGGGGATGATATAGACAGTGAAACTCACAAGGAGAGATCCGACGGTGGAGTTGATTGGCCCAAAGAAAGGGAAGATGATGGCAAGGAACCAGATGGGGATGACCACAGGCAATCTCGCCGCCGCACGCTTGCAAAGGCTCTTGCACTCGTGCATCCCTATCGCTTTCTCCCACACGAAGTACAGAGGCGTGCATGCGAATCCAAAGGTGATGAACTGCAGCAACACCATAACATGCTGTTACTACGCCGCACAGGAATACAACTCGAAAACTCTGATTATTAATTTAATTAAATTGATCAAAGAAAATATGGGGGTTTGGTAGGGTGCGTGCCTGGTGGATGAGCATCAGCACGACAGCCATGTCCCTGAAGTGTGATCTGGGAAGGAGGGCAAAGGCGTTGGAGTGACTGAGAAGTGCATCACCAAATGCCCAATAGACTGCTGCGGCGGACGGGAGTGTCAGTGTCAGCACATACACGGTAGCCAGCAGGTATATGGCCTTGAATTTCTGTGGCTTCCACATTGCATGCATTATCTCTCTGCAAAAAAATCAAAACCTTATGTTTTAATACTCTTCATTTAGAATTTTCTAAACAATAATTGAAAGAATAAAAAATATTTTAAAAGTTTGGAATAAGTGGAAACTGTTTTTCAAAACAAAACTGTTTTTTGAAATCATTATCCACCAAACACCAATTCAAAAGTTTAAGCTATAAGCAATGTATTACATACACTTCATAGGGAGTAAGTGGAAACTGTTTTTAATATTTGAGTTTATAAATATGATTTATTTTTCAAAACAAAACCCTTTTTCAAAATTATTATCCATCAAACCCTTAAGTTTTTTCTACCAAACATCAATCCAAAATTTTAAGCTATCGAGCAATAGGTAATGGGTAAAGATTAGATCATGGAGAGTAAATGGTCAGAGACTCGAACCCACTAGTTAACTAAAATTTTGATATCATATTAAGTTATGAATGGTGTGGGGGGCTTCGCTCCATGTGTCCTTCTCGGACTCTAGACTTCAAGTGTTAAGATCGACAAAGTACATGAGACGAACATAAGTGACAAAATATGTAATTTTATGTAACTTGACATTTTTTTTTTAATGGATTAGAGTTGAAGTATTTTCCCATAATGCATAAATTAATAATTTGAATTGCATATTTAATTTATGGTAATTGGGTGGTGGTAATGGGCTTTTGAGACGAAACCCAAGAAGTGACACACCTGCCTGACCCACAAATCCAAAATCTAGGATTCACTGATGATGATGGACCCCATTCACATAAAAGCAAAAGGGGACAAGAAAAAGAGAGTTGGCTTTCTACACTATAGAAAGGGGGAAAAGGGGTTCCCAAGGAGAAAAAAACCAAAGAACAAAAGACCTTTTGCCTCCCACGCCTGGGGAGGGCACTTTGGGGATTAAAAAATTTCATGAGAATGATGTGAACCTGAGGAATAATAGGCTTTTAGAGAAAGATTGGTCATCAGATCGGATGGCCCAGATCAAATCAAGAAAAAGAAAAGACAAAAAAGAGAGAGACTGTATAGTCCTTTTCGAAGGGGCTTAAGGGCGCTGCCCTCTTCTGATTTATTTACCCTATAATAAAAACATGGTCCATTTGGTAAGTTAAGGGCAGTGTCTTACACAGTCACAGCATGTCCCCCAAATGTGTAGAGAATGTTTGTAGCCCCTGTGAAGTATAGCACCAGCTTGGTTGGACCTGAGTGTTTCACTCCTTCCATCTGCCCATTAACAAAAAAAAAAAGAAAAAAAAAAAGAATAAATAAATAAAATCATTTACTAATTTTAATATCATATGTTTTGGATATTTGGTTGGATGAGATATATGTATAGTACCTGGCCATGGAGGAGGGATGCAACAGTGAGGTACCAGGCAGTGTAAGTGGTCATGATCAAGCCCAAGAAGGACCAGATTCTGTAGTTGTGGAATGAAGGAATAAAGACTGTGGTGGCACAGCAGGCTCCGAAGATGTAAGTCCATGTCCTCTTGTCCAGATTATCATTTATGTAATATATGTTGCTGCAATAAACGACATGCCCAGTTGCAGAAAATGCCTCAGATCTTTGTTTATTGTAAAGAAAAGGAAAAAAAATGTGGTGGGTGAAGAAAAAACAAGAGACAGAGAAAGAAAGAGAGAGAGTGAGAGAGAGTAGGAGGAGGAGGATAGGGAGGGAGAGAGGGAGATGCCTGGCACAAGCTATGAGTTGAATCACGGATCCAAACAGAAGAAAAGTGCAGTTGAAAGCCAACCCCACGTTCCTCCAGTGTTTGCCAAGCAGCCCATCAAGAACTTCAAACCACTTTTAACAAGAAAACACAGGAAAATGTGAGAACCCCATGTGGGAAATGGATCAAAAAGATGGAACAGTGGTAGGAGAGAAGAAATGGGGAGTAGTTCTGATCAATACCTGAATGACATGGTTTCTAAAATCAGCTTTCTCTCTTTCCTTTCTGGTTCTGTATTCCACATAGAGGATGCTGATGAGATAGGCTGTCCAGGATCCCATCAAGCCATAGAACAGCTGGAATAGAATCCCAGACAGCATCCCCAGCTGGGAAAATGAGTATGGCAAAGTCAGCAGAACCTGAGCCACCTGAAACAAACCAAACCCAAATGAAGTGGGTGACTAAAGTCCCTTTTTTTTCATTTTTTCCTCAACTCAAAATACAAAATATTTCATGGTGAGACCTGGTTTGAAGCACAGCTAAACCAGGCATCATACACAGAGCCACCATGCCAGAAGAACTTGGACAGCCTTGTCTTCACATCCTTGGGCTTGCCTTCAATCTCCATCTCCACATAATTCCCCACCATCACTGTCTCCACCACCTTATCAGAAGCCATAACTCTCTCCAAATCAAAGCTATCTGGTTGTGTTTGTGTGTGTTTCTCTTAGAATTGAATGTGAATGTCTAGTGCAGTGGTATTTATACTAGACACTGAGACTCCTTTAAGGGTGGGAAAAGGCTGTTTTTCAAAGGCATTTTACAGTGCATTGGCCTTTTGGGGAAGCCAATAAAATCCACTCTCACTTTTCTTTTTTCCTTTTTTTTTTTTTTGGTTGGTGGTTTGATGAAATACCACTGGTTTTCGAGCCCCTTTTTGTAATTAAATTTTTTGTTGTTTAGCTCATAATTTAATATCCCATAATTGCATTTTGTACCACTATAAAATCCAATAATTAACAGAGCGTGAGCGGCTTGTGTGCACGAGCGGGTCTCCACACTTCCCAAGCTCATAATCACAATAATATTTTTCTTTACCATACCACTATCGATTTTTCCTTTAGTAATCCACTATCACCCTTTTAAATTATCTTATTCTAGAAAAGTTAGCTCCTTTTATGACCAAAATATTATTCATTTTTAGGCCTAGATACTTGAAGTGTACTAAAAGAAATTTCAAAATGATGGTAAAGTAGGTCTTATAGAATGATTTTTGAGCTAATATTGTTTTGGTGTGATATTATTGTCAAAAAATGGACATAACCCTTTATGGGTGATGACTTCTTGTACACCATTGCCTTTATCATCTCCTAGTGAGTAGTGACTTGCAACTTTTTTTTGAATGCTCAACTCACAAGAAATGGAATACCCATTAATTGGGTTGGTTTTAGGGTTTTAAGACTATATACCAAAAATGAGTTGGTGGTTTACTACAAAAGGAATAGTATGGGGAGGAGAGATGGTATATTGGAGAAAGCATTTTGTAGAAGAACAAGGGAGAGTTGGGTAATAAAAAAGGGAGAATAATCAAGGGAAGGAGTGAAGGAAATTATAACAAAGTAGACCACATGATTGCAGCCAAACGGGCGTGGTCTCTTTAGAAGAAGAAGAAAGCTGCTTTTCTCACATGGTGAAAGCTTTGTGGACTCGAGAATCAGCCCAAAGCCCTCCCAAAGTCCCTTGTTCACATGCCAATTTTTGTATTAGCCATTGGAGAATTTTTAGGTCATGTGCTCCTTGGGAAACCCCATCTAACCCTTCTCCTTGATGCCCCTTATTTTAATTCCATTCCATGTCATTTTCATATTTTTATAATACCCTTTTCGGGTTTTTCCTTAATTGATCGTTTACTACGCTAATTAAAACAAAATTAAGGGTACAATTACTAGCAAAAACTATATTATTATATACATGGCCATGAGGGTCCAAATGGGTATTGTTTTTTGAATTTGAATGTGTGACCAAGAGGGTTGATTGATTATATATTTGATATAATGATGATGAAGTATGATGGGTTTGTTCTTATTTTGAAAAGAAACAAAGAAAACCCATGTATGTGGTATTGATTATTATTATAGAAAACATAAATTCAGGGTGGGGAGGGGAGGAGAAGACTTAAAAAGCAAATTTTGCTTTGCTGCAGTGCAACATATTCATGGGGTTTGTTGGGAGACCACATCCCCACTCCTATGCTTTCCAGTCACTGGGACCAGAAACATGCCCTGTGCCTCTGTCTCCTTGACTAACATTGCATCTACCTCACTGCACACCCAACACATTCCTGCATGCTTATTCTTCTAACTAACCTATGCCCTCCATCCATCACTTTCTATTTTGCATTATCATTCTCATCATGCTCTTGTTTTGAAGTTGCTTTGGCGAAGAAAAGCTTCTCTTAAGAATTTTTTTCTAATTAAAAGCTTAAACTATTACATAATGAGCCGAAAATGTATACTAATTTACTATTCGAAAGTTAACTAAAACTCTTGATATCATATTTTGCCATCAATTTAACTTAAAAACTTAAATGTTTTTTTTTAAGAACAGAATGCTTATTTGGCAAGATATACTTATCCTTTTAACTAATCTATTCATCACTTTGACAAAGAAATACTTCTTAATAGATACTTTTCGATTAAGTTTCTTCTATATTATCTTTTAATTTTTTTTAGTAATCTAAACTTTTTAAGTTGTGAGAATCCAATGTGATAAAGTTTGAATGATTCACCGGTACAACTCAAATTCTGACATGTTTTTTTTTTTATTTTTTTTATTTAGATTAAGTATAATTACATTTTGGTCAAATTCTTGTCAATTTATATGACCCGTTAATAAATATAATTTTTTATTCCCTCTATAACACGAATTTAACCTGAATTTGACTTATTTAATCATTTTACTAATTAACATTGTTATAACCATAACCTATTTAAACCATATTTGATTCATTTAAGTTCTGATTTTGAATTAACAAGTCAATAGTCATAAAAGGATCATATTAGAAGTCCATCTTATTTATTCAAACAAAACTTAACTCGATTTAATTACTAAATATGATCTAATTATTAAATAAGTTGTACAATATAATACCTATTTAATAATTAATCATGTTTGAATTTATGTTTTTATCTTAACACGATATGAGTACGACTCAAGAATATAAATGACAAATGTGACTTCCATGAAACAACTATGATTTGTTTTTGTTCATAGAGTTTGAATATCAAATTTGAAAAACATGATCATGAACAAAGTGAATAGCTGGGGCCATTGTAATGCCGATAAATTTTATATCCATCAATAATGCTTGGAGCCCTCCATGTGGGGATCTTTTTCTTTAGTTTTCTAATCTTTCGGTATTTCATACTAAGAAAGAATGAAAAATTTTCAAATGTTGCTAGTAATACCAATAATGAACTTGCAAACTAATAATCCTATGCGTGGTCTGAAAATCATCACGCGAGGGCAGAGGGCGGTGGACATGTAGAGGAGGTATGATAAATTTTCACACCAAGTCAACCTATGATGAACAATAATAATTCCTCAAAAATGATACCCCAAATCCAAGAGGGAATGCAATAACAACTCTAAAGCACAACATCATCATGGTATTCAATCTCAATGATGTGAATGGAAATTGAAACAACCCCACAATCTCATATCTCCATTAGGGTTCTTTAGATATGCTTCTTTTAAGGGCATTTTTTTGGGTATAAATTTAGTGAAAGTGGAACTAAGAGAGGACCTTTGGGCATATGGGTATATGGGCGAAGGGGCAAAGGGGTATCACTTGAAATGATTAAAGCTTCACTTGTTGGGGGGCCAATCTTTTGGTAACAACCCTTCTCTTTTTTATGCCATTTGGCACTCAAAAGAGGGGCATGAAATTTGAAACCTGCATTGACCTAGAATGCAATTACTCAATGTGGGTCATTGCCCTTTTGCTAGAAATCCATACAATGATGGTCAACTCCATTAGGAAAGCATTGGATTTTGCTCATATTTATGGGTGCATTATAATTTGAAATCCATCTCATTTTAATTAACAACAAACACCATCATGTTGGGTTCCTTTTTGGCCTCTATATTGGGAGCCATATTTAGGACCAGAGAATCCTATCTTGAAAGTGAATTTGTCCTACTAAAGCATAGCCTTGCTAGCGTGGAAAAGAAAGCCAAAAGTATTCCCCTAGGTTGTAATATGTAATCTCTAAAGCTTATTTTGTTCTTTTTTTCCCTCTTTTTTCAATCCCATTTGGATCCATTTAAATCCCATGTCCCTTTTTTTGAAAGTTAAATATGTTATAAGCGTAATGAGAAAGAACTTCTTTTGATATTAAAGTTTTTTTTTTAATAAAATTAATCAAACAGATGTATAAGCTATTATTAAGTTCAAAAAAAAATAAAAAACCACTTTTGATTTCTCGTAAGTGAATTCAAACAAAATCAATATGTTGCATGCGTAAACTAATTAAATATAAAAAATTCATAATTAAGTTGTTGGTAGAACCCGAGTGATCAAACTAACTTTAGTACTTAGCGATATAATTAAGATACATAGTGTAGCAAACTTCAATTTGTGGTTAGGAGGATGGAATGGAATGGGTGCCCTAAATTAATTATGAGGCATTATGAGAGGGTCTTTAATTTTATAAGCCTTCCTACCATGTCTCTTTGAAATACATAGCTCCAAGCCTCCATAAAATTCCCACAATAAATCAAGACTCCATTTGGGCCATGGATATCTTCAATGGGCCATGTCATAGACCCATATTTTACGCAATTATGGCATCATATATGCATTTTCTAGAATAATTTTAATTAATCCCATTAATTAAATATATTTTTAAAAAACAAAAAATTAAATTTAAATTAATAAAACAATATTTAATATATATATATATATATATATATAATATAATTAAAACATGATTTATATTTTCTTTTCTTTTTTTGCAAATAGTGAAAATAGAGCTTCGAGACAATGAAGGAAGAGTGGTAGGATACGTGTACCATTGTGCATGCGCCACGTGCCGTAGTATTTTAAAACCGTACTCCCGCGCAACAAAATCATCTCCTTTCTCTCCTTTCTTACCGTCGCTTTGCTGCCCTCAAATGCCAAGTCCGTACCTCTCTCTTCGCTTCTCACCGGTCATCGGAGCTCCGTTTTTCGGCTAGGACAGCTCAGATCTCAACACCGTCGTGATCGGACGAAGCTCAGCTACTGATAATAGGTAAGATTCTTTGAAAATTAGCATTCATGCTGCTATGGATTCTCGGGATCCATTTCAGGCTGCTTGAGCTTTTTCTGTAAATTCTGAAATGTGTTATCGAAGTTCTTTGATTGAATTTGAGTATATATCAATATATTTCAGGTGATCCAGAATATTCATATATGGATTTTGCATGCTCTTCAGTCATAATCGTGCTTTGTGGTCAAGTTTTGGTGAGATAGTGTGTAATGCGAACGAGTTCTGTGCTTTTCTTGGAAACACAGTAAGAATTTGTAGGATTTTAGGTTTAGTTTGAGCAGAGTGGAAGTATTTTCAAGTTCTATCTTCTTGAACAATTATTGAAATTACGAATTTGGATGGAGTGACTGATGGAATTTTATCTTTAAATATGATCAAGGTTCGTGCTTGGAAGAATGTGAGAGATCATGAATTTATGCTGAGATTGGATTTGGGAAAGGAGGAAGGGAAAGGAAAGAAAAACAAAATTGCAGGAATTTACTAGAAAATTGATTATTTTCGGAAGCTATTTTTGGTGTTTTGCTTTCCTCTCTTTCTTTCTTTCTTTTATTATATAAACAAAAACCTCTTGTTTAAGGGGATTATAAGAAGATTAGCGGTTGCCAGAGGTTGTAGATAAATTTAATGTTTGAGTTCTTGAAAGGGAAATGTAGTGACCACTTAATATATTATAACTTTGTTCTTTGAAAGAGTCTTAAATCTCGGAATAAGGATTTTAGAATGTTCCTGTCATCTTCAGGAAGCTCCAAAATGGGTTCTAACCAGTTTCCTTGGAAGCTGGAGACTGTCTCTAGAATCTTCCATCCCTCTCTAAATACTAGTTGGTTTATTGTGCAGGCATGATACTTAGGTCTAAATCAATGCTAGGTAGACTTGATGGATACCAATAATATTAAATATATCAACTCTGCTCTTTCTCTCTATCTCTGTACAGATTATTCCACCACTATACAATTGATCATCAATCTACAGTTGAGTATATTTGGACTTAAAGGGGATGTCAATGAAATGAGTGACATGAAACTTGATTTTTTTTGTTTTTTGTTTTTTTGTTTGGTGGTCCAAATTTATTGTTCTCTATAATTGCATTTTTTTTTTTAAATTATGTTGAGAAAGATTTGTTTTTCTGAACAGGGGATATTTTGATGCATTGATTTTGTATGTTTCTTTTTCTTTTCATCATAGTTGATGGATTTAGCGAATTTCACCCATTTTGTCGTGCAACTTTGTTGCTTGAGTTTACAATCGGCAGTGTCTCACTTATTTCTTTCCTTTTCAGTGAGCTGAAGGCAACATGTCTGCCACACAAGATGGAATCCTAGGCCGACCTAAAGCCGAATGGACGCCATCCCGAGATGCTTATTTGGTTGAACTTTTTATTGAGCAACACAATTGTGGAAGGACTGCGTATAATGAATTTAAAGTTGAAGTGTATAAATCAGTCACAAATGATTTTAATAGGAAGTTTGGCATGAATCTAGAAGAGAACCAGATTAAGAACCGGTACAACGTTATGAAGAAAGATTACGGTATTGTCAAAACCTTACTTAGTCATACTGGGTTTGCCTGGGATGACATTCGACAAATGGTTGTGGCTGATGATAAAATTTGGGACAGCTATATTGCGGTATGTAATAATTTTAGATCAGTTGATTTGAATGCATTGAAATAACCTTACCTTGTACATTTATAGGTACGAAGTGATGCAAGGCCCTTCCGACGCAAAAGCTTTCCTCTGTATAAACAAATGTCCATTATTTTTGAAGGTACTCATTGTTTTATTTGTGTGATATGTTTGAAAATATAAAATTAGTGTCATGTGTTGTATTGTCTTCAGGGGAAAGACCCAGTGGCAGATACCAATTTCCAAGTGGAGTTCTTTTGGAACCTGAAGAGGAAAATAGCAACACAGAAACGGTTCGATCCTCAGAGCCCAGCAACCTACCAACACAAGTCGTTGATGGTGCCCTTGATTCTGATTCAATATTCCATATAAATGATGCGCAAACCAAGAAACGCAAATCTACTGGTCCAGTAACTTCTAGTCGTAAGAGAAGAGCATGCGACAGGGTTGGAGATAAGTTAGAAAATGTCTTGTATGAGATGTTCTCAGCAGCCAGTTTCAAATGTTTGCAAAGGAATGCAATAAAAGAACAAACAATGTACCAGAAGTGCTTAGAGGAGTTGCAGAGATTAGAAGAGTTGGATGACTCAGAGTTTACAAAGGCTGTTAATGTCCTTAGAGATGATAAGAATGCAATTGCTTTCATGACAATTAAAGGACCAAGAAGGTTGACCTGGTTGAGGTCTCTATGGCAAACATAGTAAACAACCTCATTCACACCATCTTGCGCGCTTCATTTCATGTCTTATCCACAAATCCAGGAAACTTCCATTCTCTTTTATACAGTCTTATTTATTTTGCCCTGGATGAATACTGTTCTATATATTTGTACACAAAGGCATTGTTCCTTTAATCAATTAACCTTATTATTCACTTGCATTTTGTTGATGGATATGTTACCATGGTCTTTATGTTGCATCTTCTAGATCCACATGCTTTACATTTATGGGTGGTCAGGATGTTTTGCTTGGAATGTTTGGATGTGTTGTTCGGTTATATTCTCGCAATTTTGCAGAAATAGCTTTCACACTGTTTCGTGGAGAATACTGGCAGTTTGTGCATGTGGACGAGGACCTCTGGCAGGTATTTATTCCATGGTTGGTGAACAATGACAGGTAATACTATAGTTAGGTTTCATAGATAGCTTCTTGTATCTGCAATGTTACACTTGGATTTGTTGATTAATCTCCCACCTACTCAATCCATTACTGGGTCCCGTATCTAAGTACATTATTTGAACACTTGCATGATTTGCAGTCCGATGGTTGCTATGGAGTGCGACATTTTGAAGGACAGTTATCTGCCTTCAAAATGCATACAGAAAAACAGTATTGCCAATCATGCTCTTAACCTTCTTTTTTTTTTTTTTTTGTGGTGAAAACAGTTTTGTCATTATGAATATTGTTAGATTTTTCTGAAGAGTTACATGGCATGTGAAAAAAAATGCATATTATGTTTTGAAAACTGATCTATATAGATTGCATAATGATCCTATTTGTTTATATTTAGAGCTATTTTCTTCGTCCTGTGTGTACCCCAATTGGTGAAATTTTTGAGGGGTATAAACATAGTTTTTCTCCTCTTAGCATCCAAAGCAATTGGATACTATTGTAGTCTTGTAGTTGAACCCAACTGTGTAGAACTGCAAAACTACAGAAGTGAAAGGAAAAACATAGAAATAATTGAAAATAAAAAGAACAATTCGAAGTGGGTTCCGTAGAATTTGAGTGGCCTCCATGCAAAAAGCAGACAGCGATAGATGGGCTTGTCAACAATCAATATGCTCTCTTCGCGTACACAGAAACGATTCCCAGACCCCAGGTAAGGGAAAAAAAAAAAAAAAAAGAAGAAAGAAAGGAAAGAAAGGGAAAAAGAAAAAGTTGTTACAATTCTCAAAAACCCATCTTCAAGTTCCTCTTTATCATCATCTTGAATTCATAATCTCTCTCAATGGATCGTCCCGGCATCTTTGTTGCCACCATTCTTACCCTCCTCTGTGTCCCAGGTATTTTCACTTACCACCTTCAAAAACACTTAATTCTTTAATTGACTCTCGTTTTTTCTGTCTTTAATCTTGTGCTGTGATTTCTTTTTTATCACAGAAGTTGATTCAGCAACGTTCAGACTCGTCAACAAGTGCCGCCACACAATCTGGCCGGGATTTTTGTCTGGCGCCAACACGGCGCCCCTCGCTACTACAGGCTTTGTTCTCAAGAGTGGCAAATCCAGGACCATCTCGGTGCCCAGATCATGGTCCGGTCGGATGTGGGGTAGAACCCTTTGTGCCGAAGACGATTCCGGGAAGTTTTCTTGCGCCACCGCCGATTGTGGCTCCGGGAAGGTGGAGTGCGATGGAGGCAACGCCGAACCGCCGGCGACTTTGGCGGAGTTCACGTTGAACGGCGACCAAGGTTTGGACTTCTACGACGTGAGCTTGGTTGATGGGTACAATCTCCCCATGCTAGTGGTGGCAAGGGGTGGCCACGGCGGTGACTGCAGCGCCACCGGGTGTCTCGTCGACCTGAACGGCGCGTGCCCGCGTGAGCTGAGGGTGGTGGCTTCGGCGACGAACGGCAGCCGCGGCGCGAGTGTCGCGTGTAAAAGCGCGTGTGAGGCTTTCGGAGATCCGATGTATTGCTGCAGTCAGGCTTATTCTACGCCCGACACATGTCAACCATCAGTGTACTCTCAGTTCTTTAAACATGCTTGCCCACGCTCCTATAGCTACGCGTATGATGACAAAACGAGCACCTTCACTTGTGCCTCTGCAGATTACATTATCATCTTTTGTCCATCACCTTTCACCAGGTAAAATTACAATCAAACCTTATAATATATTTGTTTTATTATCACTTTCCAATAGTTTTATTCATCTATGTTCGAGGGTGGCTTGGTAAATTCGCTAGATATTTAATATATATATAAATCTATGCACATGAAAACACCTAAAATTTCGGTAGGATTCATGAATACAGCTAATAAACTATCATGGTACCGCCCTGGAAGGATGAATATTGAAAAAGTAACGCCGAATTACTTATACAAAAGCAATAATTTCGATCTTTTCGTTAAAAAGAACCACACATGTGGGTGAATAGGATAGGGCACTGAGCCTTGGGCTGGACTGGGCTCGGAAGAAGGCCTAGTCATGGGCTGTGGCTCAAGGAATTCAGCTAGGATTCAGTGATTGATGACATAGCTAGTTTCTCAGAAATGATGTGGGGATCAAACCAGTTTGTACTATTGTAAATTCTTTTCAGTTATTGTGATAATGTCTTAATGTTGATGAACTCAAAACAACTTATACCAAACTAAATGGGTGCTCCTAGTTTTTTTACTCTTAAATTTGAACTCATGGCATCATATAGGTGTTAAATGTGATCACATTGGACTACATTGATCATACAGGTTTTCAATGAGATTTTAGTCTATCATTGGTGAAATAACTAATAAGAACTTAGATTATCTGTAAATGTGTCAATTTGGGAAAATTGTGCAGCCAAAAAGTGTTGGCGTTGCGGAGAGAAGCAGCACAGCTGCCACTAGTGAACAAAACCATGATGTACATAGGAAGAAAATATGCGAGTGGCACTTCATCCCCAGGTCGGGTTCAAGAGCAAATCATAGCTCATGGTGCCTCCATTGTAGTGTCGCTATTGCTCCTCTTGCTATTTTTGTAACAGTTTCAGAAATTGCCACGGAAACTCTAGCTGGAAGGTGGGTGTCATCTTATGGACGACCCCATTGTTGTACCAGTCCTCATTGGGCTGGCAAAGGATGTTGCAGCTAAAATGCAAGGAAATATGCTGGCCACATAATATTGGTAATGCCACGAGCCTCTTGTACATACCTTCCTGTAATGTTTTAATGTTTTTTGGCTTCTTTTTCTTTGTTGTGTACATGAGTTTTCAATGATTGATCAGCTATTTAACCCTCATTTAATGTGTAGAAGATGATGTGGGTCTAGGAGAAGTGGTCTTGAGATTCAATCGCTGTTGAAGACAGTAGCGTGTCATTTGATCCTCAAAAGGAGTTTGTTTCTTGTTATATTTGCACAGTAAAAGAATTGATGCAAATTCAGTTGCTAGTGTCAGTCTCCAGATAAAGGTTTTGGGCCTTGGCTTAGAGGGGATTTGATTTGGATTACAGATTCAAAATGGCCGCTTCTAAGTGAAGATGGCTTGGATCAATTATAAAGCACATTTTAATCTTTTTATTGCAGGGTTTGAAATCAGATCTGTTTTGAGTCTGAGATTCTTTCTGAGACGCTGTCACTCAAGATTTCGTTTGCTTGTTTAAATGATGTGATATCCAATGCCATAAAAGGGTGGAATTGTTAAAGATGCCTAGGATAAGGGCAACGCGACACTTAAGGACGACTCTCAAACAAATCAGTTCCTCATGTTATAAAAAGCATGGTTTTAAAAGCACGGTCGGTCCGACTAGTTCAACCGTCAGTCGCTTATGGTTTCGGAATGGCTAATTGAGCCAACCAAGGGTTGAATTAAAATCAAATTGATTAAACTAATGGTCGGACCGATGAATTAGACGAACTGACCAGTTCCCTCGGAATCAGATGGTTCAACATTTTTTATAATATTTTTTAAGGAAACCAGATCACTCTATGAGGAGCCCATCCGACTTATTTGTCATCAAGTCCAATAAACTTTTAATCTTACAAGTTAATGATTCTTGCATGTCTTTTATACCCGAGAATTCCTACATATTCTTTATCCGTTTTCGATGTGAGGTTAGTTAGTGAAAAGAAAAAAAAATTGCAAGTTGGAGAACTTGAGCTAAGATGATCAAGTGTAAAAAGCGAAAAGAAAAAAAAATTGCAAGTTGGAGAACTTGAACTAAGACGTTCAAGTGTAAAAATTGAAGTTTAACCATTAAGTCATGAAGCTTCTTCATTGTATTATATTTGCAAATAAAATTATATAACAAAATTAATATTATTTTTTCAATTTTTTATTGTATAAAAGTATAAAACACTTTCACATTTATTTTTATAATAATTATATAATATAATTAAAAAAATAATATAAGATAATTAATATAATAATTTCAAAATAATAAAATACAAAAGACATGCAAATAAAATTAAATATTATATTTTTTTTTCCTTTTTAATATATCTTTATATTTAAATACTATAAATATTCTATTTAATAAAAATGAAATATTATTAAAAATTTTAATTTTTTTATAATTATTTAAAATTTGATATAATATATAAATTATTATTTATGATATCACCTATTTGATCGCGGTCCAATCATCAGTTCGATCGTGGTCCGACCAATGAATCGTAAATCATAAATCGATAATTTTTTCAGTTCAATTACCAGTCTAGTTCTAAAAATATTGATATTAAAAAATTTGATCTATCTTATTGAAGTATTCTTATTGAAGTATTGACTGATTTTCAACCAAATAACGAAAGCCCAAATCAAGAATCTTGGAACGAATTTATTTCTCTTCAAAGTCATAGAAGTTGAACTAAGCCCATTGCAGAAACCTAGAACCATTAGATAGCTAAAATAGTAAAAAGGCTGTTTCAAGAAGAGCCATGCCAAGGGCTACCACAAATCTTTTCTTAGAGAGTTGCAAACAGTTGCTGCAAGTGAGAAATGAATTTCCATTTCCACAAAGAAACACCAAAATGAAGACAAAATTCAAACTTGGGAGGGACTCTTAACACAGTGCTATTTTTACCTTTCCTTCAACATAATCATTTGCCATCATGGTTAAGGAAAAAGCTCTCAATAAAGAGAGGGGAATGTAAGTACTAAGTTTCTATGCTTGATTTAAAAGAATTATAGTAACTGTTGAACACACAAATATTTTTAACTTGTGATTGATGATGAGGATGTTGTTAATTGGATATTACTTTTTAAGGTTAATTTCATGTCGGTCCATCATTAATAATTATTTAAATTTTGAAATAAAATTAGTAGCCTAACATGATATCATACCGTTGTTCTATCAAATGGGAAACTTATACCATGTTATTTTTAAAAAATTTCCCATTCTAGGGCTATTGAAAAAATAAATTGCAGACCCCCCAATTCAAATGTAAATTGCAGATAAACAACATGAATAATTAGGAGCAATAAAGTATGAAAAGGCAAATGCATTCAATGGGAATAGCAGGAACCTTAGGAGGAAAAAAGGGGGGGGGTGTTTTCACTCTCTTCAACATGATGCAGAATTGCAGGTTTCTTTTTGACAAACAAGGATTGAAGAGGAGACAAGAAAGAGAGAGTGAAAATGGCTTTGTCCCAAAAAGTGAAATAGTAGAATCTTATCCCCTCAATCCCTTTATACCACAAATAAATACCTCTTATCTTCTTGTTCATAAAATTGATTTAGAGCTCGTTTGGTAATAATTTTAAGAAGCATTTTTTATATTTTTAATACATAAAAATTTTTATTATTCAAATATTAGAAATGTTAGAAACACTTATTAAAATCAGTTTCAAACGCACTCTTAATGTGATTTAGAGTATGAAAAATAATCATCTTACATTAATTTTGAGTGTCATGTTCCATTCTCGAGTGTTTATGAGAGAATCAAACCCAAATAAAATGCAAAAATCCCAAAAAAAGAAAATGGGCATCTCCCTTTAAATCTCAACTACAATTTGATCATATCATAATACTAACAATGATGCATACTTGACCCAAAAGCATTGGCTTACAATCTTTGTTAGGTATCATTTTCCTTGAAAAGTAAGCTTTGGCCTTAAACAAGGAAATGGGTTCACTTTTGCATTAAATATACAGAATGAAAACCATACACTATTTACTTTTCCCTTTTAAATTTTCTGTTTCCTTTTCAAGTAGCTAACAAAATCATTCACCTACTTAAAAGGAGTTGAATGGTCTTGGCAATTCCACTCATGTCTCATGTGGGTGTGGTGTGGACCACCCTCACGTACATCCCAATATTTAAAAATTGAAAAGACCTTGTAATAGTTATGCAATCGAGAATTGAATTTATTTTGAGTTTTTTTTAAAAAAAAGATTTTTTGTCTTCTAATTTTGCATGTATATATATAGGATTGTTTTTAGTTCGAGTTTTTTGTAATTTTATTTAGAGCCCGTTTAATAATGATTTTAAAAGTATTTTTAATATTTAAAATTTTTTATCATTTAAGCTTTAGAAATACTAATTTTTTTTTTTAAATTACTCTTAAACGCACTCTCAATCCTTGTGAATACTTATTATTAAAGTTTTTTTATAAAAAAAAATTTATTTAAACTTTGATAATATTTTTTGTTATGGTTTTTATCTACTAGGATTTTTTTTATGGTTATTTTTTATTGAAGTTTTTTCTATTGTTTTTTATTGAGTATTTTTGTAATTTCATTTAAATTTCTAAAATGCCAAGATAAGATCATAGAATTATAGAAACTAATATTTAAGTCCAAATGAATATTCTAATTAAGAATTTAATCTTAAATAGCATAATTAAATATTATAATATTTATTTTTAATAGTATTATCAGTCTGTGACGCACATGTCTAAATAAACATAAAAATAAATGGGTTTACCATATATTTGATTTTAAAATAAAAATAAAAATATTGGGTCAAACTTGAGAGCTATTTCTTTATTTCACCCTATCACGATTTTATATATAATTAAATAAAAATTAATTTAATTTAATTTTAATTTTTTTCCTTTTTTTAAGGCATATAAAATAAAACAATGCTTTTATTAAAAAAAATGAAAATTATATATTATTTATTTATTTATAAATTATATATTTTTAATATAATTAAAAATTCAAACAAAATTTTAAAAAATAAATGGGTGAAAACTAAATAATTATTTTAATTAATTAATTAGTTAATTAATTCCATGCTTTTATTTATTATTTTCCTAATTTTGAAAGTCAAAATTTGCAGCTTACCACACCATAAAAAGAAGAGATTGACAGGAATCCTATGCTGTTCCATGTGATCGCATAATTGCTGACAGCTAAACTCCTTGTGAGCCCACCTCTCCACGTGGCAAACAACCAACGGTTATATGATGTGACTTGTCAGAATATCGACCACTAGAAGCGTGGTCCCACCATTCCACAGTGACGTGGATACGAATCAGCATCGTCCCCACCCTTGTAAGGGTGTGACTTGACACATAAAAGCAGCATTCCCTGCATACCCCTCTAAAAATAAAAAAAGATCATTGTGGGACCCTTGTTTTTAAAATATATCGATTTTGCCCTTTGAAGACATGCATTTATAAAAATTATAATACTTAATTTCAATCATGCATTATAATTGTTAAATTTTTATAAAAATTATAATAATTAATTCCAAATTCCACCCCCATTAATTTAAAATTTTATCAAATACTCTTATTCATTTTATTTATTATATTCCCTTATTTCCCATCTTAATCGACGCTAATATTTTATGAAATTTTAAATTAATTTTAATGAAGTGTATTAGTTAAAATTTTACGGGAGGTAAATGAAATTAAATGTAAATTATGAATTTAAAAAATAAAAAATATATATTTTTAAATGGTTTTTTAACATTAGTAGAAAAAGAGAGATTTTTTTTTTTGTTTTTAATTTAAATTGTGATAGTGGAAAAGACTATTAATGAATAGAATGGATTTCAATCAACAATTGTCATGATCAACATCAAATTTGGTACATTTCTTCAAATCAGGCATATTGACAAGTCCGAACCGACAATCCAATGTGCCAGTGGTTTAAGATTGAGATTCTCTTTTGTGATAATTTTTTTAACATGAAAATACTTTATAACATGTTTGATTAAATACCAAACAAAAAAGTTGACTTTAAATTTAAGAATAATAAATCTCGGAGATAATGTCTAAGTTATAATTAGGGTTACAACTTAGGCGGGTTAGTCAGATTGGTGACTAACACAAGTCAAATCGAATTAAGAAACAATCAATTAAAATTCAAATCAACTCAACTCAACTCAACCTCTAACCTAAAACACTCAACTCAAGTTCAATTTAATCTAGTTTTTTTAAATTTGGGTTGTTCAAATTAGATTCAAGTTTATCAGGCTAGATTCGGGTTGAGTTTAGATTAGGTATTTTATAAAGTTGTATAATCTAAAATTCATCTATAATATTCTTAAAAAACTTTTTTTTTCTAATTATTTATATGAAAATTTAAATAATAAATAGAACAAAATTTTAAAATTTATATATTTTTATTAAAAAATTAAAAATATATTATATAATACAATTAGATATTTTTTCCTAGAAAACATACAAAAATAAATAAATATTCTTATATAGGATAATATGCATTATAAATATTATAAAAATATTAAATCAGATTCCAGTCGAGCTCGAGTCAATTGAACCTTATCCCGAGCCCAACCCAAATTGAGTTGAGTTGAGTTGAAAAAACTTAACCCATATTCAACTTGATTATAGAAAATAATTGGCAAAGCCCATCCAAATATCAAGTTAGGCTCGAGTTAGGTTGAACCAACCCGACCCAGTTGCACCCCTAATCATAATTCTTTTTTTTTTCATTACAAATTAATAAAAACAAAACATTTGAGATAGAAGAATGGGGGAGGTGTTTTTTGGGACCTATCCCTAATGAGAGGTGTTTGGGATAATATAACTGAGCTACAATGAACTCTTACATAAAATTTATTACAATATTTTTAATTTAATAAATTTTTTTTTCTATTCATCTCAAATCTTACTATTTGAATCAATACAAGTGCTTTGAGTTTACTCAGTCATTATGATTGTCAAGAAATATTTCCTTTTATAAAGTAATAAGTTCATCATCATGACCAATCCCTTCAAGCATAAATAATTTTCCATTTCATAATTATTTTTTGGAATCAAAGGTAAGCAAAGCATCTACTTAATAATACTCTTGACATTTCATAATTTTCCAATCTAAAGTCTATTATTAAAACATTTTATTTTTCTTATATATTCATATTAAAATTTAACCCAAAAAAAAGAGCTAGTTAATGACTAAAAATGAAGAATTATATTAATAAAATTAAAATTTGAAAATAAAAAATAAAACTATAAAATGTCAAAATATAAAAAATGTTGGTTTTTTTTTTGTTTCAAAAATCATCATTTTCTAAATAATAAAATATGAAATAAAATTGAATTGAAAAAATAAAAATAAATTTAAACTAAAATTAATTAATTGTTAAAATATAAATCAAAATAAAATATAATTAGAATTTTATTTATTTTAAAACTTATATAATTGAAAATAAAATAAATTTTTTATTTTTATTGCATGATCAAGTATGAAAGAGACTCCATCTCGAAAATAAATTTTCATTAACAAGACAAAGATGTCTCCTTTCTTCCAAATAAAAAACTATAAATACCAAATATTATTTCTAAGTGAGAGGCCATATAAAATACGGTTAGTGTCAAAGTCTAAACATTATTAAATCTTCCATAGCATGGGTCTTGCTGTCTATTAATTTTTCTCGAACTCACTAAGCACTGATCTTCCTCTCTCCCTCTGTTCCTGTGTCAAGACAGCAGCTTTTCTGGGTTAATATGGGCTAAACGCTAGTCCCCAACAGTCTTCCCCAACACTCCATTCCTCTCTTTTGCCACCTCTCACTTCCTAAACCCTTCATTTTTACCGTCTAACTAGCTAAACCATCATGGGGCGTCTCTCTTGCTGCTCTTCCATTTTCATTTTGAACATCTCGCTCATGGCCTTTTCCACTGGTATATGGAGTTTTCTCTCGTTTGTTCATCTGGGTTCCTCTCACATTGTCGGAATATTGACTGGTTTGGGTGATTGTTGTTTCAGGTGTTTTGGGTGCTACATTCACGTTTGTGAACAGGTGCGAGTACACTGTGTGGCCGGGAATTCTCGCAAATGCCGGCAGTGCCAGGCTCGACAGCACTGGCTTCGAGCTACCAAAGGACACTTCCCGTTCGTTTCTGGCTCCGACAGGTTGGTCCGGTAGGTTCTGGGGGCGAACAGGGTGCAACTTTGACGGATCTGGGTTGGGTTCTTGCGTCACTGGCGACTGTGGGTCGGGGACCATCGAATGCAACGGCGCCGGTGCTGCCCCGCCTGCGACACTGGCGGAGTTCACTCTCGGCACCGGCGGGCAGGACTTCTACGACGTGAGCCTCGTCGATGGCTACAACCTGCCGATGATAGTGGAAGGGAGTGGTGGGTCGGGAATGTGCGCGTCGACGGGCTGCACGGTGGATCTGAACCAGGGCTGTCCGGCGGAGCTGAAGGTCGGAGACGGCAGCGCGTGCAGGAGCGCGTGCGAGGCGTTTGGGAGCCCGGAGTACTGTTGCAGCGGCGCGTACAGTACACCTGCCACCTGCCGGCCGTCGGTGTACTCGGAGATGTTCAAGTCCGCTTGCCCCAGATCCTACAGCTATGCCTATGATGATGCCACCAGTACCTTCACATGTGCCGGCGCTGATTATACGGTGACGTTTTGCCCCTCTTCTCCAAGGTAAAACCCTAAAAGATCTTTTTTTTTTTTGTCATTTTCTTAAATTTTCTTCTGACGGTCACTCATTTCCGCTTCTGTGTATATTTTTTTCCATATTTCTATGACTTGGGTTGTTTTCTGCTTTCCAAAAGTGTTTTCAGAGAACATGGGTTTTAATGAGGTTGTTGACTAATTAATTTCTCTGCGACAATTCATTGATGCGGGTTCTTATATGTGGTGCAGTCAAAAATCTTCAAGAGAGTCTTCACCAACGACCACAGGTACTCCAACAGATGAGCCAGGGGTATCAGGGTCCGGAACCTATGAGCAAGGAGTATCAGGGTCCGGAACCTATGAGCCGGGGGTATCAGGGTCCGGAACAATGGGGTCAATGACAATCGGCTCAGGGTCAGGCTCAGACTCTGGAGCAATGCTGGCAGATGGTTCATGGTTAGCTGGTTTAGCCATGGGAGACTCAGCCAGAGCTCACTCTCCAGCATCATTCGCTGCCTCTTCAGCTCTCTCTTTCCTCCTCTTCTCCTTTGTTTACTTGTAGCCCATTGTTCTGTTAGCTTTCATGGTTTTGGGTTTTCCATGTGAATTCAATTACATATTTTGCAGCCTTAATGGGCATTGTGGGGGGTCTTGCCTTGTGTTTGGGAAAGAAGAAAGGTAACAAATTCCTCCAGACTGTGAACCACCCACTTCAAGATTCCCCAGAAATATTCAATGTGAACGTACATACATTAAAAATATTGTCCAGTTTTCAAAGTTCAGTCACTGGAGCCTTAAAGCAAGAAATGGGGATGTGGGGATTGAGGGGTTTCATGTTCTTTGGATTCTTGATTTGTATAGTACTTGGTTTTGGGTTTTTTCCTGTAGACTCTGGCAAAAGGGAGAGTGAATGATGTGAATGTGTGAGTAGGATTGGTGATGGGTGTGTGAGAAATCATCACTTTGCGGGCATTGCAAGCTTGGCCCAGCTTTTTCTTTGTCTGTGTCGACCATGGAGATGTATCTTTAGACGGGCTCTTTCTCTTTGTTTTCATAATGGTAGGTGGGATATAAAGACACGGATAATTAAGCCTTATGTTGGAACTTTTGGCTGGATTTCTAAAAGAAAATGGCTTCATCATGTGGCCAACTGTGGCCAAATGCAGTCTTGTCTTCCACATACAACAACATGGGAGAATAAAGCCAAAGATTAGGGATCATTTATTCTAAGCTTCTTGAGGCAGGCTTGTTGAATTTTTTTACAGAAACTAAGTATAAATCCTTCTGGTTTTGTAAAAACTATGTCATTGAATGATTTTACATGTACAGCAATGTTTATGAATTGGGGTACAGTGAAAGATTTCAACTTCCACCTCAAAAGTACTGAAGAAGACACCGGTCTTTTCACCTTTTCAGAATTTGACCAAGCCCACCGGCCATAATCCAGGCGTAATTGGAGGAGTGGCTGTCCCTAACTAAAACCTAGCTACTTTGGCTCAAGCCTATTTTCTCATTTTTCTTTTTGACTTCTATAGTAATACTTTCATGCAACATATCATCAGCCATGAGAGTGATTTCAAGCGGGTTAGAAGGGTTTTCTATACTTTAATTGGAGAGACTATATCCATGACCCGTAGGGCAGGGATACAATAATTAAACACATTAGAGAGGCCACATCTTTTTAAAGTATTTTGTCTCTTGTGCTTGGCCTTGAGCTCACCATGGCAACAACCACAGAAGCTCCAAAGATGGTGATATAATGCTGTTCAGCTAATACTTGTCAGTTGGGCAAGATAACATAATGAAAACTGCTGTATATTTCAGTCCTCCCCAACTCTCACAGCCAAACTTGTTCTTCATGGGGGAAAAATTGAAGGTATTGCCCTTTTTTAGGTCAACAGTAGTTGGCAAATCAATAGGTCTGCTAGTTGGTTTCATGGTACAATTGCATCATGGGCAAGTCAATTTATATTCTGGGTCCTACCCACTACCCATCTTCATCATACCTGTAAGGCTGTAACCAAACTAACTAGAAGCCTTATCAAGTTCTGCCATTCAAATTAATGATGTGGACAAAGTTCAAAAAACCAACGACTTTGTTGGATGATTCCAAGGGCTGTTGTTGGGTGATTTGGACAGCATAAGGAAGAGGGAATGGAGTTCACGAGAAGCATATTACAAATTTACAATCCATGTTCAAGGGAAAAATAGATGTGAAAGCTGAGTCTGCATTGTGGTCGTTGAGGAAGAAGAAGTTAGGATGAAGACTACGTGGAATCATTGTCATCATAAAAAGGTGATGAAGTGAAGAATCAGACATGTGAAAAACAAGCTACCTCGATTAGATTGAACATGACCTGCTATAGAAGAGAGTCTGAAATCATTTTCATTGATCCTTTATTTGATTAAGAATTTCAAAAGAAAATATGGGTTCTGCTACTTTTTTATATATGAATAGAGTCCACCCATGACCATTACAATAAGACCAGAAGATATGAAGATGAATTCCTTTTCTGCATAGTCATCGAGAAAGCAGTAAGCACAAGGGTTATGGAGCTTTCCTAGGTATCACTATGAAAGAGAAGGAAGAAGTGTGGAAGGTGGGATCATAGAGGGAACAGTGCAGTTATGGAGTAGAGTCCCATGCCTAGTCCCATGCCTAGTCACATGCCTTGGCCTAGTGTGGACACAAGAAGGGACATCCCTAACATTTTCCTCATCTTCTCGTGCTTTGAGTTTTGGCATATGTTTAGGGACTCATCCTTCAATCTTAGCATCCATGGGTCATTAAATTCCCTAGTCAATTAAGGGCAATGACCTTCTGAGTAGGGAAGTATGATGAGATTGTGCTCTTTTTTCTCACTCCATACTCCATTTTCTGCGCTTGCACTAGTCCTTTCCTTTATGCACGTTTCGGACTTTAGATCCCTTCATGATGTTGGGGACCATGAATCCAAATGCCCAAATCCACATCCGAAAAATCGAAAGAAATCAAAAGGAAAAATGAAAGAGAAGCAGAGTGATACCATGTCATGGAATTAGAAACACACTCTAGGACTATTGCCATAGTGGAGAGATTGGAGCTTGGCAGCACGTAGAATCCTCCAAATTTCTTGCAAAAATCTACATATTATGTTTCTTGCTAATAGAAAGAAAAATTAATCAGAGACTTCAAGCTACCTAATATTTTCTCATTGCTTGAATGGGATAAACAAACATATATCATGTGACTGATGTATTTTTTGTCATTCTGCTATAGCTCTGCCATTGTTAGACCACAGTTAAATCTATATGAGTTTATAGTTGAATGCTGAAGTGTCTGGTTTCATCTCCTCTACATAGAGAGAATGTTGAATTTGCAGTTCTGTTGCCATATCTTACAGTAACCTGGTATTCACCCAAGAAACCGAAAAAGCTATACGAACCATGGTCATCAGTCTGACCCCCTATCTCCCCAGTTTGCCATTCTTTCAGGAGCTTGTCTACCACATCACCAGCAGGGAGGTTATGAAAATTATCATCTGTTAGGCACATTTGGTAACACCCATATGAATGAAGTGCAGTCCACAGCATTATCCCATTCACTGAAGGATGTGAAAAGCCTTCTCTCAGTACTTGTTCTAGATATACAGCCTGTAAAGGAGACAAGCCAAGGGAAAAAAACTCAGCCCTTTGAGGGAAATGATGTTTGGAGAAATGTTAATTAAGGGTTTTTCTTGCTCACCTGTGTTTCCTTGCTAAGTGTATTGCTGATATCTATCTCTGTGAGCCAAATAGGAAGCTGCAGAGTGGCCAACTTGTCTAGGATAGCCCTGACCAGAGGAGGGTTTGGTATTGTGAAATGGCCCTCAAGGCCAATTCCATTCATGGTTGCTCCACCCCTGCTGAGCCCTCTTAGCCTTGAAATATATGCATCCACTGTTGAATTCACATCACTGCAAGTCTCCACCACATTAAAATCATTCATGAAGAGGGTTGCTAGGGGGTCTGACTGGTGTGCGGTCTCATAGAAATGCAGGGTGGCATCAGGGCCTAGCCGCTGTTCATAGAAATCAAAGTGAAGCATTTCATTACTAACATCCCAATGTACAAATTCATCTTTGTACTTGCTCATTAGACTTTGAATCCTGTTGTTGACAGCTGATTGTAGGGCAGGGCCTGAAAGGTTCCGAACCCATGCAGGCGTGTACTTGGGGTCCTCCCAGAAGATATTGTGCCCTCTAGCAACAATCTGGTTTGCTCGGACGAATTCCAACATTTGGTCTGCTAAGGCATAGGTGATGTTCCCAGGATCAGGCTCTGTTGCATACCACTTGAGCTCATTTTCAAACACTGCAGCATTGAATCGCTTCACGAACCAGTTCTGAAACATTTGAAGAATTTGAATTTTGTGTCTTTCTGCTTTTTCTAAGGTGCCATCTTAAAGATTTTGTGTGTAGACACTACCGACCTGATAAGGCAAATTCCCAAGAATGGTCTTTGCTATAGCAGATCCAAATGGGAAATCCTTTGAGACTTGCTCTACTGAAATTTCTGCTCCTTGCAGCCTCTCTCCCTGTGTGTTTGCTACATGGATTGTGACTGCACGTTTCCTTTCCTACAAGAATTCATTCATTTTCTCAATGATCAAACAAGGGCCTAAGAGGAAAAGGGCTTCTAGTACTCACAGTGTTGATTATATATTGTTGATTTGTGCTCCACTCCTGATCGGTGAACGGTTGCAAAGAAGCACTTGTGATTGCTAAATCAACAGCTCTCTCATCTGAATTCTGCAAAACTGAAGAATCATCAGACAAAAGCCTGGCCTTCTCAATCTCTTCAATTTCATTTCTCTGTTTTCATCTCATTTTATAACCTGATTCTTCGTTAGTACCAGTATCCATCTGATTCTTCATATCTTTAATTACCTGAAAGAAGAGGAGAGAGTAATCCAAGGGTTCATCAAGAACGAACCCACCCTTTAGAAAAGACCAGCATCCACGACTAGCAGTGACTGTCCCTACACAGTTGATTGTTTTATTTTCTGACATTAGGCTTGCCCTTATAGGAGCTGAGTCCGCACCCTTTATCTTCACCCAACCTGTTGACACCAAATGTAGCAGAAATGAATCAACCCCACCAACTATATAATGCCATAAAGCCCTAGAAACAATTTGCTTAATGATCTACTGTTCAATTTTCTTACATAATCATGTCATCATCCAAGTGATGCCTTGAGAAAAGCCATTTAGCTTTAGGCAAAAAGTTATTAATTTCAATGTAGAAAAGAGAAAAGAACTCAACTGGAGAAACAGTACTTGGTGCCAGTGGTGAGGTTGCGCAGGACGAAGGCGGGAGAATAAACACCATCAGCGAGCACACGTGGGATATCCCAGCGGGCGCCTTTGAGGATCCCACCATTGTAAAGAGGGCCCTCGGCCCGAGCTTTGCACTGCCAGAGGTAAGTGAAAATGATGAATCAACACCCACAAACAACATAAGACTCATCGAAGATGTGACCTCGTTATATACTATTATTATGTTAATAATACAGCTTCAATGATATAAGATGAAACAATTCAATAAGGGAATGCCTGCTGTTTTTTGGTTGTCTCTTGCCTTAGAAAGCTGGAGAGATAAACACAACATCAACTGAAAAATCTATGCAGCAAATGCCCTCGTTTGGTGCTTACCTGAGTGTAGGCAGAAAAGTCATATAGAGGCCCATCTGCAGTATTGGACACCAAATCAAAAAATGAAAAAACCCCCATCAACATAAGATACTGAAACCAATGTGGGTGTGAAAGAGAGAGATGGTACCATAAGGAGCAGCTAATGGAGGGTCTGCAAGGAAGAAGAGAAGCAGGAAGCAAAAGGGCAGAGCATACATCATGCTCTTGGTCTCTGCTCAGACCCTGAAGCTGCCAAAAACATACAAAACCCTCAATTCTTTCATGAAATGAGGTAGGTTGCACAGAGAGAGAACGAGAGAGAGAGAGAGAGAGAGAGAGAGAGAGGGAGAGAGAGAGAGAGAGCTCACAAGGGAAATAGTGCAGGTTCTGAGTAGCCCCGCGCCTTGCTCACATGCAAGGCAATAAGGGAGGTCTTCATGTGAATATAAGCAGGGGTACAACTCAAATCTCAAGCCTTTGAGTGTGGTGGCACTGGTGTAGAAGTTAAGGGATTAGTCCTTGTTAACCTTGACTGAAAATCATCAATGATATAATTTATTATTGGCTCAGACCCCATCGACACATTCGGCAACACTTTTATTCCTTCATTTGGCTTTATTGATCTCTTCTTGAGGACCAATGTTTAGTCTGCCTTTTTGGTTTGAGGAGAGTCAAAAAAAGGGTAATTGCTTAATGACAAGCCGTGTGGACCCTAGCATTGTTCTCAAAAGTAAGCGTGGCACAACTTATAATTTACTGTCAATTCATTCAATGTTTTCTTTTTCTAGATGAGCAACCAACCTATTTAGAAGTCATGGTTGAACTCCTTGCCAATGGGTGAAAGATTTCTCCTCTTTGCATTCATTACAATTCTTTTTATACATGGTGTTGTAATGGGAAGATGAGTCATAATATCATATAGAAAAGAAGAATCAAAATCATGGCGAGAGTGAGTTTGGTTTCTATATTAATGAATTTTTTTATTCATATTTTCATTCTAAAAATCAATCCAAACATTAATGAATGGTAATTGAATTGATTTCTTATTCATATTCTCTAATTCAGCATTTCAAACAAACCTCAAAGAAATCAATTTCTGTTTTTTAGTAAAGGAATCAAACATTTCTCGTGTTTTTATGTAATCTTCATGCATGTGAGATCGATTCCTTAAACATAGGAAAAATGTGTATGATTCAAGTAAAAACAATCACTTCTCCCTTTTTTTAGATAGTTCTTAAGGAAGAGATTGGTTTATTATAAGTTGATAAGCCTTGTGGCAATAGCAAATGTGTGTCTAAGAAAATTATATAAGATTGGGAAATGATGTAGATAATGCTTTGAATATTGGATTACATATCACCAGAACAAATAAATTGGATTGATTTTAATTCTTGTTAGGAAGTGATTGATTCTAATCATTATCACGCAATTTGAACTTTAAAGCTTCTTCAATATCATATGCAGACTAAATTGTAAAGAATTCCAAAAGCTAAGTTCGATTTATATAATATCACAAACCTAATATGAAAAGGCCTTATTAAAAACGTCTAAACCTCATTGGATATTTGTGCCTCTGAAATTATTAATCCAAATAGAGAAATATTGAATATTTGGTGCTGATAAATTAATTTATAAAAAGTATGGGGATCAAGATGAAATTAACTATAAAATTAGGTGTTTTTTAACAAAAATAAATAATTGTAATGAGTTTAAAATTCAAAAGTCTATCATGTGTATGAATTTAAAAAGCAGAGCCATTTTGAATTATTAGTTATTACCACTCAAAAAATCACCAAAATAAGATGAAGTTACAACCAAATGTGAACAAAAGGTTTGGATCTAGCAGAAGAGGAGCTGAACCAGAGAAGAACGGTACAAATTACAATTAGGTGAGAATGGGATTGAAGGCAGAGGAGGAGGGCCGACTCATAATTGAGGGATTTGTCCTTCCTTGGTGGGGTTTTTTTGGAGGGTGGCCTTACATGGGGTCCCCAGGGACTCATATATTGGATGCTACCTCTTGGGCAGTGACCCCACGATAGGGGAATTGAGCAGTCCTCTACTGTCTGTGGCAGTGGTCTCATGGCTGAATTTGCACGCCAGGATTATAGAAATGGACCATTGGGTTCACACGCTCCATCAATGGTGATGATATGTGGCATATTTTACTGCAGAAAAATGTTAAATTGCAATCCCCAATTTCTATATTATTTAGGGAACTTCTTTTTATTGTTTTTAAAACTGAAAAAATAAAATACTTTTTATTTTTAAAAAATAAAATATAAGTTATTTTCAAGTAACATCTTTTTATTGTTTAAGAAATAATTTATAACAAAACATTACATATAAAAGCTATTTTTAAAAACTTAAAAAATAGGTTAAAAACATTTCAAGTTTCAATACAAATTTTTATTCTACAAAATATTATCGTAAAACAGTTTTTAATAGCTATTTTCAAGAACTATTTTTGAAAACACTTCTTTACCAAACCCTTATATTTTAATGAGACCCATTTATTGGAATATTCTAATGTGTAAAAATGAAAGGAAAACATACAAATTTAGAAAACAATTAATTATTTATTTAATCCCAAGAACTCAAAAAATTCACCAAACCCACCTAGAGTTGTAGGCCTGTAAGATGAGCCCAACTACATTAGACGGGCTAAACTAGAAGGTGGTCATTCAAGGCAGTGGAATAGACAGAAGGCCCAAGATAGCAGAGAAGAATATCCAACTACTGCTGAGCCCATACCTAAAAGGGCCAGTGTAAGAGTAGACTACAAAATCAACAGACCATGAAGTGCAGAACTCAAACAACAAAGGAACATTGAGCTCACGAAATTCTTTTTAAAAAAAATTGCACATAACAATGACCAAAACTTACAACAATCAATCAATTCACATAGTACAAATCTAGAATGAAGATCAAACCATATGGCATGTTCAGCAACATCATGTAAAAAACCTACATAAGGCAGCGCATCTAGAACAAGTACCTGACCATATGATCTTCTTTGATAATATGGGAATGATTTATTTTTCAGATTAGAACATTTCTCTTGAGAAATGCCCATCAAGCTGTCGTTGTTCAACATAAGAGTATCACTGGGCAAAAGCCCGTCAATCTTATGTTTCTTCTCATCTAGTCTCGTCCCGTCTCTTTGGGATTGTGAGCATTTATCGGCTGTTGGATGGGGCCGCTGGCTTCTTTGATCTCTTGCTCGCGCGAATCTTGGAGTAAACATTCTTTGTTCTAATTGCCAGTAGGATGTCTAAGCCAAACCCGATAATGCATGCAAAGGCCATTACCACGAACACCAGCCTGTAACAGTGGGGGCCTATGCATGTGTTGCCACCTTCTGCTGTGCCGGTAGCATGGGCGTCATACAAGAAGCCAGCAAGCAGGCCGGAGAAGAGGAAGGAGCCAAGGGGGAGGTTGAGGATTAGAATGTTGTAGATGAGACCATAATATTTCAGGCCAAACAGTTCAGAAGCAACGGGGACTGTGACAGCGAGACGAACTCCGTAGCAAATCCCTACCACGATTGAACCAATGTATAGTGAGCCAGGCAAAGCCATGGCCATCAGAACATACCCAACTGCCATCAGAATCTGAGAAGCTGCATTCCAGAAAGGTCTTGGTGTTCCAGCTTTTCTGCAAATTTGAAACCGAGCAAAAGACTACTAAATCATCCTGCATTGAGTACAGCTATTAAAAAGTTTGTTCAAAGTCCTAGGAGTTAGCCAAGGGCATATGGGAGTTGATTACATGGTCTTGAGTAGATGGTATCTCCTAGTCCAGAAAATCAAGGTTTGAATCCATCCATCATACAATGGAAATTAGTTAACCTACTTGCATTTGCCGGTATTTTAGGGGGAAACCTGTCAACTTAAGCCTATACTAGGTATTGACAACAACCCAACAAAGATTGCATTGGTATGAACTCACATTTTGTTGCCAAAGAAAAAGAAACAACCCATTTTGGGTGGACTCGACTATCAAATGGGACCCATATGTATGGCCTTGATCAAACTTTTACCATGGAATTATGGAATAAGAAGGCACGAAATGTAACCCTAGAACTATTTTGGATTCAGATAGTGTGGTTAAGAATGGACCAGGGTAACATCCAAGAGGTGGGCAGATTGTCATTTTTGGAAATTGGGTGGGGGTAGGACCTGACCAATTTGTTTGGGGTTCAACCCTTCACCCTCCCAAATGGACAAATTTTGCCACACAGCACTTTTCCTTTACACTTAAAGCCAAAAGGGATCCCATGGTTAGGAGTGCAAGCGAAGGCATCACATGATCTTCACACAGACCAGTTAAACAACTTAATTCTTTCAATCATCATCAACCACTTACATCATGCTGTGGATTGATCAGAAACCTTTTATGTTGAGAAGAACTTAGGAGCGTTTCTTTCTGTTAGCCGAAACTTTTTGTTGAAAAGAATTTGGGCGAGTTTCTTTCTGTTAACCGAACACCTCAGAAACCTTTCTTAAAGATTTTTTTCCCCTGAAAAAGGCCAGTTAACAAGAACATGAAGAAAATTGTTCTTGTTTTGTGTTAAAACAGCCTGCAACAGAAAATTCTGAATCTCTTTCACCACTTCAATTTTCAAAGTCCAAAAGCAGGTTTGAGGAAAATGTGCTTCGAAGACAAAACCGAGCATGTCTCCAATAATTCAAAGTTGCATTGGGATCCCACCATGTGGGACTACTTGTCAAAGGGATTATTCACGAGTCCCTACCGAATAGCACAAGAAAATTCCTAGAAACTCAAAACCTCCAAAAACAGGGAGACTAAGCTTGGAATTATGAGTCCCTGATTGAAATCGTACGAATTCAAAGGACGGAGTATGGATTTTCTAGGCTACCACCTTTCTCCAAACTGAAAGAGGGAGCGCCCCACCAAGATTAAGCTGTTAAGATACTTTCCCCTCTTGATCCCCTCTCACTTTGACCCCCTAAAATATCCACCCATCACAAGGAAAGCAAAAAATTTTCCAAGGGGGGACCCTAAGATGGTGATCACCAGAACAGTATCGACCAGAAGTTGGGTCCTGGAGAGGGGTTGCAAACAACAGTCCTGCCACGATGTTTGCTCCATCCAAAAAGTCGATAATGGGCTAAACCGACCTACAAGGTAAACAAACGTTAAACAACAATGTACCACCACCCTCGCACTGTACTAACAAAAACCCAGAGGAAGTTTCTGTTCAAGACCCCATTCCTGGAATATCTTCTTCAACTTTTGACATGAACTTAATGGATTGGCATCAAACCAGTACAAATTTCAGATATGAAATTGCCCTGCTCCTCTACAGAGACCATTTGACTTCAACTTCAACTTCAACTTCCAAAACAGAGTGTTCATAATTATGTTCTAAAACCCAAGAATGGTTCGAATATTCCATGGAACTATATGAACAAGAGCCACTAAAAAATCGAAGCAGAAGTATAATAAGATTCATGGATGATTATAATTAGCAAGTAGGCAGTTGAAGTGGTAGTTAAAACTTACCTTATGAAGTATTCTGAAACTGAACCGGATAAAATTCGGCCGAAAAAACCCCAAATGCTTGTGAGGGAGACGAAAATGGAGACATCCACGTAGCCGAGAGCTAGACCCATTTGTCCCATGTTATTCATAACAGCCAAACCAGTGCCAACTCCACAGAGGAAGGATGCAAAGAGTATCCAGAAATCAGTGGTGCTGATTGCTTCAATAATTGTGTGATCCTCCCCAATTGACGGCCGGGGTCGTTTGATTTCCACCACAGGCTCCACCTTTTCCTCCGATGCTGGAGCCGCCATCTCCGGCTGACTGTTTTGACTCAGGAGGGTTTCGGTGATTAGACCCTCGATGTCGGAACTGGGTTTTGAACCGGACCGGTAAAAATCCTGTAGCATGCAATAGAGAGGGATTGAGAGAGGGCAAGCCAGGAGGAAGAGCAGGACGACGGCGAATCCCTGAGAGAGGAGGCGGCCATGCGAGCCGGTGACGTCGAAGGTGAGGAGATAGACGGCGACGACGACGGCGGCGACGTTGAAGAGGTTGAAGAACTTGGTCTCTTCCTTCTCGTCGGCTGCGGTGGACGACGGAGGGACCTCGCGGAGGAAGAGAATGGCGGAGAGGCAGACAAGAAGGGGGACAATGGCGAGCATGAGGAGGAAGGTGGCAGGGTCGTCGGCAAAGAGAGCAGAGCAGAGGTCAGTGAAGATGGCGGTGCTCAGACCCACGTAACCCTTCAATATTCCGGAGACCGGACCTCGATTCGTCCGGAAGTTTCGGATGCATGTCACCAGAACCGCCGTGTTCATCCATGTCGTACTGTTGCCTCCCATGCATAGAAATATACACATCTGCAACACAAACCCATCTCTATTAGTATTTCGAAATCATTTTTCTTGCTTTTTAAAGCAGAAACATCAACCTTTAACGATCTAATACTAATTTTTAAGCTTTAAAAGTCCATCAGAAGGAATTATCAAAGCAAAGCTTGCGTTTCCTTGTCCAAACAAGGACTCATCGAAGCACTTTCTTGCTTCTGAAAACAGAGTCTGATTTCTGAAAGCGAAAAAGCACTTCCAAAGTTCTATCAACAAAAACCCGAAATTCATTTGAAAAGCTTCTGGTGTTTTCCCAAATGCTTTAAATGCACTTTCTCAAAATGCCCACCTGCCAATAGGGAAGCGGCTGGATTTTCCGGCTGACGACCAGCCATTGAACCCCATACCCGACAAACCCTTCAATTGACCCAATAAGAAGCATCATCGGAGGGGACAACCGGTCGGAGGCGAGACCGGCAAGGAGGCCAAACGCCTTGCCCATATCCTTGGCAACAGAGAGGTTGTTGAGTTGCAACTGGGTGAGAGCCATTAACGATTTGAGAGCATCTGAGTAGTTGGAAAAAGTGTAGTTGTTGCCGGAGATGGACTGAACCCAAACGGCCGTCACAAACCCCAGCCATTTTCTGGCCGAGGACGCGGGAGATAGGTGGAAGCCCATTGTCGCGGGATCCTACAATCTACCAGTCGCGGAGAAGGAGGTTGCAGATGATTGAAGGAGGAGGTTGAATTGAACGGTGGGTGGAGTTGAAACGCAGCGTTTCGTATTTATGTTAGATTTTGGGTGAATGGAATATTCGAATTTTGCTTGGTGACTGCATCCTCTCCCGCGACACATAGAAAAAAAAACAAAATAAGTAAATAATATATATGAAAAAAATATTAGAAAATGTCCAAATTTTTAATTAATACAGATTGTTTTTTCTAACAAAAATATTGTATAAAATATTTTATTGTAATATTAGATTTCTTACAAAATAAAATAAAATTTATTAAAAATACTTTTATAATAATTCTAAATCAGGAGAAAAAAAAAAAGGATAAAGGCTACTTTTAAATATTATAATAGATAAAATTGTTAGGAATAAAAGTTTTCTTTTGTCACAATAAACTAGTATCAAAGTCATGTTAAAGATTAGAAGGAGTTGTAATATTCTTTATACAGAATATTTATTGAAGTTAATATATTATTATAATATAAATTTTTTTTATAAAATAAAAAAAGTTGTTAAAAATATGAGTGGAAAAGGTCATGAGACGAGGTTGTAGAAAAAATAGATATAAATATAAATATGAGGAAGAATAGGAGATGTCGGTGGAGTTGGACTAGTAGTTTAAGGTTTGGATGCAAGTAGTCAGAAAACACGGAATATTTGAGAAATTATGAAAATTTATCATTTATAATATTATTTATGGTATGTTTAAAAAATTATCTTTATGTTAATGTGGACATGATTTGTACTTTTATTGACAAAAATAAATATATTTTTATTTAAGTGATCAAACTATCACATCAATTTAATGTTAAAAAAATTATCCTTTGATCAACCAAATAAATAGACAGATTTTTTTTTTAGCTTTAATAACCTTAATTATATAAACCAATCATAAAAAGGATAATTAAATAATAATTTTTTTTGTAAGGTAGATTGTATTTAATTTAATATAATATATATAAAATATATAAAAGTATTTGCTTATAAAAAATTATTTCCTCCAAATAAAATAATAATTGTAATATTACGGCATTATAAGGGTTGCTGAGAAAGTTGGCGTCAGGAATTCAATAACTAGACCTTCACTCCATATCAATTTCTTTAACCTTTTTCTCGAGAAAACTGTTTCCCGGGAAAACCGAAACTGGGTACTGTAAAGGGAAGAGACTTTTCTTGGTGTAGCCGACAAGCCACCCATTGGTTTTGAAATGACGTTTTTTCCGGCACTAGCAAACGCACCCCCACATGTTTTGTAGTTGGTATATGGAACGGAATTCAACGGAAACGACCCCCATAGGTTTCGTACTTTACCCACCAAGTTAAATTACCATGTTTGACAAAAGTTTTTTTAATAATAATAATAATTATTATTATTATTATTTCAACTAAGAAATCAATATTTTGAATATGAAAAGAATTATTACGGTTTTATGGAAGTGTTAAAGGACAAAAAAAAAAAGAAAAACACTATAAAAGAGACTCACCTTTAGACTCTTAAAAAAATGTAAGGAAAAAGACGATAATTAGTATTATATTTGGTTTAATTTTCTTTCTCGAGTTTGTTTTTAGAAGTTTTAAGGAGAAAAAATAATAAAAATAAATTAAGAAAGGATAAATAAATAAATTATATTTATATGTTTTTTTAAAAATTTTAAACTTATATATATATAAATTAAATAATTTAAAAATATACCAACTTCTAAATAATTTTAAATGTATATTTTATGATAAACAAAACAAAAACGCTTTCTTTCTTAATGCTTTTGAACAATCAAATAAGAGTAATTTTTTGAAATTTTTTCCTTGAAGAACCAAGTATAATAGTAAACTTATTATAAGTGATATTTTAGATTTTTAAAAATATTTTCTAAATTTTATCCAACATCCTTTAAATAAAAAAAATATTTTTAAATTTAAAATATTTTTTGAAATCAATATCAAATTAACTTTTAATAATATAATTTTTTTAAGATAAAATCATATTACCAAAATAATTATAATTGAATTTTAAGTAAAGAATGAGTTCATTGTAAAAAAAAAAAAAATTATATTTTCAAAAGACGAATTCAACGTGCAGTGAATTCATTTTTTTAAAAGATGAAATAGTATCATAAATTTAGTATAAAAAAATAAATGATGAAAGTATGATATTTTATATTTATTTTTTAATAATATTTTTTAAAAATAAAAAATAAAAATCGGCCCCATGCTCTCTCGCACAAATAGCCAAAATTGAATTTTGTCCATTTTTGATACCCTGTGATTTGGTGTTTTACATATACGTGGGTGTCCTTGATAAGATAACGTTTTTATCTTATCTCGATCGCCTACGTTTCTCGACCAAACACGTCTCTCTCACCAGACCCACCGCCCACTATGGTCTCCATCAAAATTTAATCTTGACCTTAAGGTCTCTCACCAGACCCATCATGGTCTCCATCAAAATTTAAGCCTGATATTGAGGTCTCTCACCAGACCCATCAAAATTTAAGCTTGATCCTGAGGTCTCTCACCAGACCCATCATGGTCTCCATCAAAATTTAATCTTGATCTTGAGGGTTCAACCTCTTGAGAGTGATACGAAAGTGCTCTGATTTTCCTGGAATCCAATCACCAAATTGGAGAAAAATTTCAGGGTCTTGGTGGGGTTGAACCATTGAAGGCCACTTATCAAAGCTCCTAGTGGGTGGGCCTGGACCGGAAGATGTCCCTTTCGGACTGTCCTTGCTTACTTGCTTATCAGCATTTCAATATCCACAAGTATCTATCAATTTGTACGATTTTTGTCTTGGATTTGATTTAGAGGTGACAGGGTGATCCTTTTCTTGTGGGTGGGCCTTTGTTTTTATTTCTTTATAAGTCTTGGAAATTGAGGATTTATCTCTGCTATGATTTTTTGATGGGTAAAAATTACTTTGTATAAAAGATGTTGTAAATAATAAGCTTTAATCTATAATATGGGTTATTGATTTATTATCTTATAGCTCATTAATTTCTTAATATAAGAGCATTAATAATTCAACATTAATTTATTTTTAAACTCGAGTGCATTAATTAAGCTTAGACTAATAAAAATATACAAATTTACGTCACCTAAATTCATCTCACCTCAAAATAAGGACTATGAAAAGAGACGACCTCTAAACTTACATATTGACCTAAAACTGCTCTTATCCTTACATGCCCAAAGTTTAATAGAAAGATTGCAACAACAAAGGAGCAATAGCTTAAATAAAATAATCATCATGAAGGAATGAATCATTTGTGATGGACCTGAAAAAGGGGGTACATGTCAAGTATCAGCTTGAGATCATGTCTTCTTAGGACTATTCTGGATGTATAATTCAATTTCGGTAGTAATATTTCATTTCAGTTGAAAAATACAGTCAGATATACATATATATTATATGGAAGGATCAAAACTCATCTTTCTTGAAATTCTTGTGATCACTTAAAAATTTGTGTAAAAATTCTCATAGAGGTGCTTCCTTTGTAGGAAATTCCTCTTTGAATTTAAGAGGGAATCCAATGAGAGGTGGAATAAAATTTCAGAAGAATTTTGGCTTCTTCGGTTCGTGTTGTGGGATGTTTTTGTTTTGAGTTTTATGAGGAAACATGTGGAGAAGAAAGTGATAAGCACTGAGTCAGAGTAGGCAACAATCAAGGCGTGGATATGGTGTGGGACGAATGAAGACATAAACAGCTCAGCTGAAAGCTGCAAGTGCTTTTGAATGTGTCTGATAGTGTGATTTTTGGCACGCATTTCAGCCTGATGTTATTGTCATTGAGGTACGGGTTGGCTCTAAATTGTACAGTATAATTGGCTTTTTGATGGACTTGAATGATTGCACTACTAAACTTAATGAGTTTAAGTCCAAAATAATTCATTGGTAGAAAAAAATCTTATATTTATCAAAGTAATATTTTGTATCCACGTAAGCATCCATATGAATTTTTTTTTTTTCCTTTTTTTTATGGACTTAGAATGATTTTGCGATTCACTCACAAAGAGGGATTTTAGGGCTTTTTGGTCCATAATTGGCTTTTTGATGGACTTGAATGATTGCACTACTAAACTTAATGAGTTTAAGTCCAAAATAATTTATTGGTAGAAAAAAAATCTTATATTTATCAAAGTAATATTTTGTATCCACGTAAGCATCTACATGATTTTTTTTTTTTTTTTTTTTTTATGGACTTAGAATGATTTTGCAATTCACTCACAAAGAGGGATTTTAGGGCTTTTTGGTCCATAATTGGCTTTTTGATGGACTTGAATGATTGCACTACTAAACTTAATGAGTTTAAGTCCAAAATTATTCATTGATAGAAAAAAATCTTATATTTATCAAAGTAATCTTTTGTATTCACGTAAGCATTCACATGAATTTTTATTTTTTTTATTTTTTTTTTTTATGGACTTAGAATGATTTTGCAATTCACTCACAAAGAGGGATTTTAGGGCTTTTTGGTCCATAATTGGCTTTTTGATGGACTTGAATGTATGCACTGCTAAACTTAGGTGTGGTTGTAGTCAATTTTTTTTAAGTAGTTTTTAAAAATTATTTTTTTAAAACTTTAAAAATACTTTTTAAAATAATAAATTGATTTTAGGAGAAAAATATTTTAGTCTATCCTAAAAAATGGCATTAGGGTTATGGATGATAAAATCCTCTAGATTTAATTAGACTATGTTTATTAACTTTTTTTTTTTAAATAGTTTTTTCTTTATAAAAAAAAATACATTTAGTAACTAGAAAATAAAAAATAGTATTTTATTCTTATGTTTTCAAAAAATATTTTCTATTTATTTTTAGTTGTTTTCACTTGTTTTTTTAAAATTATTTTATAAAATAATTATACAAATATAAAAAATAATTAAAAATAAAACATTAAATATAAAATTTATTTTCTAAAATATATTAAAAAACATAAATATATATAGTGAAAATGTAGACCCTTCTTTGACTACTCGGAAGGAGTTAGGCATTTTATTTGGGAGTGGGGGACGGCTTTTAGGGGGAGCAAACTGCTGAGACGTGTGGCAAGGACATGACCACCTTACTATGGTGGTGGTTGAGAGAGGCTTTTTCTCTAAACGGGGAACATTGGAGTAGCTAGAGAGAGAGATGGTTGGAACGATGGAGTTTTAGAGGATGATGAGCTAAGCAGAGTGGGTAGAGGCTTGGATTGGAAGCTAAAAACAAAGGGGTACCGTTGAGAAAGAGAGGGGGAGGGGGAGAAAAGAAGAAAGTTGAAGAGGGTAGGCGAACTTTCTAATATTCAGGGGTTTGAGTGAGTGCTCGGAGGAACGAAAATGAGGAGAACAGAGTGAGTACTGGTGAAGAAAAACAGAGTGAAAGAAGGAGGAGCTAGAAGCAAGACAACTCTGGGGTAAAGTCATTGCAAGCTTCTTGCCTTTGATTTTTGCACTATTTCATTTCCATTTCCAGTTACTTTGTCGGACTTAACTCCCTACATGCATGCTCTATTTTTGGCTTGGTTTTTTGTATGTTTGTTTTCTCTTGTGAATGTCTGAAGCCTTGCTCCTTCTCTGAACTAGATACATAAAAATCATGCTCTTACTTCCTTTAAATCCGATGTGTTTCTTGCTCTTTGAGGATCCATGACATAGAGCCAAGTTCATGCTCCATATTTACGTTTTTTTTTTTTTTATTCATCTTTGTTTCTTGCTTTGTTTCTTGTTGATGGTGGGGTTGAGGTCATCATGGCCAGTTCCAAGTGGAGAAGATTCACACAATGACATAGTCACTAATAGAAGCAAAATTTTTGTCGGCATCATCTCCTCTACTGTCGATTGCAATTGAAAACAAGAAGCAACATCTTCATTATCTTCTTGATTACCACCAGTTTATGTCTCCATGGAGGAGTTGCAGCAAGTTAACTTACCATCACCATACCCAATCATTGCCAGATTTTGGAAGTCATCATATTGCAAGATGGGCACATTTTAGATGGATGCAACCATGAATTTCGACAAGAGGATTAGAAGATTGTAGCCACGAATCTCAATGATAGGAAGATGTTTTGGAATTTTCTAATGGAGATTATAGCTTTGAATTTCAGTGAAAGGGAGGAGAATTTGAGAATGACAGACATGAATATTGTAATATCAAAGACAAGAACACATTCAGCTGGTTTGAGGTACTGATCATGAATCGTTTTCTTCTTTTGTTCTTGCATTTCATGGGTATCCATTGATTTCCTTATCAATTGTCACACTTGTCTCACCTTATTTAGTAGAGACCTTATTATAGGGCTTAGAGAGGTGCTACGGTTCTCCACCGTACCTTCTCAATAGGTAACCTCATCTCCAAACCCGACTTCGATTTTCCACAAACTGTCTTTTTCAAATAAGGAGTCACACTTATGGTTTTCTTTCTTATTTTGTTTTCCCAAAATAAAACAAAAATAAGCGGTGACTCCAATTTTTTTTTTCTAAAAATTATTTTTTCACAAATAAATGAAAAGTGAGTCTCGTTATTCGAGTAGAGACGCATGTGAAAAATGCGAGTCCACAAAAAATATTTCAAATTCCTAAATAGACTTTTATTTTATAAAATATCAATGAATAATTTTCAAGAAGTATGGTTCAAGACCATCGACAAAAACATCTAAAAATTATTTTAAATATGTTTTCATACATCGCACTATTTTCATAACAAAATTTTAAAAATCTATTTTTATTTCAAAATTTATCAAATGTGTTTTTGAAATCATTAAAAAAAAAAAAAAAAGTCTTTTTGTTGTGAACAACAAAACAATATTTGTAAAAATAAGTTGATAAACATGCCATCAACACCAAGGAAAAAGAATTATTAATTATATTCATACAAATCATATCAACATTTTTAAAAATATTAATAATATTTAAAATAACATTAATCCTATAATCCATGTGACTTTAGGATAACCCATTTGCTATAGATAAAAGTTAAAAGTCACTAATGACTGTCTCCATTCATGCAAACTTCAGGATTATTCAAGTGAGTATTCTTTTTGAACATCAAACCCATGTGCCAAAGAAATTGTTAATTGGGAAGATAAGATAATTTCCCCCTAATTTAATAACATTAAAGAGAAAGAGTCAAGAAACACATCATTCTTCTAGACTATGGGCGCACTCTGGTTTGTCTGCATCCCACTGTCAACCCAACTTCTTTCTCCACAATGAAAATGACCCCAAAGAAAATTCAGCGGTCGGAAATTGTTTCTGGTGTTTGCTTGGTAGGTGGAAAATCAATTGCTTAGTAGCTAAGGAGTTTAGTCCTTGAAAGTTCTTTTTTGATATAAAAAATAAAAAATATTTTTTAAGTACAATTTTTATGCATATCCTTTACCCCAATGACTATTGATTTTTGTCTCTTTCCATAAATGTTTATGCACTTAGATTTGGTTTAATTGTTTGTAACTATGGGAGAATAGGAAATTTTGGTGGTGTCAAAATAGTTAAATAAGTTAATTTTATATTATTAAATAATTCATTTTTCTCGAATACAAAAAATTAGGATTTTTCATATTCATATTAAATAAAATATTTATTTATTCTTACCACATATGGATTAAATAAAAAAAATTATCATTATTATTTTATTATTGTATTATTTTAAAATTTTATTTAAAAATTAAAATTATTGATTGTAATTTTAATTTTTTGTTTATCGTTCTAACATGACTATAGTTTTAACTTTTTGCTGGGTTAAAATGTAAAAATTTCTTATTAGTATACAATAAAAATTTGACCCCAACTAAGGGTAGTATCTTATTCTTAGATTTAGTATATCCTATACACATCGATGATACTTTCTCTATACATCAATGTTACTTTTTTAATAAATTGATACTTTATTTTAAAGGGTTAGACTAAGTATTTACAAATAATAATATTAATGTATTTCAATTATTTATTTATCACGCTAAATGTTGAGCACGTCATGGATGGATAGATAAAAATATTAAAATAATGTGATAAAAATATTTTTATTTAGTGTATACGTAATCATAATAAATAAATATTTTGTTTAGTATGTATATAGGAAATCTTACCTCCTAAATCTTTAAATTTATTCTTATTACCGATTTGTTATATGATTATTTTGTATTTCGAGCTTTTATAATAATTAAAATATGAAAAAAAATGAAATTAAAAATATTTGATGAAAAAATATGATGTGAACATTAAAAAAAAAAAGGTCAAAGATGAAGAAGGTAAGACATAAAATCATGTATAGAGTTGTTGGCAGAATTATGTGGGGAGTTGTTTAAAAAAGTCGAGAGCTTCTAGCATATGATTTGGGAATTATTTTTTTTATAATGTACTTTTTATAAATTTGTTTTCAGAGATCTTAGTTTATATTTTTCAAATAGTGCACTCTTACATAATTCCCTAAAAAGAAATAATATGAAAATTGAGAGAAAAAAAAAGAAAAAGAAAAAGAATATTAAATTGGAATTGGATGGGCCTGCACCATAGAAAATTTGGGCCTTAATCTTCATTGACTAAAGTCCACTCCACTTTTATCCACTTTGTGGGCCTCAAGTAGGTTCTCTGTTACAGCCCATTCCAATCCCAAAATTCTAGCCCATACTCACCAATCCAGGCCCAAAATCATGGACGCATGCTGTTTATGAATTAAATAAAATGTAAACATTTCTTAAATTCATTGTCCATAATTAACAAAATTGACTTTCAGTCTCAACTATTTTCGAGAATAATTTTTTGTTCTTAACAATAAATAAATAGGAAAATATGTTTGATAACTATTACCCATTTATATATAATGGAAAGTTATAAACCTATTTTTTATATTTTCAATTTTTTTTTAAAAAAATTAAACATATTTTCAAAAATCAGTATGAATTGAAAAAATTCTGAAAAAAAAAAGGTTTTTCGCTTAAAATTGATTTTTTTTTTTTTTTTTTCTTGAGTTGAAAGTCCTTGGATGGGAAATCACTGGGCCGGAGGATCAAAACTGGGCTTAGGCCTCCAAAGTTGTTTAGCCCAAAATTACATTTTGATCTGGTACATCGAAGAGTAGGATAATCGATCCACAAATCTGACTTCCAGCCATCAAAGCTAATGACTTTTTAAAATTTCCAGAGATCCTGAGATTAATGGCTCTGCAAAGACTGCAACCAACTACTACTGACAGTGGCGTTTCGGATGGGGTGTAGAGAGTGAGGGATCCTTGTTGATGGTTGATCGGAGAGCAGGCGGCGAAGGATGCGTCGAGAAATTTCGATTTTGCTTCAGCCACGATGGATTCTTCCCATTCTCATCGCCACTATTTTACTCATTCTTTTCCTGTCTGTCTACCCTAGGGTAATTTTCTGACAACCCATTCTGTTTGGATGCTGAGAAAAGGTCCGAAAAATGGAGACCCACTGCGATTATTGGGTTTTTGTTTTTGGGATCTGTTCCCAGAAAGCTGTAGATTGTTTCGGTTATGCTGAATTGGTGTGTTTTTTTTTTTTTTTTTTTCGCTTTTTTAAGTATTGGAAAACTCAAGATTCGGAAATTTGGTTGCTTTTATTTTCCTCCCCAATTTTCTCAGCAGCTAGAGGGTGCATGTTTGCGTGTGTGTTCTTTTCTTTTTTGCTTTTGGTATTGTGGGTAGATTTGGTGAAGTAATTTGGGTTTGTGGTTGACTTGGGATTTGATTTTTCCAATGTGGCGATTTATTAATGATTTTGCGGGCTCAAATAATGGAAAATCTAAAATGTGGAACTTTATTTTCCTGCATTTCTCAGCAACCAAATGGGGTGTAGATATATGTTTTCTGTGAAATGGTTTGTTCTTCTTGTTCATTTAGGGAGGTGCGCATTTTCTTCTTTTTATTGTGGTTATAAATTTGATGAAGAATCGTGGGAATTTTGAAGTGATTTGGGTTTCTCTCTTTAGATTTGGTTTTCTAAATATAGGAATGGATGTTGCGTGGATCAGATTTGTCACTTTGTGACGGGAGTTTGGCTGATAGTGACAGTATCTGTTTTGTGTGGGCTATCGGGGACTTTTAAGGGATTATGTGGATTTTGTTTTAAGCTAGTGAATGCTCTGATCCGGGTTCAACAATAAAACTAGAATCTATGACTGTATGAGATGCTCTAGGAAATCATCATTACAACTTTAAAAGATGACAACCAATAATGTTTCATTATTATTGTTGTCACAGATGGTTGCTCTGTAAGTTTTAAGTTAAGAAGATGCTATTGATAAGGCACAAGTGAGGAAAGATGGCTTGTTATATTTGAGTTGTTTTTTTATTCATCTAGTATTGCGTGTTTAAGGAGATGACTTATAGAATTGTGGAGTGCCTTTTAGGGAGAGATGTGATTGATTTACCATGTTTCTAAATTGTTTTGTTACAATAATGTGCCTTCTGACACGAGAACGGGTACTGGAACTCTCAGCATTGCATGCAAGATATTATAAGATATGTTTGTTTGAGTTTCATGTTGATGGAATACACAATTTGCTCAGTAAATAGCTAGAAAGATTAATTAGATGAGGAAAAGATGTCAAGTAGTTGGTTTAAGGTGGAAAAGATCAGTTGGAGATTCTGAGCTATTGAGTTTGGTTGGGATGAGTAACATCCAGAGTGCTTTAATGGGGATGGGTCTTGGTAAGTTTGTTTTGGAACTTCTGTTGCTACTGAGGTGAGCAATTGTGATCAGTATAATACAAGCAAAGTGAGTATCATGGACACTAACCCTCAAAGAACATTGACTAAAATCTCATGCTGGAGATGGACTATGGCTTTGGTGATTTTTCTTCCAATCTGGAGTTAAGTACAGTCATGGTGGTTTGCACTTTCCTAATATTTGATGAGTATTGAATTCTCTGAGGCAGGTATTTGGAGGTCATTGGGTGGGAAGCAGTTACCGAGTTATAGTCTTCTACCACTTTTGATGTAGCAACTCATGTTGAAATCCTAACAACCCTAGTTGATCAGAAAATGTTATCACAAAATTTGTCCAGAAGGTCAAATTCAGTCTGCTATGAAACAACGTATTTGGATTTTAGTCGAGTAATGCAGGAGAAGTCAAGCATATGGATGTAGTCTTTTATGGGTTAGTTGTGAGTGTCTTGTTTGATTATGATTTTAGTTTCTATTTTCTTCATGTTTTGTTACTTTCTGTGCAAAACCATGGTTTTCATCGACTTTTGGACTGAAAATTAGTTAGATTTGGTGTTTTAGTGTTTTAACTTTCAGAAACTGGATTAGAGCTGCTTGCATGGCTTTGAGAAATATACTCGATATTGAAGAAATTTATTTGTATTTGTCTTTTCACTTGGTGATGGTTCAGAGGGTTAGGAGCTTGTGGATTGCTTTTATTTGGTGTTATATAGTAGCTTCTGGTGATGTTTGTGCATCATGAAAAACATAATGAAGTTCATTTTTCACACATAATCATGGCAGTGGCTGTTTGATTTTTCCTCTTCATAAAAGCGTTTTAGGATCATGAGTTGCCTCCTTTCAAAGAAAAGAGGTTTAGTTCTTGTTCTATGATTTCTTTTTCTGATAATTACATTGATCTTACATTTTTTTTTTTTATTTGGTTGGTGTTATGTCTGATGACTAAATCTCTATGTTTGAGATTATTGTTCTTAATCTGACTGCAATTTTTTGGCGATAATACTCCCATAAAGATGCATCTTTCCTTTTTATCAATTACCTGCAATTGTATTGATTTACTTAAATTTGATGTTAGGGGAAAGAGACGACAGAAGAGGTGCCTGAAATTACTCACAGAGTGTTCTTGGATATCGATATTGATGAACAACATATAGGTACAGATTCACACCTAATAGCATTGAATAAATTGTGCAGATAATAAACTTGTTGAAGAAGGTTTTTTTCCTCTGATTTTCATATAAACTTGGCCGTAGTTTCTCAAATCTATATCTTCTCTGGTCAATTTGAAGAAAACTTTGAGTTTTTTTGCATCCAATTGGATGAAATCTCCTTGAACAGTCAGTAGTTGACCTTGAACCTATTCTCTCTCTCTCTTTCTTTTTTTCTTCATACAGTTTAGTTTCTTTCGTTTTTTCCCCTCTATTTTGGTATGCAGCCTCATTTATGGCATTATTTGCAAGGATTTCATAAAATTTCTGTTTTTCAGCAATTTGATCCCACCTATAATAGTTATTGTGGTACTTGGGTCAACCTACCAACTCGTTCACAAGAGAGCTGCATAGCATTCTGTTTGGTAGAGATCCAAGGCCACAGTTTATTTCAAGATCACTCAGTGCTGTGGAATATTTAACTCATTTTAAGACATCTACGTAGAATAGTAACAAATTCAGAAGCATTATGGATACTCCTTGGCAAAGTTGAAATTGTACTCCCCATCTTTCTTTGTCAGCACACCTGTTAGTTATATATCCAATAGGATGCAACCTGTGTCTTATACATATAACTATCATGCATCATGTTAACAAATGTAATTTGCTCATTTTGATGTGTCTTTGTACATGGCTAGTATTTGAAAGTTGTGTGTTCTTTCTCCCTTTCCAATTTTGTGTCTTTGTTCAATGTTATTTATTACCAGATAGTCCTTTTTCCAATTTTGACCCACTTAATTCTTTTTATTCCATTGATGAATATATAATGTTCCAATATTTCATTTGAATTTTCCCTATTTGTTATTGATATTTAATTTTACACCTGAGTTTCTGCAGGTAGAATAGTTATTGGTCTGTATGGCAATGTTGTACCAAAAACTGCTGGTATGTGTTTGATCTTCTTTACGAATACTTTAATGTCAGGATCCTGAAACTAGGTCATCTATTTCAAAATGTATATTCGTTTTTCTCTTAATAATGGTTGTAATCTATCACTTCTTAACTGGTGCTTCAAGTTGATTCTTATTATTCAAATAATATTACATGTACATTTACTGTCTTAAACAAATTATGTTTACATAATTATATCTCGAGTCTCAATTGCTTTTGAAAACATTGTGCTTGTTTTTAAACAAACACCCAAAATTAGGAGAAAACCTTTGTTCATTCTATTTAAACTTTTCTTTATGTTGCACACTGAATGTGCCCATTGACCATGACTGCCTTTTTTTTTTTGTCAATATTTGATTTCTTCTTTGAAGCTGTATAATTACTGATTGACATCTTGTGCTGAGAAAAATTTGAATTTCAGATGATGCTTAATAGTCTATTTCTTCATAGAGAATTGTTGGTATTTGTTTGATTTATTCATGTGTCTCATATTCGCCTAATGCTTGAGTTTTTTGTTAGCAGAAAACTTCCGGGCTTTGTGCACAGGTACTTTTAGACCATTCTTCTCAACAATTTCTTATGTTTCTTGAATGTTTAGAAATCTCATACCATTGAAGGAGGCAGATTTTATTATTAATATGCTGGTAATGACCTTGTTATTTCAATGCAGGGGAGAAGGGCAAAGGTGCCAGTGGAAAAAAGCTTCATTATAAGGGGACACCATTTCATCGTATAATATCCGGTTTCATGATCCAGGGTGGAGATACTGTCCACGGCGATGGGAGAGGGAGTGAGTCTATATATGGTGGCACATTTCGAGATGAGAATTTCACGATAAAACATTCACATGCGGGTTCTCTATTACATCTCTTTATTTGGTTGATTTTTTTCTTCTGGTTTCTTGTATACTCCCTAGACAAATTCTCTTTAAAAGTTTTCATAGGGATTCAAATTTTTCAAGATTGAGTTTGTTCCTTTCTCCCTTCCTCTTTCTGAAACCATATATTGCTTGGTTGTAGGTGTTGTTTCCATGGTGAATTCAGGACCTGATTCTAATGGCTCTCAGTTTTTCATCACCACAGTCAAGGCTAGCTGGTAAGCTATTGCATAGAATCACCAAAACACTGGAAAATTTTAGCCATTATAATGATTTCCTAAGAAACGCAACCTACTCTATCTTCCAAGTAATGAGTCCTTACATTAAGGATTCTTTTATTAAGCATCCATCCTGAGCCATCCACTCTCACTGTGATAATACCGATGCAATCAGATCAATCTGATTACAGTGAGTTGTGTGATTTGCTACTGACCATGATGCATAAGATATACTCTGCTAGAGCTAAAATGTCTTTAAAACCTGAATCTAATTATAAATTACTCTGTCTATAAGTGCCCTAATTCCAAGGAGTCTGTCTACAAAGCTGAGGATAATTGCCAAACATTTTGTGGGTGTTGCATTACCTCCATATTTTAGTCACACATGCACATGCTGATCACTGACCTGGATTGACATTCTCCCTAGTGTGAGGCTAATTTCAGATCTGATCATGCTGCACTGCTGATATAAATTTTTTGGGGTCTGAAAATTGATGCTTTGGGTCAATACATGTTGCTCCATGCTCTAGATATGAAACTTCTGCATACAAGTTAATGATCTACATGTAGATGTTCCTTGCCAGTAAAAGAATATCCATTTAAAACTTGGCAGGTTGGATGGGGAGCATGTTGTATTGGGCAAGGTTATTCAAGGCATGGACATTGTCTACACAATAGAAGGTGGAGCTGGAACCTACAATGGAAAACCCAGGAAGAAGGTCGTTATCTCAGACTCGGGTGAGATACCCAAGAGCGATTGGGAAGAAGAAAGCTGAAGCTCATCAAATGCCCTCTTGGGTCTGCAATAGATCAAGTTTTCAGAATTTTTGGTGATTATTTTGCATTTTGTTCCTCTGTATCATGTTGATGAAACAATGCTGATCATGAACTCAGGGATCAGTGTCTTAGACATTTTGTATATATATGTATTTTTTTAAAAAATTTTGATTGTCACTAACACAATGTTAGAGGAATGAAAGAAAATGATTCTATTTTGGAAGCAATTGTGTAAGGACAAAAGCTAGAGGGAATGTAGAAGTTTTGGACTTGGTTTTCTTTTATGGACCTACATGGAAAACTTTGAGCTTTTGACACTTTTTCTTGGAGTGGGCCTGGCTTATGTCACCCCCTTTTGCATTACTCAACTTTGTCTATGTGATGATTCTATACATCCTATGTATATGGGTTTGTGCTCTTTTTGGGTCTTTTATATTGAAAGTCTTGAAGGATTTTTGTTAGTAGCACTTTCATTGAAAATTTGTTTTTGTTAATGTAATTTGTAATAAATATACTAAATGTGAATAAGAATAAAGATAGATTTTTAAGTGAGAAGTCATGTTTGGATTTTGGAAAGATCGAAGGGAAATGCGGAAGGAAAATTAAAAAGACGAAGTGAAGGAAAATAAAATTAAAAAATTAAAATTAAAATATTATTTTTATATTTTAAAAAACCCATTTCATTTATTTTTTTCTCTTTTATATGTAGATAAAATAATTTATTGAGTAAAGAAATAATAATTTTTTTTTTCTTGAAAAGAAAGGTGAGTATTTACTATATCTACCACGTGATTGTAAAAAATGGAGGTGGTGTGAGGCATTGGGCTGGGCTTAGAGACAATTATTTAAATTAAAAATGTGGCCCATTGGGCTGATATGCTGAGGTAGCAGATTGAAACAAGAAAAATACAAATACAGAAAGAAAATGGAAGCAGAGAGCATCTCAATTATTCTAACCCCCATCTCCAGCTCGGGCAACGCAGTCAACCAATGATTCGATCACAACCACCGCCACCACCATCTCCGGCACCGCGGCCCCAGAATACCCTATTGTTTCTTCTCTAAATCAGCCTTTTTCTCTCCTCGCTCTTCCTTTCTCTCTCTAGGATGAGTAGCTCTGAAGAACCCGACAGGGCCGGTCTCCTCCATGACTCTTCATCTCCGACTCATCCTCTCCTCTCCAAATCCTACCCTTCACCCTCAGTTTCAGAACCCCAGGCTGAATCCTCCGAACCTGACCAGACCCAGTTCCTCCAGATCTCCTACAATTACGGGCCTAGACCCTTGAAGGACCTCCCCTTTCTCATCCTCTTTCTGCTCGTCGTTCTCTGCACTTTCGGCTTTGGCATCTTCGCAGTTGTGAATCGGAACCCCAATTCTTCCAGCGTTTCTTCTTATTCTTATGACTCCAGTTCCACTTCTTGTGTCAAGAACTCCACTGCCTCGCTGAAGCAACAACCCATTTCGGATTACTTGAAACTTTCGTCTAGTTCGCATTTCTTTAAGGATTTGATATGGACCCTTGTAATTACTTTGATTTTGAGCATACCCTTTTCTTGGCTTCTTCTTTTGTTGCTCAAGAATTACACCAAACAAGTGGTCTACGCCTCGCTTCCCTTCTTTGTTGTGATGCCCATTTTCTTTGATGTGTATTGGTTTGTGGCTTGTACTGTTAGCTCGAGTTGCAGCGAGGTGTTTCCTTTGGTGTATAGGATTTTGTTGCTTGTGTTTGTGTTTTTGTTTATTGGGGTGATCGTGTGGATAATTGTGGCCAATTGGCATAGAATTGAATTGACTGTGGATATAATTGGGATTGCCTCCCATTCGCTATCGAGGAATTTGGGGCTGTTTGTGGTTCTTCCATGTTTGACTTTCAGTTTGGTGGTTTACTATGCTCCGATAGTTGTGTTTTTGGTGTTTGCGAGGTTGAATGGGAAGATTGTGCCGCGGGAATCCAGTGGAGAGTATTCTTGTGTTTGGAAGCAGGATAGTTGGGTGCCTGCATATTATACATTGGCAATTCTAACAATGTTGTGGTCTGCAACGGCTATGGTGGAGCTGCAGGTTTATGTGATTAGTGGGACTATTGCACAGTGGTACTTTGCAAAGGATGACGATTCCACTCCAAAGAGGAGTATAAGAAGTTCTTTGAGGTGATTTACAGTTTTTTTTCTCTATTTGTGTAATTTATCCATATTTTATATGCAGTTTTTGTAAACCTTGGAAGAAACTTGTGATCATTCTTGCATGCCGTATTTATTTATGACTAGTTTCAAGGGTTCAAAAGCATGTTTAAAGTATAAATATTGAATATGTATGTGTGTTTTTAGGAAGTTAAACATTGAAACTGTATGAATTTTAAGGAGATTAAATGAATTCTCATTGTTGGTTCTCCTGATTTTTGTCTTCTTACTTCTTGTTAGATGAATTGAAAATTTCATGTCTTTTAGGTTAGATTTTTATAAGGCTGTGTTCTAACAGAGGAGGAAGTGAGGTTGTGTCAAGAAGATTCATGGAAACAACTAGGTCAAGTTAGAAGTATGGAGTGAGAATTCATTTTTAAAGGAGTTTAAGAGAAGCAGAACAAGAGAAAAATTAGATGCATATAATTTTTGTGGAACTAGGAGATCCAACATAGGCATAGTAAAGATTGTGGGCTAGAATTCACCTTATGGTGAAGATGATAGGAAGAATTGAATTAGAAATGAATGTTCTCATGAATGATTTGAGATTTCACCAACTGTTTACAGATGATTGAGAGTTTGTTTGAGATGGATTGAACAATATAAAGAAAGGTCAATAATTGCATTAGTTTGGGTTGCTATTGTTTAAGTTATAGGCACTAAAAGGACAAGAGAAGAGCAAAAATAATTTGGGCTGAGGTTGTGATGCTGTATGATTACTAGAAGACATGACTCTAGATAGAGTGGAGTGACAAGAATGGGGATTCTAACCTACCTCAGGAAACTGGTTCAAAGCTTTAATGGGTTGAAAACATTTAGGATTGTTAGGGAAATCCTGTACCCGCTGAAGTAGAGGGTGAGGTGTATGAATGAATAGGGTAGAATGATTGTTGGCTTCTAGAATTTAGGTCATTTCCTTCGTTTTTTAATGGTTATGTCTATGTCCCCATGATAAGGGTTGGGGAAATTGCATGAAGCTTGGAAAGTTTAGAGTTCTATGCTAGCTTTATGCTGGTTGGATTCGATGCACAATTTTTTGGAGCATATATTGAAGGGTTTGGTCATGGGATGATGAGTTGGCCATTTGATTCATTCACCTAGCATTGTGGATTTTCTTTATCATATGATCTTTTCAGTTGCAGTGGGCAGCTTTGACTTGCAGGCATCAAATTGTGGATGTTAGTAGCGCTTCAGCAAACCCCGCCCAATATTCACCCGCACATACAATGCTAAATGAGGAAGAGGCTTTAGTGTTTCTAGCTGTCCTCCCCCTCTCTTCTTCTCCTTTTTTTTAAAAAAAAATTATTTGCTTTCACAATGCCTTTCTCTGCACTGGCATGGCAAGCATTGAATGTGGATTCCAGGAGCATTATATAGAGGTCTTGTTCAACTGAATAAAATTTCATGCCAACAAATTGGGATCTGCCTTTCTTTCTTTTTAATTTCTTAGTGTAGGGATCTGCTTTTTCAATTGTAAGTTTTGATTAAAGGTGCTATCCTGGCTATCAATCTAGTATAACACCCTTCTCCTAGGCTCGGAAACAGTTGTGTAAAAATACTACTAGTATCCAAATATGAGTCCCTCTATCGTGTTAAGAATGGTTTGAAGATGGTCATGGCATGCAGGCCTGATATGAACTTTGATTGCATGTGCAACAGGTGTGGATCTCAGTTGTACTTGGGTTGTGTCCCTTTTTCATTTTAATAATTTTTATTCTCTTTGCCTACCAACAACAAAAGGAAAAAAAATCAACATGTTTGGAGCATTTATTTTCCTTGAAACGCAAGTGATATGATGAGGGTTGGCACAACTAGTTTGCATGTGATCCCTCATGATATTATAGAGTATCTGCAGTTGCCTATAGTTTTTAGATGTTAGCGGGTTTTTGGATGTTATTTGTGGTTAACTCTCAGATTCTCTTGGGATTTGCTGTGTTAAGTTATATGTTATTCTCTATCCTTGCAGTGTCAACAATAAAGTAGTAAAAATATGCCCATTGTTCCTGTAATGAAATGTACTAGTTCATTTTATCTTCCTTTTTTTTAATCTTAATTCTGATATATAACATTATTCTTTGATTAAATGTTAATAGAATCACTTTGCGCTAGTTCACATTTCATTTCAGTATTTAACCAAACAACAAAACTAGGCAGTAATTCATTCAGACGGTATACAAAACTTGACAGTACTTCATGTATGCTTACATTGTTCTCACATCTCATAATTTCAAGCATTAGTACCTTTTGGCTCATTTCTAATTTGTTCAGAAAGGGGGAAAAGGGGAAAAAAAAAAACCTTCAGTTGACTAGAGCAAGATGAGTGCTTTGCTTTTTTCTTCTTCTTCTTCTTCATTTTTTTAAAGAGAAGTTTCAACACTGATCTTGACAGATGAGCAAGATGAGTGCTTTGCTTTTTTCTTCTTCTTCTTCCTTTTTTTAAAGAGAAGTTTCAACACTGATATTGACAGGTGTATTATTCTCATTTACTTATTTATTTTGTAATTTATTTTGTGACCACTTGCAGGAATGCCTTGGGTCCCTCTTCTGGCACAGTATGTCTATCTGGATTACTCATTTGTGCTGTTCGTGTGGTGCGTGCTGCTGTTGATGGTGCAAGACAAGAAGATCTTCAGGGAATAGTGAACCTTATGCTCCGATGCTGCGTTAATGCCTTGCTGACAGCTATTGATTTTCTTAACAAGTTCACCATCAATTTTGCAGCAATAACTGGTGAAGCTTACTGTACATCTGCCAGGATGACATATGAGCTTCTAAAACGTAATCTACTTTCTGCTGTTTTTGTGGAGACTGTATCCACTCGAATATTAGGTGGCATTGTTTTTGTGTTCTCAGCAATATATGCAATTGTGGTAAGTAGTTATTTCCCTGCCTAATCATTCAAGTTTGCAAATTAGTTGTTTAAGATGGTCCTGCAATGGGTGGATGATATGCTGAAGTTATCACATTGTTACACATGTGACATTCTTCAGCACTTCATGACTGGCTGTTGAATTTTTATTTGTTTCTTGATTCTGGATGTGTATGTGCAGGCTTGTGCTATCTTAAAGGCTGTAAGCAATCTTGGAGCTGATGCGTACTTTGTGGCCGCTCTGGCATGGGTACTGCTGATCTTGGTGCTGGGTTTCTTTGTTCATGTGCTTGACAATGTGATTGACACAGTTTATGTGTGCTATGCCATAGATAGGGACAGGGGGGAGGTTTGTAAACAGGAGGTTCATGAAGTTTATGTTAACCTACCCATCCGAAGGAACCAGAGACCATCTCTTGCCAACAGAACAGTAGGTGTATAGTTGACCTTGAATTCAATTTGTGTGTTGGGTTTTTGCCTCTCATTTGTTGTCTGTATGAAGTTAAAACTGCATCTCGATGAGTTGTGCATACCTTCGAATGTTGCATTGTACAATTTCTAGGTTGGTTCAATAAAGAGGTAGTCCAGACAGCTTATTGGATCAATTCAGTTTGTTCTTCCATTGCGCAAGACAAATCACGTGAAGCACAAACAAACCCATTGGTGCATGTCACTTATGGAGGTGATCAGCTGGGGACTGATATTTTGGCTGGGTTGGTGAACCATGAGAAATGTGTTTCTGCTACTCCTTTTTTTTTTGCCTGCATGCACTTGGATCAGGTGTTATCAGCCATAAATTCTGTTTTAGTCTTGCAGGTGTATCCTTTTCTATTTATGAAGGTGTCACTTCTACTTATTGAGGAAAATTTCTTGTCTTTTCAGTTTTTATTGATGATACTGAATAATCAAGATCAATATGTTAAAATCGGACAGTTATATTCATTTTGGTACAGGTACCTCATCAATGCTTAGATGGTGTTATTTAATACACTCCCATTCTGTTCCTGTTCATAAGTTGTTCAATAATTTCTTATTTTATTTGTTTCTCTTTATGAGCATTTAATGAAAGAGAGCAACAATATGAATGCCTGCACAATTCTCTTTATGAGCATTTAATGAAAGAGAGCAACGATATGAATGCCTGCACAATCATCAACATATGGTCCCAAATCGATTCTCACTCACCTGTCCAATGAGTTCCTTTTATTTCTCGTGCTGCAAGACAAATGATTCTGTTTAGGTTGTGTTTTAGAAACGACCCTGAATTTTGATTGGAATACCTAATGCTCCCCCAAGTTTGATTTCTTCTTTTGATTCATTTGAAGTGGTAAGGTCTTCTTGTTGATTTGGGATTATGATTTTCTTAATATAGGCTTCTGTAAATGATTTATGGCTTGTTTGAAGTGACTTGGTCTTCTGGTTGATTTGCAATATACTTTTCTCAATGTCAGATTTTATGAATGATTTGTGGATTGTTTGACGTGATTAGGTCTTGTAGCTGATCTGGGATTCTATTTCCTCAATGTAGGGTTTTATAAATGATTCACTGGTTCACTGGTCTTCTGTAAACCAAGTGTATTGTCCTCCATATATCTGCCCCAAATCACAGAGGGAAAACCAAAGGGAAGAGCAAAGACAACCCCACCCCACCCATACAGCACACACAACTCAGACCAAGGAGGCCATTATCATCCTTTAAATGTCCTGATTTTAGGTTAAGTTGGCCTCCTGTTTAACCAATTCCCCTGCAACAACATGGTTTCTTCTATTTCCTCCAGTAGACAGTATAAACCCAGAAACAAAATGAGCTAACAATGAAGCCGTGAAGCTCAAATCAATCACTTTTTACTTATCTTTTGATGCATTTCCTGTCATAGGTTGCTATTGGGATGGTGACTTGTCGTCTGTTGATGTTGGAACCTTCTTCTTTTCTGACGTTAAAACAGTGAAATTGTGTTCAGACATCAAGCTCTGTTATTTCTTTTCTGGTAGTTGATTGACCTCTGCTTGAGTTCGAGTTTTCTGAGTTAAGCTTGGAGGGAGGCTGATAGTGAATAAACAAAAAATTATGGAACTGCTTGTAATATGGCCAATCTTGACAGGTTGGCCTTGGTTTCATGGTCTGCTAATGGCACTAAAAGTGCAAGATCAACCAGACTGGCCTTGAGCATGACAGCCTAAGTTTGGTTTTAACCTCCATTTTTCGGGTTTTGCAGATAAAACCATAGCCATGATCAGGATAGACATCTTTGCCTAAGCAGCAAAACCCATCCCATACTCCCCTGTTTCAAAAGTTCCATGGAATCGGATAAAAGCCCTCAGCTACCAACATGGCTTGTGAGTTGTACGATTCTTGTCCACTGATTACTTGTCCATTAATCTTGGCCCCTTTGCTAAATCAAGTACTTCCATTAGAAAGAAGCCGAGAACTAGCGCCTTGATTCATGGGGTCCCAAAACAGAGTAGTTAGCTAGCCAAATCCTCGACCACAACCCTCAGCTGGGTTCACCATAATTGTGATTTGTGAGCACTGTAGAGTCAGATTCTAGTAATAAAATTGAGCCATGAGACACTGGTGTGGACACCCACATGAAGGACATGTCCCCCATACACGTTCACTTGTTCTGTTCCTGGAAATTTCACTGAATTTTTAGTGTTTGTTCCCTCTCTGTTTCTGCTTGATTCTCCATCTCTCACACACACCCAACTCCTCATCTTTATCCCAATATTAAAAACCCTATGCCATACTATTTTATATGATCCATGTTCGGTTTGTTGCCCTTATCTTCCAAAATTGCTTTAGACATTTTTATGGGACAACTCAAGCTTGGGGATTTGAAATCTTGGAGTTATTACACCCAATACTTATAAAATATGAAGGGTATGAATATGGATTACTACTAAAGTATTCTGCATGCACTGAATCATTTGCATGTAGAAGTTTGTCATTCTCTCTTTTCATCTTGGTCATTGCATATCACATAAGTGTATAGCGAAAGTAAATATGATCCAAAATATAAAAAATAAGATCATAGTATGACTAAGATATGAAAAATGAAATTAGGGTATGAAAAAAATGATAAAGGGTACGAATAATACGATCAATTTTTCGTATTGAATGGTCTACGATCAACCAAACCATACTTATATATATGTGGATACGGAAAATATGACAAATAAAGATAATTTGATCAGTAATAAATAGAATAAGATTGAATTATGATCAAATATGAAAATATGATCAAGAATAATGATAATATACGGGTTGACAAAATACTATAATTGACTCGTATTATATACCAAAGATGAAATGGTACGAACCTAGAATTTCCCTTTCATCCTTGACCATTTACCTGTGGATTTTTTTCCCATGTCTACTTTGCTTTCAAGCAAAGACTCTGGGAGAAACTCAAGAGAGGGATATTGGGGATGTGGGTGTGCTATCCAATATGGGACCACTGTATTTTTTATGCAAGAGAACTTTTATTTATGTTAGCATGTTTGGCTTGTATGTGGCAAGTTGATGAATCATATACCCATTTATTTAAGTTTTATACCAAAATAATATTAAAAAAAAAAACCTAAACCTAGATTAGGTTCTAAAATAACTCCCAACCAATCTAGTTTGTTTTGTCCTTAGAATGTTTAATTATAAGTCAAAATCGCTGTAAGTCGTGTTTTTTATTTTGGAAAAAAATGGGTTTTGACTTATTAATAAAAAAATATATAAAAAAAAAATAACTATAATTTTTTTAAAATTAGTATTATCTTCATCTATTTAAAACTAATTTGAAATACATATATTTTTTAATAAGTCATATAATTATTTTTTAAAATGTTTCTTTTATTTATTATGCCATTAATAATAATTGACAATTAAACTTTGATACTTAAATATTTTCCTTTTTTTAGATATATTTATTATTATTATTATGTTTTTTATTATTCTTTTTAAAAATATAAATTAGGGATGAAAAAAATAAAAAATAAAAATAAAAAGAAAGGAAAAAAAATTATAAAAAAGAATATCATTGAATTAAAACAATAAAAATCTAAGAATTTTTTTAAAAAAAAATTAAAATCGCATGCATGAACTACGACATTGTTTTTCTTTCTAATAAAAACACAATCATGAACTAAAATTTTATATTTTTTTCTTTCTTAAAAACGCATGTATGCACTACGACTATGTTTTTCTTTCTAGTAAAAACACAATTATGAACCACAATGTTATATTTTGGTGTGGTTTTGATTTGTAATTAAAAGCAACACCCTTAATATTATTTTGGTTTAAACCTTCATTTATGTACTATTTATTGCATCTGTCCTTTCTTTGTGCCCCCTTTGCTGGCTTTTCTGACCCCTAAGCCTTGAGTTATGTTACATTAATTCTTCTACTTTAGCCATATACCTATACCACTGCCAAACCCTAATTCCTTGACCTTTCTTTTTATTTTATTTTTTATAAAAAAATTTCTAAAATAAAAGAAAAATTAATTTCATCAGCTATTACATCACCTTCACATAAATGCTCATCCAATTTAGGGGCAAAAAAGGAAAAAATAAAATAAAATGAATTAAAAGGACCTTTTTAGAAAAAAATAAAATAAAATAAAAATTTTACTTTATGTGGAGCAACATAAATACCATTTTATTAGAAAATAAACTTAAAAATTACTAAAATTACTAAAAAAAATAAATCCTAGAAGATTTGTAATTTCTTTAGAAAAAACTTTAATGTAGTCAAACCCACGTACATTATGGAGTTCCTAAGCTGAGGGCAAAATGGTCACTTCAAACCATGTACTGTATATTATTATTATATTTATCAATGATCTACGATAGACCACCGAACCAAAATCGTAATTATCGTGAATTCCAGTGGCATTTCGAAAACCCACATCTTTATATAACTCCATGCACCATACTCTGAATTCAGACCACCTCTCTCTCTCTCCTTCCATCAAAAACATCAGCAGCAATGGCTATGGCTTTCAAGATGGTATGTTGTATGAATTTTAATTTTGCTTTCCAAAATTGTTTTCACTGTTTCCATATCCTAGCTGATCCGGTGCTCCCTGAGTGTAGGCGACGACCGGAATGTGGGTGACCGACGAGTGCAAAAACTCATTCATGGAGATGAAATGGAAGAAGGTTCATAGGTACATAGTCTTCAAGATCGATGAGGGATCCAGGCTGGTGACCGTCGATAAGGTCGGCGGGCCCGGGGAAGGCTACGACGAGCTCGCTGCGTCGCTGCCGACCGATGATTGTCGATACGCCGTCTTCGATTTCGACTTTGTCACCAATGACAATTGCAGGAAGAGCAAGATCTTCTTCATCGCCTGGTCTGCACTTTTGGCATCTTCTTCATGCTCCATACCATATACTTCTTTTTTATTTATTTTTTGTCTCATTTTGAGTTATACGACTTGACCGTTTTACCCTCACTTCAGAGCATAAGGGTAATATGGTAGTTTAACTTTTTGATTACAAAATGATCCCATTATTAGGGTACCTAATAGCACAATTATTGGATTTAAATGATTTTTTTAATCCCTCTAGGTCACCAACGGCATCAAGGATAAGGGCAAAAATGTTATATGCGACATCAAAAGAAGGATTAAGGAGAGTGCTGGATGGAATACATTATGATATGCAAGCCACTGACCCAACAGAGATGGGGATGGATGTGATTAAAGATCGAGCCAAATAAATTCAATTGTCATAATTTAATTATGGTTTCAAATTTTACTTTAATTTAATAACTCCCACCAGACTTGCTTTGTAGTGTTACCTTCCTCGGTTTTGGTACTAATGTAAGTTAATTTTCATCTAATTTGTAATAATAATAATAATATTTATAATTAATAATATGTACCATGCGTGTTTAATTTATAGGAAAGTGGTCTTTTTTTTTTTTTTTTAATTGGGCGTGGATCTACCTTGTCCACAAGCAAGACTTGGGATACCCATTAGGTTAAATAATGAAGTTGATTTGGTGGGTTGTAGTTATTGGATCTTTTTTTTGGGCATTGGGGTCTTTGATGAGGCCAAGCTCATTCAATTTGACAATAAAAAATCATGGTGTGATGGGACTCTCGACCCTACTAATAAAGGGGTGAAACAAATTGAGATGGGGAAGATCCACCCACAAATAAACCATTTTCAAACCCCCACCCCCTTTTTTTTTTCCTAAGATAAAATTGGAGAAACATTTCTTCCCTTTATCTTGCTGATAGTGGTGGTGGTGGTGGTGGCACATTACAATATTTCATGATCAACTCCACTCAATTTCGATTCTAATGTCAATTTTAGCAGATAAAATCATCTTTTATTGTACTAGGATTTATCTTATCCCTTTTTAACTTAAGATTTTTATTTAGAAAGACGATTTTGAAATTAGGTGTTTTATTTTATTTTTTTTAAAATATGAAAAATCATTTAAAGTGATTTCTGGATGATTACTTAACATGTGATTCTCCAATGGAAATAAAATAGATGAAAATGTTTTAATTAGAGGCACTTTCCAATGGGCTCTTAATATTGAGAGTTATATTTAAGGTGCTTTCTAATATTTGTCAAAAAAATTTAATAATGTTCTAATTTTTCAATAAAGCAACTTTTGATTTACTTTTTTGCTTCAATTACCATATTCAATGATCACTTTAGGCTTTTGCAACCACCACAATGATGCCACACCAAAATCAACATTGCTTGATGTCATATATCACTGTTCATGAAGCAAAGGCCACTAGGGTCCAACTGCATATGAAGAATGTATCATAGTATAAAAAAGTGGTAAGGATATCCATAGCCAATTGACACTAAACAGTGAAGTTTGATGATGGTCACTCCAATTATGAGCAACAAACAAATGGCCTAGTGATTGAAATGACCTTAAATTGGTGGCTTTTGTGTTGTGGCCTAGTGATTTGGGGTATCAATGAGAACAGGCCCATTTGGGAGATGACTCAACCTCTTCCAAACTGATGATCCAATTTTATCTTCCCATGGATGGATAAGGCCGACCCATTTGACTAGATTGGAGAGAGGACAAATGCAGAAGACCAATCACTAACAATCAAAAACACTTACTGCACTTGATCTTTTGTCCCTTCAATCTTCAAGATTTGGAAAATTTTGTAGTTTTGTATGTCTTCTTCCTACTTCTAAGTTCTAACTTAAAGATTAAGTTCAATGCATGTTATGAAATGAGATAGACTCAAACTCGGGAGTCAAGTGTCCTTGCCATTGGGCCAGAGGCTGCCACGTCTATAAGCCTACTAAGACCAGAAGGGAGACATGCAAGCATCATGTCATAGGCCCAATAGGATATGTGAGAGGTAAAGTAAGGTTGAATTTTGCCTAACCCATGGGACAAACAATTATTTATGACTAAATGAAAAGATGCTTTAGGGTACACTTGAGGTAGATGTTATTTTCATTGAGTAGTCTCTGCTAAAAGAATTTAATGCTATGGAGTATGAATCATATCCTTTAAAGAAAGATATGATTTGATTATTAAGGTGGGGTTTTGGTGCTTTTCCTATTGTCATTGGGTTTAGTTGCTAATGGTGGGTTTACAAGAAAGGTTTCCAAGTTCCAAAAGCCATTGGAGTCAAAATTACACAATCTTCTTAGTAAGTAACTTTGGTTCACTGCATGGCTTGCCTTGGTTGAAGTCATTCCTTCAATTCAACAAGAAGTTACTATTATCGATGCCCTTTTCATCAAAAGTTGAAAAGCTCAATTATAGAGGTTTAGCTCCTAAATAACACTAATTTTAAAATGTTTCTCCTACCTTCGATTTGAAAATCAATCATCAAGTCAATTTCATCTATTAGATACAAGTGTAATCGAGAAAGACCATCAAATTAAAAGATAAAAACTTAAAATATTCATTACTTAATCTTAATTTGAAAGTACTTTTCCAATCCCGATCACTCCTTATCAATATTATTTATCTATTTAGAATGATATGATGTCTTAATCATTTCTAAAAATACTCATTTTTTATTGAAGTCATTTATATATATATATGAAATAATTGTACTGCTCTTAAACCCTGATTCAAAATGTTATAATCACATATTTAATTTTCCACCAAAACGACAATTATGGACACAATGTGTTGATTATATCATTAAAGGTTGGGAAATATTGTGATGAAAAGATAATATAAAAAAAAACCCCAACCCCACAAAATAGGAAACCCGGCTGCCAATGGGTTCATTTTCAAGATGGCCCCTTGTCCTTTCCTTGCAATCAAACCGAAACTTGTGGGAAATGAGAGCAAGAGATGCCAATAATTGGGATGAGATTTATGAGTAGGATAGGGTTTCCACCCACCTTCTTTGTTTCCATCCACAACTAATGGGTTAGAGCAATTGCTAGCACTCAATTCCTCTTCATTGTGTTGCCAATTGAGAGCACTCAATTGCTTTTAGTTGTACTTTTATTTTCCACTTTTGTTTCTTGAGACATACCAATGAGGCATCTTTGTTAATCCTAACGTTTAAATTACATCATTTCTGTGTTAGAGGAAATGAGATTTGAATTAATGATACAATTTTCTTGTATGTCGATTTAGCAAATCAATACCGTAAGCCACTCAATCATACCTTAATGTGTTAAATTTGATTGATTGCTCGATTGATTATTTAGATTCGATCAACTACGTAGCGACAGTGTATATGCTTTTTTTCTATACTTATTAGAAGGAAAATTAAAAATAAAATTTAAAAATAATTTTTATACACTTTTTAGAATTTAATTCACTTATTTTTTATTCTTTATAAAATTACATAATTTTTTAACTTTAGTTATATTTGATTTTATTTTCTTTTATATTTTTATTGCAAATCATGGTAAAATTATTTTTCTAAATTTTTATTTCCCTTTTTTAAACATTTTAGAAAAGTATTTTAAAATTATGTTTCACCTTTAAATTCAGTCTTCATTGTTGAAAAAACTTTAAAAATGTTACATTTTTTATTTTAAAATCATTATAATTTTTACAAATTAAAAATATTCATTTAAAAAATAATTATTTTATTTTATTTATTAAATCAAAATGTGAGCATGGGGCAGCCCTCAGAGTGGGACACGTCGCTTTCCAGCTCAATAAAAGTCAGATGATGTCAGAACTCAGAAACGAGAAAGGTCAGAGACAGCTGATGTGGGACAGTTGAATGATTACGTGTCGGGCATGAGGCTATGCACGTGTACCCCCACACTACATCTCCACCGTCGGATCAATCATATGCTTGAACCAGTGAATGATCTCTCCACGTGATGGCCATCATCTAAACCGTCCGATGAGTGGAAAGTCCATGTGTAAAAACCAACATTAGCCGCAATAGAAGCTAGCAGTTGGCTTTTTCTGACTCCACTGTCATGTTCCCAAGCTTTAGTAAAGCGTCGTGCTTAAGAAATGCTGCTCCCCACGCGCCTTCTCCCCCACACGCGCCCTAATTTTGATTTTTACCATAATTTTTTAAACCAACCTAAATCCTACCCATATCCACCCTTTTCAAGCTTCCATTAAATCACCAAGGCTTCAACCAAGCATTAATCTTCTTATGCTTAGAGACATGTTACCACGCTTCACATTTAAAAGCTTCTCTAAAGATTGATAATAAACAAAGGGAATAGAAAAAAAAAAAAAAAAACAATCTTAGTACACAATCAGGGTTAAAAGAATACAAAGAAAGTATGATCCTATTTGGTTCCTGTTTTCAAGAACTATTTTCTGTTTTTGAAAATAAAAAAACACAAAAAATTTGTTTGGAGAATGGGGCATGTTTTTGTTTTTTATGTTTTTTGTGTTTTCAAAAACCATTTTTTTTATAATAGTAAAAAGATGTTTTCATTGTTTTTTCATTGTTCAAATAATAGATTATTTTTTGTATTTTCTCTTTCTTCTTTTTGAATTTTCTTAACTATTTTTTATGTTTTCACGAAGGTGAACTCCACCCAACCACTACACTCCCACCCGCAAACCTTTTCTTTTTCCTTAAATTATTGAAATTAATATACTTACACATGGTGACAAAGTTATCATTTGTTTAAGAAAATTAAGACCGATGGAAAATTTTCAAAATTAAATATTTTTTTTAATTTAAATTAATTGTGCATATGAAAATTATTTATATATTTATAATATCAAGTTAATGGAAGAAAACACTTTATTAATTAAAAAAATAACTTTCAAACATGTTTTTTATTTTACTTATTCTAAAAAAAAATTTTATTAACTCAACCAAACATTTTTTTTTTAGAACAAAAACTATTTTCTAGAATTCAGTTCCCAAACACTTTTTTTTTTTTTTTTTTTTTCTGAAAAAGCAAAAAACTGTTCTCAAAAACTGTTTTTCAGCACAATTTTCAAAAACAGCAACCGAACAGGCCCTATGATTGAATAAAGGGATAATAGGTTATGAAAATTAGGCTCGAATGCACTCCAATAAGAATTTCAAGGTGTTTGGATTAATGAAAGTAAATATCAACTTGTTGTTAGACACAAAAGACTTCAATTGATTTAAGTCCATTTACACGGGTAGTCATAACTAGTTTAATTGGTCATGCCTAGTGATTGAATAGTGACTTCGATCAATCAAGATTCTACCTCAATCAATGGTCATTACTTAGACCACTAAATTCCAAAATTAAATGTCCAATCAATTCTATATAATATATGATCACTATTTATAAAGTAATTGCGACAATTTTCATATGACTCACTAAAATTTGGTTAGTTGTGTTTCTCAATTCACATGTCAATCAAGTATTCCATTGACATAACAATAACATATGACATCACTTATATTCAAATCATTTAAATCACGTATCATTAATACAAGGCATCAATAATTTCAAAATTAGATATTAACAAATAATTATGGTCATGGCAAAATCAAAGAACCCTCAATTAAATATTGATAAAAGTATTCAACTACCTTCTTTAATTCTCAATTTTGTCAACAAGATATCGAATTAGGGTTTATTTGACATCATTTTCAAACAATTATCAAACCCATAGTTAATCTTATGATGCTTAGAGACACGTTACAATGCTTCACATTTAAAGATTGATGATAAACAAAGAGAATAGAAAAAAAAAACAATCTTAGCACACAATCGGGGTTAAAAGAATACAAAGAAAGCATGATTGAATAAAGGGGTACTAAATTATAAAAATTAGGTTCAAATGCACTCCGATGAAGAATTTCAAGGTGTTGGGATTAATGAAAGTAAATATTATAAAATTTTTTAGGAATAAATACACATATGAGTTGAAAATCAATTTGTTGTTAGATACAAAAAACTTCAATTGATTTAAGTCCATTTACACTGGTAGTCATAACTAGTTCGGTTGATCATGCCTAGTGATCGAATAGTGACTTCGATCAATCAAGGTTCTACCTCAATTCGATGGTCATTACTTAGGCTATTACTTAGACCATTAAATTCCAAAATTAAATGTCCAATCAAATCTATATAAATATGATCACTATTTATCAATGACTCACCAAAATTTGGTTAGTTGTGTCTCTCAATTCACATGTCAATCAAGTGTCCAAAAGATCACTCTATATCTAAAATGAAATTATTCCATTGACATAACAATAACATATGATATCAGCTATATTCAAATCATTTAAAAGACGTATCATTAATATAAGACGACAATAATTTTAAAATTAGTTATTAACAAAATAATTATTGTCATGGCAAAATCAAAGAACCCTCAATTAAATATTGATAAAAGCATTTAACTACCTTCTTTAATTCTCAATTTTGTCAACAAGATATTGAATTAGGGTTTGTTTGACATCTTTTTCAAACAATTATCAAACCCAAGTTAAAAAAGGGTTAAGTTCTAGGGTTTTGAAAAACGGATGCAAACATGGCCTTGGTGTTTGGATTTCCACTTCGAAGCTGCGAGTGGGTATAGCCTACATAAATGGACCAGGATAAAGCCAAGCCTTATTCGATTCTATCTGATTTGCGCGTCCCTAGGAGCAGACCATGGTCCACACATCCAACGGTCGTCATCATATTAAAAAAATGAGGTCCCATTTTAACACCGTAGACCCTGCCCCACCGACACAAAATCTACTACATAAAAGTAAATAAATAAAGCGACTCGCATAATTGATAATTCCGAGGAGTGAGAACCAACCCTTTTCTTTTCTTTTATTAAAGAAAAAGGTCCCAAACGACGTCGTTTGTTTCTAAACTTAGCTGACTCATCAGTATTTAAAAAAGGACAAGATAAATATCCACAATTCAAACCATAAATAGTTAATTAATGGGAAGTTCATGGGCACCATTTATTTTTATTTTTTAAATTCAAAATGGTACATGAAATACCGAAATTATCCTCCTTTAATAACACCCGACCGAAATTCAGTTTAGGTAATTTAGTCATTTGATATATTTCATATTAAAAATAAAAAATAAATAAATAAAACAAGGAGTAAACCAGAAAAAATTGGGTCCACGTCGACCCCTCAATTAATTTAATTTGGAAAAAAAAAAAAAAAAAAACAAAAAGACAATAATCTACGTCTTATAAGTGAGCTTCACTGCCCAGTGTTGTCTGTGCTTCAAACTCAAACTCCTTTCATGGCGCCTCCTTTCATACTCGTCTTCTTTTTTTTCTTCTTCTTTGGGGTTCCTCTGAATGCGGCGTCGTTTTCGCATGATCAGGCGGTGAAGACCTATATCTTTCGGGTGGATGGCGATTCTAAGCCGTCCATTTTTCCTACACACTACCACTGGTATAGCTCGGAGTTTGCTGATCCGGTTCAAATCCTCCATGTATACGACGTCGTTTTTCATGGCTTCTCTGCTACTCTCACCCCAGACAGGGCCGCTTCAATTCTTCAGAACCCCTCGGTTCTGGCGGTGTTCGATGATCACCGCCGTGAGCTGCACACCACTCGGTCGCCGCAGTTTCTTGGCCTGAGGAACCAGCGGGGGCTTTGGTCGGAGTCCGACTATGGCTCTGATGTTATTGTGGGAGTGTTTGATACTGGAGTGTGGCCAGAGCGGCGGAGCTTCTCGGATCTGAATCTCGGGCCGGTGCCGGCGAAGTGGAAGGGGATATGCGAGACTGGAGTGAGGTTCGCGAGGACGAATTGTAACCGGAAGCTCGTCGGAGCTAGGTTTTTCGCGAAAGGGCATGAGGCGGCGGCGAAAGGCGCCGGTCCAGGATTCGGAGGGATCAATGAGACTGTGGAATTCAGGTCGCCGAGAGATGCTGATGGGCACGGAACTCACACTGCGTCGACTGCTGCCGGGAGATACGCTTTCAAGGCGAGCATGTCCGGCTATGCCGCCGGGATTGCGAAAGGCGTTGCTCCGAAAGCTCGACTGGCTGTTTACAAAGTGTGCTGGAAAAACTCCGGTTGTTTCGATTCCGACATCCTGGCGGCATTTGATGCTGCTGTTGCTGATGGTGTCGACGTGATTTCGATCTCTATCGGAGGTGGCGACGGAATTTCTTCTCCGTATTACCTTGATCCGATTGCAATTGGTTCTTTCGGAGCAGTATCGAAGGGCGTTTTCGTTTCAGCATCTGCTGGAAACGATGGACCAAACGGAATGTCAGTTACAAACCTTGCGCCTTGGCAAACGTCGGTCGGAGCTGGTACCATTGATCGAAATTTCCCAGCGGATGTGGTTCTTGGTAACGGAAAGAGACTCTCAGGAGTGTCGCTTTACTCTGGAGTGCCACTGAAAGGGAAAATGTATTCTCTGGTTTACCCTGGAAAATCTGGGATTCTCGCTGCCTCACTGTGTATGGAGAATTCGCTTGATTCAACAATGGTGAAAGGAAAGATTGTGGTTTGCGATCGTGGAAGCAATCCTAGGGTTGCTAAAGGTCTGGTAGTGAGGAAGGCTGGCGGCATCGGAATGATTCTCGCCAATGGGATCTCCAATGGCGAAGGTTTAGTCGGCGATGCTCATCTCATTCCAGCTTGCGCTGTTGGCTCCGACGAGGGCGACGCCTTGAAGTCCTACATTTCATCGACCTCAAAACCTACCGCAACCATCGATTTCAAAGGAACTGTGATAGGAATCAAGCCAGCACCGGTAGTGGCCTCCTTCTCCGGCCGAGGACCAAACGGACTCAACCCCGAAATTCTCAAGCCTGATCTCATAGCACCTGGTGTGAACATCCTCGCCGCGTGGACCGACGCCGTCGGCCCCACCGGACTCGACTCAGACAGTCGGAAAACAGAATTCAACATTCTCTCTGGCACATCGATGGCTTGCCCTCACGTCAGCGGCGCAGCGGCGCTCCTGAAATCTGCACATCCCGATTGGAGTCCAGCCGCGATAAGGTCAGCGATGATGACCACTGCTAGCATCACTGACAACCGTCTCCAGCCCATGATTGACGAAGCCACCGGAAAACCATCCACGCCATACGATTTCGGCGCCGGGAACCTCAACCTCGACCAAGCAATGGACCCAGGCCTAGTCTACGATATCACAAACGCCGATTACGTCAACTTCCTATGTTCAATTGGTTACAACTCCAAGATCATTCAGGTGATTACTCGATCACCTGAAACCTGTCCGGCGAAGAAACCCCTGCCAGAGAATCTCAACTACCCATCAATATCAGCATTGTTCCCCGCCACATCTGTGGGAGTTTCAACCAAATCCTTTATCCGAACGTTGACAAATGTGGGGCCGCCGAATTCAGTATACAGAGTGAAAATCGAAACTCCGCCAAAGGGGGTGACGGTGGCTGTGAAGCCGGCGAAGCTGGTGTTCTCGGAAAAGATGAAGAAACAGAGCTTTGTAGTGACCGTATCCGCCGACAGCCGAAGAATAGAAATGGGCGAGTCGGGTGCGGTATTCGGATCACTGTCGTGGTCTGATGGAAAGCACGTGGTTCGGAGCCCCATAGTGGTAACTCAAGTAGAGCCGTTGTAAATGATCACGTGACTGTGATCGTGAAAGTCACGTGCCCAGGCGTATTGTAGCATAAACTTGCTACCCATAGTATCACTCTTAATATTTTTGTTTTTGTTTTTTGTTTTTTTTGTTTTATTATTTCTTTTTGTGTGGTTGTTCCTTGGTTGGAGCAGTAGGGCTTAGGAACAAGGAACTAGTTTTGAATGTAGTTTTTGAGTGGGTTTTCCTTGTTTTTCTTTTGATGTATTTATAGATATCCAAGTTTTATATATACTCCAATATATAAAAACTTTTGGGTCAATTTTTATATGGACCAACAAGAACTATACACAAAATAAAAAATAAAAAATTAGGGTAGGAAATTTTTCTTGATGTAAAATTTTTTAAAACCTTTCTTAAACTTACAGATATTAAAATCTTTGATTTTTTTTTTTTTTTTCCTTGCATTTAAAGTACTTCCAAGTTCCAACTACTTTCTTTCTTTTTCTTTTCTCTTTAGTTATTGAAGAATAATAAGATTGCTCTAGTGGCGTGAAACATGCTTTAGAGTAGGACAGCTCCGGCACGGGTCGCCCTCATCTCAACCCTTTTCCGTTTATTCAAAATAATTCTGATTGTTTTCCCATTTAAAAAATTAAACGAGACAAGGCGGGATGGGTATGATAAATTCTCATACCCACTTCATCCTACCCTGTTTAACTTTTTTTTTTTTTTTTTTTTTTTTTTTTTAATTTTAAAATTTTTAATTACATTAAAATAAATATATTTTATAAATAATTAAATTATTATATATTTTTGTAACTTATTTTATTAAAAATATTTTATTATTATTTATATATTAAAAATAGTAAAATAAAAATTAAATTAAATTAATTTTATATATAATCAGGATTGGACGGGAGAAGGCAATACCCGAATCCGCCCTAGGTTTTAAAAAAAAATTTAAAACCCGTTTATTAAAATTAAAATTCATCCCATTAAGGGCGGAGTGGCTACCCAAAAAAATCTGTCTCATTACCATCCCTACTTTAGAGAAATGAAGCAATTTCTTCCTTCCCTTTCTATTCAAAAGAAGAAGGGGAAAAAATGTTCGCTTTACTTATGATTTTGAAGGCCACTGTATTTTGGAACTATTGGGCATTGATTTAGTTCTAGTTATGGCCTTTTAGGCTTGAGGACAGTCGCAATGGAGTTTGATTGATTGGGATTCTTAAGGCCCTAGGGCCCCCTCCCAAGGTCAATAATCTTTGCTTTAAACATAATTTGTGTCCATATGGTCCCAATTTTTTTTGTAATAAAATGAAGGTGGGTGTGACCCATCTGGCCATGTTTGCTTTATGACTGTTTTTTTCTACCATGGAAGCTCACTTTCCGTTGTCACTTGTCACTAATGTGGGACAAAACAGGTGTATCACACATGGTGGACCTGGACCCATTCCTCTTCTTTGTGGGAGACCTCTTTTTTCAAACATTACTTGCAGGGGTCTACATCAATTGAATCATGTCGGCGACAGTGATACTAATTAAGGTCATTTATACATTATGTATATATTAAAGATTTGTTTATGGCTCTTCGATCAGAATCCGTTTATGAATATACTATGCAATCCTGGTTGGAGAATCAAGTCAAATGATCTTAGACTGATTTGCTTGTATTAATATAATGTTGGAGGTGGAGTATTGCATATAGCATTATCTTACCTACTAAAGCACAAATCTGAACCCAAAGGTTTGAGTGGGGGAATACCCATTTGTCAATTCTCACGAATCCTTCCCAGTCCCCAAAATGCCTTTCAAATCTATGGCACACATGGGATTTGCACCAACACTTACCATCAAGCACTTAATCTTCACCTACATGAGAAAATAACCTCTGGTGACTGAGTGCCACATAAGGTGGAAGCCACCACTTCCCATCCTTACCAAACGTCTCTGCGAAATACCCGGAAAAATCTTGACTTATCCATGGTCGGTTTCATGGAAAACAAACAGCTTGAAGCTAGGAAATTAGTATTTTCAGGGGATGTAAGTTGAATTTCCTACTAGTAGTCAGCATTGGTAACCAATGCAGACGCACTTATTGACTTGTTCTTAGCTCTCATCTACCTGCAGGAACTAGGTTTGGCTGTTAGCTGAATACTACCTCATCCCTCATCCATCATCCATTGCCCTACAATCTCATCTCTCAATACCACATTCTTGTCAGGTTTCACCATGTGAGTACTGAAGGAAGGGGACCAATAGGCTGGTACAGGGAAGAAACTGAATTCAGTCTGGAAGCAAAAATAGTTAGCCCAACACAAGTCTTTTTGGATACTAATGTAACTAGCCGAGCACAACCATGGTAGAGCAGTAAAATTAAATATTCGCTTCGGGTTATCCCCTATGGTTCTGCAAAGGTTTCAGGTATGTTTAGAGCCTTTTAATCATGCACATCTTGCATATTCTTCATACATGCTCACACTTCCAAGTCATTCAAGCAGTTAGGTTTAGGAAATTCACATTTTTATTGTTGCATGACTTCAAACATTGAATGGGATGCCATAGATTATATATATAATATATGCAGCATGATTTTAGGAAACTGTTCACTAAAATTTTTATGTAACCATCTGCATTTACTCAGTCTCTGTTCTGCTAAATCTACTACAAATTATCTGCAAAGCAAAAATGTAATTATTTGGATTTCTGGTGTCTTTGCAACATACTATACTGCTATTCTAGCTGATGACAAAAACCATATGCTGGTAAAAAGTACAATGTGAGTTGAGAGCTGTAAAAATTCTTTTAAGATTGAAGTTTCTTTCTTTGTATCACATGTAAATGCTATGCTTTAACAGCAGGGTCATAAAAAAAAGTTAGGTAAAGAATTCGATGATTCAACTTTGAACTAAATGCTAATGAAATAAAGACGTTGGCTTGAGTCACTTACAAGCATCTCTCAGCATTGATGCTTCCCAAGTTTGTGTCTAAATTGCAAAGCGATTTCAAAGTCCTGCATACATGAAAACACAGTTTCAGACCTTGACAATGTGAAAGGATGTGTGCAATTTAGGCATCTCCACACCACAACAAAGGAACAGAGAAAAGAAGATTTCACACTTTGATGTCTGAGTCCAGCTTGGCTACAGAAGGCTTTCATAACTAATCATGATTTTTGTAATAATGTGCTAACATGAGGTATCATACAAAAATAGTGGAAAATGATTATTTTCGAACCTTAATAACTATTCTCTCTTGCCTTTAGGTGAAAAGAAGGTCTAATCACTCATTGTTCTCCTTTCAGGCTTGGCATTTTCTCTTCTCCAATTGTTTACCTGTCTCGTTCCTTTCTTTCTTTATTCAAATCATAACTTTTAGCCCATGCATTTTGAGCTGTGTAAGATTCCACAGCTGTTGGGGATTTGCATTGTTATTCAGGGGTTTTGGTACACAATTTGCTAAGATGGGATGTTCATCATATTAACAGCAAACACTGATTTTATACAATTTCCAAGTACCTATTTGGTTGTAAAGTGGTAGTAATCACTCAAGGTCTAAGTTTCACTTTTGCTCCAATTGATCTCCTTGATTAAGTCACTCAGCTTGTTTCTGTTCTGTAGATCAGGGAGCTGACCGCAATGCATCATAAAGGGCACTTCTCCATGACATTTTAAAACCATTAACGGAAAAGGGTGTGAGGGAGTCTTTGCATCAAAGGTAAGAGATGAAATTTTACTTTTATGATTGGTTATGGGTTATGGAAGGCATAAGCTGTATCTGAGATATTGATAGTTAATGCAACAATTGTACGGACCACATAAGCAGAATTGAGTCTTAAGACTTATGACTGCTGCAGAAATTGCAGCAGAGCCAATCTTAGGGGAGTTGCAATCAACTTCTTCTGCAATCTTAGGAACCACAAAATGCCATGTTACCATTCATTTAACCAATTTACCCATTTGTTTTAAGACAATGACTGAACTATCTCGAAGTTATCGCTACCATGCCCATCACTGTGGAAGAAAATGAAAGAAACTAGGACAAAAAGGGACCAAAAAAAACACCTTCATATACAATAAGCTTGTTTCCAAAACCCTTGTCAACACAACCATGCCTAGCAATTACAGAAACTGTAAGACTAGAGGAGATGCTTCCACTTAAAAACCTTCCAAACCAGCATAGATGCACAAGGAAAGTGGCTTAGATAAGGCCAGTCAAGAGATGAAAAAAGCCTAAGCCTACCCATCAATACCGAGTACAAAACAGATATGTGCTATACTGCCATTGTTCACACAAATGCACTCCACAAAGGACCTCAAGATTGTTCGCTAAAAATACTAGGTGGTTCATTGTCTCAACATTTTGTTGGTTTATCCTTCCAACTACAGAACAATAAATATCAACCATATTATGATATTGAGGAGGGGAGAGTACAATTAACTACATATATCCTATTAAAAATTCATCACACTGGAGATAATTATTATGAAAATCATGCCAACATATGCCTCCTTTGCAGGTCTTCAAGCAAACCCGATGAGGATGGGATAGAAGTACTCCTACTGCATCAACAAGAAGGGCGACGAATATGAGGATGAAAGAAAAGGTCGCAGAGGAAATAAGAAGAACAGTGTTCGATAAGGTGCCATCTAGAGGAGAAAACAAGCTAAACAACTGTAGGAACTTCAGGAACAGAATAGTGGTAGCCCATACATAGTACCAATTGGATGCAAGAATGTCTGAAATCCTCATCTTTCAAGCAATACTTGAGCAATATACATGAGATGGGCAAAAGAGGACTTGAGTATATATAGGGTGCGTGGCGTAAATGAAAAGACCTAAAGGCACTGGATCAAGTAGAGAAAGAAAGGCCTGGAAAGTTATGGAAGAATGTGGTACTGGTACGTCATGTTGAGAGGATGGAGATGGGGGTGCATTGGGTTAGCTGGATGGCTAAGAAATTGGTCTAAGATGAGCTTTTAATGTGAAGAAAGGAGAAGGGAGGTGGGACCATAACAGTTCCTCTCACAGAAGGCGAGACCCCACATCTTTAAAGAGGAGAATTGATCATTGTAGGGTTGAGTAGTAATGAATCATAGCAATTGGCAAGACGGTACCACATTTCTTGATTTGGAGGAGTATTCAATTTAAGTGTCACCAAAGGAGCTGCAAACAAACCAAGTTGAGCAATTAAAGTACCTTGTGAGCAGTAAGGGCTCCGCCCCCAGTTCGTCATATGTTCATGGCCGGCTTTTCTTTTCAGATAGGTGTGCATTTACAGCAGGGTCATCCCAGCCATAACCATTGAAGCTAATTCCTCAAACTACAGCTCGGATTGCGTTGCCTTAGAGGTGGCCAGGCATTAAAAGTCGGTTCAGCCTTTGAAAGGAATTTATGACTATGCAATGCACCGCTTCTGCTGACTTTGTGGGTCAGGGGGATGCACTGGAAAATCAAGCACCCACCATGCTAGAGCCCATCCGAGAGCTGTCCCACCAATTGGAAAGGTCCTGAGAAACCAATATCTAATTCGGGTTTGTCAATGACCAATTAATGTGGCACCAACAACCCTGATTTTCGTAACTATTCAATGGCAGGAAACCTGTGCAACCGCCAACCGACTCTTTTATGCTGTCCTGGATTTAGTAAACTGAAATGGACACAATTTTAAAGGGCAAGGTTCAGAGGGCTCAAGCTGCTGCAAATGCTGCTATCCTTTCCTGCTCATGAAATTATCAACTTTCTTATCACTGGGACATCAAATTATTGTTAATTTTCTACTGAATTTGTAAACTTGATATATTTTTGGGATCACTAGCTGAAAGAATTTTAAGGAGTATGGGCTTGAAATGTTGTATGCACTAAGCAGTTGAAAGGCTCGGAGATAACTTCTTCTTCTCGACTTGAGCTGAAAATTGAAGTACAAGTCTGAAGGATAGTATTAATACCATAATAAAAGCTTTATTAAATACAAAAACCTATTGCGTAAACCAAATTAGAGTTAATATCATAATAAAAGCTTTATTAAATACAAAAACCTATTGCATAAACCAAAATAGAGCTTCCACACAACAAACAATATTTTCTTCATGGTGTCCACTCTTCCCTTCTTTATGATTTTAACATGAGCTCAAATCTCATCAAGCTTGACAACTATCAGATCAACCCTCCTTTTCATATTATAAACCACCATTTCTCATTATGATAAATCTAATACATGTTCTGACAGGCCTTGCCACCAGAGTTTTGCCATTAACACTACCAAAAGGATTCTGGATTCTTGTAAAGAAGGCTCAATACTTTCATTATGTTTATGAAAGATATACATACTCAAGACCACTTTTCTTGGGCAGCAATTGCCTTAATGAATTTCATACAAATTTCTTTTAGAAGGGGCAAAAGAAAATTCTCTCCAGAAATCAACTCCAGAACAAATTTACATCACTACAGCCTTATTCTCCTGGAACAGCTCGTAATATACGACCTGATCCTTCAAGTTTCTTTTCCCAGTGCTGAAGGAGAGAGCCACCTTGGTCCTTGGATGCACCTTGATATCTCCTACTGCCATACCCTTTGCTGTTTGTAACTGAATGGATAATGTTCAATGCCACCATCTGGTTCACTCCGTTTCATCCCAATCCCTGAATTCAAGCACTGTGAAGTGGACCACATAGACCCCTCCATCAACTGACTCTGCCCTGGCCTCAAAGCCCCAGTTTCCCTGTTCCCACCTTCCACCATCAAGCTAGAATTCAGATCAAAACCAGCCTTAGCAGGCTTAACTCCATTCACATGAAATGGTTGGGAATTCATGCCCATTAGGAATGGCTGCGGAGAGCATGAGGGAGGAAAGGTCACTGCAGAACCCATTATCTGCGGTACTATAGGAGCTCCTCTTGAATCTATCATGTAAGGGATGGAGCCTGGTCCAGACACAGTGGAAAGAGTCATAGAGGGTCCCATTATAAAACCACTGTACCCAAATGGCGAGGATGCACAAGCCACTGGATGCTGAAACTCCATGACACCTTGAGGCCTTGCCAAGTTGGTGCCCCTTGATGAATTGCCAACCTGCCCATTTAGCAGAAGAGACTGGGATGGTGTGAAGTTCCTTCCATTAACTGGTGCCCTAGAGCCAATAATCAGAACATCGGAATCCTCCTGCTTAAACCCTACAGAAGCACTCATTTCTTTTGAAGATGATTGCCCAAAATCATTCTGTTGGTCGTACATATCATTAGTGAAAGAAAGATTTTCATTCAAGTCGATGTTAATCATTGAAGGTTGCCTAGATGATGATGAGGCAGCATGTGAGGGACTACGATGCTCATCCAGATTATGATAAAAGGAGTCCACCTCCCTCCTATGTGATGACGGAGCATCATCATCATCACCAACACGATTCAGGTCCAAATTAAGCCTCTCTGCCCGCTTTGAGTTCACTTCAACCAAAGACTCACCAGAAATTATGCCAGATGAAGCAGGGATCTGATCTGTAATTATTGTATCAGCTGCTCCATCAACACCACCATCAGCCACATTCAGATCAATCTCAAGCAAGTCCTGCCTCTGCTTCAAACTGTAGCTGCTTCCCTCAGCAGATACCGTCTTATAAACATCAGATGTTTTTTCTAGATCTGCAGAATGGAAGGCACTGGTAACAGCAGAGCCCCCTTCAACCTGTATAGGAACCAAAGGTGGCCTAGCAACCGCTGGTGGTCCTGATGCGGCGAGAATGGAAATGGGAGCAGACATGGGAGTTTTAGGGCAATCCATTTCCTCAGGGTAAATTTCTTCATTCAGATCAAAACCCAACATGCCTTTCCCAGAATTACTGGCCACTTCTTGAGCATTCCCAGTTACCAAGGATGAAACTGTGTCTTGAATGCAATCTTCAGGTTCAGTGTCCACATTATTTCCTTCACAATGAGAAGCCCCACCTGAAAGATTTTGTGTAGCTTCTGTTCCATGTACAGGTTTTCCGTTGACAGAATCAGGGCTACCAGGTTGATCCATCTTACTATATCTTTTCTCTGAAGAGCTGCAGAATGGCTCACTGTAATTCCCCAATTCTTCCTCCAACTCACCAGCAACTCGCTGAGCAACTTCTAAAGCATCATCATTAACTGCACATTTGGGCTCAGATTGCAACCTACCATCTATCCTATCAGAATCTTTGGTGGCTGTCTTCAGCTTTGACAGATTATCTGTGATTACTGAATCTTCCCCTCTGCCCACCTCCATGCTCAACTCGCCAACATCTTTGACAGAACTAGTATCTTCAGCTTTAGAAAAAGAAGACTCAGGATTCTCCGGTTTACTCAAGCTGTCCACTTCACAAGTCAAGTCCCGCAAAACATTTGGAAGGCATTCACCACATTCACCTGTAGCTTTATGTTTCGCTTTCATTTTACTAGACTCAGACGCAATCATGTTCAGATCACTGTCAGGACAGCTCGTAGGACAGGAGTCTCTCACTTTGACATCGAGACGACTTGGTACATCAGGGTTTTTATCAGACCCCTGACTTGGATAATCAGAAGGTGAAGAACTACACACAGGCCTTGATGTAACAACATCAGAAGAAACTTCCATTGGACCAAGCATGCAACCCTCTGAGAATTTTGTCCTCTTCACATCATCAGTGGAATCTTTTGGCTTTGAGGCATCCAAGCTCTCTTCAATATCACCTTTGCTAGAAACTGAACAATCAAGTGCCTCAGTGGAGGCAGTCCCTTCAGGAGGTGTTGAAAATTCTGTCTTAGTAGAAAAATTCTCTTCACCAGCTTTTTCTGCATTGCCATTTTCTCTTAATGAAGAAATTTCAACAGCAGAATGTTCAGAACTTCCACTCTCCACAGCAACTACTGCAGAAGCTGAAACCTCATTATCATAGCTGGTGCCATCTCTGACAACATTTGAGTTATCTGAATCACTGCTCCTTCCTTTGTTCCAACTATGATACAGAGCTTTTGCCCTATCCACGACCCTTGAGCTCTTGTGACCAAAAAGATTCTTCACAGTAACTTCAATCCCAGAAGATTTTGAACATTCCTGATCAATAGGCAGCTTTTCAAGTGCTCCCAACAATGAAGTGATCGATTCTTCCACAGAGCAATCGATGTTGTCCTCCGTACACTTTTGAGCTTCGTGAAGCCAATGTTTAAGAAACCGGATTCCATCCAACCGAATAAAAAGATCAAGAGAATCCTTATTCTCAGTGGCTGCCAAGGCACTTGCAACAGCAGACCACTGTCTGGCTGCCTCAGGAAAATTCTTCACAACACAATTGCTATCCTTCTGCATTACTCTTACCAGCTCCTCAACTCTAGACAGGACCATAAGACCATCCTTCATCTCAGTCAGGGTAAAGAAATCTTCTAGAGTCATTTTGCTTTCAAGCAGGTTAGATTTCTTCACCATTCAAAGCCAACCCTGTAATGCACTAGTGAAATTTTGTCTCATCCATCTGGTTTCTTTTATTTTCTTTTTGTTTTGGCTACTGTGAGAAATTATGCTGCAGCTGCGCCTGAGACAAAGTAACAAGCTCATTGACACAATGAAGGGCAGTGATTCACAAGTCTCCATAAAGAAACAATAATTACAAAACATAGCAATTCTAAAAAAATTGTTACTCCAAGACAGAAAATTGACAATAAATCATAAGAACAGGATCATATTAAGAAAAAAAGTTCATTCTCAAATCAGGTTACTTTGTGTGATGTACCAATTTTGCAAACTAAACAACATAGGGGGGATTCAAGCCTGAGCCTTCAGGTGAATTTTCTAAGGTATGCTACATTGATTATTCTTAAGACTCCACAAATATGATACAAATATGAAATATATGCATATCAAATCAGATCCAAATATCCACATGTCTATACTCAATCATGCGACTATATGACTAGGTGTAGTGATCCAATCAGCCACCAAAATTTGTGGGGTTATTATGCTGATTCTTGTACCAAAGTACTGGAATTTATGTTCCAAATTATTTGATTATTTATATAATAATATATTATAGCTTATATCAATCTATCTAAAATTATAAATTATACATTTAAATAATTATTTTCTTTTGAAGTACTCCAACTGTTTACCTCCATTATCCTAGTTATCCATCAACTGCAAACTCCTAAATTCTCTGAATCTAATCCAATGTTTTGATCCTATTATCAGAGACCATCTCAAATTGTGGAGCCTCTTCAGATCCAACAAAGGCTCTCCTTGGGTTTAACAAAAGTACGCCAAAAAGTGGCTGCAAGCTAGATCCTTTTCTCTTTCACTGAGCAACAAAATGTATTTATTCATCCAATACCATTTGTCCCATCACATTCTTTTTCCTCCTCATTTGTAAGGCCGTCCCCATCAAATAGTGCAGAGCAAGTACATAGGCTGCATCTTACGCACAAATTCATAAATAAATGTGTACATACATATTCTAATGCAGAATAATGCAGGGAGATGGGAGAAATTAAAATCAAAAGAACAAATTGGGTTTTTGAGAAGGTCCAACAGCACTAAATTCTCCAAAGCTTCTAATTATGTAGAAGGCACTAATCAAAGAGGATTAAGAACAATCAACAAGAAACAACACACTGATTCCGGAAAAGCAAACAAAAAAAGCTAACAATGCAACAGATGAGTGACATCCCAATTTCAAAGCTGCAAGTAAGTACATAAAAAGCAGCTTTCATAGCATGACCCGGAATGCAAGAAAACATGGAGTCAGTTGTTTTTCACAATAAATCAAGCCCATAAAGCAGCTCTGATCATACACACAAAAACACCCAAATTCACTAACACGTTAGAAACCCTAATTTAAACAAAAACCCCAAATCAGACCCATACCGATAAAATAAAATAAGAAAGAAAGAAAAGGAGCTAATGGGCTCCCCACGAGCAACAGAAATATGAAATACCCAGAACAACTCATTGCCACAATCGCAGTTATGAGAAGCCTCTCAATTACATCGCGAAATCAAACCCGCTCGCTCTCATCACAAACCCAGATAAAAACTAAACCACAAAAACCAGAGACCCAAATTCACAAACTTAGCAAAGCTGCACTCACTATTTTCGAAAAAAGAGAGTAATTTTTCACCAAACCAAACCCTAAACATATGATAAATTCTACACAACCCCACCCCCTTCCCCAGAAACCCAATTCTCGGGAAAATCGAAACTACTATCCCGAAGCAAACACGGACCACACCCAAAGAAACCCTAGCCCAGGTCAAACCCATAAATTCCATCTATTAACACAACCAAAAAAAGAAAAATTGCAAAAATAAAAATAAAAATCGGAATAATTGTTTTGGTACCTGAAAGAAAAAATAACAAGGAAAATTGAATTAAAATAAAATAAAATTGATACCTGATTGATATATGGAGATTGAAACCCTAGAGGCCCCTTAAGCTAGGGTTGATTTGGGAAAGAGAGATTATGAGGGTTTTCATATTGAATTCTTGGGTCTGAGGTTTTTCAGAATATCATTGGCCTCCCTCGCTTCCCTGAAATTTCGTGGGCTCCCTCGCCCGTGATTTTACATATTTGCCTTTTAAGCTTGGTTGTTGGGTGGCATGTCTGGGGTAGAGTGGTCTTTTCATGTCTTTTACGGTCAACTTTCCTAAAAGAGGATGACCCATGAGCCTTGTCCTTCTGACCTTTCTGCTCAGGAAAAAAAAAATTTCATTTTCCCCAAAACGTAAAAAAAATTTAGTTTGAAATTTCCATTTTTATACAATTTTTTTTATAATTAATAAAACCCATTAATCATCCACACGAACAAAATATTTATAATTTTAATTTTTTTTATTTTATTAATTCCAAATTCTATGTATTTCCATATGGTATATGATTGGGTCACTTTTACTACGATTGTGTTTTTATTAGGGATGATAATGAGGTGGGTTTGAAACGAATCACCGTCATTCCAATCCTGACCAATTTATTCAATAATTCTCATCTTTATCTCATTTAAAAAATTAAACGGGACGGGATAGGGCGGATATGATAAATTCTCATACTCGCCCCATCCCGTTTAACTTTTTTTTAAAAAAAATTACTTTTAAAATTTTTAATTACATTAAACTAAATATATTTTATAAATAATTAAATTATTATATTTTTTACAACTTATTTTATTAAAAATATTTTTTTATTATCTATATATTAAAAATAGTAAAATTAAAATTAAATTAAATTAATTTTAAATTTTAAATTAATTTAATTTAAAATTTTAATTTTATATATAATTGGGGTGGGGCGGGACGGACAGGGTAGTACCCAAACCCGCCCTAGGTTTTAAGAAAAATTCTAAAACCCGTCCCAAACCCGTTTATTAAAATTGAACTTCATCCCATTAAAGGCGGGTACCCAAAAAAACTCGTCTCATTGCCATCCCTAGTTCTTATCAATAAAACCCATCACTCCCAACCAAATTTAAATATGATTTCAACATATAGTTTTGGAATTTGGATCTTCAAATGCAAGGAATTAAGTATGCAGAATCAAACACATTTGATATGTTTATGTTACTCTCATGGCTGTTATCATGCAGAGGCAGAGCAAGGTTCAGTGGCTTGGTTAGTTTTTGATATGGGCAATCTGGAAACTCTGCAATGGTTGAATTTGGATTGGGTTTATTTAGGTCATCGTTCAGTTTATCATCGAGTTGTTTCTCGATCGGTTTAGGAGCCTTTCAGAGCATCTGGAACTGGTACGGTGAGTGAAGTTGTAGGAAGTTCTCCTTGCTGGTATGGCAGCACTTGAAGGAAAGGCTGAAAACTTCAAACTTCTGATAAAAATTATCTGACTTGGGTAGTTGATGAGCCTGATGCAGTTCCATCTCTTGCTTTAGGCATTTTCAGAGCCACAAGGTTTGGTTCTGCTCTATGTTGCAATGGTTTTCCCCCCTTGGTGTTCCAAATTCTGCCAATCATTGGATTTCAGAAATGGTCGTTACCCAGAGAGACATTTTCCTTACTAGGATTGGAGAATTGTCAACCAACATCATATGGGATTCTATTAAGCAAGCTTATCCCCGGATTCTTGATCAATTCCTTCTTCTTCATACTTGCTCTCAAAGCTTCAGCATCCTGGAACCTCCCAACTGATGCATAAACATTTGAAAGCAGAACGACTTGACCCGGCTCTTCTGGATCCAGTTCATACACCCTTCTAGCTGCAAGTTCTGCAAGCCCGACATTACCATGAAGCTGACATCCACTGAGCAAAGCCCTCCAAGCATTTGGACCCATCTTCTCCATATATCTGCTTACAAACTCACTTGCATCTGAGAAGCAGCCTGCTCTTGCAAGCAAGTCAACAATGCACCCGCAGTGGTCTTGGCTAGGCCTGATTGTACGCTCTTCCACCATCTGATTGAAAATAACCAGACCATCATCCACCAACCCTGAGTGACTACAAGCACTCAAAACACAAAGGTACGTCGCAGCATCAGGATTTTCCTGGCCCTTCCTCATTTCATGGTAGAGGGTGACAGCAATTTCTCCATGGCCATTGATCCCATACCCGTTTAGAATTGCATTCCAAGATACTATATCTCGGATATAACCCATCTGCCCAAACACATTGTAAGCAGGTTCCACATCTCCACACTTTGAGTATGCTGATATCAGACTATTCTGAACCAATCTATATCGGGGGAAACCAGATTCAAAAGCATAGCAATGGAGCTGCTGGCAGAGCTCCAAAAGAGCAAGTTCACCAGAAGCTGATAGAACCCCTATCAGCATTACTGAATCAAGGTAAAAACTCTCTTCTCCTCTCATTTTAATAAAGAGCTTCAGTGCTTCTCTGGGGCATCCATTCTGCACACATCCTAAAATCATCGCTGTCCAGGAAACAAGACTCTTCCCAGTAGTTTCACCAAACACAGTTCTTGAAGAATCTAGGTCGCCACACTTTGAATACATTGCAATGATCGAATTTGTAAGAGGGAGCTCTGATCCAAATCCACGTACAAAAGCTTGAGTATGGATTTCTCTGCCTCTCTTCAAATCTCCTAAAATAGCACAAGCTGAAATCAGATTCATGACAACCACCACATCATTACTGATCCCGGTATTTCTCATCTGGCGAAAAAGCATGAGAGCATCAGAAGCATATTCAAGACAGACCAGTAAATTAATCATTGTAGTCCAGCTGATTACATCTCTACATTCCATCCCTTCAAAAACTCTTGTTGCAGCATCCAAATCCAGCATACTTGAATACATATCAAGAACCGAGTTGTTAACAGCCACATCCAAAACAAGACTCAGTTTTACAACCATCCCATGAATGGATTCACACAGTCGCCGCGACTCTAAAGCTACACAAGCTCGAATGAGAGTCAATACTGTTGCAGCATTAGGCACCATGCCAAGCTTCCGGAACTGGTTAAACAATACAACAGCCTCTTCAAAGAGCTCATTGTAGACAAACCCGGAAACAATTGCACTGCATGAAACCAAACCCGGATTCTCTAGTTGCTCAAACACTCTATAAGAATCAACCACATTTCCGCATTTTGCATATGCATTCAACAAAGCAGTAACCACTCTAAAATCAGAGTCAAGCCCATATTTGAGAATTAGTCCGTGAACACATTGCCCAAGCACAGGGTCTCCTAAGCCTGCAATGCTGACAAGAACACCAACCATGGTGAAAGAAGTTGGAACCAAACTTGAAATCCTCATCTGGGAAAACAGTTCTATGGATTTTCTCCGAAACCCATTTCTATTATAACCATGGATCATTATAGACCATGAAACTACATCCCGTTTAGGAATTTCTTCAAATAGCTTCTCTGCATTTTTTATATCCCCAGACTTCAAATAACCACTCAAGAGTTTTGAATAGTTGATGGTGTCCCTTCCATGTGGGTAGCATTGGGTTGAAGTATGGATGCTGTAAAGTTGCAGAATAGCAAGTGGGGTTTTCATATTTTTCTTGAAGATCATAGACTTGGTATTTCTAAGCATTGACTTAGGGTAGCGTATGATAAAGTGGAACCATTTCATATAGCGTCTACACCACACAAGTATCACACCACACCTTCTCATATTAATTACCTCTAATTGATTCGAAGTTAAAGATATATGATATAGATTTTTATTATTATTATTATTAATTTTTCAAAATAAAAACTAAAAATTAAATTTGTGATTTAAAAAGAATAACTAAAAAATATTCATAAAATATATTATGTAATAATATTAACATATGTATTATTTAATATATAAATTATTTTATACATGGAATAACATAATATGATTTTTTATTCATAAATTTTAAATATTTTATTCATCAATATTATTAATAAATCAAATAAATTATTCATTAAATTTTAAATTATTGAATAATTTTTAAATAATATTAAACATAAGAGAAATTTCATTTTTTTTTAATAAAATATATATAATTTATTAAAAAAAAACTTTAAAATATCTATTATTATTTCTCATATCATTTTGTAGAATTTTTTTAACATTTTTATGATTTTTGATTATTTTTCGTTTTGTTAAAATATCCTTAGATATTTTATAAAATCGAGTTATTGCTATATAAAAAAAAATTAATATTTCCATATTTGACCGTATCTAATAAAATATATATATTTTCTTGTATTCTATTCCACCGCCCAAATATAGTCTTAATGATTAAGAAACTATGAGATTAAATATAATTCATAAATTGACATTTTTATATAATAAGCTAAATGATGGGAAGTGAGTTACTTTCAAAGTTGATATTTTTCTTCAAACTTATTTGAAATTACTAATCAAGATTATACATTCTAAAGTCTTAATAAACAATCATAAAAGTGAAAATGATGGGGAATTAATTAGTTTTTAAACTATACTTATTGAGTAGATTAAGTCCCAAAAAATAATAGTCTTTTATTCCGTCCACATTTTTTAATCAAATGGGTCACTTCCAAAAACCACTTTTCTAAAGCAAAGAATCAAGATATAGCTGCGTTAACTTTACCCCCATGATTTCACTCCACTTTGCTTGTTTCCGGAAGCGAACAAATAGAAAACAAAAACAAGAGAAACTGTTTTCAGAAAACACAAAAACCGCTCCATGAAAAGAGCGGGAGACGTTTCCAAACCGGAAGTGTTACCTTTACAGGCTTAGTGCTTACTGCTTACTGCTTACTGCTTACTGCTCACAGCCCCCCGGAAGCGGTTGTTACGCGGCTTCTCCTCGCCCTGCCACGTGTTTACCCGCCGTCTTCATCCGCCAACTGATACGCTGTTTCGTTTCCTTAAAAACTAAGCTAAAACCCCAAACTGACCCTTTTTATTTTCTTGGAATCCGAACGCCATTGCCACATCAAAAATGTCTTCGAATCCTTATAGAAACCCTAATTCTCTCTACCCGGAAGTTGATCTCTCAAACCCTGAAGCCACTTCTCCTCTTATCTCAAACCCAACTTCTGCTTCATCTTCGTCGCTGTACCCTTCTCTTGACGTGAAAGACCTCGCTGAGAATCTATTTCCGGACGAAAACGACGCCGTTTTACAAAACCCCAGTTCCCAACCAGTCGAAGAAGTCCTCGTCAGAGTCGCCGGCGCCATCGTCCATCTCATCGACAAGCAACACAGCGTCGAGCTCGCTTCCGGAGTTCTTACCATAGTTCGGCTCCGGCAAGGCGAGAACGTGATCGCTGTTCTTGCACGAATCGGCGATGAGATCCAGTGGCCATTGGCGAAAGATGAGGCCGCGGTGAAGCTCGATGAATCGCATTATTTCTTCAGTCTTCGCGTGCCCGAATCTGGGTCCGGCTCGGCTTCGAGCGATGATGATGGTGAGAGTGAGAATTTGTTGAACTATGGATTAACTATCGCGTCGAAGGGGCAAGAGGGATTGTTGAAGGAATTGGATGCGGTTTTGGAGAAGTACAGTTGTTTTTCGGTGCAGAAGGTGAAGGGGACGGGTGGGTGGGAGGTTTTAGATGGATCGGTTGCGAGAGAGACTTCTCCGGAGGATTTGGGATCGAAGAAGAAGAAGGAATTGATGGAGGAGAGGTCAGGGGCGTACTGGACGACACTGGCTCCTAATGTGGAGGATTACAGTGGGTGCGTTGCGAGGATGATTGCCGCCGGATCAGGGCAGCTCATCAAGGGAATCCTGTGGTCGGGCAACGTAACGGTGGATGGATTGAATTGGGGGAATGAGTTTCTGAAGAAAAGAATGGGGCCGGGTTCCAAATCCGAAATTAGTCCAGAGGCAATGAAGAGGATGAAAAGGTTTGGTCTTTAATTTCTTAGCTAATTGTGGTGTTTTCTATTTGCAATTGCATTACTAAAAAAATGAGTACTTGGTATCCTTTATTTTGATAACTATTTTGCTATATTTGTTGCATTTTGTTGGTTTATTTGAAAAGTAGTTGAATGGGTCTATTTATGCATCTGCCATCTTTAATCTTATTATAATGCGGTATTCTTAATAGAGAATCTGCATATCTTTCAGTCCTCAGTCTTCTGTTTGTCTCCATTGTTTATATCCATGGGGTATTCGGGGAACCTGTTAAATGGGGCAATTTGGTTTCTCTTTTTGGTGATTGTATAATGAAAATTGTTTGAAAAAACTAACTGATTGCTACTTGGTACCAGAGTCTTGTCATATTGTATTCAGTTTGTGATCAGCTGCGTTGTTTTGCCATCAGTCAAGCACCCTATTAACCTGTTCTCATTTTGCGTATAGTCTTGTTTATTAGAGCTTTCAGCTTGCATAGTTAGTTGGTTTGCTCTTCAACTAAATGTCTTGTCTCTGTCCATCCCCAAGTTTGCACCCATGCATCTTGAGTAATTTGCATTTCAATTGCATATTTTCCTGTCTTTGAATACCATAGAAGTTGGAAGCAAAAACAAGTTAATTATGCTTGCTATTGTTGACTAAGTGTTGTTGTGATAACCAATTGAGAGGTCTGGTTCATGTTTATTTATGTAAATGGTCTTGCTTCAACCTTAACAAGTCAGCAATTCTAGTAGGTCTGTTAGTGATTTACTTTACTTATTTATTAATTTACTTTGATTGAGTTAAAATGATTTGGTCTTAAATTTTGAACTTGGAGAAGTTACATCCTATGTGTTCCATATGCTGTAGTAATGGTGTACAATCTTATGGCTTGATTTTTTTTTTCAGGGTTAAGAAGCTGACAAAGATGTCTGAGAAGGTGGCAACTGGAGTTCTTTCTGGGGTTGTTAAAGTCTCTGGATTCTTCACAAGTTCTATTGTGAACTCAAAAGTGGGCAAGAAATTTTTTAGCCTGTTGCCTGGAGAAATTGTCCTTGCTTCATTAGATGGATTTAGTATGTTATTCATCTCAATTTCTCTGGCTTTCTTTAACCATATCCGTGTGTGTCCTTGCTTCATTATCTTCCCATACCTGCATTTTCTTTCTGTTGAAGTACAAGAAACTATTGCAGTTATTATTATTGCCCTGTGTTTTCAATGCCATATGCCATGCCATGAGTTGACTATAGACAGTTACAATCATGGAATAATATTCAGGAAAGACATTGGCCATGTAAGTTAACAAAAAATGTTGTCAAAATTGAGTACCACCCATAAGGTGTTCATGAGCTTATTGTTTGAATTAAAAAATTAACTGAGGCTTGGGGTGTGTCCTTTATCTGCTTCTTCCTAGTATTTTTTGCCTGCTTAATTTTTATCTATATATGATCATGTTCATCAACCACCAGTTTGAGTAGGAACAGTGTGAATTGCTTGAATTTATCATTTTCTTTCCGTTAGTAGATGAAATTGTTGCCTTGATGTACTCTCCATTTGTCCTGTCAAGAGATGGTAGATCCTCAAGGATGGAAGTATTTCTTCATCTGGTGACTCTGAAGCACATATAAACCTTTGTCTTTGGACATTGCCTAAAATGATATTGAAATTATTTCTATGAGAGGACAAACAATCAGATTTGAATGGGAGGGTATATTAGTCCCTAAAACCAACTGTATAGGTGGTATGAAACAAATAGTGAATGTTGGGTTGAAACAGAATAGTTTGGGCAGAGACAAGTCTTAGTGTTGACTAAGCAAGCATCATGAGATACTAATTAGTCATGAACCTTGTATGATCATTACCACATGATGAACCTTACATAAATTCTATAAACCCTTTCAGATTATTTATGAAAATGCAGATAAGCAGTAGGAGAGACTTAAACTTGAGACCTCTAGTTACCCATAGTTTTGATATCATGTTACACTACTAACTTTCCTGAAAGCTTAAATTGTTAGGTTTTGGGCCTTGGGCCCCCAATGTATATCTGGCTAACCATAGTTGATGTGCCGTTGACTTTGTGGTTTAAGCCCCTTAATGCAATATACTTCAAGCTTGCATGCCTATTTGGTGGATCTCTTTTACTCTTTCTTTTATTTGGTTTGTCATCCATCAGTGCTTTGCTGTGCCTTTGCAAAGAGTAATAGTTAATCAAGGGAATAACCATAACCTTCAAATTCCATGTTTTCTACAACTTTTTATGAGGTTAATTTGATCCTGGCATATTAGCTGCTGTTGCAAGCTCATATGTTCCAACCGTGCAATAAAAACTATACTTTTCAAAAAGATTTTAGCCTTTAGATGAGTAGTCAATGTTAGTTGTAGTTTAGATGGGGTCTTCTCTCTGGCTTGAAATTAGTGAATCTATTGCGTATATAAGGTGATAAAATGGAAGTGAAATAGTCACTTAATTTCAGCTGGTTGAGTTTGAATTTATAAGAACTATGGGAATTGCAAATGCAAAACTTGAACTGTTGACGCTTACCTTGGGACTAGGAATTACATGATACAAAAGATGGCCCTTCTACACAAGAAGAGAGAGCCATCAAAACGAGAAAAGAGGAACTAAGGTCATGTGGCAGTCCAAGATGCTATGATATTGCATTACTGTGTTTTGATATTCCTTTTGTCCTTTCCGTAGTCCTAGAAACTGCATCATGCTTCCTGCTTCTTGCTTATGATATCATTCCTTTTGTCTGTGCATCTTATTGTGGACAGATAAAGTCTGTGATGCTGTTGAAGTTGCTGGAAAGAACGTCATGTCTACCACCTCAGTTGTGACAACTGGGCTTGTTTCACAGAGGTAAAACCTGATTCAACTGTAAATATGATGCTCCATTGCAACATCATCAATAATGTTCTGTTCTTCTGTTGCTATGAGTGTGTTCTTCATTTCATCATTATAGTTTGTTTTACATTGTGGTGTTGGGCAAGTTGGCATTGCATTTTGTGGTGTCACTCTCCTGCTGTTGTGGTCAAGTCCTCATATCGTTTTGAGGTGGAAGGGGAATATTGCTTTTGAATCACATATCTTGCTCCACTAATTTGGGAATCTGGAAGCAATGGCCTGCACAAATCCTGATCCAGTTACATGCCACTGATCATGTCTCCTCCCTTAAATTGTGTTGGACAGTAGATAAGACCAAAACAGGTTGAGATATGGTAGAACAGAGGAAGGAATTGTTTGCCATGGACTGAGCTCAACCTAGAATCTGAATTAAGGATATTCTGCCCAAACTCATTTTTCCCATAATGTTTTGGTTCGATGATTGGTATGAAAGTGTTTTTTATTGTTGCAGGTATGGAGAACAGGCAGGACATGTGACACACGAGGGGCTTGGTGCTGCAGGGCATGCTATTGGGACTGCTTGGGCAGTGTTCAAGATACGAAAAGCTCTCAACCCAAAGAGCGCATTTAAGCCCACAAAACTTGCAAAAGCAGCTGCTGAAGCAAATTCTGCTAAACTGAAGACTAAACAAGCAAAGTAATGGCAGACGGTTTTGGGTTGGTTTTATATGAAACTCTTAGACACTTCCATTTTTGTTCTTATACCAAGTGGTAGCTACTACAGACAGTTGATTGTATTTATTTATTTTTGTTTCAATGGATGTTCTCAGAAAACCAGTGTGTGTTTCAACAATCTTGTATAAATGATGTGTATTTCAATGAATATACCTTATCTTTGCCTCAGCAGGAGCTTGTGGGAGCCCAATGGATTCATTTTGTCAAGAAGCTTTGACAATGTGAACTAGGAGTGGAAGGGTTATGCTAATGGCGTACCAGAAATGGACAAAATTTCTTGGTAGCTTTAGGCAATACTGAGGGGAGGATTTACCCCTGTATGGTGGAAGTCCTCCAGCAGTTAAATTTTACGATTTCCCAGAATTTTCCTGCAGCCAAGCGTTCAGGTCTATGCAAACACAGAGAGCAAGTTGAAAGCTAATTTTGGGTTTTATATTTGTTGAACAAAGAAGGGTACATATTATTATTTGAACTCTAGATTCTTAGCATCTGCAGTACTTTCACACTAGTTCCACTGAATATATGCTTCCATTGATATCCCTAGCGTGCAATCTCTCTCTCTCTCTCTCAATAGCCCTTACCTTAATAACTAGTTTTGAATGGCTTGTAAGTCTTGAGATCTAGGACAACTCCAGCCACAGACCCAACTGCCGCAGCTAGAGAAATAAGCAGACAAGCAAAGCTTAGTATCTGCAGGGCAACCCACCGGCTTGTCCACCGTCCAATCTTCTTCTGGGAAATATACATCTCAACTGGGAAATAAACTGTCAAGGGCCAGAACCCAAATGCTCCAAGTATGCCCACAACATCATTGAAGAAGGGCAAGAGCATAGCTATAACGGTTGTCAACACAACAAAAATTGTCCTCCATACTAAACGGAAGAAGTTGAGCTGGTACACCCCATAGAAAGGGATTGGCAAATCGTATTCTGCAGTCACAAAGTCGCTCTTCGGCCACTTATGTGCACTCCATTTTTCCACAAATGCGAATAAGGGCTGGCAATAGACCTGCAGTTTCACATTGGTGTCAACTTCGTGAAGATAACATGAAACCTTTAACTATCTCCCTATTCAACTGCAAACTTCTTATACCTGATATGCCCCAACAAGATGAACGATGATTGCAATATTGGCTATGTCTAACAGCCAGTAGGGGTTATAGAATCCAAAGCCAGTGAGAAGATTTCCTGGAGCTAGATCCCCAAAGGCAGCATAGCCAAAGCATCCACAGAGCATATAGAATGCTGTTGTCACAGCGATGCTCAGCACCGTTGCCTTCCTCATGGTTTTGTACTCTGCAGGAGGAGATTTTATTGTATCCTACAGATGGACACCAAATCAGAATTCAACATTGAGATGTTGCAAACCAAAATCATCATTCTTGTAATGAGTTTATGTACCTGAATTTCGATGAGAATGAGTGAGAAAGAATAAGCAAAGGCAATAGCTCCAAGTGCCTGCAAACTCCTCCACAACTTCTGTGTTGAAGTCACTACTCCTGCATGAGTTACTGTCCCTATGCTTATGCCTGTCAAGCTTCCTTTGAAGCTCCCATTTTCTGAGAAGAAAAAGAAAGGAGAAACAGCAGTTTAGTTGCAGATGGTAGGTGGTGCCTTGCATGGCCTTGTTTCTGAAACTAGAAAGTATGTGTGCATACAAAAATATGATATGAGGAAGTGTGTATAACCTGCAACTTTGGCGACGCCAAGGCCTAGACCAACACTAGAGTACGTGAAAGACATAATAGCAGCAACTATGGAGAGCCACCAAACTTGATCAAAGTCTGGGATTTGAGAAAATATAATCTCTATGATTCCAAAGGTGATCATGTATCCATTGCTGGACATGTGACAAGGATCTTTCCCCCCGCTTTTGTGGAAACAGTTTGATCTCTTTATCGCCCTAATCATGAACAGACAAGTACACATAGTTATGAACTCATGCAGAAAGCATAACACACCAACAGAAAACTCACTCTGGAAACTCACATCATGCTGACTGATGCTGCAATTGTGTACCCAATTGCAACGCCAAACAAGTTCAAGTACTGAATCCACCCACATGCCAGGACCTTCTTCCCTCCTGCAGCCCAAATGAAGGTCAACTACAACGATAAAAAAACAACGAAAATCACCTGAGTCTGAGTCTCTGACCATGATGGAAACTATTATACTCACCTAAGTTAGTCTTGACAGCTTCCATGTAAGTGTAATTTCTTTGTCCTGTGAGAGGGTCACCTGACCTGTAACACTGGGCCAGGAGGTTGGAAGAGTAGAGATTGACAAAGGCGAAAAGGATCATTACAATAGGCCCTGCAACCCAACCAAGCTGCCCTATTGCCCATGCCAGTGAAAGAACCCCTGAGCCTATGACAGCAGTGATAATATGGGATGAAGCGGTCCAGAAAGTTCCTGCACCAAAGCCATAGTTCATAGTATGTTCTAACCACTATTCAGATTGATGTTAAATTATTATGTTCATTGGTTGTTTCCAGGATTCAGTGCATATAAGAAAGCAAGAAGATATTTCTTATATCCTATGGAGTTTACATACTTAAATCAAATAGTATCTCACCTTTTCTGGTAAATGATGAGTATGTTTGTTGAATCATTTATATTTTATTGACTAAATGGAATTTATAATTTATAATTTAAAATTTTATTTTGACACTTTTTCTCAATGAATATTAAGATTATGCAATCTAAGAAGGACAATAATTCAGATTAAAAATAAAAAAAAAAAGATTCTCCATGAAAGTAATCATTCTTTAAGCTGGATACTACTTGGCAGACACCAGAGCTTCTTTGCAGAGTCCATACCTGTTCTTTTGAGGCGGCCATCATCATCAAAACACTTGGAATAGTTGGCCTGAGGGTTTATTGCTTCACTCTCGCCATGGGGTTTAGGCTGGACTTCCACCTGCAAGTAGTGCCTGATGTCTTGCCGCTCTTCCACCTAAAACATTGATGCAGAGCTCATATATCAGAAGAGAAAGAACAATTTCACCAAGGAAGATGGAGAGGTATGGACATGATCTTACAACTCCATTGTAAATCCTGCTTGGAAGAGTTCGACTTCTTGGTAACATGGTTGTGAAACAGCAGGAATGGTAGTTGTGTATATGCGTGTAAACAGGAGAGAGACAAAGATAAAGGGAAGTGGTATGGCAGTGATGGATACTTGAAAAATATGTGGAGTGGGCTTTTATAGACGAAGATAATGACCTGAATTGAACCATTGAAATGGGGAGATGGTGGCATGACGCGTGTAGAAACAATCATGAATCGTGTAACATGTCTTTCGGTTATGATATAATACCATAAAGTTTGAGAATATAATATTGTGAGATTGAGTTTTTACCTAAAAAGATAAGCACATTCTCAATATTATTTTACAACCCTTTCTTAGACTACCTCCAAACATGCCTTATGTGCATGTGAGCTTACAAATTTTAGAAGGGCAGACCTTCAAATTACTGATGGTCTCCACTTTCAGTAGGGCCATGTGCAGACTGATCTCTCCCCTTCATGCATAATTGCTTTCTACCTCTATGGATTAGGATGTTGTAATCACCTCCTCCCCATCAGTGATATTAGAGTTAATCCTTAACCTTAAGAATTTGTTTAACACTCATAAAAGGTAACATAGATTTTAAAATCACGAAAGGAAACAATATGTACCCAACGGTTGGGTACGCCGTCTTAATCAACACAATGGGAAATAACCTCAGCGAAATGGACAACATCCTAATCCAAACTGTAATTACTTCTGTCCATTTCTTTTCCTATTCGGGGGAACCGGGAGAGTTGGTAAACTGCGCGATTCCTCCCAAGCTTGCTTCACGTGTAGAGTGGAGTCTTCTCTCTTGTCAACGACAAGACACCATAGAGATGCACTTAAAAGCTAACACAGCCTACTTTCACAAAGGCGTTGGGCCCCCACGAATGCTTGCTGACGCTCCCACCACGATCAACAGCGCCCAAGTACAAGGCCTTCCAAAATTGACCACCCCCATTCTTGAAACCGTCAGTGGATTTATTTACAAAAAGAATCAATAGATTTTTATGCACTATCGAACCAGCAATCAATTCTTAATTTGAAATTGTTCATAGCTGATACTCCGGCCTGTTCATTATTAATGTCTGAACTTTTTACTTCTGACTGCACTTTGAGTTTGTCTCACTGATGAAAAAATAATCACAAGCCAACGGGAGTATATATGAACATACCCGCAACCTCTGGATTATGCCTTCAGGCCGATCAAATCGAACCAATTCATTAGTAGTTGTAATCCCCGAACCAATGGTTAGAGCCTTTTAGAAGTTGGTACTGAATTTTTCAGATATACCAAACACTTTCTGTGTAATCATCAGTCTTATAACTCTATATGTTCCTCGCATGTAGCAGATTATCAGGAAAGAAAAAGTGCTCAACTTTCACTATAGAAAAGTCATGCTGAAGATTAGGAGTTACCCAGAAGCTCCAATAATGAGCACAAATAGCGGAGGAGGTCTATGAAAATGGTGATTATCATCAAGTAGTGTATGACACATAAGCAAACCAGTACACATATATGGCTCCCCTACCTATAGCAATATGATTGATGAACAATTGGCGAGCTAGATGTTTATCAACAAGATTGTTAATGCAGTGGGATTTTGGAGATGATTCTTGGCAAGAATCATTGGCTGGGGGAAAAAGAAAACCAACATATAGAATAGCTGTGATCACAGGATTGGATCCCCTTTCACCATCACTTATCAGACAATGCAACGAGGACTGACCACCACCCGGCAGTGCACCACCGGCCCTACCACAAACCTAAAAAATGCCCGATATATATAAGTATGAAAGCGACATTACTGAACTCCCTACTCTTGCTTTTCTGTTGGGTCGACTTCTTCATTAGGAATTAGTGTTTGTGAGTGAAAGTTTTGGGTAGTGGTAACTGCAGACACGCATCCCTGTCGCACTGCTTGAGGGGAGGTAGCTTCTTTTTCAGGAAGGTGGCGAAACAAAAACGCGTGTTGAAAAATTGTAGCTATGGTGGAAGACTTGGGGAGACTTGTTTGGAAACGTGCCAAAATGAAGTGCAGCTAGCCCTTATATATATGGCTCCTGTGTCCACACACCATGCAGGCCTCTTCCTACAGGCTACTTTCAAAGCTATCAGTTCTTGGGGTTGAAGGAGGTTAAGAGCATCCTGATCCTGGCCGATTCGGATGGTATTTGAGTTGGGCATGGAGACGGGAGACAATGTGAGGATGGGATATTGAATTGGAACAAGCATATATCCTAGAAAATATTATTGGGTTCCATTTTGCATCATCCATACCAGTTGTATAAAGAAGAAGATATAAGTCATATAATGTCGATTTAGTCAGGTTTTTATCAATTATGAGATAAGAAAATTGAAAATTGAATCAATTAAATTAATTTTCATTAATTTTAAAACCGAAAGACCTTGATAATTGTTGCAACCCAAACTTATTTTTTCGGATTCAGTTAGATTCGATCAATTTTTTCAATTCTTACCCTAATATTCGATCAAATATTCACTATTAAATTCATATAGTCGCATTAGTAAGTAATTGGATCAAGTTAATTTTCAAATTCGAGAAAAATATTTTGTAATTTCTTGAAATGCCAATTGCCAGCATTGAGGCCCAACAAGAGGCTAGGCGGCCCAAAAGCAACCCAATTGGATTTGAAAATTATTTTTTGAAAACATTTTTTTTTAGTTGTGATTTGTGAAGGCTTAAACGCCGTCGTTATAAAGCGACAAGACTGACGGTCCAAACGACGTCGTTTAAATTTGCCTTGTTGCCCAAGAGAAGAGAAACAGATCGCAGAGCAAAAGCGAAGGAAAGGAAGAAGAAGAGGAGCAAGGAGAAGGAAAATGGCTCGATACGACCGTGCGATCACCGTGTTTTCACCGGACGGCCACCTCTTCCAGGTGGAGTACGCCCTGGAAGCCGTCCGTAAGGGCAACGCCGCCGTCGGCGTCCGCGGCAGCGACACCATCGTCCTCGGCGTCGAAAAGAAGTCCACCGCTAAGCTCCAGGACTCTCGGTACCTCTCTTCCTCTCTACGATTACGCATTTTCAGTGATTGTGGTTTAAGATCGTGAATTCTGAGTCAGCTTTTGAACCTATCTGATGGTTTCTGTGGCAAATTATTATTATTCTCTCGCTTTCATTGTTTTGGTGATGAAAAAACAATTTTGAAAACCAGTCTCTATTGTGAACTTTGCGCGATCATCAACATTTCTTTGCTAGTTATCTGTACATTTCTATTACTCTACATATTGCTTTGGTGATGGAAACAACAATTATGCTTTCTGGAAACCGTTTCGAAAAACTTTGTTAAAATGTGATAATTTTAGGAAATTTCTGGGCCTGTTTGACAGTAGATGTGATTCTGATGTGAATGAATTTATGGCAAATGCAAACAATCGACACACTTAGGCCCTGTATGGTAAAGAAATAGGAGTACTTTTAATCAGAACCGATGGTGAAAACAATAATCAGGTTCATTTCTTGGATCCTTTATTAAGTTACGTGAATTGTATGCAAATTTGTTGTATTCAAATTTTTTTTCAAAAATAAACATTTTTAGGACCAAATAAACACTTAAAAGAATTCAACTACCTGGCATGGTGGGATATTGTTGTCTTTGGGTTCCATAAAAACATAAAATGATGGATTTTTAAATCTCTTCTTTTTCTCTGCTCGGTTTCCTCAGCAACCAATTGGAGGGTGAGGTTCAATTTAATGCAAAATAGGGTTAAATCACCCAATGCTTGTTCCTTAAGGTGTCAAATATCTGTCCGTCAGACACCTCACACCTCAAGGTTCATAATGTCAGAAATGTTCACCTCATACATGAACTAGATATAATAGCCTTTATATCAAAACTTGGACCTAAGTGTTTTTACACCATAGAGTTCTCAAAAACTCTTCTAGCCTTCATTTAACATTAAAGTTTGATGTTTTATGTGGACTTGAACTTAGATCCCCCACCAACCCTTAACACTTGAGCCAGGCCTCAAGGGCTGTAGCTATTTTCATTTTTTGTGAACGTGGACTTGTGTTTCAGGGAACCTTCCAGAATCCAGACTTCCGTCTTTTGTTTTTATAGGTAAATTTTTGTCCCCATTGGGACTTGAACTTGGATCCTCCCCAACCCTTTTAACACTTAAGTCAGGTCTGAAGGGCTGTGGCTATTTTCGTGTTTTGTGAACATGGATTTGTGTTTCATGGGAACTTTCGAAAATCCAGACACAAAGGGTGAATTTACTCTATTAAATATGTGGGGTTATTTTGTCTGAGTTTATTTATGAATCTAAAATAATCTTAAAGAATAAGAGTCAGAATATTAGAGGTTATCCAACATGGAAACCATAGATAGGGAAAGATTTTGTCTGAGTTTATGTATGACTTAAAATAATCTTAAAGAATAAGAGTCAGAGTAGTAGAGGTTATCCAACATGGAAACCATGGATAGGGAAAGACAGAAAAGAAAAAGAAAAAGAAAAAGAAGAATGTACATAGGGAGAAGATTCCTACATATTGTATCTATTATATTATCCTTGACATTATCCTTAGCAGTTCCTGCTTACCATCTTGCTTACTGTTCTCAGAACGGTCCGGAAGATTGTTAACCTGGATGATCACATTGCATTGGCCTGTGCTGGGCTAAAAGCAGATGCACGTGTGTTGATAAATAGAGCACGTATTGAATGTCAGAGCCATAGGCTTACAGTCGAGGATCCTGTCACTGTTGAATATATTACTCGGTACATTGCTGGTCTTCAGCAGAAGTACACCCAGAGCGGCGGTGTAAGACCATTTGGCCTTTCAACTTTGATCATTGGCTTTGACCCCTACACAGGTGTTCCATCACTTTATCAGACAGACCCATCGGGAACATTTTCAGCATGGAAAGCCAATGCAACTGGGAGAAACTCAAATTCAATGCGGGAGTTCTTGGAAAAAAATTATAAAGAAACTTCTGGACAAGAAACTGTGAAATTAGCAATTCGGGCTTTGCTTGAAGTAAGTTATTCCTTGTCATATGAATATAAACTAGTTGCTTGCATTTAATTTAAACCTTAATCGATGAAAATTTCTTTTTGTGGCCCTTTAGGCTTGGCTTAAGTGATAAAAGGTTGGGAAGGGTTTATGGGAGGTTCCAAGTTCAAGTCCCAATAGGGGCAAAAGTTACTTGTCAAAAAATAAAAATGTGTTTATGCTTTAATGTTTTGAAATTTAAAATTCACATATCAAAAAGTAAAAATAAAAACTTCTTCATGCTTTAATGTTTTGGAATTTAAGTGGTTAATATTGAATATTTAAAAGTGGCTGCATATAATGTCCTGATCAAAGTAATTGATTTGACATACCTTACTTGTCCTTTATGTTATGTTAGTCTTTAATTTGACTTTTCATAATAACTACCAGAGAATTTGACGCTTGTATTAGGTAATAGTAATACAACAGGAAATTACTGCATTTTATTTATCAATTTAATTGATGGAAGAAATTTCTTACTGCATTTCATAACAATATTTACTTACCTTACTGACAATGACATTGTTTCTCACTGCTTTACCTGAAGCATCAGTTACAGAGAAGTTTGAGTTTTGATTTTTAGGAATCATCTATTAAGTATGATATAATTACAACGGACAAAATACATAAATCCAAAATTGTTGTGTTTAAGCATGCTTTTCTTGTTGCTTTAGTACATTTAGACACTAAGTGTATTTTCCATGAATTTAATTTTTATGATAGTCAATATTGTGTTGATGATGATCTTGTGTGGTTTTTGAGTGCTCATGCATGTTTAAATATTAGGTTAATAATGGTCCAGGTTGTGTCCTATCATTGCTTAGTTTATTCTTGTGGCTGCATGTACTGCTTGCAGCATGAGAAGACCATTTATTCCTTAAATTGAATAACTTAGCACTTAACACCTGACAATATTGTCTGGTTGGACTCATTCCACTGACAAAGTCCAAATTCCCCACTCAAGATTGGAACCCTCCTTCCCTCCTAAATGCTATGCTGCCTAGCAAACAAGAAACTGGTTACATGATGGATATTGTTGCCAGCTGCAGAGTATAATAAGATGTAATTATTACCCTATATTGAACTTGATGTGCATGTACTAGATTAGTTGACTAGTTGAGAAGTTCTTTATGGTCATTGCTGAGAAATGAAACAGAATGAAATGACAGTCTAATGGAAAAGACCTAACTTTCAATCAGTCTCATGGAAATTCGTCACACACCATTTTCTTATTGAGATATTTGTCATAGAATCTGGCATCTACAGAAGAATGCTACTCTTTTAAGTTAGGGACTGACCTAGTGGCTTAAGACCGACTGCCTAAGATGCAGTTATACCATGCCCCTGTAAGAAGTTCAGCTATCTATCATTTGACAAATCTGACCATTTAGTTGCTGAAAAATGCATGAAAGACTTAGATGTGGTACTCTCTTAGTATGCTGCTCTATATTTGTGTCAAAATCACCCACAATCATGTCTGAGAAAAGCCTGTTTAATTCTATAACTTATCCTTCATGGTTGCTTCTTTTGATCTGACTTTAGCTTTTGAATCGTGTTTTGCTTCAAATAGGTTGTTGAGAGTGGGGGAAAAAACATAGAGATTGCCGTGATGACGAAAGAGCATGGATTGCGGCAACTTGAAGAAGCTGAGATTGATGCCATTGTTGCTGAGATTGAAGCAGAGAAAGCAGCAGCTGAGGCTGCTAAGAAGGGCCCTCCCAAAGAAACCTAGTCCAGGCATCAATCATACTCCACCATGCTCTTACCATTGTTGTTCAGACATCCTCCTACTTCATCAAGCAGCATCTGAGTTTAGCCAGAAAACGTCTTGTCCCAATGGTGATTGATCATCCCGGGTATTTCTGAACATTTTGGATTGATATTCGTACTTAGCACTTTGTATGCTTTATCTATTACGCATCAATGTATCACAAACTGTTGGATTGAATCGAAAATTCTCAGCAGAGATCTTTCAAAATTAGGGTTTCAGAAAATCCTTGGTAGAGCAGCTCACCTCATCCATAATTAGGGCTATGCAGTGGATTGGATCAATCAGTTTTTTTCCTGCAGGCCCATAGTGTGCGGGTTGGGGCGGGTTTGAGGCGGTTTAAGGCCTGAAGTTGATTTTGGGCACCCCTTCTTGCTTAACCCCTAGCCCTGCATAATTAGCCTTCAAACCATTCACAAAAGATCCTTGTTTCAGCTTCCTCTTTAGCCCTATGCCTCTCATCCTTAGGAGGTCTTTGATTCAATTGTTGATGATTGCCACGCCTATATTTCTTGGTTTTAATAAGACTCCTATCTTTTTATCTTTTACACTTTTTTGGGGGGCAAGAAAACACATTGAATAAAAGTTACACTTGTAGATGGCGCCCCCCCCCCCCCCCCCCCCCCCCCCCCCCCTCCTAAATTTTGGTGTGGTCTTTTAGGGCTCCAACCATAGTAGGTAAACTCTTATTCCTAACATCTTTATTCCCCACTTCCCCTCATTAAAATATAGATTTTAAAAGATTATTCTGCATCCAATTATTAGAAGATAAAACACAAAGCTCCAAAGGTAGGAAAAAATAAAAGCTGTTGTACACTCACCCATCATTACAGATGTGGATTAGAATTCAAACCATGAAATATTACCTGTCCCCTATGGCTCCACAAATTGCAGCAAATTATTGCCCAACCCTGCAGTCATCAGATCCCACACAAAACACACACAAATAATAAAATAAATTGAAACCCTGTGCTTTCGCTTTTTGGGCAAAAGATCTCTCACCTAACTTTGGGCCCTCACCCATGTGCATGTTGGATAAAAGCACCCATCATCAACATAGAGGTCACTCACAGAATGTGGAGAATCAAATAGAACAGCATGGTTGGTTTTAATTCCCATTACAACTTCACTTTTTGGTAATGTTAGGATTTTTTGGGTACAGCTGAATTGGCCTACAATTTGTTCCATTTCAAAATCAAACCCCATCCCTAAATCCTACGTGCATGTCCCTATAAGGTTAGAATTCTAGCTCTTTCATAGTGGTACCCCATTGATAGCTAGGGTCTAGAAAAGTATCTTCTACCCCTTTTTTATCTTTATCTAAAATCTATGACTAGATTCTACCAAATTGGTCACCATTTGCAGTGGAGTTCAACCATGCCTTATTTTTTAAAAGAAGTATATGTAGGCCTAAAATGTAGGGGCAAATTTGATGAAGGTGGGGAGATTGACCTGAAAATTCAATTTAATTTTTAGCTATATGTTATTAAAGATGTTCACATTATGTGCCCTAGAGCTCATGAACTTGGCTGAATTGTGTTGCTTTCGCCCCCTAAAAGTGGATGCTTGTTTCCACCTAAAAAAAACATGGGCATCATTGACTTCATTCAAAAACACGGACATAAGAAATCAATGGAGACCCTGATGCTGCCTAACGAAGAGTTGACGATTTAAAGTCTTCAAAACTATAGCTCAAACTAAAAGCAAGAAAAACCTAGGTCACATGATTGGGAATGCCCTAGAAACGGTGGGTGCCCCTGTAGGGCAGATCCCTATGAATTTGGAGGGATGCCCTTGGACCCAATTAGGGTTTAGGGCTTTGTCTTGTGAAATGAAACTCTATTGGCCTGTTCTAGATGTTGAATTCCATTAAAAAAACACAGGGCAAAATACAAGTCAAGAGTCCAAAGTTCAAAGTTCAAACCCACCATTGTACGAGATTCATTGTTTCTCCTACAATTTTAGGACACAAAACAACCCTTGGTTGAGCCAAGTCCAATGGACCATGACTCATGCGAGACTGAGGAACCCATAAATAATTCAAAGAAACCCTGAAATAGTTCAAAAAGTTCGGCTTCTTGGAAACAAAACAAGTGACAAAAAAAAAAAAAAACAAACAAAGGTATTTAAGTGGAAATTTAGTTAAACTTCGATGTCAGTTTATGCCTCTTCCTGCCTAAATTACTATATTTGGAAAATTCCACTTCTGATGTGAGTGCTATATAATGACCTTTTTCAACTTTTTTCCTCAAAAGGGACAATTTATAAAATAGTAATTCCACATTTGGACTCTTTTAAGAGATTATTAGTGTATTTTAATACATTTTAATTATTAATATTTTCATTTAAATTTTTCATAAAATTTCCTTTTTTTACAAAAACATAATATATTATCTCAATATTTATAATATGATAAATATCTAAATCCATCAAATATTTAAAGTCAAGGGTGAAAATTTTAACTCACATGGCCAGCACAAGACATGTATTAAATATTTACATATAAAATAAATAATTAAATATAAATATTTTTATTTAAAAAAAAAATATTAGTTAAGAGTTAAATATAAATATTTTTATTTAAAAAAAAAATATTAGTTAAGAGGTAGGTGGTGGTAAGTATCACTTTATAAATAGTTTTTAGCATAAACTAATCATATGAGGACACTAGAAGGTGGCTATGGCATTCCATTGGTTGGCTTTTCCTAGCTTTCCTTAATATGCAGTCACATGTCCAAACTACAATTTTTTCTACAATTTTTTTTTCTTCAATAATTAAAAGGGTATCTCACGTCACCCATCAAGATTTCCCATCCCCATGTTTAATAATCATAATATATTTATATAATTTTTTAAAAAATAAATAATAATAATAATAATAATAATAATATGGTAAATTATTGTATCGTTAAGAAGATTATGTTTGAATGGTAGTTGTTGTTATCAACCACTAATCCTTGCAAACTTAAATATGCATTTATGGTTTTTTTTTCAATGTAAGGAATTTGTACCCCATGTGACATGGAATCTCACATTTCTCAATTCTAAAAATTATTTCTTAATTATTAAAAATATATGATTTAATATTTTATTTTTTTGTGATAAGAACCATTTGAAAATGATAACCATGAAAACATGATTTTAATTAAAAAAATATTTTATGTAATGAAAAAGTTTCAAAAGTCTTTAAAATGCATTTTTTTTAACGACTCCCGCTCAGAGGGTAAAGGGCCTTCACGATTTTAAACGCATCTACAAGTCCTAATAGACTCTAATACCATTTGTAATAATATTTTATTTTATTATTTATAAGGACCGTGATAAAAAATTATTTTTCAAACACAATTTTAAACGCATCTATAACTCTTGATAGGCTCTAATACTATTTGCAATAATATTTTATTTTATTATTTTTAAAAACCATGATAAACAATTATTCTTCAAATACAATTTTAAACGCATCTATAAATCTTACTAGGCTCTAATACTATCAATAATAATATTTTATTTTATTATTTTTAACAATCTTGATAAAAAAATATTATTCGAACACCAAATCAAAGTAGTATAAAATAATTTTATATATATATATTTCAGACATTTGAGTAAGACATGGTATCCCAATGACGAAAGCCATTCCTAAATTTCCATTTTAAACTAATTCCAATATCCTGGTTGAATCTTCTATTAAATTTTATAAATATATTTAAATAATAATAATTATTATTATTTTTAATTTTGGAGGATGATATGGTAGATAGATCGGATCCATGATCCACATAATGATAAAGTGAATAATAGCATGGGCGCAAGTTAGCGACAGGAGGCCCCAGTTATTAAAAGCTTCAAGCTAAAAGGTTTGGCAGGAAAGCGACAGTTGGTTGACCAAAACCGTGACGACTTGGGATCCATCACCGTCTAAGGAGTAGACCACCACCAAACGCTAACTGTACACCTCAGCCACACTCAATCCTGCCCTCACACTTCGCTTTTCGCCCGTTCTTATCCATCACACACCCCCCTCGCTCACCTTATCATCATATCTCACCAAACTCGTTAACTTTCCCTACCAGCCGTACTTTTGTTATCTTGCGCCGGTCGCGTCCTGCGCACCCCTCCCCCCTTTCACGACCTTCCCTTTCAGTTATGTTTGTTTTTTAATAGGGAAATAAATAAATAAAACAAAACATGTCCATTCATGCTCTTTTTTTTATGGACAACGGAAACCCTTGGGAATAGTGAAATTTCAAAATTACCCTTCAATAAAAATTTAGCAATAAAATTTTTAATAATACCTTATCAATTTTCTAATCATCTTATACCTCCCATACCATATTAACCTATAATCAAATTTAAATTTAATAATAAAGAACTAAATGCATGTTTAAAAAAAAATTATCGTGATTTTAATTTCTCAAACAAAAATAAATTACACTGATTTTATGAACTACCCTAATTCAAACATCATTTTTAGAGTTTAGATGGATATATCGATAATCTAATCAAATGTAGACTATAAAAAATCGATCACTAGCAGAGCCAGAAATATGTCATCAACATGCAAATTTGGTTAAATAGTTAAACTTTTTTGTCTTTAAATCCGTCAATGGAAATTGATCGTCGGAGAGTTGGTCATATCCATCAACTTCCCTTGTGTTTGCCGTGAGTGCTTGGGTGAATGTACAATAAGATTAGAGTATGCGTCTTATGATTCAACCAAAGGGCATATAATTTATAGAATCCGAAACAAGGATTCGAATAATTAGGAGTTTTTTCAACTTCAACATTCCTTTTTTTTATGTAGATACAATTCGAAGTTCAAAATTTCAAGAAACTTATTTTCTTCTAAGAAGTAGATTCTTAAATAAGTTAAGATAAGGAATAACAAATATGAAAATAAGGGCTTCTATTCGTAAAATTTACGAAAAATGTCGACTGATCTGTAGACGGGAACAAATTATAGTAATTTGTCCCAACCCAAGACATAAACAAAGACAAGGATAATTTTTCTAAAAGAGATTCTCTAAAGAACTCGATGTACAAATAAAAAACTATATGATTAAAGTATGCGTTTTTTCTAACAGCAATTACTTTTAGGAGAGTTGATAATATTTGACGTCGTATTCAAATAATTGTAAATGAAAATTTACTTGATGGTATCAAATTTAATTTACCGGACCCATTCATCTCACTTGTCTTATTATTCATCATTTTGCCCAAAAGAGCCAAAGCACCAAAGGTCCCAGATCCCACAAGTGATCCACCACTCCCAAATGGTTAAGAAGCACTAACTACTTTCAGCTAGATACATAGTACTTGGTAGGTCGTTTCCCTCCGGACCCAACCAACAAAGGGACCATTGAGTAGGGCGTGCCCTAAAAAGTACACCTTTAAACATGTATGTGTTTAGAGTTTAAGAGATTTGGCATTCAACCCACCCTTGTCGGTGCTTTTATAACTCCAAAGAATTTCCATTTTTCACAAAATTTTAACATATCACATAGATGATTTGGGTTTTGTGACTTAACACTTAAGTTTTAAGTTTGTGACTTAATACTTAAGTTTTAAGTTTACACCCAAAAAGAAACTATTATCAATCATTCATTATTCCCGTATTATCCATAGTACTAAAAAAACTCGATTCAAGAATTGATATCAAATTCATAAACTTTAAGTCTAGTATTATTTTAACAATCAATATATTTGTTAAAAATACGAGTAAAAAAAAAAAACTTTTTTTACAAAATGATAGATCAAAACACAAACAAAATCTAAAGACTCGTTACGATTTTTGCTTTGATTCAAAATCAAAACTAAAGATATAATTTTCCAAGAGATAATATTATTAATAAAAAATAAAAATATTAATATTCCATGTGAAACCGTTTAAAGAAAAGCATTTATGCTCTTCAAAGCAGTTTGGTAAAGACAACAATAACTTGATAACAAGGAAAGTGTGTAGAAGGGAAGAGTAGAAAATTGGTGTGCTAAGATTTTTAATAATTTGATGGCTGCCAAGAAGGCATATGGTTGACTTGATTAATAAAAATAAATAAATAAATAAATAAATAAAAGGAGGAGTATGGAAAAAGAGTGTCCAAATTGCTGATCTCAAGGAACTTCATCCATCACTTCATAGCCCCTACCACTAGCCCATATTAATTTTTCAAAAAAATTGAGTCTAATCCCACCAATATATTATTATTTTAAATACAATTAGTTTACTTTGTGAATTTTTTATTTTATAAAAATGAAGATAATTTCACCACCTCAACCTTACTCTAAAAATTAAAGTATATGAAGGAATATTATATGCTTCATCATCCATGAATGGCTCCTAAAGCTATTGATTATTTATTATTATTATTATTACAAAGTTCATAATTTTTTTATTTTTTTTAGTTTTGTGGAATATTAATAGCTATTTGAAAATAATTTTTTTTTAAATAGTCTTTAAAAATAGTTTTTTTTTTTTTAATGGAGGAACTAGGATATTCTCAACTTATTTTCTATAATTTCAAATGTTTTTAAAAAATTATTTTTATATATCGTATTTATATAATTATTTTTAAAAATAAGTAAAAAATAATGAAAAACATTTATAATATATATATTTTTTTTAAATTATATTTTTATAATAATTTTAAGTTTCAAAATTAATTTTCAAACAAACCCATTTACATTTTGAAAAAAAAAAATGAAAGTTGTTTGGATTAAAAGGACTAAGCTAAAGATTTTTTTTTTTTCACCTACTTTTCCACAAAACTCATAATTATTTTCACAAAATTTTGAAAAAATAATGAAACCTAATAATTGTTATAGTATTATCACTATTAAGCAGTCTTTGATGACAAAAAAAAAAAAAAAAAAGTCAAATACAACAAATATAAATATATATTTATATTAGAGAATTAGCAATAATAATTGGAAAAAATGGTATGGAAATTTTCTTAATCTAATGATCATTTCTTTTACAAAATTAAATTATATATTTTTTTTTGGAAAAAAATATTAGTTTTCAATAAATGCCACGGTTCTAATCATATATCAAATGTGGTCGTTACGTGAATCAAACAAAGAATGATTAAAAACAAAATTTAAGAAATTATTATTTAAAATAAATTAAAAATGGGGGAAGGGAGGGGGGGTGGAAATTGATTGATGGAGAACGATAATGGTGGAAGTGGGGAGTGGGATCCATGTGGTGTGGGTGGCGGTGATTGGTGGGACCCACCGCCGCAACTGCGCACATGAGGCTACGTCGGGCGGCTGCCAACTACCACCCAAAAAGAGAGGAGTTGGTAACGTGTGGGATACACACAATCTTCTTTTTTCATTCCCATGCCCTTCCTTTTCCTCCTTTTTGCATTTCTGTCCCTCCCCCGTTTTCCTCCCCTCCTTGCAAAATGACCCTCCTGCCCCTCCTAACTTAATTTCAAAAAAAAAAAAAAAAAAAAGGCCATTTTATCACCTTTTGTATCATTGTATTGTAGTAAGCATTTATAATTTTGGTTATTTTTTTATTTTTATATAATTTAATTTTTAATTTTATGAGATAATTTAATATGTAAATTAAAGATAGCCCACATGCTTAAATGTTTTTTTTTTTTCACATGCTTAAATAATAAAAAATAAATTATAAATAATACCCTTGATCTTCTTATATATTCAAAAACATGAGATGACTAGCTTGTACCCTTGCTGTTGACATTCTTATACACATATTTTACATTATTTTTACAATTATTTAGAGCTATTAGTTGCCTTCATAAACCTTGAAAGCAACATAAAAACCACCTTTTTCTTGCATTGGATATGAAATTTCAAATTTTCTTTTGATGACATAAGTAGGAGGAGGAGGAGGAGTTTGATTCTTTGAAGGTGGAACTCAGTCAAATTAAAGAAAAAGGTAGATGAGTTTTCACAAATAATTGAAAGAGTGAGGGCCATAGAGGCAAGAAAGGGGGAGTAGTGAAAGGACCCACCACAAGGGTCATGCATGTGATGTTGGTGGGAGTTGAACCATTAACTACTAAGGTAGAACAATAATTAACCTATTGATGGGGAGGGAAGCAATTTTATAATAATAAGCATAGCCTTGTTACACAATTTTTCTTTAAGGAGAGAGAGAGAGAGATGCAAAAGGTGGGAGGGAGAGAGAGAGAGAGAGAGAGAGAGAGAGAGAGAGATGCAAAAGGGGGAGGAGGGAGAAAAATTAAAAAAAAATATCTAATGGAAGCTTCTAATGTGTCTACCTAACACCTTTGAAAAAGAAAAAGAAAAGGGTGAAATGTTGAAAAGTGACCCCCTTTTTCCATTTGGGAAGGGTCATTGTTTTTTGGATCTTGTTTCAAAGGAGCTTACCACTCATGTGTCCTTTTGTTTATGCTCTCATCCAAATATGTCTTTAACCCTTTGCTTTTTAGGGTTTGAGGGGTTGGTTATTGATCCCTTCCATCTTCTCATTCTTTCATTTTGTTTTATTTTATTTTCTTCGAGCCCCGATCTTCTTTCACTTTTGTGTCAACTCCTATAATCCGTTGCCAAATTATATTTAAAATAAGGTTGGTATCACTAAGACATCCACGTAATTATGATAATACTTTATGAATAACGGGTAAGTACATAGTTATGCCAAAACAAAATTTATGAAAGGTCAAGCACAACTAAAATGGTCCTTATGATCGGAGCCAAGTGACATAACCCATTAATTGATGTTGGTGGTTTGGTACCAAGATGGTGGGTCTAACCCCTTGACCTCTCAATTGGTTGGTCAAATTTAAGCTTATTGGATGCTATTAAGCCTTCCAAGATACGGAATGTATAAGATAGATTTTATACTTGGTATAAAGTGTAAAGTAAATTATATTCATGATGAGTTTCTTTAGAGAAAATGCACTTAAAATTCTGCTATTTTTGTCTTGAATTTTAAGCCCCCTTAACAAAAACATGAGAGATCCCAATAAGGCAAGAATTATGGCATACAATCTCACATAAAAAGGACAAAAAAAATCCAAGTGATTTAACTCAAGTTGAAGTAGTTTTCCCACAAAAATGCCATAAGGGGATAGGGTCATGAAAGCTTTGGAACAAAAAAATTTATAGCTAGTTAAGAGTTTCAATTTGTAATAGTTTGGTAGTTGGATCATAGCTTAGACAATTATTGGTAGAAAAAAATGATACCATGGCCAGTGGTTAGTTTCTTCACGCCTCATATATATATATATAGTGTTTGTAGCTTTTTAATAAATTTTGGAAGAGATAGGTTGCCCACCTCTCCCTCTCCCTCTCCCTCTATTCTCCTCCTCTCACAGCTTATCCATTGCCCTTCCAAGTGAAAAATCAACCTTTTCCAAAAAGGAGAACTAGAAAAGAAAACCCAATAAATATTTTTGAAATTTTTTATATCACATGAATCAAGATATATAACAAAAGATTCATGAAAAAGACATGGTTTTTAATTAGATAAAGATGTATGTGGAGAGAAAATTATTTGGTGGAAAAATGTGGGTTCTGGAAGAAAAAAATGGGAGAGAAGCCAAAAAGGGAAGACTTGTGACTTGTGTTCATGCAAAGATACCAAATCCATTATTTTGTTGGAGAAGAAAATAGGGAGGAACCCATTATTTGATTTTGAAAGTATAGAAGAACAATGACTCTCTCTCTCTATTTCTCACTCTGTGTGTGTGTGTGTGCAGGTGGCACCAACAACCACAACTGGACTGACATGAAAAATTGGTGGGGGTATGACAAACCCCAACTTTTTTTCCAGGAAAGTACTGAGAGAAAATGAAAAAAAAAAAAATAGAGTTCCTCTGGATTTGGGGATGAATAATGAGAGAGATTCCAAATTGGAAATGGAAAACATTGAAACAATTCTGCACAAAGAACAAGCTGGTGATGATCATCTTCTCTGTACTGGTACTATATATATATATATAACACTATGAACTAAAAATTATACAAATAAGGGAAGAGGAGAAAAGTAGAGAGATTTTGAGCCTAATACCAATCTCTTTCTTTCTCATTTCTCTCAATTCTGTTTCTGCTACATAATCCAAACACCACTTCCATTTTCCTCTTTCTTATTTCATCTCCAAACCTCTGTAATCCAAAACCCCAGATGTCAACCCTAAGAAGTCATACCCAGAGCTGCTGCTTCCACTACTAGTACCAATACTGCAACTGCACTCCTCACTATCTGGTATTCCCAAACTGCATGCAAAGCAAAGAGTAGTGCTGCTACTCCTCCCACCAGTCTTCAATGGCGCCTCAGCTTGGGGTTGGTATGGTGGGCTGATTCTGAGCTCAAGGTTAAGGTCTGGGCACTTTTCCGTAACTGGGTTTTTCTCAGTTTTGCACCCAAATCCACCAGTACTGCTGATATTGATCTTCTCCTCTTCCTTAACTGTGGCTGCGAAAGATATGGTTGTAACGTCCGGTGAGGGCTCGTTGATGGGGCGATGAGTAGACGGATCGATGCCTCGGTTCAGAAGCTTTCTCCGTATGTGGGTGTTCCAGTAATTCTTTATTTCATTATCTGTTCTTCCGGGTAATCTACCAGCTATAAGAGACCATCTGCAAACAAGATCCAAAAAGATGGATTAGACCCCATATGCTTAGAATTCAGAATTCGATTGTGGAGTGATGTGAATTAGCCTATTGTGGAGTGATGTGAATTAGGCTTACTTGTTGCCAAGGAGACTATGCAGTTTGATGATGAGCTCATCTTCTTCCTCGGTGAAGTTTCCCCGCTTGAGGTCAGGCCTCAGGTAGTTTATCCATCGGAGGCGGCAACTTTTCCCACATCGGAGAAGGCCTGCGGCCTTGGGGAGAGACCTCCAGCAGCCCTCGCCGTGTGCCCGGATATAAGCGATGAGGCGATCATCTTCCTCCTTGGTCCATGCCCCTTTGTTTGTATGAGCTTTCTCACAGCAAGGAGACCTCCCCATTGAGCTGAATCACAAGCAGAAGGAAAAACTAGCAGCTATAAAAGCTATAGAATTGTGTACAGTTTTAGCAGCAGTGATGGTGGTGGTGGTGGTGGTGGTGATGGTGGGGGTGGTGGGTAGGGAGACGGAGGCCTTTTGTTTTTGGTATTGTTGCTGAAAAAAGCATCAAGGCCGGCCTTTATGAGGACTTGTGATGGGGTTTTATAGGCTTTTGACTCTCAAATTGAGAGAGAAAAAGAAAAAGAAAGAGGGCAGAGAGAGAGAGAGAGAGAGAGAGACTAATTGCTTCTAGATGTGAGTTGGTGAGACAGGTTTGAGGGGTAGTGGCTGGTGGCCTTTCTCTTGATGATATTGGCATCATCATCATATAATAAAGTTAAAAAGAAAGTCATTAACTATAGGGTAACCTTCAGGTAGGTGTAAAGCAAAAGTACTAAAGTATAGCAAGACAAGGTGTGATCACTGCCCTTTCCATTTTCTTTTTAATTAATTTCTTTTCTCCTTATATTATATATTAATAATTTTATTTAACCCTCAATTCTCCCCCTAATTCAAGAGATGACATATACCCAAGTACATGTACACCTTAGTCCTTATATTATAGTATGTTGTTGGAACTAACACCCTTAGGGCTTTTTTATTTTTATGTGAAATAGCTAGGGTTTGAGTTCATTTCAAGCAGGATTGAGTGTTCTTAGTGTTGATGGGATCATAAAAAAAAGTTGTTGTTTTAGTAAGTTAGTTGTAGTGGGGGATTGGGAAAGAAAATGTCCAATTGGTTTTGGCTATTCTTGTGCATAGTGTAGAGATGGTAGTTGTGGATCTTTATTCTATTGTTGCTCTATCAAGCATATGAGAGAGAGAGAGAGAGAGAGAGAGAGAGAGAGAGGGTTTCTAGAAGAGTTGGAGGTTGGGTTCAAGGAGGATGATGAAAGGAAAAAAGGTAGAATAGGGGGCAAAAGGGAAATGAGTGTGGTTGTGGTTGTATGTGGGCTTTGGTTCACCTTCCACTTTTCTTTTTTCTCCTCCAACCTTGTGGTGCAAGTTTAGGCAATAAGGGTAGGGTTAGGGGATATGGAGGGGAGAGGGTTTGATTCACCTTTTTGTTGTTATCTCCCCTCCAATTTGCAAATTATTTGTTACCCACCACCACCACACATGGCTTTTCTCCTCACACACTCCCTTTGAAAGCAACTTGTGCCCATCATCCTCAACTCTTGCCATCAATTGGTTTTGATGATTTGAGAGAGAGACACAGAGAGAGAGAGCAAAGTCTGCCCACTTGTGTAATTTTGTGTGTATTTTACCTACCTTTTCACCACTGACTATCCCTCCACCTTTAGTCCATTTCTGCATTCACTTTTGATGTTGAACTATTGCTCCATTTATTTTCTTATTCCAACTAGTCCTCTTTATCTTTTCCCAAGAGAACCCACCTAAGCTTATCCATTTCTTTTTCCATCCAACATTTCAAAACCAAGAAAAAATGTAACTTACCCTATTTATTACTCCACATCCTCTCTTGTGTGTTACATGATTTTGGATAAAATTTTGAAAATATGGGTATTCTCCTTTCAAACATGAGAATCTTATGCTTTTCTTCAACAATAAGTATTTCTAAGATACTTCTTCTACCGCTAAAGACATAATTTAAAAGGGGGAAAATCATTTGAGTCTCAATTGTCTGTGCCTCTCTTGAGGCTTAATCAAATGCCAAATCTCATTGTTCCCTAGTGATGGCCAAGCTGTCTCTATCCTCACCACCCTTCCCCTACATATAACCACACACAAACACATGGAGAAACCTGAACAGAAAAAAAAAAAAGAAAAAAAAAAGGCGGGGGGGGGGGGGGGGGGGGGGGGGGGGGGGGGGGAGGAGAGAGAGAGCAAAAAAAACAATGAGAATGATATGATAATTATGTGAGTGGTTAAGAAATTTGGGAGGTGTGGGTTAGGATTGGCAATAATCTTCGATCGTATGGTGAGAGCCAGCACAGCAGCACGTGGATGTCATGTGCTTAGGTATAGAACAAGACTCGTGGGGTTGTCCTTAAAACCTTTTACCTACCTACCTCTTTGGCTGTCCTCCCCCATGTGGGACTCTCCTGAACCTCAGCGCCATTAGGGGTCTGTTTCAAAAATGACCCACGTGGAGGATAAGGCTTCTTCTCTAATGTTTACTTTCTCATTCATTTTTTTAGTCTTCTCATTACATGATCGATGGAGATTGAGGCACCTACTTCTGACCTAATCTTTCTCTCTGCCACCTTGTTTTTAAGGTAGCTTCAACTAAGTTGCTGGTAAGAAACCTGAACTCTGGTACAAACCCCTTTCAATGGGAAAATGAAAAAGCATCGTTCACAAAAATTAAATTAGAATTTTTTTTTAATCTGAAAATAAGACCTAACTTAAATACAGACAATACTACAACATCTCAAAAACAAACACGTCCTCTGCATACTTTTATATGAATAAGCATCATCCGAAATGTGATTTGCACACAAGACCCACATGTATGTGGATCTGGATTATGAAAAGGAAAGAGATGACCCTACTTATTTTAAAGGGGAATGAGAGGGTAATTGAAGAACTGATTCATTCTATTATTTGCTCCAAAATGGGGAAAATCCTTCTAATTTTGCCTTAACCAGCAAGCTTTAGGCAGACCTGTAGGGTATATTATTGCTGTTATTATTGATGGAAAAACTAGAACTCTATTGCGCGGTACATGATAAGAGTGACCTTACATAAAGAGATCATACACAGAGCGGGTCTTGTTTACTTCATTCTTTTGCGAACCTCGTAGAAGTAACTCAGGATCACCACTGCAGCAGCAACTACAACTCCTACAGCGCTCTGTGCCAATACGGTGCTGTCTTTGGCAATGACCTTGGAGCCGGAGGAACTTGAAGGAGTAAACCCCAGCTCTGAGAGTTTCTTATGAGATACTGCATAGTCCCTAAAGAATGCATCCTCATCCTGCGAGAAGCGAAGAGATGGGAATGAACTAAGCAAATAATTATAGCTACTATGAATGTCCAAGGAGGGCAAATGGAATAAAATGGTGAGAACCGCCTATCTGAGGACAAAAGCCAACCGGACTAAGTTGAATTGATCCAGAAATGCATCAATCTTAACTGATTGAGAGTATCCTACAAATGGCTCTAGTCCAAAAATCATAGCAAACAGAACAACAGCCATTCAATGTTACAGGTTTTGACATTCATATTCTCCATAGTTTTAAAAGGCAAACTTTAAGCGCACCTAAGCTCAAGGCACCACCACTCCCTAGTTATAGCGCCTTGCTTGCCAAGATATGCATCTTATTGAAAAAGCGCACCTTATCGGCTTTACTCTTTCTTATTATTCTTGAAATTTCTAATTATATACTGAAATTTATATAAATTCGTTACTTTTTTATTGAAGGCTTCTTTTAAATGTTTCGAATCTTAAATTTTTTATTGATCAGATTAGATTTTGAATCATATTTTACAAAATTGATATGTATCCTAGATAGCATTTCACTTCACTCAGGTGCGCCCCTTGTCCTGTGCCTTGCGCTTGAGTTATAGGAGACTTTTGCACCTTAGGTGTGCCTTGTGCCCTTTTAAAACTATGATATTCACCTAAAGGTGTGCATTGCTGCATAATAGCCAGCAATAAGTCACGTTTGGGCCATAGTGGGATAGGATTAAATTCAGGTAGAAAAAGTGATGCTGGAACCAATCAATTATTAGGGGCCCAATCCAAAGCAAACCTATAGGCCCAAATTAATTTTGAAAATATCCTTAGAACAATGAAATATAAATGCTAAATCAAGCTATCCTGACCAAAACCAGACTGTTTGTAATCAGGTTAAATTCAGCTCAGAAAATGGCATGTTTGATGAATTGATCAACTCAAAATCTACTTGCTTTAATAAATTGAGGTTTGGATCATGGCTGGCTTTGCCATCCCTACTAGGGCACAGTTGGGCCACATTCAGTTGTAACTGCAAAGGCAATACTAAATGCTATGATGCTATGCAGAACAATTTGGTGAAGTTTAAACTCCAAACCAACACTAAATATGTTATAGTAATCAGGTGGTGGTGCTTTCTGTTTTTGAGAAGGAAAAGAAAAAACTCATGATAAAGGTTGCTGCCATCTGTCTATATGTTAGTTCTGAAGGGTATCACAAAATACAAAATGGTTAAGAACCTAATTGGACAAGTTGAAACAAGGCAATATTACCTTTGCATACAGCTCAACATAACCACGGAACTCAGGATCATCCAATAAAGCCTTGTCTGTTGGAAGTTTCAACAGCCCCTCTGATTCCCCTTGCAGTAACTCCCTGTTTAGATAATAATAATGATTATCATTTAATGGATGGTTAGAACTTAACAGATTTTTATAATGTTGTTAAATATATAAATGAGATAATATAGGTTCATAAAGAAATTAGTCAATCAAGTCAATCCCTCATTTATGTCGTACACAAAGTATGAGTTATCAAACTTCAGAGGATTCTTAGTCCAAGGGCCATCAAAACCCGATCGCTCTGGATGTGCCCTTCCCTGTAGCATCAAACCAACCAAACTATATAAATGTGTGTACATATTGCCGAAAAAGACGTATGATTGTAAATCTGAAAGGAGAACTACCAATGTGTGCCCTCCTGACAATGCCACAATATCCTTGCCAGACAGGCCCATCCGGTAAAAAATGTCCCTAAGATGTGATACCCCTACATCAACATTTGGAAGAGAATATGAATTTGAACATATTCAAATATAACCTAGTCAAACTGCATCAATGCATGCACAAGTACACTTCTCCTAAGGCATCATGATGATAAGAAAGGAGTCATTAAAAAAGAACAGAACATTAATGGAAGCTATATTTGGATAGTTTGCAAGTTTACATGATAGTGACATGAAATAGCTGTTGAAAAAGCTAAAGTGCTTATGATTCCACTTTCTCTCCCAATCATTACATTTCGTATAAAATTTAAAGTTCCACCAGCAGACACGATAAATCACGGATCCAGGAAACCTCAATGCTTGCTACGGCACACAGCTGAATCTTATACAAAAATATTCATCTTAGAAAAAAAAAAAAAAAAACCACCAAATTCTACACATACTAATTACAGAACTGGTTTAGATGAAGAGCACATGACCAGGACTTAATGGAAACAAGGAAAAGGTCACTAACTTACTATCTAAGTCAAGATCTTTAACATCCAAAGATTCTCTGAAGGTGTTATTTTACAAAGGAAAGCTTATGCGAACCCATGCAAAGAGAGTTTGTTCTATAGTATTATCATGTGAATATAAAAGATGTAACCTGTCATAATTAAACATTACATTTTTATAAGCATTTTCATGGACCCCATTTATCTCTTTATCCAATACTTAGTGAAACACAAATCCCTGGATCCCTGAAAATTGAACCTCACATCATGCACCTTAAGATCCTCTCATGCCATGCTTTGACAAGTCTTCATATCTTCACACAAAAAAAAGTTTCAACAATCCATATGACAAAGAGAGCTTGAGTACCCTAAAGCAAAGAAATCATAATAATACATACCCTATAACTAGGCACCAAAAACTTTTGTGCCCTACATTTTTATGTTCCCCCCCAAATACAAAGGACATACAGCCCCATCATTTGAGGGTGTGCGATCTGTGCCTTCAAGCATGGTCATGGGTCAAAAGTTTTCTTATCTCATTGACCAACTGCAGCTTTAGGTGGGATATAGAGCTTCAGAAAGCAAAAACTAGTTTCCAGCAGCAAGCAAATGCATGCCCACCAAGCATCTTAACAAAATACTTAATCCCAGAAGAGAACTACTACTACTTATCTTGTCTGAGATTCACCCACTCAAGGATGTTTGCAGGTTCTCTAAAATAAATAGTGGAAAGTTCAAACAAGGGCATGCGCATTTACTAGCATCTTTCTGATATGTTAGCTGAAAAAGGTTTGCAAGTTTACCAAGGAAATACTGAATGTCCACAGAAGGCATGCTAAATTTTATAAGCATCTTCCCGAGACATGCTTTACAAACATTAGATCAGCACTTCCCATGGATATTATTGCTAAACTTTTATGATTGAAGCATAATGACTTAAATGTATTTCCATGGTTCAGATATATGAGTGATAATTGAAAATTTATACACAAGTTCTGAATTGAAGAGGCCTTTAAGAGACATATGCAATCCCACAAATGCAAAGTCTTGGGAATAACATGAATCATTCCCTTAAAACATGTTACTTGTTATACATTCAAAATGTAACGTTAGCAATGGTAACTTCTCATTTTCTTCCTACTTTGCTCGACTTCTTTGACCAGCACCACATGTATTTTGAACATAATATGATTCCATATATTATTAATACAGACTTATAATGAAAAAAGAACCAAGAGCAACAGACACTAATTCATCAACGGGGTATTATACCCAACTATTTGCTATTGGAATGGTTGTTCAAGGTAATTCTTTACTTTTACCTCAATTATGTTGAACCAAAAACAACTCTATAGAATGGTAAAGTTAGGCCATAATGTGATCACAGGAAGCTGATCATCCATGTGAACAGAGAATTTCAAAACTTTTATATGCCTATGGTCCAATCACGAGTCATTTATGAAGCATAACACATAATATAAAGCAAACTATACACTCAAAAACTTTTTGTTCGTAAAGAAGCTCTGATTAACGACAGTTATAGGCCATTTTGGAATGATATTAGAAAACCTTGTTTGGCATCTGGAAGCCGCCCTTCCTTGGGAGAAATCATTGAATCCTGAAACAAAGACATAAACAGTTACAAGAGCGATTATTTGTAAGAGATAACAAGCTATGTTATCAAGATGCCACATTAACATACCTTTCTACCCGGTACAAAGTCAATGGTGGGGCCTCCTGTGATCTCAACTGCAACAACTCCTGCAAGCTAAAAAAAAAAAAAGACAATTGGTTAATTATGAATAAGTCACTCTTCATATTTACAAGACACATGGATAGAGCATGCTACTAGATTGGTGTTCATTACTCATATAAGATAGATGGGCATTGCGACAGTAAATCTCCACATCGAAGGATAGTGAAGATAATGTCAATCCATGATTAGCATTTGAGAGTGTTCATGAACACAACATGCATGACATTGACAAAGGTAATTTGTTCTATTAATCAATGCACGCAAATATGCTTGTTTGGACACTCTTCATAAGCTTGTCCTTTTTCTTCCCTTTTTCTCTCGATTATAACTCTTATCCTTTACTAAATTTCTATCCATCCACTTCTTTTTGGTTGGCCTCTTTTTTTTCTTTTTTTCTTTTTTTTTCCTTTTTTTGCTGTTTGTTTGTTTACAAACTGTTTGAATGATTTCTATTCATCTACATAGAAATTACTAAATCCATATAAAGAAATATATGAGAAACTCTTCAGATGTTTCATTCCATAGAACAATATACATATGTTAAGACACCTGCCATGTGTAGCATGATCATCTATTCTTATTTCTGACTTCAAGACCCATGCTACATTCAAACTATTTAGTAATTTGGAAAATCCTAAGCAGAAAATGGTTCCAGGATTCTCCACTGGTCTCATCTCTTCGTAGCAATCATTAAAGCATGAGATGAATAATAGGATATAACCCGCTGAGCACCTATGAAAAAGCAGGAGGATGTTGCCTACAAAATATTCCAAAAAGCAACTGACCACAGATAATAAGGAAATAAGATCATTCATCTTCCTTGTTGGGAGGATTAAACATCAATTCCAAAAAAAGGTCAATCATCTGCCACACACTTGTAAAAGAACTTTGGAATCATTTCTCAGATCCAGTTCCCTGCCTACCAAACAAAATTTCTATTTCTCACACATTCAGGTTGGAAGTCATAAACATAGAGAGAGATGCAAATATAAAAGCCTCAGTTTGCATGAACGATGCAATCCACCAGTACAACAAATTCTTTTTTCAAATTCCGTTGTGATCTCTCAACTCCTTAATAGCCATGCCAAATAAAATGCCTATCAACCCATTTGATTCCAAAATGAACCAATTGAATTTCAATAAACAAGAAAATAAATTCATTCCACACTATAATCACCTGGTATAGGTCTGCATAAGTGATCTTTGCATATTTGGACTTCACTTCCTCTGAAATCAGACAGAAAAATGCCCATTTAAAATAATCACAAAACCTAACATCAATCCACTTCATAAGAAAGAAATTTGGGCAAGAAAGAAATATGGGCAAGGCAAGACTCCAAACAGACACAAAATGGCATAAATCGGATTCTTCAGAAGCTCACAAATTCAAAACAACCAAAAATCTCAACAAAGATTAAAATCCAAACATGAAATAGCTAGTAACAATTATTTGATAAATAATAGAACAGATTGAAGCACAAGCAGCAACCATAGGACCTTCTATTGACTCTTCAAAAAAATTTCACGAGAAAGTAATTAGCACATGATTTATCAATCCGCAGAATATCTAATATGAGTTAAATAAGATGATTCAAACGGCCAAATAATCAAAAATCAATGAATTCCGTCTGCTAGGTAGCTGCCTATATAATTTGGTAATTTCTTGATATCCTTGACAAGGGATATATTTAGAAAACCATAAAGCGGTGGGATAGTGCAAGTGTTTTGATCAAGGCCGTATCAAGTTCCTTCCGGATTAGATGTCCAACCCTGCCTTTTTCCTTATTAGCGATAGCTTCAGAGTAAATTATAGGCCATAAACTGAATAAAATTCTCACCATAACCATCGAATTTCTTCCATATTCCCACATTTTTCTCAGCAGCCAAACAGAACACTAACACACACCACTCGCAAAATTCCAAAAACAAAACTCACCGCAAAAATCAAGAGCTATTTTCAAGCCATTATTCGAACCATGAGAGTACTCCTCCTCAGTCCTGATCGAGCCGTTAGGGCCGCCAGTCTTGGTGTGAACATCGAACGTCCCCGCATCATGCCACCTACAATAACAACCACAATTCACCAACCAAAACCACGTTTCCCTCCCCAAACAACATCCAAAAAATAAAAAATAAGTAAAAACCACTAGTGCCTCATTTTCACGGGAAAGTGAGGGAGAAACAGAAAATTACGCCAGACGGAGCATGATCGGAGCGCAGTTCTTGGAGGCGATGAGAGCTCGGAGATCACGACGAGCCTTGTCGATCTCCTTGAGGTAGTCTGTGTCAACGACGGGTAACGCCATCAAAACTCGGCGTCTACTGAGCTTCGAAGAAATGAGGAGAGTGATTGGTCTGGGGATTGGGCAAGAGAGGCCAATGGTATAAGATAGAGTTTTTGAGCGGAGATGGGGAGGCCAAACGGCGTCGTTTAAGGAGACATCGTGAGCTTGGGACTTGTTAAACGCGTCGTTTTGTTGAACACATAATAAGGCCAACGGCATGGGCGTTGGCGGTAGGGAGGATAAGAGGGCGGTTGCCTTGGAGATTTGTGCATGTAAACGACGTCGTTTTTGTGGGCTTGTAGTGGACGGAAATTTTAACTCTATGCTTGGATTTTGAAAACCGAAAAACATGAGAGAAGAAAATAGAGAAAAATTAAATTAAATTAAAATATTATTTTTTATATTTTTAAAATTTATTTTTCCTTTCTCACGTAAATATTAAATAATTTTAAAATATATAAGTATTTAATATTTTTTATAACAAAATAAATCATTTTTCTTATATTGGAATCAGCACCACAAAATTAGCTCAATTGTAGAGCGTGCCCTGATTATTGGGTAGTTGTGACTAGACTATAAGGGCTCTCAACCATATGGATAGTTCAATCTATTCATCAATGCTTGATCCTAAGATGTAGATCATTCAAGACACATTAATATGACATACTCATGTTTAGATCGAGGTTTAAAATAGGTGTTTTTGAAAAAAAAAAATATTTTTTTTATATTTGAAATATTATGAAAAACAAAAAATATAATTAATATTAGTAAAAAAAACTTATTTATTTCTAATTATTCAATTTTTATCAAGGATTATAACTTTCTATCATTGCTCATATTTTCTAATATAATAGAATACTCAACACATTTTCCTTTAACAAAATGAAAGAAGAAGAATTTTTATTTAATTTTTAATAAAAACATTTTTAAAACCCATGTTTCAAACATATAAAATTCAATGACATGATCATAATAATTATTTCTAAGTCTACATTTGTAATAGACTGAGGTGAAGAAAATCAACATCTTCAATCTACATCTTCCTTTCTTCAAAATTTCATTGATTTCTCTGCGAATTGGGTTTGCATATTTAGATTATTGCTATTGCAAAAATAAAAAAATAAAAAAGGAAAAAAAAATTGGCAGATGAAAGATTGGAAAAGGAAAGTGGAAGACACAGAGAATTTGTCTTTAGAGGAAAATCCAATTAAAGGAAGCTTCTGTGCGAGGTCAGGAACTAGTTCTCCACTGCAGCTCAATTTGAATCTGCCCATTCTTTGAGTCTATCAGGTGGTACTTCTCGTTGATTCGTTTGTTGGTCACGACATCAGCAAGATTGGTAACTACGTACCCCAGAGATTCCTGATTCCAGAAAAGTAAGAGACAAGCTGTTACAGTGACTTAACAGTATATGAATTCCACTGTAACGGTTCTTTTCTTCAGGAAAAATACAGAGTAAGAGAGCTTCCAAAGCAAGCAATAACACGAATCCGAATGAAGAAAATTTTGGGTTCCTGTTTGTTTCCTGGGAAATTAATCAGAATGTGCAAGAGCCTTATATGATGATACATATTCTTAAACATATTGTGATTCAAAGGAAGGAAAAAGTTCTTAATATTATATATGCATGTGTTCGTCTTGATCATAAAGACGCATTTTGAAGCTGTAAAAGTGTTGGATCCTGAGTGAACAATATCTAGATGGTAAGAAGTGAGATAAGAAAAAAAAGTTCTTGTTTGGTCACTATTTTCAGAAGTAGTTTTATAGAACAACTTTTGAAAACTATTTTTTGATGTTTTATAGGACAAATGTTTATTTCGAAACTTGAATTATTTTTAACCTATTTTCATGTTTATAAATATGTTTTAAAGATAATTTTTTTGTATAGCATTTTATTTTTAATCATTCTTCATATTTGTATAATTATTTTTTAAAAGAGTTATAAGAAAACAACTAAAAAAATATTCTTTGAAAATACCTTGTTTCCGGTTTTTAATAATAGAAAACTATTTTCTGTTTTTAGTTATTATATATGTTTTCTTATTTTTTTATTTTAGAAAACAAAAAACTGTTTTTGAAAACAATTACTAAACGGGTCTAAAGTTTTTAACACTCTATACATATGAACTCTTTTTAATCATGTAATAGAATCCTGTTAACTATGTAGGCAACTTTTAAAGCTCTAAGGATGTGTTGGGCTCAAAGCGAGTAATATCTACGTAGAAGAGAACAAATCGTAACAAAATGATAAGAGGGAGTGGGTCAATACAAATATACTATTGTTGAGCTATTAAACGCAAAGCGAACAATATCTATATAAGAGAGAGTGAGTTGTTACATATATATTATTATCGAGTTATTAGGCTCAGAGCAGACAATATAGGAAGCGGGTTGCTAAACATATGACATTACTAATTATCACCCAACAGTAATGATATAATCCTGATTAACACTTGAGACAATGCACTAAGAAAATAATTTTTTCGATCCATTCCCATGTTTTGAATGTACTATGTGAAGTGAAAAGTATGCAAGATGTACCTTAGGATGCAGCAGGCCGATCCTCTTGGAGGTACTGATGACTTCCACATGCAGTTTATCGTTGATGGGAGGTTCCTCCAGCGTAAACTGGAACTCCTCTTGCCATCTTGGATCTTTGCTCTTCTTTATTTGCTGTACAAGTGAAACATCATATCGATATTCATACAATTTTGACCAAAAAAACACTACACAGATTCGGCTGAAATGGAATCTACCTTAGTTTTTCTCTCCTCCCCTCTGAAAAGAATCCGGACAAATGGATTAGTATGGTGCTTTCCTTCCAAATCTTGTGCTTCATGGACTATGACCACAAGCAGACCTCCACCAGGAGGTGTTCCTTCAGGAGCCTTCTCCATCGTACCTAAATCATCACTCTCCTTCACTATGTCCTCCTCCTTGAAAGGTTTGTATGTCAATTCCACCTCAAGCTGTCCACGGCATTTGTCATTTTGAGAATCATTTGGATCCAGGCTCTTAAGGAGGTCAAGAGTCATCGTCTTTGGCTCATCCGGAGGAAGTTCTTTCAAAGGCACGACGTTCATTCCCATCTTGTCATGTTTCCCGACCTAAAACGAGCGAATTAAGAGTGTGCGATACAACATGAAATTAGGAGATGCAATAATTTAGAACATATACCTGCTCCCAGTCGTAAACATGAAGCTCTAAAGCTTGCGCCTCGGGAAATCTGACAACTAAGTTAAACTCTTCATTCCATTCAGGATTCAAGTTTTTGTGCTTCACAGTGGTCTTCTTTGATGGAAGCTTGTCTTCAGTAAGTCTTAGTTTCACATAGGGGTCTGATGCTCCCAAGAGATCTTTCTTTTTTAGTTTCATTGCCCTCAGAACCTTAACAGTGAGAATTCCTACAGGCCTCTTCATTGCGCTGCAGATTCCAAATGGTGTCACAGACTCAAAACAAAATCTGATGTTACTTTAACGATAGTCTCATAAGAAAATTTTGAGCCAAATTCAGAAATATACTTGGCTATGTCTAAAATTTGTACGTCAACGGTTCTTGGCCAGAGATACATGTTGGCAACCTGTTCCTTGATAAGCTCCTGCAGAAAAGAAAGAAAGAGCAGGCTTTCTAGCACCATCAAAACCCGAAAACAGTGACAAAGAAAATGGCTAAGTCGTGCATACACAACCTTGTATTCTAACTGCCAAGCAATATAAGAAATTTTACCTGAACAAACTGGTGGAGGCCAGGGATTGACATAAGATCAGACCCTAGAAGCTTTAGTCCAAAATCAACATGAGGCTGCAAAAGGATGGAAATCAATTGAGAAAGACCGAGAAACAGAGGAGGAAGAAGAGAAGATGTCCCGTCTTCCCACAAAGCATAAACACAATACTTCAGGCAGTGGCCTAGAATACAAAATCAAATCGGTTATGTGATTGATGAACATGTAAAGGGTTAGACAGTGTGTTCCATTGACACGCTATTAGCTCGTATAATTTCACCTATTATCACAAACCTTCTCCATTAGAGACACGAAGATGTTGGCAAAGCAGGGAAAACTAGGAACCAACGGCTTCATGGTAATACGCGGTAGAGCAAAGACTTGCAAATCCACCACCTGAAATTCTCTACCAAAGTTAATGCCAAATTTTCATAATTGACAAAGATCAAAATCTCTCTTTAACAAAAAGTTAGAATTTGAACCCTTTTCTTCCTCAGTAAAACAAGTCACAACCTGAGCAGATGCTTTCAACCCAAAAGCTTTAACAGCAACAGTCGCATTTGGATTTCCTGCCCATTTCAAGGATGGTTCCATGATCAACTCCTTCTCATCAGTAGAATAGACTTTTATCCCTGATGAGAATAGTTGAAAAAAAAATCAAAAATAAATGTCAGTAGAATAGACTTCAAAATGAGTTGCAGGGGAGATTTTAATGGAAATGGGGTCTCATATCTACCAACCTTGAAAAGTTGGTGGTAGGGATCCTAATGTAAGTGTTTCAAATTCGACTGCATCGATTTTATACTTTGGAATTTGCTCAGCAATGATCGGTGCTGCGGTGTCTTTTACAGTCTTGCAAATTGCCTGAGTGAAAAAAAGGAGTCATAAACAGATCAATACAGAAATTCATATATGTTGTTGCTGAGATTCAAGCAGGGAAAACATGGGAAAACATGGGAAAATACCTTATCCAGATAAGGCCACATGTATTCAATAAACTTGTTCAGCCAGTCAACCTTCATGGAAACAGAAGTATATGAATGAGGATGGAAGACAAACACACTGGAATCGGTATAGAGGAGATATAATGGCATCAATACTAATTTACTTACACGATCAAAATCGGGATTTTTCACCCAAAAGGGTAGCTCTGGAAGCAACCGCTGCAAGCTTTCTGAGTCCTGCTCTGCTAATGGGCGAATATCGGGGTCCTGACCAATGTAATAGTTGGCATCAATCCAAGTTCAGCGTTATGTTACAGAACAAGATTCAGAAAAGAGGATTATAACAACAGAGTATATCATGGGAGAAGGAATAACTATCCTAATTGCAGTCATGAATTCAATCTTACCTCATTTGATTATGTGACTGAGTCAGTTTGGAAAATTTAACTCTTCATGATTATGTAATAATCCTCCGCTTCTATGAATTTTTCTATTTCCTACTTTCTTGCAATAATATAGCCAAACAGAGCACACGACGAAGGAAAAGAATTCTTCAAAACATTCCATGCAAAAGAAAATGAAATTCCACATCCAATCAAGAAAAAGAAAATGCTCTTAAATATGTGTATTTCTATCACAAGAGGCCAACAAGCCTCAAGGAGATCTCCAAATTTCTTTCCCTTCGAATCCCTAGAATTTCAAACACATTTCTCCAAAATCTGTGTGTTTGTTAATGGAAGAATCTCATAACAGGTTGGGACCCAAATGCCTGTTATGAGATTTCCAGGTTTCCTTCTCTTTTCCCTTGATTTCCCAGCAACCAAACAGATGCATTAGAAAATGGGTCATATTACAAAACCAATCTTCATTGTAAGATGAGAGAGAGACCTTGACATCGCTGGATTCGAAGTAGATAAAGAAAAAATACCCAACCAAAAGCCCAATAGAAATCCCCACTCCGAACCCAAAAAGTCCCAATATACTACTGACGAATCCCATCACAAATCCCCCAGAAACCACACAAATTTCCTCCTCTTTCTTCCCAATTCCCACTACCCAAACAACCCCAAACCCACACCTTTCCCACCTCTTCCTCGTCCAATCCGAAAAACCGACAAGAACCCACTTGGAATCTCCTGGAATTCTCCTCAAACCATCATTCCTTCGGCAAATCTACGAAAAATACAATCAAAAACAAGAAATGGTCAAAGAAATGGGATGAACCAATTGTCCTCAATCAATGCAGATTATGACTGTTATTGTTTGTCAGAAATGTCGTTATCCATGGAGAGAGGAGGGAGAGAAATGAACAGGTGTTGGCACTGCAGAGATGGTAGTTAGGAGAAAGGCAAAAGGCCGACAGTTGTTGAAAATTTGAAGTTTTTTTTTTTTTTTTCCTTTTTGTTTCTATTTCTGGAAGTCCGAGGAGAGAGAGAGACTTTCTTGTTTGGGCAAATCACATGTTGACGTGTCATGCATGGTGGCTGCTGGCGACGTCCACGCGGGGATGGTGGAAACGGCGATCTAAGCGACGTCGTTTTCAGTCTGCTCAGAGAGTAGGATACGCAAGGGAATCAAGAAACTGGAACGACGTCGCTTCTAAATGGTACATATCAGTAGCCTACCATATATATATATGTCTTATAAAATAAATAAATAAAACATAGAATATATATTATTTTTAAAATAAAAATTATTTTTCAATGTTTAAAATCAAAATTATATTAAATATTAATATTTTTTTATTTAAAAAATAAATTTCTAATATTCATCATTAAAATATTTAAACTTTATAAATATTTTTTTTATATTATATTATTCAATATATAAAAATAATTTATACATACACACACACATATATATATATATATATATAAATATTTTTTAGTATTTCCTTTTTAACCACAAATTTAATTTTATAATACATGAAATACGAATATCCCATATCTTAATTTAGCATTAACATATTTCATGTACAATAAGTACAAAAAATAAATTAAATAATATATTTAATCATTTATCTTATCATTAATTAAGCGTATGATAAATGATGAGAGAACTTATTTTATTCCATCACCAACAAAATATAAAATAAGATATAATATATAATATTTAATTTCTTATCGTTATAAATATTAAATAAATTTAAAATATATAAAATTCTAACCAATTTTAATTATATTTAATCTTTTTAAAATTTTTTATAATAAAGCTAGATATGAAAAAAAAAATTCTTTATATTTTCCTAAAATCACTTGCTTCTCCCAATATTTTGAACATATCTTTACTATTGTCTTATTTATCATTCTGTTGGAATCTTTTGTATTTATCTCAAATTCAATACTTGAAGTTTTTATATAAAAATATCATGTTTTCTATTATTCAAAAAAGAAAAAAATAATAATTTTTTATTATTTAATATATTTTACTATTTTTTTTCTTAAAAATAGAAAATTGTTCTCGAAAACAGTTATCAAAAGTATCCTTTTTTATGCAAAGAAAAAAAATATTTTAAATGGTATCTAGATCTTATTATTTGTATCCTTATCTCATTCCATTCTATCCTTGTATTGTGATCCTATTTATTTGTACCATTATTCAATGGGACACATATATTCAACGGTTAAAATCTTCTTAATATATTTGGCACATTATTCATTATTCTAGTAGGAATGATTGGGCTCAATTTTCGGCCCAAAATCTGTCCGAGCCTTAGACTTTCAAGACGTGGCCCAGTTTGAATGTTGGGTTTGTCTCGATTCCATTTTTATTTATTTTTTTTAATCAAAACAACTTTTTAAAAAAAGAGGAAATTTTTAATTTTTTTTTCTTGAAAATCTAATAATTTTATCAGTTATCACTGAAATTGATAAATCTAACAACTGCATAATGATTAAAAAAAATAGAAAAATAGTATTTCAAATTCATTACTGTGATCCTTCCAGTATTTTTCGCATATGTTATCTTGAAATAAATCATTTTGAATTTTGAAAAACAAAAATAGCTTGATAATTTGACGATATTAAAAAAAAAAAAAAAGATTTTGAGAGTAGTTATTAAAAATATTTTTTGAAATTCTATTTGAAAAATCAAATACGAATTAATTTTATCAGTTTATTCCTTATAAAAAATAAAAATAAAAAGTATTGTATGCACATAATAGAAATTCTTGAAGCATTCAAAACAAATTTTAAAAAATATTGTTTTCTATAGAAAATTGTTTCAAAAGTGTTTTTTAGAATAGAATTTTGTTTTTATCCTCAAGGACGAATTATAAACAGATTCTAAATTATTTGATTTATTATTATTTTTTTTTATACAATTGTTTAAATATTTAATGATGAAATTAATATTCAAAATTTGAGAATAATTGGTAACACAAGTTCTTCACCATCATCTTTTGTTTATTTTTTGTAATTTTATTCATGTTCCTTTTGGTTGCCAAGAAAATTGAAAAAAACGAAAGAAAATGTAGAATTGAAACCTGATATCTGTATATGGAAATTATTAAAATTTATTGTATATGGCACATTGGTAAAAATAAATAAATAAATAAAATAAGAGAGTTTATTAAATGAATTCATGAGCCGTGTCAAATACTTTACCCCCATGATAGTACAATAATAAATTTATGTTAGAAGTTCATGGGGGCATAATTTGGATGAGTTGACCCCATTCAACCCATTATCAGAGCGAGTCTAGGTCAATATTTTTAATATTTTGATTGAATTTGGATTGAGTTTTATAACTCGAAGTCAATTTAATATTCATTATCTTGTACAATAATATTTATTTTCTTATTAGATTTTTAAAAAATATATAAAATTGTAATTATATCATACATTTTTTCATTTTTAGAAAGGTATATAAGGTTTTTTTTTTAAAAAATTATTGTTTTTTGGAATTTTATCTTATTTACTTTTTAAATTTTGGTATAAATATATATAAATTAACAAAAAAAATCGTTATGAATGGATTTTTGAATCATGCAACCCAATCAATCAATCTATTTTTAACTAAACCAACCCAAATTCAATCTAAATTTAGGAGAATGAAATTGAGTTAAGTCTAAGTTAAGTTTGAGTTAAACATTTATAGTTAAAGATTTAATTGAATTAAACTTGGATTAATTATTTCTTAATTTGAATTTAGGTTGCCATCAATCCAATTAACTTGCACAAATTGTAGTATTAGAAACTCATCTCTTTAGCCGTGGAATATGGGATTGCATCATATTTTTTCAATCGACGTGGGATACGAGTTTACCCCACCATCTAAACATCACATGAGACTATATCCGTGACACAAACATAGGTAAGATTACAAGCACAACAGATGAATACTCGCATTGAATTAAAATGAAGGTATGGTGCACACATGTTTCAAACCAAGTTTTATACCATCTTTGTTTGCACTTACACGTCGAGTTTCACAAACTTTTTTTTCCTTAAGTATAGGATTTCACAATAACATGATATGATGGTGACTCATAGATGAAGACGGTAGGTATTTTATCTCCATATGATGTGATGTTTGGATTCCTCTAGTGCATGAATTTCATTGAAATTTTGATATGTATTTGGTGTAGGTCTCTGATTGTCTCTCTTAATCAGGCTTGTCTTTCTTGAATTATAAATTACTTTGTCCCAATGGACTCTTGGCAAACCAAGCTTGAGGGAACCTTGGCTGGTGCACTCTAGGTGTGGAATTTTCTTTTGCCTTCCTTGTCAAGTTTCTCAATAACATCCTTTGGCAAGACCTAAGACTCCAAGAAGATATTGCCAATTTATTTTTGTAATCAACTTAATGCTACTATTTGGCATTTTGCCTTAGAGTCTTTGATATCGTTTTCACTTCATTATTTAGCAAATAGAAAAGTCGAAGCAAAATTAATTAATATTGACGCATGATTGAATTTGTGTGTTGAAGTATATTTTAAAAATAGTTTATTGGAGATAAGATTCCTTTTAATATTTTTAAATATTTTAATCCAATGAAAATAGGCGATTAAATAATAAAAGAAGTATTTGATTTCAAACATCGAACTCATATTTTTCTACGTGAAATGCTATTTCAAACTGATCCTTTTTATTCAAGGTTTCGATTTTTTCAAAATACAGAGAAATTATATCAGAGAATGTGATGCATACGTTTCAAAGTTTTATTCAAATACTCTAAAAAAAATTGCATTCAAGCATATTAGATGTATTTTTAGGTTTGGACTTTTTGTGGTGGCTTATGCAATCAAGTGGTCATGTGGAAACAAAGACAAAGGTTGTGTCCTGGGATGAGGAGGAAGGTGCACTGAGGGGAAACATTGAAATTGGATTGTAGCTTTTGGCCATGTGAGTTCTGGGTGTTTCTTGATGTTTATATTCAACTTTTTCTTTCACCCACTTCTTAGAATTTATTGTCATTACAACTGTTCTAATGGGCTTAACCTTTACACACCCAGGATTGAACAATGAAGATAGTAATGGTAAAGGGTCTTTGCCAGGGCAGTGAAGGAAGACAGAGGGCCAATATGAGGTGAGAGCAAAAGGGGGAGATACTAATGGAGATTTCTTTAGGGGGTGTTTCCCATTTATTTTTATTTTTATTTTTATTTTTCACAATCCCAACTTAGGGAAGGTTCTCTAGGTCTGCATCTGTCTCTTGGGACATTGGAAACTGTCCTTTACTAAGGCGAGTTGATGAGTAGGTAGCCATTGCTAGGTTGAGGGTGTTTCCCACTCAAAAAAAAGAAGAAAGCTTCCAATGAGTGCATCCCCTAGGCCTGGCTCAGTGGGTAGGTGTTGGGTTGGAGATGGGAAACCATAAAGAAAACCCTCAAAACTTTCAATGAATTAGCCATTGCCTAAGGTGCCTATTCACTCTGGGGATGTGCTCATCTTTTCTAAAGTTTGTTAGGTATAATCAGAATAATCATTGAAAAAAATAGGACTTGGTACTACAGGCCTGGCCACATTAGGCCTCTAGCTCCTTTCTCATTGTGGGCATGCGCCCATCTGAACCACTGAGGTGTTTCTTCTGCTTGGTAGGTGGTCAGAATATTCATTTAGTGTCATTGATGTTGGGGTTCTTCATTGAGAATTCAGTCATTGATTAAGGGCATCTTCTTTTTGCCAAAAATTGAAGGTATGGATTTTGAAATATTGGGAATTTCATCTAAATTTGCTGTCACAAATCTGATATTAGGGCAAATATTCCATCTTTATTTTCTTGATGGCTGCCATAAAAAATTCTGCAGAATGGTTTTCTTTTTCAAAGGGAGTTTCTAATTGATAAGAATCAAAGAATAATTTTGTGATCAACTTCAACTTGTGAAGATGCCTTCTATGTCACACAGTGTAACTTCAATGGGTTAGGGCATGTTTGAGTGGATTTAGATAATCATTTTTAATATTTGAATTACGGATTATTAAGTTTTTCCAATCCAAACTTAATTTAAGTTGAGTTCGAGTCAAGGTTGGGTAACTCAAATTTAATCCAAACTTTGTTAGATCATAATGCGATGAGTTTTTTCAAGTGCTTGTAACTGATAAAACAAGTTTAAAATAAGGGTAAATAGACTATGAATAGATTTAATTTTTTTTTTAAACCAAGGTTGGGTTTAGATCCCTAGTTTGGTTCCAATTATACATATAATCAAATAAAAAATAATATAATTCAATTAAGTGAGTTTTTGTATGCCATATAAAAGTTGTGATTATTTTTTAGTTTTTTTTTTTTTTTTAAATGAGGTATATTAAAATAAACGTTGAGCTTCTGTTTGGAAAGTGTTCTAACAAAAGTAAGCAACATATTTTTAACTTGTTTATTTTATTTTTAAATATGTTTAAAAAATAATTTGTATATGTAGTATTTTATTTTTAGTCATTTATTTTTTATATTTATATAATTATTTTTTAAAACAATCATTTGAAAATAAGTGAAAATAAGTAAAAAAATTGTTTTTAAAAAATACCATTATGTGGGTAGAAAACTTTTTTGGTAAACAATCACTTTATTTTATTAATTTTTTTAATGCATATAAAAATTATTTTTCATAAAAATAAATAATAAAAAATAATAATATTTATTTATGTATAAATTGTATTTTTAATATACTTGGAACCAAAAAAATGCATAAAATCTTTGTTTTACCAAAAAAATCTTGGTTAAAAATATATTTTTATCCTAAAGGTGTAAAATCTTTGCTTTACATGAAAATAAAGCTTGTTTGAGAAACATTTTTAAAAATAATTTTTTAAAACTATTGTTTAATGTTTTGAATAATAAAAATCTACCTCAAATCTAAAATATTTTTAACCTATTTTTTATATTTTTAAAATAATTTTTTTATATATAATGTTTTATTTTTAATCATTATTTATATTTGTATAATTATTTTTTTTAAACAATCATAAAAAAAATTATTTATAGTAATTTATTTTGAATCATTATCTATACTTATATAATTATTTTTAAAATAACTATTAAATAAAAACAATTAAAACATGTTATATAAAAATATTTTATTTTCTATTTTTAATGAGATATTTTTTCAAAGGCCAAGTGTCACCTTTTAAAAATTATAAATTTACACGCTGGCGGACATAAATATCATGGGACCAAAAAAATTGATAAAAACATATTTATTAAAAAATATCATATTATGGATTAGACATAAACACCTCATTTCCAAGGTGTGAAAAAAATCGGTGGAATATATACTTGTTTAAATGTTGTCACGTTCATACTTCTAAATATTTATAATTTAAAAATTATTATATCCATTTTTAATCAAATATCATTTATTAACTTTATAAAATACTACAATTATATGAATAGACTTTTATAAAATAAAAACCCGTAAAACACAACATAAAAATTACTTTTAAATTTTTTTCAAAACATGTTTTAAAATTTTTTTTTTTTTTTAAGGTAAGAGTGCATTTAATAGTATTTTCATTCAAAGTGTTTTCAGTTAAAGTGTTTTAAAGAGAATCACTAATCAAGTGTTTTTTTTAGAAAACACTATAAATAATTTTCATATTTTGTAAAATTTGTTAAATGCTTTATTTTTGTTTTTAAAAATACTTTTTTATGTTAAAAACGCTTCATAAAGTCACTGTCAAATAAACTCTAAGTTCAATAAAATAAAAAACTTTTATATAAATAAGATTTTGAAAATCATTACCCTTTCAATACAGGTCTATGAGAACACATTTTTTTGAATATCATATGAAAATTGCTATTATTTGTTAGTTATTTTTTAAATTTGAAATGTATCCAAATATAAAAATTGATTTTCATAAAAATAAATAAAATTTTATAATATTTATTTATTTATAAATTGTATTTTTAATATGATTTACAAATATTTAAAATTTTAGTTTTTGGACAAAGATAAAAAGAAGAATAAATAACAGGGGCAAGATGGTAATAAGGGTAATCATCCCCAACTTGTCATATGAATATATTTTGTGTCTAAATTCCACATGTCAATCAATTTATTAATTGGAACACTTGGCTAAAAGCATAAAATCCCTGCTTTACCAAAAAAAATATCTCTCACCTTTTAAAAATTATAATTAATATTGGAGGTGGACACAAATATCATGGACTAAAAAAAATCGCAAAACCTATATTTATCCAAAAAAAAATGTCATCTTATAAATATAACTTTGATTAGACATAAATACCCCCTTTGACTCCATGTGTAAAAAATTTGACGGAATATGTACTTGTTTAAATGTTGTCATATCCCTACTTTTAAATATTTATAATTTGAAAATTATTATATTCCTTTTTCCTCCAAAGTCATTCATTAATTTCATGAAATATTTGTAAAAGAAAAATCCATATAACACATACATAAATATTCATAGTTTTGTAAGCTTATAATCAAATTTAAAAAGACAAACCAATATAAAAAATTGAGTAAATTACAAAAACCATTTTTATATTGTAACGAGATTTGTTAATTCAAGATCATGGGGTGAATAGATATGGTTCAAATATTTAGTAATTTCTTATTTATTATTTATATAGACTATTTAGGCAAAATGTCGTTACTTAAAGGGAGCGTATAATCTTTAGTATTATTTTATTTATTATCTATATTTACTATCTAATTAAAATACCGTTATTCAAATGACATTCTCAAAAATACTATTTTATTTATTATTTATACTTACTATCTAAGTAAAATACCATTATTCAAATGACATTCTCTTATTCATTATCTATATCTGCTATCTAGGTAAGATACTATTATTGAAAAAGAGCACAAGCATAGTCAAGAGAATAATTATATGAAAATTTGGCACGTCTTATGATATCTTAATTTGATCTCGGTATTATTTAAGGTGATTTATAAATTATACCCAAATTTAAAATAAATAATTATATTAAGATTTTTCATTAGAATTCAATGAAAAAACATTGATATAAAAATTTACATTTTTCATAATTTTTAATATAATATGTTTATTTAAAAGAACCAAAGTTTAAAAAACATATATAAAAGTGATTTTTATAATTTACCTAAAATAATGATATAAGTTTGATTTTTGCAATGGTGGCCAAGCAAAGCAGAGTAGAGACTAAAGGTCATCCCTACCTTTAGAAAAATCCAAGAGAATGGATTGGATTCAACACCAATCCATGACCCAACGGCTCTCCATGACTCTCCATGATCATTCCAACTCTGCCACACACGGTAGAGGTGGAGGAGGGAGTTGTGAAAAGTAGCGTGTGAAAGCAGCAAAAGGAAAAAAAAAAAAAAGTAAAAGAGGAAAAATGTAGAAAAGGGAGAAGACCAATGAAAAAGCTACACATAGGTAACCCATTAGGGTCTACTTGGCACAACCCCATCAAAACCATTACCCGATAAAGACGCCTTTTGTGGGAGAAGGATTCACCGCCATCCATGCAAATCAAACCCACCTTTGATCTTTATTCACAATTTCATATATTATATATATATATATGTCTACTAAACTTTTGTATGTTTTGTAGGTGTATATATATATATATATATGGGTTTATACATGTGGGTGTGTGAATGAAAAGTTGGAAAATAGTCTCTATTGTTCTTTATTGAAGAACGATGGCTAGGGTTTCTATTCGTCTCTCATTCTCTGTATTGTTTTGATTCTCTTTCTTGGGGACTTACCTTTATTTGTGAATCGGAACCTATGCTTAATTAGCTTAAGAATTACCTAGTGGTTTGTTTGAATCGGGGGGAGTTTGGGTGGGAGAGCCTAGGGTTTGTGATTTGGGGGGTTTTGGTGTTGTGGGAGCTGATTGGTGTCTGGGTTGGGAGGAATCTAGGGTTTGTGATCTGGGGTTTTGGTGTGGTTGAGGTGGGGAGGGAAAGATTGAATCTTGGGGATTGTTTTTGTTGGTGGGGTTTTGAAGATGGTGGGGAATCGTGGATCGGGTGCCGTCTGATCGCCGCTTTTCCGGTGGCGAGCAACCGTCCGATTTGAGGGGTGGGGGCTTTTGTATGGAAACTCGGAGCCGCAAGCGGGCGGAGGCGTCCTCAGCAGCCCCTTCTTCTGGACCCACCACCCGGTCGAGCAAGCGACCTCGTATCTCCTCTTCTTCTTCTTCGACGATCCCAATTTCATCGATCTCGACTCGCTCTCGCGTGTCTAGGTCTCAAGACTCATTGGCCTCGTCTACCCCCATGGACTCAACCAATGAATCCTCCGGTTCTGCTGCCCGTGGCCGCCGTGGTCGCAATCAGGGCGGTGATAAAGATAATTCCGATAAAGGAAAGGAGAAGGAGCATGAAGTTAGGGTTAGGGATAGGGACAGGGACAGGGATAGGGACAGAGAAGCGGCGGAGAGGGCATTAGGCTTGAATATAGACGGTGGGGGAGGTGGCGATGACGATGACAACGACAGCGAAGGCGGTGCCGGAATTTTGCATCAGAATTTCACCTCTGCTAGCAGTGCCCTCCAAGGCCTGCTTCGTAAACTAGGGGCGGGGCTGGATGATCTGCTGCCGTCTTCTGCGATGGGCTCCGCGTCTTCCTCTCACCAGAGCGGCCGGTTGAAGAAGATTTTGTCGGGGTTGAGGGCGGATGGTGAAGAGGGAAGGCAGGTGGAGGCCTTGACACAGCTTTGTGAGATGCTTTCCATTGGTACTGAGGAGTCACTCAGTACATTTTCAGTGGATTCCTTCGTGCCGGTACTCGTGGGTTTGCTCAATCATGAGAGCAATCCCGATATTATGCTTCTTGCGGCCCGGGCATTGACCCATTTATGTGATGTGCTGCCTTCTTCATGTGCAGCAGTAGTGCATTACGGTGCAGTTTCATGCTTCTGTGCTAGGTTACTCACTATTGAGTATATGGACTTGGCTGAACAGGTGAATATATCTTTCAGCATGAAACAAATACAAAACAATTGTAAATCAAATATTGATGGACAGTTCCAATATTGCTATTCTCCTTGTACTTGGAATGCTGCATTTGGTGAATTACTTTAAGATTTCTTTTTGTGTGTTTGATGTTTGATTTTGCTTCCTTTGCCAAATTTTATTGCCATAAAGACGTCAATGTTACAGAAAATTCCCCATTGCCTGCCTGCTTATAGTATTTATGGTTGTTGTGATGGAAACAGTCTTTGCAAGCTCTTAAGAAGATATCTCAGGAACACCCAACTGCCTGCTTGCGAGCTGGAGCACTCATGGCAGTGCTTTCATATCTGGATTTCTTCTCCACGGGGGTCCAGGTAAATTGCCATTAAAATTTGTGTGTATACTCTTTTTAACCCTTTTGTTGATTATGCACACTGAAGGAAGAATGCTGTTTTTTATTTTGTGGGGTCATCAAGTAATTTATCTTCTTTTACTATTTGTTTCAGCGAGTGGCCTTGTCTACTGCTGCAAATATGTGCAAGAAACTCCCTTCAGATGCAGCTGACTTTGTGATGGAAGCTGTCCCTCTGTTGACGAACCTTCTGCAGTATCATGATGCTAAGGTAAGTTTGTCATTTTGTAGTTCTACTATGGAACTTATGATCCTGTTATAGTTTTTGTTTCTTCCTCACGTGTCTTTTCTTTCTTCTTTGTTGATTTTTGGTTTCTAGGTGTTAGAACATGCTTCTGTTTGCTTGACTCGAATTGCTGAAGCATTTGCTTCATCTCCCGATAAATTGGATGAACTATGCAATCATGGACTAGTTGACCAAGCTGCCTCTCTCATTTCCACCAGTAATTCTGGGGGTGGGCAGGCATCCCTTAGCACGCCGACGTACACGGTAGATACAACTTTTATTTTCAAAATTCCACATCAAAGGTTTTCTTCGGGCTCCAATTGTGACTTGTAAGGTATGCAGGGGTTAATCCGGCTTCTTTCTACATGTGCAAGTGGGTCTCCTTTGGGAGCCAAAACTCTGCTTCTCCTAGGTATCAGTGGCATTCTTAAAGATATATTATCGGGTTCTGGCCTTGTTGCTAGCATATCCGTTTCACCTGCTATAAGTCGACCACCTGAGCAGGTACTTGCGCACTCTTCTTGCATGTACTGCTGCTTCTAAATGATTGAATAAAAAATGGAGGATAAATTGTGCTGTTTAAAATTCTAGTTGGTCCATTTTAGTCAACCACGTTGCAAGTCTTTAGCTATCACACCCAATTTTTTTATTCATATTTCTTGTCTTTATTATTTTTTGGATAAAATTACCTTTAAACTGTTTTAGTCAGGTTTTTATAGTTTTTTGTTATTTTATGTCTTAAATGTTGATGGATAGCAGATTTAGGTGATGGTATTGAACCTGAAAACACTTCTTTGTTGTGTGTGAATTTTGGTTTTAATTCCCCTCAGATTTTTGAGATCGTTAACCTTGCAAATGAGCTGCTGCCTCCACTTCCAGAAGGAATCATTTCTCTTCCAGCTAGCTCCAATCTTCTTGTTAAAGGGACTCTTGTGAAGAAGTCTCCATCTAGCAGTTCTGGTAAACAGGAAGATGTCAATGGAAATGTGCCTGAGGTTTCTGCTCGTGAGAAACTATTAAATGATCAGCCCGAGCTTCTGCAGCAATTTGGAATGGACCTTCTTCCTGTTCTAATACAGGTAAGTTTTCTAGTCCACTTGGTTAGCAGCATACAGTTCATGGTTTCTTAAGTTATTGGTATTTTTCTTGTCAACCAGATTTATGGATCCAGTGTGAATGGCCCTGTTCGCCATAAATGTTTGTCAGTTATTGGAAAATTAATGTACTTCAGCACCGCAGATATGATCCAGTCTTTGATCAGTGTGACGAACATATCAAGGTACTTGCAGTTCAAATATATATATATATATATATATTTTATTTCAAAGGTAGTTACTAGAATGCTGGAAATGCTTATGCATTGTTTATTACTTGATTCTAGTTTCTTAGCTGGTGTTTTAGCATGGAAAGATCCTCAAGTCTTGGTTCCTGCTCTCCAAATAGCTGAGATCCTGATGGAAAAACTTCCTGGGACGTTTTCCAAGATGTTTGTGAGAGAAGGTGTTGTTCATGCTATAGATACATTAATTTTGGCTGGGTCTCAAAATGCAGTTTCTGTTCAACCATCTTCCAATGAGAAGGATAATGATTCTATAACTGGAACATCACGGTCAAGGCGTTATCGAAAACGTGGTGGTAACCCAAATCCAGATATAAATTCCTTGGAAGAACCCAAAACTTCTGTTTCTGTAACTATTGGTTCACCTCCAAGTTCGGTAGAAATTCCCACTTCTAATTCTAATCTTCGCACCACAGTAAGTGCATGTGCAAAAGCTTTCAAAGACAAGTACTTCCCTTCAGATCCTGGCTGTGCTGAAGCTGGAGTTACGGATGATCTTCTACATTTAAAGAATCTTTGCATGAGGTTGAGTTCTGGAATTGATGATCACAAGACCAAAGCAAAGGGAAAGTCTAAAGCTTCTGGGCATCGCCTTATTGACACATCCACTAATAAAGAGGAGAATTTGACTGCAGTGTTATCCGAGATGTTAGCGGAACTAAGCAAAGGGGATGGTGTATCCACCTTTGAGTTTATTGGTAGTGGAGTTGTTGCTGCTTTGCTTAACTATTTTTCTTGTGGACACTTCTCTAAGGAGAGAATTTCAGAGGCTAATCTGTCCAAGTTTCGGACCCAAGCACTTAAAAGATTTAAGTCTTTTGTTGCAATTGCCCTTCCATCCAATATTGATGACAGGAAGGTTGCTCCTATGACTGTCTTAGTTCAGAAACTTCAAAATGCTTTATCCTCCTTGGAACGTTTTCCGGTGGTGCTTAGCCATTCATCTAGGTCTTCTAGCGGAAATGCACGACTCTCTTCTGGACTAAGTGCATTGTCTCAACCATTCAAGCTGCGGCTTTGTCGAGGCCAAGGGGAAAAATCTCTCCGCGATTATTCTTCCAATGTTGTACTGATTGACCCATTAGCTAGTTTAGCAGCTGTTGAGGACTTTCTTTGGCCCCGAGTTCAACGTGGTGACACTGGGCAGAAGCCATCAGCATCTGCAGGAAATTCGGAGTCTGGGACCACGCCAACTGGGGCTGGTGCTTCATCGCCATCTACTTCTACTCCTGCTTCCACCGCTCGTCGCCATTCCACTAGATCCAGAACATCTGTGAATATAGGTGACACAGCTAGAAAAGAACCTCCACAGGAGAAAACCCCAAGCTCATCAAAGGGCAAGGGTAAAGCAGTTCTCAAACCTGCTCAGGAGGAGGCAAGAGGACCTCAAACAAGAAATGCAGCTCGTAGAAGGGCATCTCTAGATAAAGATGCACAGCTGAAACCTGTGGGAGATTCTAGTTCTGAGGTATGCTGTATATTACTCTGGACTAATAAAATGCCTCTATTACTGTCAATAATTCAAAATAAATGTTCTAACTTGGCGATGTTTGTCCTTGACATTTTCTGGTTCTCATTAACATGCTTTTAGTCCCCAATTAATCTTATCAGCAACAGAATGTTTGTGGAGATCAAAATGTACCTTAACTTTATACCAGATTGTGTGGTTTGGGTTGCATATGCTACTTAATTGTTTTGTGACAGTTGAATTATCTGCCTCTCCACTGTTTAGCCCTTCTTCTAGGTTTTGAGTTTGCTTGTGTCTCTTCTAGTCTTTGGATCTTAGAGTGTGGACTTTAGACTAAAGATCCTTCTCATCCATTTGCTGAAGTTTGGTTCCCAGAAGTGGAGACCTTCATTAGACTCATTTGGTTTTTCAAAGCTCCTAAATTCAAAGCTTGCTCTGAACTATGGCTCATAAGAGGGTTGACATTGCAAATGTGCCTCAAAGAAGTTCAAAATCTCTTTGGGACAATAGGTTGGAGAACAAGGTCTGAGATCATTTCCATTGGCTGGAAAACAGTTGTATATCTCTGTGTAACAACACAATTGGCTGAATCCTTTGCTTTCTTTGATGGAGAGCATCCACTGTGTGGTTTCTAACTTAGCATTTACATTGAGCTTTCAACAAGTCCTTTATTTAATCCTTGGAGAAGGGAGAATCTTGGCTAGAGTCTTTTGCTCAGCCTTTGACTCTAGGCATTGTGTCATTCTTATAGATAGTAAAATCTTGGCTAGGGTTTCCTGCTCAGCCAAGGCTTCGGGCATTATAGCTCTTTGTTGCAAAAGGTGATGAAGCTTAGGTTTGAGGTTTGCTCCCTTGAAACCCTGAAAATCTTGAATTGATAGAATATCTAGGTGTCATGATGGTGCCATCAACTTTGGTGCTCCATATGTAGAAGTTCAGCTAAGGGAAACAAAGTTGGAAGACTGAGTAGGGGCTTTATTTATCTTCCCTAAGGAAAGAATCCTTAAAAAGGCTTTGGTTCACAATTAGGAGAGATAAATTGAATGTAATTTCTTTTTTGATAGGCTTAGACAACTTGAAGTTGAATGTAATTGAATATGCAAACAAAGGGGTAGGAGGTTATTGGAGCCTCTCTTATTAAAGGAAGCCGTTATTGGATTTCAAGATGAAGGCAATATTGTGCCAAGTGTCGAGCATTAACTCTAGAAAACTGCATAGGAAATTCCACCTTGGTTTGTTGGCCTTCTGCATACTCAATGAAATCTCTTCCTCTGTTTTTACTCTTTCATTCCCTTTAATAAATTATGATTTCTATGAGAAAGAAATAAACCGTGATACACAAACATTTATTTTCAGCCACAATACCCATTGTAGATATGCTTATCAAAAATATAAATTGTAATAAAAAATAAATAATTTTTAAATTAATTTCTAACTCTTGTATTTTATCTATTTCTTAATTTAAAAAATAAAAATTATAGTAGATAAAATTTAAAGATAAATGTAATAATTTTTATCATGTAAAATTTAAAGATAAATGTAGCAATTAATAACATAAAATATCAAAATTAATATCTTTAAAAGTTTAGATATCAATTATAATAATAATATAAAAGAAGTCAAAGTTTTCACAAGAAAAAAATTAAATATGAATTATATTTTATCAATATATAATGCATTAGAAGTTTTTAATTACAAAATTGACATAAATTTTTAAAATTTTAAACTAATAAAAGGTTAGTAGTAATGTGGTATTTTTAAAGATTTTTCTGGCATTCTATTAAAATAAAAGACATGATAAATAGGTTCTTCATGTAGTATTATAAATTAGTAAGATTTTTCTTATCAAACACTTAGCATCTTATTAAAATTGAAGATATATGTAAATATATTATCCAACTACCATGAACCATGTAGTATTATAATAGATGACTTCTCTTACTGTACTTATATTTACTGTGAATTTATTTTTCGTTAATGTTGTATCTAAATTTCTACACCTATAGTTGAGGTCCTTTTCAACCGAAACCTTGTGTCATAAGATTTTAGGATGCAAAGGATAAGACATCTAGACACATACCTGCATTTGACACCCGTACTTGAACCCATGTAACATAGGAAATAAAAATTTAGGATAGATTAGAAGTGAAATGAGTTTTTGACAATATAAATACATGAATAGATTTAGGATTTTATTTATTTTGATAAGTAAACAAAGAGATTCATTAATGATAAGGCCTAAAAGCCACAACGCATACAGGGAGTATACAAGGTGGCTTAGGCCTCAAAGACAAAAAACCCGAAAAGGCTCACCTTCCCTTAATTGGTTGCTAACCACTCCAGAAAACCTATAATGGAGAGAGACTCCTCACCAATATATAATCTAGCCCAACTCCACAAATTACAAACAAAAAAATTCTTTAGTTTCTGGATATTCAACCCTCCCCCTTTAAAGGCTAACCTATTCCTCTCCTTCCACACCTTCCAAAAAATACACAACGGAATGGAATTCCAAACCTTTTTCCTTTTCTTACCCACAAAGGTGCCCCTCCAGCCGGTTAAGACCTCCTTTACAGTTTCTGGAAAGACCCAACAAACACCTACTAACCCAAGAATAATATCCCACAAGACTCTAGCCACTATACAATGTATAAGTAAATGATTTACATTTTCTTCTTCACAACTGCACAAAAAACATCAATTAGGAAGTTGCAACCCTCGGATTTGGAGTCTATCCAAAGTAAGCACCTTCCCCCACACCGCCTCCCAAGCGAAAAAAGCGACTTTGGTTGGCACCCTATCCACCCAGATATCCCTAGCAGGAAAGGCGGTGTTATTAGAACATGCCAGCAAGCTATAAGCATCCTTGACCTTGAATTGACCATTTCTTCCTCCCTTCCAAGCAACCGCGTCTTCCTCCAAAGAAGGCTTGTGACCCCTCAATGCTTGTAGCAAGTCCCCTACCATATCCAGCTCCCAATCATTAAAGCCTCAAGAAAAAATTAGATTCCACCCTCCTTGACCAGAATTGAGGTCTCACATTTCCTCTATTGTCGCATTCCTTTGGGCAGCCATGACAAAGTGGTGGGAGAAAACATGGGACAATGCTGTACTAGTGCACCAAATATCTGTCCAGAATCTGATCTTGGTGCCCTTCCCAGCTAAGAATGTCATATAATCCCAGCACCACTCAGATTCTTTCAATATTTCCTTCCAAATCCCTACTCTAACTGCCCCATTAGCCTTCTTTGACCTCCATCCAAGACCCTCTTGCCCATACTTCGACGTGATTACTTGTTTCCAAATATTGTCTTTGTCACAAGCATACCTCCATATCCATTTGCCAAGAAGAGCTTTGTTCAACAAAGCTAGCTTCCTTAGGCCAAGGCCACCCTTGTTCTTCTCTGAGCATACCACCTCCCATTTAACTAGATGAGATTTCCCCTCCAGACTTCCCCCTCCTCAAAGGAAGTCCCTTTGCACTTTCTCTAGTCTTCTAGCAACAATCTTGGGCATTCGGAAGATAGACATTTGATAGATTGGCATTTAATCAAGTTTGGCAAGTGCATATGATTCTGGTGTAGCCTAGTTGACTAAAGTTCCTTAAGTAGGTCATAAAGACTATGGTATCCTTATGATGTTGGTGTAGCCTAGTTAACTTAAAGTTGTTTGAGAAGATCAAGAAGGCTAGTCTCCTTATGGCTAAGCAAGTGGCCTAGTACTTTTTTGTCACCAAGCATTGGATACTGCCTCCTTGAAAAAAGTTAGACTAGTGCTCTCTATGTTCTGTATGTGAATTAAGTGGTTGCTTAATGATATTAGCAGTTTTAAAAGGCATGAGGTGCACTTTAAGTGCAAAGTGAGCCAAAGCCCAAGGCACAACCTTCAATGAAGTGTGATGCACCCTGATGCAGGACAGGAAGTGAGGTACACCCTGATGCAAGGAGAGTAGTGGTATAGTTGAAAAAGCCCTAGGAATCGCTCTTAGAAACCTTTAGGCTTCACACCCAAGTGCTCTTTTTATCACACAAAGAAAATAGTGGCTGCTGAAAATTTCATTATTCATTCATTGATTATTTCAAAAGACTAATCAACTACTATATAGAACTTTTCTAGGGGCTTAGAACTCCTTGGAACTAGTTGCATAGTAGTAATGCAACTTGAAAATAACAAAAACTTGGATTGACTACTAGACCACATAAAAGACTCTAGGAAAATGACAATATTAATGACTGAAAAGAGTAACTTATGATCATTGAGACCATAATTTGATTTTTGGAAAGTACTTTCTAGGTTGAACCCATATTGAATTATATAAGATTCTAACTAAGCCCATTATCATCCAGAGAATGCCAAATTAAAGTTTGGGCTTTGGAGCGCACTCCTTTGTGCCTTTGATAAATTTTTAAAGGTGGTTGCCACTTGTCTCCATCTCACCTGAGGTCGCATAGATAATTTTATGTTAATGTTGTAGAGGAATATATCTTCACAATAATTGATTGATAAATAAATAAGTTAATGACTAAAAATTAAACTGAAATATATAAATAGAGGATAAATTAATAAAATAAAATAGAAATATTACATAATTCAGTATAAATTTTTTAAAAACATGTAGATAAATAAATAGTTTCACAATTTAAACTTTCATTATACAATTATCATAAGAAATGGATAGTAAAAAAATAAAAATAATTCATAGTATCTTGTTAAATAAAAAAGAAAAAAGATAAATAAGTAGTTTTACCTATAAAAAAAGAAAAAAGAAAAAAAGAAAAATGAGTAGTTTCAATTAAATCTTCATTTTATAATTATAAAGTTATCATTAAATAATAAGTGTCTATTTGGATACACTTCTTGTTTTCTATTTTTAAAAACAGAAAATGGTAGTAACTTCTACAGAAAGTATAGGGACTCTTGGAGGCTTACATTGAAAATGGAATGATTTTTTTTTTAAATTAAGGCATTACAAATTTTTTACTATCTCAAATTTAAAAATTTTTGAAGTAATTTTTAGGGACATAAGATTTTGAATAGGGTCGTGAGGCCACTGTGCATTGGAAGAGAGGAGAAAAATGAGCCCTCTCTGAGAACTGCAGGCAGCCACCAAGCATGCGACACCCTTCTCTCTCGCCTCCCTCTTCTTCTTCTTCTTCTTCTTCTTCGTCTTCTTCTTCTCTCAGCTATTCTTATTCCTACTCTTCTCAGTTTCTGCAATCAAGCCCTAACTTTGGTGCCTTTATTTATTTATTTTTATTTTTTTAAATTTCACCCCAATGATGACGTTTTAATGCTGCCTTTTAAAAAAAATCATGTCAGTCTGAGATGTTATATTGCCCTCTTTTTTCTTTTTCCTTTTAATTTTATTTTATTTTATATACATATATATATATATATAACACTAGTCAATATGACTCTCTTATGGCCAGGAGGGGGGGAAAGTAGCACACAGGCGTGCCTTCAGAGAGCCTTGCACCTATCTCAAGGTGCATGCCTTTCACCCCCAAGTTGCACCTCTTCGACTAGGTTATGCCTGACCTTAGGCAAGGCCGTAGGTAGTCCCTTGTCATGCCGCCTTGTGCCTAGGCACACCTTTTAAAACTATGAATATTAGTTTATTTAGGACAATAGCAATACACAGGATTATTGAATCTATTAAAAAAATATTGATGGCTGCTCGTAGTTTATGAAGTGAAATCTGAGAACATAGGTAACTTTTCTTGAAAGGCATTTCTTTACCTACAAAGATAAAAGGAAAACACCATTTTGAAACAACAAAAGGTATGAATTTTGAAACAGATATAACAGAAAAACAAATTTATATAAAGAAAGCATCCGTTTATAGAAAATATTGCGTGAAAGGAATCAGATTTGAAATAAAACCCACAGTGTACATTTTTCTTAATGACAACTAAATAAGTGGAAAATGATTTTGAGAAAAGTTATGTTATTAGGGCTATTCTTACTGTGGACATGTGATGCACCATCTGTAGCTGCATTTCATTGCCTAGTTTTTGTGGATTTTGTTTGGCTAATTACATGTATTTGGCACTTCGTTTACATGGAGGAGCTGTGTAAGTTCAGAGCTTTGACAGGATTGAGGGCTTATAAATTATTCAACATTTTAAATTTATTATTATATTTTGGAGCTTTATTGCCTATAATTAATTACCTCATGCCGCTAGCTATTTGCTAGTAGACTTGTGCTTTGGCTTCCTGAAGTTTTTTTATACATGTTTCATATTTCCTGACATTTGCTTGTTCCTGTTAATGTTGTTTGGAATGTTTTGAGGCTTTGTGGTTTAGTTAGTCATTGTCTTGTTGCATTATCAGTTAGTCATTGCCATTGTCTCTGTTCCTTTTTGAAGTTTAACACCTTTCTTTTGAACAACGATGCTGTCATTCATGCTTTATTAACCTTTTTCGGGGTTTTTGCTATGTAGGATGAAGAGTTGGATATATCTCCTGTTGAGATTGATGATGCGTTAGTTATTGAAGATGATGATATCTCAGATGACGAAGATGACGACCATGATGATGTATGTTATGAAATATTTTTAGTGTGTCCTAGCATTGCCTTTTGCATGCAGAGGCTATTTAATTTTTTATTTTTTTTAATTTACTCCAACCATCCATCGCAGTTTCAAAACTGTTCTGCTGATAACGCAGAACATGAAAACCTAATGTTAACAGGTATTTGTGATGTTTCTTCAGTTCCTTGCTGTCTTGATTAAAGTATGTATTTTCTTGTTAGCATATTTCGAAGGCAGAAGATTCTTTTTTTTTATCCTCTGGGTTTGTTGTTGGTTCCCCATGTCCTCTTTTTCTTCTTCTTGTTTTGTGGTATGTTGGAGTGGTTGCGTGGGGTGCTGGTCTTTTGCATGGACTTGCATTGTCATCCCATGTGTCTGGACAGAATAATATTTAGATTTTGCAAGGCCTATCATCCTATATATCTAGCGAGAACAATGTTGAGTTTTTGGGCAATTTCTTTTTGGTGGATAACAATAATACACCAAGTGAAAACAAATGAAAAAGTAGTTGTCTAACAATTAAACTTCAACGCTTCTTATTGTTGAGTTGGTTCTGATAATGAGTTCCTAATAGACTTCTACGATGTTATTTTTCCAGGTGCTAAGAGATGATTCTCTACCTGTTTGCATGCCAGACAAAGTGCATGATGTGAAATTGGGTGACTCAGCTGAAGATAGTAATAATGCTCCTGCAACAAGTGATAGTCAGACCAATGCAGCTTCCGGTTCTAGTAGCAGAGCTGCTGCAGTTAAGGGTTTGGACTCCACTGAGTTTAGGAGTGGGAACTCTTTTGGTTCAAGGGGGGCAATGTCATTTGCTGCTGCTGCAATGGCAGGACTTGCATCTGCAAATGGTAGAGGTATCAGGGGAGGCAGAGATCGGCATGGACGTCCTCTATTTGGTTCTAGTGATCCTCCAAGATTAATATTTTCTGCAGGCGGGAAGCAGCTTAATAGGCACTTAACAATTTATCAGGCCATCCAACGTCAGCTTGTGCTAGATGAGGACGACGATGAAAGATATAATGGCAGTGATTTTATATCTAGTGATGGTAGCAGGTTATGGAGTGATATTTATACTATCACATACCAAAGGGCAGACGCTCAAGCTGACAGAGCTTCGGCAGGAGGATCAAGTTCTGCTACCCAGTCAAGATCTACCAGAGTTGGGTCTGGTTCTAGTTCTAATACTGACATGTCACTGCATCGAATGTCGCTCCTAGATAGCATCTTGCAGGGTGAACTTCCTTGCGATTTGGAAAAATCTAATCCTACTTATAATATAATGGCATTGTTGCGGGTACTGGAGGGTTTGAACCAACTTGCGCCTCGTTTAAGAGTCCAGGCAATATCTGATGATTTCTCTGAAGGGAAGATTTCTTCTCTAGATGAGCTTAGTGCAACTGGTGCCAGGGTTCCATATGAGGAATTTATCAATAGCAAGCTAACTCCGAAGTTGGCCCGCCAAATCCAGGATGCTCTTGCACTGTGTAGTGGTAGTCTTCCATCCTGGTGTTACCAGGTGACAAAAGCATGTCCATTCTTGTTTCCTTTTGAGACCCGGCGACAGTATTTCTACTCAACTGCTTTTGGATTGTCACGTGCTTTATATCGGCTCCAGCAGCAACAAGGTGCAGATGGTCATGGATCAGCAAATGAAAGAATTGGGAGATTGCAGCGCCAAAAAGTTCGTGTCTCAAGAAACCGCATTTTAGACTCTGCTGCAAAAGTCATGGAGATGTATTCTAGCCAAAAGGCTGTTCTTGAAGTAGAATATTTTGGTGAAGTTGGCACTGGATTAGGTCCTACATTGGAGTTCTATACCCTTCTAAGTCACGACCTACAGAAGGTTGGACTTGGCATGTGGAGGTCAAATTTTTCACCAGATAAACAATCAATGGAAATTGATGGAGATGAACCGAAAAATGGAAAAACAGATAATATCTCTAGGTTGAGTCCTGCTGCCAGTGATATTGTCCAAGCTCCCCTTGGGTTGTTCCCTCGGCCCTGGCCTCCAAATGCTGATGCTTCTGATAGTAGCCAATTCTCTAAGGTTATTGAACATTTTCGCTTGGTTGGGCGTGTGATCGCCAAAGCCCTTCAAGATGGGCGGCTCTTGGACCTGCCATTATCGACAGCGTTTTACAAGCTTGTGCTTGGTCAAGTATGTTAATTGTGTTGTCTTAAATTTACTCCTTTCGTAGTATTAACAAAATTTTTGAAAATTGCTATTTTGTTGCTGTCATTTTGCTGCTGTTGTAGTTATGTGTGTGTGTGCGTGCTTTTGGTTTGAGACATTCAGCTATCTCATTTTCTTGTAGGAGCTTGATTTGCATGATATTCTTTCTTTTGATGCCGATTTTGGGAAGATCTTGCAAGAACTACAAGTCCTTGTTAGTCGGAAACAGTATCTAGAATCAACGGGTGGTGATAATCAGGATGCGATTGCTAATTTATGTTTCCGTGGGGCGCCAATAGAAGGTCTCTATCTGGATTTCACTCTTCCTGGTTATCCAGACTACATTCTGAAACCAGGAGAAGAAAATGTAATTTGCATACCCTCTTGAATGCCTCTTCAAAATTTGATGGATTTTTTTTCCCCTTTGGCATATTTGTGTTGTTTGCAAAGATGTTCCTGAAAGATCTCATTTGTTTAATTTTTCAGGTGGATATTAATAACTTGGAGGAGTATATATCTTTGGTTGTTGATGCAACTGTTAAAACTGGATTATGCGGCAAATGGAAGCATTTAGATCAGGTTTCAATCAGGTTAGCAGCTTCCTTTGTTCTTTGTGGATTTCATGTGGGACTTCTTTCTGCTGCACCTGGTTAGCTGGATTACTTGTTGAGATTTGAAGAGTGCCATTGCCATGAAACATGTCGCTGCTGGTCCTTATTTGATATTTCCATTTTTGTTAAGTCCATCTCTTGAGTTCCAAATATTAAGTTTCTAATTTTAATACATTTTCACCAAATAATTCTGATGAGGCTTGCTGGTTCTGGATGAAGTTTGTGGTGGTGTTCTACATATTTGAGTGGTAGAACTTATTCTTGTCCTCTGTTGCAATCAGGTTTTTGACATCACATCTCTACAAATATTCTCTCCGGATGAATTGGATTATTTGCTATGTGGCAGAAGAGAGTTGTGGGAGGTAATCTGCTCTTTTCTATATTGTGTAGCTTTCCTCATACAAGCCATGCTTGAAATCTGTATTGTGAATTATAATAGTTAAAATATGATTGTCATCTATGCAGGCTGAGACGCTTGTTGATCACATAAAGTTCGATCATGGATATACTGCCAAGAGCCCTGCAATCATTAATGTATGCTTCTTTTCTAGATTTACAAAGTTGATGCAAGGGGGTTTTATTTTGCTTTATTTCATTCATATGATGTCTTGTTTCTGACCTTTTCAGTTACTCGAGATTATGGGAGAATTCAACCCAGAGCAGCAGCGGGCCTTCTGCCAGTTCGTCACTGGTGCACCTAGACTGCCGCCTGGGGGTCTGGCAGTGCTGAATCCAAAGTTGACTATTGTCCGAAAGGTATTGTCCTAGAGTTCAATTTCATTCAAAATAGCATATGATGGATTTACTTCTATAGATCAGTAAACTATCTAACATCATGAAGATGAGGATCCTTTAGGTGCATCTGAAGGTTTCTTGGTGGTGATTTTTTTTTTTTTTGATAGATAAACACACAGAAAATATATATTAAGAAAAAAGGGTGCTTAAGAGGCAACTCAAATCATACAGGGAGTATATAAAAGTCACCAAAAGGCAAGAACAAAAAGAAGCAAAAACTCACTAGCCCTCATCTGGAACCCAACCAATCAAAAAAGTTGATTAAAGGTAAAGGTCCTACATCTAAACAAGACTTAGACCAAGACCAAAGATTACAATCAAACGAATTTTTCATCCTTTGAATCAAAATATTCTCATTAACAAAAGCTATCTTGTTTTTTTCCTTCCAAACCGTCCAAAATAAACAAAGAGGAGCTGCCATCCAAGCCTTTCTACGCTTCTTGCCCACAAAGGAACCATGCCAACCTAGAAGAATGTCTCTAGCTGAAAGCGAAGGACCCACTTAACACCAAACAAATAAAAAACAAGCTCCCACAAAACCCTCGCCTTGGAGCAATGGATAAGAATGTGATTAATCGTTTGCTCTTCAACACAACAAAGGAAACATCTATTAGCTATGTTCCACCCCCTCCTTTTGAGTTGATCTAGGGTTAGGACCTTCCCCTATGAAGCTTCCTAAGCAATGAAACCCACCTTAGTAGGAACACAAAGACTCCATATGATGAAATGGGACTACACATCTAGGTTTAAGAGTACTATAAAGGGATCTAATAGAAAAATTCCCATTCTTTGTCTCTTTCTACACCACCCTATCCTCCAAACCAAAAACTAGTCTCTTTCCTTGTAGAGTCAAAAGGAACCTCTCCATCGCCTCCACCTCCCAATCATTGAAAGATCTAGAGAAATGGGGATTCCACCCCCCCTCTTCCCCCAAGGAATCCTAACAATCCGCTATCCACGCATCTTTTGAATCTGCTAAGGCATACAAAGAAGGAAAAGAATCACAAAGGGTATTGTTCTTGCACCATTTGTCCTGCCAAAATCTCACTCTTCTACCACCTCCCATAGAAAAAACAATATTTTTAAGCATCAAGGAGCCTTCCTTTCTAATTTCCTTCCAAAACCCCACCCCATAGCCCTCTCTTACTTCACGGGTACTCCAACCTCCTTCCTCCCCAAACTTCCTACTAATAACAAGCTTCCACAAGGACTCCCTTTCAACCGCAAAGTGCCAACTACTCCACTTGCACAAAAGGGCCCTATTGAGAATAGAAAGACTTCTAACTCCCAAGCCACCTTTCTTTTTATCTGAACAAATAATTGCCCACTTTACAAGATGAGACCTCTTCTCTAAAGCTCCCCCATCCCAAAGAAAGTCCCTTTGGATTTGCTCTAATCTCAATTTAACAACTCTTGGCATACGCATCAGAGACATGAGATAGATTGACATGCTAATCAAAGTGCTCCGAATGAGATTAATTCTCCCTCCTTTAGAAATGAAATGCCTCTTTCACAAGGCTAGCCTCTTTCAAATCCTCTCCTCCACACCATTCCAAACCGCCACCGATTTGTGCGGAGCATCCAAGGGGAGCCCCAAATAAGTGGAAGGAAGAGCTCTCACTTTGCAGCCAAGTTCTAGGACCAACATCTTTGCATTCTCTACTCTTCCCATCGACAAAATTTCACTCTTATCAAATTGATTCTTAGCCTTGATATGACTTCAAACCACATTAACAACCAACTTAAAAAAGTCATTTGCTCCTGGGAAGTATCATAGAAAACCAGTGTATCATCAGTGAACAGCAGGTGGGTAATTTGAAACCCATCGCCACCCTTTCCCCTTATCCTACAGCCTGTTAAGAATCCCCCCCTTGCTGCTCTATTTATGAGACAACTTAAGGCCTCCATCCTAATCAGAAATAAGTAGGGAGATAGAGGGTCCCCTTATCTCAGCCCCCTAGTGCTGTGAAAAAAACCCGTTGGCGAGCCATTAATCAAAATTGAATACGTTGCAGTGGATATACACCAACTAATCCAGCTAGCCCATTTCTCCCAAAAACCCATTTTTTGCATCACTAGCAACAAAAAATTCCAATTAACATGATTGTATGCCTTCTCTATATTTAACTTACATAACACTCCACTTTTATTCCTTTTCAGCAAAGAATCGATGGCCTTATTAGCGATTAGCGCAACATCGAGAATTTGTCTTCCTTCAACAAAGACATTTTGGGATGAGGACACCACCTTTCCCACGACCTTCTTTAGCCTATTAGCTAAGACCTTTCATAGCGGCTTGTACAATCCTCTCACCAAACTGATGGGTCTATAATCTCTCAGATCGTTTGCCCCACCTTTTTTTGAAACTAAAACTAGGAGCATGGTGTTCAGGCTTCTGACAAATCTTCCCCTCATGAAATTCTTTAAAGAAACCTATTATCTCATCTTTAACGAATTCCCAACAGTATTGCTAGAAAGCGAGGGAGAACTCATCTGGGTCAGGTGCCTTGTCCCCATTCAGCTTTGAAAGGGCAGAGTAAACCTCTTCGATAGAGATCACCACCTCCAAATTGGTTGCCTCCTTAACCCTAATTCTATCAAAATCCAAACCATTCAAACTAGGGCGCCAACCACTAGGATTTGACAGTAGATTCTGGTAGGCCCTAACCACACCCCTCTGAATCTCTTGCTCTTCTGTCAACTAGAGACCATTAATTTGATCTTTGCCAAACAATTCCTCCTTTTGTTAGAATTTGCCATCCTATGGAAGAAGCCCATGTTCTTATCACCTTCCGTCAACCACGTTTCTCTTGATTTTTGTCTTCAAGAAATTTCCTCCATAAGCGCCCATTTGAAGTCCTTTCTAGCCTGTAACTCTAGCCTAGATAAAGCTCTTAGCCACTCCTGATTGTCCCAAAAGGACACTCCGTCCAAAGCTAGCCTCTTGTTCACCCCCACTTTCCCAAACACATCCTTGTTCCAAATCTTTAAATTGGTTTTTAAATCCTTTAATTTTTTTGTCAGGATAAAGCTATAGGGCCCGCTGAAATTGAAACCTTGCCACCAGCCTTTTAGCATCTCCTTAAACCCCTTCTCCCTCATTCGCATATTTTCAAAACGAAAAGGAATTGGTCCCTTCCTCACCCCACCCTCATCTAACAGAATTGAAAAATGGTTAGACACCGGCCTTGGGAGAGTACAATGCGTACCCCCTCTAAAATGAGTCTCCCAATCCTCCGATGCCAGAAATCGATCCAGTCTTGACATGGATTGACCATTCAACCCTCCACTCCAAGTAAAGGGCCACCCTTATAGGGGAAGGTCTCTCAAAGCCAACTCATCAATCACCTCCGAAAACCTTCTCATGTAAGCAGACATTCTTCCTTCTCTACTATGCTCACTAGGAAATTTGATCACATTTAAATGCCCTCCAATACACCACTAGTTAGTCCACAACCCTCGAATATCCCCTAACTCCTCCCAAAAAAATTCTCTGTACCTTTTCAAGAAGGTTGGCCTGTAAATCCTTGTAAAGGTCCATAAGAAGCTATCCTCGCAATTTTTAAAGCGACACAAAATTGAGAAGAAACCAACCTCCATACCTACTAAATCCAATACTCTGTTATCCTAGATGACTACCACCTGCCCCTCTTGCATTCACTGCTCCCCAACCTAAAAATCTTCCCACTCCAAGACTACGCACTAACCCCGGGGACATATTTTGAATTTTAGTCTCCTGCAAACACACCAAATCCACTCTTTGAGACTTGATCAAGGCCTTGATTATCTTCCTTTTATCTCTGTCATTAGCCCCTCTAACATTCGAAGATAAAATTTTTATCTTCATCTAAGGGTCGAGAGTCTAGCTCCACCTCCTCTGACCAATTTGTTCCCCTTGCTCGCACCATTATAATTAATGGACCACTCTAATTTTTTCAGTTCTCGATCAAACTCAGTAGTCCCTATAGTTCCCCTCTTATTACTTTGCTCTCTTCTTCTCTTGGTCCTTAGAAGCAAATTCAAAATTTCACCTTCCAAGCCTTCCGCTGAAAATCCCAAAAACTTGTTGAACCTCACCAAACAGATGTCATCCTATTGACAACCTATCCCTTCTAAATCCTAAAGCAACACCTCATCCTCACCGCCCACTCCTTCCTTAGCCAGAGACTTCTCCCCCTCAGAGGCCATCTAATGTTCTGTCATCAGCCAAAATAATACTCAACGGGTTTTGCTCCTCTCCACCATTGACGGAGGCCAACCCACCGAGAGACCCCTCCTTCACCACGGCCCGACCAAACCCAGAAAAAGGAGTACAAAAAGAGATGTCGACCCCCCACGAAGAACGAAGGAGAGTTGACATACTTGGATGCCTCTGCAAACATAGCTTTGTCAGTAAACGTCGCTCTTTCCACCACCTCAAGGGCCTCTTTCTACAAAGCAACCCTTGACATCCCTTCGAGAGGATCCATGTCTCCTCTTTCCTCTCTAGCCTTGCCAATCGAAGACTCCTTTGGTGCCCTAGATTTTAGGACTGAAGACTTTGGCCTTTTGAATACCCTCCTCTCGTTGCACCAACAACTTCGGGCCCAAGGCCCAAAACATTTTCCTCCTCAATGCCCACTAAACACCCTTTTAAGGCGTTTAAAGTGATGGGCCTTAAGACATCATCCTCCTAGCCCAAAACCACATGAGGCTCCTTTTCTTGTCCTTAGGCCTTCCCAAGGCCCAAACCAGTAGGCCTTCCCAAGGCCCAAACCAGTAGGCCCACTTCTTAAACCACCCTACCTTAAACCATACCCACCCAATCTATTTAAAAATGACTTCTCAACCCCTCTCTCTTGGACTCTGCAAGGAGGGTTACCTACCTTAATCCTCTCTTCAATTTCTTGTGTCAGAAACCACAGGAGGAAGAGCAGTTGAGTTGCCTCCATAGGACGACATGTCCTGTACCCCAAGCTACAGGTTCAACTGTTCCACCTTCTCCCTTTGACTCTCATAGCAATAAGCGCAGGGATTTCCCTCCTCTTCTTCTCCTACCCCCGATTCACCCTCCTTGCAATTTCTTCCCGTCGGCACCACCTGCATGAAACAAGGTTGAGTTTCCCACCACAAATGAAAGGAATAGGACCTCGACCCCACCACAATCTGAGCAGTGTTAGGTAAATCCCTTTTCGCAAGCTTCACCAAGATCCTAGCCCATTGAAGCGCAGTCAAAGAAGTTGTGTCTTCATCCACTACAATAAAGCCTCCACACCTAACATCGATTCTTTTAAACTCCTCTCGACTCCACATGTGAAGCGAGAGACCCACCACCCTCGCCCATGCCTCTTTAGTAAAGGAATCCTTGTAGAGACACCCCACCTCTGGGTTCCATCTATCCAAAATAAGAAAGTTCTCCTTAATACTCCTTTTGCCTCTTGCTAGAACTCGCTCAGCCTCACTTGGCAACTCAAATTCAAATAGCAAGAGTCCTTTGCCTAGCACAACAACACTCAATTTCCCCTTTAAAAGCCAGTGCTAATGCATCCATCTCCTTACGAAATCCAACTCGAGTAATTGAGCTGTATTATTACCCACCAGCCCACCAAACACTGTTTCATTTGATCTAATCTTCCTCACACTTCTCTTTCCCCCAACTCTAACCAAATTGAATTGCCTATTCTTCCCAATTTCGACTCTACATCATTTGCATAGGACTTTGTCTCCACCCCCTTCTCCCTCAATGGAACCTTTGGAACTCTGGTTTCCTTTAAGCCTTTAGAAGGGACCACTCCAAGGCCTCTCAACTTCTTGACCAGAGTATTCCATCCACCAAACAACCCCTTCCCTTCTGGAAAGATAATGCTGAATTTTTTTTTGTCTTGAGATCATAGACAAAGCATAGAATGAACCTTCCTGCCTCATTTGAACGACGTTCCAGCCTATACTTCCTACCCTCCTCCTCCCAACCAAGAACCTAACTTTTGTTATCGATCTCTCTACAATAGGCTTCATCTTTGTCCAGTAAGCAATGTAAACTAATCTCCCCGAATCTAATCCATGAGGAGATACCTTTGCTTTTCTCCCAAATACATCCTTTCAGCTTCCCTCCCACATCCTCAACCAAAATCTCGAATGACTTAGACTCCACAACAAACCAACTTCTTCCACCCTAGCAGCTCCAACTTCTCCCATTTAGAGCTTCACGCCACTTCTTGAATATGTTATGAGTATCCTATCCCACCAACCAAATGTGTTTCTTGGTGGTGAATCTCATCTTATATCTTGTGAGAGCATGTTTTGTGTTCTATAGAGTGTAGTTTTACCATTTTAAAATGGCATAATTGCATTTCACCATCCTGGGTTTGCCAAACATTTCCTCCTCAAAAGGATTGGTTCTAATTTTGTTATATACGAAGAGATACCTTTTGATAGCAAGGAAAATAATATGTAATGTTCCTCATTTATTAATTATAATGGATGTGTAACTACCCCCATTATTACTCTAAAAATTTCCAAGTACCCTTGCCTATTTATTGCGCCTGTTCTCTTAGTAGATGACAAGGGAGATGATAGTTGTAATATACTGCAATGTTATCCATGTTAAAACTAAATTTGCTTGGGGTTTTCTTTTCCTTTTTTTTTTTTGAATTTTTGACTATTTAACAAATACTAATTATCATTAAGGATCAACATGAACTTTTGACTATGCATATTAATAGAATTTATACTTGCATATCATGGTGCAGCATTCTTCAAGCACAGTCAGCACAGCAGCCAATGGTAGTTGTGGCCCATCGGAATCAGCGGATGATGACTTGCCAAGTGTCATGACATGTGCTAATTACCTCAAGCTTCCTCCGTACTCTACCAAGGTATGGTATTTTTGTGAATTGTGAAGATGTCCAGGAACTTATGGAATTGTTGTCATTAACCATTGCCTTCCTTTAATCAGGAAATCATGTACAAGAAACTTCTGTATGCGATCAGCGAGGGGCAGGGGTCTTTTGATTTGTCATGAGTCTCTCCAAAACTAACCAATTGACCTGTGTGTATATCACATCACATCACCGCAATGTCAGGGTCAATTCTCTTCACCTGGGCTAATTTTTGACATTGGGAGGTAGTAGCCATCCTCTTCTGCTGCTCAAATAATATGGCTTCTTTTTGGAAAAACCCTTCAAGGTTAGTTTCAATTTTCTCATGGATGATGCTGTCTGATTGAATTGTAAAGGGATTGATGGTATGGACCCCATTGTCTTGGTCATAAAAATTATCCTGTAAAGTTCCAACCCTTTTTGCAGATTCATCCATCCATCATCCTTTTGATTAGTTTTTTGCAAATGTCCTTGAATGTGTGAGGTCTTGTTCAGGTCAGTGACAGCAAACATGATTAGAGAGAGCTTTGAAGGGTGGGGAAATTTGCGGATCTCTATTCGGCTGCTAAATGCTTGTAAATAAAAATAGGAAAATCTTGATTCTTCTTATTGGCTGGTAGGAGTATACATGTATGCCCCAAACATGAATGATATAAAGGGAAAAATAAATCCATTCAGACATTGTTTTTGGCTTTCATTTTCGCCCCCTCTTTTTTCCACTCCATACATAGATTTTCATTTTGTTGGTGGATTATTTGCTGAATGATATATACAGAAAAACACCAAATATATCTCATAGGTCTGAAACATATCAATTTCTGGGGTTTTTTTTTACTGCCCTATCAGACGCATATCTTTCGGAATACCAAGAAATGGTTGTGTTGATGGGGGCAACAGTGGTGTGGTTATAATCTATGTTACTAATTCAGTATTGATCTGGATCATTTAGGTGTGCAGTAAAAACCAGTTGTTGAATGAGGGTACAAATATATATTTGGCTCTTTACTAATAAGATTATGTGTTAGACTAAGGTGGTGTTTATTTTTTTATTTAATTTTAAATAGAAGCTTAATGCTTAATAGTGTTAAATATTAGATTGTTTGTTTTTATAGTATTTTATTTCTATTAAGTATTAAAAAGTAAAAAAAATCAATATGTTATTTTTTCTATTTAGAAAAAGGCTACATATTTTGACTTTTTCTATTTAGTAAAAAGTTTATAATAAATCATGAAAAAGTAGAAAAACAAACAACCTAAATTCTAAAACTAAATTGCTTTAAGTAAAAGCCAAAAAAATAAACACCATCTAAGTGCGTTGGAGAGTGATTCTAGAAAGCGTTTTTAGTATTTTTAATATTTGAATGATAAAATTTTTCAAGTGTTAGAAATATTAAAAGCGCTTTCTAGAATAGCTACAAAATAGGCACTAAATTATCCATTAAGGAGTAAAGCAATGTTAATGATTTTGCATTGGTGCTGATAAAGGAAATTATTGTTCACTTCACTCAAAAGTACAGGGTGTTCTTTAGGTATCCATAAAAGTAATCAACTGAACGAAGAAAGTGACTCAAAGCAACGATTGGGAATTCTTCCCGATGGAGTAGGAAACTGTGGAAATGCTTTTCATGATCCATTCAATCCATTTGGGATGAAAGCCTATTCTGAATAGAATTACCTTAATAAAATCTCATTCAAGCTTATCATATGTTATTTTCATGTCAAGTTTGATCGTCATATATACCGATTTGCATTTTTCTTTTTAAATGAAGGCATGATTTTATGTTCTAAAAGAACATTATCATTAATAGGTTTTACCCTATTACCCAATGTTTTAACTATTATTTTATAAGCACAAGCTAATAGACTATAGTGATTTGAGGATTTATCTGAATTAGGAAACAAGATGATAAAAGTATGATTTATATCTTTGAGCATGTGACCAAGATAAAAGAATGCTTTGACCATTTTACATACACATTTTCCAATTAAGTTCTAATATTTTTGATAAAAACTAGGTAGAGGCCATCAAACCTTGGTTTTTTTAGACTATTGATGTGGGAAAGAGCGAATTTCTTCTTTTATGACTTCTTTAATAATTCTCTATTTTATTTTTCTATGATGAATAAAAGAATTATTAGCCCAAAGGAATTATCTATATTTAAATTATTTAAAATTTTATATTAAAAATAAATAAAATTAATTAAATAATTATATTAAATAAGTTATTAATTTTAAATTTATTTTTTATTTTTTATTTTTATTCTTTTTTTCCTTTATTTTCTCATCCTTATGTTTTCCATCAAATTTTTTGAGATAACATTTTGGAACACAGTTCTTAAAAAATAGTTTTCAAGACAAAAAATTGAAATTCTCAGTAGAAGCTGCTTATGGAAATGCTTTCATCTTCGTTCAAATGAACATTGGTATTTTACCACAAACAAAGAACAAAAAAGGGAAACCTCTGCATCACCATCGTCAGCCACTTTGATTCTTGATGTTAAATTTCGAAAAAAAGAAACCAAATCCAATATCATCTCCAAGTCTCCTCCACCATTGAAACAACAACCTCTTTTTCTAAAATCTCTCCTTCAAAGCCATGGTTCTCTTTCATTCAGCTCCCCTGCTCTCATGTCATCTCTTTTCTCTACGCTTTCCGCCCACATCTCACCTGCACAGCCAGTGTCTTTGTGATATCGGAGCAAGCTCCACTGTTCCCATCAAAAATCCCCGCTTCCATCGGTATTTCACAAGTGGTCTTCCCCATACAGTGCTGAAAAAAAGAAGGCCAAATTGCTCTCACTACATAGCGGCTAATAGTTAAGACATACATATAGTGTCGAGAACTTTTTTCCGAGAAAACTAAAGGTTTACCTGCTCGACAACTTTCTTGCTGTTGGGGGCAGTGCAGTTGCCCATTTCGAAGTCTCCACAGGCGCCCAATGGATTGCCGAAGCTGGCAAAATCCACCTTCACGATCACTTTGTAGTTGGGGCATTTAAGGTGGCCCTTGGGTTTCACTTCGTCTACCACCGCCCGGATCTTGCTGTCGTGCCTTTGCCATGACTTGACATGGGGTGGGTGATACTCGGTTACGATGCTGCAGATTGTGTCTCTATTCACTAGCTCAATCTCTATCTCCTCTGGGTTTCCTCCAGTTTCCTCGAAAATGACCAGGAGATTGTCAGAGGGCTTTAGCCAGGCTCTTGGAACATGGTATCTGAAAAAACCGAAAACATATGTTAATTGAGGAAATTGAAGAATGCCCAGTTTGATTTTCATGGAGTTTCTGTGATAATTTGTAGTTTTTATACTTACTCAGACTGAGTTGGCTTTTCAAGAGGTGATAGGTAAGACAACCAGTAACGACCTATGTTTTTCCCATTCACCCAAGCCATTCCTTTAGCCATACTAGTCATCCGGAGAATCACTGGGTCATTTCCTTCAGGCATGTCAAAGTAGGTCTGCAACAAGAGGGGTAATCTCCGCTTAAAAAACCCAAAAAAACCCGAAAAAATATACACTTCTAGTTGGAAAAAGACTTCATGGAAGCCACTGTAATATGGATATCAGCAATGTTTTTTCAGCCTTCCAAACATAATTACCTTGTACCATGTCACAGCGGGTCCCTTCCCCTTGGCTGCAGTCCACTGCACTCTGTGTGATCCTCCCTGAGTGTAGGCCTTGACTTTTTCTCCATTCACACCCACCTGAAAATCACCCACAAGTTATGATCATGCCCAATCTCACTGTCATAAATTGCAGATCAGTCTCTTACCTGTTGTCCCCAACCATTATTTGTGATATCAAGAGTTCCAGTATTCAACCCGAGGATCGACACACTATGGAGCCCTGCATACCTATGCTCCATGTAGGCTCCGCTATTCTTCATTGATTTAGCAGACCTCATTAGTATTTGGGCTTTAGAAATTGATGGAAAGCACATGAAAGGAATTGTCCATTACCGGTAGTCCCACTGTCATACACAGCAGGGCAATGTAGTTTGTTCCGGCCTTGAACTTCACTGGTTTCCTGAAAACAAAGTTTTTCTCTACATTGCTCCCATGGGCAGACCCTGAAAAATCATACCCACTTGGTAATGAAAAAGCTTATTACCTATAAATTTGTAAACAGAGATGTGTATCAGCATGCTTTTGTGTGATTACCAATGAAATTGCCATTGACGAATGCGAGCATCGCATGGCCAAGATTCGAGACCTGTAGGACTGGGATGATGTCTTTCTTCATTGGTAGGTCATAGTTACTAAGTTCTATGCTGAAATTTGGGATTAAAACAATCATATCAGTTAAGACTTACTCTTGGTTCTTGGCATTGCCCTGAGTATTGGATTTGAAAAATCTTGGTTTACCTTGTGACGAACCAGGCATAGTCTGATCTATCTTTAAGGAAGCTGTAAAGCTCCATTGGTGCCTTGGTGAGAATTTTCATGTCTGTCATGACTGGAATCGGTTCTTGTGACATTTCCCATTTGAGATTCTTGTTTGCTATCTTCGATTTAACGAAGTTTCTCGCATTATGTTGTGCTACAACCTGTCATACAATCAAAAACAGAAATCTAACGCTCAGCAATCTTCTCCGCATCAAACAGTAGGCAATTCAATGATCATTTTTTTTCCCTGGTGAGTTACCCTCTGAGTATTGTAAACAACAGTCTTGCAATCAGGAAGGATGCTGATGGAATGTGGGGGCAGGAAATATTCCTCTCCCCTGAAAGTAAGAGTTGCAGCTTCTCTAGAATGGTTGTTGGTCAGGAAAGCAGCACAAATGTGGGTTCCAGGCTTCTCATAGAACCTTACCTACAGAGCAAAACAGCTTAGTCTGCCATATTTTTTTCCTAGATTTTTGTCGTGTTTTTGCCTGAAGTTTTGCATTCTATTCATGATATATGCTCACCTCTTTATCCTTTCCCAACTTTTCAACCCCAGGGCTCCCCGTAAACAGGGCCTTTTTGCACAATCTCAAAGCAGAATGCAAGTCTTTGAGGTGACCCCACTTGGGTTCCCTCTGCAGGCCTGAAGAACACACAAAGGAGAAACTCAATTAGATCTTTAGATTTCGTTTCTTGATCAGTCACGGAGAAAGAAACGATAATCCCAACCGTATTCATCAAGAGGGGCTTCATCATAGTAGCGTGTAGTCACAAAGGATGAGCTTGTTCTTCCAAAATTTGTCCCACCATGGTACTGCAAACACAACCATAAGGGCCAATCTTGTGAGGATTTTCTTTTCAGGCCAATGATATGTTTTTTTTTTTTTTTTTTTTGAAGTTTTGGGAAGAGAGAGTCTAGTATCTTCCTACCATGTAATAGTTGGCAAGTGTTCCATTCTTTGAGATGAATCGAGCAACCGAGAAAGCAAGATCTTCTGCTGCTCTTTGGGATGGTGGGTCTCCAAATACTCTATACCTGCAATCAATAAACACCATTGAAAGCTTATTAGAACCTGAATATCAGCTTGATTTACTAATATGATAAGTGTGTAGTACTTACTGAGCTGTCCAGTTCTCAGTCCATAGAGAAGGCTTGTTTGGTCTATTGGGGCCAGTGAATGTATCCCCACAGTGCCTCCCGTTGCATGTATTGATCTGCAGACAAACCCAAGTACTCAATTTCCAAAACCCTAGATCCAATACCTCTTCAGAGGACGAAGATGAAACTTTACGGTATATAAACTTACCACTGGATCAGGGGCATCCTTCTGTTTGCACATAATCCAGGGGACTCCAGCTCCGAGTCCCACAGCCATTTTGCCTGCCCACTGCACATACTGGACACCTAGCTCCCTATATGCAAGTTGAATACTATTGTACTCATTTTCGATCTGAATCATAGTCGATGTCAAAGAAAATCAGAACATAATCAAGGTTTGTAAGAGGATGAGGCCAACTGTAAACAAGCCAGACCTGAGCTAGTATGATGGGGCCTCCTTGAGGAGCAAACAGTTTTTCTTCTTTCATCATTTCTATTATCATCCTGCTGTATTTTTCCATGTGATACTGCAAAAATGTGAAAGATTTTGTTCATATTTGTTTAAATTCGTGTAGTGTGATTACTATCTTCTGTATATGATCTTGGTAATCACCTTGAATGGCTCATTGTAGGACCGGAATATGATGTCGGGGACTTCTCTTAACCAATATGGAAATCCTCTGGAGTCAGAACCGAGAAAATTTGTATGAGACTACTGATAGAGAATGGTGTAAGGGGAAGAAAATGAGGGGGTGAATGAAGGTACCCATGGTTCCATTCAGCCTCGATGAATGGCCCGATCCTGAGGGTTACATACAAACCATAATCGCCGATCAATTTGATGAACTTCACTAAATCATAGTTGCCTTCAAAGTTGACTGCAAAACTCAAAGTTAGGCCGTGAAGCAAGCCCGAAAAACTTGGAATTTTGCGTGGATGACTTCAAATATAAGTCTACCTGGCCCTCAACCGGCTCATGGATATTCCAGAACACGTAAGTCTGGATCAAATTCAAGCCTCCATGTTTAGCCTTTTGAATAATGTCCGGCCACATCTGAACCCAATTCACCAAAACCATCAATTCAATCCCCAAATACCCAGAACAGGAAAAAGAAAGTATCATCAATAAACTTTGAGTCCGGGACTACCTCTGGGGTGCTCCGGGGGTAATGTATCGAGCCTGAAAAGAGAAGCTCCCGTCTTCCATTGACGATCAGAGACCTTCCATCAAATGTTACAGTCTTCGCCCCTTTAGCGATGCCATGCGCAGCCGCATACGAGACCAGCAAAGAAAGAACCACGGCTATCAGCGCCTGTCCTGATACAACCATACTTAATCTCTCACAGCGGTTCAGAAGAGAAAGCTGTGATAGAGGGCAGTTAGCCAATTTATAAGTGGTAACTCGAAGAATTTCTCTGAAGAATTTCGAGTAGGGATGAAGTGGTTTGGAGAAAGATCTAGTAAATATAAGGCAAAGGAGGAGAGCCCGGAAACTGAAATGTGGTTCAGCTGTTGGTATCTATTGGTTGCTGTTTATTCTTACAGATCTTTGTTGGAGTTCCTGTTGTTTTGGGCATTGTTTTCTCTTCATTTCTTGCTATTTTTGAAGGAGAAAGACCGGGTTAGACGTTTGACTAGCGGGAAACAGTTGGTTCCCCTGTAACTGTAACGACTATTCGAAATTGGCGGTGAGGAAGGAGTCGCTATCCTCTGCTTCACATGGGTTGTTCGGGGTTTTGCATCTTCCAATCGAATTTGAGTATAAAATATCTTAGGTTATATATATATATATATGGTCAACAAATAAAAAAACCATTGAAATACGTTATTTTATTTTTCATTTTTTTTTGTAGGACTTATTTATTATATTAGGGCTATACAGATTAGAACAGTTGATCTTCTCGACAAAATAGATCAAATAGATTATTATCAAAATGATCTGAACTCTTTAAAAAATTCAACATGCAATTTTCTTTTTGAATTGGACTTTATCATTTTCTAGTAGTTAATCCCCCATATTTTCTCTTTACCGAAAGATAAAGAGATGACCTAGTGACAACATTGATAGTGGCCTTAATACGAAACCAAAGTTACTAACTGTGATAAATGTCTATCTATGGATATGATAGAAATAGACTGATTTTATCACTTTTCAATTCAAATTAGTAAAAATAATGTCTCATTGTATGATATGGATTCCAAACATTCATAAGATTGAAAACTTATAAAAACCGCTTTCAAAATCAATTCTTAATTTTGTTTAAGTATGCAATTGTGGTTGAAAAGAAACAAATTTTTTGATTTATTTTATATGAAGATATTGCACACTTATGTATGTAAAAGTTTTTAAGGTAATTTTATATTTTTAATTATTTAAAAAATGTTTTCAAAAATAGTTTTCCAACCTTAGTATTCATCAATTTTTATGAATTTGAGGTTTTTATTAGTGAATTTTAATTATATTGATAAAAACTTTAATAATAATCAATAATTTAATTAAAATAAAAATAAATATATATTGTATTTAAGACATTTAATTGATGTATATAAGTTATCATATCATAGTGAATTAATTCAATTTTTTTAAAATTAAAAGAAACCGTTAAAATACATACAAGATTTCAATATCTCAGAAAAAGAAAAAGAAAAAAAAAGAAGAGATTTTTAACCTTATTCTTCATGGAGTCCTGACCTCCTAAAAAATGATATCAGAATCTGTCTAGAAGGGAAAATCATTTCCCTTCCACCAAACACCTCCCAATATAAATTCGGCCCATGGGCTGGAGAGTGAGCTAACCTGGCCAACTCCAAAATTTTTGAGGCCCAGCCCAGTAAAGGCCCACAAAAGGTCCATGGACTCATTCTGGTTCCCTCCAAAGTTGAAATCTCCCTCTCCCGCTCCCTCCACAAAAACTCAAAACCTCTCCCTCTGTATTTAAGACAAACACCAGAACTCTATCACTGCTTTTTCACTCCTACCAACCAAATCAAACTCTCCATGTCCAATCACCAGGAGGATCTTGATCTCCTTCTCTCTCTCCAAGATAGGGTTTTGGAAACCCCTCCCCACTCACCAGGTCAATCTCTCTCTTTCTCTCTCTATGAATATTTCTTCCTTTGCATCCAGATGTGTTTTGCTTCAAATTTCTTTATGGTTTTTGATTTTTTCCATGCTCCATGAAAAAACTATTTGGGTTTCTTTGAGTTTTCCTTAAATTGCAGTATATGCACAGGCGTTGGGTGTTGTTCATCCATTTCAAGCATCAATTTGTTGGGAAATCTATGTGGGGATCTCTCAGTTTTTCTTAATTTGCATTATATTTGAATATAGTTTCAAATTTATATTACATGAATTGGACATTTTTTATCCATTTCAAGCTTCTATTTGTTGGGAAACCTATGTTGGTAACTCTGAATTTCTCTTGGTTTACAGGATACCTTTCTGGTGATGGATCTCCAAGGCGAACAAGGCAGGCAGACATGTCTGTCTTCAGAAATGCCGTCCAAGATTGTCTTGATTTTGAGGCTGAACCTGTGAAGAAAGCTCCCAATTTGAAGAAGAATGAGACTGACGTTGAGAAGTTTTCAGGTTTGCGTATAAGGTGGGTGTAGGCCAACTCCGATTGAAAACTCCCAAAAGATTTTTCTCCCTATAGGTTTTGATATATATATATATATATATTTAGGGAGAAACCCTGACGTGTTATGAAATTGTTTGATGTTTGTTTTTTTTATATTTTCTTTTTCCAGGAATCAACTGGTCTCCTCTGTTGAGCTTAGCAGCCAATTTTCAGATATTCGATTTGTTCGGTTATCAGCAATAAAGTATGTTACTGCACTTAATTTATATTCCTTTATGTCAATTTGTGTGGTCTAGTTCATTGCTGAGAAACCGAGGAAAAGAAAATAGTTGAAACCTGAATGTTCTAATGTTTTAGTTCCTAAAGAACACAAAATATCAACTCAAATTCAGCCTTATCCGAGTAACAGGTCAGCTGGTCAGATGATTTCTTTGTTCCCTAACGGGTTACATCAAATCAAACAGTTTAAGTGTTTTTTTTTCTTTTCTTTTCCTCAGTTTTCTTGGCAATCAAGCAGAGTATTAATGCAAGTCTTGTTTTCTCAGGAATTTGCTGGTGGGGGACACACTTTCAGGTTGTTGGGCGACCGTTGGTGTTTTGACTGAGAAGGGGAACCCAAAGACTAGTTCTGCGGGGAAGAACTATTGTATATGGAAAATTGGGTGCTTGGATGAAGACACTGTTAGTGTTTTCTTGTTTGGTGATGCTTATCAGAAGAACTGGAAAGAGCAGGCTGGAACAGTCTTTGCATTATTCAATTGCAGTGTTAGGAAGGATGCCATGGTATGAACTTGACATGTACTGATGGGGTTGTGTTTGTTGAAGTTTAAAATAGTGCTAAATTTTTCCTTTTCTTTTTCTTTGGCAGGGAAAAGGGTTTTCATTAAGTGTCTATTCTCCTGGTCAAATTTTAAAGTTGGGCACTTCAGTTGATTATGGAGTTTGCAAGGGAAAAAGGAAGGATGGGATGGCTTGTACACTAGTCATAAACAAGTATGTAACTAGCACTTCTTGCTTCATTTGATTGAGTAGACTCATTGTTACAACAAAATGCACTTGAAAATATTGCAAGTATATATCAGTACCGATGACATAAAATTTTGGTTCTAAGCAATGGGGATGAAGAATGTTTTTATAGTTATTATCAAAATTCAGTAGTTATGTCAAGTTAAAAGTCATATGTTTACTTTCAATGTGTTCAGAGTGTTTTTAAGTAGTTTAGTATTGGGTCATTGGCCTCACCTAACAGACAGATATATGACCTTTTGATCCAATGATAGTTTCTAGGATCATGCTTTACAATTATAAATTCTGATCCAAATTTTATGCAAAATTTTATATGGCAGCATCACCCAAATTCATGGTGCTTTGTAATTTTTCAAAGGAAATTAGGAATGCATTTGCATTATAGTATGAAAAAATTAGAGATCTCAGTCAATCTTGCAGTTTCCAGTGCAAAAATAAATGATTTGATTTACTGCAAGTAATAGCCATGGCATCCTTCAACTTGTAAATTGTGCTAAATTTATTCACCATATAGATACAAATCAGTGGTCGAGCTTCAAAAATTCAGGTGGAATATTATGATTTGGAAAGTGTTTCCCTAAGAAGAAAACGATGCTGGTCAGGAAATGTGTTCCTGGGGTGGTTAATGGGGTGGGTAGCTCCACTAGTTTTCTTGAAGATGCTATAAAAATCATAGGACTAATTCTGTGATAATCAATCCTGATGTTGTTTATAACATGGATTGTTTAATCCAAAAATCAAGGAGGTTGAGCTGAGTTTACTTTCTTGGGCGTGATCTAGCATAGCATTTTTTGTAGTAATTCTTGCAAAAATAAATAGAGGTCTTCTGTGTGACATGAGTTGCTGCTCAACCTTGCATGACATGAATGTGCAACAAGAACAACTTTACATTAAAAATGTCAAGCTTCCCATCCTTAGAGAGATGGTTTTCTCATATGCTCAGAGTGATTGGGCTAGTTTTGACCCCTAACTAATCCCTCTTTGGTTACTTAAGAATTTTAAGTTGCATGAGTGGTTAACTTGATAAACCGTTGTAGCAACCAGAGACTACCTTGAAAATCTGGGTACAGCATGAAGATATGGGAATCCTGTATTTCAGGGCATATTGTAAATACCTCCTTGAGTTGCTAGGTTTGAGCCAGAAGAGAATGATCTATGACTGGCTTATGTTCTTGATCTTATCTCAGTATCATTTTCATTATTAAAGTTTATCTTTGTGGTATCTCTTTGTACCATAGAACCCCTGATGATTTAACTCAGGCACCTTGTGTGATTTCAGGCGTCGTGGGGTGTATTGTAGATACCATAAATCGGTAAGATAATTGGTTCAATACCTTAATTTGGTGACCAGTTTATCTTCAAAACAAATGTGCTAACTTATGCTTCCTACTCATTTTCTTTATAGAAAGCATCTGAGAAATATTCCATAATGCGAACTGAGCTCAAAGGAGGGTACGTGCTCACTGTTCAGGATAATTTGAATCTCTTTTTGTTTACTGTTAGCCACTTGCCAAAACAGGGGACTCATATGCTTGCTTTATTTTAATTTCCCAGTAAGTACCTTCAACTTGTGATACTTCTTTTCAGGAACTTAAAGACAGCCTTTCGGGATCCTCTCACCTCAGAAGGAGTTTACTTGGTCGACCCTCTAGCTGATAAAACCAATGTAAAAAGGCCCATGCAGCCATTAAAGTTGTTATCAGTGGATGGACTGAAGAAGGCACTTAGGTTTGTCACAAGCATCTTTTAATCTCCAAACAATTTTTCAAATGCTCTGTTTGGTTATTTTGAAGACTACAATCATTTTACAATTCCTATTTTATTATCTTTTCCCCATCTGCTTAGCAACCAAACAGATTTTATGATTCCCTTCACTTTTCCCTTATTGAGTTATCAGTACTTCATGATAACTTGATGCCTAAAAGTTAGTGCAAATTCTTTTTGTTTTGTCAAGGTTTGAAACAACTGTAATCTATCTAATGCATGGAAGAATCTAGAAATTTAGTGTAGCTAATGTGTCTGCAACTTACCAACTGGACAGCAATGCAGGTAAAGTAACAACAAATGCACACTCACAAGGAATAAGGTTTCTAACTGAAATCACAGGTTTAGGGTCCTTTCCACCTCTGCTCATTTGCTGTAATCCTATATGATTCCTTCTCTGAGACATTTTTACTTTGTAATACAGGGAAGGTGGGCTCAAAAATTACAAAAGAAGGATCAGGCCCTAACCAACAAGTGGCCAAGAGGTGAATTCCCTAGTAGATAAACCATTAATATTATGTTCTTGTTTATTTGCCATTTGTGGGTGGTCTTTCCACTTCATTGAAGATTCATCTATCAAAATTCAGGCCATCAACAACCATTAGAACGGATTCATCTGCAGTTGCCAGAAACCAGCAGCCTGGCACAAAAAGAAAGAAAACAGAGCAGGAGCAAACATCATCTGGAAAAGCCAAGGTGGCTACAGAAAAGATGATCGAATTAGAATTTGTTAGCTCAGATGAAGAATTCTAGCCTTCCTTGCTCACTCTTACAAATACAACCTGGTGTGTTTAATCCACCAGTGTTGAGCCTCCATCTCGTGGAAGTAAAAGTCCAAAATAACCAGGAAGGCTGCTTTACAGTTGAGAACTACAGATTTTACAAGTTGCAGCCGGGTAGAACTAGAAAATTTGTTGGTGACATCTTGGTTGAAATTTTGACATAATTTTTAGATGACATAATGGTCAGGAGTTTCATTTCCTCCATTGGTCTTCAGATTGAGTAAAATCTCTCCAGCATAAAGTTCTATTTGCAGTGAGCAAAAAAGTTTAGCAAGTTGAAATGCAGGGCAATTTGTCTTGGCTATTTATTCAACTGACAATTTTGTAAGATTCTTACCTGTTCTCTTTCTTCTGTTGTGAAATAGAATCTGTTTGATGTTTTTATTCGGTTAGCTTCTGGGAATTCTTGTTAGATGCTTCCAACATGATAAATTCTTTCATTTTGTTATAGTACTCAATACTTTATTAGTATGTTCTGCAGCTGTGTTGCATTATAGTTGGGATGAGATTCATAAGATTCCAATTTTTATAGTTTCTTTTCCCATGTCTTCAGCATATGAAGGTTTTTCAATTTTCTGTTTTATGGGTAAAATCAGGCTTAGTAAGCACACCTATCAATTGGGCTATGAAGCTTCATTTGAGACTGAAAAACCAGTTTCATGAGTTATAAGCCACTGGTTTCAAAATTTATCCCTTGGCTTTATAGGAAAAATGAAGGAATGATAAAATACTACTAATCTTTGGTTGAAAAATCTATACTATGAAAATGACTGGAGCCAGGAGCCTCCCTCTAGGCTTGAAAATCAGGGAAAAAATGCCAAAAGCCGAGGTGCTTAATACAGATGAATTTTGGTATTCAATGGTGTACCTCAATTCAAAATTTAATGGGATTTGCTCCAGGGTGGGACCTGGCTTTGGATTCTTCGAAATTTTTTTTCAGTCAGCTGACAGCTATTCTGATACGACATAGAACAATAATTAATCAATATGCAGAACATGGGGTGGCCTAGTATGCTCAACCAGCATCATTAACTCGCCCCTTAGAACAAGTGTGTTTGTAGCACAACCACATGGAAATTAATTCTTCCTTCCCCTGTATCTCTCAATGATGTGGGCATTTTTCTCGCTTCTAAGTGATCATTTTGGTCATCAATTTTTCTGAGGTTCATTTGCTAGCAATTCATTGTCATTGATTCCGATGCCTGCATCATTTACCTCATATAATATTTAAAGCAGGGATATAATATCGTTTTTTCAACAGCTTAAAGTTACCAAACTTTCATGGTAGATGAATGATGTCTACTGCTGGAACAACTTCGCCTGAGGTCAGTACTATTTCCTTTATCAAGTATGCTTATGCAGATTTGATTCAATAACCTGCCATACGACAATATTATACAATGGAAGTACCTTAGTCATTAAGCTATTTATATTAAATGGTTGAATTGGAAGCCATGGCAATAGTGAAAGGACCAGTTACAGAGATATTGAATTGATAAGATAGTAGGAGAAAGTATTTGTTAATTGTTATCCATGCACATGGGGTTGGTGTGAAGCTCCCCATGTGCTCTCCTAAGTCTTATTTTTGTTCTTTCTTTTGACATCATTAGAGGAGCAGGGCTACCAAAGTTCAGGACTTTTTTTGTATTAGGTTTAATGTGCCTTTCTTGTTTTCTTTTTTAATGGTTAGGTTTCGCCTGCCTGTGAGCTGATCTAATTGAGACTGAGGACCTAGGTTGGGTCTCCAAATCCATCTTGGGGTAGGTTGTTACGATATTGTGTCTTATTAGGCGAAAGAATACAAGAACGCAGGTTTGGACAAGCGTTAGGTTGCGCTGATCAGTCAAGAAAGCAACTGCAGGCAACAGCTGCTAGTCCCTTAAGAGTTGTGTGGATGGAGGATGTTGGAGAGGCTTTCTGAAGAATGACCCCAGCTCTTCAAGACTCCAAGACTCCAACCACCTTGAGCCAGGGAAACCAATGACCTGAACACTAAACTGTTGGACTCAATTTGAATTTGTAAGAATTTGCATTAACCCCGATGGACCCAGATGGACCTTAGGCCATTTTTTGAATTTGGAGGCATGGTTACATTCCAATCCCATTAAGATGTCATATTTAATGGCGTAAAGCCTCCTGTTAGGTGGCAGGTCAATGGAGCCTTAACCGCTCAACCACCAGCTCCAATGATGTATAATTCAAGAAAAGATGAGGTAGTTGATGAGTCATTGAGAGTGTCATGGGACAATGGGCATAGAAAGAAAGAGCAAGCTCATTACTCCTCTCTCATTTAGTCTTCTGCATTTCTGTCATCAGTGGCTTCACTCTTTAATGGCCTAAAATCCTCATCCATCTGCCCTTTCTCATTCTATCTCTCCTTCTCTGCTTTCTCAAGAAGGCCAAAAACCCTAAATGTGAATGAGTCATTTATAGCAATGGTTTTGTATCAGACTCAAGACTAGTCTCCATCAAACCTGCATAGTACTGAGGTTGACATGTTCCACTGTCACAAGATCAATTTTGTTTTACTGCCCATTGGTAGGTCTGTCTTAGATTTAGTAAAATTTGTATTTTAAAAAAAAGTTAAAGTCCAATTTTTAAATATTTTATTTGATCACAAAAAATAAAATATTTGCTCTTAAATGAAATTTAAATGACAATTTCGTCTCAATTTCTATTCGAATTTCAGACAAAACAAACATCATCTAAATATTCTTATATATTTATGAGCTTGATAAAATAATATTTAGACTATGTGTGATATTTGAAAATTTTAATGAAAAATGTGAGGAAAGAAAATAAAGATGAAAAGTAAGGGGAAATAAAAAATAAAAAATAGATTTAAAGTTAATAAATTATTTTTATATATTATTTTAAATTTATTTGACTTATAAATTAAAATATATAAATTTTTAATTAATATTAGTTATATTTGAATTTCTTTAATATTTTTTACAACACGATCATATATAAGAAAATTATTTTTTATTATTTTTTTCTTTTTTTCTACTATTTTTTAGAAATCGAGCATTACTTTAAATTAATTTAAGAGCTCGCTTTGATGGTACTTTTTAAAAGTGTTTTTAGTTTTAAAAATACTTTTAAAAATGTTTTTAAGTTAAAAAAAAAAAAAAGTGTTTGATAATATTTTGAAAAACACTTTTTAAAATTTAGAGTGTGTTTCATAGTGATTCTGAAAAGTGTTTTTAGCATTTCTAATACTTGAAAAATAAAAATTTTTAAATATTAGAAATGTTAAAAATATTTATCAACTGTTAAACATACTCTTAGAAAAGTTACAAAAAATATATATATATTTTTAATAAAAAAAACTTACACTAAAAATAGTGATTCTAAGTTTTATCAATCTTGTGAAACCTTGCATCTGTCTAGACATAAATTCATTTCTTATATAGGTATCAAATGGACAAGGACGTCTAACATGGAGATACGCTTATCGTTGTCTAATATGATCCCAACTCATGGTCTAAAGTGATGCATGTTCTGCATAAGAGTCATGTAGCTTTGTCTGTTTAATCCTATGGTATCAGATGAATACAAAACCAATCGAGCATTGCATACATCTGACAAGCATTAACTGTGATAGGAATTAAGTGTTTTGATTGATACAATTGTTATAAGGCTAAAACGTCATCTTTTAAGGCTCATCATGATGTGATAATCATTTTGAGTAGACAATTATTAACATTAAAGACGGTGACTCATAATTAAAGGTCCGTTGTTAACCATAAGAAAGGTATATTGTTATTTATTTAAGACATTTCTTTTCTTACTCAAATCTTCTCTCTTTGGCTTAAGATTGGAAGGGGCATATTCGGACAATTTGTTCTAACATCTTTTTGTGCAGACAATAGCTCTATCTACATCTTAGGGGCTAGACGGAATATATTGTGTTAATTTTATCTATTGGGATCTAACCCGACCTTATTGTTGTTGGTCATGTGCAAACAAATCCAATGAATGAATAGGTAAAGAAAATTCATAAGAAACTGAACAAAATAATGTCTTTTAACTTTAGAAGATAACTTCAAAAGAACAAATTGTTGAAGAAAGTTCAAATAAATTTCGTTACTAAATAAATATTTTTATTTTATAAAATTATTTATTATAATAAAATTATTATATTTATAAATATTGAATAAAGCTAAATATTATAAAACGAATGATATATATATTTTATAGTAGAGGTTGAGTAGTGAAGACGGGGGTATATAAAAGATTGAGGTGGCAAGTAGCTGGCGAGAGGTGGGGTCAGTGACCAAACGCCTCTACTGCTTGCCTTTCCTCTTCCCAGGTCTCTCTCTCCTCTCTTTCTGCCTGGCCTTTCTGCTAGGGTTAGGGTTTGGGTGTCCTACTTTCTTGGTTGTTTTTGCATAGCAGCTGACATTGAATTAGGGGTTTCGTTTTGAATCAGATGTGTAGTTGAAGAGTTCAGTTACTTCCAAAAATGAGTGCTTCAAGGTTCATTAAGTGCGTCACTGTCGGTGACGGCGCCGTCGGCAAGACTTGCATGCTCATCTCCTACACCAGCAACACTTTCCCCACGGTCAGCTCTGTTTTTTGTTTTTCTCCTTTTCCCTTTTTTATTTTTTTTCTTATTTTTTTGCTGTTTGGTTTTCGAGAAAACGAAGTAGTAGAAAGGGGAATTGGGGGTTTTGAGTGTTAAATGCGTCACCGTTTGGTACCCGGCAAAGCAAGAAGAGAAAGGCTGCCTGGGTTAGTTGAAGTGAATTAAAATTTTCGGTGACCCAAGCAGTAGCAAAGTTAAAGGTTGAATTTCTTTTGTTTTCCTCCATTTTCTCGGCTAAGAAGAGGAGAATTAGGCTTTTTCTTGGGGTATGGCAATATGGCAGCCTTCTTGAGGTAGAATGCTTTCTTTTTTTGACCCCTTTTGGTTTTACGGAATGAATGAGGGAAAGGAAGTGGAAAATTTTCATTTGATGAAATTAGGGGTTTGCCATATTGGCCTTGCCAGTGATATTTCATTTGAATTTTAAGAATGGTTGCTCTTTTACGCTCTATGTGAGAACTTTTTCTTTTTGTTTGCTGTCCCTCATTCCTTTTCTAAGTATTTTTAAACAACTTCATTTCCATAGCCTCTTTTGCTTGAAGTTAGGGTTTATCATAGGTTTTGGAAATCGGTTGTATCTTTATGTGTTGACATCTTCTGAGAAATACATGGAAGCTTGAGTTATGGTCTTCTGCAATGGCTTTAACACGTGTTTGTGTATTTTTTCCAACTTGAAGTTTGAATTGATGGGGTTACCTTTGTATTGATCGTCAACTTCTTTTCTTCATTTGGAATGTGACCTGGAGCAGGATTATGTGCCAACTGTATTTGACAATTTCAGTGCAAATGTTGTGGTGGATGGGAGCACTGTTAATCTAGGGTTGTGGGATACTGCAGGTAAAGTTCCAGACCTGTAGGAATTGTTTGTTCACATTTTTTTGAGGTACTTTGCTTGCTCTCAGGGTAAAAAATACATTGTTCTTAAAGGCAAACAAGAACTACTTTAAAGATGCTGTCTCAATGGTTGTCTTACTACTACACCTCTTTGAGGGTTCTTAATATTGAACCGATTTTGTTAATTTATGGAACAGGCCAGGAGGATTACAATAGGTTGAGACCTTTGAGCTACCGTGGTGCAGATGTCTTTCTGCTTGCTTTCTCCCTCATTAGCAAGGCTAGCTATGAAAATGTTGCCAAGAAAGTGAGTTTGGCTTCTACTATGAGAGATTTTTTTCCTTTTTTCTCCCTCCTGCGACATGTTGTCTGGTTAATATGGTTTGCTGATAAATTCTTTATGTGCTCTGTTTCCATATTCAGTGGATTCCTGAGTTGAGGCATTATGCACCTGGTGTTCCAATAATTCTTGTCGGGACAAAGCTTGGTTAGATTCTCCTAATCCAATTTTTTTAAGTGCTATTATTTTTTTTTTCAATTACCAGAACAAGTGAGCTACAAATGTAATGTTTATAATTTTTCTCTTTATGGAATTGTAGGTTAGATTGTATGTTCAGTTGCCTGTTATTTTGTACCATATTGTGCCCGGATCTGGATTTACGTATTTTCAAATAAACTTTACAAGTTTTAAGTAACTGGAAAAATTACAAATTCACAAGTAATTTCAAATTTTGCTAACCATAATACAATTAAAAGTTACCAGAATTTTCTAGCTTGTAAACTTTAATTTTTTAATTTTTAATTTCTCTATACACTAGATGTTTCTGATTTTGTGCGGGAACCTTTATTTGGAGTCTACAAAAATACCTTATCACCTATTTATATTATTAACTAAGATTACAAAAATTCCCAAATAAGTAATACCCAATAACTCTTAATAGAAACATAATAAAATAAAATAAAATCTGACATTTTGGATCTTTGGATACTTTTCCACCAAAAATATAGGAGTTTTAATTTTCTAGTCTCTATATCCTGTTGTTGATACAGCCCTTAGTAAAGTTCTGTTTTATCCATTGTTCGTCTAACATGGTAAGAGGTCTTTTGTGAAAGTGGATCTAAAGAAAATATTCCAAATATAACATTTGCAACAGTGTATTTAGCCTTTTCTTTGGCATTGTTGGAGAGTTATGAAAACCTGGGAGAATCAAACAATTCTCATTGATGGAAATGTTAATAATTAATGCAATAGGAAGCTGCTCTGAGGACTGTGAGGAAACTAATGGAATGTTTGTCTATCATTATAGAAGTGTGCAACTAAATGTTTTCTTCTTGAAAATTTTCCTAGATTATGATGTTTGTATTATTTACTGTATGGGATCAGCATCAGATGACTTGAATGGTTGAATATGTTGTTAAAGTAATAAGAATGGTGGTATAAAGTTGTTCTGAGGGTTTATGTGAGTTGTCCTAGCATTTCAGAAATGCTGTTTCTCATAACAAAATGTTGAGTTTCCATTGTGTTTTAACAGCACTTCATAATAATTTATGTTGAATTTCAAAGGTATAAAGTTGTTCAATTGTTTATGAAATTTCACAATAATTGATGAAGGGGATCATCTAATTTAAAAGGTATAATTGAAGAGGATTTTCAAGTTTATCTTTCAAGGTTTCTTTTACTTGTCTAAATTTTATCTATTCTGAACCAGTACCAGAATTGACATCATTTATGCTGGCTGGTCCATGTTATAACATTGATGCCTGAGTTGTTTGTTGTGATTGACTTGGTAATTATCATTTGTGTTCCACTAGCATGTTATTATGCTTGTTAATTTATTTTACTCATGTACCTTTTGGAATAGAAATCATAACCCCTGTTTGGAAACTGTTCTTGAAAACATTTTTATGTTCTTAAAACAAAAAATAGTTTTTTAATTTAGAAAACATGTTTGGTAAACTTTTGATGGAAACAGTTTTTTGAGAATTTGTTCTAAAAAGGGGCTGTTTTTTGGAACAACTTTTAGGTGCATTTAGTTGTTTTTTTGTAAAATGTTTTGAGCAACAATTGAAAATATGGAGAATACTTTGAAAACTTCTGCATTATTTATAAGTGTATTGTACTTTCATTGAGAATAAGTAGAAAAAACTGTTTTTCATACTTGAATTCTCAAAATAGAATTTTGTTCTTGAAAACAAGTAAGAACTGTTCTCAAAATTTTTTTTTTAAGAACTATTTTCAAAAACATTTCCAAACATAGCCATAGTTTCTCTTCATATAAACTTTGGATATTTTGCTACAATTTCTTGGTTCTCCCTTGTATTTTAACTTTTTTCTGATTTAGAGTCACCAATAGGAAGCCCTCTTTATTTTGAACTATGTTGAAAATAGACCTGCTTCCTTTTGTTGTCATGGTTTTTTGTACTAGTTATAGAATATCTCAGAGATGGTTTTTGTGTTTACAATATTCTAGAACTATAAATGTGATCCCTTTCCCTTTTCAACAAGCCTTCAATGCTAATTACTTGCAAATTTGCTTGTAGATCTTCGAGATGATAAGCAGTTCTTCATAGATCACCCTGGTGCAGTGCCCATTACCACAGCTCAGGTATTTTTGGTATTGCCTTGTGTGATTTAAGATGATCTTGTGAGTCCTACACTGTTTATTGCATCATCCTTGTGCTTGTATCCCTTGGATTGTATTGCAATCACTGCCCAATTAAATGGGCCTGATTTCCTATGTTGTTTGAAGGGAGAGGAACTGAGAAAGCTGATTGGAGCTCCTGCTTACATTGAATGTAGTTCAAAAACACAGCAGGTTGGTATATCTTAATCATTTTACTGAGAATTGTTACTCAGAAGTTTGTCATTACCTTCATTATTAACTCTGATATGTGTTCCCCCTTGTAATACAGAACGTGAAGGCTGTCTTTGATGCGGCCATTAAGGTGGTCCTCCAGCCACCAAAGCAGAAGAAGAGAAAGAAGAGGAAGGCACAGAAAGCTTGTTCTATATTGTGATTGTTGAAAGTTTAGATGTGGGGAGGAAAAGATGACCAAGTAGACAATTATCATTTTAGGTCTCACCATCAATCTTTTTCATTCTCTTTCCACTTTGAGGAAGCTGCAGGCCGTGATCTATAGTTTCAACTGACAGAACTAGAGAGCTCCCTTAAAAGCGTCAGGTGGTTGTTTGTTGCTTTCTCGGATGTGTTTGTATATCAAAGACACATGCTATGTGTTTGTAACATGCACACCGCTTCAATTTGGTTCCAGATTTGCACAATGTATTAACTAGATTGATAAAGATTGCTCTATAAAAACTGAGACTGTTTCCTTTTGTGGCTGTGGTTATATGTTCATATTTTGTAACAAAATTAGAATAATACTTCACGATGCTGGTCTATATGTGTAATGTTGCTTTGAATTATATCATATTTCGATGCTATAACCTAGCAGGTTTACTCTAAAATTCACAGCTGCCTTATGACCTTCTAGACAGATTCTCTTGCATTTCTGGAAAATATCTTTCTATTATAAGGCTAGGCATTATGCACTTTGCAGGGTTATCATTCCTTTATGATTATTATGAAAGTGGTTTTGCAAACAAATTGCAGCATGGAGTCAAGAGGGGCAAAAGAGAACATTATGGGCTACTGTCATCTTCTGTTTGTACATGACATTGAGCCATTATTCTGTTGAAGAATTTTCTAAAACATCTATCATGTTTTCTAAATTACCATTGGCAGATTCTCTCTTCAGCCCACCTGTTTCGAGCTAAGCACGAATATCTTTTCTTTCATGTCCAGTGGCTGGTGATAGCAGTCGTTTCCAAGATTCCTGATTGGGTGGAGCCCTAGCTAAAAGTCTCCCTAAAATTTCAGCCATTCAGTGAAAGTAACCCATTAAGACCTGGAATCCATGGTTAGTTTATTTATCAGTAGTGTGTTCCATATTCACCATGATTTGTGCTGTTTTAATATCAATTTGTGGGAACTATGATGAGTGATTTGAATGTGGAACTTGCCTAGTAAATGCCTCAAAAGTTTTCCTGTATTTTCAATGTTGTTGCTGTTGTTATCTAGCTTTAGAGCTCTGGATTCTTTCCTTGCAACTTTTTTCTGGAATTTATACCGTGCCCACTTCCATCACTGTCAAGAATCAGTGGACCTTCTCCCCCTCTTTCCCACCATCACCACAAACCTCCATTTAAGGCTAACTGATCTTCCATTATGCGGGTGTACACGTTTCATTTTCCCTCTTGAATTTCTCCTCTCAGTTTAAGAATTCCTACTGCTCAAATTGCTACAATGGCATCAAAGAGAATTGTGAAAGAGCTCAAGGACTTGCAGAGGGATCCCCCAACTTCATGCAGTGCAGGTATGAGACCTTAGAAACTCAACTCAGCCTCATTATATCGTCTAATTCTTTCTTGTTTGAGAGGTTTCTGAAGGCTTGCTGGATGTTTCAGGTCCTGTGGCTGAGGATATGTTCCATTGGCAGGCAACCATCATCGGTCCCAATGACAGTCCCTATTCTGGTGGTGTTTTCCTTGTGACCATCCATTTCCCACCTGACTATCCTTTCAAACCTCCAAAGGTATACCACAAGGACGACATATGTAGTTCTTCCTTGTACATGGTTTTAGACCAACCCTGATGTTTTCCCTGAAAAATTTTCTTGCAGGTTGCCTTCCGGACCAAGGTTTTCCATCCAAACATTAACAGCAATGGAAACATCTGCTTGGACATACTCAAAGAACAATGGAGCCCTGCACTCACCATATCCAAGGTAGTGATCTTGGAGACTTGGCCCATTTTATTTTAATATAGCAGATGGTGGAAGACTAGAACCCGATACCTCCAGATAATCAAAACTCTAATACTATATTAAACTACCATCGTTCTTAAAAAGCTGTTAGGATTTGGACCCACAATTTATATGATGCTCTAGTTAATTTGAAGCTTCTGAATCATTCAAGTATGGTTTTCAAATACGGGCTTTGATTCATGCAGGTTTTACTCTCCATTTGTTCACTGCTCACTGATCCTAACCCTGATGACCCTCTTGTCCCTGAGATTGCTCATTTGTGCAAGACTGATAAAGTGAAGTACGAATCAACAGCTCGCAGCTGGACCCAGAAATATGCCATGGGATAAACCCCAACTACCGCAAAGTAGACCTCACTTGACTTGATCCTTCAATCTTCCCCCTATTCCACTATGTGTATGAGGTATAGAGCTGGCCTAGATATTGTTATTCTTAGTATTTATAACATACTCTTGAAGGCTGTAACTTGGAATTTGAGAATCCCTTTAAATAAATGGCTGGCAACATTTGAGACTTAAGTCTTAGCCACTGTAATTCCCTTGCTTGGGATTGGTGGTTTTTGAGTAGTCTGAAAATGTAATAAACCTATTATCCAGGAGTATTTTTCTCACCGAGTGCATTGTTATATACCTTAGAATGCGTTTGATAATGATTTTGAAAGCACTGAAATCGCTTTCAAAATTAACTTTTTAGAATTAGGTGTTTGACAAATTTTTAAGCACCTAAAGAATCGTTTAAGGTGATTTCTGGATATCCATAGGTGGGTTCCTTGACAATTACTTTTCGTTATATAACATGTCCAGATACGCGAGAAGAATTTTGTAATGGTTCCTTACATTGATCGTGCATGCCACAGAACCTAGACACAAATGAGACCACCTTGGTAGAGATGACAACAACCTCTAAGAGGAGGTTGGAAGATGTTCTTTGGGAATTGTCTTTTGAACCCTAGATCAAGTTTAGGCAAAGTTAAGTATTAGCTCTCCACATTGCGTTTTTATATAAAATTAAATCAAAGTAATTATTTTATTTATAAATTATATAAAACTTTGATTAATTTTCTTATAAATTGTAGGTATTTTAATGATATTAAAATTTAAAAATAATAAGAAAAAAAAAATAAACTAGGAAGGGTAGGTATGGAAAATTCCGGAGTCCATCGTAATATACCTTGCCTAAATACAAGTTTGAGAACAAGGTGAAGCACAATAAAGGTGATTTGTCTAAAATTTATTCAAACTCATCCCATTAACATCCTTACACCTTGAGATAATTGAAGTATATCCTTACACCTTGGGAAAATTGAAGTTTGTGATACAAATGATTCGTCTCAAACTTATTCAAATTCATCTTATTGACATCTTTATATTGTCAGGTGACTGAAGTTTATATTATAAAGTATAACTTAATTTAACAACTTTACTACGTAAACTTCAATTTTCGTTCTCGTTTTTATTTTTCCAAAATACACAAAGAGTGTGAAAACAAGAGCGAAAACGCAATCTTCCTTTCATTTCATTTCCTTCCATTCGCTTCATTTTCTCAACAAACAAATAGTGGATTAGGATAAAATAAAAAAAAACATAGGATTCTTACATTTAAGGATTTGAGGGTAAAACACAGAAAAAACTGACTTACATTACTTCAAAGGACCATCGATCGTTGTCACTTCCCCCTTTGAAGATCAAGAGAGTTTGTACAATTGTTTAAGCCACATATTAAGGTGGGATAACTACACCAACTCGCCAACAAAGCATGAATGACAATTTGATGAATAATTAAAAAAAAAAAAAAAAAAAAAAGGATAAAACAAGAAAACAGAGTTACAACAAAAACCTCACATTCCCACTTTTATTGTATAAAGATATATATATCATTGGATCCAAACTTTATTCTTTTCTTCAATTTATCAAAGCAACACATCAAGTAAACCTATGAGGTGTCACAACTTCCTTCTTGTGGGTCTTGTAATAATCATTCTAATAAGGTTTTACTTTAACGTGGCCCATACAATGTTAATCCATAGCTTAATATAATATTAGAATTTTGATTTTGGGGAGGTGACCACGATTAAATTAACTTGAATGATTAGATAGGTTCATGGTCAATCAGGATGAGTCTGACCCTTACACCTAGTGGTATATGACCATATGGACCCATTTAAAAGAATGCTTCAAACCAAAGCAAAATCCCAACCACTTTGCAGATTTCCCATTTGTTAATTGTCTAATCATGGAGAAAAATGAGTAAACTAATACGTATAAGAAATTAAAAACTATCCTGATTGGGGTAGTTCATGCACAAATCAACCTCTTCCATGTGCCATACGGAGTCAACTCTGATTGCTTTTACGTAGAATTGATCTTGAGAATGGTAATCAAGGGGTCTCCTTTTCAAGCTGGTAGACTTTGATTTTGAATACCAATCTTATAGTAAGATAAGACAAGTTAGTAGCTAATTACAAGTCAATACCACACAAAATACAACCATGTGCCATACCACAATATTAATATTAATAAAGTAAAGCTAATGTTTCTTGTAAGTAGTGTAAGTTATAAGGTTCGATCTTATCACCGAAAGTTTACTTTCTCAAATTAACATATTTTTAATGTGAGATCTCACATAGAATAAAGAAAGATGTTTTAGACATTATATATGTAACGAGTTTTTTTTTAATCATATATATACGTTTTAAAGTTATGAAAACTCATTAAAATTATAACGATAAAAATCTATATTAAAAAGAATGAGTTCTAACAAAATGGTATAAAAACAGATTCTCGACTCTAATATGGGATTCTGTGTGTTTGATATGAAGAGTTACTTATTTGTCGATTATCATTTCTTAAATTATGTTTGTAGGGACGGTGAATATGATATTTGGACGTGAAATTTTTTTAAAAAAATTTCAAACATATCCCTTCAAATAAAAAACTTTTTTCTATTCTAAAAGACAAAAGTATCATGTCCTTTCTTTTTCCTAAGCAGTAGTTGGTATTTTTGATTTGTACTAATTCTCTTCTCCCATGCCAAGATCACCTTTATCAATCAAACTTTCCCCACATTTCTTTCAACATTTATGAACCAACAATCAAAGATTCCACAAGTCCATGCCAAGCCAAGACACAAAAAGGGTAAAGTGGAAAGTGCCCATCTTCCACATTAAAATAATTGTGCAATTGCAAAAGTTACACGCTCCTCACATTATTCAAAATAAATAAAATAAATAATATGTTCTTCCCCAAAAAGCTTCAATGCATGGCTCCAAATCATTTGTTCACATCCACTAGTTTCTCTTGCTTGCTTTACACTCATCATCAAGGTCACCCTTTAGTTTATTGTCAAATAAATAAATTGGGTGAGGGTAGTTATTAATGTCAAATAATTTCACCTATTTTTGGGAGTCTATTTCTAGATCTACAAGTGGTATTTGATTCAATATTGAAAGTGATCTTCATGATAGCCATGTTTTCGTTTGATTGCATGTGTTATTAATCTTTTAAGTTTGTTTAGGTGAGGGTAGTTAAAGTTTGTTATTCAAATAGAACTTTTTCCTCCAAGTATGCCAAGGTTTCTTTTAATTGATCCCAATAAACTATTTTTTCGAAAAAAGGAAAAAGAAAGGTTCGGAGTTGCTATTTTTTACTCTTAAGAAACTTTTTTTTGGGGGGCATGGGGTAGAAATTTTCCTAATAAAATGATTTACGAGTAATTTTGGTATACGCATAAATAATTTTAATTTTATAAAAAAAAAAAAGGGAGGGGGGAATTATTTGATTTGTATGCATATATAGAAACCTACCTACCATTGGGACCAAGGTATGAGAAAGGAAAGAGCACTAGACATGCCACAAAGTAGGGTCTTTGGCACCAAATATTGTGAAAAGAAAGGGCACCAACCCTAGACTTAGGGCACACCCATTAGCTTATCCATGGAGTTTCTTTGATAATATCTAGTGCTTTCTAGTGCAATGTAGTAATCTCACACACACCATGTGGCCTGCGCTTGGTACATGGAAGAACATTATTTGATGACAAATATAGGGAAGAAAATTTAAATAAAAAAATCAAAGTTTAGAATTAATAAGAAAAATTTACACATTTTTAAAATTTATTCTTCTCTTTTTTTATTTTAATCTACAAATAAAAGAATTTTGTTCTTTTTAATAATTATTTTTTAAAATAATTTTTTATTCTTTATAACAAGAAAAAATTAAAATAATTTGACAAAAAATATTTTTTTGTTAAATTTGTTTCGAAAGTATGTTTTTTATTTAATTTTTTTTTTAATTGTTTTAAGAGGATTTTAAAACTTTTATACCATACTTAATTTTGAAAGGAACAAACCAACAAAATTATTTTTCATCTTCAATTCTTTTTAAAAGATTTTAAAACTTTTATATCATACTTAATCTCGAGAGGAACATACCAACAAAACTTTTTTATATATTTAAGTTTTCAATTAGAAGTCTATTCACGAAAACAATTGAAAACGATTTTTAAAAAGACGATTCTTAAAACCTATTTATTGAGAATTATTTTCAACATGACGTGCAAGTGTCCCTTTGAAAATTATTTTTGTCCTTTAACAAAAAAACCAATTTAATAAATAGTTTTCGAGAAATTTATCTTCAAAATAGATTTTTATAGTATTTTGAATAACAATTGAAAATATAAAAATACGAGACAAACTTTTATATTATACATAAGTGAATAACATATTACCTTTACAATGAACAAATCGAGAAAATTGTTTTTCATATTTAAAATTTTAAATAAATTTTTCTCCCAAAAAATAATTAAGAATGATTGTGGAAAACTTTCCAATTCCTACCTAATCCAAACAAAGTCTAATCTCAATGCCTCTTTTTCCCAAACCCATCTACCTTACTACAAGTATCTATTTGTCGGTGATGATTCAGATTCAAATTCCAGAGAAAGTGACAAGTGAGCAACCAACATGGAGATGGGAATTGAATTCAATTTTCCCATCCTAGAAAATGTAGCAAATTCAATTTTCTCATCCTAGAAAATGTAGCAGATCCGGTATGGGTCTGGTTATGGGTGGGCAGACCTTGTTTGTGAAAAATCTTGATCTTCACTGGGAATTTAAACCATTCAATGCTTCCCTGCCGTCAAGTCCAAAACCCTACCTGCTTGTTTGGTGGCATGCATTTTTTTTTTTCTTTCTCTATTTATTTATTTTTATTTTTTTGACGAAGAGTTGAATAATTGAAAATTATATTTACAACTTGTGAGTGGATTTTGACGTAGAAAAAGCAAAAAGACGAGGAAAGAGAACGCACTGGCCTCACATGTGGAAATATTGGTCATGGATCACGTGGGTTTTGTCGTAATTCACAAAGCCACCTCAATTATTTGTGATTGTTTTGTTCATGGTACAAATTCCTTGGGCCCCCAAAGTACTTGAAATTATTAAAAGTAATAATAATAATTCTCTAAATTACCAAAAAAAAAAAACTCAATATTTTTGTTTGCATTAAGGTTGTTGAGCTAGTGAAAGTTTTAAGGTAAACAATGTTACATCAAGAATACAGAGATAAAACAATTAACACAATAATACACGAGATTTTAATGTGGTTCAACTAATTATATTTATATCTACTGATAGAATCATATACAATTATTAAGTTCTTAAAATATCCAATATTTCTTTACTCCTTATATCCACATCCTAAACTACAAGGGTCCTCACTTCACCGATATCTTTTATTATTCTTCATATTTTTATATACCTCATATAGTTTTACATGCTCATTTCCATTATCCAAATTTTATAAAAATATTTTAAATAATTTTTCTTATTATATAAGAAAATATTTTATATAATATTTTTTAAAAAAAATCTATACTAATTACAAATTTGGAATGTTTTTCAACAAATATATTATATTGAAGTGTGAATAAAAAACAATTTATTCTTTTAATTTGTATTTTAATTATATTATTCATATTAGAGGTTATTTTATTTTAGTCTAGTTTTTTTTTCTAATCATATTTGTTATATGCTTGTACGGATGGCAACAAGGTATGTTCGAGACTGGTCACCCTCATCCCAACTTCGCTTTATTTATTCAAAATGATTCTTATCCCCATCCCATTAAAAAAAATTAAATGGGATAGAGCGGGCTATGAAAATCGTTTTACTTTTTAAAAAAAATATATATATATTTTAAAAATATTTAGTTACATTAAAACAAATATTTTTTATGAGTAATTAAATTATTATAATTTTTTATAACTTATTTTATTGAAAAATATTTTATTATCTCTATATTAAAAATAGAAAAATAAAAATTAAATTAAATTAATTTTATATATAATTGGGGTAGTGCAAAACAGGATAAGACAATACCCAAACTTATTTTGAACCCGTTCCAAGTTTTTTTAAAAATCTCAAACTCGTCTCAAATTCATTTATTTAAATTTCAAACTTGTCTCACTATGGGCAGAGTGAGACAAATACCGAAAAAAAACCCAATCCATAGTCATCCTTATATGTTTTACTGTATTTTTCATACTTTATTTGTATTCTCATTTTATACATGTTGAATAAAATTGGACAAAAATGTTTGATACACCATTAAAAAATGGTATCTTATTTATGGGTCTTTTTCTATAACACCAATAAAACCTTTTTTTCTATATCATGATGGAAAGTATTACCAAATTAGGAAATACGTCGTGATGGAAAACTATCTTTTTGCTTTCTATTTTGATAATGATTTAATTACTTCATTTATGATTTAGGTTTCAATTATACTCAACTACTTTATTTTTATTTTTATTTTAAATATATATATATATATATATATATATATATATATATATATATATATATATATATATATATATATATATATTTGACACCATCTTGAAACCATGGCTTTAATGTAAATATTTGTCTAAAATTAGGGTTTCTAATTTTGAAATAAAATTTTAAACAAATTTAAAGAAAGAAATTATAAAGAGGTTACCTTTAACAATGATTTCAAAAGGACACCAATAATTTATACCATGTTTGTGAAATGGAAAAAATTGACCCCACATTCTTATATTTTTCTTTATTTAAACCAAACAGGACTCCTCACTCACAATGTATTTTTTTTGGAAAGGTCAAATGGCATTAATAGCAAGAACGAAAAAGATGTTTTAAATGCTACTACCATCTCTTTCAAAAAAAAAATTAATGCATGCATGTGCCTACAAATGGATCCTTTGCCTCATCTTCCCGCAAGAAAAAGATTCCCCTAGGGGTTTTTTTTTTTTTTTTTCTTTTTTTGGAATTAATGAAAAAGAGAGAGAGAGGAGAGAGATGGGTGTTTGTGGGAAATTAATTTTATACAAATAAAAATTAATAAAATTTTATCTAGTTTTCATCATTTAGTCTAAAGTGAAGTGGACACCTTTGGTCCTTTGCATAGTGTTATCACAATGAAGGCATCCTCTTCTTGAATTGGTGTCAAAGACAAGGACAAAAGGCAAAATGATGGTTCAAGCCAAGTCTAAGAAGATGGTAGTCACCCAATTTTGATTATTTTCAACAATTATTTTGTGTAATACTTTTTAAAAATAGTATCGTATGAAAATGATTATTAAATTCATAATATGCTCCTTTGATTTTTATATTTTCGATTTGTATCAAAAACAAATGACATCATTCTTTTAGATTTCTCGACGTCATTGTTTACACCTAATACTACCCTTTTATACCTTAATCTTATTATTTGTACTTTCATTTAACTAATATTTTTATTATATATTTTTCGATCGGTCCATATATATATATATGTTACTAATTAAATTACACCTTGTCTTTAAAATTTCTTTCTTTCATACCCACTAATTAAAATTTTTATTTTCGGTATTTTGCAATTTTTCAAACTAATTTTAATAGCAAATTTTACCAATTTTTGAAACGTATACGACTTCTCCAATTCTCACACTGATTTTGAATTTCTAATTAGAGTCAAATAAAGCAACTACAATGACCAAGGTAGCCCTGTGATAATAGGCACAAGGCAGGTGACAAATAGGTTAACATAGGGCCAATTTCGTCTTTTCGGTAGCATCACCTGTCGTCAACCCGCAGTAGGCGGTCAAAATTTTCGGGTTAGGGACTGGCTACAAAGGGTTTGCCGCGAAGTCGGTATTTTAACGGTCAAAATATAAATCCTCTGTCCTTCCCCTCCTTTTTTCTACACTGATAAATTCCTTCCCACTTTTCTCGGGAAGGCTCTTCCTTGCCGACACTTTCTTCACCCTCAAATTTCACTCTCAAAAACTTCTTGAGTTTCTACTATTTTGTTTTTTTTTTTAAAGCAACCCCATTTGATTAACCAAGCTTTTTTCATCACCACATCACTAATTTAATTTTTCTTTAATTGTTTAAAAATATTTTCTCAGCCTCAGAATGTAGTTGGAGTTGGTAAAGCTGACGAATCTTTGGCGGCAATCCCATTTTTAAAGCATGTGTGGGGCTGAATGGGTACAAGTTTTAGGTACAATTCTGTTGTCGGGTCATACTTATATTTTGTTGATTCAGCATTTTTTTTAGTAAAATTTTCAGTCATTAATTCAAAGATCTTGTGGGGCTTTTCTCTTTGATTTTTATCCATGGTGGGCATCGGAATTTTCCTAGTTTTTGTTTAAATTTTGAGGTCTGGCTCAATGGGTATCAATTAAATTCAGAGTTGGGAGGTTTGAGTATAATATCACCATTGATGGAAGCTTTTTGTTGCAGAGATTGAGATGATGATTTCAAGAATTGGAAAGACTTTTACCTAGTGAAAATTTTGCAGAGGACTCTGCAAATAGAGAGAGGAGGAGGAACAAGAGGATACAATGACAGTTGAGGCTGTTGAGAAGAAGAATGTGCTGGTGGGGATTAGGGTTGACAGCCATAGCAGAGAGCTGCTGAATTGGGCTATAGTGAAAGTTGCAGAACCCGGAGATTGTGTGGTTGCAGTTCATGTTAGTCAAGGTTGTGGTTGCTTTCATGCCCTTTTGGATTCCCTTTGTTATTTCTGATCATAGGTCTTAACAGTGGTGGAATGAATTTATATTTTTCAGATCTTTCTTTGAGAGATAAGCTCTTGTTGGAGGGCTATTTGGAGGTTCATGAACGCCTCTGCGATGTAAAGCAGGTATGAAATTTGCAAATTTTGATCATTTCTCCTTCATTTGGTGAAAAAGAATTGATTTGAGGTTCATGTTTTCGGGTTTTTCAGGTGGATCTCATTGGGCAGGTCTTACCAGGAAGATCAATCAAAAGGGTTCTGGTGAGAGAGGCCAAGAGATGTGCTGCTGCAGCTGTTGTTGTGGGGATAAACTGGAAAAATGCAATTGGGTAAGGGGAGGTAGAAGCTCAAAATTTGGACTATTTTCGGCTTCATTTGGTTCGTTTCTGATAACTATAGGCAGGGATTTTTCTCAGGGGTTGGGCTTCAATGGCTAGATATTGCGCGAAGAGGCTGCCCTCTGACACTGAAGTTCTCGCTATTCACAATGGGAAGGTTGTTTTCAGAAGGTGTTCCAATGGCCAAATATCAGGTCTGATACCAACTTGTAACCAAAGAAAAGTTCTAATTACATGATTTTCTCCTAGAAACTGAAATTTCAAATTCGTTTTTTACTGTGTAATGGCTTGAAGGTGATCCCAGACCGAGCTTTTATCTACCTGGGAACTCTAATCCCAGAGAAACACAATCTGAATTTGCTGATTCTGAGGCATCAGATATTGAAAGAGCCAGTTCTGTAGTACTTCAGAGCTATGAAGAAGGATCAGAAAAAGGCCTGAAGGACAACAACTTCAGCCTGGGCTATGAACGCAAGAAAGTTTCCAGGAGATCGAATTCACTTTTTGTTGGAGACCCTTCAGAGCAAAGGCCTGGTTGGCCCCTAATGCAAAGGACTAATTCGGTGATCCCACAGACTCCAAATGGAAGAACAATGTCTGTTGTGCAGTGGGTAATGAGCTTACCAGACCGTTCTCCACCAGAAACTCCTCAATGCCCAGATAAAACAGAAGGTCCTTTGGGTAGCGGGATCAGTCACTTCACGAATAAGATTAACCAGAGTAGATCATCTTCATGGGTAGAGCTGCCTAAAGAACTAGAACTTCTCCTCAAAACAAACTCATCTGATTGCAGGTGGTTCAGTCATGAGGTTTTGAAAGCTTCAACTTCTCGATTCTCCTCAGGTTTTACCCCTAATTGGGTTTGAATTAACCCGATTTCATTTTCCTTTTTTGAGTGTTGCCCTTCCTAAATTTATGCTTCCATTACAGAAAATCTGATTGGGAAAGGAGGATGTAACCGTGTATACAAGGGTATTCTTCCAAACAGCAAACAAGTGGCAGTAAAGGTTCTGAAGTCATCCAAAGAAGCATGGAAGGATTTTGCCATGGAAGTCAATATCATGTCCTCAATGAAGCACCGACACATTGCCCCTCTGCTTGGGATCTGCCTTGAAGATAGTCATCTAATTTCAGTTTATGAGTTCTTTTCTAGAGGAAGTTTAGAGGAAAACCTACATGGTAAGGCTTCTTTGAGTTCCATTTTTTCTTGTTTGAAATTGTTGCAAACTATGCTGACATGATTTTGGTTTCTGATGCAGGTAGCATCAAACACAAATCAGCATTATCATGGGAAGTGAGATTCAATTTAGCTGTAGGAGTTGCAGAAGCCCTAAACTACTTGCACAATGAGTGTTCTAGACCTGTTATTCATAGAGATATCAAGTCTTCAAACATTCTTCTTTCCAATGATTTTGAACCACAGGTGTTCCACCTAACTGATATAGATGATAATTATGGCAGTCACCATCCAAAAGAAATCACAGATTCCTAACGTTTCCAAATGTTTTTCTCACAGTTATCCGACTTTGGCCTCGCTATATGGGGACCCACAACTTCTTCCTTTCTAACACATGGCGATGTAGTTGGAACTTTTGGGTATCTTGCTCCTGAGTATTTCATGTATGGTAAAGTCAGTGATAAAATCGATGTCTACTCTTTTGGTGTGGTTCTCCTTGAATTATTATCAGGAAGAAAGCCAATTGGTTCTGAGAGCCCCAAGGGCCAAGAAAGCTTGGTAATGTGGGTAAGGACCTTTTCCATAAAATGAAACCTTGTCAAGTGTGAAAGTTCTTTTCATGTGTATCATTCCCTACATTGAATTCAGGCAAAACCAATATTGGAGAGTGGAAATCTAAGAAGTATAATGGATCCAGACCTGGATGGAAAATTTGATGAGGTTCAAATGCAAAGAATGGTTCTTGCAGCTACACTTTGCATCACACAGGCAGCTAGGCGTCGCCCCAAAATAAGCCAGGTAAGAATAATTTTGATCTTTATTCCTAGCTATCGCTGTTGAACTCAGGTGAAAACTCCATTTTTACCTTCTCTTCATATCAGATACTGAAGCTATTGAGAGGGGAGAAAGATGTTGATAAGTGGGTGAACTCCCAAATTGAAGATCAACATGATTTAGAGAATCAGGATGAAAATGATGATGAAGTTTATCCAGATTCAAGTGCAGAGTCACACCTGGGTCTTGCTTTGCTTGATGTGGATGATAATTTTACATCATTCAGCAGTATGGAGCAAGGCAACCGCCTTTCCTTAGAGGAATATATGAAAGGAAGATGGAGCAGATCATCAAGCTTCGAGTAGCTTCTCTTCTACACTGTTAAAATGCCCTTTTCACTTGGTGTTTTTATGCCAATCTAGGTTGTGGGATGTGTAGTTTGTCCCCATATAGGCAAGGAAAGTAAATGTTTGCACCCGATGATGAGGTGGTTTGTAAATTTAAAAATATAGAAATCCCATTGCATATTAAGGGGATCAAACTAGTCTAGTGTTTCAGTTTTGAAAAGTTGAGCTTCTGCTAAATGTTGCAGCACTTGCCCTATGGGCGAAACTTCTGCTACAGATGACTACCTCTACATGAAAAAAAAAGGTTGATCCCTGGTATACTGCAACCCTTAAACAGATCTTATTAACAATATCTTAAAGACAGAAATGCAGGTAAAAGTCTATTCAATAAAAGGGGAGAATGAATAAAGTAAAGCATTCCTTATTTCCCACTGACACAGCTCCTAATCACTCACATTATGAAGATTATGTCTTCAGTAACAGTTTTCAGAATATTATTGTAAACGGCAAAGCATATAGATCAGCCTTGGGCAAGTACCTGGCATATGGATATAGGGTGGAGCTCCCCTGATGTAAGTCATCACTGATAGGCTTAGACCACTCAGTTGTGTTCTTCTGGACTGACCTTGTCTCAAAGAGCCACTCTTGATCATCAAATTCAGTATGCTCACTCAGCTGTGGATCTGGAACCCAATTCTCAAGTAGCTCTCTGAGCTGCAATTCATGCAGTGAGTGATTTTCAGTGATACAAGTCATTGGAACAGGTTCAGTGGCCCCCTCATTGGTGGCTCTCTGAGAGGCAGAATGGCACAGCATCCAGCCAGGTCTAGGATCCATCCCTTGGGCAACAGATTCGCACAGACCTGAAGTGGGAAAGATATGAACTTCGTCAAGTGTAGCATCCATTTCAAACTTCTCCATTCTGTTGGGAGTGGTTTGTACTTTTGGATCCATATGCTTTTGTGGCAGAAATTCAGTCCAGATAATGTTTCCTGGAAAAATAACAAAGAGGCAAGATTTTATCATCCGCAAGAAGATTAAAAAGAAAAAGAAAAAAGACCTGAAAATTGCAGCCAATTTCAAAAAGAAAGAGTAAACATGGTAACCATCATCATGGAGCTTATGGCAGCAACAGGGAAATGAGCAGGGCTTTCTTCTGTTGAAGTTCACGCTATTGTAAAAAGAACGACCAAGGCCTTCAGAAACAATGTGCTGCTCCAGCTCTTCATTGAGGTTGAAGTTCTCCAATTTTTGGGGTTCATACTCCCTTTTCTTTTGGTGGTCACTTCTTTCCCAATCAATTGCATTCCAACCACCCCAATGCCTTTTATCAGAACTCTGCTCTTTCTTCTTGATCTTTCTCTTTTCTCTTGTTTTCTCCTTCTTCTTCTTCCTCTGCCTCCTCTCTTTCTTCCTTTCCTTCTCAGCTGCTGCCCATTCTCTCTTGACCTTTGAAGGGCAGGGATAAAATATCATACAAAAACCAAAGTATGAAATATCAAAAGCTAATAGAAAGAAGAAAGCTTGAAATGCAGCTTCTTTGCATGTTCACTAGCTCGGCATTTGAAGAAGTTGGTAATAGAATGCCAGACCAATCTCTTTGACATGAGTACTACTTAGCATGATTTCCTAGATGAGAAAATTGAAAATGACATGGTTCAAAGTTATCGATAGACTGCCTTAAAACTGATAAACTACACATTAAGCTTTTCCAGAAGGAACCAGGCTCTTCCATTACACACAGGTCTTCCTTGATGCGAATCAAAGTTTTGCCTTAAATCATAAAAACTTTGAAAACCTGCATTCAACACCTCTTCCAGCAACCAGTAATGATATGTAACCTGGTAGATGGGAAACATTTTCCTTCGACATAAATTTTCTCCAGTTCCCTTCATATGCTAATTCCAAACAGAAGATTCCATTTATAGTATGGCACACTGACACCAAGACGACAAAGTAGAAATTTTTATTAAACATGTTTTCAATGCAGCCAAATCATAACAAAAATAAAGACAAAAACTTATTGGTATGAGAAACAGGTAGATGTCAAACTATGTTCTGGAATAGACCCCTCACACAGGAAGTGCTGACAGATGATTATTCATTTTTAGCATGTTGCTGAAGGAATTGAAAAGCATTTATACAGAAAACTCATAATTTGATCAGAAAATAGACCATCCATGGTATCCCCTTCTGGCAAGGCACAATATGCATCTAACAGATACCCTGTTCAACCGCTTCTCAACAGTCAATTTCTTAGGTGGGAGGAAAAATGATCCAAATACTAAAGTGGGAATTTTCAAGAAATTTTACAGCTTAAATCCAAGGAAGATTCCTCCAAGGAGGGTATCACTAACTACAAACAATATAACAATAACTCATCTAAGGTGGCCAGGCCACTTATGACAAAGCAATGACTATATAAGGAGTGATTTGATTCAAGGAGTTCAGAAAAGCATGATGCTCTATGATTGGATAAGGATAAAACTCTGAACAGGGATTTCCCCTTTCTTCACAATACCAAAAACTATACCTCAAAAATTTGTGACCTAAAAGCTTCAAAATCAACCTACCCATTTGAGAAATCTCTTCACAAAAACCCAAAACAACACACGAAAGAATCGGAGTCGTCTCTTTACACTCCCATTCAACATCATACATACAATGAGACAGTACCACCCACTAAAACCAACATTCAAGAATTGAAATCAACAGAGCATGAAATGCTCAACCAACCTTAATCACCAACTCCACTAAGGCCTCGCCACAAACACCTTTCCACACATACCCCAATGGAGGGTATGGACTGCATCTAGACATTTTTGATAGAGGGAACCAACACAAAAACCACTATGATATGATAAAAACTCTCTTGGGACAAAAACCAAACACCAAACTGGCATTAACCCACAGATTTCTTCTAAAAATAAGTCCAAAAAATAAGTCACCAAGATGTTACAATCTTCAACTATCAATAGGCTGTGAACAGTTCTATCAAAACCCTTAATCATTTGATTAATCAGTGCTGAAAAAACCCAAACCCAGATGGCTATAACCATGTTTTATTGAGGAAAATGTAGAGAAAGTGTGTTTGGAGAATTCTAGAGAGAGCAAAAATATGTGTTTAGCATAGAAGTATGATGTGTGAGGGATGTACTTCATAACGGTTAGCTTCCCGCGTTTTCTTTTTTTATTCTGACCCTTTTGCCCCTGGTCGTTATCCATATTCTCACAGTTACCACGGATGTTTACAGCTTGGCAGTTTCTGTGGGAATGGAATATATTATTTGGCCACGATGGTTTTTGAAGTGGTTGGAGCAAAGTCAACAGGTGTGACAGAAAATGGAAATAATTTTCTAGAAATCAATAATAAATATTTTAATTATTAGATAAAAAAATTAAATAAAATAATAAATTTATTGAAAATAAATTTTATTACTTTTACTACTAAATGTATCAAAATGATTTAGTCATATTATTGTGTGATTGGATGGGTAACTTTCAATTAAAAGAGACATAATTATGATAATATTGGAAATAAATGAGAAAATTAATATTTTGTGTGGTATATAATAAATTGAAAATTTATTTGGAATTATAATTATGATTTAGTTGACTATTGTGACATCTTTCAAGTTCATGCATGTGGCCTATCCACAAACATTTTATATGAAAAATATTCCAAATAAATTTGAATAAAATATTTGTTGAAATCTGTGCAATGATTAATGATAAAAAAAAATAAAAAGAGAAAGAGAACACGCAGATTTAATGTGGTTAAATTACCTACGTCCATGAAACAGTGAAGAAGATTTTCATTATGTATCAAATTAGGATTACATAAAAAAATATTTATACTAGCCCTAAGTAATGAAATACCAAAAATACCCCTGAACCGTACTATAGGGGGCGTTGCCCCCGCACCCTCCAACTTATCGTTCACCCACAATAATAAAAATACAGGCCCAAATATTAAAATTAACTTATGATTGAACAAATTTCATATGAACCCAAAATATGACTTTTTCAATTTTCATCAAAAAAAAATTTATCCTTACTAGAATTATTTTTAAAAATTCTCACTTTTTTTCAAAATTTTAATATTAAAAATAAAAATTTAAAAACAATAACATATCTTTTTTATTATTAATTAATTAATAATTACAATAATAAATATTTATTTTTAATTAAAAATGGCATATTCTCATCATAAACATTCAAGTTTTAATATCTAGTCTAAAATCCGGCTTGCACTGCCCAACCATCTCACTGCCTTTGGATTCTAAATCCAACGGTGGATAAGGATATACGCTTTAAGCTATAAGCCTATAAACTCCTTGACGCCCAAGTATCCGCCGCCAAAATAATCCAGTGCTGTCGGTTGCACCATACCTTGCTATCACGCGTCATCTTTTTTCTTTTTAATCCAAATCAATTTCTATACACACACACACACTATATATCACGCGTCATCTTTTTTCTTTTTAATCCAAATCAATTTCTATACACACACACACACGTGTGTATATATATATATATATATATAATCTTTTACCGTAAAATAAAAATTACTAAAAACTCATAAAAATATTTAAAAATACCTTTAAAAGGATGATAACTCATGAAGTAGGCCTTGACATGACCAACAATTAAATGATTAAATATCAATATATCATCAATACTTTGATGAAAAAAAAAAAAAAAAAGTCAATTTTATGTGAACAAAATTTCCACATACTCATAGTCTCAAAACTATGCAAAGCTTAAATGATATTTATAATTTTATCATATTCTTATTTTATACAAATTTGATTTGAGTAAGATTAGATATAAACATTTAATAGTAAAAAAAAATGTTATTTAATGGTAAGATTTTTTTTAACCTAAGTAGTATTTTTGGTAAATCAATCACATTTTAGTAATCATTTTGGTATCAATTTTTCACTTTTTTTATGTTTAAGTGAAGTTAAAAATAGGCAAATATTTTGATACGAGGTTTAAAAAAGTGTGATTAGTCGAATCCATATGATTAATTTACATTAGTATCAAAATCAAACTGATCTATTAGAAGTGAAAAACTTGAATCAATTTTGGTTTGCTTTGAAATAATCTATTAGATATGAGTTAATTAATTTAAGTCTTAAATCCAATTTTTTTAGATATAATTAATATTATTTTTTAATGTTTAATTAAAAGTGATTTTAAAAAGTGTTTTTAGTATTTTTGATATTTGAATGATAAAAAATTTTAAGTATTATATATATTAAAAACGTTTTTTAGAATTAGCATCAAACTGTTCTAAGAATTATTTTAAAATATTTATAAGAATCTTTATCTATTAAAAAAACAAAAAACTAAAAGTCAAAATTATTTTAAAAATCAATTTTTATAATCATTCCAAACCAAGTTGATTTGATGACAGAGTTTACATCCCTACAAAAGTGCTTTTCATGATTTACATGGTTTTTATGGGCTTTTTTATTTTCCTTACAACCCTAGAGAGTTGATATGGAATTCATAAGTCATATTTGTACCAAATTATTTACCATAATCACTTGATCCACCCCCGATTAAGATATGATAAATTTGATTTACCCAGTCAATGGTCATAATTGCAAGTTGTAGAGGGCTATCACAGTCACCTGCAGCACTCGATAATTCCAAATTTTTTAATTTGCAAACCAGTCCCTTGATTACCTATAAATTAAGAGCGAAGACAGACTGATTTCTTTTGTGGAATCTCTGAACACGACTGAACCAATGGTTCTCTCCTGGTACGTCCACTTTCTAGGGTTTCAAATTTCCATTGAACTGCACTCTTTCCCATTACTTTCCAACCAATCCTCTTCATTCTTTTAGGGTTCCAAAGTTGTGGTTTTCATCAATTCTGTTTTCTTTCTCCATTTGGACCTTAGTGACAACAGTTATTTTCATTATCTAATTGTTTGAATGGGTAGGTTTGGATTATTTTTCCCCTTTGTTTTATTATTTGATTGAATGCTTAGTTTGTTACTTGTCTGTTTTGGCTTGCTCATTTGGGTTTTGAAGTCGGGAAAGTGATCTTGTATGTAGACGGATAATTGACGGTTTTGGTTTGATTGATTTGTTTGGAAACCCACTCGGGAATTCCATTTTTGCTTCTGTTCGCAACCACAAATTTCGATCTGGATTATGCTTGAAAAAAGGTAATTTTTTGCTTATCTTCGTCTCTGTTTTCCAGGGTTTTGTGGATTTTCCAAGACACCCCAGTTCTAGTATACTAAGATCCATCGAGACTTGTTTACTCCACCGATTTTCATCGAGAATTGATAGCAAAATTTATCTGGGTTGATTTCAGGATCACAAATTGATCACTCTGTTACTTGATTCTGTGGTTCTTAATGGCCATGGACGACGGAGAACTTGACTTTTCAAACCAAGAAGTATTTTCGAGCCCGAATATGGGGGACCTTCCAAGCAGCTGCTCTATGGATAGCTTTTTTGATGAAATTCTGAAGGATACTCATGCTTGCACTCATACTCATACATGTAATCCACCCGGGCCTGATTTTTCACATACACACACTTGTTTTCATGTTCACACCAAAATCGTACCGGCTTCAGCTGAGGACAACATAGGGACGGATGATACAGCAGAGTCTGCAGAGAAGAAATCGAAAAAACGCCCATTGGGCAATAGGGAAGCAGTTCGAAAGTATCGGGAGAAGAAGAAGGCTCGGGCCGCATCCTTGGAGGATGAGGTTGTGAGATTGAGGGCTCTGAATCAGCAGTTGTTGAAGAGGTTGCAGGGGCAGGCTGCATTGGAGGCAGAGATTGCAAGGCTCAAGTGCTTGCTTGTGGATATCAGGGGAAGGATTGAAGGAGAGATTGGATCATTTCCTTATCAGAAATCAGCCAAGAGTGGGGACGGATATCCAAACATGGTCAATCAAAGCTTGTCTGGGGCTTTTGTGATGAACCCATGTAACCTGCACTGTGATGATCAGGTTTATTGCCTTCATCCAGGGGTGGAAGCCAAAAATGGGGAAGCTGCAGGTTTAAATGGTCAAGGATTTAATGGTTGTGATTTTGAGAATCTTCCGTGTGTGGGGAATCCAAGTGCTGCATTAAAGGAGCTTCCTGGTTGTGGAGTTGGAAATGGGATAACTGCCAATTCTTCCATCCCAAGTAAGAGAAGGTGAAACCTGAGTGCCTTTTTCACTTTTCCCCCTTCCTTGGGCTTATTATCCATTTGAATTAGTATAATTGAGTTTGTTTAAGTTAACTATGCATAACGCAATTTAGTTGATAAGTTTCTTCATCTTTGCCATGGATACTCGATGACTTTCTTATATTTCTTGGAGATTTGTTCTCACCTCACTCTCTATTAGTTTGGAAACAGGTCAAACGAGTGATTGATAATCTTAAAACAGATGTTTGTGTACTTCAAAACACTTTTTCAACCTTGTTAGTTGTTTGGTGCAAATTTGGGTGGCAAGGCAAATGATTATGGCTGATATAGAATATATTGCATCATGAGCCAACTTTGCTTGGGCTTTTGATAACAGCAATTTCCTAATTAGTGACTCATCTTAAACCAAATTATTGCAACTTTTCCAGCTTGTGTCAATCATTCTCTTTCAATTCAAACCCAACTTTGCTGTAACCTTGCAGTCAATTTATGGGGTGTCTAAGATAACTTTATGTTATTGTCAAGTGCATAGTCTTTCTTAGAATACATTTTATGGTCATTGCCTATGGTATATATATCATCTTTATTCTTATACCGTCAAATTTGTGTTGATGGTGTTCTGTAATATCAAGAGTGTTTTAATTTAAGGTAGCCTGTATTAGATGCCATGTTTTAAGTATTACTAGCTAAAATGTTATTTGATTTTAAACGAATAGCTTATGTTCTGCCAACAAATGTTTCTATTACTTCAAAAATTTTACCTTATAGGATGTTTTCCTTGTATCCTTAAAAACTACTTTAAAATTTTTTAAAATTTGAGGTAGTGAAAATCTTTTAATACTTAAATATTTTTAAAAACTGTTTAAAAATCATTACCTTTTTTATGTAAATCTTTAAGAATTTTTACATTTTACATAGGAGTTATTAATATTTCCTGATTTTAAAAAACACAAAGTGTATCCAAATGGACACTTAGACTCTATTTGAAAACTGTTCTTGAAAACGGTTTTTTGTTCCTTAGAATAAAAAACAATTTTCTAATACTTTGTACTAAAAACAAGCTGTTTTTAAAAACAAATTTAAGGTGTTTTCAGTTTTTTTTTTTATGGTTTCTAAGCAACAATTGAAAATATAAAGAACACTTTAAAAACTTTAGCGTTGTTCATAAACTCGTGGTACTTTCATTGAGAATGGCCCCCCCCAAATAACTATTTTTCATATTTGACTTCCCAAAAAGAGTTTTGTTTTTTAAAACAACTGGGAACTGTTTTTAAGAACTATTCTCAAAAACTGTGTTTGAAAACATTTGCAAACAGGCCATTAATTTTTCATTATGGTTTTTCTTTTCTGCTGATTTTCTCTCTCCCATTATAGGAGTGGCACTTCCTAGGCACATCATTTGCTGTCCTCAAGCTGCATTCTTCTCTCATTTGTCCTATAAAAAAGCAAGAAAATGTTTGATCTAGATGGGCATTTACTATATTATTCTTCATAAGGTGCCTGGTGATTGATCTAGATAGGCATTTACAATATTGTTCTCCATGAAGTGCTAAGCAATTGACCAGTAGCAGTAATCATGTGAATGAACGTATTGAAGTGGTTCTTTAGTATGCATATAAGGTAATTGCTTTTGGATAAAATGAATTGAATTATCAAAATAAAAAGAGCAGCTCCCGCAACAACAATAGTAAGATGGACTGTATTTTTTATGGTCCCTTCTTTTTTTTTCCTATAAATAAGCTTTAGTCTTGTGTATATGACAGACTTGAATATAACTCTATTGCATCTACAACTTATTCCTTGTCAGCTTTTTCTGACTCATTATCATTGTGTTTATTTTATTAGGAGAGGATCAGGCAGCAACAGCTAGTTGAAAAGCAAAGGATATGGATGTCTTCTGATCTTGAGGCTGTATATTGCCTTCCAATAAGTAGTTTTATGGAACTGCAGTGTCACCTTCCCCTTAGGTAGGTCTTTTTGTGTTATTTCATTTGTTCTTCTTTTTCTCTTTCTTATGGCCGTTGTTGACTTCTCTATTTGGATTTGAGCTCCACTCTATGTGGATGTGCTCCTGTTGTAGTTTGTTTTGTTATGGTCTTTAGTCCTTGTTTAGTGGAATGTTCTGTAAAGTGGAAAGTTTAATGGGTATGTAGCTAGAGGACTAATGACCAGAGACCAACCTGTAGGTTTCTATGATGCCCAAATTCCTTTTCAATCTCAGCCGTCTTAAACCTTACAATGGCATATAATTGTCTGATGTATCAGTTTGCTGTGTTTCTCTTGGATTTTTCAGTTCTTAAATCAGTTTTTCTTTCTTTCTGAGCCATATGAATTCTTTATTGCTCAATTACAGAACAGAACAGGGAAGGTGGGATGTGTTATGTCTCCCCATTATGAGCCGTGAACAGGTGAGTTGCGAACCTCAATTCCTGAGATCCAAACTCCTGATTTGTTTTTGCGATGGGTGAATTGAACTCAAAATGGTTCTTTCATTTTTGTATTGGAAAACCTCCATCAGGCAGCATTGTGTCTGTGGACAGAAGATTTTGCAAATAAATCTTATGTGGTTTCTCCTAGTCGTGACAGAAAAGTGGTTTAACTGCATGGCATGTTTGTGTGTGATTGGTGCACCCAGCCAAAAGGATAATGAGCCCTCACCTCCCATCACTGAGACGAAAATGAAGATGGCAAGATAAGGGGATTCATTTTGGCTTTCAGCTTTCACCCTTGCCCAGGCTCCAACATACCCAACAGAATGTGTTCCAACGGGCTGCTTATCAAGATATGAGTTTCTTTCCAAATCTAGTCTCCAAATTCTGCTCAACTTTCAATTATATTGATTGATTTCTTAATTCTTATCAATGACAAAAGGCGAAACAAATTATCTTTTAAAAATTCAATGATAATGATGAATTTCTAACTAAAACACTCTAGATCATGATGGCAACACTAATTTTTTGCTTCTGACAGGCAAGAATTAGAATGTGCGGTCTGTTTCCATGTTAGCCAATATATGCCTTCAGCCCATTAACCCCTCTAAAATCCTTTAGAGCCTCGCACCTCCAGCTTTGAATCAACTCCTGGCAAGCTTTTATCAGGGCAAAAAGAGTCTATCCCATGAATCTTTTGGGTGAAGAACAACAATCTGAGAAGCTTCAATATTCCCAAGCCAAGCCCCCATAGCAGTGCCTAAACCTTAATCACATTCGCTGCTGCTATTGCCTCTCTATTGAGTTTCACCCACTTCTCAGTAAGGCTCTTCCATTTTACCATGGCAATCTCCTCTGAACCTTTTTTTGGTTCAACCTCCTGACTTGTTTTGACAAAACAGAGATTTTGCATACAATCAGCACTCATGTTAACCTAATCGAGAACTTTCTTAAAACAGAGCTTACTGCAGAAATTCACTCATGTTCAAAGGTAAAACTAAGCAACAATTTTCTTAGATGAAAGTCAGTAATTGGTCTCTGGCAAAAACATAATTACAGCCTCTATCAAATTCTGACCCCTAAAATGGCGAGAATGTCTTTTAATTCATCTATGAATGATCATCAGCAGTTTGTGTGCCATCCTCATCTCGATAAATACCCTCGGTCATTTGCCAGATCTGAAGAGTATTGTCCTCAGCTACACTTGAAATAACCCATGGCTCATTTTTGTTCCAGGAGAAGTCTGATATCTTGGCTTTATGACCCCCATGAGAAAAGAGAAGCTCAGGAGGACCATCTGCAGCATCTCCTTCTAACTGCTCCTCCCCAATCCTAAAGGCATCAGTGTGTGTCAGTTAAGGCAAAATTGGGCATGTGGAAGACTCAAAATATGCCACAAGTTTGAAAAGAACAAATTAATGTTGAGAATATAAGATTGAAGGAACTAAAATTTCATCCAGAGCCTGAGTGGAATCTTAGCTGGAATTTTTCAAACGAACAACAAAATTGAAGCAATGGAAACATTGGAAGACTGGGAGAATCTAGCAAGAATGCACCCAATTAACAGGCAAAACTCATACAAACAGTTTAATATGCATGATTCAAATGCTTGTACTAGTGAGTTGGGCTGCGATGAACCTTAGGCATAGAGGTGTCCAATGGACCAGGCAGACCATTTTGGCCTATGGCCCAGCATGCCTAAACACAGGCCGGGCCAGCACAGCCCAATTACTGTAGCAGACGGGCCGTGCTGGGCCTAAGGAAACAGCCTGCCATGCCAACCTATGCCAGCCCACTTGACCCTTTAAATATCACTTTTTACTATTTTTAAAAACAAAAAATTAACATTTTTATAAATTTGACAATTACAAATTTGATAAATATAAATATAAAAAATAAAAAATATAATTATTAGAGGTGTATAAAAAATAAAAAATATAATTATTAGAGATGTTTAAAGTAACAAAAAGAAATTTTATTTAATAATGAAAAAAACTTAAGACAAACTGACTTTAAAAAATTAAATTAAAAGTTTTAATGAAGTGAGTGGCCCATGGGCCATGGCCCGCCAGCATGGCACGATTAGCCCACGGGCTTATGGGTCATACCAAGCCATCTATTTGGCTTGCATGGGCCAGCCCGGCTGGCCCATTGGACACCTCTACTTAGGCATGAACAAACTGACATTAAATGCAATCAAATTACCAGACATTAAATGACAAACAGTTTGGTTTTGCCAAGTCAATAACATGCTTGGTGTAAGGAGAGTTTCTAATAAGAATAATAGAAACATATCTATTGAGGCGTTCTCATTGTACATTTCTATTTGTCTCTTAGCTCTTCACAGGTGAATGCTAAAAGCAGTGGCTGAGCAGTTGGGATTAAAATTGTTTGTCCCTTTAAATTCCTAGAAATGCATGAGAATATTTTTCAACTAGCAAGCAGTTGTGTCCTATGGTTCAGTCAAACTTAACATGTTCGAAATGGGTCCAGTAGAGTTGGAGGTCAATATGGCTTGTTTGGCAAAAACAATGTTTATAGACTTCTTCCCAAACCATTATTCATTATGGCCTTGCCATGTAAATATTAATTTTTTTCTTTGTACTTTAAGGGTGCATTTAGTACATGGGAATAAGAATAAAAATGAAGGTGAATCACAATACCATGTAGAAGAAATAAATCAAAATTCTAATGAGAGTAGGTTTTGGTTTCCACGCCAAAGAATTTTTTATTCTTATTTTCATTCTCTATTCCAATGTGCCGTGACCTAAGTTAGAGCTCCAGCTTCATCCTAAGGCTTCAGTGCCTTCATGTTTTATGTAGAAGTGGAGGATTAAGCTACAGCTTCATCAAAACACAGGTTGTATTTGGCTGGGAAGTGGAGGATTACACATCTTCATATGTAATTTTAGCTTTATATAAAACACTAAAGCTGCAAGATGGAGTTGTGGCTTTAACTTAAGTTTTAGAAAAATAAATAAAAAGAATTACAACCAGGTGGCCACAAAGGTCGTAGTGATAATAGTTTGGGAAGCAGTCTATATCCTCTTTTTCTGCCAAAGATCCCATTTTAACCTTAAACTCTCAACTGGGCCCAACCACTATTTTCTTGATTCTTTGGTTTGAATTAAAATGCTTTGCTGGTTGCTCAAGATCCTACCTTCTCATCTTTTAGGCAATCAAATGGATCATAAATGAAGCAACAGGGAAATATAGAAATTTTAAAACCTTGTAAACAAAGAAAAGCACGAGTTATTATTCCCAGCAAAACTTTCTTGGTATGAAATACCTGTTAAGATCCCAAACCATCAACCTCCGGTCATCAGCAGAAGAAGCCAACACAGTTTCATGATTGGGATCCCATTCTACCTGGAATACCTCCTCCCTGTAGGAAACAAAGTCCAGTGAGAAATGATATTTCAAACGTCAAGATGGGTCTGGTCCTAGTAAATTTAAGAGAATCATGATGTAAAAAACCTCAAGGAAAACATCAACAGTAAGTTTGTGTCATTGCATGATATTCAACCATCAAGCTACTGATATAGTCCGAATTTTGTGTTCCATTCTTAAGAAAGCATTCTAAAAGAAGGCTTACTACTTTTAAGAAAGTTTATTAAAAATGGATTCGTGACAAGTACATGTTTGCCTCAATCAAAAAGTTTGGACCTAAGGTACAGGCAGAGCAACATGCCAATTATTTTTTAAACCTATCAATAATCTCAGATTCCACGGACCCTTTGTTCAGTGACTTCAGTCTTTAACCAAGCCTCCCAAGACTCAGCAGACATAACCACAACCACACACATAAAATGGGTCGGCAGACCATGCAAACAAAGATGATTAAGGGTTAAAGCTTCGTTGGAAAAGGAGAAGAAAAAGCACGTATGAATTGGTAAGTGGAGGTGGTGTATGGCAGGTTGGTGTTTGGCGAGGGGAGGGAAGAGCAGGTGACATATAAACATTCTTATAGTTAATTTATCAACATTACAATCTCTAGTTTTTCATGGTGAATCTTTCTTTTGGTGTCAGATGGAATCAAACCGGAAACCTCTCCCATCAAGCCCCCATCCACTGCCAATAAACCTAGGCCTCACCATTAACATTAAGAATATTACAAGGGCATGAACTTTATAATTTCTTCATAACACTTACAAGGGCAGGAACTTACCCATCCTCGTACCAAATCCTTGCCACCAGAGTCAGGCCTTAAGGGCATGAACCTTATGATTTCTTTATAATACTTAGATTTTAATTTATAATATGACAGGCAAAGGACATACGTGTGACTGCTTAAAACATGCAATGGTGAGTTCAGCTTCCGCATATCAAACAGCCCAACAGTAGTGTCTGAAGATGCTGTAGCCAGAATCCATTCATTATATGGATTGAAAGAAAGAAAATTCACCTGAAACCAAGAAAAAAGATGTGTTACTAGTAAAACATATCATGAAGGATTTTGATACACAACAGAAGCAGCTTGTCACACATAAATGAAGGATCAGGTCTTCTCAGAAGTCAGGACTAATGGTTAATTCCCATCTAGTCTTTCAAGGGATGATGGCAGACATCTCAATTACCCACTCAGTGTGTTTCCTAGCGGGTCACACCACAATGTTTTCCGTACTAATTGTAGATATGACATTACACTACTTTCAAGTCTCCATAAGTCAAAAGGTGCCAAAGATTTCCAGTATACAACAAGCATGCTGAGAAGTAATTCTTTATTTTCTCAAGCAGTCAAAAATATTGATAACACATTTCTAGAAAGTGTCTAAGATCTGATAACTGTTAGCTACTTTTTTCATACATTTAGAGATCAAAAGATACAAACTAATCTTGGATATTCTGCAACCTTAATAGATTTACTCATATGGGAAAGGGTCCAAGGGAATCAGATATTGTTCATTACTAAGGTAAGAACAGCAGCTCTCTAAAGATGAAACTTACATGAGCATGGAAGCACAATGGCAGTCCAGATGGAAGTTAAACCAAAAGTGCAAACTGCCAACATGCTTGTAGTGTAAAATAGCTTGTTTGTGCAGGAGAAACCAGTTCATAGAATCATAATACTGTACATATTATAATCAACTTTGGTTAAGCTGCAAGAGGGGGAGGGAGGGAGAGAGACAGAGGCAAAGAGAGAGATTGGCGGTGTTCATAAAATTACTTGATGCAAAAAAAGTACATAAATCAGAAAAATACCTAGGTAACTCAGCTAGAATCTGGTACAAGGGAGTAGATGAATTTTAGAAGTTTGATCTTTTGTCATGATTTATCTTAATAAGGTCATGTCATTTTTCTAAAGTTCTTAAAAAGTTCATTCCCAGTGTCACCATCCTTTGAAGGGAAAAAAGCACACACTTAAAAGTATTACTTTCCCATCCATTTTATTTACAATAAATTGAAGGATATCCATTGTAGTAGTTTGATTTACACACTTAAAGTAATTACTTCTCTTTCATAGCTCACTTCACTGTTTTAAGGATTTTCCAATCAAAGCAATTTATCGGCTCCATTGCCTCCCTTCTTGTTGTTTGATACTTCAGCCTGTTTGACCCAATCTAGTAAGTATGACTGCCAATAGCTGGAGCTCTTGAGAGGGAGAGGGAGGATGCAATGGCACAAAGTTCCTTTTCATTAGAGTATATGATGTGTTGCCCCACGATTGTGCCTGGTTCCTTCTTTGCCCTTCATGATATGCCCTACAAAGAAGGTTTACCCAGGTTTTTTCTGAGCAGACCCCTCTGATGCCCAAGTCAGTATCATCGGAGGGGTCTGCCCAGAGAGGGTAAACCTTCTTTGCAGGGGCATATCGTGAAGGGCAAGGAAGGAACTAAGCACGATCGTGGAGCAACATGATGGGAGCACTTATAATCCCCAGTTGGAAACACCATATTCTAATGAGTGAAGAGACCACCAATCCAATGAAATAAGCAATGTGTTGGTTAGTACATCAACAATTGTCATTTCAAAATTAAGAGCTATATTGTAACAATCTAGAGCACATTCAGATCACTCGAGCAACATGGTTAGAAAATAAAACTCTATACAAACAAACAAGTTGAAAAGAAACATTCATACAGCTGAAATAATTTTGAGGACTGATTCACCTCTTTCTCATGAACTATAACAGAATGCTGAGGTTTGTCCGAGCGCAAGTCCCAAATCATTAATCGACAATCATCCCCCACTGATCCAAATAGATTTTCATTCTTCAAATGCCAGGACACATCTTCAACCACGTTTTCATGAGCCTAAATTGACATTCACAAATCATGCAATAACATATACAACAATTAAACCAATTGAATTTTAAGTCAACAAACAGAAATGTATAACCCAAATCATTACCTCGTAAACATGCATTGCGCCTAGCACTTTATCTTCAGCAGATGCAGACACATCCCATAAGCATACCTTGCAATCATTTGAACCACTCAAAACATAACCCCCTTTAAAGGGACTCCAAGACAACCCATACCCTTCTTTCTCATGACCCCTTAACCTCAAATCAGGATTGCAAGACCGTCCTTCGCCCCCCACCGACGGCTTTCCACAGTTAAAAACATACACTTCCAAACCACTTGTCTTAGCAGCAACCATATCTGGGTTTTGTGGCATACACCGAGCTCGATTTACTTCTCCATCCACATGTATTTTCTTCGTTATCGCCACCTATGAGATAAAAATACCAAGACTCCTCACTTAGTTATTTCATCAAACATTTGGTGGGAAAAACCAAAAACAGATTATTTATTTCCCCAATTAGTGATTTCATCAAACAAAGCTGAGCAAAACCAAAAATAGATTGCATACTTGCTTCGTTGGAAACTTAATAAAACGTTTTGTAACACGAACCAATCATAGATCACTCACTTACACACTTAGTTTTTCATTGACCAACTGATGGGTGAACCTAAACCAAAAACCATTAAACCCTAAAAGTTAAACCCATGAACCTAAACGCCTAATCTCGCAAACCCTAACGTGCAGAAAACCAAAACCCCAAAAAACCATAAACCCAATAAAAAATTACTAACCTTAGGAATGGTGGGGTTTTGCTCAGATGGGGCGGCGGTGTTTCTGGGGAGGAATGCGTCGGCGACCATGAGGTAGTTTGGGAAGCCGTCGGAGGTGTGGGTCCCGAGGACAAGTTTGTGAACGGAGAATGAGTCGAGGGCGTAGGGGAGCGGAGGAGATGGTAGGAATTGAACAGTGAGAGAAGGCCATTCGAGGGGATGAGAGATGATGAGATCGTAGAGAAATGGAGTGTTCTTCTTCCACACTGTGAACTCCTCCTCCACCTGCCCAACACTCATTTCTTCTTCCTCTCCCATCTCTCTACCTCTGCAATTTCTGGTTTTCCCCCGCCAAAATCTGGTTTTTTCCCGCCAAGGGTACGGAGCTCTAAGGTGAGGGAGGGATGTTCTGAAATATTTATAGGGTGTGGAGTTGGGCTTAGTGGAAAGAATAAATAAAAGCCCATTAAACCTTTTTGTTAAAAAAAAAAAAAAAAAAAAAAAAAAATAAAATGATGGATCCCAATTTTCAAATTCAATGACGGAATAAATATTAAAAATGAGACTCAAATATATGCTTTATAGCGCATTTTTTCAATGATTTAAAAAGTAAATTTAAAAAATGATATTTTTTTTAAATGAGTAAAAATATGTTAAGTCTTGTTTGTTTGTTAGATTCCCTTAGCCTTTTTAATTGAATATCGATTTTCACTTGAACCATTGGTATGTATAAACGAGGAAAGGGTCAATTTAAATACTATGACTTGAACCTCGACTTTAATTTGCCACTAAAACCAAAAACAAAAAAAAAAAAAATTATCCTAAAGAAACCCTAAGACTATGTTTGGTTCATGAAAAGTATTAAGAAAAAAAATGATTTTCTTATGTTTGATTTAATAATAAAAAAATATGAACAAAAATATAAAATCATTAAAATTAAATAAAAATTTATACATTTTAAGATTATTTAATCTTAAAATAATAGAAAAAAATAAGTTCAATGTGATTAAAGAGGCATATAAATTTTTTTTTTCCTTCATTTTCTTCCCTCAAATTGGTTAGGAACCAAACATAGTCTAAGGTGGTGTTTGTTTTTTTACTTAATTCTAAATAAAATCTTAATGTTTAATAGTGTTAAATATTAGATTGATTGTTTTTGTAGTATTTTATTTTTATTAAGTATTAAAAAGTAAAAAAACTAATATGTTATTTTTTATATTTAAAAAAAATTACATATTTTGACTTTTTTTATTTAATAAAAAAATTATAATAAGTCGTAAAAAAATAGAAAAACAAACAACCTAAATTTTAAAAATAAATTACTTTAAACACAAAGCCAAAACAACAAACACCATCTAAATATTTTAAAAATAAATTACTTTCAACACAAAGCCAAAACAACAAACACCACCTAAATATTTTGATAGATAGAACCGAATCTCAAGCAAATCTTCAATGTTCTTAAAGAAGTTATTATGATTACCTATATATTTTTTGAGCCGAAATGCTAGGTCACTTGGTGTGAGTAGAAATTGGAAAGTAGTCGAAATGAGGCATCAATTTCAAGTTATAAAAGCATGAGTCGAGAGATTATTGCCTAAGTAGATTGTGTTAAGAGCAACTCGTGGTTAAATGATTTGTAAATAACCATCATATGGCAAATAACTCACCATGGTCAAATCAAGAGTGTAGCATATAATGCATGGATACCCACATCAATAATGGACCTAAAAATGACGAGAATCATCCCAATGCTTCACCATATTCATGAGATATGATGATTGAGTGATGTAACCCAAGAAATTAATGATGACTCTCACTCGCATATTTTTGTGTCCTTTTCCCCAACCACTCACTCCGAAAAGGAAAGCATGCAAAAGTATGAGAGATTCCAGTTTGATTTTAGCCTCATTTTTCTTCCAAGATTTCGATGTCACAGGGAATTGGCAATTTATCATATCCTTAAAGTCTAGATAACTTTTCCCTTTCATGAGTTGTTTGGATAAGGAAATCTCCCTCATCCACCTTTTCGGTGGAGACATTTTTCTTACAATCCTTAAAATACATTAAATTCATTTATGATAAAAAAAAATATATTCAAATTACATCAAAATATATTTTTTTTCGAACACCATATCGAAATGATCCAAAAAAAAAAACAGAGGAAGAAGAAGAAGATTCAAACACACGAATTATAAGCAAAAGGGAAAAGATCTGACGGTCCTAGAGAGTCTATCTACATGAGGATGATCACATGATAGCGCAAGCGGCTGGATTCTCATCACTGAAGGCTGTGGTGTACCGCACCTCAGTGGAGCTCGCACGTGCCAGGCGCGAAATCTGAGGGTCCTCGTACGCGTTTCGCACATACCCAGGTGGTGCCTTCTTGTCGTACACCCCAGGAGCGTAAGGGTGCGCCACCACGTCGTATGGCACGTAGGGCCACAGCTCTGCCTTCTTGCCAGTCCGATGCGCGACACGGGACACCACCTTAGCCGGGTCCACGTATCCGACAACTGTAAGCTTGTGATGCTTCGGCTCCACGTCCACCTGCGTCACACCCTTCATTCCCTCTACAGCTCTCCGCACCTTCCGCTCACAGCCTTCGCAGTCCATCTTCACCTTGATCTCCACCGTCTGATCATACAACAACAACATATTAGCGATCATGTGTACTGCACCCTAAATAAATCTATTAAATCCCACCCAAGGTAGGGCCCACAGGTCATGGATCACGTTTGCTGGGACCCAGATCCCACTAACGCTCCGCTGCACTAATAGAAATACGCCAGGCCATCAAACCTATGACATACATCCTAGGTGGCAAAAGATGATGGGTTAGTCAGTCCGCTAGACCTAGCTTCTGTTACTGGCATACAGAAAGCTACCGATGTTCCCCGAGTGGTCTAGATATTTTGAATGTTCACAGTTCAGCTCTGACCGAAATTACCAAAATACCCCCATCATCTATCTTTCTCACCAAACGAACGAGAGTTGCAGAACAAAAAAGTGAAAAACTAAAAAGGCCCCCAGCCCCCAACTCCGACTCGGACGAGTCAACCGCGCAATCTCCAGCGAGTCACCGGATCTCGCTGCTCCAGGAGTGGGTCGGGTCCATGGAACCAAACCCACCACCAAAACCCAACTAAAAACCGAACCCAAACAAGGAATCAAGAATGTTCAGAGGAAAGTACCTGAAGCTGCCTGCGTTTCTTCAGCTTGGAATGGCCATGAGAGCAGTCGAAGAGATGAGAGACATGATCTAAAGCACCCATCACGAAAACCGAACCAAACCCGAAAAGGATTCCACACAAATGTAAAAGAAAAGGGAAGAAACTTAGAAACCCAAATAGAATCTCCAACGAGAGGCCTTTGCTTCGTCTCAACAGAGTGCAAACGTAAGTCTGATACACTCACCTCGTTGCCTCCTCCCTTGCTTTATATAGAGCTATTTGTTCTGATCTGGGCCGTCCATACTACTTAGCTGTTTGGGGTCGGTTTTGCCACGTGTCCCTGACATTTCCAACTGTGGGCCCAGCCTCCCACCGCCCTAAGGTCCCAGTGGGCCCCCAACAGTTTTGTCCGTATTAAAGCGGATGGGGTGCCATTGTGGGCTGTGGGCCTGTCGCTTAAAGAGTGGAGCAGGGGCCCACAAGTGGGAAAGCAGATTGTTGAGCGCGTTAATGGGTCTTACTTATATCATCATTATCCAAATTAGGTGTCCCTGAATTTTGTCCTTTTTAGAACATTTGCTTCAATTTAAAGTTCATTATTATAACTGAAGGTTGAAATTTAATTAATTTTATTATAAATAGGGTTTTAATCCTTTAGCACTTTTTTGAAATAAAATTCCACAAAAATAAATTTAGTAATTTCAATTTTGAAGATTTCTTTTCTTTAATTCTCATAAAATGCTCTAAAAAATGATAGTATGTTTGTGATAATTTTTTAATTGTTTTTAATTATTTTTAAATACAAACTTCTATTTGAAAACTAGAATATAAAATTTGATTTTTTTTTTTTACTTATTTTAGATAAATAAAACAACTAAAATATATTATCTGTTCTTAAAAACAAAAAATATAAATTTGTTTTTTATGTTACTAAATAAGCTCTAATATTTTAATTCAATTAAAATTTTTGAAGGAATTAAAAATAACATATTTCTTTAAAAAATATTTTAAAATTTTTAATATTATTTTTATTTTAAAGAAATAAAAAAACTAATTCTCATTTTCACTCTCAAATATACCCAATTTAATTTACAAAAACCTTCTTGCAAGGTTGGGTGCTTTTTATTTTGATTTTTAGACTTTTATTTATTTATTTTGGTTAGTGAAGTGGTCAAATTTTGGTAAAAAATAGTTTGACATTTAATTAATCCCCAAAACAATAAAAAAAATGCAAATATTTAAAATATTTTATGATTTAAATTAATGATTTTTTAAAAATGAAAATGTTACAAAAATAAAATTTATTGATTTTCAATCCCATTCACATAGAGATTTATTTTATTTTTTAATAATAATTGTGAAAAAAATCATGTGCATAAAGCTAAAGTGGAAACATTGTACACTTCAAAGGCAAGTATATTCACTCTATTTCATTCCCATTCCATTTCCAACATTACAAGTAAATTATTCAATAAAATTCTTAATTTTAGTTCTTATTTTTGACCTTTTGATCCCTTTCTTGCAATTCCGTTTCCCATAAAATTTGTATTTTAAAAAAAAATATGTTTGATAGGCTTTTGATCTAAAATAGTATTTTTAAAAAAATTTATTTTGAAAATTAGTTATTTTTTATAATAAATTTAAAGTATTTCAATTTTTTTTGTAAAACATTGTGAACAATAATTAAAAGAGATGAAAAAACATTTAAAAACTTTTATATTTTTCATAAATATATAGCAGTTCCAAAGAGAATAAGTTAAAATACGAGCAAATAGAATTTCATATCTAAAAATAATTGAGAACTGTTTTGAAAAATGCTACTAAATAAGTTACTAAGGTTCTTAATTTTAAAATTCATTATAAAAAAAATATTTTTTTAATTAGAGGGTGTTTATTTTTTTCAACTTTTTGTTGAAAGCAATTTGTTTTCAAACTTTACCTTATTTGTTTTTCTATTTTTTCATGACTTATTATAATTTAATATAAATGAAATATTAAAAAAAAAAAAAAAACAATCTAATACTTAACACTATTAAACATTAGAGTTTTATTTAGAGTTAAGTAAAATAAATAAATACCACCTTAGTTCATGTCTTAACTAAATGTAATTAGTTTTTGTAGGTTTGAAACTTCGTCGAGTACCTCTTTTATTTTGAATTAGATAGAAGATGAGTGAAAAAAATCAAATAAGAAGGATAGGGAAGACATGTGATGAAATTTAAAACTAATAAAAACTAGGTGTATTTAACCATAACCTTAGGGGAGGTTTATGAAATTACCCCATATAAGTAAATTTTGCATTATGAGAAAGAGATACTAAGAGAAGAAGGAAAGAGTTCATTAAACACTAATTAACCCGTATATAAGTCAGTTTTGCATTATGAGGAAGAGATACTAAGAGAATAAGCAGTTCCAATAAAGCATAAATTATGAACCTTACATTAAACACTAATTTTATATATATATATATATATAAAACGAATTCAAAATAATATGAGTATGTTTCACCATGTGATTTAAAAATAATTTTTTATTTTTGAAAACAAAAAACTATTTTAAAAAATTTATAACACTATTGGTCATTGTTATCTAAAAACAATTTTTAAAAACAAAGCAAAGTAAAAAACAACTTTTAAAGAACAAATAGAAATTGTTTTTATTGGTTTTTTTTTTTTTAAATGGAAAACATGATCTCATTTGACCATATCTTCAAAAACTATTTTAAAGTTAAAGAATAAGAGCTCGTTTGACTATTTTTTTTATTTGTTCTTAAAAACCAGTAAAAGCAACTTTTATTTGTTCTCCAAAAATTATTATCTTTTTTATTTTGTTTTTAAAAATTATTTTCAAAATGCAATGATTAAACAGTGTTAAAAAATTTTAAAACAGTTTTATGTTTTTAAATGTAGAAAATTGATTTTAAATCATACAATCAAACAACCTCTAAAAAACTTAAAAATAGTTTTAAAAACAAATTTCAAAAAACACTTCCAAATCCTATATTTCTAAATGTTTGTTTTTAGAATGTGGTATAAAAGATAATCTTCTTTGTTTTTTTTCCCTTCTTTTTTTTTTTTTTCTTTTTTGCCCTTTTTGTTGGTTAGTGGAGTGGTCAGTTTTTCTTGTACTATCCTAAGACAAGGGTCTTAAAAGGGGTATTAAATGGTACGAGACCCAACTTCAAGAGAGCACAAAAGTATAAGCTTGGACTAAATTGGTCACTTGACCTTCATTAAAAACAAAAATTAAATTTCATCCATTTTTAAAATCTATGAAGTTATTGAAATAGTAAATGATGATTGATAGCACACATTCAAGACATTTATTTATTGCTTTAAAATAAATTTTAAAAATATTAAAAAAAGCATTATTATTTGTATCATTGTTTTAGAAATATGTATGCATGATATTTATTTTAGTAATATATCAAAATTTAAATTCGAGTTGCTCAAAACTATGGTGAAATTTGAACAAATAAATAATAGTGTAAATATATGAGATCATATAAAAATAAATAAAATTAAAATATAAGAAAAAAAATCATAAAACAAAGTATAAGGTGATAACACTAAGATACAAAGTAATAAAGTCATATATAGGGATACAATAACAAAATATGCGTAAAAAGCGATTATATCAAAGATGTACACATGATGTCTTTTGATTGATAGTACGTTTTTGATATGATACCAATGAAATATCATTTAATATAATAATGATAGCAACAATAATAACTATAATAATAATAACGAATGGAGTAACGAGACGCTGGATATAAAATAATGACATCAAAGTTGTATAGATGATATCTTCTGATTGATAATATATTTTCCATGTGATACCAATAAGATATTATTTAATAAAATAATTATTATTATTATTTGTTGTTGTTGTTGTGTCCAACATTGATCAAATAAGAAGACAATTATAAATAGTCTAACTAATTATATTGCACAATGGGAACGAGACACAAATCTAATTGATCAAACAATGAAAACAAACTCAAACCTAATTGATTAAGCAATGAAACCAACTTTGTCGCTTATCATGAAAGTTTTATAAAAATCAAAATATAATAACAATTACTTCAAAAAAAAAAAAAATCATAATTCAAAGGAACTTGAACGAATAGAAGTAAATTATGCATTATGCGAAATATATATAGTTATTATTTTGAATTGAAATGATAATATTAATATTATAAAAATTTTATCGTGTAAAATTAGTTTTTATATGAGTCAAAATAAAGTTGTCACAACAAACAATACTTTATCGAGTTTATATTGATATCTTACATCGCAATCGTTTTTAACAAAATGATCAAACGCATAAATACAGTCCGGCTACAAAGTTCAAGCTAATCAAGATCCAAGGGTTGGCTCTTAAAACGAGAGAATTAGTATAAAATAATATTATCAAATTGCTTAAAACTAAGTAAACGTACTGATTAATTTAACACTTTGCGAGCGATTTACCATTAATATAATTAATTAATTATTTAATCATCGTAAACCACTAATGTCGGTTTTAAGATGATAATCAACGCTCTACCTCGTATACAACCTTCAATATTATCATTTTAAAATCGATAATTTAATTTAGTAGAGATGGATGCATTAAACATTATCATAGTGTTTAAAGTACAGAATTTTCACACAAACCCTAATAAAATAGTATTAAATTAATAATTTATATGATCAAACTTCAATGAATTGGACATTGCCATGTTACCTAATGTGCCACAATATGAGGAGACCCTGACCTTCGACTTAATAAATGTACTAAATCTAGTAGGTTATCAACTAATATTTAATTTGAGGAACCACAAGCTTTTGCCTGGAAGTTTCATGGCTACAAACGGAATCTAGTTGAGATTAATATTTAAATTTATTAGTGATCGATGTTGGCTTCAATAATCTTTGACTAATCCAATTTTTTTAATGGTTCAGTGTTGGAGAAGTAGTCTACATTACGTTTGGAAACTTAGAAAATTGGGAGTTCAGACGAGGGAAAATTATTTTAGCGAGAAAGTCCATAGAAAATGATATTTATAAAGACAAAAGAAAAAAGGTTCTTCCATATCTCTGTCCACTTAAAAGAACTTTGTTTGGAGTCATATGGAAGTAAAACAAATATTTTTTATTTTAAGCTTGTTTGGTCATCAGATTTAAAAACAGGTTTTTGTTTTTAAAAACAAAAAAGTTGTATTTAAAAATTATAACATGTTATTGGTAAGCAATTTTAAAAAATAAAGTGAAATAAATAACAATTTTTAGAGAATAGATAGGAATTGTTTTCACCGATTTTTTTTTTTTTTTTTTAAATATGAACACATTTGATCAAATTTTTTAAAACTTGTTTTTAAAAATCATTTTAAAGTTAAATAATAAATAATAAATTTTAGAAAACATGACGAAACGATTTATTTTCCTTGTTTATTTAACAATTTGGTTTCTTAAAAACATATTATATCATTATTTTTATAAAAATAATATTTTTTAATTTATTTAAAAAGTCCTCTAACATGATTTTTAAACGTGAGTTTCACACTTGAAAGCGATTTATGTACTTTTTGTCAACCTGGTGGAACAAATAAATTTTTATTTGATTAAAATATTGAAATTTCCAAATTTATCTTTATTTTAATAAAAATATTATTTTAAAAAAATTGCTAAATATAATATTAATCATAATAACAATGGGTTCTACTTCTATTTTTTTATTATTAAGGTTACGTTTGGTACGTGAGAAAAAGAATAAAAATAGAGATTTTTTAGACACAATGTAAAAATAAGGAATCTAAATTTTTACGGGAATGAATTTTGATATTTACAATAATTAATTTTTTATTTATATTATCGGATTTAATAACTAATCCAAGCACAACAATAAATGAAAAATAGAACAAATTTATCTTTTCTATTTCCCGTTGTCATGTACCAAACACACCCCCGAATATGCTTTTAATAAACTTTGTGAAAACAACCATTTTCAAAACCAAGTAATTAAAGAATAATGAATTTGCTCTTTGAAAACAAGTCTTCTTTTATAAATTAAAAATGGAAAATATTTAAATTAATAATTTGATTATTTTTTATATAATTTTTGGGAGATGATTATTTTTTTATTATTTTATTAAAAAATAAATAGTTCTGATTAATTAAAACTTCGCCTAAAATATTGAGGCAAGGTCGGCAAGAAGGGATTTAAGGTCGGCAAGAAGAGATTTAATTGGGCCCAGTGTTGGATTGGTTAGGCTCAGCCCGTTAGCGTGTCCATGAGCCGATGGAGTCAAGCACACAGGAGCTATTCGCATGTCAAATCACCAATCATATTCTGAAACCTGGAAAGAAAGGGGCTCCGGGCTTCTTCCTATCATCCATCGCTTATGATGTGGCCCGAAATCCACTTGGCCCATGTAAATGTACAAACCTAAACCCAAGCCCAAATTAAAGTTTTTAATGAATATAATTTAGTTTATCTCCTTGTTTTAATTCCTTTCTCATTATGCATGAAATAATTTTTTATATACATCAAAATAGAGTTTAGCTTCCATATTAAACATTGATTGGTTAGTTTATTAGGTTTTATGCTAACTATAAATCTCGGTTAAAGCCAAAATCATAATTTTAAATAAGTAATATCAGTACTGTAAAACTAGCATCAAAATGGTTTTTTATATAAGTTTTAAAAATGTTTTGATAAAAATCAATATTATTTTAATTTTTATATTAAACTCCTTTGATAAAATTATGCAAACGTTTCTTATTAAACATATAAAAATAAATATTATTTTGATTTTTATATAAATTATTATTAAACTTAAAACAATATATAACTTTTAACTTCGCAAAAATTGATAGTCATCTCCCCACTGTTATACATATTATCATAGGTAATATTCGTGAATTTCTTTTCATGCATCCATCCAATTTTTTTAAACACTTGGTAGAGTTTTCCATTATATATTATTCATTAGAAAGGTTATATCTTTCAATACAATAGTTATAGGACAAGTAAATCATTTTGCCGAATAACTATGCCCTCGAGCTCAAGCATCAATTATTTCATAGTACCATCGTTGGCATTTAGTTATCCATTTCAAATGAAATTTGCCTAAAATTGCTTATTGATGGTCAAGGTTAAGTTATTGATGTGCGAATTGCAACAAATCCAAAAAAAGAATGGTTTTGATATCATCCATAAATGATTCATGTATATATTTCATTGAAGCGTGAAATAAAAAATTAGTGATAAAATTAATTAGAAGATAAAATAAGAATATCACTTTCAAAATTTTGCTTGCACAAAATATGCCTTATTTACAAGGACGAATTAACCCATTAGAAGTATTGTCATAGATGAACGACCTAAATCGTCTGTAAGTCATAAACTATTTTGTCTAAATCATCTAAAAAATATAGATCGGTCTTTTAACCCATTGAAACCAAAATCATAATTTAAGGGAAATAATGATTTAGTAAATTTTTATATTAAATATGGAACAATTTATTATACAAGTCAAAATAAATATTTTAAAAGAATTATATATATTTATGTTAAACTCGATATAAAAGCTCTTATTGAATTTGAAAAAGGGTTTTTAACTCTTAAGAAATCAATTCAAATGCATGTGTTGCCTCTATTATTCTTTAATCCACCTTTCTAAGATGTCAATAGATTCATCTAGAAATCTATAATCAAGAGACTACTTCCATTAGAATCCTAACACAATTGACTAAAATTTTAATACAATCAAAACACTAGGTTTTGGATCATTTACCCAACTTACATTCTTCTATCTTGACATCACCATCACCCAAGTCTACAAACAAAAAAGTGGCCTAACCCTCCATAACTAGAATTCCCAAATAATTCAAACTAAGGGACATGGAGCTTTCTAGGCCAAATAAATTCTCAAATTTCAAACTTTGAATCAACAAAGGGAGCTCCCATTAGTTTTGAGTCATACGATGTCTCATAGAATATGAGGTGGTGATGTAATACTCATAAATTCAACCATCACAACATGGCAAACTCATGAAAAATCTACAATGGGGACACCATGTGAATACTTTTATGGGGTTCCTTCACCTCATATTCAAATTCATTCATTGACCCAATTTCAGATCTAAACCCTTGACTCATTCAAGGATGTCTCTTATGAGTAGTGACTAAGGAAAAGCATATATATTATAAAGTTGGTTTTCAAAGTATTTCTTAAGATAGAAGTTGATTAGGTAAGTATTTCACAAGTCACACCCTACCTTATGGCCTAGAACTTAAAATTCTAACCCAAATAGGACTCTTTGAGGATGAGACATGGGCAAATTTTAAAGGGGGAGAAAAAATCCACATGGGAACATGGAAAGCAAGAATCATGGAGGCAAAGAACAAGTCAAAATGTTAGAAAAGTGGAGTTGGGTTTTTGCTTTATGGCAAAGGAAGAGGGCATAAAGAGGCATAAAAAACAAAAGGGGCAGAGTCCAATCTTGCAGATAATGTCATGACCTGATGGCCAAAGCCCTCTAGTCAAGGTTCGATGGAGAAGGAGAATTTCTATTTATTTACTTTTTTATTTTTAAAATAAAGGAAAGAGCTCCTCTTCTTCTAAAGGGCACACCTTGATGGGCTCTTCACATGACTTTCATGGGTGGGTCTCCATTTCTCCATTTCTCCATTATAGAAAAATGAAATCACCTGACATGCTCACACCAACCAACTCTCCCTTTTATGAGGACTGACTGCAACTTCATGGAAGAAAAATGGGATGGTGCTCCCCCTTTTTCTTATTTTATTCCCAACACCCAACATCACCCCACTGCCTCTCTACACATTATTCAATTCACACAACCCCACTTTTAAATGAAACTTTCCTTCACTCTTTTCCTATTTTTTTGCCCAAATAAGAGGAAAAAGATCGGTTGGATAACCTCAAACAAGGGAACAGACCCATCAAACCCATAAAATCCATCAAATTTTGTTGATAATAATTGAAATTTTTTGTTAAAAATTAAGGGGAAAATAGATTTTATCGAACTAAAAATTGATTATAAATGAAGTTTTGAGTGAACGGGTGGCCTCCCATGTTTGTGGGGATGTATTTGAAGTGATAATATTGAATTTTCCTGCATGGGTCTGAAGTCTGAAGGATAAAATATAGAGCCCTCCAGATGCCACCTACCCCCATGTGTGATGATTGTACCTTGTCCTATTCTCAATAGTATATTATAGTACAGAGATGTGGAGATGCCTCAGAAAACAGAGACAAGTAAAGGAACAAGGGCAGAGAGGGAGAGGGTTATGGACATAAAGACTAGAGCACCCGCCTTTAATAAATGTGTGGCAGTCAAGTCGTGAATGGATGGATGGGTATACATATATACTCTATCACATTGATTGACTCCACTGTTAGGCCTTAGGGGGGTGTGCCCCACAAGGAGGGACTGTTTTGCGGGGTGGGGGTGGTGGTGGTCCTACGAGGCTATGACCAACCCCAGAAGGAGAGAAGTCAGTGGTGTAGTGCCCATTCAAGTCCTGCATTGTAGCAGAGAAAAAGCGCTTCACTGATAACAAGATGTGTGCACAGGACTTTAATGGACCATGTCACCTCCCTTTGATGCCTTGATGGTCTCTCAATCCCTACCTACCCTACCCTTTGAATGTCCTCCCACTTGTAATTTTTTTTTTTTTTTTTTAAAGAGAGTTTATTTCAAAGAAAAACTATAATATTGTTGAAATAACTTAGGGTGGTAAATAATTTTATAGATAGGTAAGAGTATGGGTTTACATACAACACAAAAATATACTTACTTGATATTAATCGAAAAAACATCATTAATCACGTAATGTCACTCGTATATTTTTAGATCTCATAATTTATATCTTAATTCTATATATTTATATCCTTATACATTGAATCAATTCATTAATATTCTCATTTAATACTTTATATCTTTTTATACATATTCATGATTCAAATCTTTAGTTCGATAAAAACCACTATAATACTCTAATAATTAATACAATTTTATTACACTTAGATTGATATTGTTCTCGATACCTCGTTTAAAATATTTTTTTTCTTTTAAATTAATAAAATCATACAATCCATAAAAACTTTTATAAAAATTGAAAAAATAGTTTTAAACATTAAAAGCATATAGATACCTTTAATTTCATCTAGGGAAAAACATGTTGGTAAAGGAATATGAACATTTGGTCAAGTATGATTAGGACAGACAAGAATATGAATGATTGATTTCAGGTCACTAGTGATCCTTCTAGCTAAAACAGCATTCATGGGTGTGAATGGCTTTAACTTTCATCATGAGACATAGAAAGGATTTAAAGAAACTCTGTGGAAAATTTTTATTTTTGTTGAAAAAAATGTCCTTTGTGCCCTAATCATATTTGCACACTAATAATTGAATGGGGCTGTTGAATTCTTGGTCAAGGTAAAATGTCCCCTTTAATGGGTCTAAAATGGGGGGTTCCTTTAGTGGGGTGATAGGGAAAACAACCTAACTTCCTTGTGAAGAAGCTTCATTGCAATTCCTTGAGATATGGCTCTACTTAATTTAGTGGTTGGAATTTGAAGGCATGTACTTATCATCACTTATTACCTAGGTTGGTTCTGTATTGGGTCCAACCATTTATTCATAAAAAAATTAATTCATGGAAGTCTTCAATGGGGTTCATTGAAAGAGGTGTTCCTTAAACTACACAAGATTTTTCAATTTTTCCAATGTTTTAAAATTTGGGATTTAGAATTTTTGATAAGGAGTTCAATTTTCAACCCAAAATTAATCTTAGGGTGTCTTTGGGGTTTGCGTCTTCAGAGCTTGTCTCATGGGTCTTATTATTAATACCTAATCTAACAAAGGAGAAAAAGAAATAAGACTTTTTTTTTTCTTCTTTTTTAAGATAAAGATAAAAGATTAAGGTGAGGTTTGAGATTTTTTCTTAAAATAAAATTATTTTGTTTCTTTTTCAATATATAAAAAATAAAAAAATAGTTCTCATGAAAATAAATCATAAATATTTGTAATATTTATTTATTTATTTTTAAAGTAATTATTTTAAAAAAATTAAAAATAAAACAAGAAAAATTCTCCTATTATTACTTCTTTTATTATTAGTTTCCTTAATAATACTAGGAAGATGAGAATCCTGAACCTTCTCCTTACCATAGCCATCCTATTTTGAAAATCATTTACACCCCACTTTTCTTGATAACCCAATCCCACAACAAAACCACCATAAGTCATTTCTCAAAACAATAGGTTAAAAGTAAAAAATAAAAATCCAATCCCATATACTGACATTGACCACCAAAGATTAAGGTGGGGTTGCAGTATATCATGGGGTTTGAGAAACCCAAAGGGTGTGTCCACATTGACGCACACAAACACACCCTTAGGCAAAGGGCAAAAGAAAACAAAAGGAAGTAGTTGGGAAGTTGCAGAAAGGGGTGGCATCAAATACAAGAATTGCCTTTGGATTTATACATGCACCAACTCCCATATATATCTTTATTAACAACAATAATACCACCAAAGTCTTGGTCAATGGAGTGAGTGAGAAGTGGTGCGTTTTCACATGGATTTCACGTATGGCTGCAGATGGGAAGGCCAAACACATAAAGACTCGTGGGTACTTGGTAGGTGGCCAGCACATGGGCCACACCCCCCCATTTCAGTCATGCAAAGGCCAAAGGGGGGAAGAGAAATTGTGTTTTCAAAGAAGATGTCACTTTTCTTAACTTAAGAAAAAGACCTTGGGAAGCGTACATTAGAATTGGGTTTCTCTTAGTCTTTTGTGGACATGAGAATCTTGGGTTTGTGACTTTGAGAAATTGAGAAATTTCCTCCACCCTTGTTTATGTGAGGTGGGTCCATGGCTACATGGGTTTGGGTGGGTTGGTTATGGGTCAATCACCACAATGCATGCATGTGAAGTGAAAGAAAAGATGGGTCATCAATTTAGGGACTTGGGTACGTGTAGTTTGGGAAAATGCCCTGGTCCAATAATGATACCAATCGACCAAGCTATTCACACCGTCTAAATATACGATGAGATTTAGATTATCAAACAAGACTACTAAGACATAAAATGAAGTATAAAAATATAAATAAATGAAATTTGAGAATAAATAATGAAACTTGATGATATGTACATGACATAATCAACGTATGATTGACAATATCTTTTCTTTAGACATAAAAAAAAAAGTACAATTTGATATTATAATCAGATCATTATAATTTACTTGTTTTTCATTCTTGAGAAACTGATTCGAATAATTTATTAATTGGGGTTTATGCAATTGTTGCCTTACCTTTTTGTTTTAATATATAATATTACGTATATATCTTTTATTTTATACAAAATTACACAAATATGTAACTCTAAACTTCAACTAGTATTTAGACGGTTACCTAGAAAATTTAGTGATTATGGTTTATGCAATTTTTGTATTGGCCTTTTCTTTTTAATGCATGATATTAAATATTTATATATCTTTTTCTTTTATACAAAATCATATAAATATGTAATTTTAGACTTTAATTATATACAACCACAAAATATGAGAAAAAACCTTACATAGGGAAGCACCATGCCGAATTTAATTTTCTTAGTAAGAGTTTTTTTTTTTTTTTTTAACAAACATTATCTTTCAAACTCATAATTGAAATAATTGATTATATCAATGACAATCTCTTTTGGCAAAAAAAAATATAGATATATAATAAATAAACCCCCCTAAATGACATGGAGTGGCATTTCTAGGAAACAACAAATTTGTTGATGTGTGAGGTATGGCCAAAAATGGAGTCCCTTTCTTATAGGTATAATAGGATAAACTTTAGAAAATGGTAAGAAGATATACTTTGGACATACCATAGACTTTGTATTTTGATTATATAATAATAAAAAAATAATTATATATATAGAAATTGAAGTGTATTAAATTATTAATTGGTGCATCTTGACTAGTACCCTATGCCTACTTTGGAAAAACCCTATATTTTGAGAATGTCAAAGACACCCATGTCACTACAAATTGTGTATTGACCATATCTTGGTGAAGTTGGAATTGAGAATTTTTAATTACTTTGAAATTGATAATGTTTTTTGAGTCATTATTAGAATCCGATGTGGGATCCCAATAAGCTTTTCCATTTTCATATTTAACATGTTTTTATTATTCAAACTTTTTTTCTCCAATGGGGTTTCAAGAAAATATTTAAATAAATTTTTCCCTTATTTTTCCATTAGAATTAAAGTTCATAAAAAAAGTAAAAGCATTACAATGGATTTTTTTTTTTTTTTTTTTTTTTTTTGAGATAAGAAGTACATGTATGGAAAAATAAAAAAGAGATTTTCTTTGTTGGGCATCCAAATATAATTTTAAAAAATAAAAAATATATTTAAACTTCAACAAATTTAGTATGTAACAATTTCTTAATAATAATAAATTTCCATAACATTAAAGCTATATTTTTTTATATTTTGTAATTTTTTCTTTTGAAATTAATTAATGCTCCCCTAATCTCCCTTATTTAATGGAAAATTAAAGTTGGCTTTTAGTATAATAAAAGATGCCTTAAAAAGGGCCTTTAAAAAAAATAATAATAATAAGGGTTGTTGTGTTCATTAATATAGAAATGGTGGCAAAATCAACGACAAAAAATAATAAGGTGACAAAAAAGATTTATTTATTTATTTATGGGAAAAATAAAAAATAGAAATTTAAGAATGAGAGAGGAATGGACCCCCATTAAATGCATGATGGTGACCAGATTGAAGAATGAAAAATAAATTAGATTTTTTTTTGGGAACAAATGGTAATAAAATTTTTAAAAAATAAAAATATCAAAGGTGGGATATGAGGAAAAATAAAATATCCAAATAAATATTCAAAAATTAAAATTTTATTTTAGGAACAAATTAAATATTATAATTATATTAGAAATTGAACCTTCATTAAAATAAAATTAAAATATAAAAATTAAATTTAAGGTATGAGTTGCAGCCTTCATTAAAATCATTACAATGCCAAAATTCACATTAAAATTTAAAAAATAATAATTTCTTTTTAGGAAAAAAATAAAAATGAAGAAAAATGGAAGAAATTCGGAAATGGGAATCTTATTCTTCATTAAAATCAAAACACCCAATTGGATATCCAAAAAAAAAAGAAAAAAGAAAATAAAAAGAAAAATGACAATTAAAGAAAAAAAAAGTGGAACCTTCATTAAAATCAAATGGTATGCTAAGAAACTTCTAAAAAATTTACAATTTAATGATAAAATAAAAGAATCATTTCATTAAGGGAAAAAAATTAAAGCAAACAAAAATTCAAAGAAATTCAAAAATCGGAATCCCATTCTTCATTAAAAATCAAAACAAACCCAAATGGATATCCAAAAAAATTAGAATTTTCTTTGCAAACAAACAAAGAATTAAAAAAAAAAGGGGAAAAATTACAATTAAAGTAAAAAACTACAACTTTAATTTTTTAAAAAGGCCCAAAAAAATTTATTTGGGGAAAAAAACTCGACATAAAAATACAAAAAATAAAAATAAATAAACAAATCCAGAAATAGGATCCTATTCTTCAGCCTTTTCGAATGGCTAAAATGACAAATTTTTTCTGAGAATTTTCTCTCTCTTTCTTTCTGACCAAAAAGGAAAAACTGACCCTTTCCCACACACACACCCACTCGGTATTCAATTTCTTATTCAATAACGCCTCTGCCTCTGAAATCTCTGACCCGATAGTTTAGTCACAAAATCTGCATGTGTACGTTGTTCTCCCTTTAATGCTTTCAGGAAAATCACAAAAATAGAAATTTAAAAAATTACAAATTAAAAATAAAAATATTATAGAAAAATGAGGACATAGAGAGAGAAAAAGAAAGAGAAAGTATCCTAGGCTCTCCCTCTTTTCCCTTTTTGGATTTTCAGTTACTTTAATTCAATCAAAAGATTATCTCTTAATTTATTGTGAATCAGTTTTATTTTCATAAATATATATATATAGATGAAAATATATATATATAGACGCTCTCTCCTCCACCACCACCACCTTTGTTTTTTATATGTTCCTCGAAATCACAGCAAGGAAAAGAGTCTCTTTCTCGTGGTTTCTGGCTAAGCAAACACCGTCAAGCTCAGACGCATCTGGGATATTTGGGGTTTCTTGATCTGTGAGGAAAAAGGTTTGCTTTTCTCGTTGTGGGTATTGGTGGGTGATGGCCATTCAGGCGCAGTTGTATTCAGAAAATCTTGGGTTTTCTCTGGGCGGCTCACAGGAATGGGTTGATAATGGTTGCGGTGGGTTTAATGGCTCTTGCTTCAATCTTCAGCAGCATCAACAGCAGTACATGCAACAGTTGCAGAGCCAGCAGGAGCAGATTCAGGGCCAGAGAAATTATCAGAACTTCTTCCTTGACAACAGTTTGATGGGTTCCACATTGAAGAACAGCCCAAATTATGGATTTTCTCACAGCTTAGCCTCCCAGTTTGACAACCAGAGACAGGAGATTGATCAGTTCATCACGCTGCAGGTAACCCATGACTCCAAATTTTAGATGTTTTTGATTTTGATTCAGTTGGTCCCAAGGATTCTCTTCTGATTCTGATTTTTTTCTTCTCTGTTTTTACAGAGTGAGAGATTGAGATTGGTTTTACAAGAGCAGAGGAAGCAGCAACTGGCTGCTCTGATGCGGAAAGTGGAATCGAAGGCATTGGCTCTCTTGAGGCAGAAGGATGAGGAGATAGCGAAAGCTACCAACAGAGCAATGGAGCTTGAAGATTTCCTGAGAAAATTGGAGATGGAGAACCAGGCCTGGCAGAGGGTGGCCAAGGAGAACGAAGCCAAAGTGATGTCTCTGAACCACACAATCGAACAGATCAAAGAAAAAGCTTGTGGGATCTTTTCCGAAGACGCAGAGTCTTGCTGCGACGACAACATGGGAAACAGGGAAGAAGGAACAGGGGAAAACAGAGGAGGAGGAGGAGAGGGAGAAGAAGATGAAGAAGACAGTACATCAAACATGGTTTGCAGAGGCTGTAATTCTCGAAATTCGTGCGTCCTGTTGCTTCCCTGTCGGCACTTCTGTTCATGCAAAGCTTGTGAAGGCTTTTTCGATCATTGCCCAGTTTGTCAAACGGAAAAGAAAGGGTGGATTGAGGCCAGAATTTTCTAGGAAAACTTTCCCGGAAAAAAAAAAAAAAAAAAAAAAAAAAAAACAGAAAACGGAACAGTCGCTGAGAAAACGATGGAAGGAAGGTCCTGGTTTTGAGACAATGGTGGATGACAACACAATCCCATTTCAGAAAATTTCATTTTAATTTTAATTTTTGTTTTTTTTTTCTTGTAATTTCCTTTTGTAGGGTCTCTGTTTTGAGATTTAATGTGTATTTTAAACTACCCCAAATCAAATGAACAGAATTACAGGACAGAGCATCTTTTCCCTTCATAGATTTATTGCTTTTTCCATTTTTAGATTTTCTGAGAAAATATTTTCTTTTTCTCTCATTGAAATGATTATTCATTTCTGATCTTTATCAGTTGGGTTTGGCCTTTAGCAGTGTTATATTTACAGTGACAGAAAGAAAATTGAAAGCAGTGTCAGAGGAAGAGGTGGCCTGTGTGTTCACACTTCACACCCACAAAAAAACAACTTGTTTTCTAAAAGTGTTTTCTGGCAACAAAAATAAGAAAACACCATATATTTCATATGGGTTTTGTTGTTTCTTAAAAGCTAAAACAAATGAAAAGTAAAAGCTGACATGCACAGAGCAACTTTTGCAACAACTAAGAATAGGGACACCATCTCCCTTGGAAGCATTGAAAAGACAAAGAAGCTTACAAGTCATGTATAGGTTGGACTTATGTGTGGGTCTTTTTGGCAAATTACATGAGTTGGGGTTTAAAAAAAACAATTTGAAAGTCATATTTTATTTTTTTACCATCTGATTGAATACTAACTTAATTAGGGTTTATCATGAGTGGAATCCTCTCTAATGCACATGAAGGATGAGTGAGAGCTTACAATTGGTTTTGGAAATCATGTTTGGAAGCGCTTTTAATTTTTGTCATACTTGAAAAAATACTTTCTAAAATCACTATGAAATATACTTTTAATGAAGTTTATATTATAAAGTTCATCATTTGATGAATTGTTTAAAAACCTATTTAAATTCAGAGATATCAACGTGCTAGTTCTAACTTTTATTTACTATAAGATTAGAAATTAAAATTTCAAATTATTCAATAATAAAATTACAAAGATAATGATTAACTTCCCATCCTGACCAAAAAATCATTTAGTAAATAGATAGTAGAATTGGTGCCACTAATACCAATTTAGTTGTTGACAAATAAATACCAATCATAGATACCAATTTACCAAATAATTTGTCATTAAGTATAAGATTCGAAATTCGAAATTTGAAATTTGAAATTTGAGATCACCCATCTAATAAAATGAAAAAGCATATAATAAATGCCTACTTGGTAATAGTTGGTATAAAAAATTATTTGATGAATAAATATAGAGTAGGTGCGTCTAATAAATACTAGTAATGGATACAAATGTGTCAAATCAAGCATAATTACATTTAAGATTATAAATTTAAATCACCAAATTATTTGTTATATAAAATGAGAAAAATAAAATTTCTACTTGGCATGGTAAATTATTTGGCAAATTAATACCAAAGTTGGTATAAAATGTTTAGGAATGACAATTTCATGGTTTAAATGGGTTATTCCTGTCTTACTCCTATTAAACGAGTATGGTGCTCTTATTTAAAACACGAATTGAGTTTAACATGGGTATGAATTTTGTACCAATCTGCCCTGCCTTGGATGTCAATATGACAATTTCATGGGTTAAATGGGTTGCCCATGCCTTATCCTTATTAAACAAGTATGAGGCTTTTATTCAAAACCCAAATCAGGTTTAAAACAGGTATAGGTTTTATATCAACTTGTCTGGCCCCGCCTCAAATGTGAATTTACAAATTGACCATTTGTATAAATAATCATTCCAACCCACATTTTAGGGCTTCTCTTAGGTGGCTCTCCTTCTTCCCATTTCTTTTGCTCTAAAACCAAATCCTTCCTTAATACCAAATCACCATTTCCTCAATATTTCTCTTATTCCATTTTTTTATTTGCAAATCTCACAAATTTTTATTTTTTATTTATTTATTTATATTTTTAATTACCTTCCTTCACTCCAAATCTCAATTGTAAAACATTTCATCAATTCTGATGATCTAGTCGGATTGTATGGAATGAAGTTGAAGGGCTTTTTGAGATTGTTTTGATGATGAAACATAAGGGTTTCAATCATGGCAACACCTCTAGCCGAGATCTAGATCTAGTGGTGTTGGCCCAAGTCATGTCTTCTAACAACACCAAGGGCTTGGTTTTAGCCATTTCCTCCAATTTCTTTCATTGGTGCCAATTTTGTTAATAAAAGCAAAAGTTTTGAAGAAAACAAATGCTTTTTAGGGTTGGTATTTCTTTCTTTTTTTTTCACAAATCTGTGTGGTGGATTTTGAGGTGTTTGATACTTATGTGCAATGATTTTGTACAACTACAAATGAAAATTTGGAATTGTTTAGGTTATTGTGTTTCGTGGTTGTTGGCCATGAGTTTTGCAAATTTGTTTTGCTTTGTATAATTTTGTGTTAAAATCCTAACTTGAAAGAAATACTCTTTAAGGCGAAATACAGCAGGACAAGATTATTATTATTTTCTGCAAATGAGGATAGGAGCACATCGACCTGCCCGACTCTCAGTTTGGGATGGGATGAGAAAAAATTATATAATTAAGACGAGGCACCCCTATTCCATTCTCGTCTATAACTTGCACCATTGCTATCCTTGTAAATGTTAGTGGTGATAAATCAAGTTTTGATTATTACAAAATAAAGTTTAGTTCACTAACGTTTTAAATCAAGTGAAGTTTTTAGGTTTAAATGAAACATTTTAAAGAAAGCTTGAGCAACTATCAAAGAAATTCAATGGCATGAAGATTTCGATCACTTGAAGACTTAAAGTGTTCTATAAAATCTATAAAATGGTATATTTTGGCTCACTTAGGTCTAAAAATTTTGTTTGTGCATTTCAAAGCTAATTTATTCATTCATACTTAAGTTTAAAAATGATGTTATATCATGAACTTAGATAAATTTTTGTTTTAATTCAAAATCTTAAATGAAATTCTTTCTAAACTAACTTAAAATATTTTAAAAAGGGATTACCCAAGTTGTTGGAAAGTTGGAACCTCAAACTATAAGTTTTTATGCACTTTTGGGTGCAATCGCTCAACTAGTTGGGCTCAACCGATCAAGGATCAATTGAGAGTGCACATTTTTCTCTTATCCCTTCTAGTAGTTAGTGTGTTGTCGACAGGAATTTTAGCTTGATTGGTCAAGGACCGATCAAATCTCAAAAGCACCAATGGTCTCCATAGATAATAAATGTCGTAATTAGTTAGTCAATCAATCGAACTCAAGCTCGATCGGTCAAAAGTACTTTATGTGTTTTTGGGTGTTCAAATTTGTTTTCTATAAATTGAAGAACCCTACTATATTTATTAAGAAGTGAACACATAACACTAAATTGAAAAAGATCTATCTTCTCACTTTCAAGGCTCCTTATTAAAAGTGCATTGATTCAAATTTGCATCTCCGTGAGGGCATCTCAAATATAAAAGGAGTATGCACATATCTTATCTATTTTTCTTACTTTACTATTATCTAACTTGTTAATAACTTGTTTTTTGCTTTTGGGTAAATATTTTCAAAAAAAAAATTATCACCAAATTCACCTTCCCTCGAAGGTACTTTTCTTAACCTAATCAATCATTTTTCACACTTATTATGAAAAACCATTTAACTTATATAAATTTATTAATATTTTTTATTTAAAAATATAAAAATCAAAACTATATTTTTAATTATAAATATCATATAATTAATAAAATAAATAATGAACAAAAATAAACTTTTATATAGTTTATTACAAAGATTAAAAATATTATTTTTATTTTTATATCATAAATATGTTATTATTAAAATTAAATGGTTAAATTAATCAAGATTTTAAATTTTTGATTAGGTCCGTACTTATCAGTTATGAATTCAATATATCCTTTTTATTTTATTTATTGTTAAAATGGGTAAAATTAATTATTAAAAAAAATAGATAAGAATTTCATTTAATAACCAAGCAATGGAATGGACTAATAAAATTCATGATCATTTTAGAGGTAAATATGAAAAAATATTTTTATTATAACTCGTAGTGATGAGAAGAAGGAAAAAGTGGAGGAGGAAAAGAGGAGAGTAGAATTGGGTCCATGAGCAATAAGTCCTCCTGATATCGCGCCTGCTCTGCAACTGTCCTTAGTCCTTACACATTATCGTCTCTTTCCTTTCTTTTCTTTTCGTTTCTTTTCTTTTCTTTTCTTTTCTTTCTCCAAGCTCTGCTCCAACGTGCCTCTCTCTTTCTCTTTCAGTCTTTCTCATTCTCCTCTTCAATCTTTTTCTTTTGATACGAATGTGGCATGTGGGTCCAATATCTCCTAAAAGATATCGGCCGTAATTTGCAGTAAGCGAGAAAGAAAAGAAAAGAAAAGAAAAGAAAAGAAAATGAAAGTTCAAGGGAGAGGGATTGGGATGGGGATTATTCTGATTCTGGTTTTCAGTGTCTTGTAGCAATCGTTTCGTGAGGTAGTGCTCCTGGGATTCTGGGATTTTTTTTCTTGCTCACATGTAAGCATTCTGTTGTTTCTTCTTCTCCACCTCTGCTTCCAACCATCTTCCCCATGTTCCCAAACACAAATCATTGACTTCTTTTTTTTCTTTTTTTCTTTTTCAATTTCAATTTTTTCATTTAATTTAATTTTATTTTTTAACATAGATTTCGATTTAGAGCCCGTTTGGATATTGCTTAGTATTCATAGTTTTTTATATAAGAAAATCATTAGTGAAACAACTAATTGGAATTCTTAATCATTTCATAAGGTAATCCAAAAACCTTATTTTTCATTAATGAAATAAAATTTAATTTTTTTTGTGAAAAAATTATAATCAATTAAGAAATAAATTTCAATTTTATCTCACATCTTGTTTTTAGACTATATTTATTATGAAAAAAATATACCCTTATTATAATTATTATCATTTATTTTTAAAATATAGTTTTATTGATTTTATTTAAAATATGAGAAATATAAAAAGGATGTTGAAAAAAAGTGTAGCTTTTTTTCTTTTATAATTGTATTATATTAATAAATTTATCTTTTTTATTTAATTATTAAAACATTTTTAAATGTGGAAACTTGAATTTAGCATTATCATTTATATTAAATTAATAAATAGCTTTGATAAATACTTGAAATTTTATTTTATAACTCTAAAATAAATATTTTATTTTTTTTATAATTAATTGGTTAAAAATGATACTCCTCCAATTTGTGAATTTATTCCATCACATGTTTTTATTTGAATACTAACTCATTTTTTATATGAATATCTTTAATTATTTCAAGTATTTACAATATCTTTTAAAAGAAATTATTATTTTATAAGAAAATAATAAGGACATTTTTGTCAAAATGAGGTCAAAAAATAATGAAGAATTAAATTTTCAAAATTAAATTTTCAATGATCCTTTTAATTAAATAACCTTTTTTTTTTTTTTTTATAACGGGGAAAACCCTCGTAAGATCGTAGGGACTTAGCATGGGTTATATAACCTGTCTAAATTGTGGCTCTAAAATTTCTAAATCTTAATTTGGGCTCAAGGAAGGCCCAATGCCTTATCAAATTCATAATTTCTGATCCAAAACCAGTCATACACCCTGCTTGTTCATTTGGTCCAAATTGGGAGCCCATAGCCATGGAAAGATTGAGCCAGCCCATTATTGGCCTCCCCTTAAGGGCTCATGGCCCATACTTGTCCCTAAGAAAGTACATTATTAAATAAATTTGTTTTAAAAATGGTTACAATTCAATGTATAAAACGAGAAACTAAATCTAAAATTCCGCCGTAAAAAACTTTAGTCAGACTAAAAATTATAATTAGGCATTGTTTGAATTAAGGGTGTAAATAAGATCTGTTCGATCGGTTTTATAGTAAAAAATGAGCTAAATTGATATAATCGGTTTTATATGTGATAAAAATTGAACCGATTGGATTTGGAGTGAAAAACCAAACTAAATTCAGCCTTTTAAGATTACTTTGATTTAATTTTCATGGATTGGTTTCAACCCAACTTAATGAGCTTTTCTAGTCCTCAACCCGGTTATAGATTTGTATTTGTTTTGCACTCAAGCTCATAATTTGAGTTTATATTAGACATTAAATCTAACTTATTTTTAAAATTAATTGAAACCAATTTGATTTGATATTAAAAATATATTATATGTATTTAAATTTAATTTGATAATAATATCAAAATGATTTATTAAATATCAAAATATATTATTTTTTGTTGATTATGAGATAAGAAAATCAAAAACTAAATCGATAAAATTGGTTTTCAAAATTTTCAAATCGAATCGATTTTTTTTATATAGAAAATTGAATTAATATGATCGGTATTAGTTGGTTTAAATTAATTTGTCTGTTTTTGGTTTTGCTTACATTCTTGGCTTGGATTAATTCATAAGGAAATAAAAGCTTTTATTTTTACTTGAAGAAATTTATTTAAATAATTTAATATAAAAATAAATATTATCAGTTTTCATAGAACATTTATTTTTATTTAATATTATTTTAAAAATTATAACATAGGCTTTGGCTTCATATTTTTGGAATAAAAAATAAAAAAAATCATCCCAACAAAAGTAAAAAATTATAAGTTCTACCCTAACTTATTCAAAGCTTATCCGCTAATGAACATTTGTCTTCGAAGAAGAAAAGAATATTACAAGCTTCGCTGGCTTTCGTTGTACAATAAGGAAGGCTTTGAAGGCAAAAGAGGCATCGAAGAAACCACTCAGAGCCCAGGGAGCAACTGTAATCAATCTTCAACTCGAGGGTTTTACTCTCTCTCAGATCTCTCCCCAATATCCCAGATGGCAAAAGACCCTAAACTCAGAAAATTGACAGTTTATCTTTACATTCCCAATATTATTGGTGTGTTTTCAGCCACTCTTTGTTTATTTTTATCTATTTTTGGCTAAAAATGGTGGTTTTCAATGGGGTTTTTAAGTTTATTTGTATTGGGTTTCAGGGTACATAAGAGTTCTCATGAATGTTGTTGCCTTTGCCCTGTGCTTTAGCAACAAAAAGCTTTTCTCTGTTCTGTATTTTCTCAGGTGAGATTTGGTGGTTTTTTTTAGTATGATTTTATTCTGGGGTTTTTCGGTTGTGGGGGTGTGTTGGATTGGGTGTATTGATTGAGTGGAAGCGTGGTTTCAGCTTTGTATGTGATGGGATTGATGGCTGGTGTGCTCGCAAATTCAATCAAGGTACCGATTTTCAATCAAATGGTCTTATGTGATTGATTTTCATAACTCGAATGCCTCAGTTTGCTTGTGTTTGGCAGATTGGAATTACTATTTTTTGTGTTTTGGAACGACTAGAAATGGTTTCTAGGGTTGACTGATGCATATCACAAAATAAATAGTACTGAAGAAAAAAACCCACTCAGCAATAGCTTAGTTTTTCCAAGATGCTCATAAACATCTTTTGGAGATATAATTAGAGTTGAAAGTCTATGAAGAAGAGGGCCTAAGTCCTAGAGAAGTCTTGCCTGTTAGTACACTGCATCATTCTCGGTTTCAATGTCAAAAGTCATCATAAGAACTAATAGCTTCATTGAAACTCGACCAAACAGGACTTCTATCTTCTGTTTTATCAATAGTGCCAATGGGATGTCATATTTTTTCAATCTTGATTTATACTCTTTTTGCCCATCATGGGTGTATTGAGCTTGCTACAGAAGAACATCAAATTGAACTAAAAGCTTTTCTTTTTCATAGATCTCTGCTATACTACAAAGGCAAAAACTTCAACTTGAAGGATTTCAGCATATTGCTTGGTAGAGACCTTTTCATTTTAGAACCCTTAAATCTACGTAGTGCTGAAATGCCTTTGCTTTTTTTCTTTATCTTGTTTGATATATGGGTTTTGTTGGTGGCTTGTTCATTTTAATGATCTTAAATCTATTTCATGAGAGTGAGTAATTAATTACTTATGAACTATTTCTTTTGGTGTGTAGCATTAATTCAATTTTCACTTTCCTGGTTCAGTTTCAACCTTTGGAGCTGTTTTGGACATGGTAACAGACAGGTGATCTTCTTTGAAACTCTGTCTCATACATATACTCATGAACATGAACGTATGCAAACGTAAAGTTTTCATCTAATATTATTTGTCTGGTTAATCTCTTTTATGCTTTTCTGTTATAGTTGTTCACTTGAACTGTGCACCACTCCATTATGGTTATGTTGCCATCTTAATTGATATGTTCTGTATTCCAGGATTAGCACTGCCTGTCTACTGGTAATCCTCTCCCAACAATATAGGTGGGATTTACTTTATTCTTGATTTTTTAAGATAATTGATTTGGATTTGTATGGATTCATATCTGAGCATTTTAATAGGGTGTTTGTCCAGGCCTGGCTTAGTTTTCTTGTCATTGCTTGCCTTGGATATTGCCAGCCATTGGCTGCAAATGTACAGGTATTTTATTTATTTCAATTCCGCACTTTCTGGATTTGCCTGAATGGATGTGGGGGATTTGATCCTTGACATGAGTTTTTAATGCTTCCAGAGATGTTTAACTTGGGTAAAACTTCTGTTTAATCTTTAATGTTTAAACTTTAAACTATTTTGACATTTCTCCTTGCAGTACTTTCTTGTTAGGGAAGGCTAGTCATAAAGATGTAAAAGACAGCAGTAGTTGGCTTTTCAAGTTGTACTATGGAAATCGAATGTTTATGGCTTTCTGTTGTGTGGCATGTGAGGTAATTGCTTTTTTTTTTTTCTTTTGCATCTGTTTACTTAAGATAATTCTTTCAAGTAACCACTGATTTTTTTCTTGTACTGTGACTATTGATCCTGCAGGTGCTATACATTATCTTATTTCTTATTGCAGAGCCCCATAGTGAAAGTGTGATTGATGTAAGCCTACTTTTCTTTGACAGCATTACATTTTTGGTTGAATGTTGATAGAATTTCAGTATGTCATCTTGGTTTCTTTTGTGTCCTTTCCTTTTAGGTTTTACTACATGCTTCCAAACAGAGTTTTCTTCTGTCTGCTTTAGTCCTGTCAGTCCTGTTTGGGTGGGCAATCAAGCAGGCTGTCAATGTTATACAGGTAACACCTGACACCTTCATGACTTCTATAATAACTTGTATCAATCCAATTCTTTTGGATCTTGTGGAACAATTGATTCCCTTCTCACTCATAATGCAACATAATAGCATTTCAAGCTTACAAAGCCGGTGAATATGGGATGCATTTCCTGAATTTTGTTCATCCAAACATTTAGTGAATGTATGCCCTTTGTAAATATCAATGATTTGTTTGTATATGCTTATGGTGCTCATATTTATTAATTTAATGTAATTGTATTATGTAAAATTTGTTTGAAATCTGTATATGAATGTAGAAAATATCACCAAATGGAGCAATGCTGGATTCAAATGGTATATTGATAAGAAATTTCTTAAAGATTTTTGGACATATTGCTCAAACATGAAGTTGACGAGAAATTAAAACATAGTTTGCTGGATTGGGAAGGAGCAAAAAGGTTTGTGACCTCGTGTTTTGGTTGAGATATGGTAAGCTGGAGGTGCAAGGTGCTAAGAAACAATGCTTTTTGGACTAAAGGATTATGTAGCATGTGCTTTTCACCTCATGTTATCTTTCCTCTACCCTTCAGTTATTTTTATATCACCATATGAGTTTAAAGATAATGGAATTTAATTATTGGGAGTGCTGGTTGAGTTGGCGATATTTTAATCTTTTAAAGGTGTTATTCTACCCCATTTTTCCTTAACAAGGAAAAAGCGGCATGATTGTTTGAGTTATTCATGTTGTATATCTAATATTCACAAGTATGTTTACTTAAAATAGTAGTGTCGATAAGGTTGGTTGATATATATCGCTTGTAAGCAATGGTATTTTTATCTATGACATCCATGTTTGGAGCACATGCTAGTATAGAATGGACTAGGTTTTAGGATCTACTTTCAAATAAGTGTCATAGGCCTATTGTCCCCTAGGCCTGGCCGGTAGCTAAGTGATTTAAGATAGAAGTTACCCATGGAAAAAAAGAGACCTGAACTGTTATTTGTGGATGGTTTTAGTAACGTGACCCCCATCTATGATAACTGAATTAAAAGGAAAATGGACTTAGCTGGTGCTTGGTTATTTAGGGAGCAGCTGAATCTTTGGGGTCTAACAGAAGTTTCATCCAGGAGCTCATGTATGCCTGGAGTAATAATAGAGGTGAAGTGGATTAGTACCAGGGGGTGGTTGCATTAATAGAGATGAGTCAGGGTGGAAGTTTCACTTGCATCTTGCAGAGGGTGAGGCATATTTGTTTTCAAGCCTTGAAGTATTAATTAGTCTTATATCAGATAATTTGATTGACTCTAATTTAAAGTTTGTGGGGTATATGGAACTAATCTAATGCTTGGGCTTGAATTAGATTCATGGTTCACAAACCTGATGGGGAAAATAGGAGCTTTGTCTCATTACTGCGCTTGTATTGGACCACATTTCTGCCATATCTTGATTGATTATTGTTTCTTGGTAAACTAGTGCTGCAGGACCACAATTTGGATAAGGCTCTTTCCCTCTCTCCCTTCATGATCCTAGACTGTTGGGTCAGCTGTTTGTTTTCTTTAAGACAGGAAAGACTGGTAGATGTCAAGTAAGGGAGGTGCAATAGAAAAGGGTTAAAAATTTTATGAGCTCATCCTTGATTTCAGGTGGCCTGGCTCACCCTTATGATGTGCCATGAGGCTGTTCCACACATGGATTTCTAATTGAATTTGAACACCTTTACATATTACAGCTGCAGCATTATTATCTATGTCTGATTTAGAAAAATAACTACCTAGAAAAAACACAAAACCTTTATGCCCGTATCTGGTCAGAAAGAAAAGAGTGGTATGGTATTTAAATTGGCTGAAATTAATTTGTGTTTTTGTGTATGATCAATGCTCTTGAATTATTTTGAGTGACCAAGTTATTTAATATTTGCTTTTATCTCAATGAACTCATCTAATCTGGACCGATTCGAATTCATGTTGTGATTTCAGATGAAGACGGCAGCAGATGTGTGTGTGCTTTATGACATCAACAAAAAGCAGAAACCCTAAGGCTGTCTATATGTTCAGTTACAAAGCCTCATTTGTATGTTGACAAAGAGGGGTGGACTAACCAGATTTAGCCTCTTGTACCCACATTTTCAGGCTAAAATTTTCATGTTTGAAGTTGCAAATTGAAAACCCTTCTAACTTCTCAATTTAACATTCAACTGAAGGAAAAGAAAAAAAAGACTATACCCACTTGGATGATAGAGTTCTCTCTAGTTTTTTCCTCCATTTTTTAGCCTGTCATAATACTGATGATGCTGATTGATGTTGTGAATATGTTGTACATTCATTGTTTGTTATATTTGAACTCTTTCATTTGCTATGATGATTGTTGTTAAAAACTTACGATACATTTTTATGGAAACCGATATGTATCACAATCCATATATGTGATATTACGAGACAATGACACATACATTTTCAATCATTTGCTATAATTTTTTTTTTTAAAAAATCAGAATAATTTTTTTTGGGTAGAAGAATTATTACATTAATTGTTTAAAATATATTGTAAGATTAAAAATTAATTATAAAAAAGAGAAAAATGTAAAATAATTTTATAGGAAAAGCTAAAATAAGTTTATTTTTATAATAAATATAGAAAATTTTTTATTTGAATGATTTGAACGTAGATAATAAAAATTATTATGAATATATATATATATATATATATATTAACAACGTGCATATGTTTAGTTAAAATTTAGAATTAAAAATTAAAGAAATTTATTTTTAGAAATTATGTGATGAAACTATATATTAAAGTCGAATCTAATTTAAACTTGTCGAAATTATAACATTCAATATTTTCATATGATTTGATATGATTTAACTTTTTACTTCCTGCTATCTTCTATAAAATTGGTTAAATATTACTCTATATTTTATACTTTCAATAAATAAACAGGCATACAAATTTTATTTATTTATTTTTCACTATATAAAAAATCTTATGATATGCGAAACGATACAATACAATATATGATACACAATATGTTTTATAAGATAACAAGTATGGCTATGATGGTAGAATTACAGACAAAAAAGCTATATCGTTTCTTCCTAAAGCTGCCTGCTGCGAATACCAGAAATTTATTCAAGGGTGTGTTTACATGTCCCTTGATTTTCTTCAACATGGAGTTAAAGGGAACAATCATGGAGAAAACCAATTCTGCAGTTCCATTTAGTGTTGCGTTAATCGAGATTATGGAGGTTAAATGACCCCATTAATGAAAAATGGACTGATTTGTAGAATGGGGCAATTCATCCAACCTGAATATCAATCTGAATATAAAGGAATTACAAAGATTACAACCTTTAATGATGAGGAGGATGATTCTCACAAATATTCGATGCTATGAAGATGAATTTTTGATAGCAAACAAATTGATTTGGCCTTCTCAAGATCTTTCTATAGGACTGAAGGAAACTCAGAACATGCTAAACCTGCTAAACCTGAATATGGTCATGTGAATCAGTACAAGCTAAACCCGAAAAACTGGCTAATGAGAATGGCAAGTCCAAGAGCAATTGCTATAAGGGAAGAAGCCCAAGTGAGTTTCTCAGTTATTCTAGGGACCCTTTCTTTTAGAGCCTGACTACATGAGCCTATGAATACAGTATAACTACCCATTGCAACGACAGTCCCTAGTAAGAACATTACCAGAAATGCAGCACCGGCCAAGCGGGAAGGCAATGCAAGTGCAGGCAAGACCATCATCAGTGCATCAGGTTGCAGGCCGTGGATGATCCCTGTGGCGAAAGTTGCAAATCCAATCTTCTTTTTCTTAGCTGTAGGGTTTTCTAGTGCCTCATAGGTACCAACATCACACTCGCCATTCTCCACAGCCACGCATGGAGTAGGGGCTTCTGAGGCCTCCCTGATTCCCATGGCTCCAATAACAAGTAGAGTAAATCCAACTACTCTGGTGCCCCAAGTTCGGATGACTTCAATGTGGAGGCGGTCCTTTAGCAGCAGAAAGAGCAGGCCAAAGATCATCTGACCAGCATCATGGCCACAGCCCCAAAGGGCTCCAACTGCAGCACTTTCCATACGGCTACGGCCAACTGAGAGTGGAGCCAAAGCAGCAAGGTGATCAGGCCCTGATAGTGTGTGTAAGCAGCCAGCAAAGAAACCAGTCCAAGCACTACTTAGTAATTCAGTCCGGATGAGTTGTCCCCCTACTGTAGCAGCAGCTGGACCCCCAGCCTTGGTTGCAGTTTGGAAAGTTGCAAAAGCTGGTTGTGCAAGAACTGGGTGGATTAAGAGAATGGTAAGAGCTGAGAGTAGCACTATTGTCCCAGCAGTTGCTGCCTGAAACATTTTAAGACGGTAAGAACATCAACATTCTTCTTAGTTCTGTCAAAATGAATGGTATAATCGAACATTTAGAAGGTGAAATCACCAACAAACTAGCAGTGTGCAGATACCATCAACTTTTGGGGAAAAGTTACGATGAATGAACACACTAGTTAAAATCAATTTCAACTTGAAAATGGGAAAAACAGAAAGGGGAAAGAGAAAAAAACACCAGGTCATGAATCCTTGGTCCAGGGCACAGTAAATACAGATACTAATGATAACACTAAGCACAACCACAATTTGGCAAACTACAAACACACTCCTTTAGTTCGTTAAAAGGCTTCCTGCAGCCCTAATATTTTGAAAGGAAAACTAAACTCACTCCTCTCATTATTACAGTCCTCCATCAATATGGCTCGATTTTTGGTGACAAAAACTAAAATGGCAACTTAAGTCATCAAAACCCATACCATCTAGTCAAGAGAGGACCTGTCTTGCTCTCCCCTTTTATACCCCCACATCAAATACCAAAACTTAATGCTGTTAATTAAAAATAATAAAAATAAATACCTTTTATTCAAACTCTTGTAACGACCTGATCCAAATAAGCCAAACTCATTTCTCTGGCAATGCTTCTACAACTAGGCTCATGCACAAAGCATGCTAATTTCTTGCTAAAATGTAAGGGCCCTAAAATGTATTGCTTTTATTTATGTTGAAAAGAGTATTTGGGCATTATCTCCTGGATCTCAATTTTTACTTATGAGAGACATAGAAGTTATAACCTACCAGATCTCATTAAATTACAAGGAATTCTAAAGCATTGTAAAAAAAGGAGTGCATATTAGACGGATATCAAGCCTATTAGTTGCTTACCGTACTTTCAGAATCATAAGGGCAGCTGAAGTATTTATTTGACAGAGTAAGAAGTGGGGAGAGCGGGGTGGTTTTGTTTCCAAGAATGTTTCTCTTTCAATTTCTCACTTTGAAAATATATAGAATTTGCAATTATATATTTCGGAAACAGCTCTCATCAGAATGATGTGCCCTCCAACATTGCATAGGCAAGAGAACATCAATATAATCACTCTCTCCAAAACAGTAGAATCCTTTGAGCTGAAACCTTTTATAGTTTCCCATTGAAAATTTCCAAAAACTTCTTATCATGACGATAAGCCTTCAACACTGTACAAGCCAGAACAAATAGAAGCATTCTATCACCTAAGCACTCAGAATTCTTTGAACTGAAACCTTTTGTAGTTCCCTATTGAACATTTCAAAACATATCTAATCATCAGGACAGCATCTAGATCGATTCTATTATTCGGTGTCCTAGATGCGAAAATCTGTTCCAAACTAACACACCATGGGGAATCTCTTCCCACATCAACACCATAAGTTCTCGCCCAACCACAAACTTCCCCACTTCTACTTCTCCCTCCCCACCACACCCCCACCCTAAGGATGCAATAAATAATCATATGATGTAGCTCAAACATACAACAAAAAGTAGATTACTTCTGAATCAGAGATTCAGAATATTATGTATATCTTATTCTTACAATCATCACAGATTAATAAGCAAGAATCAAGTCTTAAAACACATGAGAACACCAAAACTCTTCCACCCAAACACTAGGAGAAGAAACACATCGACTGGGGCCCTTTCACTACGAAACCTTTGCTTTATATTAAAATAATGCTACATCGGGTAGCCGAAAACACAGAGAAAAACAGAAAGAAAAATTAAAAATTCTATCTGTACCAAAGTTGTGGGTGGGATTCCAAATTAAATTTTCGTAACTATTGAGGGCCTAGGGTGGATTCTGACTTGTTCCCATTTGAGCCTAACCTCTCAAAAGCCTGATGAACATCACAACACAAAATTTAATCATCACCCTGAAATCTTCTAGAAATCTCACAGAAACCCAGAAGAGGAAACGCTAAGATAACCCTCCAAATCCAAGTTCACTGATTTCAGAACTTACACCCACAAATCCATGGATTTGAAGCAACGGCAGGTCAATTGACAATTAAAAACTAAAAACCCAAATCCAAACTCAGGAACCCAAACACGAATTGCATAGAAATCAACACCTTTCGCCGCTGGGAAGCTCCTGCTACGATCTGTTGGAGAGAACTGGGTGGGGAAACGGACTCGTCGGGTGACTCAGCCTGGAAAGCCGAGGAAGACGAGGATGATGCAAGCAAGGGCGGTAAAGAACAGAGAAAAGAAGAATGGGGCGTTGAGGCGTTGAGGCGCTTGAGATGGGTGCATGAGAAGGAAGAAAAACAGAGTCTTGAGGAGTCGAATGGAGGAAGTGGAGGGATAGGAGAGAGAGGAGAAAAGGGCTTTAGACGGACTTTGGAGGGGATCGGAGAATACGAGTAAATCAATCGCTCCATTGCCTTTGCTTCTCCCCGTTTTCTCCCCTCCCTCTCAAGACACTAGAAGATTTTGCAGGGATGAGGATAACGCAAACGGGTGACTTTATTATTATTATTATTTCCTACAATCATCATCATCATTGTTATTATTGAAATTACGAAGAGGTGGAGACAGACATCCCAGTGATATGATGATGATAAGATTCTTTTCATAATTTAATATAAGGTGAGTTCCATATATAAGTGGAGGGATAGGTATTTTTCTTCAGGGAAAAAAAAAAAAAAAAAAAAACCCCACGGTTAAATTTCAAAAATTAGATTTTTTTCAACCACTCTTTTAATCAAATAAACTGAGTAAGAAATATTTAATTAAAATGGATGAGGTTCATAATGTTAAGTGTCTTGCAAAGGAATTTTGACCGAAAATGATGGGACATTTAAAATATTTTTTTATAAAGTAAATTGATTTTTAAAATAATATCTAATTTAATGCATTTATACCACGTAACTTGCCATATTATAAAATTATAATTGATGACTACAATTTTATTTTTATAAAACAGTTAAAATCGTAGTAACCAATCACGACTTTAACTTTAAGTTTAAAATTATAGTTGATGATTTGATTATTTTTAAAAAATTTTAAAATCATAGTCGTCAACTATAGTTTGGTGATTATATTTCCAAATTCTTTTAAAAATAGTTGAAGGTGTAGTCACTAATTATGATTTTAATTTTATTTATTTATTTATATATATAAGGTTATGTTGTTTCATTTAAAATATTTAATTTTAAATTTTTAAATAAAAATACTATATTATTTTAATTTTATATTTATTAAAAATATATGAGTGGTTAATAAAGGTATCTCATTATTTAAAAAATAATAATATATGAACTTAAACAATTGATATTTTCAATTTGATATAAAAATATTTTTGTTTAATTTTATTAAAATAATTTACACTATGTTTAATATAAATATACTATTTTATACCCATAGAATAAAAAATATAATATTATTTTATAACTTTGTGCAAAATTTAAAGCTGTACAAAATATAATATGACTTCTAGTGGGTGAAGATAATAAAAATATTTTTTTCCATTTTTTTTCTTTCAAAATGGAATAGAAAGACTTAAAATTTTAAATTTAAAATACCAACCCAATAAAATTTTAATATTTTAAACTTAAAATATTACTTCACCTTTGTTATAAATATAATTAGTTTAATACGAATAGTAAATTAATTGGAAAAATAAAGATGTTTTCTTTCTTGAATTCATTCGTAAAATATTTCAAATAATCCAGAAAATGAAACTTATATAGAGAAACATATGGGCCAAGTCATATATTATGATAATGCTGAAAAATGAGACCCAGATGAGAATGTAGGCAAAATAGTAGGAAACCATCCAAGCATAATAACTAGGTTCTTTGTAATGAAGTCAAGGTAAATCCCCATGAGGTAACCTGGGTTTGTTGCAGAGCCAACCCTACCATGACGAAGGAAACTAGTATCCTAATTCTTTATTCAGATGCCCATTGGTTCTCTCTCTGGACCTCCTCCTTACTCAAATACCCATTCATCATCGCTCTCGAATGCCCATGCGTTCTCTCTCCGGACCTCCTCCTCTTCCTCTGGAGTGAAGTCATTCTTGAACTCGAACTTGTAACTCTTGTAAATTTCGTCCGTAGTCTTTCCCAATATCACGTCAGCAACTGTTTGGGTGGTCAATTCCAACAGGCTCTCGATTTCTAGATAGTTTGCTGCCTACAAGAACACCCCACCCACCAACGATTAGGGCTATACGAACAATACCCAATAAGGTGGCACATAAAGGAATGTTTATGAAAACACCAGGAACCAGATGATTGATTGATACACAAGAAAAAGTAGTACGGAAATCACCAAATTAGCAAATCGGATATTCAAAGCTTCATCCCAAGAGATCTTTAACCATTGAACAATGCCAAAAGAACACACACAAAAATTACATGGTTCAATGTTTTTTTTTTCTTTTACTTGAGTTTATAACATCTGAAGTCATATCCAAGGTCCTCACTCCTCACAAATAGCAAGAAATGCAAGGACAAACAGTAACAACATCCCCAAGTATTCAGTTTATAGTCCCAATATTATGTTTGCTGTGATTAGAATTCCCATAACACATGAAAACAAACCAAAATACAAATCACTTCAACACACTCAACACATACTTGAGAGTTATGGTTTTCTTTTTCCCCCTACAGATTTTTCAATCCAGTATTCATAGTTATTCAATCCCAAAATAACCAAAAGGTACAAAATTCAAGGGAGAATTATCGGATAGGGTGGGCAAGATGTGATAATTATGGAAAATGTTGATATCTTTTGATAATTCTTGAGGAGGACAATAATACTTTTAAATACCAAAAATGTCATTTAACTAAAAGCTTTTAAAATTCAAAACATTTAAAACATTTCACTTGTTTTGTCCAAAAATTTATGGTATTTGAGTCCCACATTTATTCTAATTATTGATATTCAAAATTTAAATCAAAATTTTGGAATTTAACCTTACGATTATTATATATAATAATAGTATAATTTTTTTATTTAAATTTACTATTTAAAAACAAAAATACCTCTATAAAAATATTTTCAAAATAACATTTAATATTTATTTTGTTCTCATTTTTTATATTCTAATTTTTAATTTTATTAAGAAAAAATAAGTTTCATAATTATATAATAAAAATGATGATTTTTTTATATATATTTTTATTAATTTTAAATTGATAAATTGTGTTTTTGTATTAATTTCGAAGAGGATAAAATGTTTAATTTTTTTATTTGAATTATCTAAAAAAAAGAAGTTTCATAATTATAAAATAAAAATGATGATTTTTTTTTATATATGTTTTTATTAATTTTAAATTGATAAATTATGTTTTTGTATTAAATTGGAAGAAGATAAAATAATTTTTCATATATTTTTATTTTATAATAAAATAATTTTTAAAAGTTTATATGATTTTTCTATATTTTTTTTCCTTTGAATAGCGTTTTTTTTTTTTCCCTTAATTTTCATATATAATTTGTTTTTCTCAATGCATTGGGTGGATGATGTTAATGCATATGATATGTTGAATATTAATGAACTATAAAAAGTGATTTCTAAGATTATTATTTTTATTATAAAATACATGTATCACAAAAATATGTTATAATTACAATATAAATAAACTTACATTACAATAAAACCTAATTGGAAAAGTTTTAAATTTTTTTATAAAAAGTGATAATTTTGTATTATCATATCATATTTCATAACATACTTATATTATGAATCATTTCTGAAATCAAGAAATACTAATTTGAATTCACTAAGACCTGTAATTTATATATATATATATATATATATAAATAATTAAATAATTTCAATGCACAGGTGAATGATATTAATATACTAATATGATGTGTTAATACCAATAGGGTATGAATAAGAAAATTTAAAATTATTACTTTTGTAATGAAATGTAGGTACGACATAAATATATCATATTAACAATACAAAATCACTAACTTACAAAATATTACAACATAATTTAATTTATTTTTGTTTAATTTTTTCACGTCCTATATTACCCATTAAATAGTTACATGTTATTCCATTGAATAGTTGCATGTTATTCAATTGAATATTTATATATTATTCAATTGATGAGTGCTTATGAAAAATAATTATTCATTCTATTCGGGTGGGTAACAAAGTTTTTAATTGTATATTATATATATAAAACGACATAATAACGTTAGGAGGTGGTTTTTATTTACGAGATATTAAAATTTTTTTTCTAGGTTCTTTAAAAAATCTCAATTTAAAAAATAATAATAATAATAATTTTTTATTATATATATTCCTTCTTTTTCACTTTTTTTCACTTTTTTTTTTCAGAAGAAGTAAAAGAAAATCACAAATTCATTAAATATAACATATTGATGTGATAATATAAAATAATTTATGATTAATACAAAATAATAAACTAGATTAATAATGCATAATTTATTAGATTATTTTTATAAAAATTCTACCAACTTATTACAAATAAGTCAATTCAAATAAATAATAAAATTATCTTCATCCCTAATTTTTATAAGTAGAACTTTGTTAATTAATCGATTGATTGAACAATTTTTGGTACATGAGATCTGCACTATAAATTAATTATAATTATTATTATGAGTGGCTCTACATTATTGTAAATCTCAAATTTACTTATAAATAATATAAAAAATATAGGGGTAAAATTATTTATATTTAGGGAAAAATTGTCCTCTATAAATTAATGAGATAAGTAACCCTTCCTGTAATTATCACGTCAAGCGCACCTATCCAGTAATTCTTCCAAAATCCGAAGTAATAAAATTTCTTTTCCTTTCTCGCACTTTCCTAAACAATCAAAAAAAAAGAAAAAAAAAAGAACAGATTTCAGAAATCTCACGTTGATGAGGGCAAAGAGGGTGTCCTGATCGACTTTGACGAAATCAGCATCCCAGGCCTTGAGTTCATCATTGACGCTGTGTTCCTCCTCCTTAGGAGTTTCAACGTGCTTCTCGCAGTACTCGATCACCTTTGCAAGGATCTTGCTGGTGACGTTCGGCAACGGAATCTCATTGTCGGCGCATCCGTCCTCGATCATGTGCTTGATCGTCTGCGACTCCTCCGCCACCACCTCCTCGAGGTCGAAGGTCTTGCCGTCAGAGCTTCTGAGAGTGATCGTCTTTGAAGAAGCCATGATTCGAGCTCTGGTTCGAAACCCTAACCCTAGATCTCTCCAAGAGTAAATTTATATAAAATAATGAAGTTGACCGGTTGACCCCAATTTACAGATGTGCATGGCCACTAGTTTTGTGAACGGATTCGATTTTGATTCGTATTCGGTTTCGGATTTTCGAAATGTGACGGTTTGTTTTTCTTGCTTGATTTCAACCTGCCAACAAGAAGTCAATCAAACCCAACCAATCTTCTACTATAAGGATCAATTTTTCTAACGGTTTAAGTTTTTGAAATATAAAAATGTAGCCAATGATTTCCCATTTAAAAAATAAAAATATTAAACCCAACCAATACCAAATAGAAAAATAAACATATATATACTTATCAGTTGCATATTAATTTAGTGCACATTTTGTACCTTCAATGGACCCCCAAAAATAATTTCATATCAATATTTAATATAAGTACTAGGGGCTATAACAATAACTATTCATGCCATTGGGTTAATAAAAAATATATAAATTTTGTGTCTAACTCTTTTGATGATATTTTTTCTTTTAGATTAGTGTTCGAGTGGCTCAAGCGGCTAAATAAGCACTTGAGTGGCTCGACTCCTTAGGCGGCTCAAGCGCTCGAGTGGTGCTACTTTTTATACTAAATTGATTCCTTAGTATTTGTTTGGATATATTTTTTTATTTTTTGGTTTTAAAAGTAGAAGATGGTAGTATATTTTATATAAAAAGTATGGCCTTTTGGATAAAAAAATATAAATTTACTTTATATCATTTAAAATCATTTTAAAAAATTTTAAAATTTAGGATAGTAAAGTTATCTTGATATCTAAATTTTTTTATAGTATTTTATATAAAAATCACTACTATTTTCTAATTTTAAAAACAAAAAAGCAAAAAAATGCATCCAACACTTAAACCCTATTTAGTAATTTTTTTAAAAATGGTTTTTGAAAATAATTTTTTAAAACTGTTTTTTTGATGTTTGTAAAACAATTATTTGTTTGGAAACCTAATGTTTTGTTTGATTGTGTTTTTTAAAATTTGTTTTTAAAAACTATTTTTAAGATATAGAACAAAAAATAGATTTTTAAAACAAAAAATAAAAAACTTGTTTGAATGAAAGAATTCGTATTGTTTTTAAAAATAATGCCTTACTTTTATTTTATAAAAATTTTATAAATTTAATTTATAATAATATGAAATCAAATTCAACTTAAGTCTTATTAAAAATTATGTATGAGTTAAAAATAAATATATATTTTTTTTAATCATGAAACAATTTTTAATTTCTTGTTTGACCATTGTTAGAAAAATTAGGTTAATCCAATTTAAGGTAATCATCCTAGAAGGGGGTGAATAGGGTGATGATATCTTTTTGCAAACTTAAAATAAGTGAATGCAATACATAATTATATGCAAATATATAATAAAATAATATAAAAATAATTTCATATAAAGTAAAAAAGTAGAGAAGAGAGAATGCAAACACAAGAGTTTTATAGTGATTCAACGCAACTCGACCTACATCCACTCTCCTCTATCTTCAATCCCAAGCTTAAAATAATTGCATATAAAGTAAAAGAGTAGAGAAGAGAGAATGCAAACACAAGATTTTTATAGTAGTTTGGCGCAACTCGACCTACATCCACTCTCCTCTAGCTTCAATCTCAAGCTTGAGGTTTTACTATTTCAAAGCTTCCAAACCAAACCTTTAAGCAATATAATTGAATTATAGTTTCAATCCACCCTCTTGGACTTTTAGCTCCAAACACCCTTTACAATTTTCAAGAGATACCTCACTTTTGAATAACCCCTCAAGTGATACCCCACACTTGAGAATCTCTAAGTGATACCTCACACTTAGATTCTTTCTTTCAAAGATTTACAAATGAAGATAATAAATGATCTTACAAAATCTTAGTGCAAAACTTTAAGGCTCAAATGATATAAGAAAATTATAATTGAATGTTACACTCAAAAATACTCTCTTAAGGCTCAAATATATTTAAGAAATATTTAATAAGGTTAAACTATTGAAATAATGAAGATTGAAGCCTTTTTATAGAGGAAAATGACTAAACTAGCCATTGGGGGTTCGACTAGTTGACTAGCCGTTAGCATTTAATGATTGACAGGTGATCATTGGACCTCGACTGGACCTTGATTGGTTGAGGCTCAACCTCGACCACTTGAGACTCAACCTCGACCACTTGAACAACCGTTTTGGAAGAGAGAGAATGTTTTTACACAATTCGACTAATTGAGTTGAGGGTTGATCGGTTCCTCATCCGATTCAACCAGTTGAGCCGTTTTTTGCTCAACAACCATCTTTTTCAACTTAAAACATTTTAAACAAGTTTGGAAAATATTTGATACAAGGTTTTAGTTGAAAACATGAAATCATCAAATTTTAATGGATTTAAAACAAAATTACTTTTGGATGATTTTGGTGTAAAAATTAATAATGTAATGCATGAAAGACCTAGTGCATCAACAATATTACAAAGAGATCCTATAAAGCTTAGGTCTTGAAAAGAACTTCTCTTTGAAGTTTTCTTCTTCTTATTGATTTCTCTTTTAATTGATTTTGTCTTTATTATTGTCACTTTAGAAATCTTCTTGCCTAATCACACTTGAAATATAATCATTAGTTTCAAACTTTGTTTTGTTATCATCAAAATCGTGATTAACCAAATCTTAGTTTCACAACCATGATTTCTTATACTTGTTTTTAAGTTAAAGAACAAAAAAAAAAAGAAGAGTTTTTTAATGTTTTATAAAAATAAAGATATTTGGCAAATTGTTTTTATAAAATGATTTTAAAAATAAAAAATAAAAAGACTTATTTGGATAAATTATTTTTTTATTAAAAAAATTGGTTTTGGTTTTGTAAAAACATTTTAAATTCAATTTATATAATATTAATTAATTAATTTAATTGAAGTCTTATTGAAAACGAAAATAATTTTATAATTACAAATAAATAATATTTAGTAAAACATAAATAGTAATGTCATAATAAAATCATAAACTATATTTTTGGTCGTTATATGTTAGAAACATAAGGATATTAACATTTTTCATTTTTTTTTTTGGGTTAAAAATGAATAATACTAATTGTCAATAGTACTTTATTTAAAATGAATAATGAATAAAGTTTTATCTTCTTAACATATAAATAAGTTTTTTTATTACATATGCACACATTTATTATTCAATTTTGAATATAATATTCTAGAATATTTTGAATTAATTTACAATTAATTGGATCGGTTTTTCACCCTTATTTTTTTTTTCAATAATTAGATTTATTTTTGAGTTTCAAATTATTTTTAAAAATTGTTAAACTCATTAATAAATTCAATAAAAAGTGTCACTTGATTTGAAATTCATTTTTTTCAGTAGGAAAATTTATAAAAGTATAATTATGTGTAGAAAAAAAAAAAAAAAATAAAGTCATTATAAACTAATTTTTATTCATAAATTTACAGTATTAATAAGTTTATTATTTGAGTTTTAAATTATTTTTAAAAATTATTAGACTTGTTAAAGAATCCAACATATTAAATCTTATTTAATTTGAAGTTTATTTGTCTTGTGAAAATAATAATTTTATATAGAAGATAAACAATAGAGTTGTTTTAAACCAATTTTTGTTCATAAATTTTTTGTATTAATAAGTTTATTATATTATGTTTAAATTACTTTTTAAAATTAATAGACTTGTTAACAAATGCAAGATATTAAGTCTTATTTAATTTGAAGTTTATTTGTCTAGTGAAAAAAAGAAATAAAAAAAATAATAATATATGAAATTAAATAATTGACATTTTTAATTTGATATAAAAATATTTTTGTTTAATTTTATTAAAACAATTTACACTATATTTAATATAAATATAATTAATTATAAATATACTATTTTTTACCCTCATAATGAAGAATATAATATTATTTTGCAACTTTGTCCAAATTCTAAGCAAATTGTGCATTTGTACAAAATATAATATGACTTCTAATGGGTAAAGACAACAAAAATATTTTTTTCCTTTCAAAATGGAATGAAAATGCTTAAAATTTTAAACTTAAAATACCAACCCAATAAAATTTTAATATTTTAAACTTAAAACATTACTTCAACTTTGTTATAAATATAATTAGTTTAATCCGAATAGTGAAAAATAAAGGTCTTTTCTTTCTTGAAGTGGAAAAACAAATTCTATTGGCAATAAGCAAAATATTTCAAATAATCCAGAAAATGAAACCGATATAGAGAAACATATGGGCCAAGCCATATATCATATAATGCTGAAAAATGAGACCCAGATGAGAATGTAGGCAATATAGTAGGAAACCATCCAAGCATATTTGAAAATAGAATAAAAAACTAGGTTCTATACAATGAAGTCAAGGTAAATCCCCATGAGGTAACCTGGGTTGATTGCAGAGCCAACCCTTATGTACAAAGTAAAGGAAAGACGAGGGAAACTAGCATCTTAATTCTTTAGTCAGTTGCCCATTGGTTCTCACTCTGGACATTCTCCTTACTCAAATGCCCATTGGTTCTCTCTCCGGATCTCCTCCTCTTCCTCTGGAGTGAAATTCCACTTCTTGTTGAATGTCTTGCGAATTTCCTCCGGAGTCTTTCCCTTGATCATGTCAGCAACTGTTTGGCAGGTCAAATCCAACAGGCTCTTGATATTTAGATAGTTTGCTGCCTGCAAGAACCACAAGAAACACAAGGCACAAGAAAAAGTTGTACGGAAAATCACCAAATTAGCAAATAGGATATTCAAAGCTTCATCTCCCAAGGGATCTTTAACATAACATTTCAAGTCATATCCAAGGTCCTCACAAATAGATAGAATTCCAATAGAAACACGGACAAACAGTAACAACAAAACATCCCCAAGTATTCAGTTTATAGTCCCAATATTATGTTTGCTATGATTAGAATTGCCAGGACACATGAAAACAAACCAAAATACACTCAACACATACTTAAAAGAGTTAAAAATATACAAATCCAATGACATAAACAAGAAAAAAACAAAAAAATTGGCCATGACTAAAACACAGTATAATTCCTAATACTTGATATTGTAACTGTTATTTGGGGCCAAACTAAAACTCACATTATAATTCCTAATACTTGATATTGTATCACATCTTTGGACCCAAACCCACCATCATAAACAGAGAATTTTAAGAGTAAGCATATACAACTCAAGAATCCAAGAAAAACAACATCATTGAGTAACATATCGCAAAAACAACGGTTCAATGACTTCTCTATTTTTTCAAAATCGGCATGATTTTCTTTTTCCTCCCTGTTCAATCCCAAAGTAACCAAAAAGTAAAAAATCCAAAGTACCTAATTTCTTTTCCTTTCTCGCACTTTCCTAAACAATCAACAAAAAATTAGAAAAAAAAAAAAACGACTAATAAAGAAAAAGAACAGATTCAGAAGTCTCACCAAGATGAGGTCAAAGAGGGTGTCCTGATCGACTTTGACGAAATCAGCATCCCAAGCCTCGAGTTCCTCCGCCTTAGGAGTTTCAACGTGCTTCTTGCTGTACTTGATCACCTCTGCAAGGATCTTGCTGGTGACGTTCGGCAACGGAATCTCATCGACAGCGCATCCGTCCTCGAACATGTGCTTGATCACCTGCCACTCCATCACCACCGCCACAGGGACGTCGAAGGTCTCCTCGTCTGAGCTTTTGACAGTGAGTTCAGTCTTGATGTTGTATATCTTGCAAATTTCGTCAAGAGACTTTTCCTTGATCAAGAAGTATATCTTGCAAATTTCGTCCAGAGACATTTCCTTGGTCATGGCAGCAACTGTTTGGCAGGTCAAATCCAACAGGCTCTTGATATCTAGATACTTTGCTGCCTGCAAGAACCAGAGACTTGATTGATACACAAGAAACACAAGGCACAAGAAAAAGTTCTACAGAAAATCACCAAATTAGCAAATAGGATATTCAAAGCTTCATCCCAAGGGATCTTTAACCATTGAACAATGCCAAAAGAACACAGAAAAATTCCATGGTTTAATATTCTTTTTTTCTTTACTTGTGTTTATAACATTTCAAGTCATATCCAAGGACCTCACCAATAGCTAGAAATACAATAGAGACGCGGACAACCAGTAACAACATCCCCAAGTATTCAGTTTATAGTCCCAATATCATGTTTGCTATGATTAGAATTACCTGAACACATGAAAACAAACCAAAATACAAAGCACTTCAAGACACTCAACACATACTTAAAAGAGTTAAAAGAATATACAAATCCAGGAACATAAATCACAGTATAATTCCTAATACTTGATATTGTAATTATTATTTGGAGCCAAACTAAAACTCACATTGTAATTCCTAATACTTGATATTGTATCACATCTTTGGACCCAAGCCCGCCATCATAAACAGGGAATTTTAAGAGTAAGGATATACAACTCAAGAATCCAAGAAAAACAACATTATTGAGTAATATATCGCGTGAACAACAGTTCAATGACTTCTCTATTTTTCCAAAATTGGTATGATTTTTCTTTTCCTCACTACCCATTTTTCAATCCAATATTCATAGTTATTCAATTGAATATTTGTATATTATTCAATTGATGAATCCTCTTGAAAAATAATTATTCTTTGTAATAAGGTAATAAAGTTTTAAATTATATATTATATATATAAACCGACATAATAACTTTAGGATGTGATTTTTATTTACAAGATATTGAAAATTATTTTTTTTACTAGGTTCTCTAAAAATTCTTAAATATATATATATATATATATATATATATATATATTCTTTTTATTTTTCACTTTTTTCACTTTTCCATTTTTTTTCAACCCCCCCTAACTAAAGTAGTAAAAAAAAAATTGACAAATTTATTAAATATAACATATTGATGTGATAATATAAAATAATTTATGATTAATACAAAGTAATAAATTGGATTAATAATGTACAATTTATTAGATTATTTTTATAAAAATTCTAACATTCAATTGGACTTGTCATTTGCAAGTCCATTCAAATAAATAATAAAATTATCTTTGTCCTTGACTTTTATAACTAAAATTGTGTTAATCTCCGAATTGATTGTTCAAAAATGAAAAATAATTTTTTGAGATATGAGATATAGATTATTGATTAACCGCATAACTAACAATTATAAATTTATTTATGAATAATATAGATAACATATTCAAGGGTTAAATTGTCTTCTATAAATTCTTGAGATCTATCAAGTAATTCTCCTAAAATCCAAATTACCTAATTTCTTTTCCTTTCTCGCACTTTCCTAAACAATCAACAAAAGAATAAAAAAAAAAAAATTGGAACAACAAAGAAAAAGAACAGATTCAGAAGTCTCACCATGATGAGGTCAAAGAGGGTGGCGAGATCGACTTTGACAAAATCAGCATCCCAGGCACCAAGTTCATCATTGACAGCGTGCTTCTTGCAGTACTCGATCACCTTTGCAAGGATGTTGCTGGTAACGTTCGGCAACGGAATCGCATTGTCGGCGCATCCGTCCTCGATCACCTGCGACTTCATTGCCACCGCGCTCATGATCACCTGCGACTTCGTCGCCACCGCCACATCGAGGTCGAAGGTCTCACTGTCTGAGCTTCTGAGAGTGAGTCCAGTCTTGATGTTGTATATCTTGCAAATTTCGTCAAGAGACTTTTCCTTCATCAAGATGTGCATCTTGCAAATTTCGTCCGGAGACATTTCCTTGGTCATGTCAACAATGGTTTGGCGGGCCAAATCCAACAGGCTCTTGATATTTAGATAGTTTGCTGCCTGCAAGAATTGATTGATACACAAAAGTTCTACAGAAAATCACCAAATTAGCAAATAGGATATTCAAAGCTTCATCCCAAGGGATCTTTAACCATAGAACAATGCTAAAAGAACACACACAAAAATTCCATGGTTCAATGTTTTTTTTTGTTTTACTTGTGTTTATAACATTTGAAGTCATATCCAAGGCCCTCACTCCTCACAAATAGCTAGAAATGCAGTAGAAATGCGGACAAACAGTAACAACGTCCCCAAGTATTCAGTTTATAGTCCTAATATTATGTTTGCTATGATTAGAATTACCAGGACACATGAAAACAAACCAAAATACAAAGCACTTCAAGACACTCAACACATACTTAGAGTCAAAAGCATATACAAATCCAAGAACATAAATCAAAGCATAATTCCTAATACTTGATATTGTATCACGTGTTTGGACACAAACCCACCATCATAAACAGAGAATTTTAAGAGTAGGATATACAACTCAAGAATCCAAGAAAAACAACATTATTGGGTAATATATCGCATGAACAATGGTTCAATGACTTCTCTATTTTTCCCAAATCGGCATGGTTTTCCTTTTCCTTCCTACCGATTTTTCAATCCAATATTCATAGTTATTTAATCCCAAAGTAACATAAAAATAAAAAATTCAAGGGAGAATTATCGGATATGGGGGGCTGGATGTGATAATAACTAGGAAGGTAATCTCTTTTGATCATTTTTTAGAGGACAATGATAGATTTAAATGCAAAAATATCCTTCAACTAAGAGCTTTTAAAATTCAAAGCATTTATTTGTAGGATATTTATGGTGTATAGGCCCCACATTTATTGTAACTATTGATATTCAAATTTTAAATCAAAATTTTGGTTAACCCTACGATTATATATGTAGTATAATTTGTTATTTAAATTTACTAAGACAAAAATAATTCTAAAAAAGTATTTTCAAAATAACATTTAATGTCTTTTTTTCCCTTTTTTTATTTATTTTTATTCTAATTTTTAATTTTACTAAGAAAAAAACAAGTTTCATAATTATATAATAAAAATGATAATTTTTTCATATAAATGTGTATTAAGTTCAAGGAAGATAAAATGTTTAATTTTCCATTTGGATTATCTAAAAAAATATAAGAAAATGATGAAAAATGTTTCATCGTTTTTTATTTTTTATAATAAAATAATTTTAAAAATTTTAAATGATTTTTCTTTTCTTTTTTTTCTTTTGCATAGTTTTTTTTTTTTTTTCATAATTCTCATATATAATTTTTTTTTCTTAATGCATCAAGTGGATCAAGTGGATGATGTTAATACATATGATATGTTGAATATTAATGAGGTATAAAAAGTGATCTCTAAGATTATTATTTTTATTATCAAATATAAGTACGACAAAAATATATTATAATTATAATATAAATACACTTACATTACAATAAAACCTAATTGGAAAAAGTTTGAACTTTTTTATAAAAGTGATAGTTTTGTATGATTTTTTTTTTGACAGGAAGTTTTGTATGATCATACCATATTTTATAACATACTTATATTATGATTCATTTCCAAAACCAAATGAAATACTAATTTGAATTCATTAAAACTCGCAGTTTTATATATATATATAAATGATAAAATAATTTCAATGCACTAGGTGAATGATGTTAATATACTGATATGATGTGTTAATATCAATATAATATGAATTAAAATTTTTAGAATTATTACTTTTGTAATAAAATATAGGTACGACATAAATGCATTATACTTATAATATAAAATCACTAACGTTACAATATATTACAACATATTTTGTTTAATTTTTTCATGTGCTATATCACCCAACGAGTAGTTGTGTGTTATTCAATTGAATGTTTATATACTATTCAATTAATATGAAAAATAATTATTCATTCTAATAGGGTAATAAAGTTTTTAATTGTATATTACATATACAAAACCATATAATAACTTTTGGATGTGATTTTTATTTTTCAACCCTAGCCAAAGGAGTAAAAAAAATTGACAAATTTATTAAATAGAACGTATTGATGTGATAATATAAAATAATTTATAATTAATACAAAATAATAAGTTGGATTAAATAATCAACTAGATTAATAAGGTACAATTTATTAGATTATTTTTATAAAAATTCTAACATTCAATTGGACTTATCATTTGCAAGTCCATTCAAATAAACAAGAAAATCATCTTTATCCTTGACTTTTATAACTAAAACTTTGTTAATCAACGGATTTGATGGTTCAAAAAAATAATTTTTTGGGATATGAGTTACGGATTATTAAATAACTGTAATTATTATTTATTTATAAATAATATAGCTAGGGTAAAATTATCTTCTATAAATTCTTGAGATAAGGCACTAATAATCACATCCAGCCATCTATCAGGTAATTCTCCGAAAATCCAAAGTACCAAATTTCTTTTCCTTTCTCGCACTTTCCTAGACAATCAACAAAAGAGAAAAAAAAAGAAGGAATAACAAAGAAAAAGAATAGATTCAGAAGTCTCACCAAGACGAGGTCAACGAAGGTGTTCCAATCGACTTTGACCAAATCAGCAACCCAGGCCTTGAGTTCATCGTTGACGGCGTGTTCCTCCGCCTTAGGAGTTTCAACGTGCTTCTTGCAGTACTCGGTCACCTTTGCAAGGATCTTGCTGTTGACGTTCGGCAAAGGAATCGCACATTCGGCGCATCCGTCCTCGATCATACCCTTGATCACCTGCGACTCCATCGCCGCCACCACATTGAGGTCGAAGGTCTCGCCGTCTGAGCTTCTGAGAGCGATTGTGTTTGAAGAAGCCATGATTCGAGCTCTGGTTTGAAACCCTAAGCATAGATCTCTCAAAGAGTAAATTTATATAAAATAATGAAGTTGACTGGTTGACCCCTATTTACAGATGTGCATGGCCGCTAGTTTTGTGAACGGATTCGATTTTGATTCGGATTCGGGTTTTCGAATTGTGACGGTTTGTTTTTCTGGCAATCAAACCCAACCAATCTGCAATAAGGATCAATTTTTCTAACAATAACTATTCATGCCATTGGGTTAAAAAAAATATATAAATTTCATGTCTAATTCTTTTGATGATATTTTTCTTTTTAGATTAGTGTTCGAGTGGCTCAAACGGCTAAATAAGTACTTGAGTGGCTCGACTGTTAAGGTGGCTCGATTGTTTAGCAACTCAAGCGGTGCTACTTTTTATACTAAATTGATTCCTTAGTATTTGTTTAGATATATTTTTTATTTTTGGGTTTTAAAAGTAGAATATGATATATATTTTATATAAAAAGTATAACCTTTTGTATAAAAAGAATTATAAATTTACCTTATATCATTTAAAATCAATTTTAAAAAAAAATTAAAATTTAGGATAGCAAAGTTATCTTGATATCTAAATTTTATTTTTATATAGTATTCACCGACCTTTTTAATCAAATAATCAAGAAATATTTGGTTAAAAGGAATGGGATAATCCTCAAATTATGAATCTAATTATTCTAATATTTTTACTTGAAAAATCACTAATTTTTTATATTTTAAATATTTATATATAAGTTTTGAAAGAAAAAGTTATTCTTATAAGAAAATTATCAAAATAAGACAAAAAAAGAAAAGAAAAAAAAGGATAGAGGATTAAATTTCAAATTTTAGGTTTTAATAAATCTTTTTAATCAAATAACCCAATATGCTAGAATAGAAAATAATGTCTTTTTTCTAATTTTATGTGGTGCAAAAGAGTAGCAAATAAAAGGAAATAGGAAATGAATCATTTTGGGAATCAAGTGATAGAAAACTCTCTTTTTAAATAGGGAAAATGGGGTAAAATTCATTTTATATGTTTAGTTTGTGATTATTTTCACTTGGTTTTCAAAAATTATTTAAAAAAATAATTATATAAGTATAAAAGGTAATTAAATATTATACAAAAAATATTTTTTAAATAAATTTAAAAACATAACAAATATTTTAGGTTATCAAATAAAATCTCAAAAAACATTCTTAAAATTTGTTTTTGAAAACACTTCCCAATGGAAACCTTCTTTTGTTTAAAAGGGATTTTAAATGATTAAAAATGATAAATTGGAAGGAAAAAAAATATCATTGATGGGTTTAAAACACCTTTTGGCTAAACGAATATTAAAATATATATATTGAAACAATTTCAAAATGTACAACCGTGTTGAGAAACTGCAATTTCTAAATTTCTACTAAAACGTTTCGAAACTTAATTTAAAAATGAAAAGAGAGAGAGAGAGGTAAACGATTGTCGTCTGAGAACATGCCCAAAACATACAACTTTGTGCCAATTTGACACAAATTCCAGAATGGGGGTGTAAAGAACAGAAACCAAATAAGAAACATACCAAATAGAAGGACAAAGAGATAAACAATTGGCCATACGTAAGATATTTCAGATAATCCTGACAGTGAAACCTATATGTAGAGACATATGGGCCAAATGAGACCCCAAATGAGAATGTAGAGAAAATAGTATGAAACTATCCAAGCATATTTGAAAGTAACTAGGTTCCATGTAATGAAAGTCAAGGTTAAATCCCCATGAGGTAACCTGGGTTGATTGCAGCGCCAACCCTTAAGACGAAGGAAACTAGCGTCCTAATTCTTTACTCAGTTGCCCATTGGTTCTCACTCTGGACATTCTCCTTACTCAAATGCCCATTGGTTCTCTCTCCGGATCTCCTCCTCTTCCTCTGGAGTTGATTCATCTTGATGTTGCATGTCTTCTAATTTCCTCCGGATTCTTTCCCTTGATGCTGTCAACAACTGTTTGGCAGGTCAAATCCAACAGGCTCTTGATATCTAGATAGTTTGCTGCCTGCAAGAACCGGAGAATTGATTGATACACAAGAAACACAAGGAACAAGAAAAAATTCTACCGAAAATCACCAAATTAGCAAATAGGATATTCAAAGCTTCATCTCCCAAGGGTTAACCATAGAACAATGCTAAAAGAACACGGAAAAATTCCATGGTTTAATGTTTTTTTGTTCTTTTACTTATCCAAGGTCCTCACAAATAGATAGAAATCCAATAGAAACACGGACAAACAGTAACAACAAAACATCCCCAAGTATTCAGTTTATAGTCCCAATATTATGTTCGCTATGATTAGAATTGCCAGGACACATGAAAACAAACCAAAATACAAAGCACTTCAAGACTCTCAACACATGCTTAAAAGAGTTAAAAATATACAAATCCAAGGACATAAACGAGAAGAAAACAAAAAAATTGGCTATAACTAAAACACAGTATAATTCCTAATACTTGATATTGTAACTATTATTTGGAACCAAACTAAAACTCACATTATAATTCCTAATACTTGATATTGTATCACATCTTTGGACCCAAGCCCACCATCATAAACAGAGAATTTTAAGACTAAGCATATACAACTCAAGAATCCAAGAAAAACAACATCATTGAGTAACATATCGCAAAAAACAACGGTTCAATGACTTCTCTATTTTTTCAAAATCGGCCTGATTTTCTTTTTCCTTCCGGCCGATTTTTCAATCCAATATTCATAGTTGTTCAATCCAAAAGTAACCAAAAAGTAAAAAATCCAAAGTACCTAATTTCTTTTCCTTTCTCGCACTTTCCTAAACAATCAACAAAAAATTAGAAAAAAAAAATGACTAATAAAGAAAAAGAACGGATTCAGAAGTCTCACCAAGATGAGGTCAAAGAGGGTGCTCTGATCGACTTTGACGAAATCAGCATCCCAAGCCTTGAGTTCCTCCGCCTAGGAGTTTCAATGTGCTTCTTGCAGTACTCGATCACCTTTGCAAGGATCTTGCTGGTGACATTCGGCAACGGAATCGCATTGTCGGCGCATCCGTCCTCGATCATGTCCTTGATCACCTGCCACTTCATCGCCACCGCCACAGGGACGTCGAAGGTCTCGTTGTCTGAGCTTTTGACTTCGAGTTCAGTCTTGATGTCGTATATCTTGCAAATTTTGTCAAGAAACCTTTCCTTGATCAAGAAGTATATCTCGCAAATTTCGTTCCCAGACATTTTCTTGGTCATGTCAACAACTGTTTGGCTGGTCAAATCCAACAGGCTCTTGATTTTTAGATAGTCTGCTGCCTGCAAGAGCCAGAGAATTGATTAATACACAAGAAACACAAGGCACAAGAAAAAGTTCACCAAATTAGCAAATAGAATATTCAAAGCTTCATCCCAAGGGATCTTTAACCATAGAAGAATGCTAAAAGAACACAGAAAAATTCCATGGTTTAATGTTTTTTTTTTCCTTTTACTTGTGTTTATAACATTTCAAGTCATATCCAAGGACCTCACCAATAGCTAGAAATACAATAGAAATGCGGACAAACAGTAATAACATCCCCAAGTATTCAGTTTATAGTCCTAATATTATGTTTGCCATGATTAGAATTACCAGGACACATGAGAACAAACCAAAATACAAAGCACTTCAAGGCACTCAACACATAAAGAGTTAAAAGAATATACAAATCCAAGAACATAAATCACAGTATAATTCCTAATATTTGATATTGGAATTATTATTTGGAGCCAAACTAAAACTCACATTTTAATTCCTAATACTTGATATTGGGTTTGGACCCAAACCCACCATCATAAACAGATAATTTTAAGAGTAAGCATATACAACTCAAGAATCCAAGAAAAACAACATTAGAGTAATATATTGCATGAACAATGGTTAAATGAATTCTCTATTTTTCCAAAATTGGCATGATACTGCCGATATTTCAATCCAATATTCATAGTTATTCAATTCCAAAGTATCCAAAAAATAAAAAATTCAAGGAAGAATTACTGGATAGGGTGGGATGGATATGATAATTATTGGGAAAGTGATCTCTTTGATAAGTCTTGGGGAGAACAATAATATGTTTAAATACCAAAAATATCCTTCAACTAAAAGTTTTTAAAATGCAAAGCATTTAAGCATTTATTTGTAGGACATTTACGGTGCATGGGCCCCATATTTATTGTAATTATTGACATTCAAATTTTAAATCAAAATTTTGGGTTAACACTACAATTATTATATATAGTATAATTTGTTATTTAAATTTACTATTTAAGACAAAAATACTTCTAAAAAAGTATTTTCAAAATAACATTTAATGTGTTTTTTTTTTTTTTTTTTTTTTTGCATTTTTTTTAATTCTAATTTTTAATTTTATTAAGAAAAAAACAATTTTCATAATTATATAATAAAAATGATGATTTTTTCATATATATATATATATATATATATATATATATATATATATATATATATATATATATATATTAATTTGAGGAAGATAAAATGTTTAATTTTTCATTTGAATTATCTAAAAAATGTAAAAAAATGATGGGGAATGATTAATCAATTTTTATTTTTTATAATATAATTTTAAAAAATTTATATGATTTTTCTTTTCTTTTTTTCCTTTGCATAGTATTTTTTTTTCTTAATTTTCATATATAATTTTTTTTTTCTCAATGCATCAAGTGGTGTTAATACATAGGATATGTTGAATATCAATAGAGTATAAAAAGTGATCTCTAAGATTATTACTTTTATTATCAAATAAAGGTATGACAAAAATATGCTAATTAGAAAAAGTTTGAACTTTTTTATAAAAGTGATAATTTTGTATGATCATACCATATTTTATAACATATTTATATTATGAATCATTTCTAAAACCAAATGAAATACTAATTTGAATTAACCGAAACTCATAGTTTATATATATATATATATAAATATATCTCTATACAAAAATGATAAAATAATTTCAATGCATTAGGTGAATGATATTAATATACTAATATGATGTGTTAATACTAATATGGTATGAATTAACATTTTTAGAATTATTATTTTTGTAATGAAATATAGGTACGACATAAGTGCATTATACTTACTACACAAAATCACTAACATTACAATATATTACAACATATTTTATTTAATTTTTTCACGTGCTATAGTACCCAACGAATGGTTGGGTGTTATTTAATTGAATATTTGTATATTATTTAATTGATGAATCTTATTGAAAAATAATTATTCATTTTAAGGGTAATAAAGTTTTTAATTGTATATTATATATATAAAACGACATAATAACTTTAGAATGCAATTTTTATTTATGATATATTGAAAATTATTTTTTTTATTGGGTTCTCTAAAAATTCTCAAATTTATATATATATATATATATTCCTTTTCTTTTTCACTTTTTTCACTCTTCCATTTTTTTCAACCCCACGTAACTAAAGTAGTAATAAAAAATTGACAAATTTATTAAATACAAATTATTGATGTGATAATATAAAATAATTTATGATTAATACAAAATAATAAGTTGGATTAATAATGTACAATTTATTAGATTATCTTTATAAAAATTCTAACATTCAATTGGACTTATCATTTGCAAGTCCATTTAAATAAATAATAAAATTATCTTTATCCTTAATTTTTATAACTAAAATAATCTCCAGATTACTTGTCCAAAAATAAAAAACAATTTTTTGAGATATGAGATATAGATTATTGATTAACCGTACTTATTGTCACATGTAACTCAAATTATTGACAATTTCAAATTTATTTATAGATAATATAGATAATATATTCAAGGGTTAAATTGTATTCTATAGGGCACTAATTATCACATCCATCCAGCCACCTATCAGCTGATTCTCCCAAAATCCAAAGTACTTAATTTCTTTTCCTTTCTCGCACTTTCCTAAACAATCAACAACAAAGAATAACAAAGAAAAAGAACAGATTCAGAAGTCTCACCTTGATGAGGTCAAAGAGGGTGGCCCGATCGACTTTGACGAAATCCTCAAGTTTATCATTGACGGCGTGCTTCTTGCAGTACTCGATCACCTTTGCAAGGATCTTGCTGGTGATGTTCGACAAGGAAATCGCGTTGTCGGCCCATCCGTCCTCGATCATGTGCTTGATCGTCTGCGACTCCACCGCCACCACCACATCGAGGTCGAATGTCTCGCAGTCTGAGCTTTCGAGAGTGAGTCCAGTCTTGATGTTGTATCTCTCGAAAATTTTTTCAAGAGACTTTTCCTTGATCAAGACGTATATCTCGCAAATTTCCTTCGGAGTCTTTCCCTTGATCATGTCAGCAACTGTTTGGCAGGTCAAATCCAACAGGCTCTTGATATGTAGATAGTCTGCTGCCTACAAGAACTGGAGAATTGATCGATACACAAGACACAAGAAAAAGTTGTACGGAAAATCACCAAATTAGCAAATAGGATATTCAAAGCTTCATCCCAAGGTATCTTTAACCATTGAACAATGCCTAAAGAACACAGAAAAATTCCATGGTTTAATGTTTTTTTTTTTTTTCTTTTACTTGTGTTTATAACATTTCAAGTCATATATATGTTAGAACCTCATAAATAGCTAGAAATACAATAGAGACGCAGACAAACAATAACAACATCCCCAAGTATTCAGTTTATAGTCCTAATATCATGTTTGATTAGAATTACTAGGACACGTGAAAACAAACCAAAATACAAAGCACTTCAAGGGAGAATCAAATAATAAAAAAATTCAAGGGAGAATTATTGGATAGGGTGAGTTGGATGTGATAATTATTGAGAAGGCGATCTCTTTTGATAATTTTTGAAAGGACAATAATGTCAAAAATATCCTTTAACTAAAAGCTTTTAAAATTTAAAGCATTTATTTGTAGGACATTTATGATACATAGGCTCCGTGTTTATTGTAATTATTAATATTCAAATTTTAATTAAAATTTTGGGTTTAACCCTTACAATTATTATATATAGTATAATTTATTATTTAAATTTACTAAGACAAAAATACTTCTAAAAAAATATTTTCAAAATAACATTTAATGTGTTTTTTTTTTTTTTTTTTTGCATTTTTTATTTTTATTCTATTTTTTAATTTTATTAAAAAAAAAAAAACAAGTTTCATAATTATATAATAAAAATGATTATTTTTTTTTTCCATATATATGTGTCTTAAATTAGAGGAAGATAAAATATTTAATTTCCATTCGGATTATCGAAAAAAAAATGATGGAAAAGTTTAATTGTTTTTTATTTTTTATAATAAAATAATTTTAAAATTTTTATATGATTTTTCTTTTTTTTTTTTTCCTTTGCATAGGTTTTTTTTTTTTTTCTTAATTTTCATATATAATTTTTTTTTTCTCAATGCATCGATTGGATGATGTTAATACATATTATTAATATATATTATAAAATACAGGTACAACAAAAATATGCTATAATTATAATATCAATACACTTATATTACAATAAAACCTAATTAGAAAAAGTTTAAACTTTTTTATAAAAGTGATAATTTTGTATGATCATACTATATTTTATAACATACTTATATTATGGATCATTTCCAAAACCAAATGAAATACTAATTTGAATTCACCTGAAACTTATAATTTTTTTTCCTCAATGCATCGATTGGATGATGTTAATACATATTATAAAATACAAGTACAACAAAAATATGTTATAATTATAATATAAATACACTTACATTACAATAAAACCTAATTAGAAAAAGTTTAAACTTTTTTATAAAAGTGATAGTTTTGTATGATCATACTATATTTTATAACATACTTATATTATAGATCATTTCCAAGACCAAATAAAATACTAATTTGAATTCACCAAAACTCATATTATATATATATATGTAAATGATAAAATAATTTCAATGCACTTGATGAATAATATTAATATACTAAGATGATGTGTTAATACCAATAGGGTGTGAATTAACATTTTTAGAATTATTACTTTTGCAATGAAATATAGATACAACATAAATGCATTATACTTACAATATAAAATCATTAACGCTACAGTATATTACAACATCTTTTATTTAATTTTTTTATGTGCTATATCACCCAACGAATAGTTACGTGTTATTCCATTGAATATTTATATATTATTCAATTGATAAATCCATTTTATTAGGATAATAAAGTTTTTAATTGTATATTACATATATAAAACGATATAATAACTTTATGATGTGATTTTTATTTTTCAATCCTAATCAAAGGAGTAAAAAAAATTAATAAATTTATTAAATATAACGTATTGATGTGATAATATAAAATAATTTATAATTAATATAAAATAATAAGTTGGATTAATAATGTATAATTTATTAGATTATTTGCAAGTACATTCAAATAAACAATAAAATCATCTTTATCTTTGACTTTTATAACTAAAACTTTGTGAATCAACGGATTTGATGGTTCAAAAAACCAATGTTTTGGGATATGAGTTATGGATTATTAAATAACAGTAATTATTATTTATTTATAAATAACATAGACAACATATGCAAAGTAAGATTATCCTCTATAAATTCTTGGGATAAGGCACTAATTCAGGTAATTCTCCCAAAATCTACCTCATTTCTTTTCCTTTCTCGCACCTTCCTAAACAATCAACAAAAGAAGGAAAAATAAAATGGGAATAACAAAGAAAAAGAACAGATTCAGAAGTCTCACCTTGATGAGGTCGAAGAAGGTGGCCCGATCGTCTTTGAAGAAAGCAGCAGCCCAGGCCTCGACGTCATAATTGACGGCGTGCTTCTCGCAGTACTCGATCACCATTTTAAGGATCTTGCTGGTGACCAACAGCAACGGAAACTTCAACTCCTTGATCATGAGCCACTCCTCGATCACGGGCTTGATCACCAGCAACTCCATCGCCGCCACCGCATCGAGGCCGAATTCCTCACCTTCTGAGCTTCTGAGAGTGATTGTCTTTGAAGAAGCCATGATTCGAGCTCTGGTTCGAAACCCTAAACAGTAAACATTGATCTCTCAAAGAGTAAATTTATAAAAAATAATGAAATTGACCGGTTGACCTCTCTTTACAGATGTGCTTGGCCACTAGTTTTGTGAACAGAATCGATTTTGATTCGGATTCGGTTTCGGGTTTTCGAATTGTGAGGGTTTGTTTTTCTGGCAATCAAACCCAATCAATCTTCTACTATAAGGATCAATTTTATTAACGATTTAAGTTTTTTGAAATATAAAAATGTAGCCAATGATTTCCCATTTAAAAAATAAAAATATTAAACCCAACCAAATAGAAAAATAAACATATATATACTTATGAGTCACATATTAATTTAGTGCACATTTTGTACCTTCAATGCACCCCAAAAATTAATTTCATATCAATAATAGGGGCTATAACAATAACTATTCATGCCATTGGGTTAAAAATATATATAAATTTTGTGCCTAATTCTTTTGATGATATTTTTCTTTTTAGATTAGTGTATGAGTGGCTCAAGCAGCTAAATAAGTACTTGAGTGGCTCGACTGTTAAGGTGGCTCAAGCACACTTGAGTGGCTCTACTGTTTAGATAGTTCAATTCGCCGTCAGCATGCCTTCTTCTTTTGCTTTTTCGAGGCTATACTTTGTCTCTTCTAGCTCCGCCACCACTGTTCCAAGCTTGGACTGGCCATGGCCACACCCATTTTCGCTATGTCCCTCATGCATCTGCACATTAATCAAACAAACAAATCATTTCTTAGGCATCAAACACCATGCAATAAAACTTGGATTATGAAATTCGTCTATCAAAATAAGCTAGAATATGGACTGTTACGGATGGATTAATTATGTGTTTGTTTATTATACGTGGGGTATGAACAATGGATGGGTTGCTTGTGACCCCTCCCAATGTCACAGGCTTTGGCATCTCTTCACCGAAAGCCAAAGAGATTGATTCCCATTGTCCCAAATAAAGTTGTGTTGAATAATTGTTTGTACACCTTTACTCCGTCAGACACATGACCACCACATACAGCCACTGTAGCAGCATTTTCAGGGTCGACCCACGATCCGTGAGGAAACTTGCACTCTCTCTGAAGCAAACATTATTCTTTTGAACCTTATGCACCCATAACTAATTACTCAGAAGAATTAACAAATTTGATGGCGAATGATTTTAATCTTGAAAGTCTCAACACTAGTTGACGATTTTTCTTGAAAATGAGAGGAATGTAGCAATTAATCCCAGAATGGCCAATGTGTAGTCAAAGCTATCGTATATGAAATAAGCAGAGAATGAATTAGGGAATAAAAGGTTGATCACCTCTTTGATTTTGTTAGAGGCATAAACCTCCCCAGCTAGAACTCTCTCCCCGAACAATACTACGGCCTTCTTCACCGATCGGAATGACGCCCATGTGTCGATCTCCGCCCTTCTGATCATCACCACTCCATCTTCGCCCTCCGTGCTCTGCCTACTTACGCACTTTCCAAGAAAAGAGAAGGGGAGAAATTCTGGGAATAAGATGGGCCCCAAAAAATAGTAATTTAGTGCACATTTTGTACTTTCAATGGGCCCCAAAAAATAATTTCATATCAATATTTAATATAAGTAATAGGGGCTATAACAATAACTGGGTTAAAAAAATATATAAATTTCGTGTTTTCGTGTCTAATTCTTTTGATGATTATTTTCTTTTTAGATTAGTGTTTGAGTGGCTCAAGCAGCTAAATAAGTACTTGAGTGGCTCAACTGTTTAGGCAGCTCAAGCGCTTGAGCGCTGCTACTTTTTATACTAAATTGATTCCTTAATATTTGTTTGGATATAAATTTGGTTTTTTGGTTTTAAAAGTAGAAGATGGTAATATATTTTGTATAAAAAGTATATATATATATATATATATATAAATTTATTTTATATCATTTAAAATCATTTTAAAAAAATTTTAAATTTAGGATAGTAAAGTTAACTTGATATCTTTATATATATATATATAGTATTTTATATAAAAATTAGTACTATTATCTAATTTTAAAAACAAAAAAAAGGCAAAAAAACTCATCCAACACTTAATCCCTATTTAGTATTTTTTTTTAAATAGTTTTTGAAAATAATTTTTTAAAACTGTTTTTTAGTTTTTGTAGAACAATTATTTGTTTGGATAAATTGTTTTTTTATTAAAAGAAATTGTATTGATTTTGTAAAAACATTTTAAATTCAATTTATATAATATTAATTAATTAAATTTAATTGAAGTCTTATTGAAAATGAAAATAATTTTATAATTACAAATAAATAATATTTAGTAAAACATAAATAGTAATGTCATAATAAAATCATAAATTATATTTTTAGTAGTTTTATGTTAGAAACGTAAAGGATATTAACATTTTTCATTTTTTTTGTGGGTTAAAAATGAATAATACTAACTGTCAATAGTGTTTTATTCAAAATAAATAATGAATAAAGTTTTATCTTCTTAGCATATGTATGAATAAGTTTTTTATTACATATGCACACATTTATTATTCAATTTTGAATATAATATTCTAGAATGTTTTGATTTAATCTACAATTAATTTGATCAATTTTCCTCCCTTATTTTTTTTTTCAATAATTAGATTTATTTTTAAGTTCCAAATTATTTTTAAAAATTATTAAACTCATTAATAAATTCAATAAAAAGTGTCACTTGATTTGAAATTCATTTTTTTCAGTAGAAAAATTTATAAAAGTATAATTATGTACAAAAAAAAAAATAATAAAGTCATTATAAATCAATTTTTATTCATAAATTTACGATATTAATAAGTTTATTATTTAAGTTTTAAATTATTTTCAAAGATTATTAGACTTGTTAATGAATCTAATACATTCAGTCTTATTTTATTTGAAGTTCATTTGTCTTGTCAAAAACAAAAATCAATAAATAATAATTTTTTATAGAAGAGAAATAATAGAATTGTTTTAAACCAATTTTTATTCATAAATTTTTAGTATTAATAAATTTATTATATTATGTTTAACTTACTTTTTAAAATTAATAGACTTGTTAACAAATTCAAGATATTAAGTTTTATTTAATTTGAAGTTAACTTGCCTAGTGAAAAAAACAAATCAAAAAATAATGATTCTAGAAGAAAAATAATAGTGTATTTTTCTATTATTTTTAATGAATTTTTAAAAACAAAAACATGTTTTTAAAAACTTCACCAAACAGGCTCTAAAATATTCTTAATCTCTTTTCTATGTTTTTAAACATGTTTTAAAAATAACTTTTATATCTAATATTTTATTTTTAATTATTTTTTATATATTTATGATTATTTTTACAATAATTCTAAAAAAGTAATTGAAAATAACTAAGAGATGGTTGTTTGAAAACATATGTTTTATATTTTTAATAACATAAAACTATAAAACCATTTTCTAATTGCCAAACATGTAGAGCAAAAAATGGTTTTAAGAAATTATTACCACACAAGCCCTTAATATTTTCTTTCTACCATTTTTCCCCTAGTCTAAATAAATCCCTGTTCTTTAAATAGACTTTTTTTTTTTTTTTTAAGGATGAATTCTAAATCAATTTAGTTACTAAAAGACATGTTTCTAGGAATGATTGCATGGAGGAACAAAGTAGTATACATGCTACCAATTCTCATCAACAACTTTAAGTCTCATTACCAAAGAAACCAAGAGGATTGAGTCCCAAATTCAACTGATAAACCTATATATAATTATGCTTACATTAGATGAAAAGCCAGTGTGAACAAGATGGGAGCAAATAGCCTATTATCACCACTCCTCCAAAACACTCAATTTGCAGCAACTAGGCCATTATTTTCATCCCAAAACATATAACTTTGTGCCAATTAGATACAAATTCCAGAATGCTGATGTAAAGAAAAGAAACCCAATAAGAACCAAATTGGATATAGATTAACAATTGGCAGTAGGTAAAATATTTCAAATAATCCTGAAAATGAAACCCATATATGTAGACATATGGGCCAAGTCATATATCATATAATGCTGAAAAATGAGACCCAAATGAGAATGTAGGTAAAATAGTACGAAACCATCCAAACATATTTGAAAATAACTAGGTTCTATGTAATGAAGTCAAGGTTAAACCCCCATGAGGTAACCTGGGTTGATTGCAGAGCCAACCCTTATATACAAAGTAAAGGTAAGACGAAGGAAACCAGCTTCTTAATTCTTTACTCAGATGCCCACTGATTCTCACTCTGGACATTCTCATTACTCAAATGCCCATTGGTTCTCTCTCCGGACGTCCTCCTCTTCCTCTGGAGTGAAGTCATTCTTGATGTTGAATGTCTTGCGAATTTCCTCCGGAGTCTTTCCCTTGATCATGTCAGCAACTGTTTGGCAGGTCAAATCCAAGAGGCTCTTGATATCTAGATAGTTTGCTGCCTGCAAGAACCGGAGGATTGATTGATACACAAGAAACACAAGGCACAAGAAAAGTTATAGGGAAAATCACCAAATTAGCGAATAGGATATTCAAAGCTTCATCCCAAGGGATCGTTAACCATATAACAATTCTAAAAGATCACAGAAAAATTCCATGGTTTAATGTTTTTTTTTTCTTTTACTTGTGTTTATAACATTTCAAGTCATATCCAAGGTCCTCACAAATAGATAGAAATCCAATAGAAGAACGGACAAACAGTAACAACATCCCCAAGTATTCAGTTTATAGTCCCAATATCATGTTTGCTATGATTAGATTTGCCAGATCACATGAAAACAAACCAAAATACAAAGCACTTCAAGACACTTAACACATACCTAAGAGTTAAAGAATATACAAATCCAAGAACATAAACAAAAAAAACAAAATTTTGGCTAGGACTAAAACTCACAGTATAATTCCTAATACTTGATATAGCAACTATTATTTGAAGCCAAACTAAAACTCACATTATAATTCCTAATACTTGATATTGTATAAGTGTTTGGACCCAAACCCACCTTCATAAACAGAGAATTTTAAGAGTAAGCATATACAACTCAAGAATCCAAGAAAAACATCAGAGTAATATATCACAAAAACAACGGTTCAATGACTTCCCTATTTTTCCAATTTCGGCGTGGTTTTCTTTTTCCTCCCTGCCGATTGTTCAATCCAATATTCCTAGTTGTTCAATCCCAAAGTAACCAAAAAGTAAAAAATCCAAAGTACCTAATTTCTTTTCCTTTCTCGCACTTTCCTAAACAATCAACAAAAAATAAAAAATAAAAAACGACTAATAAAGAAAAAGAACAGATTCAGACGTCTCACCAAGATGAGGTCAAAGAGGGTGGCCTGATCGACTTTCACGAAATCAGCATCCCAAGCCTTGAGTTCATCATTGACGGCGTGTTCCTCCGCCTTAGGAGTTTCAACGTGCTTCTTGCAGTACTCGATCACCTTTGCAAGGATCTTGCTGGTGACGTTCGGCAACGGAATCGCATTGTCGGCGCATCCGTCCTCGATCATGTGCTTGATCGTCTGCGACTCCACCGCCACCACCTCCTCGAGGTCAAAGGTCTCGCCGTCAGAGCTTCTGAGAGTGATCGTCTTTGAAGAAGCCATAAATCAAGCTCTGGTTCGAAACCCTAACCCTAGGTCTCTCAAAGAGTAAATTGATATGATAGGAAATAATGAAATTGACGGTCGACCCCTATTTAAGATGTGTAGGGCCAGGTTTGTAAACAGATTTGGTTCCGGTTTTCGAGTCGTGACGGTTTGTTTTTCTTTCTTGAATTCAACTGATTTTTTTTTTTTTTTTTTTTTTGAGATATATGAATTTTAATTATTTTACATTTGATATTATATTAATATAACATTTTTTATTCAATGATCATATTTTTTATTTTTTAATAAAATTGAATATTTATTAAAATTTAAAATTTAAAACTAATAATGTATAAATTATGGATTTATTTTTAATTATTTTTTCATTTTTTTAATACACATCATGATCAGGATGCCAAATAATTTTTTTTTCAATTATTTTCTTTGAAATAATTAAAATTTTTTTGATATAATAAAATTATTGGAGATGTAATTCTAAAAAGAATATGATATCTATTTTCCACTTAAATAAAATAAAATATAATAATAATAATAGAAAAAATAAAAAATAAAAAAATAAACAAATTATGTAAAAGAAATTTAGAAATTATGTCATTAATAAATATTTTTATATACAAATCTAATATAATTCAAACTTTATCTCTTATTCTAATTTAAATTAATAGTAAAATTCTACTTTAATTCAAACGTTATATTCTATTCTAATTCAAATTGATAAATATTTAATTTTTTTTAAAAAAAAAAATTCATAAAAGACAAATATTAAGGCTTAAAATGTATTCATATAAAACAAATTAAGATAATTAATTCGTGATAAATAAAAAAATAAAATGAAGCTATGATAGGCATAAAGAAGTGATACATTTTCAAAATGAAAATTTTATACAATTTTGTTTTTAATTTTATTTTTTAAATAAAGTTAATATATAAAAAGAATTAAAATATTTTGGTTTTATTTGGTTCCTAAAAGTATTAAGAGAAGAAAAAAATATTTAAAAATTATTTTCTGATACCTAAAATTATAAAATTTTTGTAGTATCTTATATAAAAATTAGTCCTATTTTCTAATTAAAAAAAAGTGCATTTCAATATATACATAAGCCTTGTCTAGTCACTGTTTTTTAAAACAGTTCTAAAAAATAGTTTTTTAAAACGATTTTATATTGTTTTATAAAACAAATATTTGTTTAAAAATTTGAAATGTTTTTAATTTGTTTTCTATGTTTTTTAATATGTTTTAAGAATAACTTTTATATATAGTGTTTTATTTTTAATATTTTTTTATATTTATTTAATTATTTTTTAAAATAATTCTAAAAAATAACTGAAAACAATTAAAAAAATGTTCTCTAAAAATGCACCATTTTCTATTTTTAAGAACATGAAACTGTTTTATATTTTCTAGTTGTCAAACGCATTTTACTTTCTTTTCTTCTCTCCAGAGAACAAAAATTTGTTTTTGAAAATAGTTACTAAACAAGCCCTTAATACTTTGTTTTTACCATTTTTTTTCCCTTTTATTACTGCTTTTTATGATTCAAATAGAGTCTAAATAAAACCCTTTTCTTTAAATAGATTTTTTTTTTTTTTAAATGAAATCTCAATCAATTTACTCAGTAAAAGACTTGTTTCTAGGAATGACTGCATGGAAGAACTAAAGTAGTATACATGCTACCAATTCATCAACAACTTTGAGTCTCATTACCAAAGAAACCAAGAGGATTGAGTCCCAAATTCAACTGATAAACCCATATATAATTATGCTTACATTAGATGAAAGTTATGAAGCCAGTGTGAACAAGATGGAGCAAATAGCCTATTATCACCACTACTCCAAAACACTCTCTCTGCAGCAACCAGGCCATTTGTGTTCAACCCCTCCTGCTCATAGCTTTGAAACAGGCAAACCTGCAAGGAACCCGAAAATTTGCAGTTGAGACATTGACCAGAACACCAACATAGTTTACTGGTTTCAGAGGATGAATGCTACCTAAGGCTTTTGCATTGACTATGCTTGGAGATGCAGCTGGGGGCAGGGAGTTCTCGTTGAGGAATGGTTCAACCTTATTTGGATCATGCCAAACTGGGTATCCTTTGATCTTTCCCTATTGTTTGGATTGATAAAGAAGTTAATGGTTTTGATTGGAAAAATAAGTATCAGTTCCCCTTTTTTTTGGATTTTGATCACATACCAGGACATTCAGAGCAGCCAATGTAGCCATTCCTTCACGAGTCCACTGCATAAACCATGAGAAAAAGTTGGTAACCATTTAAGGATATATAATAAGGACAAGTCTTGACAGATGGGATTTTGAGTATTAATGTACCTTGGAAGCAGAAGCAATGTGAGGTACCACAATCGCGTTCTTCATTTCAGCAAGACCAGGTTTCATGTAAGGTTCATCCTGAAAGAAGTGGATTGATAATTGAATGATAAATGAACTTGGAAAGGTGAAGGGGGAGTTTTGTTTTGTTACCTCAAAGACATCAAGTCCAACTCGAAACATGGGGTTCTCTTTCAGATGTGCTACCAGAGCTACTTCATCAATCACAGGCCCTCTGCTGCAGTTTATAAGGATCGCTTCCTATAGATTTAGATACCGTAACCATAGGTTATATTCATTTATATATTCAATTAAGTCGTTAAGCTCAGAAAAAAAAAAAAAAAAAAAACTCATTCAGATTTCACCTTCTTCATCATTGAGAGTCTTTCCTTGTTGACTAGATGATAAGTGGTCTTATCCAATATTGGATGGAGACTAATCTACAAAGAGCACCAGACAAAAGTCATTTCAATTTAAAGCAAAAATGAAAAAAAAAAAAAAAAAAGTCCAACTCAAGACTAATGAAATGTGTATTATTTTCTGAGAGAAAAAGTCTTACAACATCAGCCTCTCGGAGCACTTCATCCATACTTGCAGCTCTTTTCCAGGTCACTGGTTGTTCACCACTGGCTTTCAGGAACTGACCATAAGCTGCATTTGGAAATACATGAGTATCATCAAAGAGGAGTGGAGAAACCAACTAGTTTCAGTAGATTGCCTCAGAGACCTGTAACAAACTTCTCCAGGCGTGTGGCTTGGTACAGATCATAGTAAATCAGGTTCATTTTGAACCCTTCTACCTGTTACAGAAGAAGAACAAAGTCACTCCTACCCGCATAACAAATTGATTGAGCCCACTGAGAACCAACCCAACTGGTGTGGTAAATACTCACAAAGAGTTTCAAGTTCCCCAACCTATGCAACCAGACAATTGAGCTACTCTACACTTAATGTTGAGTTCTAAATTGACATGAATCAATGTACTGTTCGATTTGGCACCAAACTAAATTCAAGTAGCCAGGGTGATGATTAACAATTTTTTATGACAACAGAAGTAATATTCAGTTTGTTAACAATTACCATCATTCTAGCATACGCAGATCCAATACGACCTGCTCCAATCACACCAACAGTCTGTCCTCTGAGCAAATTCCCCACAAACCTATGAGAAAAAGTAAAGCCGAGCATATCATTATTCTTGTAGTTAGCTTTGGAACGTACAACGTATAAACTGTAAACATAACCACAAGCAATGAAGGTAATAGTGAAAAACGGTAGTTGTACAGATGAGGAAGCCATCCATCGTATAAGCCTGCCCTCATGAACTCATCTGCTTCAACTATTCTTCGAGCAGCTGACAAAGAAAGTGAAGCTGCTAGCTCTGCTGTAGTCTCTGTAAGTACTCCCTACCCAAATGAACACAAAAATCACCTCAATTTCTCTACCCTTTTTGAGAAAGACAAAACCAACATCATGATAATCAGTTTATATACCACATATTATTCAATGTATGCATGCATAAATTGATCAATAATGATACATTCAATCGCTCATCATCCACATATATATGAATGTATAAAGCATCAACACAGATACTTATATATAGATTCGTTCATCTACGAGATTGAGTATGATGCGTTCAATCACTCACTCATTCATTTATATACCAATACCAAGCATAATCACATGTTTTGATCATTCATTCTTCTACAAAAGCACATCCTCAAACAGTCAAAATACAAAGAAATCTCATTGAATAATTTTATCAAGCATGATGCATTCAATTACTCATCATTGTTGCATACATACATATGAAAATGTGAAGCACAGTTCATCTACAAAAGCACATACTCGAACACATACACCCATCTCATTTCTTCAATATTCATTCTCATCACAATGCCTAAAACATAGAGTAAATCACAAACTCACTGGAGTGTTCCCAACAGCAACACCATACTTATTAGCAGCATTCACATCAACATTGTTGTATCCAACAGCCATGTTGCTAAAAGCCCTGCCTCCAGCCCTGCTCAAAGCCGAAAACAGCGTCTCCCCCCAATCTTCTGTCAACTGACCCACAAAAAAGCAAGCAAAACCACAACAACCCATTTCATCAAAAACCAAAATTCACACCAAAAAAGAAAAGAAAAGAAAAGAAAAGGAGAAACTCCATTTCTGATTACTTCCCCACCTGCCCAATCACTCCATCACACTTATCACCAATAAGAGCAATGATATCTTCAACAGACAAGATTGTTTTCTTCTGGGTACATATCTGAACATCAAAAACAGCACAAATTTTCATCAAATTCACACAATTAACCCAAAAATATACAAACAATTATGAGAAAAATTACTTCAACTCTACAATCTTGTTGGACTAATAGATCGATCCAGCGGGTTCCCGGCATCGGTTTTGTGCTGACAACTCTGTATTTCCCACTGGGGTTCCAAACCTCAATTGAAACTGGCTTGGCCATGGAAGCTAGAAGCAGCTCAGGAGTTGGAAGAAAAAAACGGAGCCTTTCAAATTTTAGGTGCTCTGTTTTATTTATATGCATGGCTGATCTGGTGCGGTATGTTTATGCTTTTTTCATGGTCTCGACCAATGCGACTTCTTGGATTACTGTGACTGTTGACTTTGTGGAGAGTTGACCCGTTGATGTGTGACTGGTGTAAGTTAATATGGTAGCTTGTTTGGGATAAGGAGTGAGTCTGGACCTCATGTTTGGTAATAAGGATTTGGCTTCGTGGGTGGTTGCCACGTAAGGGGATTGCCTATCCATTTTGGTAAATGACGAGAATACCCCTTTTCTCGACGTGTCACAGTCAAAGTGGAAGGAATAGGGGTAGGGAAGTAATATACTGAAGGCTCGCCTTAGCTTGCAGGCTATGGAACAAGGCCCAGTTCTAGAAATAGAGTCTGCATTGGGTTGGGCTGGCCCAAGTTGGCCTTTTCACATAAATATTCTGTAAAATAATTTATTAATCACAAAAAGACCCCTAAAGTATTATTTAGTCCTAATAGCATTTCTCATAAAATATAATATATAAATATTCTCACGAAAGTCAATCTATGATCGAAGCTAATCAATCTTCTTTTTCCATTGCCAAGCCAAATTAAAGTAATTATATTTCAAAAGCTTGACTAATTTCGACAAGAAGACTGATGCTCGCTTTAATAATATGTGAGGTAATACCTCCTTCATATTAATATACCTATGTATATATATATATATATTTTTTTTTTTTTTGAATTCAGCTAGTTGGCTCGAAGATATGGTAATCAAATTTTGTTAAATTTATCGACTTAAGGCTAAACCCAAGCTATGAATTAAATTTCATGGCTTTGAGTCGACTTATTTCAATGATTGGTAAGATTTGTAGTTAATAGCGTGTATTTCGTAATTGAAATAAATAATTAATAATTAAAAAATAGTAACTAATATAAATAAAAAACAACTAATATGAGTAATCAAACCCTCAAAGATTAAAATGATTAACACTGATTATTTCAATAATTGTATGGCCATGTGCAAGAAAATCCTAGAAAGTGAAGGAAAATCTATTTGCATGTGATCCTTCATTAAAAAGTGAGCTCACACCAAGGCATTTCTCAAATTAGTAATTAAGATATATTAAAAATATAAATATTTAAACTATAGAAATATTTAACTTTGGATTGTGGAAATATTATTCTTGTAGTGATGGCCAAGAAAATAATATCAAAAGTTATATAATTAATATCTAATGTTTGACATGTTGTCAAAGCAAGCTTTAAGAAAAATACTTTTTTTTTTTTTTTTTTGTGACATGTATTTATTTTTAATATTAAGGTTCTGATCTGTTATTGAAAATGCTAACTTCATCTAATCATGAATTAGAGATTGAGTTTTTGAAATATTTAAGTTGTGTAAGGTTGAAGGTTGGGTTTATATGATGAACTATCTATTATTTAAAATTAAAATAGATAGATATTTTAAAATTTGTAAGAGTGTGTGTTGTACACGTGGTTTTATATAAAATGTTTTCAGTGAAAATATTTTATTTTTAGAAATTGTGTTTCGATTATCAAGTGTTTTTATATTAAATACCATGAATGATTTTTTGAACTTTTTAAAAGTGTTTTTTAAGACTTTGTTTGGTAACTTTTTTTTTTTTTGTTTTTTTTTTTAAATTTATTTTGCTATCCAAAACAATAAAATAGAAAACACGTGTAATAATGAAAAGTTTTTTATTTTTAAAAATAAAAAATACGGTGTTTTAGAGAATATCGTTTAATTGATGACTATTTTAAGAAATAAATATGAAGAGTGATAAAATAATGTAATACATATAAAAATTATTTTTTAAATATATTTAAAAATATAAAAAATACGTTGAAAATATTTCTAATTTTTAAACAAATTCTTATTCTACAAAACAACAAAATATCGAAAAACTGTTTTAAAAAAACTAATTTTCATAACTGTTTTTAAAAAATACTTCCCTAATTGAGCCAAAATTTTGCTAAATATTTGATATTCTTCAAAAATATTTTTTTTTATGTTACAAGTGACTAAAAGCATCACAATGATTCTTAGAGTTAGTTTGGTAATATTTTTAAAAATATTTATATTATAAAATAATTTTTAGAGAAAAATCAAGGCTTTTAACAAAATTTAGAAAATGTTTTTAAAAATTTTTAAAATCATGTATGATGTTTTTTTTAAGAAAATACGCGATTATCTCAAAAACACGCTTTTATAAAAAAAAATTTCGTTGAAAGCCCTTCCAATATAAATATTGGCAAACACACCCTTACTAAAATCATTTTGCCAACCCAAAATATTGATTTCAACTCATCCAAGTGTTGGAGATGCCAAATGAAACCTTACCCCATTGTTTTTTTTTTTTTCTTTTTGTTATTAATATAAATTATTGTATATCATCGTAATCATCAATGATTAGAAAGCCCACCTTTTTTGATTATTTTAATCCATAAGTTGATTATCATGTATTATTATATCACGGGAATATCCAAGGAGATTATTCTCATTCGTTTCTTCTTTATACGAACATCTTATCTTCAATAATTAAATAAATAAATAAAATAAAAAATAAAAAACACCACACACGTACTTGTACTTCTTTTCAATCTTACCTTATGGGATAGTTTTTTTTCCTTTTTTTTTTAATCTATAAATTAAAAAAAAAAAAAAAAAAGGCAATTTAAAATGGGTAATTTGATATGATAAAAATTTAAATAAATGTGAGATAATTTTTTTTTTTTTTTTAATTTTTTATAATCCAATTATATTATGTAAAAAAGTGATTTTTATAATAAATAGTATATTATTACTGTTGAAAAATCCAAGGTTGATCATATCTATCAACTCGTCTAGTGTTTAAATACTACGAGTATTTGAATGTATTATAAGATTAGAGTATGAATTATTTTAAAAAAAATTAGTAGCGTCTAAACTCGTATCATATTGAATCTACGGTTCAAAACTAGGCATATCAATTTGGAGGTGTTACAATAACTTTGAAGGATGAAAACCCAATTCAAATAGACCCCAAATAATACATATACATATAGATAAAATATACTACACTCTGGATTCCACTAATCTTTGATTCCACACATATCCTATAATAAGATAAAGATGGTGAAATGTGGGACCTTGAAAGCTCACAATTTCCAAGATTTTTCTAATCACTTCAATGTCTTGTCCCTTAAGACAATGCTAGGCCTATTGATAAACATGTCCTTTCATTTTTGTCCCACCAAACTTAATTTATTAATTTATAAATTTATTTATTCCCATAATTTTTATTTAAACCAACATTAGACATGTATTTTTCCTTTATTTTGTAAACCTCTTTTCTTTTTTTTTTTCTTTGAGAAAGTCTTAAAGTATGTCTAATTAAACAACGTAATAACTTAAAATAATTTAATAACTTAATTTATATCAAGTTTAATTTTTTTAAACATAATTTTTAATTTAAATAAAAATAAATTAATTATCTTAATTTAATATTTAATTAAATCTAAACCTATGATTATATAAAAAGATTTAAAATTAATATAAATTAAGCCATTAAATAAATTTAAAAATATTAAAAATTGATTAGAAATATTTTTAATTTCAAACAAACTTTTATTATATAAAATATCATAACACAATTTTTTAGAATTATTTTTAAAAAACAGTTATAGAACATAACCATAATTTTGATCTTACAATTTATTTTCATTTTTATTTTCTCGTGCCAAACACGTCCTAAATCCTTTCTATTTATCTCCCATGCCACAGTTTTAATAACATGTGGGACCATGGAAGCTCATGACTCCAAAATTTTGTCATCCTCCAACTCAGCCATATAATTATTCAATCACTTTAATGTTGAATTTTACAAAGAAAATTCTAGACTTATAAAGTTTCTTTTTGATTATAAACCCTTCAAATTATTTTATAATTTTCCTTTTTTTTTTTTCTTGGGTGTGACATTTTATCAAAATTTTCCCAAACATTTTGCAATTGTCGTTTACGATAAATCAATATTCTATCTTCTATATTTAGTATTTCAAATGTAGTCCATTTTTCAAAATTTTTCAATCATTTTCAATGATAATTATGTCAAAAAAAAATTCAAATATTTTTTTTTTCTAAAATTATTTAATAAATAAAATAGAAAAAATATAAGATGCTTAAAAAATAAAAAATTTATCATGATAATATTTAAAAAAAATAAAAAAATACTAAGATTAGTTCGTTGTTTAAATCCGAATCTCAACTTTTTGACAATATTTTATTTTTGATTATATTTAATATTATTTTTTCTCTTTATAATTTCTATTATTAAAAAATAAAATAATCTTAAAGGGAATGTACGAAGCTTAATACTTAGGTAAGCCAGCCAACTTGAAATTGAAATGACATAAGAATCATTAAGGGGTCCACATGGAAAATTAAAAAAAAAATGGAAAAAAAAATGGGAAAAAGAAAGACCACAACTTTCTGGAGTTTTCCAGGATGCCAAACGGGGGCCAAAAATTGCGGCAAACGGGATAAAGATAAGGTCATTTTCATCGTAAGAAAAACAAAATTAAAAAATTATTAAACAAAATAAAAGAGAGAATATAATTCAACGTTATTAAAAATTGGAATCTGTATGGGGAATGGTGAGTCGCTTTCAAGCATTTAACGTTAGTTTTCAAAGGCACCCCCGCCCACAGCCACAAGCTCTGTACCCAAAAAATATGACCGTTGGGAATTTAATGCCGTGGAGAGCCGTTTCCTCCCTGCAACGGATAAAAGAGAAGACTCTGGAAACATCTAGCCGTTTCGTGAAACGTGCAACGTGGCAGAATATAATTGATCCACGTGGACATATAAGTATATATACATATAAATTGAAATAATATTTTTCTAATTTCTATATTAATTTATTTTAACAAAATCAACTAAATAATTAAAAAAAAAACCTTATTATTTTTATTAAAAAAATATTTTTAAAAATAAATCTAAAGAAGCCGCCACCAAAGCGATGGAACAATATCCGTCTTTTCACTCCAAGAATGACATTAGAAAGGCTTAGTAGTTGGGAACCAGCTCATAATTTAATTTGTGGTGGCTCTAAATATTTTAGAATTATTAACTTATAGTTGGGTGGGAAAATGTCACATCTTATTCGAATATTCTAAATATATAGTCTATTAATATTTGTGTATCCCACTCTTGGTCGGATATTCCAAATTATGTGCCAAAATTCTCCATGTTCCAAAGTTTAAAAATCATCGTATGATGAACATAATTTCATTTGTTTGTATAGAGTTTTTTTTTTTTTTTTCAAATTTTTTCAATAATTTAAATTTTGGTATGCAAGTGAAGGTGTTAGATTTTGGAGTGGAGGATGGTAATCCTTTGGGGTAAATTGAGTCATGGAAAGGTTGGAGGTGATGGGGATTAATATGAGGAAATTAGTGGGGCGAAGGCTGGACCCTTGCCATGAGGCTTGATGAAGGGTGGGTAGAGGCTAGACCCACGTGATTCTCATTTAGTACTTTGATGGGTCACACACAATATAACATTTCTTCAACCTAAAGAATGTCAAGTATCCATCAACAATTAAAGAGTAGTACCTCAATTAATGCTACCTTGATTTATTGATTTAGAACTTTAGGATTTATCAAGCTAACTCTTTTTTTCTTTTTTTCTTTAATTTTTACGAAAGAGTAATTGATGAAATTATGAACGAAAATGATGTTACGAGTTTCTTTGTAAGAAAAAGCATCGTATATATGTATTAAAGAAAAAATAAAATAGAATATATAATAACATGATATAAACGCAAAATAATAGAACATAAACATAGAATGAATATTGAAGAATAGACCATAAAAACAATATTAAAGATCCATTTTATCAATATTTTTATGAATTTGGAGCAATTAAATATTAATAATATTTATTTTAAATAAATCAAAATTCTTAATGTTGGGGGGACGTGTTTCCTACTATTATTATTATTATTGTTATTATTTGTATTTATTTTTGTAACAATTCTATTATTACAATAAAAAGAAGAGAGACCATATTAAGCATATCTAAAAATAACCAAAATTTATTCTTAAAAATTGTCTTTTTTTTTTTTTTTTTTTTCTTAAAATTATTTAGAAAAGATCCACAAATAGAACCTATTAAAAAAAACCCACCTTGGAATTTTGCTTATAAAATGATGGCATTGAGCCACACAAAGGGAATAGTTTTAAATTATCAAGAAAGGCCCTAATAATGCAGATTCTGATACTCATAGGCAAAGAAAGAGAAGTGGAGAGAAGGTTGGGTCTCTCTGTCTCTCACCTGCACTGCATCCCCCCTTCTGCCATTTTCCAATTACCAAATAAAAAAATGGATGAGGACAATGCAATCAATGGAGACAGACTAAAAGACAATTCCTACTTGATTCTACCAAATAAAGAATTCACTTTCCACCCCCATTTCCAAGCAACCACTCTCATTAATTAATTAATTAATATATCTAAAAGAATGTTTTTTTTTCTTATTAATTAATTAATAATAATTTTCTATATTTAAAAATAATAGTAATTTACTAATTTTTAAAATTTTTAAAACATATTTGATAAATTTTTTAAAACAAATTTAAGGTGCTTTGAGTTGTTTTTGATAATATTATATATATATATATATAATATTTTTACAAAAAATAAATTTTAAAAATTGTTTTTATATTTAAATTTTCAAACAAAATTATATTCCTAAGGAATATTATTTTAAAAAATATCATCAAACAAAACCCTAAAAAAAAAAATTATTTAATATAAAAAAATCATTTAAAAATGATGAAAAATAAGGTATTTTTCCATATTGGAAACTTATATCACCAAAAAAGAAAAAAAACCCATGATTTTCCTAGGTTAAAATAAAATACAATGGATTCAAATGGTGGATGAAATGCCAAAACAGTGGACACAACATGATTGGAAATCAGAGAAAAAATATTTAAATAAAACAAGAAAAAAGAAAAAAAGAAAAAAGAAAAAGTGAGAGAAAAAAGACAAGAGGTAACCGTTGCAGGCGTGGGTTTGAGTTGGATGCCAGGCTGACCATTCCAACCCTACCAACACATCACTGGCAGTGCCCACTGCCCCCCTTCTCCATTTTATCATTAGCCATCACATGGTTTCGCTGTATCCATGGCCCCACCTCTCTCTCTCTCTCTAAACCTACTTTTTTTTTTTTTTAATTTCAAAACAGCCCTTGCTTATCCATAAATCTCCATGCCAGTCAGTCATCCTCTCTGTTCTTAAAAGGAGTCTTCTCGGGTTTGTGTGTATCAGTGAGTTAAGCTTTTTGAGGGCGAAGGGATAAGTGAGAAGAGAGAACAGAGAGAGAAGAGAGAGTGAGAAAATGTCTAAGGAAGTGAGTGAAGAAGGGCAGAGCCATGGGAAGGACTATGTGGATCCACCACCTGCTCCACTGATTGACATGGCTGAGCTCAAGCTTTGGTCTTTTCACAGAGCCGTGATAGCTGAGTTCATAGCAACCCTTCTTTTCCTCTACATCACTGTGGCCACGGTCATAGGCTACAAGAAGCAGTCTGATCCATGTGGTGGCGTGGGGCTTCTGGGTATTGCATGGGCCTTTGGTGGGATGATTTTCATTCTCGTCTACTGCACTGCCGGAATCTCTGGTAAAGAACTCTACAAAACCTCTTCAAAACCCTGTTAATGGTTTTTTCATGTGATTTTCTGATGGAGTTGTGGGTTTTTCTTGTACTAACAGGTGGGCACATCAACCCTGCTGTGACCTTCGGGTTGTTCTTGGCCAGGAAGGTGTCTCTTATCCGGGCTTTGGCCTACATGGTGGCTCAGTGTTTGGGAGCCATTTGCGGTGTTGGGTTGGTGAAAGCCTTCATGAAATCCTACTACAATTCACTTGGTGGTGGTGCCAACTCCGTCGCCGCCGGCTACAACAAAGGCACAGCTCTTGGTGCTGAAATCATCGGCACTTTCGTGCTCGTGTACACTGTTTTCTCAGCCACTGACCCCAAGAGAAGCGCCAGAGATTCCCACGTCCCTGTAATTGATTAACCCACCTCAAAATTTCATCCTTTCATGGGTTTATCACCAATTTTTGTCTGTTTTTCACTATCTTTTTGGTGGGTTGTTTCAGGTTTTGGCTCCGCTGCCCATTGGGTTTGCTGTCTTCATGGTCCACCTTGCCACCATCCCCATCACCGGCACCGGCATCAACCCTGCCAGGAGCTTGGGCGCCGCCGTCATCTACAACAGAGAAAAAGTTTGGGACGACCAGGTAAGAGAAATCAAATCCTTCAACCTTTCTAGCTTCCTCCTTCCGACAAACAAAAAAAAACATCTACACTTATTTTAGATTTTCCTGACACTGAAACCATATATGTTCTCCAACAGTGGATCTTCTGGGTCGGACCATTTGTGGGAGCACTAGCTGCAGCAGCATACCACCAGTACATACTGAGAGCAGCTGCCATCAAAGCTTTGGGATCATTCCGCAGCAACCCCACCAACTAAAAACCCACAACACCCTCCTTCCACCATAAAACAAAAAAAATCCCATTTTATTTGTTTGTTTGTGTGTACCAGAGATGATGATGATGATGATGTTGATGATGACCCTCTCTTTTTTTTTTTTTTTTCCTTTCTTTCTTTCTTTGTATCTTTTGTTCCATAATTTAATCCTTCTTTGTTAGCTTTGGGCTTTTGTGTATTATATTTGCATTGGATATTAACCATAGTGGTTTGTGTTCTTCTTCTTTCTCGGTTCCATCTTCTACAATTCCCATGGGGCATTTTCTGTGAGCTCTTCTATTCTACCTTTCATGTCATGTGGTGGGTAGGTTTGGTGAAGCATTGTTACCCACATTCAGTAACATGGTGACACGTGTCACTGAGAGGAGATGGAAAAGGACCCAAGGTGTCCTCTAGGGCATTAGTTGTCCACAAGTGTCCCTTCATTTGGAGCTAAAGGCCAGCAAATGGGGCTAAATGGCTGAAAAAGTGGGTACAAAAGTAGAAGGGTTTCCAAGACCTTGCCAGCAGTGCAGTTTCCACGTGTCATCAGACCAGTGGGTAGTATGTAAAGCAGTCACATGGGTGTAGGTGATATGAGATGGGCCCCCCCCACCCCACCCCCCTCCTCTTTATCCATCAAAAAGACTCTGACCCAAGGCCAAAAATTTAAAGAAAATGAAAAAGGGGGAAGGGGTTGCTTTTCTTTTCCATTTTGAAGATAGAAGAATCGTATTATAATTGATATGGGGTCCCCTCCTCCCTCTTTCCTTTCCTTGGGAAATTTTAATGGGTATTATTATTTTTATTATTATTTACATGGGATTCTCAGTAATTTTTCTTTTTAAATCCAAAAGTTTGGTGGGGGGCACCAAGAACCTGAAAGACCCATTTCAACTCCTGTCCCGCCTATCTTTTTCAGGTTACCAACTCCCCTTTGGCTTTATCTTTTCACTTAAAATTAAAAGCAAAGCCCAAGTAAAAACTAAAAACACAATGATAAAAAAGAAGATTTGGAGTGATAAAGCATGAGTTTTTGGAGATATGGTTTGGAGACACTGATTGTTGGTACCAAGTTGAAGTCGTTATCATGGTGTGTCCACTACCAAAATGATAGATAATGTAAGATTTGTGTTGCTTGCATTATTACTTAACTAGTGGGTTCAAATTCCCCATTATTTTGAGAATCCCTTAGTCTAATGAAAGTTTTTTTATACAAAGAAAGGTTACTTTTCTTTATAATATGGGAACTCTTTTGGGTTTCTTTTTAAGCTAAGAGAGTGATTTTATATATGTTTGATAACATGACTTAAAGAACTTCTAAGTAAATGTTATTTTTTTGAGAGCTATTTTCTAAGATAGTTTTTGCTTTTTGATTGAATAAAAAAAAAATATATTATTATCATTTTTAATTAAAAATAATTTGTTAATATCAACCAATACAATTAAATTGAACTTATTAATAATAAGTTCATTTTAATTCTTATATAATTTTTATATTGAATTGATATCAATATATTATTTTTAATTAAATAAAAAAAACTAAAAACAAACACGGACCTTTTACTAGAAGTTGAAACCAAAATCAATTCCTATTTTTGTTAGAAAAATATAACATTTTAAAAGGTTTACCAAAATTTCTACATAATTTAGATTTGGTTTTTCTTTTTCATTTTTATAGGTGGAATCTCTTTTAACAATAGTATCCAACTACATGGAACTAAAGCTTAATAACTTAAACAGCTTTTAACTTTTTAGAACTCAATCCAAACAAAACCTTATGATATCAAATTATCACCCGCAAACAAAAGGTTGTCTTAGTAGAGTTTTATTAGAAGAAAAAAAAAAAGAAGATTTTTTAGAACTTAAACTCTTATGTGAGAGACATTTTAGACCAGAGGAACTTAATTTTGGTCGTGGGTGAAATCAGTATAAATGGAGTTAAAACCCTAATTGGACCTTGGTAACACATGTACCCACAAAGATTTTGGTCTTTAGTGGATGAAATCAGTATAAATGGAGTTCAAGGGCCAATTGGACCATGCCAATACATCTTACCCACAAAGAATTTAACCCAAAGCATACAAAATCTAATCATTGAGATTTAGGACCAATTCCACCATGTTCCTGTCTAAAACAATGCCTTTCTTCATCTTCTGGCAAATGGGATGAATAGAAGAGAATAGTTCAATTATTTAAAGCCCTAGTAATAAGCCAAAATATAAGTCAAAAGAAGATTATACACTGAAGAAATCTCTGTTACGTCAAATCTATCCCATACATGTATACTCCAAAAAAGTACAGAAAGACCAGGGTGGAATATGCCATTGTTGGACAGATAACTTGTACAATTAGAAACCAAAGAGTTTCACACATACTGCACTAAAATGAGCAAAGACCTTAGTCAGGAAGGGCAGTTCCTCTCTCAAGATTGTTTTTGATCTCCAGTGTATATTTACCAAATGCTCGCTCTATCTTCTTGTTGAAATGCTCGTTACGGTCATTGATGGAGTCGATGTCCTTCTCTTCATGGAACTTCCTCCTCCTGCTAAATGACTGGCGCTTCTCGTCCCGGTCCTTGAGTTCCTTAATCATCTTGTCAATCTTATCTTCTGAGCACTTTGGTGCCTGCACGGTACAAGAACGGGAAATCAATGGATTGAAGCCTTGAGTTTAAGCCAGATAAGCCAGGAAGCACCTCACTGTCTGAACAGAAACCATACCTTCCCATATTGAAGGCTTGAAGCTTCGCGATAGAATTCTGGGTCGGCTTCTTTCATCTTATTATATTCATCGATGTCAACCTCAATATTCTTTGTTCGCTTCTTGTATGCATTGTACAATGTTTTCTGATTGAAAACTGTTCAGTTAAGATATGTCAGGATCCTCCTAAGATCAAAATCTATATGGGAATTCTAAACTCTCATGTTGCTCTTCAATTCAAACCAATGCAAATAATATTCAGAAGCAAAAATAAAAACAAATAAATAACATAAAAAAAACTAGGAGTTTATCATGCTTTATTTTGGATTTTTAGAAAATAAGTTCTCATGAACTAGCAATTTTCCAATGTCCCAAACACCAAGTAGAGCAAGCTTCCTCATACTGGGTCTACATTCATCAGTGGGTAATATACTTAAGTATTAAGAGTTGAAACAAATTACAGTACTGCACACTAGAAAATAATCAGTTCTTAGGAAGTAGTCAACAATGGCTATCTATGCCAAACCATCTTGCCAGGATGTGACTGGTAAAGAAACAAAAGCATGAGTAAAACTTTGTGCTCTGGATTGCTAAGGGAGTGCTTTGATATGTTTGTGCGTGCGGGTCTAAAACTCTCAAATTCTACTCTTATGGGCAAAATAACTACAAAGAGAAAACGTTCTTGCATCTTATACCATCACCAAGGATAAATATTTAAGTCTACATGGCTCACTGTATCTGTAATAAAAGAAGCCTGGTATCTAAATGAAGTTCAGGAAGTTTTCAGGGGACATTAAAAAGACTTGGTTTTCGCAGATGCAAGTTGCTATGAGCTTAGATTTGTCTGTGCTAAATATATTATCTGATATGTTATTGCATGCATGAATACTTTCATGATTTACCACAAAGAGAAATGAAATGTATATGCACATGAACAAACTAGGCAATGAATAGACCAGATAGAAGCATTATCGTCATAAAGAAAGAAAAAAAAGGTTAACAGAGAAATAAACATACCATCCCAACCAAATGGAGCAGGATCCTTTTCCCATTTCTTATATTTTGTTTCTGCCATTTCTTGTGTATCTAGCATATATGCATTTTTCATATCCAGACCATTAGCATCTAGAAGTTTGCCAATTTTTTTCTTCCTCTCCTCAATCCATTTTTGTTTAGAAATGCCCCTTGACTCTGGTGGAGCTTCCATTTTTTTCTTCTCAGCCACCATGGCCGTCTGATTGGCTTTTCTTGCCTCATTCTGCATATACAGGAAATAAACTTTTGACATCCAAACACATTCTCCTATGAAATTCAAAGCTCCTGATTTGAAGGTTCATGCAAACTTACCATCTTAAGTCTTAACTCAAACAACTTTTTCTGCCTCCCTGTGAGTTGTGTGAAGTCTACTTCCGCAATCTCCTCAACAGGTTGATCATTGTCGTCATCAGACTGTTCTTCAGGATCTGTTCCTTCATCATGTGGATTTTTATCCTGATCAGGGACACCTGAAATGTATTGATCATTGCCGCCACCACTGCCACTACCAGCTTCCATGACTTCTGAAATAGTAAAGGGCCCTTAAGCACTGACATCAAATTAAATGAAATAGGGAATGTATGCATTTACATAATTGTTAAAAGACACACAACAAACTTGGCTGCCATTGGATTCAAGAAGACTTTGACTCTGCCCAAACTTATACATTAACATAAAAATCAAAATCAAAAATCAAAAACCTCAAATTGTAGACCAACTAAAAACTTAAGGAATAACTCCGGTGAATTGAAAGGGGCAGGCATAAGCTGGGAGGTGGAACTATTAGTATATGAATTAAATGTAATCAAAATTAATTCAAATAAGCCAAAGAATATCATATGATAAAAGGAAAGTACCTGACTCCTTTTTATCCATCTGTGCCTTGGCTTCGGCAATTTTTCTAAAGCAATATTCAACACACTCATGATAGGGATTAGATGCATTTATGCAATCTGGATGCACTCTTCTTTCTCCAGCCATCTTTTTGCTGAGTTCACTTTCTTGTATACCACTGCAGAAAGTTCAAATGTGATCCATGCTCAGAATGTGTATGAACTAAACTCATCACCAATTCAGTAAACTTTCCCACTTGATTGCATCTTAGGCTCAAAAACCGTAGATTCATATTTTTCATTTTTCATTTTTGAATTGGAAATTCTACCATGAGGCTCCTGTTTTTGTTAAGATCTATAAAAATGATAAATATTTTAAATTTCTTAACATTAACCTACAAAATTACTCAACATAAAATGAAAATTATCCAATACCCACCCAATTGCATATGAAACTCAAAAGACCATATATTCAGGTTTTTCATTTTTCAATTCATGGATTGAAAATTCCAACAAGTGGCTCTAATTTTCGGTTTTGACTATGATAAAAAAATGGATATATTCCAATTTTTCTTACAGAACCCACCAATATCCATCAAAAAAATTACTGAAAATAAAGTGAAATCCAATAATTAAGCAAAAATCTCCCAGAATTTAAACCTCTCTCTTAATAACCCATCAAGGTTTAGCAGAGACCAGGTATTCACAATCTCAGAAACCCCATCAACACACTTCTGTAATGCTTAAGCAACTGAGTGTATTATTTTACAATTTTTTCAGCGACCCAAGCAAAATAGAAACAAAAGGTTTTCACTTTCCGTCTAAATCCTTTTCCCTTAGCTTTCTCAGCAACCAAACGAATGAAAACCAAAAAAAATTTTAGAAAAAAAAACGGGGAATACGAAACAATCATAGATGAAAAACTTCAGACAAAACACAAAACAAATCGTGGAAAATTGTAAAAGAGAATGAAAATCGACGTTGAGAGAGACGAACCTGAGAGAGGAATTGATGCGACTGTGGGTGATCTCGCTCCCTGAAGAATTCTAGCGTTTTGTTTCGGATATGGATTGAGGAACGAGGTCGAACCGGATTAGGGTTCCGATTCCAGATTGAGATATTTTCAATATGCTCCCTCAAAGTTTTGTAATTTCAATTCAGCCTCTTTCGTTTTCAATTTTACCGGCATAGCCCTTGCGGCCCATAGGCCATAAGGTCCTGTTTCCATATGGGAAGAGGAAAAATTAATATATTTTCTTTTCACTATTTTTTTTTAAATTTATTTAATATTTAAAAGAAGAACAAAAAAAAATTTAAAACATTATTATTTATTAAATTGTATTATATTATATATTTATTTATTTTTAGTAGTGAAATATGAAAAAAAGGGAATTTATTTATTTATATTTATCTTTTTGAGAAATATTTTTATTTCAAAATCAAAATAAAAATACATTTTTAAATTATAAAATTACTATTTTTTAAAATAATTATTAAATACACAAAACATGTTGTACAACTTTACAAGAAATAATACAAAATGCTTAACCTATTTAATAACTTAAATTAAGTTATTAAGTAGATTAAACATACTTGATAAAATAATTTTAAGTATTAAGTTAAAATAGTCAACTTATTCTTAATCCATTTTTTTAGGTTTTATTTGTTCATATTTAATAAAAATATATGTAATAACCACGATTCCAAATTCATGACTCATTTTTTATAATAAATATTTTAAAATTATCTTCTAAATTTAAAATACTTTAAGTATGAATGTTTAATAAACAAATTTATTATTTAAAATTAATGAAAATAAATATTAGTTATAACTAGTGGGTAAATATGTCAATTCAATTACTTAAAATAAATTTTAAGTTAATTTTACCATATATAAATTAAAAAAAGGTAGTAAATTTTAAGTTAATAAATTAAGGACAATTTAATTTAAAATCAACTTAAGTAGTTAAGTAATAAGTATTAAATCTTACAAACACCAACTAAATCGGAGATCATTTTTATTTGAAGTGTTTTTAGTTGAAATATTAAAATCAATAAAAGTAGTATTTGACTCGAAACTGCAATATTCTAAGATTATTCCATGCATTAAAAAACAAAAACAAATTAAAAAATATGAATTTTAATTCCTTAATCCCTTGGCACAAATTCTAACAAATTTGGCCAATAAAATGAAATCTTAACCAAACCAAACTAACGAAGCATAGATGAAAGAAAAAGAACAATCACCAATGCTAATGTTGACAAGAATCATAAAATTTTGCAGAACACATGAATAACAAGAACTTGTCCATTAATGGCTTCCAAACTGTTGCACTGCAACTTCAAATGAATCTTAATCCAGTTCTTTCCAACTTGAACCTACCAGACAAGGCTGCTTTACCCAGTATGAACAGATTTAACCTCAAGCTTTGGCAACCTTCTTTTCTGACTGAATCCACAGCTTGATCACACTTAACCTGGGTCACTTTAATGGCTTCTACTGAGCTCTGGGACTTCTGTGATTTCATTGAATACATAGCTTCGCCGGTTGGACTTTAATTTTGCAGATTCTAAATCATCAAGAAGAGCGAACAGTTTGGTGAATTGAGAGTTGGTCAGGTGCGCCTAGCAGTTCCAGGACCGACACGTGCTCTAGAGAATAAGCGCCATGGGAGACTGACTGCCTTGAGAATGGAAGAGAGCAGATAGGAATCAGATGTTGTGGATTGAGCCTCTTCATGCTTGTCTTCTTCCGATTTGTGGGCATCATCTGAGATTGCAGTGGATGAAGAAGTATCAATTCTTTCAGCCTCCACTCCTGGGATTGGTGTTGTACTGGCATAGGAGGTAGAAGTATCCTCTCCAAGCAGCACATAGGAATCAGATGTCACCTCTTTCTGCTCATCTTCTTCCAAATTGTGGGAATTATCCGAGCTTGCAGTGCTCAGAGACCCCATAACAGGAACAGCCCCCGCTTCTTTGATCGGTTTAACCAGCACATAGGAATCAGATGTTATGTATTGAACCTCTTCCTGCTCATCTTCCTGCAAATCTTTGGCATTATCTGAGCTTGCAATGCTCCAATTAACAGGAACCTCAGGTGAAGCATCAATTCTTTCAGCCTCCACTCCATCCTTTGGGGAGCCTGTAGTTGACATTTTTTCTGGACCGTTTTCCTTCAACATATACAGAACAGAGAAGATCAAGATAGGTATCAGATATAGGAAGCTGATAACACCAGAACAAAGAACGAAAAACAAGGGCAGAATAAGCACCATTGCTCCATTTTCAGATGTAGCCACCAATTGAAATGACTGGACTTCCACCTCATGGGAAGCTGCACAATCATGAATGGAGATATTATCAGGCAGTTTAGGGGGTGTAGGTTGACATTCATCGTCTCCCTTCTTTCTTTTCCTGCTCAATTTTCGGGAAGCATCAGCAACAGGGGAGCCTGCAATTGCCAATTACTACACTCAGCCAACTTACAATCAAAACATACGCAGAAATACACACACAAACCTGATTCTTTAGTGTTCTTCCCTGCATCAACTTTTATGATCCTCTTAAAATATTTTCTTTCTTTGGTCACCTGTTTGCTGAATTCACCTTCTTCCATGCTCTTTCCATCATCTGAAAATAGATCTCCAATTTTAGAATTTCATCAACAAACCGAAGAGGTCCTTGAAAAAGCTTTAATGGATATGCTTGTAATCCACCTCAGTAAGACTAAAACAATAAAACTTCACAAAGAACTTTCTAAATTTCTAAATCAAATTATATGCAATAGAAAATCAATTGAGTAACTGACTAAGAAGAATAACCTGAATATGCAGCAGGGCAGGAATATGATGACCTGCTTACCACTCTTCCACCAGCCATGTTTAACCTAAATTGAGCTTTTCTAGAACTCAGCTGTGGCCTGTAGAAAAATTCAAACACAAAACAATGTTTCAGAATCAGGTTAACAGAACTTACTTTGACAACAGAGAACAGTCTAGCCCAGTTACAAGTAGGTTCAAAAACCCTAGATCATCCCTTTTTTTTTCATCTTTGATTGAAAACCCTGTCATGAATCAACTAGGGTTAAACCTTCTTTCAACTAAAATTTGTTCGGAACTGCAAAATTACTCAAACGAAATTGAAAACTAGTTCAGATAATAGCCTTTTTCCTAGTAACAGCCATGGTATAAGTACTCAGGAGTCCATTGAAATTCGTTTGGATAACGAGAAAATGTAGGAAGATTGCAAATATTGGGCCAACCCCATCCCCTTAAAACAACCCAAGCTTTCATTTCTTTTACTAGGTTTCCCAAATGAACCGCTTGGTTGTTGAGAAAAGGTAGGAAACTAAAAAAGAAACGTTAATTTTTTTGTTTAGATAAGGCCGTCCATCTCTTTTCCTGCATTTCCTCTTCAACCAAACAAAGGGTAACAGAAAATACAAATGAATCAATGGCCTAATATAAATGATCAAAAGTTGAAAAGCTCAAATTTTGAATAAAACCCAAATCCAAAAACACTGAATTGATTCAAAACAACGGACATATTGGAACAAACTCTTCAAAAATGTGGTCCTCTCCCTCTGTAATTTCTAGGACTTTGTTTGGCTGAGCACTATTTTAAGTGCTTTTCAAATTCAATCGGAAACTCATATGCCCCTCCATTCCAGACTAACCCTTCATGTGTTCCAACAAAGATCAAAAGAAAATGAGACTCAGTCCTAACAAAGGAGGCCATGTCAAATGCAGAAATCAGAGCATTGCCAAAAACAATGAAGCCTACATAACCTTATGATATTTTTTTTATTAATCACTACACTCCCTCTCTAATTTTATTTTTTCATAATTCATGTTAATTAGAAAATTATTTTTAAAATTATGGAAGACTATGCCTAACTATTTGTTTTGGAAAATAATTATTTATACAATTAATGTCGTACAACTTGGGAAATGTAGGAAATATAGAAAATAAATCTAACTCATGTCAACTTTTGGCATGTATAGAATATGGTTATAACTTTAGTGAGTTGAGTTGGCTTGATAACTAATCCAAATCTAACCCGAATTAAAAAACAATCAAATCTAATATAAATGAACTTGACCTCTAATTCAAGGTACTCAATCCAATGTTCTTAGTTAGGTTGTGTTTGTTTTTTGGCTGAATAGAAAAAACCAAATATTTTAGCTTTTTCTATTCAGCCAAAAGTAACCTGTTGACATCATCCAACATAACTAAATTAAACCTATTAATAACAAGTTCACTGTAATTATGTTGGATGATGTCAACAAGTTACTTTTGGCTGAATAGAAAAATCTAAAATATTTGGTTTTTTCTATTCAACCAAAAAACAAACACCACCTTAGAATCCGACTTTAATTTAGGTTGAAAAAACCTTAACCAAAATCTAACTCAAGTATTAAAAAATGATTGTTTAAATATGCCTCAATGTTAAGTTGAGTTAAGACCAATTCGATCAACTTGCATGCTCAAAACAAGTGAAAGTATGATAATAGAATCAAAATATATACTAAAAATACAAAAATTTAATTAGAATACTGAAAAGGCACTTGATGAAAAATATGACTAATTAAATTGTACGGACTACATATATATTTAGGTCTCATTACTTTATACTAATTACTTTTTAGTTTCACTTTTTGTATCCTAATTCCATCATATTGTATTTTCATTCAATGATATACTAATTAATATAGTATGATGGGATTAGGATAAAAAAAATGAGACTTGACCTAGATTTTTTTTTCCTATGTAGTTTCAAGTTTCAACCATGCAGATGAATATATAAATATGTGGTACTATGACTTTGATATCTTACAATTTTTTTTGCTTACTAACATTGGAAGAAATATCCAATTGAAGAAGATTCTTTTAGAGTAGTTTTCAGCATGATTCAATGTAGGAGAGTAGTTGAGACATGAAAGAATATATAACCGAAACGAATGAAAAAACTTTGAAGTTAGTTAGGGTTTTGTACGCCTTCTTAGCTCACACAATATGCTCCTTCCATTATTACTTCTCATAATATCTTTTTTATATGTCCCCCTTTTTCTTGTCTTGCTTACAAAACTGCCTCCCTCTCTCTCATGCATGCACTACACTTCACCTACCAAAGTAACACCCCAAATGTAAAAACCAAATTTTTTCCTTCCCTCAGCTCACTTGCTGAGATGGGGTTTTCTTGGATGGAGTGGATGTTGCAGTTACCTATTGCTATCAGCTAGCCCAAGTTTGTATGGATCTTTGCTTTGTTTTTCTCTTCTTTGCTTTCTTCTTTTGTTTTTCTTACTCTAAAGGATTATTCAACCTTAATTTACATTGTTGGGAAGTTTTCTAGTAGCTTAAACTTTTTGGGTAATGGATAGTTAGGCATGGGATTGTGTTTAATGCAGGTTTTTTGAAGTGGGCATGATGTTAATTGCAGGAGAAACGATCAATATGGTGCAGAGCCTCATGGAGAGGCTAAGGCCTCTTGTGGGATTGAAAAGCTGGGACTGGGACTACTGTGTTCTTTGGAAACTAAGTGAAGATCAAAGGTTGAGTAAAAAGCTAAAATCTATGAGTCCTAGTGATTCTACTGAAATTTTTTATCAAAAGATTTATTTTCAAGTGTTGAAATGACTACAAACGCTTCCTAAAATCAATCAAACAAGCTTTATGTCTAGTACTGCTACTCTGTGATCAGTACATGATTCATAATTCGGTTTTGTTTTAGGTTTCTGGACTGGATGGATTGTTGCTGCGCCGGAGGAGGCGAAAATAGTACTCAAAATGGTGGAGAGGAGCTTCTTTTTCCTGTTTCCAGTGTCCTTCCTTGCAGGGATGCCATGTTGCAGCACCCAAGAACCAAATCTTGTGATCTTCTTGCCCAACTGCCTTCTTCCATCTCCCTAGATTCTGGGTATCTTTCCCTTTTTTTGGCCTTTTCACCTCGAGTGACATACAGTTACTAATTATAAACTTCATCTGACATGGATGCTTATTAGCAGGATTCATGGACAGACCTTGATCTCAAACCAACCCAGATGGCTCAACTTCTGTAATAGCTCAGATTCAAGCATTCTTGAAGTGAGTACCATTCCAAATTCCTATTCAAACAAGGCCAAATCCCCAATTGAGTTGATGATTTTCCACTGGGTTTTTTCAGGAAACAGTTGGGACTGGGCTCCTGATTCCAGTTCTGGGAGGACTAATTGAGCTGTTTGTTGCTAAACAAGTACTATTAATGTTTGCTGCCTCAAATTCTGCATGATCAGTTCTTAACATAGAATTTTCAGGTTGATTTGAAGAAAAATGATGTTTTCATGAAGATAATGAAATTGGTAACTTCATTTATTTATTGAAATAGGTAGCTGAGGATCAACATGTAATAAACTTTGTTACAACACAGTGCCACATGATCTCAATGGAGCAGGAAGCCATGATGAATTCAAGCAATGTCGATTCAATCTTCTCGGTTAATGTCAATGGAGGCAGTGCAGATGAGAATCAAAAGGATCCCAACAATCATTTCCAGGCACCAATTTCCTCAGTAACAGCAATGAAGAACTTGAATGATCTGCCAATCTCAGTCGAACGAATCCGCCTATGCAGCTCTCCCATGAGCTTCTTGCAGCAATTCAGTTACACCTCTGGGAGTAGTATCAAGAATGATGTCTTCTTTGAAGGATCCCATGACTCATTTCTTTCAGAGAAGGCGATGATGAACGCTTTAGATTGTGGATTTCAGGAGATGGAGGCAATGCAGAAGTCCATGCATATAGAAATGATGGAGCCTCTAGCAAACAAGGAGCAACTGGGTGATGATCATAAGGATTCGAGTGCTAAAAGAACGGCGAACCAAGCTGATTCGGTTTCAGACGGCAGTGATCAGATTGATGATGATGATGATTTGAAGTACCAAAGGAGGACAGGGAAAGGGGCTCAATCTAAAAACATCGATGCTGAGAGGAGGCGAAGGAAGAAGCTTAATGATCGGCTCTATGCGCTTCGTTCTTTGGTTCCCAAAATATCAAAGGTAGCTGCCATTGTCCTTGGCCTGGTGATCAAATTTCTTCAAGATTAATTCACACTGATTGGTACTTTTTCCTGATATTTGATGTACCGTTCTTGATTCCTAGTTGGATAGAGCTTCAATTCTGGGTGATGCAATAGAATTTGTGAAGGAGTTGCAGAAGCAAGCGAAGGATCTGCAAGATGAGCTTGAAGAGAATTCAGAGGACGAAGGTGGGAAGATGAATGCAGGCATCAACAGCAACCCCAACAATCTCCAATCTGAAATTCTGAATGACAATGGATCAGGAGTAAACATTGGGCCTAAAACTGAAAATGAAGAAACTCAAAACCGGTTTCATATGGGAGCAGCAGGCAACGGCATTGCCGCCAGTGCCTGCAGGCCGCCATCCGCCAAGCAGAATCATGAAACCGACCGAATCACTGATGACAAAGCACAGCAGATGGAGGTACATATTTAGTGTTCCTATTATGTGATTTCTATTTTCTGTGTGTTCAATTGGAAGTGAAATTTGAACCCATGCTGCAGCCCCAAGTGGAGGTGGCTCAGATAGAAGGGAATGACTTCTTTGTCAAGGTGTTTTGCGAGCATAAGGCGGGCGGGTTTGTGAGGCTGATGGAGGCTCTGAGCTCTCTAGGCTTGGAAGTGACTAATGCAAATGTAACAAGCTGCAAAGGCCTGGTTTCTAATGTGTTCAAAGTAGAGGTATGGCAGCCATTGAACACTTTTCACCAACTGTTTGATAATTTTTTTTCATGTTTATGTATTGATTTTCCTATCTTGGCAGCAGAAAAGGGACAGTGAGATGGTCCAAGCTGACCATGTTAGGGACTCCTTGCTCGAGTTGACGAAAAACCCATCTGAAAAATGGCATGATCAGATGGCTTACACTTCGGAGAATGGCGGTGGCTTGGACTTCCACAACCATCACCACCACCGTCATCTCCACAGCCATCTTCTCGGTTCCCACCACCTCCACCACCTTCAGAATTAGTCATATGATCATCTTCATGGTTCCAAAAAGGAAGTTTATGAAAAATAAGTGAAAGGGGATTATTAATTCTTTACCTCTTTATACCTTATCTGATCAGTTTATCAATTTTGCTTTAATTTTCTTTTTGCCAAGCATTCGTGGCCACTATTGAGAGATTATAAAATGTATGCTCTCCTCAAAATCAAGGAAAAGAAAAGGAATGGAAAGAAAGAAAGAAAGAAAGAAACAAACAAATCCTCAAAATATACATGGTCTTGATGAATTAACTAACAATTTGAAGTATTACAATAGCCCCAAATGCAACAAGGCAATAACTTCCCATGCCTTGTGGTCTAGAGGCAAAATCTTTATCAGGGTTGGTTGGTGGAGGACTAGGCTCCATTTCTGGAGGTGATCCACCCTTTGTGGTATTAGTACCCGGGGCGGTGCTCGCTCCTTTGACGTCAATGGTGAACCTCATCCCCCCAAGGCAATGCCCAGCAATGGTGCAGATGAACCAGTACTGCTTCTCTTCTGTGAGTGGCACCTGATCATCTCCACTCTCATACTTGGCCAAGACCCCAGTGCTTGCATCGCACGATTTATAGGTCGCCTCGGTCACTTCATACGCGTTATGCTGCCCAGCTACATACTTGAAAACTGTAATAGACCCGAAAAACAAAAAAATTCAGAACCATGAATCATTCAATTTGCAGAAGCACAAAGCTTTTCTACATTGAACCAGCCCAAAAAAATCCCATCTGCAGTTGACTTCCTTTACAATGGAACTACTGATAAGATCTAAGGAAAGAGGTCAAACCCAGAACATCGCCCATGCTGAAATTGTATCTCTCAGACCATGTTAGATAGTTTATCCCTGAGTCCCATTCTTCCTCATCACCTACTGTATAAGTTTCTGAATTCGTGCCGTGAAAAAACCCGAGACTGATCATTATTAGGATGATTGTGAAGCTAGAACAACACTTGAGAACTTGAGTTTCTTCCATGGAAATGGATCAAAGTTGTAGTTGAGGGGACCAGGAGGTTGAAGATGGAGGCTTTTTGAGGTTTGTCTGTTGAGTACAAGAAACTCAAGCAGCACTATTTTTCTTTTGTAAAGTTGGATACTCATAGATTGGAAAATCTATCTGAATCAAAGAATAAACTGCAAAAATTGAACTAAAGTGACATGAAGATGAGACTCAAGTTTCATCTACTTAGTATTTAATTATACAAATAGAATTTTTGACCAGACCTTTTCAAATTTGATTTATTTGTTTAGATATTTTTAATTTTGTATAATTAATTAATTGTGGGACATTTTATGGGGATGTTTGGCTGGTAATAAATGTGGTGGTCCAGTAATGAAAGGTGTTAGGGAGAAGAGGGTCACTAGGGAGGGGATAGAGATTGGATCCATTGCAAAAGATGGGCATGGGCATGATGGACATGGACATCATGATTGAAGAAACTTCAAACAAAAAGATACAAGTCATTCAATTTTGTTGTTGCAGTTACAACCACATTTTTATGATTTTTTTTTTTGGGTATTTTAAAATATTTATTAATTAATATATATATATAATTAAATAATAATATTTTTAACTATTAATATATATAATTAATATATATTCTTAATTTTATAATTAATAAAAAAATTTATATAAATAATGTTGTCTTAAAAATGTTTTTGGAGAAATTTATTTGGGTAAATAGGAATTTAGGGTATGTTTGGAATTGTTTTTTAGAATAATTTTCTATTTTTAAAAATAAAAACACAAAAAACATATTCGATAATTAAAAACTATTATTATAAAAATCATAAAATAGTTTTTAAAAACTATTTTTCAAAATTATTTTTAAAAATAATTACCAAAACACTCCCTAAGTCTGCATTTCCAAAGAATTATTTTTAAGCCCTAGTTAGAAAAAATTGGAAAATTTATTTTTATAATCATAAATCCTCAATTTTTTTAATTTAAAATATATTTATTAAAAAAAGGGAGTTCTCGATTATAATTTCACAACTTGATGGCATGAATTGTAAATCATTTGACTTAGAAGACATTTTTTTCCCTTTAGGGAAATTTGTGTTTTAATGGGGCATTGGGGAAATATATGGTTTTTAGAACCCAACTTTATAAAATATGAAAACCAGCTTTTAGTATGAAAAGTAATATTATTTTCATGCACTCTAAGCCAGCTCCATTTTTTGTGTCGAGATTGCCCTTTCAGGTCTTCATGTTAGAGATTACTGAACTAAAAAATAGGTAAAGTGCACTGTCAGAGATTGACCTTACGGGTTTAGCCTTACAGTGCACTTTACCTATTTTTTAGTTCTAATGTGAAGACCGGGAAGGGCAATCTCGGCACAAAAAATTGAATTGGCTCAAAGTGCATGAAAACAATATTACTTTCCATATTAAAAGCTGATTTTTCATATTTCATCGAGTTGATTCCGAAAATCATATATTTCCCATATGCCCATCATGTTTCCCTTAATTATTTATATAAGCTAGCCGACAGGGCATTCAAAACGGTGTCGTTTTTCTGTATCTCGTAAACGGTAGAAACCCTAGACCACTCCAAAACCCTGATCCCTCAGACCACTCTGCTTCTCTCTCAATTCATCAATGGCATCATCCACCGGCGGGAGATTCCGGGAGCTCCTGAAGAAGTACGGAAAAGTCGCACTCGGCGTCCACTTCTCCGTGTCCGCCGCCTCAATCACTGGCCTCTACATCGCCATCAAGAACAACGTCGACGTCGAATCGCTCCTCCACAAGGTGGGGATGAGCGGCGTCTCCACCAAAGATGAGCAGCAGCAGCAGCTCCACCCTCCACCGACGGAGACATTAGATGGGTTTGTTATAGAAGAAAGACCCAGCTCGGAAAATCAAGAGCCCACGGTGCAGAAGAGGAACCGGACTGCGGAATTGGCCGCCACCAGCGGCGGAGCCCTAGCCTTGGCCGTTCTCTGCAATAAAGCTCTGTTTCCAATTAGGGTCCCGATCACGATTGCTCTAACGCCCCCAGTTGCAAGGTTCTTGGCGAGGCGTCGGATTATCAAGAACAATGTATGACTTTTGTTGTTGTTCTACTCTCTGTTTCTTACTCTATTTTTCGTGTTCACAGAGAAAGAAATGTGAAAATTATGATTCAATGTGGTTTCAACTCAAAATGGGTTTTGGAAATTGATCTTACTTCAATATGGAAAAAATTATTTCTTGGGTGAAGAACTGTAACAAGATTTTTGGGTGGTTTGGGTTTTGGATACAGGGGAGAGGATGACGAGTTTGTGAGATGTGATTGGGCAGTGCTCAAAGGCCTTGCACCCACAAGATTTTGGTTGGGATTTTTAGCAATAATTTGACGCTCACATGATCTTGTTTTGTAGTTTGAATTTGCTTTTATATCATGGGTTAATGTAAAGAGCCCCCAAATAAATTTATAGTTTCTATATCTTGTAGTACTTTCAACAAAGAAGTAGAGTTGGTTTTGCGCCTTTGCTGCTGAATCTTTGTTTGTGGTTGTGTTGCAAAGCTATTTGAGGTTGAATGAGATATACTTAAACCCAATTGAACTGCATGATGGAAAATTAGGTGAAGGAAGATTAGAGAATGAGTGCAGAAAACCAATTAGTAGAACTTCTAGAGCTTTGTTTGTACCATAACCAGCTGAGATGGATTTCCCAGCCCTGTATTAGTGGTCAAGTGTTTTATGGATGTAGATTGTGGGAGGAGATTGTCAGGGTGAACTGCAGGGTAGAAAAAATTTAGGATAGGTAAGGTGAGACTGGGAATGAGTGCAGAAAACTGATTGTTACACCTTTAGGACTTTGGTATTATGGAGGGATTTTTGAGCTCTGCACTAATGGGAGGATAAGTGTTTTGTGGTTGTAGATTGTGGGGAGGAGATTGTGAGGGAATGTTTTTGTGAACTGCATGGTAGAAAGTTTAGGTGAAGGAAGAATATGGAAGGCAAGACTAGGAATGAGTGCAGAAAAATGATGAGTGGAACTTCTAGTGCTCTGTTTATACCATAACCAGCTGAGAGATTTTCGAGCTCTGCATTGATAGGAGGATTAGTGTTTTGTGGATGTTGATTGTTAGGAAGATATTGTGAGGGAACATTTTTTGTGAACTGCATTACACCCCTATAATGCTCTACCTCATAATTAAAGGGATTACTTGTCTTTATCATTAGGAAGACTTTTCTATTGTGAGTGTACTAGTATGTATGGTTACACATTGGATATGACTTATGGTAAATCATGATATTGAGTAGTCATGATTTACCAAGCTGCTATATTGCATGAACTTTTAACCTTGAGAGGATATTAAGCTTATGACAAAGTTAAGAGACTTTGACTTTAGGTGAGACCCTAAGGTGATCATATATTTCCTATGAATTGGGTCATTATTAATAGAGGTTGGTGACGATAGACATTCTTGATAGATGCATCATAATATCTCATGGAATTGAGACAATGTACCCCCTTGGGTAATTCTAAAGACATGTGATAAGGAAAACTACGACCATAGTATCTTCTTAAATGAAATTTAGCATATATTCTTTGTGAGTTAAGAGTATGTTAGTTGATCATATAATAGGAGGATTTATAACTTAAGGATTGGAGGGGTAATCTTGAGAGGTTGATAGCATATACCTCGTTAGATTTACCAACACCTGTTCATGATAAGTATGTATATAATGGATAGTAGGTCATGAACTTGAGTTTTGCCTTATAATATCATAAGATATTTGAGTATAGTTGATTATCTTTAGTGGAGTGTTGAGTCAACTTTAGAATTGGATTCTGAGGGAGTTAAGTATTTTCCTATGAATAGCCATTTGAGCTTTTGATTCATGGTGACACATTTATTTGAGGGTAATTTGGGTTTGTAATTCATAAATGTGCATGATGACATTTTTGTAAAAATGCAAGGTTGCACTAGATCTTATAAATGATCTTTTTAGATTTGGTTAATTAATTAATTGGAACCTAATATAATTAATTAGAATCCAAGTGGGTTAGATTAGGTGACCTAAACCCAAATTGGGTTCAAGTCACTTAAGCACAGAGAAACTTGTATAAACCCCTTTAGAGGTTTAGAGCTTACTTTTGCATCTTGTTTTTCAGACTTTAGAGAGCAAACCCTAGCCATCCCTCTATAGAGAGAGAGAGAAGATTATCCTTCTCTTATGCCAAGATCCGTGAAAGGAGTGATTAGGTGGAAAATCATTGGGTTTATGAGATTTATGTCACTTGTGAACTTTCTTCTTCAGATTGGATTTGATATGGGAATATCAAGATTGCAGTTATGACTCAAAATCTCTAGATCTACTTTGTTTTGAATTTCATGTTTCTGCTGTGTGTTAGATCTAGAGTGCTTAAGAATAGTATGCATGCACCCTACATGATTCAGGGCTAGGGAATGGAGTAATTTGGGGTATCCAACACTTTTATATCAAGAGAAAGATCTTCATGTAAAAAATGCCTTTCTCAAACTCTTATGACCAAAAATCTAGCCTCCATGAAGACTGCAAGTAGAATTCCATTTTGTTTCTCGTGCAATTTGGGAGACAAAGCAATGGAATATTTACATAAAATGAAGCTCCCACCAGAAATAAGGGAATAAAAGCAAAAATATGGAACCATTCCATGAAATTCTGAAAGGAGAATTGTTTTTCTTATAAGGTTTTTCCTGTAGTCTTCTTATTCATTCTGGTTTCATTTACATTCAGATCTGTCCTGCAGGTTATCTGAAACCTGAAACCCTCAAATTTTCTCACTACCTACCAACTTTTTTTATCATTTATCTTAAGGAAAATTTTATGACTTCAAAGAGGTGAGTGAGATTCTATATTCTGATCACATGGTTCATATTCTTAGTCATGTTTTTCATATCTTTGAACACATTTTCTTGTCTAGTCCTTTTTCTTTTCTTTCTCATTATTTTATTTTATCCAATATGTAATGTCAATTATAATAAGAGCGCCCAATAAAAGGGCACACAAAAGGTATATACCATGTATACAAGACACCAAGGAAAAAAAAACAAAGGGAAACATAAAAATACAACTCCCTTGTCTTACTTACAACTCAATTACACAATAAAATCAAATAATGACAATGAGCTATCACTTTAACCTCTTTCCAAGAACGTGCGCACATAAAAGATTGTTTAATTGCTTGATCAACCTCTTTGGTGTTTTAAAAACTTTCCTATTTCTTTTGATAAAAAGAAAAAAAAAAATCTTACTTTTCTCCTTCTATAAAGTTCAAAATAAACACAAAATAATTGGTTTTTTTTTTTATTATTCCTTACTCCATGCCAGCCAAGGACATTAACCCATTGAATGCATAGAGTTATCACCACTAAATGCTAAACAAAACAAAAATTAGTCGGCTTTAGAACAAGGATAGAGGATATGTTCTACCATTTTGCCCTCTCATTTACACAAACAAGATATACTCAACAATCTCCAACTCCTAATGAAACTCCAAGCAAAAAATCCAACCTTCATCAAGACCTAAGGGTTCCACACAATGTTTGATGAAAGGCCTCCATTCTATAATTTCTTAATCAAGAGTATATGCATTTAACCATAAATTTGCCACTGTTGGATACCCTTCAAACCATGATGTCTTTTACACCTCTTATAATCATTTGCTCTTGCAACCTCCTAAAAGAAAACCTCTACCTCTCTAATTTCGAATCATTATTTTGTTTCTTGTGAACAAGATATTCCAAAAACCTTCATTCCCATTTTGCTTTCACAATTGGTTTACCTATTCATTTTTGACAAAGACAATAGAAAACAACTCAGGAAAGGCCTTTTCCAATGAATCATCGCTACCACCTATCCTTTTAAATTTTCACCCTCTTACCATTTACCACCCTTGACCTAACCTTTTTATTAAACTCTTCCCACACACTCCTAATAGTCTTCCATTGCCCATCTCTATGGTTATGTTTGATTTCCAGAAAATACTAAGAAAAGAAACAAAATATAAAGAAAAATAATTTTTTTATATTTGGTTGTCTTATAAAAAATATTAAAGAAAATAAAATATAATTAAAATTAGTTAAAATTTTATATATTTTTAAATTATTTAATTTTCATATCAATGAGTTAAAATAAATAAAATGAGTTTGAAATAACAAATAAAAATAATTTATTAACTTTTAATTTATTTTTTTTTTTTCCTTCTACTTTTCTTTTGTATTTTCTTTTCATTACATTTTCCCTCAAATTTTTTTGAAACCAAACATAGCCTATATATTTCCCTCAATGATCTAGGTCACCAACTCCCCCCTATTCTTTCTATCTATTTGTATGATTCTTTGATAAAAATAAATAAATAAATAAAAGGTATGTTGCTCCCATTTTGAAAGCATTAAGATCATCAAAATAATGTTTAAACCCAATAATTTAAAACAAAATAAAGGATCTTGAAACAAGGAACGCCATTTTCAATTATCTATAAAACTAGGATAAGGATCAAAATGACATCTAGTCATATTGCTACTTTGTGCTCATATCTAAATAGGATTGTTTGATTCTCAAATAAGATGAGAGGAAGATGGGAGGAAAACATTCAATACCAAAAATAGACCTTTGTCTTAATTATGACCATAAATATTAATGATGTCGATAACATTCATATGAAAAAAAAAATATTATACCACTCATAGAGCCATTAGTGCCATGCAAATCAAGGCTCAATTTGGAGTGATTTTGTTAAAGGTGCTTTTAGTGTGTAAATAGTCTTTGTTAATGATATTTTTATTGTAAATTCTTTTATACAAAATCAATTAGTATTTAGATATAAATCATGAAAATAATTTTCTTGATACACTTCTCAAATTACTCCCAAAATCTTAGTAGGTTCATAATATTCTCAATAAATATTTGAAACCATTCGACAAGTAGTGATGCGTCTAAGGATTGTATAGGCTAATCTTAACTAGATAATAAATCATACTACGTTAGGGTTGCAAATGGGACGGGGTGAGTGTGCTAGAAGGTTAATCCACGCCAAACCCATCATCAATATGTCCAAACCACACCAAATATAATCTTATGTCGGGTTGGGAATTTGTAACCCAAGCCAATGTTGTGGGTAATTCAAGTTATTGTGGTTCATACAAGTTATCAAACAAAACAATTATTTTAAAACTCATAAAATATGTGTCATACTATGAAATAAGAGATTAAAACCTAAATGCCTCAACATCATTAACACAAATTATTATTTATAAACTCAAACTTTAACCATCAAATACGCTTTTACAACTAAGGAAAAATGATGAACTTATAAACTTAACATAATTAAAAAAAATTAAGAATGGTTAGAGCTCTTTTTTTTAAATCATTTTATGGTTTTTATATTTTAATAAAATAATATAATTAATTAATTAATTAAATATAAATAATAATGTGCAAGACCTTCAATGCACAATAACCCTAATATTTTCGGATTGGTATTTTTCTAACCCAAGCCCGACCCGACCCTAATCCATCAAACCTTACTTGCCAACCTAAATAATGGGTTTTATGGGTTGGACACTGCCCAAGTTACAGCCTATACTACATACAAAAAGAGGAGTTTCAATACAAGCTTATGAACCAAAAGATATCCTGCCAGCCACAATGGACTGCTTACCATTCCAATGCATCCCAAGCACTTGAAATTTAAATCAACTTGGAGGTTTTTTTTCAGGTTTTGTGGGAAATTTCTGCTTAAAGAATGCATTAGCAGGATAATACACTTCTTTTTCAGGTAAAAGATTGATCATTATTTCGGGCTTACAGCTAATAAAAATGCACTTTGTATCACACGATAATCATCAAGATCTCACTCTTTGAGAGTAATGAATTGCTAGAAGGATGCAAGCAGAGACATCTCAATCAAAGTATATATATTGTTTGGGAATGCTATTTCTCACAATAAGGTTTGATGAAAATAGTAAAATACAATGTGAATGTGAAAGAATTTGCAAGTATTCTTTCTCCAATTAATGAATCAATTCATCAAATTTTGAATGGAAGATCAAAGTGAACAGTCAATTCAAAACCCGACTGCCTTCTCAATCCCAGAAGGAAAAAAAAAAACATAAGAACTCTAAATGTGTCAAGACAACTAGTTTAGCAGGTGTACTTTTTCACCTGCAGTTTTTCTTGAAAATGCAAAGGCTGCTCAACGTTGATAAGCTTTTCAAACAGCAGAACTTTTCCAAGTTATATAAGATGAAACATTTCTAAAGCATCTAAGTCTTTACATTATAGAGGAACCCGAAAGAATGTTGAAGTAACCTCTTTCCCTGGTGGAGATGTTGGGATGTACCTCTGCTATGACTGTTGCAGATGCTTAAATTCTTGACAATCAGCTCCAACTTCATTTAGTGCCAAGAGGAGCCTCGGTGCAATCTTAGTAAACATCAATTTGAAACCAACCGATGTAGAATTTGTATTGCTTCTATCACTTGTAGAGGCATCCTTTGAGAGAGAGCCAATTAAGTAGCCTTTCATGTATGCATCACAGGCCTTGAGAATGTAATAGCCCCGCCTCTTGAAATGGCCTTTGACAAGCTCTTCGAAGTCCTGGTCATGGTAGTTGTTGGTCAAAAACTTGTCTTATGTCATAGAATCAGCAACATCCACTTTTAGGAAACATATGGAAATAACAACTCAGAAAAACTATTTTTAGATTTTGATAATTGGTAAAATTTCTAAGCAATAGATAAAAATCAAAATTATTTCAAAACTAATGGTCACCTTGGTTTGCAATCACAACATCCCATAAAGAACAAGAAAACAAGACGAAGGGAAAATCTAAAGAACCAAGCATTTGGCAAGACAATCAAACATAATGCCTTTGTATTTGGCAATGTACCCTCATTCAGTTTAATAAAACAAGATGGCAGCTTGCCAAATACATACTGGCAAGAAAAGTGATGCACACGGTGAGTATAAAGCAGCCATTTTGTGCCTGGGCTGATTCTGGAGGTAATATTTTGGAAAATCCATGTAGTATATTAGATTTTTATGTAAGGTTAGTTAGGTCCTTGAAAATTTAAAAGGAGGCTGAAATTTTTTAGAAATCATTCAGTGCTTCTCGACTTCTATGCCAAAACCACCTGAGTGGGTTTGTTAGCAACAACACTGTTTGACCTAATTATAAGCAATACAATAGATAACTAAAAGTCTCAAAGGCAAGGTACAACTTTATAGGTAACATAGTTTTGGCAGTTGAGGTCTATAATGTGGCAGCAGCTATTTTTTTGCCAAAAAGCCTCTATGCTTCAGGCACCGTGAAAGAAAGGCCACCTACAAGTGATATAATGATCACTGGAAACAGTAAAAATATGGAACAGAATGAGAATCAGAAACAATAAGAATATAATATATTACCTTGGGGGGTTTCCGCATGAGATACATCATAGTTTTGCAATTTAGCAAGAAAGTGTTCTCATTGTAGGACAATGAATTTTTCTCTCCTTCAGCAGTCCCTATTTGCTTGTCATAGCCGGCTTCATTAAAATATGGCTTTGAGTTTAGCACCAATCCCTGGAGTGAAACTAGGACTTGAAGGATGCTTGAGGACACTGGATCCCATACTTCATTTCCTCTGCCAGTCCAGGTGTTTAGAAGGCTAAGACACACCTTGCCTTCCTCGTACAGATTTGGGTTTATCCGCCACCCACCAGAATGATAGTACGCCGACTGCAACATCACAGAAACAGTCACAAGACAAATGGAAAGAATAATTTTTTTGTCAAAAAATTCCAAGCAATTTATGTAGAACTCTTTAAACAATGGCAGAACTTTAGCTTTTGCTTCTGCTCTGCGAGCCGAACAATCAAACAACACACTTGGTTCTTACCGGTGGAACATCAGGGTACTCTGGTGGAAGGTGAAAATCAAAGAAGAAGAGACCATCTTGGTAAGGAGTTCCATATGCCCCGGCTATCACAGCCCTTAGGAGATCCATTCGATCTTCATATACTCGCACATAGATCCCATCTGCAAAGAATGCTTCATGTGTTATGAAATGTTGCTAATATTATTTTTTTTTTCAGAATCCTAGAATGTCTTACAAATATTCAAGATATTAATGCATTGCATACCAGGCAGGTTATTCTGAAGGATGCTCCAATCTTGCTGAACCTTCTTGAGCCATTTCCTCCCATTGCTATTCTGTAAATACAATTAACATGTTGGGGTTCAATAATTCATAATTGATTCTACGTGCTATAAGGTAATAAGGGAACATCTAAAAGGCTGAATATACACATATGCAAAATAAATAGCAAAGACAGTCAACAGAGCAAGGATATAACAATGAACTTGAAAAACCAAGTATAAAAATTTAATTAATTTCTCAATGCAATAAAGAAAAAAAAAATATAGAAACTGGAACAATTAAGAAGAAATACAGATAAAATATCAAACAAGAATCTTATTTACAACTCTCTGTCCCTGAGCTTCACCTTCCTAATTATTAGAGCAACATCCAATATGATACAAATTGCATAAATATTTAATGAATATTCTAAACAGTATACTGCAAAAATGCCCTGCAATATGAAAGTCATACAATTATCAAAATGAAAATCCCACTGGTATTATAAGCTTGCATGAGTAGAAGGATAACCATTTGAAACGATGACATAAAACATACAACACTGAAACAATCGATCAAGGAGGGAATTATTGTTATTCTTTATATTCCAACTTAAGGAGGAAAATAACATTCACCTGCCCACTTGCCCCAAGAAAATAATGGTCCAAAGGATCTTTAGCAATATCGAAGCGTTTGAAACTGCAGGATTCATACTCATGGCATGCTAGAGCATCTGGCTCCTCGGCCCTTAAATTCACTAAGGCCTCAGCCATATCCAAAGAATCAGTAACCTCAACCTCAACATGCTCCTCTTCTTCTTCATGAGTAGTTTGCATACCAAAATTGTCAATGACATTATTCGGAGAGTTAGTCTCATCATGGGAAGCCTTTATCTGAGAAGGCTTAATTGCTCCTTGTGATTGGAGTTCATTTTCACCTTCAGAATCCGAAGAAGGTGGTTCTACATGTTTCCTTCCCCGTGAGAATATGCCAGTGGCCAGTCTGGTAACAAACCCCAGGGCAGCTAATGGAAGAGATAATGCCCCATTTCTCCCAGGATTGTTATCTTCAACAGTTGTGTGCTCTTCAGTCTCAGGATCAGTGTCAGCGGTATTTGGCAGCCCAATTTCCTGAAACAAAATAATTTGCATTATTCATTTAACAAAAGAAAGAATCATTGGAAGAACTGAATAAGCGTAAGGTACAAACAGGCAAATAAGGACAGTCTCTAAAGGAAAGCAACTCAATCATGTGGTGTGCATCCAGGGGGTTGGCCAACCATTTGATTGTCACATCATTTAGATAACACAAGGCAAGACATCTTCCAACATGAAGATTCCAATCCTCTAATATAATGCTCCCAAACTTCTAAGGTAAATAAATGTCAATCAGGCAATGAGTATAAGACCTCCAGTACCATGTTTTAGGCTCATTTGATATCCAAATGAGGAGACAAGCCATAAAAGTAAAATTTGGCCAACTCTTTCTTGCGAATCCTAATCTACGAGAGCTGGTGAGGGCACATTAGATAACATATTTCCTCCCTGCATGTGCATCAAACATATAGTCTCTGGTACACTGACAGCTAACCTATTTTAAAATCAATCATTAAATCAATGACACCCAACAGTTCCAAAAGAAACTAACCTCTTTAGCATCCTCAAGGGCATCCATTTCATCATCATTTACAGTTTCCCAACTAGCAGCATCATCACTAACTTCACTCCCACCAGCAATTGACTCATCATCATCATCTCGACCAACAACATAAACTGCTTGAGGTCCAACCTAGTACCAAACCACCAGAAAAAAAAATAGTTATTATTACACAAGTAAATGTATCATGAAATCTTTTTATGCACTCTGGATGGCTAAGAAAAGTCAAAGAAAAGAAATTTTGAAATCTCACAACTACAATTTCAACCCCAGGTGGTCATGAGGTTCCAAATTTTGGTTTTTCTTCCCTTAATGTACCAAGACCATTAGGGTATGCATTGCATACCGTTCATCAGGCTTCTACAAATATCCTTGGGGTTTAAAGTCACATCATTCATCTCCCACTGCACAAATTTGGTTGCTTTAAGCAGCTAGAGATCTTCAATCCCTGATTGAAATGTTAATTAAAATTCAAGTCACAGTCCACAGTTCCTAAATTCTTGAAATCACCAAGCTCATAGAAGGGGGAAGCAAAGGTGATTGGTAAGTTCTAGTGCTATAAGTACACAAACACCAAGTAGCTAATCATGCAAAGTTTTAGAATCAAGATAATATTTATCATGAAATAATGCCAATTAGGAAGAGAGATTAGTATCTAAAAATATGAATATACCGTTGAAACCATCCCATCAGCCCATGTAACTTCAATATCGCCATTTTTAAGACCAGTTATATTCCCAACCCAAGAGAGATCTGAGAAGTCCATACAAGCTCCATCTGCAGATGCATCCTCCACTTTCTTACATCCAGAGTTATTGTTCAGATCTTGTTTAACCTCATTTGAACCACTTTGCTGTTTTGGTTCCTCTTCTACAGCAGTACCCGTATGGGCAGAGACAGAAACTGGGGACAACCGAACAACTACGTCCCCATAACAATAATCATAGTCCAGATGCCCCTCAAGCTCATAGACGCTTACAACTTCCTCCCTATCAAACTCTCGAGGATCTTCGGCCCTGACAACTGGCTTTAACCACCTCACACAAGCTGTTCGCTCCTTCGCGTTAACACTTTTCACAACACCAACACGCCTAACTTCAGAAGCATCATCACTCTCATCAGAGGCCTTCTCCACCACATACTGTTCAGAAACAAATTCATGATCACCAGGACTATCGATTGGAATCAAAGTAGTTGATGGCAGTCCACGTGCTGTTGTTCCATCTTGCCATGAAACATCAACTCTAGTCCTCGTATTCACAATCAAAAGTGCTTTTTCATAATTGTCCTCCTTTTTCCGAGTCTTCTTGTCTCTCCTAACAACAAGTTTACGGATCTTTTTTCGATGAAGAAGCCAAGTTTCATGGACAGGTTCCTTTGAAACTGATACTGAACTACTACAAGGACTAGATTGTGATGAAGCATTGCCTTCAATATTTCTGTTATTCACATCCACTGCAGACACTGCATCAAGATCCATTGATTCACCAGTACCATGTGCTTCCTCTAGCAAGACCTCTTCCTGATCACACCTGCTTCTCGATTTACTAGAATCTAATTCTCCTTGGACGGAATCATGAAGTTCTAATTCAGATTGGCCCTTGTCCTGGGTGATGGAGGATGATAGTGCTAATGATGGAAGAAGACACCAGTCACCCACTTGCCAATTTGCATGTGCAAAACAAGACAGCAGTTTTAAATTCTTGGGATTCTGCTCTTCAGCTGGGGTAGTAGAAGAATCAGGCCCATAGCCAGCAGATGCTATCCAATATATAAACACTGACCCAACTGTAACTTTAGTAATGGTACCTTCCAACCGGTTAGCTTTCCACAATCCAGATAGCCACCTAGAATTCTTGAAAACTGATGAAGAACGTGCTCTTACCCGCTGACCAGGGTAGTATGGAAAATGTCCATCTTCAAGAATATTCTTTGTAACTGGTTTAAGACGCAGTGGGTCAGCTCTCATAACTTTACACACGGAACCATCATCAAATGACACAGTCACATTATCCAACACGTCATCGATTCTACCCAGCCAGGGCCCAAGAACTACATAATCACCCACAGCAAAATCCCTTACACGTTTCAGGTCTCTGGATGAGACTTGTTCTATGATAGCTCCATCAATGGGTAACAAATCAATGGAGATATTGACATCCACCACAACACCCACTTGTCCAGTAGGGTCTGAAGCAGAAGCAACATAATCCCCATGCATGAATCCCCTATCAATTACAGTCACATCATTAAGATTTTGGGTTGTCTCAGAGTCATCCATCCAAAGTACCCGAACCTGATCAGCTGGGAGAGGACTGCTCTTATAGTTACCACCACTTTTATTCCCATCACTACTCGCATTGGTATTGCCATGGTTGTCACCTTCTTCATTTCCACCAGTTTCATCCTCATCATTGTCGTCATCTTCTTCTTCTTCATCATCAGTCATGCTGCTATCCGAATCCGAGTCACCAGCAACTTCAGACACAATTCCTATCATGCCACCTTTGTTGCACCTAACAACGTCCTGTCTATAAATGCAAGGGATATTAAGAGTCTCCTTGGCAACATCTGGCATTTTGGTGGCTTCGTTGCTCTCATAAATAGCATTTGAATCAGAAAGAATACCATTTACTGTCATATCACCTAGGTTCAAACTAGTGTTATCATGCACACTAGTGCTAGGTTCATCAACTTGGGAAACACCATCTTGTTGACTGATTCCCATCTGAAACCATGTACAGAAATGAACAAGTTCAAAACAATTAACATGTATTATCATAACACTAGTACTAGGTTCATCAACTTAGGAAACAACATCTTGTTGATTGATTCCTATCTGAAACCATGTACAGAAATGAACAAGTTCAAATAAAATTAAATAAACAATTAACATGTATTATCATATGTATCAAACAGGAAGTGGATATCAACCTTACTCAAATCACATACATTGATTGAGCTTATTTACTTACTACACACACTCGTCGAATTTTTCTTGCATAAAATACTATATTTTTCCACAGGCTACCACAATCAAACAACACGTTTATAACATCCGCATATAGAGATTTGAGCCCTCCCAAGATTCATTCCCTAAATGGCATCCTAGTCTCAAACCAGGAGCTCGCAGCAACTCAATGGGTGTGCCCTCTCGATAACCTTATAACCAAATAGTCTCATAAGTTTTCTTGCACAAAACCCCAGACTCCTTTTAAAAATTTTCCATAATTCTTTCGCCAAAATCAAACAACTAGTTCCTCTGTACACACTATTTCTGGCAGCCCAACTGACAATCGAGCTGTTTCCACCCAAAAAAAAAAACACATTCCCATCGAACTTTTTCTAAAATCACCAAAAATCTTTCTCCCCACACAATCATCTAGACAACAAATTTTTCAATCACAGAAGCCCAAAACCAAATTAAATCAATAAATCAAACATACAACCAATCATAAGAAACAAACAAAAATTGAAAAGACAGCAACAAAAACCCCTGCAGAAGCTCGAGATTAAAAAACAAACCAATCATTTGATTCCATCGATACAAACGAGCTGGAATCGGTCATTAATACGAGTGCCAGAGATCACAAAACAACCAAAAGAAAATGAGAAAAAAAAAAAAAACAAAAAAACAAAATCATCCAAAAATAAAGAAAGGGTTTGAGAATCGAAGCAGCTGTAATTGCAGGATTTCAGAAAGATCATACCTTGAAAACCAGCGATTCGAAAAGAGGAGGAAAAAGATGAAGCGAAGAGAGCTGTCTCCTGAACGGCTTTGGGCTGTTTGTCTAATACTGATTGTGTGAGGAAAAAAAAAATGAAAGGGAAAAAAAAACAGGGGGAGGGGTGGGATGGTAATTTCGGATGGTTGAACTGTTGGAGTGTTTTTTCTTAAAATGACATTAGATGGTTTGATGGTGGATCGGAGCCGTCCGATGTGATGACTAGGTCTAGAATTTTTTTGGAAAATTGAATTGAAATCATTTTGAACAAGACTTTAGTTGAAGCGAAGCAAAGAAATGGGATGCTTTCTTAGGGCGTAGGACAGTGGTAGTATACGGGGAGCAAAAAGGTAGCCTTATGTTGCAAGGGACAAAGGATTTTTTTAGGTATACATAATGAAATTTATGTCCATACTAATATATGTGACCAAACTACAAAGTCATATAACCTAAAATTTATACGTGACACAATATGATTGGTCTCATTCTTGGGTATGCATTGAATCGATAATGTACCAAAACCAAAAATATCTTCTTCCTTTTTTTGAAAAAAAATATATATTTTATTTATTTATTTATTTATACAAATTAGATACAAGAGCGATTTAGATTTTCAATATCTTTCTTCCCTCTCTTATTAATCATTTACGATAATAAATAAGTTATTTTGTAATTTATTTTGAACCCAATATGATAAAATGTCGATAAATTAATAAGCTCCATTAAATGCATAAAATAATATTTTATTTAAAAGTCCTTAAAGGTCTAACTAAATATAAATTAATAATTATATAAGTATATAAAAAATAGCAAATAAAAATTCATAAACTTTTTATAACTTTTATTTTCTCAATTCAATTTTTCCTCAAAACCATCACATCTTTAAAACATTTTTATTTTAAATTATTGACTTTTAAGATCACATCTACTAGTAATCATCTATTCTTTTTTGGTCTTTCGGGTTTATATGTATTAACTTTTGACTAATCTATTGTTTTTGGATTTATAAATTATTGATATACAAATATAATATAATATAAATATAATACTCCTTTAAAATTAACAAATATTCACTTATCAATTATTTAATTATTCTGTAAAAATAATAATTTCACTCATTCATGAAAGAGTATTATTCTGTTGGAGTTTTAGAGTGCATTTAATAATAATTTTAGAAAACGTTTCTTACATTTCAAACACTTGAATAAAAAAAAATTAAGTATTAAAAATGTTATAAACATTTTCTAAAAATACTATCAAACAAGCCTTCTACTATAATGTATTGAGTCCAATTTAGCCATACATTCTCAAAACTTTTTGTTAACTTTCCAAATAAGTATCAGAAAAGGAGAAAGGGCCTGTGGGCTTTTCAGTCTTTGACAAAGCCCAATGAGAGGATTCAAGCCCAAGGGCAATGCAAATCTTTCAAAACCTTAGGCCGTAAGGTCCTGTTACAGCTCCGTGGAGAGAAGTCGGAGAAGATGATCGTGTGCGTCGCGGTGGTCGGACACCAGAACAACCCACTCTACATTCAGAGCTTCACCGAGGCCGATGATGCCCTCAAGCTTCACCACATCGTCCACTGCTCCTTGGACGTCGTTGACGAGCGAGGTTCCTCTTCTTTTTCCTTTTCCCCTCATTTTCTCACTCCCCAAACGCCCCTTCATTCCTAGTCTCCCTCTCGTTTGATCTCCTTTTTTGTGGCGATCTTTGGTTTCCTAGTTGAATTATAGGTTTCGTGACTTGGGACGATTTGGTTTCTGGTGAAATCTGAAATTTTGGTGCAAGTTCCTTTTTCTTTTTCTTTTTCTTTTTCTTTTTTTTTTTTTGTTAAACAATAATAATAATAATAATAATTTGGGGTGTTTCAGTTGAGAATTTAGGGTTAGGGTTAGGTGGATATTTGGGAAATTGTGGGGGTTGAATTGGAATTGGAAATGGAAGTGGAAATGAAACGTGGGAATTTCAGTTGTGGTGTCTGGGCGTTCCGAATTTTCCAGGAATTTCGATTCATATTGAAGTGGGTAGTGGCTCCTAAGTACAATGAAAAAAATTGGATCAGTTCGATTTTACTAGTTTTAGCTAACTGTGCTTTGAGTAAGTTATTTTCTTGTCTAACAAAGCTGTAATTCATGGTGAAAGTATCAGTACTCATCATCGTGTGGAAAGTTCTCAAAGCACATAGATTTCGATTAAGTAAATCAATGTGGAACTAGAAATGGTGAGAAATTAGTAGCAAAACAAGGAAATTCTGCAAAAGAAGTTCAGGAAATATATGTCAATACTGAGAGATATTGAAGGGGTTGATGGATCTGATGGGTCTATTTAAGACCATAGCTATGGCTACCCCATCAAAGGCTGTTCTTCAAAATTAAGTTTTTTGAAGTCTACTTGGAGAATGGGTAGGCTCAGTTTGGCATAAGAACTTGGTCGAACCTGCGTGAACTAAGGTTGAGCATGACTAGCTGAACTTGAGTTGCGCTCAAGCTAGGTCTGATCCAGCTTGAATCACCTAATAAGTGACTTGTTTACACCCTTGTCATCAAGAGATAGGAGAAATTAGTTGATGCACAGGGATAAGGAAAATATAGTATTGATGGTATTTGGAGGAGCAATTTTTCATGGAAACTGGAGTTTCATGTGGAACATTGTGTGTTAGGATCAATTGATGCCTCATAAATCACCATATGTAAGATATGCTGCCCATATAAATCCAATTACCGTCTACTTTTCTTGATTAGTGCTTACAAACAATAGCATTTGGAGTACAGTGGTTGTTTTTCCATATGCTCTTTTTCTTCCTCCATACTGGTTACAAGTCTAAGGGTTACTTAATACTTGTTTTCAGACAATTTTTTTAGAATTGTTATAGTTTCTGCATCTGATAACATAGGTTCTTTTAATATTTCCTTTTTTTTTTTCCTAAACTTATTATGGTATTGTTCTGTAATTCTGACTGCTATTGCATAGGCTTTTATATTTTATACATAGATCTGATTTGATTTTATATGTTCAGTGAACAATCCGAAAAAATCTGGTCCAACCCTGAATGAAACATTTCTTGGTCTGCTTTATCCAACCGAAAATTACAAAGTGTAAGTATCTTTTAAAGTTTATACTTTGTTGGTTGACTGTGTTCTATAAACACAGACACAGACAGGCATAAAGTCTTTCTGTTACTAACATTAAAATGGTGTTTCTTGGGTCATAATTATGTAGATACTATTGATCTCATGCTGCATGTTGTCTTGCAGATATGGTTACTTGACTAATACAAAGGTGAAGTTTATCTTGGTTACAACAGATCTAGATGTCAGGGATGCAGATGTCAGAAATGTAAGTTTTACTACTGTGCTGACTAGCTATGTTTTCACATTATCACTTTTAGAGAGTATAGTATAAATAGGTCCCCTCTGAAATCCCTTTAGTCTGTTCATCAGTGATGCGGTTGTAATGGATGTGGCAAGATGAAAGTAACTTCCTCCTGATTTTGCACGAAAAATTTTCCACTGAGACAATTGAAAAGCACCATGCTTTGGAATTTTTATTTTTATTTTTATTTTTTTTATGGGTAACCAGCAAATATAGTAACAGCACCTAGCGAACAGGCGTGCTATAGTAGACATGGCATACAAAGGTGCCAAAGGCGAACATATACTTTGGAAAAATCGCCTGCAAAAGAATATTAAGCTATGGATTGCATGGACCTAAATTTATTAAAGTAGTAGTCTGGGAAGTGACCCAGGTAGAAACAAATGGAAACAATCTATGAGTCTGTGGCACTATTAGCTGCATTGCATGTGAAGGATGCATGGTTGTCAAAATAAAAAAGCCAATAGTCCTTTGCCTTGTGCCTCAGTTTGGTTTCTTCTTAGCTCTATATTTTATACATCTGATCCTTTCATCTTAGTGTAGTGTGAAAGAAAATGCAGATGGCCCTGGAAATTAAGAGCTTGTTGGGGCACTATTTTTGAAAATAATTTTCTGTTCTTAGAAATAAAAAACTGTTCTTCAAACTTGAAAACTTGAAAACACGTTTGATAACTTTTTGACCAAAAATAGTTTTTTGACAGCTCATTTTGATAATAAGGTGTTCTTTTATAATATATTTTATTTGTTTTTAGTTGTTTTTACCTGTTTTAGAGGGATTGTGTTAAAAGATAATTGTATAAATATGAAAAATGATTGAAAATAAAGTACTACAAATAAAAATTATTTTTAAAAAGTGTTTGGAAACACGGATAATAAGTTGAGAACATTCTTAGTCCTCAAATAAGCAGAGACTGTTGTTTTAGAATACATTAGAGGGAACTTGTATATGTTCTTGACTATTTTCTTGACAAGAAATGAAGACTGTTCAAAGAGACAAACTTGTATTAACTTTTGAGTAGCTTGGGCTCTTCTCTTCAATTGATTTTCCTTTTTCTAACGTGATCATTATTCACTTGGACAATGATGTCAAGAAGTTGTTGTCTTATTTACTGATTTATGTTCAAATGAGTTCCTTGAATGTTTTTGAATGCCGATGGACATTCTTGCTGGTGCTGCTGCATCTTTCAATTTCTTCATTGTATTGTCTCTGGAACCAACTTTAAGACATGATAACTAACTTGTTCCCTTTTTTATATGTTTTGGTAAAAACTACTCAATAGTTCTTCAGGAGGTTCCACTCTGCGTACGTGGATGCGGTTTCAAATCCATTCCACGTTCCAGGTAAAAAAATAACCTCCAGAACTTTTGCAGAAAGGGTCAGTACCATTGTCAAGTCATTTGGTTTGAGTTCAGCTGGATGAATGGCTGCTGCTGGTGTTCTAGAATTCAACCTTCTTGAATCCTCACCTTCATATTTGTTACCTTTTGCTCATCGATCCTAGCCTCAAGAGAACGTTTGAACAGAGCTTGAAAAGCATGCCTCCCCTTTCAAAGAATACTCTGATCTTTAAGATGTGTCAGTGCTGAAATAAATGATTGTAATATTCATGTTTTCTTTCTTATTGGAGATGGTTTCTTTCAGCAAAACATTTTGCTACAATACATGGTTCTTTTATTTCAAAGGGAATGCAGAATTAAGAATTTAGGCATTGTGATTAATTGAAAAATTATTCAGCTCATAGAGAATAAGGGTAGGTTTACAACATCACATTTTAAAGGGCACCGTCAAATCTTAAATAGGATGAAATTAGGGTCTTCCACAGAAGAGAGATCCATCTTGCTCAAGAATTCAATTAACTGATTACCTAACTGAATTGACTTAATTGCATATCAAGCTACAAAGGAAGGTAAACAGATTCAGAAGCACAGAAAATAGTAACAAGGAAAATTCTAGGGTATGATTTGGTCCTATACTGAAGTTTAATCTGAGATAATGATATGTATGCCTGAATCTGAACTGTAGATCAAAGATACAAAGAAACGGAACTTAAGAATGAACCTGAACTGTTGAACAAGTATATAACGAAATGGGACTTGAGAACGAACAACCAAAATAAAAAACAAAGCAATGGAGACCATTGTAAAGGTACAAAATAATAATATTTTGATCGCATTGCCATTTTTCATTTGATGAAACTTTTCTCTATGGTATGAAAACTCTCCTACTCTGGAAGAGCCCTAGCAACACATATAAACACCAGCTCCAAAACAGAGAAGCATAGCCAATGCCTGTATAATTGTGATGAGTTTGATTTGATGGTTCAATTTAATGGATCACCTATTTAGGTTTGAGATTGTGTCCTTCCAATCAATCCAATCAAATCGGAAACAGTACCAAAAATAATGTATCATCAAGCATGGGTGGGCGTGTTTGGGTTTGGAATGAAAATCTGAATCCAGATGACAACCCAGGATGTAATTCAGAATAGAGAAACAGTTAGCGCAAAGGCCTAAAACAATGTAACTCACAAAGTTGAAACCAACAGCTAAAAATGGTGAGCCATCCACCCTTGTCAAGGAATTTCCAAGGAAGCTACACCACCATAAAGTGCATTGCGCAATGCAACCAGATGCCCTTAAGGGCTCCATTAGAACTCATCGTCATCCTCCTCAGCAATATGCTTGGCAAGCTCTTGCTCCTGCTGTTGTCTCTCTCTCCTCTTCTCAGCACTTTCTTTCTCCTTGTGGGAATTAGGGGGAAACCGAAGTGCACGCACTGCATCGTTGTGCATGTTAAGGCAAAAGGCAATTCTTGAGTTAAATGCAAATTGAGGTTCGTTGGTGGAGTAGATGTCCCCAGTCTCCTTGGATACCATCCACCCATTTGCATGATCCAATGTGGCGTCAATTGCACCATCTCGGATTGCCTTGGATACAATGCTCTCAGCATCAGCAACAGGATTTGCAGAGTCCAATCTCAGCTTCTGAGCAACATCCGCCAGTGAGATTCGAGAATACGAGATACTGATATTGCGTAGCCCAGTCCTTATGACATTATGCCGCAGCCTAACAATCAAATTGTGTGTGCGATCTGAACTGAAAGTAGTTGAGAACTTCTCAGCAACAGACTTGAACAGCTCCAGATCTCCAATTCGCACAGCCTGAAAACCACACAGATTGTTTCCTTCAAAATCAGTGGCAAGAGTTCAGTATGCAAAACCGGCCACTTGATCCTCAATAGACCATTTTTTAGGCCTAGTGGGTGTCAAACACCGGATTGCATGCTAGGAATTAAAAGATTAAGTAGCTGCAATTCCAGCTTAACCAAGTCCTGCAGTAATAAGGACTGCAAGTGCTTTTTCCCCTAAATTTTCAGTAGTGCAATATAAAGGGTTTGCCAGCTAGTCTTTACTAGTTAATAGCACAATTACAGCCACATTAAATTAGCTTACTAAAATCTAATTGAAGGACATTTTCAATCATTAGTTTCTAAACCCTTTTCTTACTGTGTGAACTAAATGGAGGGCTGATATTCAAGTTTGATAATCCCAAACTCACATTTGTAAGCTCAAAGTAGGGCCTCAAAGCCTTCTCCATGCCCTTCTGCATAAAAACAGTCCTTTCAGGGATTTCGCCCAGCAGGAGGCGGACTATCACAGCCCACTTGTTGCATTGAACTCGAAAACCAAGGGCTGAAACAGGGGCTTTCCGAGCAGCTTGCAGGAGGGACTCTTTTGCATCTGTGTACTCCAACTGAATTGTCCTAATCTTTCCTAGGTAGAAGAGGTAGCGACAAAACTGCCAAAGAAATCAATCAGCATTAGAACATTCGGCATATATTTGCAACACAACACCCCCCACCCCCCCCACACACACAAAAAAAAAAAAAAAAAACAAACAAACAAACAAACAAACAAAGGAAAGAAAAAAAGCCTGGATGGATCTCAATCCTTTCTAGAGTTCAGTTGGTTATAAGAAACACCATAACTCCTCTACATTATGTTCCCAACAACCTAAAGTGTAAAAATGCTAACAAAAATAAGGACTTGAGATACCTTACGACAATTATAGAAGAGGCCACCATTTTAGATGTTCATCAACAGGTCCTATATACCTTGGTGTATATCATTTGTTATTTATATAAAATTTACCCCTTCACTTATCAAAAAAATTAATGACAGACTAGAATGAAAAATGATCATCACTTCCAGCTAAGCTAAATGGTCGCAAGCCGAGACAAGAGGTGGGGTTGGTGATGATGCCATCAGATGATCATGTTGATAATGACAGTGATATAGAACAATTGAAATAAATCAAATTATCCAATCACAATAGATCTTAGTTATGATTCATCACCAATTAGCAATCCTCAGCTAGCCCTCAAAGACCACCCAAATTATGCAAAGTAAAGGTACATGCCATTTATTAATCATATTTATGCCATATAATGCACTCCAATAAGGTAATAAACAGGTTCCATAACAATCCAAAGATAACACCCTCCTGCTGCATTTATAAATTTCTTGACGGGATGCAGCACCAACGTCAAATACCACACTAGATTCTATGAGTAACTTAATTCTATGTTCCTTTTGCCTTTAAATACTCTTAAATTTTAAAATTGACATATACTTAAACTATTCCATGAAAATGGAAAACACAGCTGAAACTATTTAATAAGACAAAGTTAAAAAACAAAACTATTATTCATCCATTCCCCATCTTGTGAGTACAGGTTAAGACTTCTTGTTTTACAATTTCACATCCTGCTGCTTGTAGTATACATTTAAGACCTTGTCTCAACCATTAAACAATAGCGGTCGTTCCCCCCCACCCCAACAGACATACACCAACCAAAAAAAAAAGGAAAAAAAATCCACATCAAGAAAAGAACCATATTCCATATTCACAATCATTGTCGCCTAAGAAGATAGAATTATTGTTTGAGTTGAAAGAAATTGGGGTTACCTGCTGATTTGAATGAGCTTCAAAACGAGGTGCCTTTGACCTCAGTTTCTCAGCCTGATCATATAAGTTGTAATGGAGGTAATTACGCAGAAGCAGGTTTAGAAGTGTTTCCTGAACCATACCAACATGTCAAGAGTAAGGCACTAGAATATGACAAAGTAATTGCCCGCATAACTAGAAAACAGACCTGACCCAGCTCATCATGGCGCAATGTTGCAATCCGATGCAAGGCAAGGAGGTTACTGTAAATCAAAGAGTAAATAAGCGTCTAGGTTAGACAAAAAAAATGCATAACCATAATGCAATCTAATCTTGTTCCTCATTTATATTTTCTGTATGACAATATATTCATATCACACTGGAAAATGCAAAATACACAATTTTTTGCTGAACCAACGAATTTTGTATATGATTTAAGATGAATTTAGATAAACATGTCACTCACCCTCGAATTTCAGCAAGATCACCTGTGAGTTCATAGCTAAGAGAGTAATAAGAATAAAGCCTGGATGCCAGGACATCAATGGTTCTCCGATTCAGATTCTTCAGCCGTGCGATGCTTGCTGCAGAACAAGCTTTAGCCTGAAAGACAAATATCATATTAATAAGTAACCAATTCAGTGAAGAGGGAATTCGTTGATTGCTTGATGCAATCTCACCTCATTGTATTTCTTCTGATCAATCAGGAAAATCAGAACTAGCAAGTAGCAGTAAATCTCAAGTTCTGGCAAGGGGTGTTTTGCAGGAGTTTGAGTTGCAGATGTTGCAGTATCAACTTCCATGTCATGTTCATCTTCCTGTAACAACATTAACTTAAGTTAATGATATGGAACATGATAAAAATACCAAATGGCATTACTAGAGAGAATGTAAATTTCAAAGGTTAGATAAGGAAGACTAGGAAGTTAGTAATTTTCAGATAGGGCATGATTTAATATTCTAAGACGCATACATCTTGGAAGAGATCATACATCATCCATCTCCAAGGATATACAAATATTATAAACCATCATCATCCTGATATATGAAGTGTTATGAAATAACAAGAAAAAAATGTTTGTAGCCTAGTACAAGATGTAATGGTCATCAACATAGTCAATGGCATAACATCTCTGATTTTTCAGTTTTCCCAATTCTTCCCCGAAAAAGTGTCAATAGCAGCTGCAATGATCATTGTCAAAATTGTCAATTTCACAGGAATGCTAGTGGATAACCACGAATATGGAAGAAAGATGCCTGAGGAAGGTCTGCAGAACTTCTTTTGTGGTTATTCACATCAACAAGATGTATTTTTTTTTAATAGGCAATAAAACATGTATATATATGGTGAAAAAAAGAAAAAGAGTAATCAAAGCACACAGGACATATACAATGGGTACAATAAGGCAAAGCCACACAATAGAGAATTCACCTCAATAAGATGTGATCTTTATCACATGGGAACAAAGGGGTTATCCACTTTCCCTTGTCTGCTCATGTAAAAGGAACATGGGAAAATGAGCCAATGACTAACATGAGCTACTTGACAAAAGAGAGATGGAAAACCTTCTACGAACCAAAGCCTCTAGGTTCCATGTAAGGGCAGAAAAGAAGACAATAACTCAATACATGACATAATATTCCATTACTACATGTAAAAAGCTTGTGCATCAAGAGGTGTCTGCTTTTTTCTTCTATACATACAGCTTGT